>FR990068.1:7691510-8973429 GCA_905404285.2 Erannis defoliaria | reverse complement strand
TGTGAAGCATGAAAAAATTAACAATCATCACCTTTTCCCGTATCTGTCTTTCTACGCTATCTTTCTTTTTACTTTCTATCTTTCTTATTTATTTTTCTTTCTTTCTTTCGTTCTTTCTTATTTATTTTCTTCTTGTCGTTCTTCTTTTTTTCTTTCTTTCTTCTTTCTTTTATTCTTTTATTTCTATTTCTTTCTTTTTTTTCTTTCTTTCTTTCTACTTTCCACTAGTAAAGTAGGTACATAGAGACACTGATCATTTTTACTTACTAAGAGAATTAAGAGATCACGACACTCTTTGCTAATCACTATGTTAAGCATTATCTAAAGAATACCATTCACGTTCTTATTATCTGTAAAAGTGGCCGAACGAAGAAACTAAAAATTTTGGACGGGCTCGTGTCAGTTTGTTACAAAATACGCTGGTGTCTCCCCCAATCAACTGAACAGATAGCTTGGTTGCAGCGTACCACCCATTGTATAGGTAACCATAGAGCAAGGAAGCCGCACCTTCCGGCCACATGTTCTATTTATAGTGAAAGGAGAGGGATGCGTACACGCAATTTGTCTATTACATTAGGTTTGAGGCGTGGTCGCATCGTCGCGTCGTCAGGACTACGGTAGAGCTAACTTACTAAGCCGAAAGGAGCTCAATGTACTCATCAATGTGAACAACTTTTAATAAGGACTAAATATGAAAAAAAAATTATATAATGTTTTTTTTTAAAATTTAACTATATAAAAAATGTTATGAAAACTGACGTGGTTTTCACACATTTTCGAAAACAAACACGATCACAGTTAATTTCAGTTATTTTCGTATTTTTTCATTACTAGACGTCGCCCGCGACTTCGTCCGCGTACGGAAAAAATTCGGCCCGCTCCCAAAATTCACCACGTTTTTTACACCCCAACACCTTAAAAGGCCGCTTAAAAATAAAGCAGTGATAAATATCTTTATTTCATGTTAGGTAGAGAGCGAGAGAGAGAGAGATACAATAGCATTATGTTGCATGTTTGTTTTTATTAATAATTATTTTGAAAAAAAATATTTGTATAAAATTTTATCATTTTTATTGACCATTCATAAGTGTACTGTGAAATGAACCCCATTGAAATAAATAAATTAAATTGCGTTGAGCATAAAGTCTCCTTTTCAGTTTAGAACTTATCCCTAAAAGACGTTTGATCTAAATTGAAAATCTGTTGTCGTTGAAACGATAGGAGAAAACGGCTGTTTATTTTGTCTTCTTTAGAAACGAACAGATTTCTTAGCCGATAAGGTTTAGAATTTATTAGATCCCTTTTTGAAATATAATTTTCATCAACAATAACGGTCCTCACCTATTTACTTTATTATAAATTCATAATTTTATTTTTAATTTTTTAAACATAGTAAGTAATCACACAAAGGGCCTTAGCTAAATACGCTGCTTAATGTTAAATGACATTGTTTCGTTTTTTGTATCGCGCAGCAGTTACTCGTATATAACGTTTTTTAACTTCAAAGTATTTTTTTCTTAGTTGGCAACACTATATAAAAAAACACGATTGGCCTTCAGAGAGATTATAATATAGTACATCTCAGTGTGAACGGTTCCATTTAAAAGTAATAAATACAGGCTATTCGTTTGAACACCGTTATCCTTCTAGGATTTCATTGTACTCATCATTATGAACAACTTTTACTATGAGGCCAACCTTGAAATCCATTACAATCACAATTTCATTATTACATTACAATCCATTACATACATACATGACGACCCCATTGGACTTCGACTTGACGACCCCATTGGACTTCGACTAATCTATTGGAACGCTGATGGCGTCCACCGAAAGCAGCAGGAACTCGCGAATGTTGCGGTAAGTGTTTTAAATGTTGATGTGGTTGCCATTTGCGAAACGCGATTGACCAAACGTTTAAAGCTAAATATTCCGGGCTTTGCTTGTTATCGCATGGACAAGCATTGTAGTGGCACTGGCCAGGGTGTAGCAATACTTGTTAGACTAGATCTCCAGCACGGCGTAGTCCCTACTCCAACAACCAAACATATTGAAGCGGTATGTGTCTCTATAAAGCAGCCGAACAGCAGCATTGTGTTGGTATCGGCTTATCAGTCTCCGAACAAACCACTCCTTACGAGCGATCTTAACGCATTGATGGCTACTGGTAGCAGAGTTTTGGTTATGGGTGACTTAAATGCCAAACATCCTTATTGGTCCCCAGGCCCCGCAAATTCACGTGGTAGAGTTTTATACAATCACATGTTGGATAGTGACTTTGTTATTCATAGTCCTCTGGACTCGACTCTAGTCCACTACCGCTCCGAATCGAAACCCTCCATCCCCGATCTCCTACTAACTAAAAACTTTAACCTTATTGATATAATATCTACGATACCCGCTCTGTCCTCTAATCATTTCCCGGTTTTTGCTAAGTTTGATACCAGTATTATACGCAGACCAATTATAAAATTCAACTTTTCAAAAGCGGATTGGACTAAATACCGTCACTTGCTCAATAGTCGTGTACAACTTTCTTCACGAGTTTATCAAACCACAAATGAGATTGATTCGGCTATAATTAGTTTTCAAAATTCCATTATTAATACTAGAAATGAATGTGTACCAACTTCAATACTGAAGCCCTGGAATATGTCAGCGTTACCGCGGCGCATAAAGCGCCTGATCATGCTGAAAAACCGCCTTCGCAGATATGCCGCTGCTGAAACAGTTATTGCAATACGTAGGGAGTTAAATCAAAGGATAGGTAAACTGCAGCTTGACTTTAACAGTTCCCTAAAATCGTTTCATGATGCTGCATGGAATAAAAAATTAAAGAGAGTAGACAACCCTAATGTTGACCTCTGGCACCTTGTGAAAGGGCTAAGGTCCAACAATTGTTCTCCCGTACCAGCTCTAAAAACCAAAGACGGCACATTTACAACGAATGAACAGGAACAGTGTGACGTACTTGCAGATACCTTTCTTGACAACATGCTGCTGACACATAACTGGCCCAGCGATGAACAAGCAACAGTTGACCACTCGCTAACGGCCTTAATTGATGATCTCCCTGATTTTTCAGATAAACCCCCCGTACTAGCCGTCCGTCCTTACGAAGTTAAGAAATATATTCAGTGTTTTAAATCCCGTAAAACGCCAGGTTCCGATGAAATTTCTAATCTTCTAATTAAAAACATACCTCAGAAAGGTATAGTACTGCTGACAAAAATATTTAACGCTTGTCTCTCCTTGAACTACTTTCCTGAAGTTTGGAAGGTTGCAAAAGTTATAGCTATACACAAGCCAGGTAAAAACCCTTATGACCCAGCATCTTATCGCCCAATCAGTTTACTCCCGTGTCTGGGAAAGCTGTTTGAGAAAGTAATTGCTACCAGATTGTTGCGTGCTACTGAGAAATTACTTATAAATGAACAGTTTGGCTTTCGGAAAGGTCATTCAACTGTACAACAACTGGCGAGAGTTGCTGAAGCTGTATCACATAATCTAAATCTTAAAAAGTCCACTGGTATGTTCTTGCTGGATTTAGAGAAGGCATTTGATACAGTTTGGCACGATGCCTTGTTGTACAAACTAATAAAACTCAATACTCCTAAACCGCTAGTTAAAATCACAAAATCTTATCTTACAAATAGATCATTCTTAGTTCATATTGGTCAGTTCTCTTCTGCTCCTAAGCATATCCCAGCTGGGGTGACCCAGGGCTCAATCCTAGGCCCCCACCTCTTTGTAGACTTCCTCAATGACATTCCTATCCAAACTCGTACAAACATAGCCTGTTTTGCTGATGATACCGCTTCTTTTACATCTTCTGCAGATGTTGATTTGATAATAAACCGGCTCCAATTATCATTAGATCTGCTTCGTACATATTTTCGGAAGTGGAAACTTCAAATTAATGCATCGAAAACTGAAGCCATCCTCTTCACCAGGCAACGATCGCTCCCTAAACTTAATCTGCAGATAGACGGCTTCAGTATTCCATGGAGCCGCTCTGTAAAATATCTAGGCGTTACATTAGATAGCAAGTTAAACTGGACGGAGAACACGTCTAAGTTATGCCTCAAGGGTGTTAAATCTTTGAACGCTTTAACCACAGTCCTAAATCGACACTCTTGTTTAAGTAGCCTAACAAAGCTTAGCATTTATCGCACCCTTGTTCGTCCATGTCTAACATATGCTTGTCCAGTGTGGAGCAGTACGTGCCCCAAAAACATTAACAAATTACAAGTTATACAAAACAAGGCAATTAAATATTCATTTAATCCTCAATTGTATACCAATCTCAATAAAATACAAAAAAATATTGGCCTACCTAGCATTAATTCATTTATTTACAAACTATCAAAAACATTTTATTTGTACAAAAACCCCAAAAGTAAAAACAAATTAGTAAAAACAATATGTAAAACAAGAAAACGTAACTTAACTTATATCGATAAATATAACCGTTACAAACTACCGCATCACTTATTCCTCGACTCCAGTGAATAGGTACAGTTGTTTACGCAAGCGCGCGGCTCCGTCGCTCGCCGGCGTGCGCGCCATACTCGCCCGTATTATCTAGCGATATGAGGAGCGGTGCGGCGCGCGCGCCGCCGGCCCGGGTGCGCGTGCTTGCGTTCGCCACAGTACATGATAGCAACATAACCGACGACGTTCCTGCTGCTTGTTGCGTAGCGCCCGCTCGACACTGTTATTTTACTACCGTCATTATTGTCAATTATTTAACAAAAATATTTTTTTCCAGTTACTAATTGTAATGTTATAACTAAAACATACAAATAATTACATCATTATCATGGATACATCCGATTAATAATCAAGTACTGTCAGCGGAATCATTGATCCAGCAATAAGTTTTTGTATAAGCGCCTAGCCTTAAAAACGTTTTATTTATGTATTGTATTATGTGTATTTTCTAGGATTTAACTCACACTAGAAATGTACTAACTTAATAGATTTCGTTGTTTAATAAAGAATTTTGAAATTGAAATTGAACCTTGAAATCGCGAAAAAAATATCTGCTGTTTCATACATTTTGTCCAAGATCGATGAACCTTTTTGTATGGAACAGCTGTTTTTTTTCTTGGTTTCAAGGGTTGGCCCCATAATAAAAGTTGTTCATAATGATGAGTACAATGATATCATAGCAGGATAACGGTGTTCAAACTAACACCCCGTATATAATATTATATTATACATTACGTAAAAAAATGGTTTCAACAATACTGAAGGGTATGTACTATGTACCTACTCATAATTATGAACAACTGTTACCATGGGCCAACCTTGTAAACGCCAAAAAAACTACTGTTCCATACATTTTATTCAAGGTCAATGAACTTTTTGCATGGAACAGCTGTTTCTTTTCGCCGTTTCAAGGTTGATCCAATAGTAAAAGTTGTTCATAATGATGAGTACATTACAAACATACCCTTCAGTATTGTCGAACTTTGTGTTACACATTGTATATATCTTGTAGTTAAAAGCCAGCTTTATTCATACATTTTAAAACTGCTTCGAATATTGAATTTACGAGTATAGAACTAACTTTCAGCCGAAACCGAACCGAACCGTTTGTTCGAACCGGAAGACGTTTTATAAGTAGGCCTCCCATACCGATGACATTGTGAAATTCGCGGGCAACCGGTGGATGCAAGTGGCAGGATGTTGTACAGTGAGGCGGTCTAAGGGCCTTTATTCAGCAGTGGGCCTCTCCAGGCTGATGATGAACTAACTTTGAAGTACTTGAATAGTCATCAAAAATTAAACACTTTTGATATACAGGATTATTCCTAGTCAGTTAGCATCCTTTTAAGGGCATATTCTGGTCATCAAAACAAAAACTTTTACTATGGGGACAACATTGAAATCGCGAAAAAAATCTGCTGTTCCATCCTTTTAAGGGCATATTCTGTTCATCAAAACAAACAACTTTTACTATGGGGCCAACTTTGAAATCGCGAAAAAATCTGCTGTTCCATACATTTTGCTCAAGGTCGATGAACTTTTTATAAGGAACAGCTAAATATTTTTTCGCGATTTCAATGTTGGGCCCATAGTAAAAGTTGTTTGTTTTGATGTACAGAATACGGCCTAAAAGGATGCATACTGATTAGGACTAACCCTGTATACTGAAAGTTAAATAAATATACCATAACAACGAAAACTAACTTTTTCTTTCTATGATAGCGCTATAATGTAGTTATTTATCACTCTTGTCGAGTCGATTAACACAGAAAAATAAAACTTTGTTCAACAATCCACGCAAAGCAAAAGTGCATAAATTCCTGAAAAGTTTCCCCAAGTTTACAATGCGTCGCGTAATACAGGATCGGTTGCCATGGCAACAGTAGGCCTGTAAGACTCTGCCGTATTCTGTGGCTGCAGCTCCGTGATGCGAATGTAGAAGCAGCGGATCGATGCCATCTCGCAGCATCTCTTGGACCCGGTTTTATGGATTTAGAAACGGACGGATGAGAAGATTTTTGTAAAACATTTTGCCTTACTTCGCGGAATGCGAAAGTTGCTTATCGTATTTTGTGGTCGAATGTTGCTTTTAGACTCGAAAGTATAAAGTGTTGTTCTAGCAAAAATACTGTTTTATAGTACAAGAAGTATCGAAGATGGAGAGAGTCCTACATGATTACCTAAAGGTCTTCAGTAAGCGATTATGGCCTGAAAATTATATATTTTTATTTTTTAATACTTAAAGATCACTTTAGTGAGAGTGTTATAAAACAAAAAAAATAAAACTATAGACGAGATTCGTAAGGGATAATTCACCCAGGGCAATTAAGGATCCCTATTTCAGACCTAGATCATTATTTGAGGGCTTTAGCAAAAACATTATTTTTGTAGATTTCTGAAATACTTTAGTGAACAATAGCAGTATTCATAAAAAAATGCTTATTGGAATAGGCGGTTACAAATATTAGTTTTTTTCCGTAGCTTTATTTGGTAAGCACTGCTATTCAGCGTGGCAATGCCACCAGCATGCTGGGTAAACTGCCGACTGGTAGTTAATAGATGTTATAGATAGATAGTTGGTTTGAGAATTTGGATTGTCTCTAGACTTTCATCGGTCTGGATACAATATATAATTTTTTTGTAGTAGGCTAAGTAGTCTTTGTAGTTTGTTCTAGATAATAAAGGCTTACGTCTACAAAAATAAATATTTGAATATTTATATGAAACATCACAAATATCTTTCTAAGGCTTCGAAAGTTTCAAACCTACAATTACAACTCGACACTTGTTTTCATAGTCAAAGAGCTTCCTGTGAATGAGTAATAAAAGATACTGTAAACAATGTTTAGATAATGAATACCTATAGATAGTGCTAGTCGCATTCGTGGACAAAAGTTGTTTGTCCTGACCCCCTAGCACGCGCCGAGGACTAATTGGTCTTTCCCCGCGCGGGAACGTGATAAAGCTAGAATAGGGATACGTCTGTCTCGTTTTCCAGGGGAAAAAACAGTGGTTAGACGTTTATCACGGCTCGCGTGCTAGGCGGGCAGATGTACTAAAGTCACCCTTAAGAGGTTGTGCGCAAGTTACCAATATCCCTGTATACGTCCTTATAATGTAACTGCAATCAAAGCCCGTGGGTGAACATAACTGATACGCCTAACTGGACTAAAGATAATGGGTAGTGCTCTAAACTTGTTGCACTTTAGATAATAACAAGTTTATACGTCTACTGTGAACCGAGATAGCTGCTAGCGGTAAACCTAGACGCTTACACCCACTTACGAGTATTTTAATGTTAGAACAACCAAAGATAATATAATAATAAACTAGTAGATACATCACCCATACATAGATCGATAACTCGGGCTATCCTTCAGGCTATTTTCTTTGACATTCATGGGCGATAGGTGCCGCTGCGGTAGTTATTCGGGCTAGGTTCGGGCTATAAAATAATTATGGTTTCACTGAAGTTAGTAGCAAAACGTCAATTCAATAGATGGCGTTAAACTAAAGCGTCGAGTTCTAGACGTCAAGAAATCGCTACATAATGTCAAAGATAATTTTGATACTATACTAACATCCACTAGTACTATGCTAACTAGGCCTTCGTTCAGCAATGGACGTCTCCGGGCTGATGATGATGATACTAGCAAAGATAATAATATGAATAATGTACCTGGCACCTGTACCTTCAATCAGTTTAAATGGGGGTAGTTATACCATCTGTTCTACTATTTGTTCTATCTTTAGAACAAGTAACAAAAAGAATATCTCATCTGTTCTACCAATATAAATAGGGGGAAAAAAATATCTTGGTTGTTCTACCAATATAATATCATCATCATCAGCCCGGAAACGTCCACTGCTGAACGAAGGCCTCCCCCTTAGACCGCCACACTGTACGACAACCTGCCATTTGCATCCACCGGTTGCCCGCGACTTTTACAATGTCGTCGGTCCAACTAGTGGGAGGCCTTCCTACGCTGCGATATAATATAACAACTAGGAAAAAACCCGGTTGTTCTGTTCCGCAAAATAAAAATATAATTTTACAAGATGTTCCACAAGTTACAAGGAAAATTTAAAGGCTTAGAACATTTTTCGTACGCAGGTGGCCTAGTGGTACACATTTCCCATGCTTCCTTGCATGAATTAGGCCAAAATGTCACATGGCTTTATACATTAATAGATTCCTACTAAAATGTCAGAAGTATTAAATGTAATTTTATATTATACTAGATGTTTTGACAAAGAATAGGCGAGACCCGGCTAACTCACCACTGACATAGATTCCAAAATTTAAACGACCTCAGGGTCGACCCAGACGAAGATGCCGTGACGAGATAAACTCTCACAAGTTCTGGGCCACCGAAGCTGATGATCGGGTAGTCTGGAAGGAGGAAGAGAGGCCTTTGCTGAGCTGATGGGAGACTTCAGGCTGGAAATAAAATAATGCAGGATATTTAGGCGGGTACCCATACAAAAGGACGTTGATCAACTTTTTGAACAACATCAATCTTTTTTTTTATTAACACTGCTTTATTAATTTCCTACTACTGTAGATCTACACATTGAAATGAATTTAGAACACAAGTTTGCTAAATTCGAGAAAAAGTCGAGCCCCATAAGAAATAATAAAGGTAATTTAAAGGGTGCTCAATAATTGTTTCATTGACATGGACGGGTAGAAAATCCCTAGATATTGCTAAATTCTATAATAAACATCCCGTATAACGCTTCACATTCATAGCTGTTTACTAGTAATCACTAGGGTCCTTTATGTCAGGATGATAACACACAACTAACACAGATACCCAGAAAGATATCTAATATCGCTCAAATTCTTGGAGGAATTCAGTCTGTATTCAAATTTAATACAGGCTCTAGATTCGAAACCGAGACCTCTTGGTACGCGATATCATTATTTAGTTCAGAGGTTGCTTACTAAACAAGCTACTTTTTATCCAAGCCCAGCATACACGGTTGCTAAAAGAATAGCGGAAGAAACAGCGGGGCTAACTTCTATGATGTAGGTCTTTAAATCTACATAGAAGTTAGGTTTCAAGCTTAGGGTGTTCTAAGCCGAAAGGGGGCTATTCTACTCATCATTGTGAACAGGTTCCACTTAAGGCCAACCCTGAAATAGCGAAAAAACAGCTTTTTCATAGAAAAAAAATACTTATCATCGACGAAAAGTATGGTACGCTTCTTTTACCTCATTACTGTGTTGGCTCCAAAGTAAAAGTTATTCACAATTATTAGTACTTCGACCTCATTTCGGTGTTGGATACCTCAATCGTATAACCCAGTAGTGTACATACCTACGTACCCTAATTCGCCCAATCACCTATAGTATGAGATTATTAATGAGTGCGGAAAATGTCGGACGATAGCCGGTTCGGTTAGCTCGGTCGCTGGGGTGTTGTTACAAATTCGTCGTGTAAACAAAGTTACGTTTTTATAGCGGGCGCTAAGTTAATTTCGTGTCCGACAATAAAGCTCACATTTCCGCATACCGTGACGCCTTCTCGCGTCGAGATGTAACTAATTAAGCTATAAAAACCGTTTCTTCAGGGAAACCCTTACTACGGAATACACACTTGAAACTAGACTCGATTTTTCATTTCATAGAAATACAACGAGTATACCTACGTATTCTCTGTATCTGGCTGAATTAGTAGTAACATTTGAATTATACCGATTGGCTAGATTAGACGGTAATGTAGATAGTAAATAACCTAAAATAAGAGTATTAATTATGTGTGAAATTGACAATAGTTGTATTTTCTTTGCTTTTAGAGTACGGGTAAGCTCGCATATGGGGTCTCTTCAAATCTAGAGTAAATAGGTTACTTCTAGGTAAGCGTGCTCCATCCTAGACTGCACAGTTGCTTACCATCAGGCACGGTGTAGTCAAACGCAAATCTATTACGTTTTTTTAAAATATAATTAATGATATTTTTTTTTACTGATTAATTATTATAAATTATTCATCTTATATTACGTCAATTATCTGTAAAACTGCTTATGATATGCGCTTTTTCCAGTTACCACTGAGTGCATTAAGTATTAACTCTATCATTGAAATAATATTTAGTAATAATACGAACGAGATATTTGTCATAAGATATTTTTTAACACCTGCCCAAGAATATTGCAGTGGAAATAAATAAATGTATGACCTGAAATCAACGCCGAGACGAATTTACGGACTAGACTAATTGCTGTTGTTTCTAACTGAAGACCATGCTCTCAGTATTTTGTGACCATTTCATAGAATATATTAGTAAAACGGTGCTATTGTAAAATTACCAAACTATGAATACTGACGTACCTACTTATACGTAATTATTTCAAATGACCAGTGATTCCAAATAGAGTTTTAAGCCGCTGACCCACGGTGGCGCACGCTGTGCAAGGCCACGCGGCGCATTCTGGCCGCGTGGGTCAGTTTGTTTGACAACGTGAGTCTACGTTGCCACTGAAGCACACAGCGTTGTGCTGCACGCAGCACAGCGCTGTCAACGGGCGCCATATTCGAGCAAGCCACGCGTGTAGCAATGTTTGATTCCATCTACATTTTTATTATCGAGTGACTTGAGAAACGCGATCAAAGCGCCATCCAAACATGGTGGATATTCTCACGTCACATACGTACATCTAGTAAGCGTTACGTGAACAGAGATGATGTGAAACTCTTTCCTAGTCTGCATTTCCCGTTATACACACAGGTCAGCCAGCTACCCTATTCAGAATGGCGTTGGAAACTTCCGATTCGAATTTCGCTTCTTCCGTCTTTGTCATCCTAAATGTAGACGAGTGGGACGGATAGTGGCGATCCGAACGGAAACCTTGCCGATGGAGTTGTGAATAGGGGTGCTGGGCCCCGATTAAGCTAACCAAAGCCGAACCACTTCTGATGCGTTTCCTCTACTCTTCCTCTCTGACAGCAGCCGACTAACGGTCGTGATCCGGCCAAGCATATATAAAGTTTTATAAACGTGCGATATCTATATCGATGAGCAGTTTGTCTATGGTCTCGATGAATCATTAATCTCGTATCCGTGCGTAGCGTGTTCGTGGGCTGCAGTCTTAAATCAAATATACTATCATCCCAGGTTGCAGTGGACGTTATCACATACATTTTGTTGCAAAGCGAAGCTCATGCACGTGTGTCTAACCCGTGCGTAGCTGCAGCAGTGGCCCAGCGGCTTTAGATCGAGAATCCGTGGTAAGGCAACTGAAGTGTTATTCTGTGACAGCTCGCCGGCTGGTTGAGTTATCGCCCGAAGACCCGCTTTTAATTATTCATGAGCGCGACCCGGACAAGTTTCTGGGACTGAGACCCGACATCTGGCATGCTTCTATTAAATAATTTGCACTCACTTTCTTTGACGTGGCCCGTGTTGAGTTATTGCAACTTCTCTGATGGATCTGCTTTAGATAAAGTTTGAAACGTGTTTCATTTTAATCGCAAATTTGAACGTGGACATTTCTTTGATGTTGAACTAACTACAGCCAAAATAATAATTAATTTCACCAAATTCGGCAGAAATTTATGAAAATTTCAAGCGAATTTCAACCTAGTCAGATTGTGGATTATCGTGTGCAGCTTCCAATTTAAATTGGCACATTTTTTAACGATATCATGGCGACAAGCACATACTGATAAGAATAAAATTCTCCCGTGAATACTGATAAGAATAAAATGCTTTCATGACTAATGCAGCAGTACTCAGAACTTGTAGCAAAACAAAGTCCAAGATGGTATGGATTGAGATGGTATTTTAATAAAAGAATGATGAAGAATCATGGTTACGGATTTTTTGTTTTGGACATCTAATCGTAGAAGCATCATTTTTTAATGATCTTTTTTAATGCTGTGACTAATGTAAGTGACGAGACTGTCGAGACGTTCACTTGGTGGTAAGTATCACGCCTGTCCACAACAGTAGCAGTGCTAGAATTGTGAACTTATGAACAAAACCTGCGCCGCAGTGCACTGCGGTCGTCACCCGAGATATCAGTTGTCAAACCTCTTCATGCTCAGCAATTTCTCTTGTAACATTCCCCTTCAAACCGAAACACAGTAATGACACTACTGCTTGGCGGTTGAATAAATGGAAAAAGTGTGGTACTTCCCCAGGCGGACTCTGTGATTAGATTCCTACGACTACAAAAATGTGGTCAGATTAATAAAAAAAATGTACTAGCCCAGAATGGCTTACGTCGCCTATAGGCCGTCATAGACGACGAAGATGCTATAATATTTCATGTTAAGATTTGTTCGTCATTTGTTTTGTATGAGTAGCGAAATTGAAATGTGTTCAAAGCTTACATGAAATATTATAGCATCTTCATCGTGTGTGACGGCTTTAATGGTCGGTTATGTGTGCAGATGCGGTCGCAGCTCGCACGCGCGCGGTGAGATGAGCTCAGCGGCCGCCAACCAGGCATACTCCTATGATGAGACTATACAGGTCAGTGTCAAACACCAGTCAAATAATGAACGATTTTCCAAACATGAATTTAAAAAAACCTTCAACGAAGTGAAGCTAATGTAAGGTTACCATAAATGTTTATTTCTAATATAGTCCTACTAAACCTACTTACCTACATATAGTATAGTCTCTATACTCGTGCCGAAAGTCGCTTGATTATGCCAATATTTTCATCCATGTACAAACTTCATTTATAGTAGGTATCATTCATTTTGTATCTACTTTTTAACTAGAGATTTAATAAACTAGTGAACATTCAATTCAAAATAAATTAAGGGAGCAATCATGCAAATCAGATTCAGGTACTAATTATATGATGTGAATACACTTTGTCGATTCATTTTATCGAAATCAAACAGCTTCATACTCAGAAAAAAAGAATTACGGCTAAGTAAATCATAAGGAGTAAGTGGACCTGGGTATGTCCTAAAACTGCATCCAGAACCACCGGAGGATGGGTAGCAGCGTCCTCTCGGTTTACAGTGGTGGGCATTCTGTGATCCCTAAGCCGCCTGCCAACCGTGGGCATTATTAAAGGGGAGGCCTACGTCCAGCAGTGGAAGTCTTCTGGCTGATGATGTGAAGTCATAAGGCAATCTATTAAATGTTCTTACTCACCGTGTTGCCCATACATTTGCAGGACATTTCTCGTAAGCACTAGATTAAAGCGTCGAATAAAGCTTATGCGCTACGTGCACCTGGGCCGCTTAGTAAAACATGTAAATTTCACCGCTAAATTCATGACTCTACCGCTGATATTTCGTACCTTCAGCACTTTCGCTTAAACTACGTAGTTTCAGCACCGCAGACTACGTTAGAATAGCTTCTGCTCGATCGAAATTTACTTTCGCAAACGGATATAAACCTGACTACGTGGTAATAAAGTATATTTTGAATTGTGGAGCATAAAGCGCTAAAACTGCAAGCCCTTCATGTTTTCCCTGAAAACTTATTCGAGTTGCAACTTTGTGTCGTAACTGTAATGAGATAGAGCTGTTTTTGTTTTGAATATTTTTGTATGAAGTGATTCCACACTTATGGTATTTCTATGTTTTTAAAGCTTAAACAGGAAGAAAAATTATGACCTCCGGCAGGACTCGAACCTGCATACGAGCAGTCGCTATGGGTTTCCGTCCCAACTGCTTTGCCAATTAAGCTACAGAAGTCTCTGCCTGAGAAGCCAAATTTCCGAACCGAACCGATTTCCGTTTTTGTTTTTGTTTTGCTTGAGAGAGTGTCTAGGGTATTAAAGAAGTTTTTCAGGAGGGCCATAACGACACATTAGCCGACACGGCCCTCTTACCTTTATTAATGTGGTACAAGGTTCCGGGCTCAAACGAGAACACTGCTCGATGCGTTATGTGCGGGTCAGGGCACTTAACCACCTATTAGGACCTTCTGCCAGCCCCCGCGGCTGAGGTGAGACGAGTTAACTTCTTTTGGCAATTGACTCGATTAGGAAAATGCTTTTAGTGGAAGTTGTTCTGCACTATGTATTTTTTTATAAATAAATAAAAATAAATAGTGGGGAACATTTTACACACAGCGCCATCTAGCCCCATACTAAGCAAAGCTTATACGTGTGTTTTAAGACCTTATTTTACTACAAGACAATCAGAAGAACGGCAAGACGTTACTAATTCTTGGAACCTTAATTCCTTAGACATTCCAAAGAATCGTACTCGACGATTTGGTTCGACATTTTTACGTACTTCTCACGATTAAAACTCACTATCATTGTAAATTTTTTCTCCATAAATCAATGGGGTCTTTATTTAAGCCCTAGTTTTTTAATAACTCCGCCACCGCTTACCTTCATGTGAGTGGGTATGGGCCAAACGGAGATCTGTTTCCAGTAAAATTATGAAAAAAATACGAACTTTTCGCTTAGCGTTGAAAAATTGGCATATATTTTTATTCCTTCTAGATCAAAATATTCTATACTACTAAATAGCATAAATAACATTGGAGGTTTTAGCTCTCTCTCTCTCATCAAAGTAAATAAAAAATGCCATTTATTTTATTTTATTCGGGAAACTAACAGCGACAAAATAACTTAATTACTAAACATTTAGATACTATGCGCCATTTAAGAGTTTCCGCATATTGATACTAATTTGATACTTGTCTGCAATTACTTAAATGCAATTATTCCATAATAATAATTCATCAACAGCCGGAAGACGTCCACTGCTGGATGAAAGCCTCCCCCTTAATAGGGAGGTGTTGCCATAATCCCCACGCCTGCCAACGGCTTGGAGATCGCAGAATGCTCACCACCGTTAATTAAAAGGACGCTGCTGCCCGTCCTCCGGTGGTTCTGGGTGCAGTTTTAGGACATACCCAGGTAATAATAATAATAATAATTATAATAATTCCATTGCAGGAGAAGTTAAAATAACACCAACTTATTTAGAGTTGAGCCATTTTTGACCTGATCCAGGTCCTCATTTTCTAGCTGTTATAAATAAAGCTACATTTTCTAAAGATTTAAGAAGTCTACTTACTTTTCAGCTGCAGTTCTCCCAAGCGTAGGTTATTAGAGCGCGGCTGAGTTACGGCCCCCCTGAGTTACACCTCAGCTCATACCGGGTATGAATAGCGAGATTATCCTCATAGAAAAAAGTTTATAACAAGTGTCGTTTACCATCTTAAGTGTTCGGATTTAATTCAGTCGGGGCGCTATCTTTGGGCCGTGGAAGCTTTATTTCGCAGACGCTCCCTGGGGCTACGGAACATTTATCAGCAGCGACCCACATCGGCCGTAGAAGGAGAGCCTTACAGTGTTTACGACTAAGGTTTTTAAGTGCTTTTGCAAAGTCATTCATTTTTTAAGTTAAGTATTAAGTTACTGTTTTAAACTATCACGGTTGTTCACTATAGTTCTATTACTATTTACGGGATATTTACCATGATTGTATTGTGAATATCGGGAACTCATTTCACAATATAACCATGCTAAATATCCCGTAAATAATAATATAAATAAGTATTAAGTAATAAAATAAATAAAGTTTTTGACAAAAAGCACGGACTTCAGAGTCCGTGGAGCTAACAAACAAAAAAAAACTTTTTTAGGAATTGGAGCCACCTGGGTAGGTTAAAAAAGGTTTTATATTTACTCAATGCGCCAGGTATTTTGGCGAATTGAGTGTTATTTTGAAAAACACTATTTTATTTAAGGTTTTTATTAAGGTTTATTTTTACATGTTGTATTTTCTTAATTGTCTTCTCTCTACTTATATAATCAGCCCTTTGCCAACCACCGCTGCGTGCGGGTTTTCCTCTCGTTCATGCCTTTCCTCCTTCTTTTCTTTCCTTCCTTTCCGTAGTATGCGAATATCATCCACTGCTTTCCGACATGCTTGACACTATTATCTGACCGTTGGGCTGGTGGTCTCCCTCTTCGTTTTCAACCGTTTCGCGGATACGATACCATCCACCATCTTAAATTGTCCCGTCAACTGACTGATAAATTGACATCATACTGGATAATTCGAATCGGGTTTTTGATTCAGACAGCGTGTAGATTCCATTTAAATTGATTCAGACTACTGGAAAGTTAGTAATATGTAGTACATCTAGTAAACGTGCCATCGGACTCATTGAGTCAATGAATTAAATAGTAAAAATCGTGAACAAGAAAAGAAATTGTAATAATCGTAAAAATCGAGAAGAAAAAAGATCCCTTTGCTCAGCTGTGTTTGATTATTGCTTAAAATAATGATGTCAAAATAATGATCATACTTAGTATTTTTCAGCCTTAGTGTAAGTGAACGATTGCTCTTGGCTTACTGTCGCTCCGTTCTGCCACCATCTGCTAGGAAACACTCGCTCCTTTATTGGGCGAGCGCAGGCATTACTGTGAGAAAGTAGTTTGCAAGACATGCTGCGCGATAACGTTTCACTATTTTGTGTGCTTACTGCAATGCTGTGAAAGAAAATGCTTTCATGCAAAATATTTTTTTTATTTTTTTTATCTAACATAGATGTACGTTTGGTCACCACGCAGCTCGCCTGGAGGTAAGCGACGGTGTGGTATTTAGGTATTCGTTTTTTTTACACAATTACATACGTCCGCGATTGACCACCAACTCTTTGTAAATTAACATCACAATGCTTACAACAAAACACCCTCGGAAATAAAAAAAATTTACTCGTTCAATATATTCAAAAAGAAACTTGCCGAAGTTATTATCAAAGGCAAACTAGTTTAATTAAAAAAATTCAAGTTAAGCTCAGATCAGATGGACTTGTGTTATTTGTCAATTTGTTTTAATTGTACCTACATTAATTTATTAATTTGATTTGCATTGTATACCTATTATGTGTTATAAATGTATATTAGGTGCATCTTGCGACAATTAACTACATAAAAATAGTATAGCAGTGTTCTCATGGAAGTGATGTAATGTCTTATATGAGAATAAATATCTTTAAACCTAAGATGACTACTCACTTAGTACGTTGACATGGTGATCCCATAATACGGTTTAAAAAAAAAAATACAACCGACTTCTTCATATTTTCTAGTAATTTTGGTTTAAAAACCAAAATACTGAACCGCTTTCGATAAAATTTATATAAAACCACCTCTGAAGTATAGAAGTACCTACCAAACAAAAAAATAATCATCAAAATCAGTTAATAATTGGCGGAGTAATCGCGTAAAATACAAAAAAAAATACAGTCGAATTGAGAACCTCCTTTTTTGAAATCGGTTGAAAATGGTTTTTATTAGTAGGGTTACTTTTTACTTAACTAACTTATTATTCTATTATAGTTTGCAACCGGAAAAATTATACAACCGGATCCAAACTCTGAAAGCTAGATATAAATTAGCTGACCTTTCAGTTTCATTTCAGAGACCAATCCAATCTAGGTCGCAGCTATTTTGGGCGTCTTGAGGACTACCTCTAGATAAAATGACCATCTGACTATCATCGAAATGGGAACCCGATATTGCTTAAAGCGATAGAACTATCCCATGTGCAATAATTTTATCAGGCTCCTTGGGCGATATATTAGGATTCCGCTATCTATATTGCCGGAAATTGGCTTTCCGAATTTGATTAACGTAGTGTTTCCGGAAGGGTTGGGCCGTTTGGCCCATTTTGGTCTTGACGGGCCATAATGTGGACCACAATGCATTAAGGAGGCGCGGGGCAGAAAATCGAATTTTCCGCTCTTATGGTCGCATACACATTCCTTTGTACCTTTGTCGGGTTTTTCAGAGCGTGTCCTGTTCACAAACTTTCGTAATTTCCCCGGATGAGGCATAGCGGTAGAGTAGTTAGTGTTTGTTCTGTAGAAACGCAGAGTTAGATGCCAGTATAAGCTTCTTTGATGTTTGAATTTTGGTCTGCTAACTGCATACCTCAAAGCTAAGTAATTCAATATATAGTCTCCATGAAACTAAATATAATGTTTGTCTACAGATATATTTATACATACTCAAAGCTTTGGATGGGTGACCCAGCTGCGCACGGGTGCAATTTAGATATTAATTAGGATGTACTATACATATAAACCTTCCGGAAAAAACTATCTACATGACGATGAAACCCTTTTCAAAATCCATTGCTTGGTTTAGAAGGAGTTAGCGGATAAACAGACAGTCTCAACTCATAATATTACATACATAATAAAACTATCATACTTTCATGTCAGTTTTGCTAATCTACTAAAAACTGTTTTTTTTTTGATAAAGTAAGTAAGTTCGTATAAGCTGAGTGGGCCAGCCCTAGTGTCAGAGTTAATGTGCCGCCCGAAGGCCTCTGACATGGCTGACGGTTGTTGTTATAGAAACTAGAACAAACAACCGGGACCAACAATTTAACGTGTCATCCGATCCACGGTAGCGCTCAGAAATAAATACCACTCACGGTCACCCATCCGAAGACTGACCGGACCATCCGTTGCTTAACATCAGTGATCGCTTAGAATTACCTAGACAAGCTACGCCACGAGGGCTACTTTTTTTTGATAATTCGTTTGAACGTAAAACATAGAAGTTAATGAAACATTTCGCCGCTAGTACTGCTAAGCCTCTATCTGGATTCAAATTTTCCGAAAGATTAAACCGTGGACGGAGGTTTACGATCTCGAGGCCCTTGCAAGCCTTACAGGGTTGAAGGGCTGAAACCCGATTTAGGCAGTAAGCTTTTACTGTACTGGAAGTGAAGTATTACTTGGAAAAATTGCTGACCCAATTAATAGCTTGTTTCAGTTATTTACTGTTGAATTACCGTCAGACTTAGTAAGGCCTTACTAAGCCTGACGGTAATTGTTGAAAATAAAAATAAAGCTCATAGATCTGCAAACGGTATTTTCTGGTGGTCTAAACTCTGATAGGAGTAGCTAGTAGAGTAGAGGTAGGCACTAGGCATACACTTTAAGTAAATCTATACCAATACTTATTTTGGGTAATATTAACTAAAATAAAAACAATTTAAACTTTAGGTGCACTCACTAAAACATAAGGAATATAATTTATAATATTAGACAATACTCTACCTATACATGTATAGTGTTGTATAATTAATTCCAAATATAAAAAAAAAATTGGCAAATTATTTCCTTCCGGAAAGAAAAAGAACGAACTATGGTGCTAAGAATGAAACAGGAGAGGTTTTTACGTGTTATTAACTAATATTCTTTTGAAGAGACTGTCTGTGGGACATTTGATCAAGTGCGCTTATAAGCACGACAAGAAAATTCAATCTTTTACATATGATATACCTGAATGAATTCACGTAAAACACTGTTTTAAACTATCACGGTTGTTCCCTATAGTTCTATTATTATTAACGGTATGTTTACCATGATTATGTTGTGAAATGAGGTCCCGATATTTTGGCCATATCATTTCGGGGTTATTTTGTCTGCCCGTGAACATGGTGCATGTAACTGCGCCGAAATATCGGGAGCACGGTATACCCCATTAATAAAATAATATAATTAAAGAATTCACGTAGATGCGACGAAGTAATTACATGTAGATATATTTCTAGTATTATCTACTACTTCTGTATAACCTGTGATCTTAAGTTTGGTATAAATACAGGTTTAATCATATTTTAGTTGTATTTAAAAAAATATGTTATTCTCCGTAGTAGCAGCAGCACTCGCGCCCTCTTGTTGACCTAGTCTCAGGTATTTTGAAAAGGAGGGTTGCAGGATCACACCCTCGCTTCACTAATATCTGATATGTTTTATTGCCGCTACCCGATACTAGATGGCGAACTATCGATACAAATGGTAAATGTTGCATTCCTGTAATAAATTAAGTTTGAACATATTTTTTTACTGAAAACCTAAGGCAAATGCACGAGCCTTGCAATATAAAGGTCTGGAAAATTTACGTCCCGTCAATACGCCCAGTTGATGACGGAAAAAATTATCCAATTATATATTAAACTGCTCGGATATTTATATCAGATCAGCAGTTTACTGCCCAGAGGCTATTATTCGTAGTTCGACGACCATTTGTCGTTATTAACAGGCGATGGTTAATCTGCCGCTAGCCCAACTGCCCGGTTCGGGAATGGAAACGGTCTGGGACTGGGGCGGATTTAAGGAAGGGGCTGGCAACCTAAATGTTTTTTGCTTTAATGTAGAGGGTATTTTTTTCTAGATAGTCCTCATGGTTACCTATATGGGGACGTAGATCGCAATACCATCAGCTTGTTTCTGCTTCCAGCTGGGCACAAGATTCTTTCCTCGTTCACTTTTGCCTATTTCCAATTCTTCTTTAGTTTTTTAAGTCAGATTCGCTCTTTCGACAGTAGATAATTATTATATCTCTTCTAACTCCCTTTCGCTCTCTATATCCCCAGTCTTGGCCAAGTTGATCTTAAAGTATGGTTGGTCAATTTGAGTTGCGAAACTCATATGTGGTCTGGGAATTTGTTTATTAATGTTAGCCCTCTTTCCTTTATTACCTGATTACGTCCTCGTCCATGGGTCAAATACCCCTCTCACATATGCGTCGCGACGCTCTAAATCACCAGCATGCTATGCAACGCATATATCTGACAAGTGCGAGCTCCGAACCCTATGTTCGTGCTTTGCAGTAACAAGAAAAATTCGTTGGCTTGCTGCATTGGGTAGGAATTGTAGCAATCATCATCAATATCAAACGGTCATAAAGCGGTGAAATGCAGCCCATAGCTCAATAACAAACCTGTTCAAGTCTGGAGAAAAAAAACAATGGCGTAGATATGTGAATTTGACAATTCGCATCGCGAGCCAGCCGTGGAGTATCGCACAATCATCCTTTGAGTGTGTAAGTAGGCAGATAAAATGCAGTAAACGACAGTTAAATACTGAGATCTCAAAATCAAAACCAAGCCAATCTAACCACAATTTCTAATTTGCACATTTTTTGTGTTACTTAGAAATATATGAATTATTACAAACCCGGTTACCCCGATCCCACCACTCCAGCAACAGGAAGTATACCGTTTTTGGTATAGGCGCCGGGTACCAGAGGCACACAAATACGCACCGAGCTCGCCGAGGACTCCCCAGATCTGTCAGAAGATCGGTTAGATTCTCTCCAAATAGTCAACCAGATCAACCTACTAGGGCCCCAGGGCACACCTCATTTGGGCCAGGACAAGTCTGACCCCACTCGCGGCGACGGCCAAGCCGAGGTTCGTACCGTCTGAGATGCCCTTGAGCTAGTCGCCTTTAAGCTAAACTAGGCCTAGCGCCATTTGCGCTTGCCTAAAGTCCGGTGACGCTGTAGAGGCCATCTGAGGCCAACAGCATCAGTCATAAATAAATAAAAAGAACCCGGTTATGCATCAAGCGTTCGGTATTCTTAATTCTTAATGTCTTCTATATTTTTATTTAGAAAGAGCGGAGAACAAGCAGTAGTTCCGCCTGACGGTAAACAAACTGTCATACAGACACTGCTAATCAAAACCTTCACCAATTTTGTCTCGCCTCATACTAATTCTAGTCAGTGAGAAATTCACAGACCATATTTAATATAAAAGATTAGTTTAAAATGAACATTTATACGTAGATATAAATATTAGTAGATTAAAAATTTATAAATATCTATGTGCTACGTCTATCTTTAAAGTTTCGGTGAGTCAGCCTTTGCTTCTCTACAGCGGCCACGTCTTAAAACGTGACTTGGAAATGTGACTAAAGGTTTCCTTGGATTTTCCTAGAGTTGGTCGTGTCTCTAGAATCGTCTGAGAAAATAAGCACCGAGAATTTTCAGACACTGGAAAATATAGATGACGTCATTCTTACGGAAAACGATTGGAGTGGTAGCGATTCAAATTGCTTAAACTCCGAATGATAAATAATTATTTTGAGTGTTATCTACTTTCTTTATTAAATAAACACAGACACAGACACCGAAATATTTAAAATATTATTCTTTCGAGCTAGGAATAAAGTAATTAAAGTTTAAGTATTAGTAGATTGTTATACAAGGAGCTAAAATAACCCATTAATTCGAGGTAGTTTCCCGACCGAGATTTAGCGAGGGAGAGTAAAAGAAACCGAGTTATAATGTGTTTTTAGCGCCGTGTGTTACTCTACTTTTCAACACGATTGATTGAAATAAAATAATCAAAATACCAAAATAAATGACTTTGACGACACCAAATAGAAAATTATTTCCTTTCGTTTTCTCTTCCATCTGCAAATTAGAGTCTCCATTTTCACTAGACGATGACATTTTCACTATTGTAAAATAAATTTCGGTCACTCAATTCAATTTTTAACTAGACAAAAATTCTAAAGATTTCGCGCTAAAGCCTTCTTTTTTAATTTATTCCAAAGATATCGCCGAATTTTGATCCATTTTCAAAAATAAAATGTTCTTCTTTTATTAATGAAGTCGTGTCTTTTTTAATTATTATTATACATATAAAAAAATCTTTTTTAATAAAAAAAACTTATTTTATTAATAAATAATTGGTTGGGGGCTAGCCCTAGAGCATAAATTTACTTCAGCCCCTAGAGCATGATATGGTATATTAGCCCCACTCTGGCGCGATAATGATGGACTTTTTGAGCAAGAGGAGTGAAAAAAATATTTTGCTAATTCATTACAATTGAAGCGTTTTCCAATAAACTTTTATTTCTTCTGTAGCAAAGAAGCCTATCTCGATGACGTCATCTCCCTTCTAAATTCTTTGATCAAATCCTAACATTGCTCGGTGTGATTATTCACACGATAAACCAGTGGTGCTTAAACTTTTAATGAAGCAGGGGTCGACATTCTGAACTGCTGGAAAAAATACTGAAACTGCTTTAAATCAAATTACTATAAAGGTCCTTGAAGACAAAATGTTAACTATGACTAATAGCACTATGTGTAATGATTAAACTTAATTTTATTTAGAAATGTCACTAAACTTACACGAACATTTTGCGAATTTAACATTTACATACTAAGTAAATTTGAGTACCTACAAAGAATACATAAACTTGCACTTAGATTTTTATCATCACTGGTCACTGGTCACTGGTTCTATCATAAAATTATAGATACCAATAAAAAAAACAGTATTTAATGCCAAATCTAGTTTGGTACGTATAGAATAGAATAGTAATTACTAACCAAATAACTAAAACTATTAACCAAACCTAAATTACCAAATTGGACATTTCAAACGCCTGACTTTTGAGAGGATTACAAAAGTTTTAGAATCGGTTCAATGAAAAGGAAATAAACGATCCCCTTCTTACAACGGTAATCCCGAAAGTAGATGGCAATGTGGTGAAATTTATTTATACAGCGTGCTCTTTTTTCACGTGAAAAATAAAAATGCAAACGGTAATCGCTTTCGAAATTGGAATAGCGTTTGTATTCCTATAGAAACCTTCCCTACGTAACGATCGCGAATGAAATTGTCAGAATTGACAGCGTAAATCAGCTATTTCACTTGGCGAAATTTTTTTTTGGTTTGACTGTTAACCAGCTGTTGACGAGCGTCACTAGAACAAATAGAAGATGTTGCAAATACTTAGATTTTGTATCATGTCAGTATCTTTGTTTTAACTAATGCTAAATGAATACTACGTAAATAGGTACCTGTTATACTTCTGCATAATTACAATAGAAATCTGGATCGCTTATAAGCCCATGGAAGTTTATGATGATCCAAATCCAAATGCTTAAGCCCACTACCAACCGGCAGCGTACCTAGCATGCTGGCGGCATTGCCACGTTGAATGGGCAATACATCTCCGTTGGGTCATGTTTCAGCCAAATAGACGCCACCATTTTAAATGAAGCATAACAAGCATAGCGTAGTTTAACATTTCATCCAGCGTCGCATCGACTAGGCGCTCAGTTTTGTTTAAAAACGAAATGAATAAAATAGATATTCACATAATCGGACAGTTGTGAAAGTAGAATTAATAAACACGTTCGAGTAATTACCGAAACAGCCGCGCGAGTACCATTCATGATATATGTCGCTAAATTTGACGTGTCGGTTTATCAGATTTATTATGAAGAATTTGAGAATATACTGTTTTTTATCGAATCTTACCGATTTACATTTCAAATATACGAATTAAATGACAAATATAACGATCGTCAAGAATGGTACTCGTGCTGCGGTAACTATAAGTACAGTTTAATTTAGTATCTGAACAGAACATAGAATGCATTAATTTTACGCATCCCCCTGTGTACACCGATGCACCGGTGCATAGGGGGCGTAGAGTCGCATACTGCAAGATCGGGCCGCCTTAATCAAACCGAGGCAATTTATGATCGCCACACGTCGCTTCCGGGGGTATTCTGCTATACTGTTATAATGTCCGTTTTAATAAACGTAAAATTAGTCTGTTTTAGATAAAATATGCCTTCGCTTTTTTAGGCGTAGACTTTTTGTCAGCTTACTGTGTGTATTGCTTGCCTTAAACTAAAATAAACTTATAAAAGTTTGTTAATAATAATCAGCCTTTTTAAACGGGTTTATTTAGCTTGCCCCGTTTGTTGTTCTTGCAGTTTTTTTAAGGGTAAAATGTAGGTAAAAGTGTATGACTTTTACATAGTACCTACATTTAGTACTGATGACAAAACCGTTAAAACTTAAAAAAAATAACTATTACCATTTTTTAATAGTCCTTTGCTGGACTTAGGCTTACTCTTGGAAGGTGATTGGGCCATATTATATCCGCCATGCTGGCCTAGTTGCGGGTCACACACGATGAAGATGCTATAATATTTCATGTTATCTTAGAACATATTTCAATATCGCTACTCATACAAAACAAATGACGAACAAGTGACGAAGATAATATATATTTCAAAACTGTAGACAAGCGATACTACATCTTAACATAAAATATTATAGCATATTCGATTTCTGTGACGGATTTTCAGCTATTAAATTTCTTCTCCGGACTTAGACCGGAGCGGAGAAGATATTCCAAGGCTAAGCCTCAGTCCAGCAATTCAATTGCAGGTTTCACAATATTTTAATAAAAGCCATTGGTATGAAAACTTATCTTCTTTTAGTACATTAATTTGTCTAATTCCATACGTACAAGCGAGTGATTTCGTTTCTTTTATTCTTTCTCTATTTTCTCTTTTCTCTATTCCTTTCTCATTCAATTAAATGTTGAATTTGTAATAAAACAGTACTAGTAAAAACTGTAATGTACTTACTCAATTCAGCAGTAGGTAACATGTCTGCCTGAGCTGTAGGGCGTGGGTTCGATCTCCACCCGGAACAAGCGTTTATGTGACGAACATAGATGTTTATTCTGTGTCTGGGTGTAGTATGTATTATAATCAATATGTATGGAATTACAAGTATAGTATTCTATCAGCTATCTGGTTTCCAATATACAAGCAAAATGTACCAAAACGGTGGTCATTTCACACAGCGCCACCTAGCCCCGATGGCGCTGAGTGAAATGTCCACCATTTATATTTTTAAATTTAATTACTTAAGTGTAGAAGAACCCAGCTGAAGAAAGACTAGAATTGCCCAGTGACGGATAGTTCATCGCATTAAGTTGAAGGGCGGCGCCCCATTCACGGCTAACATTGAACTTACACTCGTGGGTCGTCGATACCCCCTGCATCAAGCCTTATGTCGACGGCGGAAATAAATTTTTACCAAAGGAATTTCTCTGCTCATTATTTCGATCGATAATAAATCATCGGTTTCATCGATCGATATTTCTTTGGTTATAATCGAGCTGTGTACCAAAAATAATTTAAAGTTTAATAAGTTGATAGTTTTAAGGCGCTCCTGGCCAGAAAACGCCCCAAAAGAATCAACTTTTCTCTAAGATAAACTACAGTTTGTAATGTGAAAAAAAAAAATGTTATTCTTGAGCATGTTTTTGAGTGGCAACATTAATCTGATATATATAATAAATAACTTCGCTTGATCGAAAAAAAAAAACAAAGGCACCTCTATTTCGGATTTTGAATACGTTTTTCGACCTCATTTTTACAAATTATATTTTTCTATTAATTTTTAACGCATTAAAACACAAAAATATCACACGCTCTAGGACCTAGGCTTTTTCCGACTCTATAAAAGCCGGGGTCTGGCCGAAAATCAAAGAGTCCATAGCAAAACAAGGAAATACGACTGAATCAATTTTGTTAAACACACAACAATCTCCTTCGTACAAACAAACTCTCCAAACCACATCCTCTCTTTCAATACGTTACCAGCACTCGGATGTTTTTATAAAAGAACAAACCCATTAAAATGTGCATTCAAAGTGCAAGTCATGGGGTCCTTGTTTTGGGGCGCTGCACTTCAAAAAGGTATAACAGTAAGGACAATTAATGCGCTAAACGCTAAACATTGCTAACTACTTTACATATTTCAAAATATGTAAAGTTATAAAAAAACAATCTGCTGCACTCAGGCATTATGTAAGTAGCTTATACCGGTTGTCAGTTTGAACACCGTTATCCTTCTAGGACATCATTGTACTCATCATTATGAACAAATTTGACTATAGGGCCAACCCTGAAATCACGAAAAAAAACAACTATTCCATACATTTTGTCCAAGATCGATGAACCTTTTTGTATGGAACAGCTGTTTTTTTTTCGTGTTTTCAGGGTTGGCCCTATAGTAAAACTTGTTCATAATGATGAGTACAATGAGAAGGATAACGGTATTCAAACTAACACCCTGTATTTCAGAATTATATTAGTGAAAATGCAGAATGCTTTTGTATGTACTAATATTATAGTCCTGAAAATGTACTACTACTGAATTACAAGAACTTATTTATTTGTATGTACGTGTCTATTATAGTTGAGGTAATAAATCCACGACCCATCATTTTTCAATAGATCAGACATAGTAACAGCGAACCGTTGAGCTAATATCTATACTTAGTCACAAACGTGCAAAAAACAAGTCCGCTATGCAGTGCGCCGACTTTTTGGACGACTTCAACTACGATAAGACACAAGCGCTCAAGCATTCATTGAAAACTATACAAGCGACATAACGTCTAAATTCAAACAATTGTGAACTATATAATGCACGTATAGGTAACGGCAATCGCACGTTTTTTGACTGTTTTGATTTAGAGATTGTGTCTCTTTAGATATTAACTCAATGCAGCGAACATAATAATAATAGTTATAGCTTTTATAAGCCTGGATCTGTTGAAGTAAGCCAAATAAGCTAGAGTTTCCTTACTGTGTAGCTTCTACTGCACTTCTAATTTAGACAGGCACCGATGCGTAAAAATGGATAGGCTTTGCCACAGCTACTTCAATTAGGGGAGGACTTTTTGCGCAAGGTGTAAGATTCTTGGATTACATAAACTATATGGAATTATGCAATGCGAACATTGAGCTAATATAACAATACAGTCACAAACGTGCAAAAAAATGTCCGCGTGAAAAAAAAAGTGTTTTGAACGACTTGAACTACGATAAGACACAAGCGCTCAAGCATACATTGAACACTATACAAGCGACATAACGTCTAAATTCGAACAATTGTAATGCTCGTATAGGTATGTACAACGCCGCTCGGATGTTTTTTGACTGTTTTCACTTAGAGATTGTGACTCTTTAGCATACATTTTTGTGTTTGCATTCACGCACACAAATACAACATAATTAGTTTCTTTAAAACAAACCGAATGTGTGTGTTTCTCGAAAAGTACAATATGAGTGTAATTAAAAAAATACAGGTTCTTTTAGGTAAGCGTGCTCCATGTCCAAACGCAAACCTATTTTAAATTAAAAAAATATATCAGACCTGATTATAATTTTTCGTTATTATGCAAATGTTGTATACCTACAAGTTCTTTGAACCTCAGAAAAGCGAAGGCTCTACGTACCAATGTCAAAACAACTTCAGTTAACAACTTATAGTGGGGATTTTTTGTTATTTGTGTATTTGTACGTTCTCACATACAAATCCTCCTGTTTGCTTTGGCAATATAGGACAAAAAAACTTATTTAGTACTCAAATACTTTGTGAAAAAGCCTGGAGGAGCGAGCTGGTAAAAAAAAAGGAAATACATCTATGTGAAAATCGAAGCAAAGCATATAATTTTAGACTCTTATCTATGTCCACTTTACAGTTCATTTCTGCATTACCACTCTGCACTGCTACAGTTCCAATCTGCTCTTGTTCTCAGTTTTGTTTATACGAGTGGAAAGAAAACAAGGAATATATTTCTTTTATTTCCAACAGTATCCCTAGATCACAAATCGTGTTCAACTTCTCTTCCAGTTGCAGAAGTTTTCCTATAAGATCAAAAAGCCGCTGCTCGCTTTAAAGATGTCAGCCCGAGTTATAGGAAAGCTACGTGACTTGACCCTTAGTTTATACGGACGTGTAGTTATTTTATAGATCGCCTTTGGTCTTTGTTTACTTGAATGCCTTGGTTTACAAGTAAATAATAATATAGATTTTAATACATTCTCGCGAAGTAAATAAAGAAATATAGAAGAAAAAAGAATATACATTTAGGAGTATAGATATCGTAAGTAATAGGTATATAATTTAATAAAATATACACTGCAACAAAATGCAATTATTTGCATGAATAACCTAATAGCTGTTTTTTTCCCCAATCTGTATTGTTGTATAGTATAAAGCAGCGAATTTATAAACGTGTTATATTAGTAATATTTATAACGAACGATACACATTACTCATCAAATTGTCGCAATAGAAAAACAATAGTGAACAATAGTAAACCCCTAGTCAAAGAATGTATAGTAATAATACGATCGTTACGGTACGTTCGCTCTCGTACGTTTCGTTCGTACGTTTCACTCTCTGAAAATCTGAATTTTACAAATAAATGAAGGCATGCTTCTCAATTCTAAATTATAATTCACTTAAGTTTTTTGAAGTCGATTTTCTTTATATCTGCTAAATATAAAAGTGTTTTATGAATTTTATAATTATATTTAAACTTCACGGACCATATTCGGTGCTTTCAGCAATTACTAGAAGCATTTGACATTTATTTTAGCAATTAAAAATAACTGCTAAGCAAACTGTACCTATTTAGGAAGTAGTTCGATTTTCTGTCCAGAGAAAAGAAATACACTACACACACACCTAAATGTCAAAACGTCTTCGGCGGAAAGTTATTTATGTTGATAGAAACACGCGATAAGTGAGCGTTTCAGATGCCTGGCGTGTGGTAAAGGCTTCCTGCAGCGACGACGATGTCCTGACACCTACGTACTTGCCGCTTGCGTGTCTGTACACTGCCTTACACTAGCTAAGACACGAGATCTCACGCGCGCTGATTAAATGTGATAAAAATGGTGATAATGATGACGCCAAAAAGCTTATGTCCTTTCAGTTTTATGTATCTCTATGCCATTATTTCATCAAGATTGACTAAGCCGTTCGATCATGAAAATTAACAAACAGATTTACCTGCAGACAGACGAAAAGGCAGTCTTATTCTCTTTGCTCAAAGATAATAAAAAAACTGCATTACTGTTAACTCTTCTGTTCTCTTCTCTTCTGTTAGCTGCATTGTTGTAAATTAAACTGTAAAACACTTTTAAAAACATAATAAAGCTTTCCAAGTAACTCGAACAAAATGGTTTGATTCCACTTTCATTGTGCGAACCGCTAAACAGTGGAATGCTTCCCGAATATGTGTAGACCGATAAATTCAATCCGGGTGTCAGTTACGAGTGAATCCCTTTTTTTGTGCAAGGGTGCTACATCCAAACAATAGGCGTGATGGTGGTCAAACGCCAATTAGCCAATTATACAAACAAAGTAGGAGCTTTAATTACGTAAACGTATATAATTACCGAGTCCAAATCAGCTGACGGTAAAAAACTTCTTAGAAACTCTCGTTAATTTACTGAGCGCAACCAGATAACACCAACAACTGAAGCTTCAACACAAAACGAAAACATTTTGCGCTAAAGACGCAGCGGTGAAGGCACAGAATAATGTATAGACCTACCATCTTATCTCAAGAGTTGACCGAATTAGGAAACTCTACACTTTCTACAGATTCGTTAGAAAATGCGACGATGGCGCTCTCAACTCAACTGCTAGTAAGGCAGTTGTACTGTACAGTAAAACTGCAAGTGCGCATCCGTAGTGAAGCGGGGGCGGGCGGAGGCTGCACGGAATGGAAAACAACTTTCCCGAAGGGCGGCAGTGTGCCTCGCGCCTAACGCCCGCCACCACGCGGTCGCGTTGCGCCCCACGCACACATATGTGCGTAACGACGTTATCGTACGTGCGCCGAACGCGAATCGCGAAAAGTGAAAATTGGATAAATGGATTTCACTCTTGTGCAACTATTGTGAATTTGTGAAAAACATTCTTTTTATAAACTTTGTTAATACGAGTGTACACTAAAAAATTAGATAATGGATAAAAAACAAGCGAACGGATATTAATACAATATTTCCAAGAACTTGGTGAATACATTTTTAACTACTCTTGCAACGTAGTAATCTACAAAATAAGGAAAAAGTTGATAAGAAGAATGAAACGTGTGCTGCAGTGCTATAAATTAAAATTTTAAAAGGATTCCGTGAAACATCGTCTGAAGGCAGTGTTTATGTACCTAATTCATATTTTTTACAGTTTTCCGTGTTCGCTTTTTACGGCTGAAATGGGATTAAGGGATATATTTGAAAGCTTGCAGTTTTGGTTTTATGGTATTGGATACTTCTGTTTCGGGCTTATTTTCTTATTAACTGATAGATATATATCTATGTCTATTTATGGAAGGGTGGAAAGACGGAACAAAACTAGCAAATCATAGAAAAGCTACTATGATGGATGACTAGCGGTGAAGTGAGTCACCGTTAAAAAGTATTTGTTGGTGCTTGATGTTTAGATAAAAGTATTAATACTTTGATACTGATAATAAAAATTGAGCTTTATTAATATAGTATTGAATATAATTATCACCTTAAAAATAATTGGTAAATCTTATTAACATGTTATTTTCTTTAGAGACGTGATATTGAATACATATCCTGAAATACATATATTGAATATATACCTGCTGTCTGCATAACGTAGACTGTAATGAAAAACATAGTGTAAGTAAAGAAAAACATACACGTGGGTTGATATTTGGAAAGATAAAGATAAGAATATGAAGATAAAGATAAGAATATTAAGATAAAGATAAGAATATTTTATTAAAAGCTTAATATTTATCGACCGAGATACAAATGTGAAAGAAAGGGCACGAATTAACTATAAAGAAGTAAAAAAAAAGTAGAGTAGAGTCACAGAATAAATAATAGGACTCCGTAATAGAGTAGAGACTTCTTAAAAGTTAAGTAATAGGGAATACGCTTGTGTTTTGATTATTAAAACTAATAGGATAAGTGGAGAGTTTAACTGAATCTTATGCTTACATCCAAAAAATAATTGAAATCGGTTGGTAAAGTCCTGAAATATAAGCATTCAAAGTATTTGGGAGGAAGTCATTTGTCCCTTTCTAGCAAAACACGTGCTAGTATAGAATTTGTTTGGTATCGTGAAATTTGACGTCACTTGCTAGTATAGTGCCCTCCCTGTCTAACATGAAACTAAAATGTTTATAACTTCGGTTTTTGTGCACATATTAAAATAGTATTTGCGATGTGTTTTATTACGAGTCAGCTCTTTTGTGATTCAATAAATAAAAACCATGCATATTCTCTATTGGCTTCTTCTTCAGAACACTGACCATTACCAAAGCCACATCACACACATACCCAGTCATATGGACTTCAAGGATTTTCTTATTTACGTTCCTTCATTTTGCTCAGTACATAGGTAGTATAAGGGACCTATATTATTTTTGTTTTATTTGTACGGGAATACTCACGTTTAATTAAATTTGATACTCCGACTATAGTTTCGATCACATCCGGTGACCTTTTTCAAGCACTTTTTAGCACTGGACACAAGCAAAACAGTTAGTGCTAAGCAGGATGCAGCTGCACGCGCGTCGGGCTCTGTTTTCACTCTTTGAAAAAGGTCAACGGATGTGATCGAAACTATACTCGGAGTATCCGGATTAATTAAAAGTGAGTATTCCCGTATAAATAAAAACACAAAATGTGTCAAAACCACGTCAGTTTTCACAATAACTATTATATCTCGATAGAAAGAGAGATAACTCCTCCCAGAGCTTGACTGTAACATGATCTGAATATGAAATCTTCCATATTAGACATTCACGCGCGAAAATTGCATCAGACTGTGTAGGATTATTAGACAGAAACGTGACCGAAACCTCGTGAGAAGAATAGCATAACATAACAAGAATATTTGTACGCTGCAACGCAACGAACGTAACGAAGAGAATAAATCACTGCCATGCGAGAGACAGAATGTGTTTTCTAAAGCTGACTTGTTTTCTTAAAAAATAAGTACCATTAAATAGATATAAACTCTTTATTGTGGTCACTACAAATAATAATGTATTATATAATATAATATATATAATATAATATGTTAGTGAAAGACGACTTTGAACGGCGAAAATCATTTATCCTTAAACACTGTCAAATTTTAATATTTGAACACATCTGCTGTTCATATTGACCATCTGGTCAATATCAATATACAATATATATTATGTACAGGCAACTGAATATGTAGGTATGTTTAGTAGTGGTAGGACTCTACTGAAGAATCCGCTTGGGGAAGTACCACACCCTGGCCAGTTATTCAACCACCAAGCAGTAGTGTGCAAGTATTATTGTGTTTCGTTATGAAGGGCAATGTTATACAAAGAAATTACTGGGTATGAAGAGATTTAACAACTAATATCTCAGGGTGACGAGCGCAGTACAGTGCAGCGCAGGTTTGTATTCGCAATTTCACAATTCTGGCACTGCTACTGTTATGGGCAGGTGTACGATTACCTCCAGGCAAACGTCCCGCCCGTCTCGTCACAAGATTGCTTAAAAAAATATATGTAATTTTCGTAACAAGTGTAAAGTTTAAACAGATTGTAAGCAAAACCAGTATCTTAATTGCAAGATGACACCACTACATTCCTACCACTGGTTTTCTGTCGATTGCACTGATTTAATGATTACTGTACTGGTTAAAGCGGAAAAGTCAACCCTTCTTGGGACACCTTTAGAACCTAATATACATCGCAAAGAGTTGATATTTCTGTACCCCTTGCACGCCTGGGTTAGACGCTACCTTGCGTGCGCTACCTTGACTTTTTGGACTTGCAAGCACCACTATAGTGGCTATAGATTAACTTTTTATTAACTTTTATTGTGACCTAATATATTAACGTATTGTTAGGTGTGCAAAACAAAACAAAAAAAAAAACAACTTTTAGGTATATAAGTGCTAATCACACATTAATCATTTATATAACTAAAAGCAAGTTCTTAAAAGCAAGCCTGGCACAAAAGGTTTGCCTAAATCTAATAATGACTGTAGCAAAATTTTAATTTTAAGTACAATTATTTAACCCATGTTTAAAAAAGTGCTTATTAGTAAACTAAATTCGTTTTTAAAAGACAAAAATGTAGGTGAATTTAGTCTGTTATTGTCATATTAACTATATTGTTGTGTGCAAATTTCATAGACTGTGTCTAGTTTGTATGCTTGAGTGTATTCTATGGTTAATAAAGAACTTTTTAAAACAAAACAAACAGTGGCTATAGAATATTATAGAACCATTTAAATGCTGCTTCTTTCGCTTGAAATAGCGTTGAATCACCACCAATTAACATTCTGGGATAAAATATTTTTTAACTTATAAACCTTCTGTCGATCTAAAAACAATCTTACGGAATAAATAAAAAGTAAAAAAACGGTACTAAATTTAAATGGTATTACGAGAGTTATACTTATTTGAAAATAGGCTAAGCTCGTTCGAAAAAGCATTAAAGTAACGATCGGCCCAAAATGTCGTAAGCAGAACGGCCAATGAATTTTCAGTGGATATCGTCTGGATGGAATCGTTCTTACGCTTGTCAGGTGCAAGATTGGTCCGAAGGAGTATCACCATCCACAGTATACCTACGTACAGATTATTATGGAAAAATAATAATTAAGCAGGGTATTTTTATATTACTTACCAGGAAGGTAGAGCGTGGTACAACTGTCTTCAACAGTGTAAAAGTATCTCTATTTGACAAAACATCTATTTATAGGCCGATAAAAAGTAAGGGACGCAATTTCATAAAATTGAAAAAAGCCCTAACATGTATACAATGATTTTCAAATTTTCCACACAGTTACTTACCTACTCTATTTAAACTAGATGAGATTTATATAAAGTTGGCATTAAATGCTCATTATGTCTGCAAGAAAATAGTCTTACACTATATGTACTAGGATGAAGTATTCACAGATGTTTTTCTACGGCCCAGACATCCCGGCAGGGAAATGGTTTCTACCTTTGTTTTTATTGCCTATCTTCCGAAACGGCCTCTTTCTATCTTCCGACAGACATTTTGCATTTATTGAATGTTTTCGTATCGCGATGGCATTAGTGAAATTGGTGCTTGTAACAATATTGTCCAAACTGTTTTGACAGGAAAAAAGAATTTAACAGGTCATTGAATCAAGTATTACGTAGTATTTACTTACTCTATGGAATCAAGCATCAAAATGTAATAGAATTCACTGCATTATTATAAACGCAGAATTCGGTGATTGAATGTAATTTTACCTATTGTATTACGAAATGGATAGACTAATTCTACCACTACACAGAGAAGTAAAATTAGGGCCTTCGCTGTTCTATGAATGCTACTAATACCTACGCCTTATTAATTCACTAGGCCTTATCCCACATCTGACCAGCGTGGTGGAGTTCCAATCGCCCTTCTAGGGTACGCCTTATGACCAGCAGTCTGATGCAGTAGTAGCAGGACATTATGATTCAAAAAAATATAACGGAAAAATTACGCTTTTTATATTGTCAAAACTATAGGCACAGCAGCTTATATAATACTACTAGCTGCGCCCTGCGGTTTAACCCGCGGTTGTCGGGATAAAAAGTAGCCTAAGTATGTTTTACTTATTTATTTTATTTTGGATTTTGCAAAAATCGCGGTATTAAATAACATAGTGAAAACAACAAAAACACACAGTGTTACACATAGTGTTGACATAGTGTTATTCCAAGGTATAAGCTACCTCTATACCAAATTTCATCCAAATCCGTTAAGCCTTTTCAGCGTGAAGGAGTAACAAACATACACCCGTGCACGCGCACATATACACACACACCGACAAACTTTCGCAATTATAATATTAGTAGGATACGTAGGATACTGTGCATTGTCCAGCAATGGACTAAAATAGGCTGATGATGACGATGATACTAGTTATACTATAGGTAGTTTGTAAACCGTGAGGTGCCGTTCTACTTGAAGTAGTTATCATATTATGGTGCTGTAATAAAAAACTGTTCTCGTGTATTATGTCAAAAAGAGATAATCAGCTTATGGTATACCTATGCATCAAAGTATATAATTCTAAAATCTCAGGGTTATGCTGTAAAGGTAATATTGCGAAGACAATTTCCCGCCTGTCATCACATCGAACTATCTCAAAGGGGCGTGCTACGTATCTTGCACAGTCGTTTGTCATCCACGGCAATATGGGGTTTTCCTCGGTGAAATTCAGCTGGAAACTATGTTTTCGGAAGAAAAATATTGACGCATACGTAGGTAAATATTTTAAATAGAAAATAACAGTCGCGTGCGCTAGACTGTACTAGGCGACTACTATTTACCTTTTTCAGAATGGCGAATTGCCTTTAACGTCACATACGCAATTATATTTACTACTTATAGCTTGATAGATAAATGTAGAAATAGGGCTGGGGGTGATTATTGGAAATAGTTTTAAATACTAGCAACTACGTAGTACGAATGAGGAAGATTATTGGTAGAATTCTCCCACTGAAGTGATTAATAATATATATATATATATATATTTTAAATAGTTCCTGGCCATGGATACTAGTCCTTCAGCCGAATACTCGTAAAACAGCACTTAATGAATAAAACACCACCATTTTTATGCATTAACACTCGAAAAAACACAAGTTTTGGAAAATAACACAATGCAGCGACATGATTTTCTCGCGTTCCCTCCAAAACTCATTAGATAATATATTGTTGTTGTTTTTAATACTTCCTGGCCATGGATACTAGTCCTTCAGCCGAATACATATTTATTCATCAATCCTTCTTTCTGCAGTTAAATGAGTCGTAGTCACAGTCCAAGTCACACACAGTAAGTCACAGTCAAGTCCAATCATGCCCTAGTAAAGTCGTGGCAACTTTACTACAAGCTTCTTCGGAGTTTTGGAAACAACACGAAAAGACACATTTCACTACATTATATCACTTGCCCACACTCGTGCTCGTAAATCAGCACTTAATGAATAAAACGCCACCATTTTTATGCATTAACACTCGAAAAAACACAAGTTATGGAAAATAATACAATGCAGCGACATGATTTTCTCGCGTTCCCGCCAAAACTCCTTAGATAATATAGTTGTTGTTTTTAATAGTTCCTGGCCATGGATACTAGTCCTTCAGCCGAATACATATTTCTTCATCGATCCTTCTTTTTGCAGTTAAATGAGTCGTAGTCACAGTCCAAGACACACACAGTAAGTCACAGTCAAGTCCAATCATACCCTAATAAAGTCGTGGCAACTTTACTACAAGCTTCTTCGGAGTTATGGAAACAATACGAAAAGACACGTTTCACAACATTATATCACTTGCCCACACTCTTGCTCGTAAATCAGCACTTAATGAATAAAACGCCACCATTTTTATGCATTAATACTCGAAAAAACACAAGTTTTGGAAAATAATACAATGCAGCGACATGATTTTCTCGCGTTCCCGCCAAAACTCCTTAGATAATATATATGAAACAGTATTGCCAGGAAAAAAGTTTCATTTCAAGACTTTTTAGCCAACTTATACGTTCTCACGGTCACATGTATAAAATCATACATTACTAAACAATTACCTACCTACTTATATTAGAAGAGTACATTAGATTCATCTAGTAAAATATATTGCAACTAAAATGGGAAAAGTATTCACAATGAACGAGGTGCTTACTGTTCATACTAGAACAAGAACTATTTATACCAACAATTTATTTGCTTATTTTCCAGTAAATGCTTTAAAAGTTAAGTTTACTAACACTATTCATAATAAACTTTCTCTAAACTGGTCTAAGCTCTAAAGTGCTTTCTTGCTAATGGAAGGTGTCAGTTGCGAAAATGAGATAAAAGTACCCTTTGGTTATAACAGGCTTTAGATAAGACGGTAAAATAGTAAAAACTGTATATTCCCAATCGATAAGCACATCTCAGAACCTCTCCCATAAAACTTTTGCACACATGGACCAAAAAGTCGCATCGCTAAGTGCAGCCATCTCTAGGGAGCAATAAACTGCGCGGGCAATTTGTTTAATCAAAAACAAATGTAGGCCTCCAGCCCCCGCCCGGCACATAACGGAGCCCCGGACGAACGTGATACTCTTTGTTTTGTCCTCCCTGACTGAATGAGATTTATCCTGTTGCCAGTTACTCATAAAAAAGTTGGTTGACATTTCATTAAGAAGATACGGGTCGTTGTAGACTTTGATGTTGTTGGTTGTTGTTTGATATTAGCTAAGGATATTAGCTTATTCTAATCCGTGTATGAAGCAATAAACATACGACCATTCAAATGTGAAAGTAAAATAACTGAGCACGCTACGTGTTTTTAATCGCAATACTACAGAAGTCGTGGACTATCCAGGATAAAAAATTAGCCTAGATTTCATTTAAGCCACTGATCCGTTTAAGTGTCGAGTAAAAGCTATTTTAACACATATTGTATAATATTTGCCATATGATAACATAGTCATAGGACAATGGTTTGTACCATTGTCCTTGCCCAGCAGTGTGACATGGGTTAAATAAAAAACAAAATACATCACATACCAACTACATCACATACAAGTTCATTAAAGTTTATAACCAACTGGCTACGTTAAGAACAGTGTGTATTTTTTGTTTCACTTAAATTACTCTCCTATTTTTAGTATTTAAATTTCTAAATTTGCATATTCATTGAAAAATGTCTTAACTTGAAATATTAAAAATCCAGACGGCTCATGTTCCAAAGTAACATGCCAAATAAATTGCATAGCAGAATCGTGACTGCCACCAGTCAAATTATAAGTAAGTAATACGCTTTGCATAAATTTAACTTGAGTAACTCTACTTCGTAGTGTTCCTCAAGGGTTTCGACTGCAGACGTTAATAAGGCTCGGGCGAACTGCTGCGATTTGGAGAAAAAGTAGGTACGTGCTCGCATAAAAGGAAGAAAAATCCTGTAGCTATTAAATTACTTTTTCTATAATCATCTCCTTAATATTAATAACAAGTACTTAAAATTCAATTTACCATTGCTTTTCGAGTTAGGTAGAACAATACTTATTAGCAATTCGGTTATGCGTCTTGTCGACCAGGGCGTCTAGACAAGAACTACTTTCTGTTAGCGTTAACGCGTGCGGAAATATAAAATTGTATGAAAATGATATTAGCTTGAGAAATGTCACGTGACTGCTAATGTCATTTTCATACAATTTTATCTTTCCGGAAGCGTTAACGCTAACAGAAAGTGGTTCTTGTCTAGACCCCCAGGTCCTTACATCAATATTTATATACTTTATTCTATAATACATCACACGGTAAATTAGACGTCTGCTTAGTTACTTAACACTTATATTTAACACCTCTTGGAAATAAAACCAAAGTAAGACGATTTAAAATGATCTACGAGAACTACAGAAAGTTCTGTCAAGTCGGTCGCGTGAGCAGTAGACATTAGATTCGAACCCTTTGGTGTTATTTAGAGACCTTCGCCGTTATTTATCTGCACTACATCCTACGTCCTCGTGAGTTACGTAACTATGTGACAATCTAATGGTAATATTTACCACGCAAGTTTTGAACTTACACATAAAAGGTACGATTATTTAACCAGCCAGAGACTTAGTACTCAAAGCATAAAAGCAACTTCTTTAAGTTCTTGTTGTGTTGTGTATGTTAGATGAGAAAAAAGTATACATTTGAATTTGAATACAATGAATTTGGATTGAATTTGTTTTAAGCCTAAACGGCTAGACTCTGTTCATAAAGTTAAAATTTAAGTAATATTATTTTTCTACATAATTATATTAGAATATATTAGAGTTATAGTAGTAACTCATAGCACTTGAAAGGCAACTATATTGTTCATAGCGGATACATTTCATTTGATGAGACCGAAAGTGAGTTTAACGTAATCTTTTTACGCATTTAATTAATTGTAGAAATATTGTATTGTTCAGTTCTATATATTAAAGATTATATCTCAATGATGTAAACTCTTATACGACGAGCGCAAAAACCGTGAAAATACTCTGAACTCATCACAAAGAAGTCTGGTAAGCTACTGAATAATAAACCAGTGGCTTTTTTAATCCACATTAAATTAAAAGTCCTACTTTTCACTGCTTCTTCATTGACAAGTTATGGAAAGTTTGAGTGGGAATTTGAATTCTGAGCGGGTTCCTTATTTTCATAGATCTGTATTCTGAAGACACTATAGCTCATCTTAAAATTTGTTTTCTGATAAGACCTTGTCAGTTATAATAAATTATCTACTAATTAGTTATTCATGTCTATGATACAGGGTGTCACATTATCTTAGGGGTCATTGAACTCATCGTAATAAATAACTTTTGCAACATGAAAATCATATTAAAAATTCATTTTCATTTTATTGTGCGTATCTAATTGCATTTTTTGCATGGGACAGCGGATTTTTCGGTTCATTTTCGCTTTTTCAGGATTTGTTTCATTCATGGTAGATGTTGTCCATTATGATGAGTCGAATGAACTCCTCGCCTAGCTTCTTAGGGTATATAATATGAAGTGCAAGGAGATAAATTATGTCACCAAACGCATAAGCAAATAAGTGTATCTTATCATCCCCGGAAATCCTGTTTGGCGATGACTAGCCCCTTCGGGGAAAAACTTAAAATTTACCTATGTTAATCTTAATTATATGTCTACGGGTAAACAATAATATAGCAGTCTGTCAGTCTACTGACTAAAATATCGGTGCTTCTCGTCAACTCAACTTGGACATTCAAAGAATGAGCATAAAAATCAACAATAGTTAATGTAGATATAATAGATGGGTAATTTAAGGGAGTAGTCGTTAAAAATTAACGGGTCGTACTTTCTGATCGAAAATCAATAATTACAGTGCAACGATCGCTTTGTTTTGTTTTCTTACTTTGTTTATTTTGGTTGTAAATAAATATGAACGATAATGTATATTAATTTTCTTTTCTATTCACATAATATTCTAAATCGCGAAAAATACAGTTCAAGGAGTGATACTTTAAAGATGATTCTAGTAGGTTTTGTGTTGAATTGTGTGTAAAAGTGTAATAACGAGTTTATAAAAATACAAGGATATTCTAGATATTCACTCATAAACTGGAAAATCAATACCACTTTACCGCTATAGAAGTATACCTGTAAATATTTTAATAAACAGGGTTAGCCCTAATCAGTTCGCATACTCTTTAGGGCATATTCTGTACATCAAACAAACAACTTTTACTATGGGGCCAACATTGAAATCGCAAAAATAAAATCATCTGTTCCATACAAAAAGTTCATCTACCTTGGGCAAAATGTATGTTGTTTGTTTTGATGTATAGAATATGCCACTGATTAGGACTAACCTTGTAAATTTATTAATATATATAGTTTTGTTTTATATCTATTGAAGTGTAAATGTGATAATTTACCAATAAATGAATATTATCATGAAAAAAAAGTTAATATGTATACTAAAATAATTTGTTTTTTTTAAATTTATTTTTTCACTTTTATTATCATTGCGAACAAATACTGCGTGTCAGATTCATATGAGACACGACACTTTACACCATTTCATACCCTGTGACTTACACGTACTCTATATACCTCGAACTGGGTTATTCCAAGGACGCCAATAAATTATAACCACTGTACCCGGCGCCATATTGTCTCAACGACCGTAAATATCCCGCTTTAATTATTGCAGTCCTTTAATTGGCACGATACACGCTCACACGCATACCTAGTACCTAATATCGTGTTACGGGACACATTCCTATGTATTGTGTGCCTGGTAAAACACTTTGCCAAAACCCAATCCTGAATTATTCACACAATTTAATGTACCAAATATTTTTTGCCAAGTGCCTTTATTAATTGTTTATTGCAAATAAATAAAATGTAACTCACCTACTGCAGTTTAACTACACAAAAGGATCATGTCGAGACCGATGAAAGTATAAAGACAATACAATACACACTAGACTTAGAAACTCTAATGAAATTGTCAAAGTACCTGTGGTACCAGATCGCAAGCCATTTGCCCTTGCCATCCGTTGACACCCTTCACTGACGGAGTCCACAAGAGTACTTTAGGGTCCACTCGTCAACGTAGTAGTTAATGAGCAATTTTCAAAAAACTTTAATAATGACCCGTGGGGCCGTACCGCTTATTGTGGGACAGAATAAGCTTAACTGCCGACAGTTTTACAGTGTTCTGCAGTTTTATTTTTTGTGATTGTGTAATATTTTTCTGAATCTGCATCACCCCGGAATACGGTTCGCGCTCGCGCAGCGTCGGCAGCTGCGCCTATTCGGACCCGCAATAAGCTTTGCTTTCATGCTACGGCCCCTGGTGTGGATCTGTTTGTACATCTTCACTTAGAAGTACAGTATGGCCAATGCGATAGCCACCACAATTATTATGATGAATATATTCACGCTCCGGATTTCTGTTTTTATTTGCTCAATAGACGCATCATTGTTCCCAGCTGCATTCTGACTCAGAAAAACTTCATCCTTATCTATCTTGGAGCCACCCAACTTAATTGTTATCCGCAAACGCCCTTATTTGACTCTCAACCCGGCGCTTCCGCAAGGCTCGGTTGCCATAGGAGGTTAGGCCGTGTGCGGAAAACTAATGAAACGTGCGATTTTTTTTATTTTATGAATGACTATTCTGTTGGCCTCAGGTGGCCTCTACAGCGTCACCGGACTTTAGGCAAGCGCAAATGGCGCTCGGCCTAGGTTTAGGTTAAAGGCGACTAGCTCAAGGGCACCGCAGACGGTACGAACCTCGGCTTGGCCGTCGCCGGGAGTGGGGTCAGACTTGCCCTGGCACCCCAGAAGGGGTATGCCCTGGGGCCCTAGTAGATTGATCTGGTTGACTACTTGGAGAGAATCTAACAGATCTTCTGACAGATCTGGGGAGTCCTCGACCTCGCCGGCGAGGTCGGTGCGTGTTTGTGTGCCTTTGGTAACCGGCGCCTATACCAAAGACGGAATACTTCTTGTTGCTAGGAGTGGTCGGATCAGGCGAGCCCAGCGCCGCCGAGGTGATGACGGCTATGGGGTCGTCCGGGTCGCCCAAGACGTGTCTGGGGCGTCTACGGAAGGGGGGTGGGTCTGTCGTGTCTGTCGTATAGTTCGAGGCTTGGACTATGAGTGGATTGGGATGGTGGGGGGTCGCATCGAAATAGCGGCGCGAAGCGTACTTAATGTACTGACGGATGGAGGGGAGTTCGAGATCGCAGTGCAGGTCGGAGTTTCGCATGAACCAGCTAGCACCGACTGCTCTGCGGATGAATCTATTTTGTATGACTTGGAGTTTCTCTAGATCTATGCTGGAGGCATGAGCGAACGCCACGGAGGCGTACGTCATGACGGGGCGAATACAAGTTTTGTAAATTGTAACCTTATTTCTAAGGGACAATTTACTACGCTCGTTGAGAAGGGGAGTGAGCCGGCCTAAGAAGAAGGCTGCTCGGTTGCGAACTAACTGGATATGTTTAGAGAACGTGAGTCGACGATCAAGGGTCACACCGAGATACTTGGTCTCGGTAGCCCATGGGATGGGCTGGCCGTTGAGCGTGATATGCTTAGAAGGAGGTCTTTTGAACGGATGAAAGTACACGGCTGCACTTTTATCGGGGTTAACGGTGATAGCCCACTTCTTGAACCAGTCTCCGAGGAGATTGAGGGCTCGTTGAAGGTGGGCTAGCTGAATGACCTTGTTCCACCCTCTGGTGTAGAGGGCGGTGTCATCGGCAAAGAGAGCAAGCTCCACTTTGGGGGTGCGGGGGATGTCACAGGTGAAAAGCGAGAAGAGAATCGGGGCCACAGCGGAGCCCTGAGGGACTCCGGAGCCGATGTCGTGGGGGGAGGAGCGTTGTCCCTCGACGCGGTATCGAAAGCTTCGAGCCCTGAGAAAGTCTTGTATTATGAGTACAAGACGGTCTGGCAGCCCGAGCTGATACAGCTTGTATATCAGCCCGTTGTGCCAGACTTTATCGAAAGCTTTCGCGACGTCGAGGAACACCGCTACAGTCCCTTGGGGGAACGGCTTGTGGGTGTAACCATGGCCGGGTTTCTTGTTGAAACCTTCTAGGACGTACTCCGTGATGCGGTGTACTTGTTGGACGCAAGAGTGTCTGGCTCTAAAGCCGAACTGTTCATCAGGGAGGAGGTTGTTGTCTTTGACACAGGACCAGATGCGCTTCAGAAGGACGCGCTCGTAGACCTTGCCCAGGGTACTGAGGAGACTAATGGGACGGTAGCTAGAGGGCTCGGAAGCCTTCTTGCCGGGTTTGTGGATGCCGATGACGTCGGCGGATTTCCACGCGTCGGGGAAAATGCAATTGGCGATGGCCGCATTGAAGATGCTAACTAGAAGGTGAACTAGCGTAATGGAGAAGTGCTTGAGCACTTTGTTACTGATGCCGTCCGCACCTGGAGCTTTCCTGGTGTGGAGGCCTTTAATAATCGACTCAACCTCGGAAGCTGTGACAGGCTCGAGTTCATCAAAGGGGGGAAGTGAGGATCTGTATTCGACTTCACTGTTCACCTTATCGAGGTGAGCAGGGTCGACATGTTCTAAACTGGGGCTGCACTGCGTTTCGAGGCTGTCGGCCAGGCATTCGGCCTTTTCCTCGTCGTCAAACGCGGGAGGGAGGTCAGGTCGGGTGAGAGGGGGCATAGTCGTAACAGAGTCTGATTTCAGGGATCTAGTCAGCCGCCAGAATGCCAGGTGGGATGGCTCGATCCCCGAGAGTAAGTCATCCCACCGTTGATTACGGAGTTCACTCATGCGGTTTTTTACGGCACGTTCGTAATACCGCAGAGTGGCTCTGTTATCCTCGGTGCGAGCTCGATCGAATGCCCTAGTGGCAGCGTGTTTCGCTCTCAGTAGGTCCCTCGCGTCCTCAGGCAGGGCCCAGCGTTGGTCTCCCTCGGCTGGAACCTGCTTTGAGGCCTCACCAACGGTGGTGCGGAGGTGGCTAGTGAGAGCGTCAATGGAGGTAGAGATGTCGTCAGGGGTAACAATGTCGTCAGGGATTCTGTCCAAGTCAGGGGAACTACAAGCTTTCAGGGCATCGCCTAAGTGCTTCCAGTTGACCACGGTCTTAGTCAGAGGAGGTCTGTCAGTCGGATCGGGGCCTAAATGCATGAGGACGGGTCGGTGGTCAGAGTCGAGTTCGTGTAGTACTTCCAATGAGCGTAACTGGAGGGTCACGCCCTTTAGAAGCGCTAAGTCGAGTACGTCAGGTCTGTAGTTCAAGTTCAGGGGAAAGTGGGTCGGAGTACTGGGAGGAACTATGTCAAAGTTGAGGTCGTCAGAGAGGGAGTTCAGAAGGTTTCCCTTCGTATTGGTCGTGTTGCAGCCCCATAAAATGTGCTTGCTGTTGAAGTCGCCAGCCAGAATGACTGCGCTTCCGAGAGAGAGAAGAGCCTCGAGGTCACTCCTGAGGAGAGTCTTGTTACCGGAGAGATAGCAGGATACTAGGGTAATGGGTTGATGACCGGTCATCGAAAGGCGGCAACAGGAAGCTTCCATTGCTGAGAGAGAAGGGGTGTCGATGGGAATGCAGTGAAGGGACCTTTTGTAATAGATGAGAGTACCGCCTTTTATGGTGGTAGTCCTATCATTACGAACGAGCGAGTAGTTTGCGATCCTGGGATCCCTCTTGCTAGGTTTTAGAAAGGTCTCGTTCACTAGCATAACATCGGCCTGGTGGGTTGAGAGGAAGTGCCGAATCAAGGGACGCTGGTCCCTTGATTCGGTGGTGATGCCGTTGGCATTAAACCATGCCAACGAAAGGGAGCGGGGTCTAACACGTTTAGGTGTACTATACATGTTGGTTCCTAAGGACGTTGGGGGCGAAGCGCTGTAGTGCACCGAAGAGCCTATAATGCTCATCGAGGATGTCGATGAGATTATGGTTCTCCCGGACCTTCTGGGCTACATGTCGAACCTCGTCGAGGTTAACCGACATCGCAATTTCAGCGAGGAGGAGTAGATCCGCTTTCGGGCTGGAGGAGCCAGGGGCGGATCGTTTGGGGGTGGAGGGCTTGGGCGGAAGGGCAGGGCGGGCCTGGGTCTTGGCATGAGCGGGAGATGGCGCAGGGGCGGGTGGGAGCGGTTGAGTCGCCTGAGGAGTGCTGGGCGGATTTGACCATGCATTAGTCAGTGGGACAGGGGCGTCAACGAATTTTGACACCTGGCGGGGTTGGGCAGGTTTTGGCTTAGGGCCAGCTGCTTTTGAGCGAGACGGTAAGGGTTTCTTGGCCTTAGGGGCCTTGGGACAGCCGCGATAATTCGCGGTATGGCCCTGAGTGCCACAGAGGACACAACTGGGGAGAGTAGGGTCGTCCTTCTTACGAAGGCACTCCGCGGTGCTATGATCGCCCGCGCACTTCACGCACCTGAAGGGTGCGTAGCAGTAGCGGGCAGAGTGTCCGTATAGCTGGCAACGATGACACTGTCCTGGAATGGACTTTTTGTGAGGGACTTGGAAGTCGAGGCCGGAGAGATGGAGAATCGATTTGGTAGTCCAAATTTTCTTCCCTTCCTGGGTATTCGTAAGAGTGACCAGCACCATGTCATAGGGTTCTTTGGTCCTGCCGTTGTACATCCGGCTGACCGAAAGAACAGGGAGGTCTTGGGTGAGGAGGTCGTTATGGATTGCCAGGAAGGGAATCTCCTTGGGGATGCCCTTTACGACAACTCGAATGTCTTTCTCCTCATCGAGAGCGTATCTGTGGAAGTGAATATTCGCGTCGCGGAGGTAGGTAGTGGCTTTGCGGTAGTCGTCGGGGGAGGCTAGACGGACCATAATGCCGTCTTTGTTTGGTTTGGCGGAAAACTGGATCTGTAGATCCGAGAGGTTACGCGAGACGAGTTCCCATAGTTCCCGGTTGCGGACAACTATGGTACCGGTCTTAGGATGGGGAGCAGGGTCGACAATCGGAGCGTCCGATTCCGAACGGAGCGGAGAGTCCGATTGGGCGGAGTCGGAGGTAGGTTTAGTCCCTGAAGTGGGGCAAGGGGCCTTGGGGGGAGGAGGGAGGGAAGCAGTGGTAGCGGGACGCTTTTTACCCTTCTTGGAGGCGACGACTGTGAAGCCGTCGTCCTGGGTAGAAGTGTCCATTTCTGGAGAATCGGGGCTGTCCGAAACGAAGGGGGGGGGGGGGGGGTAGGGGAGCACGAGCGGCGTCCGTGGCGGGAGCGACTTCGCGACTGGGATCGGCTCCTTGCTGGAGCGCGACCTCTAGGCCGAGAGTGGCTCCCGTCACGGGCGGAGGCTTTCGGAGGAGGTGGAGGCTTGGGAACTGAGGGGCCTGGCGCCGAAAAATTCGGCGTCAGTTTGCAGGCAGAAGCTGCCTGCCCTCGTGGAGTCTTGGGACGGGCGAGAGACTTTTGAGCGTATGTCTGGGGAGCGCGAACGAATTCCTCCATTTCGGAGGGGTTGGCCTTCAGGTGGTCCAACAAAGTTTTCGCGACGAAGCTGATGGCTTCGTCGAGATCCTTTTGGGAGACCATCCTAAGGCGGGAGAGTTGCGGGGGTTGGGGGAGGAGGCCCCCAACAGGAGAAGAAAGTGTGTGATCCCTCTGCCGGGGGTAGACAGGGGGCTGCGTACCTAGTGTATTACCTAGAGGGTGTACCAGCTGCCAGTGTTATTTTATTGTGCAGCTGGTTGTGTGCCTGCGATATCTGGTGTCGACTAGGGGTGACCCCAAGGCCGGTGGTTCCAGACCCAGCCGGATTCTGTTGTTCCCCAGACGGGGGAAAAACAGGCGCTCCGGGGCAACGCCCGATCGGTTTCGTTGTCACCGTTAGAAGTGTCAGCCGATCGACCACCCACGTGGATTTTATGAAAACACTAAGAGTGGTTCGCTCTGAAAAGAGCGGTTTGGACGAAGGCAGCAGGCCCGGAAGCCCGGCTGCGAAGCGGTGAGAGCCCTGCACTCACAATCACACTCGACTCGTTAGAGTTTACGCTAATAAATTAACGCAAACACCACGTGGCCGAGGTAACGGGAGCTAGGACTCGAAGCTGCGCGGCGGCGGCTTCGGAGGCGGAGGCGTCCGAGCGGCGCGGTTGCGCCGAGCGGAGTGAGTCCGGCGGCGGGGCAGAGCCTCCGGCGGACAGGAGCGGACAGCGAGCAGCGAGTAGCGGGCGGAAACGTCCGTACAGCGCGGCGATGCGGAGCGAAGTCGGTCAGCGAGCGAATCCGAAACGTGCGATAGTGTTTACGTTCCTTTTATACTGTCATACAATTACAGATTCTCTTTAAGGCGGGCTTGTAGCAATTTTGTACTTTTTTTAAATGTGGGTATAATCCAAAATGCCCGATATTGAACCAAAAAAATTATATTTTATTAAAATTGATCTTATGTTTTGGGGAGGCTTTTGTCCAGCAGTGGACGTCTTCGGCTGATGTGTGTGATCATATATTTTGGCTTTTTGTTTTTTAGTAAACGTGATTTTGAATGTAAAGTTTAAAAAAAATAATCAAAGTAGACACACTAAATCGGCATTTCGATTAACTAAAACTAAGAAAATACATTATGAAACCGCTTAAAATGTATACTAATAGATAGAATATATTTTTATGATTTTTAAGATTACAGTATTTCTTTGTTATAATTTTTAAACAAAGAAAAACTACAAAAACAATTGCAATAGCAATAGGCACTAAAAAAAATTGCAATTCAAAGGCTCGCGCCTTCTCCTCTCTCTCGCTCGCGCTTACCGTTTAGTGCTTATCGTTTACCCGTTTGGACGTACCTCGCTACAAGCGGGCCTTATCTTAGGATAAGGTGTATAAGGTGTTAGCACCTTATACACACTACATATCTCTTGTAGGTAAGAGATAAAGCCCGTCCATGACCATTGACGGGCAGTGGTAGGTTACTGCAGAAATCTTTGAGTAACAAAATAAATTGAAAGGCTTCACTGAATTGGCGATCATTACTTTAAACTTTTACGGATATGCATCAAAAACACAGTCATAATAAGTCAATTTCAAGCACATTATTCTGTATCAGGTCATTAACAGGGCTATAAATTATCCAGTGGGTCGGTATAGCTGTAGACGGGGCGTATAATAGCTAGTCCTGTGCACGGGAGTGACCGGTGACCTGTACCGGGCGGATCATGGTAATACCTGTTGAGTTACTGGCGAGATTACTGACCTGTCCGACGGCCGTGCGGTAAGGGGTTAATGACGTTGTTTGCATTAAAATGTTGGAAGCCATGGTGGCTTAGTTGGGAGAAGGAGCACTTCAGAATCGTGAGTCAGCTTCACGGGTTCAATCCCGGGAAAAAATAATTCCTTAGATTTTAAGTACGAATGGATTAAAAAATACTCATGCCATTGGTATACTCATATCTCAGGGAAGGGAAGGCCAAATCGGAAGATTAGAGAGGAAGATTCTTGACTGGCGCTGGCGAATCGAACCGGTAGGCGCAGCGTAGGTAGGCCTCGAATAGGTGGACCGACGATATTGTGAAAATCGCGGGCAACCAGTGGATACAAATGGCACATGGAGAATAAAGTCTGTGGGTCAGCAACAGTGTACAGTGTGGCGGTCTAAGGGGAAGGCCGATTTTCAGCAGTGGACGTCTTCGGGCTAAAGATGATACCATTGGCTTTTTGGAAAAAAAAACCTCATCTGCCCTAAAAATTTTTTCGGCGGTTTTCAGGTAGTTACCTACTTTCGGAATACAAAAAATTGAATTATTTTCTTTCTTCATCAACATCATAATTTTCTGTCTGTAGGCGCCTTCTGTGGAACAGAGGTCTGTTTTCTTGCACGCCACCCATCCCGGTACCTAATTCGTTCACCAATTTAGTCAACTTGCCTTGCAACTGCCTGACAGCATAATATCCTGCCCAACTTTATTTTATTTGGCTTTCTTGCAGTACATTCAAAGTCAGCGCCTTGATTATTAAACCATTTCATTTATCATATTAAATTACATGCACTATTTATTTTAAGTAAACTAAACTATTTCATTTTATTTTATTCTACTATTATTCTGTGTCGAAATCTATAAGTATAAATAGTATATTTGTATTTTTTATGAACCATGAAACGATCTCGCATTATGTGATCCTGGCCGTCCAATATAGAAAGGGCAGGGGAGAATTAGATTACGCGATGCATGATATCTGCAATGTATGCGATAAAAACTGATAGCCTAGCAACTTTGTGCCGATTGCTTCAAGGCAGAACAAGCTTTGAAGCATGATATCCTGAACAAGTGAACGAATATAAGTTCTGGATCAGGGGCAGGCCATGTCTCAGGTGAAAACTATCAGGAGAGCATAAACAAATTAGTAATGGCTAAGCATCTTGGCGCATTTCTCAAAGGACTCCATCTTCTGAAATTAATTCATATAGGGCTCGTAGTAAATATTATTAGGGAATCATCTTCTATCTATATCTATATCTATTCTATATATATATTATATTATTATATTATAACTATAAAAGGCTTTGTCCTGACTGACTGACTGACTGACTGACTGACTGACTGACATATAGACAACGTACAGCCCAAACCGCTAAACGTAGAGACTTGAAATTTGGAGGGTATGTTTTTGGAGAGGTGTAAACGCCCACTAAGAAAGGATTTTTCGAAAATCAACCCCGAAGGGAGTTAAATGGGGTGTTAAAGTTTGTATGAAACTTTTTATTCTCTGGTTCGATTGATACAAAACTTGGTATACGTATTCTACTATAAAAATAAGAAGATACGGGTGTCACAGTTTTTTTCAAAATCAGCTCCCGTTAGTATAAAAAAAAACTAAGTTTTAGTGATAGTACGTTTGTTTCTCCTTAACTTTGTAACGGCTGTACATATTAAAATGAAATATGGTATAGGGATGGGGATAGATGTGGGGATGGGGGTGGGGGTGGGGGTGGCGATGATACTGGGAACGGAGACGGGACGGAGATAGGCATGTTAATATTAAGATTACAATTGGTATCGGGATGGGGATGGGGTGGGGATGGGTGGGGATGGGTGGGGATGGGGTGGGGATGGGGTAGGGATTTGGTGGGGACAGGTGGGGATGGGATGTGGATGTGGATGGGCTGGGAACGGGGATGGGCGTGTCCATATTAAGATGAAAGTTGAAATCGGGATGGGGGTGGGGATGGGATGGGGTTCGGGATGGGCATGAGGGAGGGAACGGGGATGTGGACGGGGATGGGCGTGTTTATATTAATTAATCTATAACTATAAAAGGCTATGTCCTGACTGACTGACTGACTGACTGACATATAGACAACGTACAGCCCAAACCGCTAAACGTAGAGACTTGAAATTTGGAGGGTATGTTTTTGGAGAGGTGTAAACGCCCACTAAGAAAGGATTTTTCGAAAATCAACCCCGAAGGGGGTTAAATGGGGTGTTAAAGTTTGTATGAAACTTTTTATTCTCTGGTTCGATTGATACAAAACTTGGTATACATATTCTACTATAAAAATAAGAAGATACGGGTGTCACAGTTTTTTCAAAATCAGCTCCCGTTAGTATAAAAAAAAAAAACTAAGTTTTAGTGATAGTACGTTTGTTTCTCCTTAACTTTGTAACGGCTGTACATATTAAAATGAAATATGGTATAGGGATGGGGATAGATGTGGGGATGGGGGTGGGGGTGGGGGTGGCGATGATACTGGGAACGGAGACGGGACGGAGATAGGCTTGTTAATATTAAGATTACAATTGGTATCGGGATGGGGATGGGGATGGGGTGGGTATGGGTGGGGATGGGGTGGGGATTTGGTGGGGACAGGTGGGGATGGGATGTGGATGTGGATGAGGCTGGGAACGGGGATGGCCGTGTCCATATTAAGATGAAAGTTTAAATCGGGATGTGGACGGGGATGGGCGTGTTCATATTAAAATGACATTTGGTATCGGGATGGGGATGGGGAAGGGGGCGCTTATAGGGATGAGGCTGGGAATGGGGACGGGGATGGGCGTATTTATTGGTCGGCTGAACAGATGGAGCTGCATTTTTGGATAGGTAGTTATAGCATAAGGTTCGGAAACGGACATAGGCTATTTTTTTGTAGGTCCACGCAGACGACTGTTTGACGGACATAATTATTATAGATACTGTACAGCCTAAGCTGCTAAATTAATTTTTAATATTAAATTAACTTACTTTTAAATGCCTAAACTAAATTTTGAGTGGTCTAAACTTACACTCAGCTCAAGCTGTGGTAGCTTCAGTGAGATCAAGCTCGACTCACATTCTTGGGGTCGCGGGTTCGAACCCGGGCGAGCCCGTTCCAATTAGTTCTTTGAAACTTACGCATGGATAATACCACTGGCTTTTCGGTGAAGGAAAACATCATGAGGAAACCTTCATATTTCAGGAGAAGAAATACGATAGTGTATGTGAATCCGCCAACCTGCACTGGGCCAGCGTAGTGAATATGGCCCAATCAGGGTAGGCCGATATACCATTAGTGTTAAGGGCTGATGCAGAGAAACGCATACTCAGCAACGATTTTGAAAAATTCGCAAGGGGTTCAATGTATCATTAAAATACCATTTTGCCGAAACCATTCATTTAAGGCTGTTAAGTTTTTTGACTTAAGAGATAAGATAAAATAAACATAAACATGTTTCAGAATTTTCAAACAATTTCAAAACTGGAAGGCCACGGGTCAGTTTTTCATTTGAAAAAAAATGTTATATTTATAGTTTAGCTAATCGAGTGTTTATGCGTAAGAAGATAAATATTTTAAACACATGTACTTGATCCGGTGCACGCACCAAGCACAGCGCTTTCGAAACGTCCATCCCGCGTCGGCTCAGATACGTTAAAACCCGAGTATGACGCGCTGTACCTCGAGCGCGCCCCACTCTAGAGAATGCAAAACCGGTGCGAAATGAAAACCGGTTTTTATTTTCGGTTTTCTAAAAAAACCGGTTTTAAAACCGGTTTTTCGGTTTTGAAAAAATATATAATGAGGCAAAAAGTTTGCGAATTTTGCTGTAGAATTACACATTTTTCAATATTAAGATCAGTATAAGTTATTATTTTAAAGAATTGGCTTGTCATAATTTTAATTATGTCACAAAAAGATGCTTTGAAAGGAATGAATCTAAGCTAAATTCTATGAACGACTTGCTTGATACTGGATAAGTGGATATGGATTCTGAGGTGTAAGGGTAATTGTACGTAAATAAGTACAAAAAACAAAGACATAAATAATTCTAGCAGTCTTTATTATTGTCAGTTGCTTACTGAACAGTACCTCAAGTGCAATCAATAAAAAAATTAAAAATGAAACAAAACTTAAAGTTCTAAATCAAACAAAAACAAAACTTGAAGTCAAACTTGAATCAAACAAAAACAAAAAGAAATCAAAATGGTGGCACGTTTTTAGTTGTTTTAAAATTGTTCATGGCCAAGGATATAAGTCCTTCAGCCGAATATCATTTTGAGTGTTGCCCGAACAAGAAAACAAAATTTACTGACAAACCGAAAAACCGGTTAAGTGAACAATGAAAACCGTTTTTTTTTGTATGCTTGAAATAACCGAAAAACCGGTTTTTTTGAATTCGGTGAAACCGGTTTGCATTCCCTACCCCACTCCAACCCACACCGAGTCTACCTAAGCGATCAGTGCAGCACTGTATTTTATCGAAGTTTCGTAATTCTTGCGATATTTTGGTAATCTTTTTACGTTCTTTGTTATCATACTTTTTCTGCTTAAGCTTATTTCATTTCATTGACTCTGTTGATACGGTATGCAATAATGATGATGCTGTAAACTATCCAGTTGAGTTTTTAAATTCATTAAGACCAGCGGGGCTACCATATCAGAGGCTTATCCTGAAGAAAGGTACACCCGTCATGCTCCTTCGGAATTTAAGACCACCCAAATTGTGTAATGGAACCAGGTTACAAGTAAAAATGCTGCATCGTAATCTGGTTGAGGCCATCATTTTGACTGGGTGTGCCCATGGCGAAACAGTGTTTGTGCCGCGTATTCCCATGATTCCCAGTGACTTACCTTATGACTCCAAAAGGCTTCAATTTCCTCTAAAAGTTTGTTTTGCCATGACCATCAATAAGGCTCAGGGTCAAACTTTAAAATACGCTGGTATTGATTTAAGGCAGGACTGTTTTTCGCATGGTCAGTTCTATGTGGCTTGCTCGCGAGTTAGCTCCCCTGAAAGCCTGGCTATTTTAGCACCTTCCAACAAAAAAATCAAAAACGTTGTCTACAAAGAAATATTGTAATCTTTCGGGTCAAAGGCCCCGGCAACTATAGCGTCATTAGCAGACATTTTTAGGGTTCCGTAGTACTACGAGGAATTCTTATAAGTTTGTCATGTCCATCTGTCTGTCTGTTTAAAATTCAACAAGACGGCTTTGTTTTGAAGTAAGTATTGCAAACGCGACATGCCAAAATTGGTCATCCTCAATAATCTTAAAGACTTGCAAGCGGCTTGGAAAAAATGCAATAATATACGTATTTTAGTGATTCAATTGAGTTGGGCCCCGATTTAACCGAATTCCAGTATTCAACATTACTACGCGGGCAAAGCCGCGGGCAAAAGCTAGTGTTACATAAAATCCATTGGTTTGTTTGTATTTCGGCAGTTATTGTTTTTTTATCTAATGCTGCTTCCAAATCTTCTTACTTCGGTTGGTTAATCTTGTAACCGGAGCTTTGTAATCACCCCCAGCAATATTTTCATTATTTTCCCTCAAAGTCTTTCCCCTGTTTAATATTGCTTAATTTAATCACGATACTGCTTTCGTAGCAAGCAATTTACCACAAATGTTTTCACACGAAGTTTCGCACAACGATTATTTTCGACTAATCAGTTTTTGAAAGTCATATTTGACTTGGATATTTCCTTAGGCACTGATTTAAAGGGGCTGTTGTATAATGTACATTAAAGCAATAATATGATACAAACAAAGTAGGCTTTAAAAATGAAAATGCGCATTAAACAACTTTAAAAAAAAAAACAACCGACTTCAAATTAATATGGGACCACCTCGGGAGTATACCCTTTCAAATAAAAATAATTTTCAAAATCGGTCCACCATTGACGGAGAAATCGATGAAAATACATTTAAAAAAAACATACATACCGTCGAACATAGAACATCCTCCTTTTTTGAAGTCGGTTAAAAATTATAAAATGAAATGTAACAAAACAATCGAATGAGTAATTCAATAATTAAAATGGTTAGAAACAAAAATTGTTTGAGCGGTAAAATTACTATAATGGGGTTACAAGAGGGCAGTTGTGAAATCGGAACTGGGGCCTTATTTATGAATCGTACGCAAGAGTTGCGCATGCGAAAGGAGCCGACCTTCGAACGATATTGTTTGGAATAAGATTCAAATTCGTTTAAAAGTTGGCTCCGCTCGCATGCGCAACTTTGCGCACGATTCAAAAATAAGATCCCCTTGCTCCCATGCTCGTATGAAATCTCATCATAGCTAGTTCGAAAATTATTTACTTAATACTTAATGTAAGTACCTGTCTAATTAAATGATAGGTCAACCTTAACATGTTATGGTGACTTTAAACATAAAGTTACAAAAAGAAATCACTTCGATTCCCATGTTATAGTGTACTTTTTAGGACGGTGTGAACCGTCTCTCCGTATGTGACTGTTAATTTATTACAAAAAATCGTTAGAATCTCATATGAGTACCTATTACCAACATACCCTGAAAAATATGCAATATTAAAAATCAGTTATGCTAACAATATTAATCTCATTAATATTTCAAAAACAAGATGTCACCACACATTAATTAATTTCAGTGCGCTGACTTTGGATGGTTATAGTGACATAAAATCGGCCATATTGCGCTTTGCATGGTTCCATACAAAACACTTTTTTCTTTGAATCTAACTGATACCTAAAGGTAGATTAGATGTACAGGCGTATTGATAGGGTATTAGAAAAATAAGATTAGGAATATTAAAAATATATGACTGAAGATTTTGTCAGCAACTACTTAGCGTAGCACCTATCCATGGTTCTAGCATTTTAGATTGGATAGTATATCCTAGTATACAAATGCTTTAGTAACAACTTTTAGCTACAAATAGCAGTTTGCGATACGGCTTTTGTGTTTGGCATGCAAAAACGGCTTGCAAAATTTTCGTGTATCATTTTGAGGAACCCTAAAAACCACCCTAATGTAGGTACGTTTTCCGATCGGGTTTCATTAAGGTTATGCTCCGGTTTTGAGCGGATAACTTATGGCCGAGCATAGGAATCTGCATAATTCGGGGCTATGCGTACCGGTGGTAAGCCGAAAGAAGGTCATTATACTTTTAATTATCATTATCAATAACTTTTAATATGGGACCAACCATGAAATCGCGGAAAAACAGATGTTCCGTAGAAGAAAACATTTAAGGTGAATGATTTTTTGAATGATCCCTTTGATGAGAAGTGATGATATGATCGGAGATGGAGTACGCTTGCCCAGAATGTATAGTGGATAGACAGACGCTGGTAAAGAGTTTCATACACTAGCTCTAGCTACAAAGGTGCTTTGGAAACGCTTACTGGGCGATTTTTAAAATAATATTCACCGTAAGAGTCTTTGAGTGTCTGGTGAATTTGTAGTAAAATCGTGATTTAGGAGGGTAAAGTCACGGGTTAAATCGCAGAAAATAGACAGTTTTCTCTAATCAATGTAGGTGTCAACCCTCACACGGAAATCATGATAAATAGCTCACGAAAAATCGAAAACTCCCTTGCACTGCGCTCGGTACACTACACACACACATTGCAATAAAAGTCAAAGTGTGTGTTAATGTGATTGTGGTGATTATGTTTGTGTGCACTATGCTTATAAATCTTGGAGGAGTTGGGTAAAGTACATTATTGGTTACGTATAAGTGGCTTATGGACACAGTTTTACGTGACCTTAAAATGCGCCTGAATATTTATTGTAATACTTAAACGGTAATGTGATACAATAGGCATGATGACTACTAATTTTTAATACCTCAAAAAAACGCTGATCATCAATAGAGCCTATCAACGAAAACAAAATTTAAAATAATTCAAAAATAAATAAGTTCTAAGTATTTTAATTTCAAGCTAGACAGAGAGCGCGCTATACTGAGCTATGACGTTAAGCCTCAGGTGCGGCATACAAATGCTATACTAACACGTGCTTTGCGAGAAAGGGATAGAGCATCCCCTCTCTTTCCCCACCTACAACTTTAAACGCTCATATCTCAGAGATTTATCAGCCAATACAATTTTTTTTTCAGTATGTGTAATGTATTTAGTTATATTCATCACTAAGCCTGTTATTTGTCATAAATTAAACATTAGACCACATGCCTAATTTTTAACCCTTCGGCCGCGTACGAAACCGAAGGCTCGTAACCAGTTACGACAGAAGAAAAATTCATCGTTATACGATACTGGTTATTAGGAAGTTATTGAGTTTTTTTCTGCTGGCGGGTTCCACGGTTTAAAAGTAGGAATAAAATACCTACCCGTCATTAATTTGCTCACAAAATGAAATAAATAGGAAACTACCTAACATAACAATTTATTATCTATCACTCTATCTTCTCTTCTATCTATTAAAATACTATTGTGTATTAGGTGCATTGATTTGCTTGTTATTTTTTTACTTGGCAACAGATGGATGGAACGACCGACTAGATATTAGGTGCATGGTATTTATGACTGAGTGCTTATAATAAATGCACTCTCCAGGATGCAACGCGGACGAAGATAGTCAACGAAGTATACAATATTAGTCAACATAGAACCGGAAGACGCAGCGTAGGCGCGGCCTCCCACTATAGGTGGACCGACGACATTGTACAAGTCGCGGGCAACCGGTGGATGCAAATGGCAGGTTGTCGTACAGTGTGGCGGTCTAAGGGGGAGGCCTTCGTTCAGCAGTGGACGTCTCCGGGCTGATGATGATGATGAGTCAAGATAGAGTTTGGATCAGGTCACCTCAGCTTTGGTGAAATTCTAACACTATGCGAGTTTTTCATGTTTAGCATATTGTAGACAAAGCGTAGCATCACGTAGCTCTTCGTAGAGCTTCCGTTAAAATCTATGGAATCAATAAAACTTCAATCAATAAATTAAACAAACTTCTTAGCCTAGTTACTATTATTTCAAACTTGCAACTTTAAAAAAATATATAGTTCTGCTTTAAGATTTAAATCGTTACAAGTCAAAAATATAGCCAATAATTTACAAAATAGGTACACAATAATTATACTCACATTTATTTGTGTCTTTGATGTACAATAACTTTATTCTGCCTAAAATTTCACACCCTTATATGTGTGTAATGTTGAATTGCATTGACTCGTAGGCGTGTGTGTGGTCCCGTGTCTACGAGGAGAGGACAAGTGCAGGAATGCACTCTAGGGGAAGTCACCCCTAAATTAGAAATGCAAATAATATTTTCTAGGGGCGTTACAGACGGGCTGCAGTGCGGTTTGCAGATGCTTCTGTGTCTGATTGCAGTTATGTTACTCCTAGACATCTTGACCTCGAAACATTTGTTGTGTCCTGCCCCGTCCTTATTCCTGCTCTGCACTACAATGAAATATGTTATGCCTACCTAGATCTCGCTTTATCATTACATTGTAAATGTATTTATTGGGTTGAATTATAGTTTATAATAATCAACTTTTGCGTTCACGGCAACGACCGTGCGGACCAATGAGACCAAAAAAACAAGGAATTATATCCATACTCTTTCTCTCTCAGATTCAAATTACTTGCTAACTCCGCTGGCGCAGCGACCCACACCCAGGTTTGGGCTTTCTAAACAAGAGAACACCACTGGCTCCGTTTCCGTGCAATAAACAGCAAATTCAAATTATTTATTTGAATTTGAATTCCTCAAGCGATAGACGGTACCGGGCTGCACGACTCAAACCACACTGCATGCCTTAGCATAGTTTGTTGAAGTTTGGTAAGTATCCAAGAATTTGTCACATATTTCCAAGGAATTTTAATATAATAGCTCAGAATAAATAATAGTACTACGTACACAAAGTTAACTCCGCAAAGGTATTGAAATAAATAAGGACTCTATCTACTATGCAATACAGTAGCAATTCAACTTGCACAGCGCTGGATACCGCTCGCTATATTCACCTAGATATACCGCTCTCTTTCTATCACGTATGCTTAGTTACGTGCGACGAGGCTAGCGTGCGGGCGGCGACTGACTTCTGCCTTGCATTGTCCACCCGGACGGAGCGCTGGCCGAACATACCTAAACTGCGGAGTGACACCCCTGATAATAGTCTCTATTGCGGTATCAGTGTCCTGCCCTCCACCTCTCCATCAGTTTTTTTGCAACAATTTCTGACTCTATTTTTGTCAGTTTTCGTTGTCTGTCTAAAACAGAGACTGCAGTTTCAGTCGCGCAGTCCGTATGAAATAGAAACTATAAAATATCGTTGTGTTAATACTGCGCTAAAATGTGTACTGTGCCACCCCACAGTGTACTTTGGTCTTTGTATATTGAGTTTTATTAGTTCCCTTTATTGCTCTGAAAGGTCGTTGGGCAGTTTGTTTTATTTTACATCGATTCGTGTCAGGAGTCAGGATTCATTTGGTTTAGTTTGTTGCGGTCGTAAAAGCGATTTGGGGGTGGACAGTTTAAATGTTAACATTGTTTGTACAAAAAAATGCCTGTTACCAATTATCCAATGCCATTAAATTATCTCAGCTGTCAACATGTCGTATTAACTTGTATAATCAATCTGGTGCAGTAGCTAGTAACCTACTGCATCAGATATTAAACATCATTAAACCCTATGACGAGGAAACGGCGTTGGTGCATGTATGTGTAATTTTATGTATGTAGTTGAATATTAGATTTTTTATGAACCAAATGACGTACTCACCGTCTATACTCAATAAAAAAGCCCATGACATATACATAGGTAAGTATAGACTCTGCGAAATTCAAAGATGCCTTAGTTACTGAACCCTAAAAAGCATTAAAAGCGGTCAAAAGCAGTAAAAGCGGTCTTACTCGCTTTAACTACAGTTGCCTACTGTTGAGAGCCATGAGGAATAAACTTCGTCTTCCTAACCCATTTCCTCAGAAGTGTTTGGTATAGTAGGGGAGTTTCAAATTCCGATTTCATTGCACTGCTGTCTTCCTCACCTTAAGGTTAAGAAAAGGAGACACAACAATTTCTACTAACCTCGTTTGCACGCCCCTTTAGTAGTGTTCATACTGGGATACTTCTAGGGAATAAAAGGCACGGTATGTTAGATTCATTCTTATGTTACTTATCTTTTAAAACTGTAAATTTTACTTGCAGTGTAGATGTTGAATCTCAAAAACCTAGCGAGTTTTGACTATTGACCAAAGAGATTATTTTATTCTAAGACCTTAGAAAATAATAATGAATATTAAAAATAAGAAGATAAATGAAGAGTTTAAATGAAACTGAAGATTACATCGACAAAATAAAAGAAATCGGCTGGTATAGGGCTGAAATATAAGCGTTCAAAGTACTTGCGAAGGAGTCATCTGTCCCATTCTAATAAAACACGTGCAGTATAGAATTTGTTTGGAATCATGAACCTTGATGCCATTTGCTAGTATAGTGCCCTCCCTGTCTAACATGAAACTAAACTGTTTATAATTTCGTTATTTGTGCACATACCTATTAAAATTTAATTACCGATGTGTTGTTTTGTTGCTAGTCAGCTCTTAGTGAGACAATAAATGGACTATCGATAATCTGTCTACATAGTATTCTGCAACTTTATGCTGGGGACGGAATAAACGCGTATGATACGCTTTCATTACAGTTAAAATTTCATACTAATATAATCAAATTCCTGTTCGTATGAACGCACACTAAAACAAACTCACAACACACACAAAAGCTAAACTAATCGTATATATTTTGGCAGGGGGGTATGCCTTGACATGCCACCTCCATTGGTATACCTATATACTATTATAACTATTACTACGCCACTGTTAATTGTCCCAAATAAATCAATAAATAAATATGCCCAAAGCTGAGTACCTACTATCCTACCTACCACTAACCTACTATACCTAGCTTTGACCTAACACAAAGCTTGTGTGTTGCCAAATTTCTTGGTATTACAATTGATAAAAAATTGAACTGGAAGGCACATGTTGAGGAGCTTTGCAAAAAGCTTGGAAGCTCGGCATATGCTCTCCATAGACTTGCTTCAGTTGTAAAAACAGATGCATTGTTAACATCTTATCATGGTTTGGTCGCATCACTATTGAGATATGGTTTGATTTTCTGGGGCAATTCAACAGAGGTGGAACGTGTATTTAAGGCACAGAAACGATGCATTAGAGTAATGTTTGGACTTAACAGCACTGATAGCTGTAGACCAAAATTTATTGAATATAAAATTCTATCACTTCCGTCACTTTACATCTTTGAAGTAGCATGCTTTGCTAAAAATAACCCGAACTATTTTCCTCTTACAAATGATAAATCTAAACGTAATAGACGTGACAAACACAAGCTTCTCATAGTGAACCGCAATAAGAAATTATTAAATGATAGCATTTTTTGTATGGGACCTGTAATCTATAATAAGATGCCAAGAAACCTTAAAGATCTAAATACTAATCTGTTCAAATTGAAATTAAAAAAAATACTACTGACTAAGTGCTATTACACCGTAAAAGAATTTATTAATGATAAGGGATTTAATTGGAATACTAACATTGACTAACTAATAATGACATTATAACATTGTGGACATTGTATTTAACTTGACATAACTACTATATTATGACATTATCTTTGTACACTAACAATATTAATAACTTATAATTAGCAAGTAATGAATATGCCAGGGCTAATATTGCATGTCTATTTAGAGACAAGTTTGTTTTCGGAGCTCTTTAAAAACAGGTTATACTCTGTATGTTACATCTAGTTTTACCAACAAACTGCAATAAATATATTTGATTTGATTTGATTTGATTTTGTGTCGCCAATGGGCGGGGATTTTGTCCAGATTAAGAACGCTTGTTTCAGCACCACTAATATTGCAGTTGTTTGGTCGGTATGGTCTGATTTCGACCAAGGGGACTTAGAAACACAAATAAATGCATGTGTTCATATCTAATCACAAACTGAATAAAAACTGTTTGATTGAGGAATAAGGAATTTTACTCTAACCTCGAATTTCTTTCAAAAATGGTATATGTAGCAACGAGCAGCGACGGTGATAATGGAATGGATGGGCCCAGCGCTTACAAATCGATCAAAATAAATAAGACAACACAATCGAGCATACCTAGCTAAAAGTATGCATATTACATTTGCCGGAAAATAAAGATAGCGAATCTAATTACTGCAAGACAAAAAGAGAACACATGTACATGTATTAGAAGTTTGTATTGTCGTATCGTACGGCTCGCATGTCGCAAAGGCAGAGTATGACTGAAGCGAGTGGAGAGCCGGCGCTCAACATATAGTCTTCAAAATCCGTGCGCTTATTTCCCGTCCATTCATCTTATCATTGTCACTGCCTACGAGTATAATAATGTGAACGAAGGTAAAGGAAATGTTCTCAGTTGGGTCGCAGGGCGCCTGTAAATCACTTAAGACGAAGGAAGGAATCCCTTCCCGTGGCAGTTAAAGTCGCTGTTTTTGCTCACTGAGGCAGCTGATAAGAATATCTGAAACAGTACACGTTGCTTTCCTACAAAGGGATGGAAATCTTTGTGCAGATAACGATGATTAACCTTGTTCCGTGGCTTAGTTAAAAATTATAGTTTATGCGACCCATAGAAATATTATCACCTAGATACTATGTACTTAGTTATTAGGTATAGAGTGAGTCATAAAGCTCTACCATATACTATGCCTACTACGTTTCGGTTTTTCATCAACAAAATGAAATAAAAAGAAATCCAGTGAATAATCAATAATTGAAAAATTGGGATGTGTATGTAATATTCCATAAAATACTAATTACAATACGTAATAGTACACTTCGCTGATATTAACCAACACATCCTCGCCGAAGTTGTTCGAAGTTCAGGGATAGCAATTGATAGCGTAAACTTTGATTGTAAATCAGAGCTCCTACCAGTTGAAATGCTGAGAAATTTCGTATTATAAAGTACAGACAAGTATAGAAGTTTTAACACGACTTTAAATTCCTAAGCTTGCGATACCTATACTGTGTTCGCTGAGAGTGTCTAATATAGGGCGCTCTCTTGCACAATTGTAAGTAAGTGAAAAGGACGGTACTAGTTATAACAGTAATAACGATGTTTGCGATATCTGCGACCAATGATGTGCATTTTGACGATTTCCCTATTAGACATTCTCAGCGAACAGAGTAAAGGACAAATATGATATACTTACGTAGATGTTTTCGTACAAAAAGGAGGTCATATCTGAAAAACAGGAATTTGACCTAACCTCCGTTATACTAATAGGCAGACAACACAAGACAGTGAAGTCAGTGAAGACGAGTGATGAGTGATGATGTTCTGCGTTTTATACACCTAAAAAACTATTGAAATAAATACTGATGATGTAGTTGATAGTTGCTTTGAAACTGACGTACATTCAATCTAAAACTCAAACGCGAATAAGACTTGAAGTTTTTGATTGGTTGTAGTAATTAGCTCGTTCCAACTACAGAGGCGCCTCATAAAAAAATTTACTAGATTAGTATAGCAAAGCAATATTCAAGATTCATACAAAATCACTGGTTAAAACTTTTATTCCATATTTATATGAATAGATGATAGATGAATTTGAGATCACTTGTTAGTAAAAAATGCTATAACAATCTAACAGTGTATGCGCATGTACAATATATTAGCTTAACCAATCAGGCATATGAGCTACGACGCAACAAATTGGAAAGTTTCTCCGAGTCCCGACATGCCCTGCCGACTCTGCAGAGGGGATGTGTTCAAATAAAATACCGTAACTAACTGTAGCCCAACGCTAACTTTTGTTTTATAATTTATGGCCTATTAATTCCTCCCCGACTACTTACTGCTTTTATCTAAAAAAAATTTTCATTTATCTGGGTTTAAAAGTAGGTATACTTACTTTTTACATGATTTACATGCCGTTCATTAAGATTTGTTTAGCCGTTTAGTTGATAATATAAACCACGGATTCAGAAGTCCTCTTCCACGTAATAAACTAAGGGACACATAGGCAGACTAGCAGTCTTAACCCCTAGCCTGTTCTAGGGCGTGTAGTATCCCACCGCCCGTTGTCAACATTGTTATTTTGCGTTCCGTGTTTGGCCGGCCGTACTGGGCCGTACCCCAGGGGCCTGGAGCCGTACTATGTCATGTTAAATCCATTCTAGGTTCACCCGCCAACTCTGCGCGACCACGAACCGTAATGCAGGGCGATACAAATCACGGTCGCGCAGCGTCGTCGGCGGCTGAACTTAACAATCATACTTTTTAGAGTTCATGGTACGGCCCCTGGCTGCTTTAGGCCCGAGCCTAGTCTCCTGAGTAGTAATTCGTCTCTGGAAAGCCAGGAGTATAAAATGACAAGCTGAACTAATTTGGCATTAACAATATATTTTATGCAATGAGTAGAGAGTGTTACGCAGAGTGGTAGTGCCAAAATGTATAGAACAGCAGCTTTTTTTCGTAATTTCAGCCGGGCTGTCAAGTCTTTTCAGCATACATCTACTGTTCCGCATAGTCCTGTATAAAAATAATGATATTCCTAACAAGTTTGATACTATACTGAAGTCAGTTAACTAAAACTGTTAACCAGTGTTTTATATGTTGAATTCCAAGCAGTTTGAATAATGCATACATAAGATGGAGCATCCTAAAGTTTTTCCGTAGACTGCACGTACTCGTTTAAAAAGGATATACGGTAGAGCTAGAGGCCGCAGACATAAAAACTACCTTCCGGACTAGGCAAGTCTTTGCGTGTCTACGTAAAAGTTACATACAAGTATAGTTGAGCTGTAAATGTAAGTGAATTCGCATTTTTTGTATAGGAAGGTTACCTACTATCAATAGGTAGAGTGGAACAATTAAATAACAGACAAATAATCAAAGATACACTATAGAAACCGAACTACAAATACACCTACATACTTATATTGAAGTGGAAACACACTAGATATAAAATATAAAGAATTAGGTTAAAATTAACTTCCGCTAAGTGAGGCCTGATACAATCGCCATATTGAAGAAAGTATTACACTGCAAGCATAGGGGTTGAAATTACTTATACTTATCGACCCAAATTTTACCATCTATCTTCTGTGACTTATTGTTACCACGCACCCCTTCCGTGTCACCAAACAAATACAAATGTGTCCATTAGAGGAAATAACGGACACGTTCATATCTATATCGGAGTCCCATGTGCATTGGCTACAAGTTAGTAATTAGATAACAATCGACCATCCACATTCGTGTCCCATTCCACTAACGGCCAAAGGCGTTGTTACTCACATTTAGCTGCATAACAAACGCCACCAGACGATGTTTAATTGCTAAAATTTTCCAAAGCCATATCAATAAGTCTGTAAAAGTGTAACAAAATGAAATTTTATAATGACAAGCCCTAGACGAACTAAAAAGAGTGGGGCTCAGTGTACTGACCAAAACTTAGATTGGGATTCCCCGTCAGCAGCCACTGGAACTGTGAAAAGAAGAAGATCTTGCCCAGAAAATTCTCAACAAGTTGTACACACTCAGAAAGCTATATTTGAAGTAGAGACTCCATCAGATTCAGGTAGCGGGACTTCAAGAAGCATAGACGAAGATGGCCTTATAGATATAGAACAAAGAATATCATTTATAATTAACGAAAACAGATCTTCCAACAGTAACTCTGAATCGAGTGAAGTTGATATACTTATAGATAGCTACCTAAACTACCCGATAAACCAAGATTATTTTGAAATACCACAAAATGAAGCGCTTCGCGATCATAGCAACACTTTCCTTATTCCGGAGGAGGCTGAAACCTTCAACGAGAAACGTAACGCAGCTGGTGCTAATGAGGCATCTCAGGATAAAAAGAATAAAGATCGCAGACTCAAAGCACCAGCACCAATAAGAAAACTCAACAAATCTTTCGATATCGTTAAAAGTAATTCTAAGCTTTCCAAAGACGTAAAAAAAGTTGAAGAAAAAGCCAGCGTGCTGCCAGTTTATAGGAGCACTGTGCAAGGAACTGATATAGATTTTAATGCAAGTCAGAAGAAACGAGTTGCTTCGAAGTTGAGATTACCGTTTTCCCCAAATAAAGCAGTAGATAAGTCTAAGATGAGTTTCTTTCAAGCTAAAAGCAATTTACAAGACGGCAAGCCATCACCTTTACTATCGTCACCCGTGCGGCGAACTATATCCAATGAGTACGTGCGGTTAAAATTTACTAACGATACGGTGATAAGGCGGACCATTGATGGCAAGTCTGTCCCTAAAATAACACCAAAAATTCAGTCGATAATACCCGAAAGTCCGGTAGACAGCGAGGATCCCTTCCTGAATCTCAGTCCGAATAAGAAATATACTGTAACAGTGAACAACAAAGTGCGTTGTGACAAGGATAATTATGTTATATTCGATCCCGCAACCGGATTTAGTGCGGAAGTTGGGGCGAGGCAGTCTCGGATACCGTTGAAATCCCCGAGCGGAGAAAAGTCTCGTATACCGTTAAAATCTCCGGTCGGCGAGAATTCCGGGACGGCTCGAAAATGGGCTAACGTGAGTGATACGGACAGTGGGATTTTGTCTCCTAACTCTCCGGTAGAGACGAGTGAGAGAGGAGCCTATTATGTGAATGCAGCGGCGTTTAGTGAAAGTGCCAAGAAGTGTGCGACGAATCTGGACGTCACTATTGTTGACCCAGGGTTGGCGAAGAAAGCTGCCGAACAGATTCAGGTCAGTAAATTATGTTTTTTTTATTTCTAGGTACCTACTTGTTTAATATTATGACCTCAGATATATAGATATATACTTGGTAAAAAAGGGGTTGGTCTTGAAAGGGTTTTTTATATAATAATATTTTTACTGTTAATGATCTCGTTATTGAGCAAAATCCTTCATTCAACTTTTTAGAAATACTGTAGGGTTGCTAGTAAGTAGAACTATTTGTGATAATAGTCCTTATTACGTCCTACTCTTTTTTGCCAAGCTATACTTACTTAATCTAAACCTAAAAAAAAAAAAACCTAAAAATATCCTCCGTCTAAGTAATATATAAAAGGCCCTTCATCATATTTCACCGTTTTCTCTTTTTCACATTTTAATGAATTTATATTGAATACCTAATGCTCGAATTTATTACAAAATTTTTGTTAACGCCATCTAGCGGCGAGTAGCAGCATCAGACCATTTCAAATTTCACAGGCTTTCAAAGTTTGGTTGGGTTCAAAGTTTGGTATCTTGCTATAATGGATACTTAGTACGACAGCGATATTGTAGATGGCGCTTTAATGGAATGAAATTATAATTTTTTGTTTGATTCTGCAAAATCAGGAGCGGTAAAATAAAACTGCATAATACGCATCATGGACGCATTATTCGTAAGCAATCGTGCAGTTAATTTTAAATTGAACTCATTTAGCGAAAATAATTAGTGATGCATGAGTGGCAGCAGTTTTGTTCTTTTGTTTGTTTAGTTTGTTTGTTTATTCTGATGTGGTTAAAATGTATAACCTACACTCTTAGGATTTTATACCTACTCGTTTAGATAAGTGTACATAGGTACTAATCAAGGTTAATTTACAACTTAACTATATTGCTATTATTTTGTTGAGGTATCCGAGTTCAGACTTCCAGGTAGTAACGTATCTAGGTCCACCGCTGGTATTAGTTACCTAGGTATAGGGTAGGTAGGAAGCAATAAAACTTATTTTTACTTATGTACCTAGTATAAAAACGTAGTTTTTTTAAACAAACCTTTACCATACTGGTGCGAGCGCAATAAGTATTAGATAGGTACCCACCTAATCTTAAATTTAGAACGATCTTATCTCAGACGATCTAGGTATCTTAATAATTGCGCGAATTCAATTTAGAACTTCATTGTGGCCAATTCTGATGGTTTAGTTGACAGTTCTAAACTAATTAATATATTGCTGTCACTTTTTTACTAGGCATGCTAGCTAAGTACAGGAATACTTTAGCTAGTTTAGGTCTGTCAACTTAAACCTTCAGAATTGATATTATTCATTAAGTTTTTCACCTAATCTAAGTACAGTAGTACTGACAAAGGCAATTAAGTAAGTATTAATGTTTCCCGTGTTTACTAGTTTTATATCTCTAACTAGCTGACCCGCCCCGGCTTCGCACAGGATAAATACCTATTTTTATGCGACTTAAAAAAAGAAGGTTATCAATTCGTACCTATGTAATAATAGCTGTGCCCGCAGTTCCACCCTACGTAATGATGAAAAACTACAAAGATGATAATAACAAATAAAAAACTAAAAAATATGTTATTCCGGTATATAAGCTATCCCCATTCCGAGTTTCATTAAAATCCGTTCAGCCATTTTGGCACGAAAAGGTAACAAACATACACACACCGATACATTTTTGAATGTATAATATTAGTGTGATAGCCTGACCTTCAGATATCTAGGTACTAAGCTTTCGTATTTATAATAGTGTGGATATATCTTCAAATACCAATTTTCCTCACTATACCTTAAATAACAAAGACCTTTCCGTATAAGGTTGCATCCCCCGTTTCTCGCCCTTAACCCTTAAATGATCCCTGTCAAAAAATATTTAAAATATCACATTTTATTTTGAATGGACTACCCAAACACCAATTATTATCACTATAACTTCAAAACAAAGAACTTCCATAGAAAGTTGAAGCACCTATTTCACCCCCTTAATTCAGCCCTGTCACAAAATCCGTTCTTAACTGACGTTTTCTACCTATAAACTACCTACCTGCCAAATTTTAGCTCCAGAGATTAAGTAGTTTTGAGATTTCGTATTTAGCCTTCTAAAGTTTCATCCCCCGTTTCTCCCCCTTAAATCATCCCTGTCAAAAAAGATTAAAAGAATCATATTTTATTTTGAATGGACTACCCAAATACCAATTTGTATCACTACAACTTCAAAAACAAAGAACTTCCATAGAAAGATTCATCCCCCATTCCCCCCCACTTAATTCAGCCCTGTCGCAAAATCCGTTCTTAGCTGACGTCTCCTACCTATAGACTACATACCTGCCAAATTTCAGCTTCAGGGATCAAGCAGTTTTCGAGATTTCGTGTTTAGTGAGTGATTTTCGCTTTTATTATGTATAATATATATATAAATAAAGTAAGTAATTAAGTATGACATTGTGGTATGGATTCGTCCTTTATACGTGAGTTATGTTATAATTCGCATGCTAATTTCCAGTGGACTTCTTCAACTAATGTACACCTAATTTCACACGTAGTTTTTAACTTGATGTTGAGATTTGCTTAGTAGGTATAGGATCATGACATGTAGATAGATTTATTGTTTCTGCAATGAGTCGCGTCGCATGCGACACGCGCTCGTATGCGAATCAGCCTGATTGCTTCACGCGTGGGTGGAATTGTAAAATTATACCTCCAGACAATGATAATATAAATGGACGGGCAATAAGCGCACGGATTATGAAGACTAACACTTTTCAACAGTTAGTCACTGCTTAAGATGCTCTGCCATCTTCTCTCTGACGTGAAGTGTAACATGCAAGAACAAGACAGAGAAGGTTAAGCAGTGACTAAGATAATCGAGATTATTTTAGGTAAGCCTGTAAATGTTGAGCGTCGGCTCTCATTCGCTTCAGTCATACTCTGCCTTTGCGACATGCGAGCCGTACGATACGACAATACACACTTCTAATACATGTACATGTGTTCTCTTTTTGTCATGCAGTAATTAGATTCGCTATCTCTATTTTCCGGCAAATGTATATGCATACTTTTAGGTAGGTATGCTTGATTGTGTTGTCTTGTTAATTTTGATCGATTTGTAAGCGCTGGGCCTGTCCATTGCATTATCACCGTCGCTGCCTCCAGACACCGAATACATTCAATTGCTGATAAGTGACATTCCATCCATAAGGCGCCAAGGATAGTGATACATGTACCCAACCAATGGCATAGATTAGTAACTTTTGTTTTCTTGCTAGTTTTCTATTGATCTTTCAGCCAAAAAGTATTGTACCTATATCTTGTTGTGTACGGCGCGAGCCGCAGGCGAGCGCGATAAGGAAGCCGAGAGCGTAATGACTAACGTAGCACAAGAGTTCCATACGACTGTTTTCATCACACCTGCGAGGAAAAAACATATGCTTCGTATACGTACGTCTAATTGCAGTCACGTACAAACTTGCCTTTACCGGGTTATATACCTATTATAGCACAAGTGCCGTAATGTAAAGTAAAAAGCACTCGTGCGTAATAGCTTAGATTATGAGCCTAAAACCGATGTAATAAGATCCACTTTACGAGCAAGTGTGATGAAAAAAATATTATCACTGGCTTTTAGGTGAAGGAAAATATCGTGAGGAAATTCGCATTATGACAGGAGAAGAAATTAAAAGGAGAATATTAATCCGTCAAACGCAATTGGCCAGCGTGGCGGAGAATCGGCCAATCGCACTTGGAAGGTAGGTATATGCCCAGCAGTGGGTTAAATCAGTTTAAGTAAGTCAGTTAATGTTTTTTTTAAATATCTTGTTATGCACATTGCACAAGGTCTGACACTAAGTTTAATAGTTTACCGTAAAAAATATGTTTGGCATTATTTTGTAAATAAGTACACTTGTCTAAATACTTGACTTTGAAAACGATCAAAATTGTTTACTTGTCAGACCCTATGTTAACGCGTGTTCTTCAAAAGCTAAGAGCAACACTCCAGTACTTAAAGCCCTTCCTTTGAGAACACTCCAGGAGAAAATTCAAGGAGGCCGGTAAAGGTAAACGTCGTGCCTGAAATGTTACCTACATAATCTTATACCATTCTGACTCAAATAGGGACCTAGGATAAAAATGTTAGATAAATATAACTTTTATTACGCACACCAAACATTAAAATACCCAAAAACATAAATAAAAATAACGTACGATGGCGGTCAAATAGACATGGAGTTGGAGAGTATATTGAGCTGAGTACTTATAAGTCTCAGAAAACAAAAAAATCAAGTACCTTATTATGGCTTATTACAACGTAATTTAAAACCATTTAAATGCTAAGTTAGTAAAGTAAGTAAGTTCGTATAGGCTGAGTGACCAGCCCTAGTGTCAGAGTTAATGTGCCGCCCGAAGGCCTCTGACATGGCTGACGGTTGCTGTTATACAAACTAGAACAAACAACCGGGACCAACAATTTGACGTGGCATCCGACCCACAGTAGTGCTCAGAAATAAATGCCACTTACGGTCACCCATCCGAAGACTGTCCGGATCGTCCGTTGCTTAACATCGGTGATCGTTTAGAATCACATAGACAAGCTACGCCACGAGCGCTACTAAGTAATTGTACCGTAGGAAGGTACCCACCATATTTTTAGCATTACCTAATCCTCCTTTCCTAATGAAATAATAATTTTCCGGCAGTGCAGTCGAGTTTTTTTTTTTATATTCTCATTGTTTTTGCGTAGCAGCAAGCGTAATCGCGAAAAAGTTAATACCTAGTATTTGACTAATACTGAGTAACATAATTTGGTCGTTATGAATAACGTGTTATTATATTTTATGCCCTTTTATTATGTTACGTGTAACTGTTATGAATATATAAATTACTCCTCTAGTTTCAATAGTAAAAACTACGTGGGTAGGTACCGGAAATAGGGGTTCATATATCAGTTTGGGAGCTCGTAAATATTCCACGTGCGGTGCCAGATCACTCTTGCCTTTTTGTTGCAGGTAAAACAGAGAACTAGACTTTATTATCGTTTTCTAGTCATGCTTAAGTATCTACCTACTACTTAACGACGACGATTGACGCGTATTCAAGGTTACCTGGAAGACAATGCTTTTAGTTTTTAGATAAAACCGCAACATTGGGTACAGTAATTGTTGAACTATTTAAAATCCTTTGTAATTTCTAAATGAATATTATAACAATTTTATTGCTAGAGTAACAAGCATAAACAAAATCAGCCGTTTAAAGCATATTGCTGGACATAGGCACAGAATAAATAATAGTACTACGTACAGAAAGTTAACTCCGCAAAGGAATTGAAATAAATAAGGACCCTATCTACTAGGCAATACAGTAGCAATTCAACTCGCACAGCGCTGGATACCGCTCGCTATATTCACCTTGATATACCGCTCTCTTTCTATCACGTATGCTTAGTTACGTGCGACGAGGCTAGCGTGCGGGCGGCGACTAACTTCTGCCTTGCATTGTCCACCCGGACGGAGCGCCGGCCGAACATAACTAAACTGCGGAGTGACACTCCCCTGACATAGGCCTATCCTCCCACAGCTATAGGGCCATATCCACCACGCTGGATCAGTTGCGGGTTGGTGGATTAATATACGTCAAAGTCAAAGTCAAAGTCAATTGAGGAGATTGTTATCTCCGGACTTGTGCATGATGAGCCAGTGATATGAAAATGCGTACATAAACTTCAAAGAGTTCTATTGTACGGGCCCGGTATTAGAACCCTCATGATTTCGATTCAAGCAGTTTCCAACTAGATTAGTACGGCTTTAACGGCTTCACGGCATCGTCCTCCTCTCAGAATAGTAACAATAGGGTAGATGACTGATGTTTAAATCGTTGAAACCAATAGCTTCGATGAAGAACTTAAGTAAATATAGTATGTTTATTGAAAACATAATTTAAATCGGTTATTTATGTTCTGATATATAAGCGTATAAAGTTTTTGGTAGAGACAACTCTGTCCCTTTTACCACAAAACAAAAAATTACGTCACGCCTTACTTGTCAGAATAGAATTTATATGGCGTACAGAGAAGTGACGTCACGATTTGCTGTTTCGCCTCTCTATCTAGCATGATATTAAAATGCTTATAAGTTGCTTATTTTTGTTCAGATTTTAATTTTCTTTTCATTAATCAGCTATATTTATGGGCCACATTTTAATAGGACAATAAAAAAACACCAGTCATCTACCCTATTGGTAGCGTAAATGCTAAAACCGATATCTTCGATGCAACTTTGGTAAGGAGTAGAGGATTCGTAGAAGTCGAAAAAGCAAAAGATGTTATTTTTGAATAGACATTTTTATTTTTGTCCAAAACCCTCAAACGACGTCTACGCAGTAAATCTTCTCGAAGGTTAATAAAATAGGTATGAGTTTATATAAGCCCTCCCTCTCCACAAATACGCAAAGCAAACTGCCTGCATTATTGAATGCCACCCCATAGACACTGGTTTCGGGTACTCCTTCAAAGAATCATGACTTTTGGAGAGTAGATATATCTGCGTGTTAAGGTTATTTGTCTCTAGCAAACTAGGAACCATAATTTTACAAACAACAAAACATTTAAGCATTTATGTGTAGAAATAAACTACTTATTGCGAAAAAAAGAATTGCAACTTACATAGAAGAATCATACCTTAAATTTAATGTTTTTGTGTTTACAATTAGTTTTTGTATTTCGTTTGTTGGCATTACCGGTGTACATCTTTTTCTATTAAGCGCTCGTGGCGTAGCTTGTCTAGGTGATTCTAAACGATCACCGATGTTAAGCAACGGACGGTCCGGTCAGTCTTCGGATGGGTGACCGTGAGTGGCATTTATTTCTGAGCGCTACCGTGGGTCGATTAACGTACACGTTCAATTGTTGGTTCCAGTTGTTTGTTGTAGTTTCTATAACAACAACCGTTAGCCATATCAGAGGCCTTCGGGCGGCACATTAACTCTGACACTAGGGCTGGCCACTCAGCCTATACGAACTTACTTTTTTTTATTCAAACGAAAATTCCTAAAAGCCAAAAGCTTCTATAATTATATCTACCCGGTACTTACACATTTTTATTTTAAAAATACTCTCTTTTATTAGTAAAGTGAAATGCCATGTTCATGAATTGAATCACCATATTTTTCATCCTGTAATTTTATTGTCTTTCCTGCTTGTCTGATACTTTCTCGTTTTATTCCTGTTAAAAAACTTAACAGCTAACCGTATCCTGTCTGGTATTTATTCTTGTTGGGGATTAGGCGCCATAAATTATTTTCTTTGGGCTTGAATTATGGCCTCATTCGGCGACAGACCGTTGTGTCACACAGTTAATGGGGTAACATTATAATTCTATCCTTTTTACTGTAGAGCGTCTATTTAGAGTTATTTGAGAGTTCATTAAGCTAATTAAGTTTTCAGTTCTAAACACAAAATTAATATAACACTGAATTTAAATGTAGCAAACGAGCACTTTTATCTCATTCTGTCCTGATTGCCTTATTTGAATCAAATTAATAAAGAACGTAAAACTAGCAACGCCCGGCGTTTTCACCCGCGATTCCTTAGATAAAAAGTAGCCTATGTAAGAAGTCTATACCAAATTTTATATGAATTTATTCATCTGTTTTCTCGTGATTGAGTTAAACAAACTTACAAACTTTATTGACATTTATAATGTTAGTAAAATCACTATGGAATCATGTTTGAAATTGTAAACAAAGTATTATATCGACTGTTCAAAAAAAAGACAGCCTCGACGAAATTCAGGTAACCAAATACAGGCTGATCTTATTTTCGCCATTTCATGGTTGGGCCCTATAATGAAAGTTGTTATCGCGTAGCTGTATCTATACAAATAAAGGCATAAGGGTCGATTGATTATAAAACAATCAACCGACAAGCCTAAAAAAAAATTAAATTGTGGTGTGGTTTTTTTTTATACTTCCAAGTGACGAGACGAGCTAGACGTTCGCCTGGTGGTAAGCGTCACGCCTGCCACTAACAGTAGCAGTGCCAGAATTGTAAACTTGCGAACACAATCCTGCGCCGCACTGCACTGCGCTCGTCACCCTGAGATATTAGATGTTAAATCTCTCCATACCCAGTAACATTGCCCTTCAAACCGGAACACAGAAATGCTTGCACATGTGGCATACTTGCCAATGCCCCAATAATTATATGATAATAAATAAATAAATAATACTTACCTTACGACATAAATGTCGGGAGCGAATCGTCGAGTTTAAGCCCGTCGCGCCGCACCAGGCGCATGACCTTGAAGGCTTGCGAGGCATCGGCGCCGGCCGCCAGTTAGTAACTCATAGACATTGCGCACTGACGCACGCTCGATCGCCGCTCCATCCAGTGGCCCGTGTTGACATTGCTGTTTCGTTATTGTGATTTATATTGTTGTGTTTACTATTGAATAAACACCAGAACTTTAATAGTGAGTACTTAATTACTACTCACTATTAAAGTTCTGGTGTTTATTCAATAGTAAACACAACAATATAAATCACAATAACGAAACAGCAATGTCAACACGGGCCACTGGATGGAGCGGCGATCGAGCGTGCGTCAGTGCGCAATGTCTATGAGTTACTAACTGGCGGCCGGCGCCGATGCCTCGCAAGCCTTCAAGGTCATGCGCCTGGTGCGGCGCGACGGGCTTAAACTCGACGATTCGCTCCCGACATTTATGTCGTAAGGTAAGTATTATTTATTTATTTATTATCATATAATTATTGGGGCATTGGCAAGTATGCCACACACACTACTGCTTGGCGATTGAATAACTGGCAAAGGTGTGGTACTTCCCCAGGCGGACTCTGCAGTAGAGTCCTACCACTACCAAAATGGTTATAGGTAAGCAAATATTTTAAGTCGTAGAACAGCTGGTTGGAAGTGGATGGTTGAAGTCTGGGTCGAGTGGCTTGCCTCGGGAGATACCTAAGTACGTCCAGCTGGAATATGATAGGCTGATGATCGTGATGATGAAATATTTAATGTTAGGTGATTGTTTAAAAACACAATACTAGGTACATACATTATTCTATTTCAGTCCTCGAGGGCCACCTCAAATTCATAGTCAATACTCTGAAGAAATTATTTATGGTCTATTTTTAAATCATTAAACGGATCTGTTAAAAGGATAACAGTTTACATTTATCCGTTTTGATGTTCATAATTACAGAATCGTGTAAGTAGGTACTCGTAGTAGGTCGTTTTACGATCAAAAAGGAATCGACTAAATGTAGAATAGATCTTTATTTATTAGTAAAGTCGGCGGCATACGTCAGTTTACATTCTTTTGCAACAATATTATTTCAATAGTATTTTTTTGGTGCAAGCAATATTTTTAAACCTCGTTCTGTTTTTTTTAAATTATTTTTTAGCGCTATATAGGTACAGTATTTTATAATTGTATTTAAATTATCACGTAAGCAAACAAAGCAAAGGAATGTCAGTGACACAATGGCTTTTAAATGAATAATCCGGATTGAAAAAATCTTATAGTCAGTTCGGAATAATTGCTATGGCAAGCGCGAAGAGCGTCATTGTTTTTTCTTTGTAACCACTTTTACTAATAAATCAATTTCGGATTATTGTTCGCGATATTCAAATGTTGTAAAACGGGTTTCAGAAACCTTAAAACATGATCGAATCATTCGTAGTTTCCTGATTTCTGCAGCTTTTCAACTGGGTACGAGAGAGATGAATCTATGAGCTTTTCAAATATCGTAAACTTTACTATGTATAACTGCCTGATTTGTTTAGCTGCGAGTTTGTTAGGGACCTTGCCTTTGATTTTCAATGGCCAGCCAGGTTCAAATTCAAATATTATTTCTTCTGTGGTAAAAAAACAGATCTTTTTACGCTGTCTGGGTAAAATAAAAAACTAATAAGTTGATCAAAATAGTATTGCACCTACCTACGTAGAGTTAGTGTTTGGCTACGGAGTACTATTATTTATTCTGTCGTTTGACGGAGTATAGGTACATCGACAATAGCAGTTGTTGTAAATTTGTCACATGTGTCTCTGTCTTAATTAAAATGTCATAATGTGCAGACATGATTTTATGAATCGCGAAATACAGATTTTTGCAAAGAGTAAGTAAGTTCTACTAATTTAATTATACAGGGTTACTGACTACTGAAACGTGGTCTTTAACTGCTGGCCTTTTGGAGAAACTTAGAGTCATGCAACGGGCAATGGAGAGAGCTATGCTCGGAGTTACTTTGCGCGATAGAATACGGAACGAGGATATTCGCCAAAGAACCAAAGTTACCGACATAGCTCGCAAGGTTTGCAAGTTGAAGTGGCAATGTGCAGGCCACATCGCTCGAAGAACTGACAACCGATGGGGAAGAAAGGTTCTTGAGTGGCGACCGCGAACCGGAAGACGCAGCGTAGGAAGGCCTCCCACTAGGTGGACGACATTGTAAAAGTCGCGGGCAACCGGTGGATGCAAATGGCAGGTTGTCGTACAGTGTGGCGGTCTAAGGGGGAGGCCTACGTTCAGCAGTGGACGTCTTCGGGCTGATGATGACTGACTAATTAGGTACTGACTCGCTAGAACTTACTTAATATGATGAAGCCCTATACATCTGAGCTAACAACTCAGTTAAACCCCATTCGGTTAGAATATATTAGCAGGAACAACATAAAGTAACAAAAGTCATACAATATTTATTGTATGAAATTTAATAGAAATATAATTCTAATAGTTTATTGATAATACGAAAGTTACACGTTGAAATTTGTACTAAACTATTAGAATTCTGCGTCTTATCAAAACATCTCAAATTTCATACACGACTAGATCGCTACTGAATAATTTGTCTACTCACCACCCCTAGCCAGTGCCGGGATAGGGGCGATAATTAGTGGGATCGTGCTATTCCGGGCCCTGCGATGGCTAAAAATGGCTCAATCAGTCAAATGGTGTCCTCTCCTCTCTGGCGTTAGTACGGTCACACGTAGGATGTTGCCGTGTCATTAGTTTTAGGGGATTTTTATTGCTAAGTGGATCAAGTACCTTTGAAGCTACAAACGTAGAATGTTTAAACGATTTGTAATACATATAAGACGATATTGGTAAAACAGTGGTGAATTTTGGGCGTGGGCCGAATTTCTTCCGTACGCGTACGAAGTCGCGGGTGACCTCTAATCTAAAATATATGATCAATTCTAGTGAAAACAAAAAATTGGCTCAATATCGGGCATTTTAGATTAATGCCACAATTAAAAAAAGTTCAAAACTGGTACAAGCCCGCCTTAAATTATAATCAGTATTATATTATCTTTGACTAAGTATAATGAAGTTATAATGTTAGTGATGTGGCAAATGAAATTAAGCTCATAAAATATATATACTTAAAACATTTCAGCGTTTACCTACTGTTGAGTATTATTTGTGTTTTTTGTAACTATGAAAACTAAAGTAATTTTGACACATTTTTGTTTTATTTCTACGGAATGTCCCGGTGACCCTTTTCAAGGAGTGGAAACAGCCCATCGCGTCATCGTGCGTCCTGCTTGGCACTGTGAAAGCAGGACGTGATTCAACGTGAAATAAATCCCGAATAAATAAATAAATAAAAAAACTCCCTCGTCTCGTCAATAATTTCATAAAAAAACTGTACAAGTACAAAGATATATAGACACCCATTTAATAAATTCTTGCAATAAAGTCATCATATACATGCAAATCTAGAAGTTATCCACATTAAACGCAAACATTACTGTTCCAAACACTTACGCAGTCAAAAGAATAATGTGAAAGATTACCTCGCAAATCGAAAGATTACGCCAAAATCGCGTACTCAAGAATGCACACAAATCGAAAACATTTCACAGATACGAGTTTGTATGACTTGTCTTCACAAATAGTTTCTTGCGTATCGCCTCAAGATGAACTCACGTATGCAAAAAGGCAGCGACGCCACGCAATTTGTCCTCCGTTTGAATAACTCAATCTGACGTTCAAAGGGACAGCCGATGGATGGCCCTTCGCTCCCTACATAGGATACGTGCATCTTCCTTCCAGTTATTCAATTTGTTGCCCTGTGCAAGGAACAGGACTTAGGGATAGTGGAAGCGACGAGATGCGGAGCAAAAATTCTAATGTAACTTTAAAGTTTTTTAGGTAAGTACAAACATTGAGCTAATATCTAAAGAGTCAAACACTCTAAGTGAAAACAGTCAAAAAACGTCCGAGTACCGTTGTACATACCATACTTGCATTATATAGTTCACAATTGTTCGAATTAGACGTAATGTCACTTGTATAGTGTTCAATGTATGCTTGAGCGCTTGTGTCTTATCGTAGTTCAAGTCGTTCTAAAAGTCGGCGCACTGAATAATGTGCGCCGAATTTTGGCACGGACTTTTTTTTACACGTTTGTGTCTCTATAGATATCAGCTCAATGGGTACAAATTATTTTATATTTTTGTATTTTCCGTGTGCTAGTAATACAATGATATAAAAATACTTGAAATTTTCTTGGCGATATTTACAATTTTACTTGCTTTCTCGAGTATAATTATGTACTTAACGTTGTGTGTATGAGTGTGTAATGTGATGTGTAGGTATGTAATTATTTAATGTGTGGCGTGTTATGTGTATGTATGTATATATCATGTTATTGTGTAATTATGTTTTTTAGATAGGTATTGGTAGGGCTTCGGCCAAATATAGGGTAAAAACTTTAGTTTAAAGTTTGGTTCAAAGCTGTACACAAATTTGAAAGTACTGTTATAATATTATCCTTTCGATGTAAATATAATTTTCTCAAAATTAGGTACAATAATATTATGAAAGCGTAAGTTTGAGTGTTACTATGTTTAATATTAATTTTGAAGTGTTTCCACACTTTGGGTACTTACTATGTTTGATCCCATTATATTAACATCATGATAACTGAATGGATGAAATTAAGCGTACACGTACACTCTCTATCAACAGGCTAAAGTTATACAAAAAAAATATGGGTTATTGGTGGATATCAGCTGGTGAAGATAATGACCTCATATTGCACGTCGGTCATTGATGATATCTCTAAAACAGAAAACGAACACGAAATATTTCATTTAATTGTTGAGCTTCGTCAAATTCCACCTAGGCATCAAGATAAATTGAATGTCAGTACAAAAGCCGAGTGCCACATCCATCCTCCCTGCAGAGAATCCCGCGGGAGAGCCTCCGGCAGCCAGGGTGGCATCGATCCGCCCAGTCGCGTGCCGCGCGCCAATCGAGCCACACGCCCGCCCTCACTCGCCCGCGCGCGTTTAGGCGGGAAACCAGCCGCTACCGAACTTTTGAATTTAGTGACTAATAACAATAGTGTATCACTATATGAGCAAGGTATATAAACTATAGTTAGATTTAATTCGGACTGTACAATGTCTTTACGTGATTATTGAACTTAGCGTATGTTTTGATGTACCGGTGTTGACTGTACAATTTTGATATCGTAAGCTGCTTACGGCCTGTCTACGAGTTTGTGTGAACATATTCTAGCTGTTCTGATGATCTATGCCATTATGATGAATATTGACATCATTCTGAAATAGAAAGCATCAATATCAATCGTAATTTATCTACCTTATTTCAATAGCTTTTGCAGGGAAGTAAAATGAAACGTTTTATTGTTCAAGCTATTAAACAGTGTATACTGAATCATTAATACGCTTTAAAAAAAAATACAACCGACTTCAACTTCGAATACCTGGATGACATTTTCATATTTTCTAGTATTATTGATTAAAAAATCTAACTACTGAAGCGATTTCGATAAAATTTATAAGGAACCACATCTGAAGTATTACCTACCAAACAAAGAATAATCAAAATCAGTTCATAATTGGCGGAGTAATCACGTAACATACATACAAAAAAAAACGAATGGAGAAAATATTTTTTTGAGTTCGGTTGAAAATATCCATTCTTTTTGTTACAGCGATTATGCAATGTGTTAATGATATTTATTTAAAGTGCTTTTGAAGCGTTGGTGAGCTGTCCATTAAAAGCCCAGGTGAACAAAATTCCGTAGCCCGTTACGAAAACATGAAATATTTCATCCCCACTTTGGAATAATCACTTTAAAAGTCTCGTTTATCATGCTCACTGGGGAAAGTTTATTCGAAAACGTAGTCGATACGATTCCAAAAAAATTCGGGAAAGTAAGAGTTATAGTTTTTTTTTAAGTACACCTTAAGTATAAAGGAAGGTAGGTTAGGCCTTTAGGTTTTCTCTGATAAAGAAGTTAGCGAAAATATTTTACTCGGCGTAGAGCCTTCGTAGCACTACGTAGACGCGTAGCAAATAATGATAAAATGTAATGTTTAACAATAGAATTTCCAGAAAACCTTTTCACAGTTTTCACGTAATCATTATTATACTTATTGAGCGCTATAAATAGTACACCACAATGGGAGTTCATACTATCAAATATTTTTATTAAGTCCACCAAAAAAACATCAGATTGCATCTATCAAGCTATCAAGTCATTATGTACTCGCTGTAAGAACAATAGTAGGTAAAGAAGCTAGGAATACGTTACTGACTTGTTTCATAGTCATCAAGTCGTGATTCCGAGAGCCGGTTGGCGTCAAGCGTCAGGGCACGGTTCTGAGACGTGACTAGAAAATGCGGCATGGCAGCCATTCATATATTTTGTATGATAAGTAGCAGCATTCTGCGACAATTCGCATAGATTAGGATACAATTGTCGCGCCTAATTTGTATATTTTTTGCTCGTCATGTGTTTTATAGTCTGTTTATCCATTTAAGACTGAGTTCTTTGCGCTCACGGATCTTTACGGACATTAAAAGTTCCAAATAAAGGTACGGTCACACCACAACTTCCTCTATCAATGGAACCTAGTCTAATTCTAACAAAAGAAAAGCGGTATTCAGAATAGAGATAAGCAAATTCTTATCCTTAGTTAACTAATATTGTAGTTGCGTAAGGGTGTTTGTTGGTTTGTTTGTCCTTCTTTCACGCTGCAACGGAACAATGGATCGATGTGATTTTTTTGAATTTTTATTCCGGAATAACGTGCGGTTCCTGTGGGATACGCAGACGTACAAACAAGAATGCTGTTAGAAATACTTTTCTCCAAATAAGCGACAGATTGATTTCCAATTCCAGAGAAACGTTTTCTACGAATTTTACCAGCGCGATCTAAAAGCTAACGAAATAATAATGAATTTGTGTTTTTTCTCGGAAATGTTGAAACAGGATGTGCAACAGTTAGCTGCAGTTAGAGACGCTTCTGTTCCGACCTTCGAGAATATAGCATTGGAGGTGGCAAGCCAAGACGTAGTAATGTGAGTTTGTCGAAGTGTGCGTTTACACGAATAGGAATTTGTTTTATTAGTGTGAATGTTTATTTGAAATTGAACCACGCGTGTTTACCTCGTTCCCTCAAAAAGTGGCAGAAAATTACGTAGGCAGATTATCGCCAATGGCGTCTCCAGTGATATATGCTCGAAAGTTCCGACGGCTGAAAATGACGGTCGACTCATTAGGCACGGAGATACTGTATCTTGTAATCTCTGTGCACGATCTCAGAAGGGTGACGCAATTCTGCGTTTCCATTCTACTAAGTTCGTGTAGGCTGAGTGGCCAGCTTTAAGCCGGTTGCAGACCGAGAGCTAAGCTAAATTGCTCCCGGTTCAACTTAGTTTAGCTTAGCTGGGTTAGCTGACATGTTTTTTCATATTCATGTGCAGATTACAAATAGGCCTACCTATACTAAGAAAGGATTTTTCGAAATTTTACCCCAAAAGGGGTAAAAATGGGTGAAAACTTTTGTATGAAACTCCTTTGTTTTTGAACTTTTAGTGGTGAAACTTTGTATTCGGATAGATCATTTAAAAATTACAATATTATAAAAAAACAGATATAACTTAAAGGGGTGAAATGGGGGATGACATTTTATATGGAAAGTTCTTTGTTTTTGAAGTTATAGTGATGAGAATTTACTTAGTTGGGCAATTAATTTAAAATAAAATATGGTATTCTAAATATTTTTTTACAGGGGTGACTTAAAAGGGTGAAATCAGGGATGAAATGTTGTATGGAAAGTTCTTTGTTTTTGAAGTTATACTGATGAAAACTGATATTTGGATAGATCATTTCAAAAAAAATGTGTTGATAGATCATTTAAAATAAATTAGGTATTTTCAATATTTTTGACAGGGATGTCTTATGACGGTAAATAAGGGATGAAATGTTGTATGGGAAGTTCTTTGTTTTTGAACTTATAGCGAAAACTTCGGTATTTGGATAGACTTTTTAAAACAAAACAATAATATTTTTGCTATGATTGATATAAAGGGGGAAAATGGGGAAAAAAAATGCTGACGCATGAACGAAATGAACGCTGACGAAGTCGCGGGCGATTTCTATTAACAAATAAGAAGAGAACAAGCGGACATTATAATTTTAATACAAAGGAAAAGCGTTTTAACAGATTTACAAACTTACACACAAACTTTTGTTTAGTTATATTATAATGTGATTTTATCATCGCTACTAATATGGTATAAATACAACATTTATCAAGACAATTTGCAAACCACTGGTACCCCAATACAAACAATTGCTTGATGCCGCTCGGATGACCTTTCGAGCCCGCATACAGCTTCTATTTGAGAAGGATTAGAGTATTCAGAACACTGATACTGATACCCATCAAGAGATACAGCTTTGCGCAAAAGATACAGTAAGAGCATGTATTGCATAGATCATTTAGTATTTCGGTCACCGTTCACCAAAAGTATCCAACAATATTATACAAGTCGATCTATAGAGAAATCATAAAAAGAGTAAATAATATATAATATAATATATAATAATTAATGATTTAATATATAATATAATAATAATCATTAATGATTTAATATATAATATAATAATTAATGATTTAATATATAATATAATAATAATCATTAATGATTTAATATATAATATAATAATTAATGATTTAATATAATAAATAATGATTTAATATCATAAATAATGATTAAATATATAATAATTAATGATTTAATATATTATAATTAATGATTTAATATATTATAATTAATGATTTAATATATTATAATTAATGATTTAATATATTATAATTAATGATTTAATATATTATACTTAATGATTTAATATATAATATAACATTAATAATGAATCAAGCAATGAATTTTTTTTCAAAAAAATTGCCAATTTTTTAAACTTGCAACACGTAGCTAATGCTTAGGTATATTATATAGTCGCTATTTTTATCTTGTGTCACGCTTGACGATGTAAATTGATATTCCGGTGGTTTGTTTATATAAACACAACTTTTTTACAACTAGGAACTTTAGATGTCGTTTTTTTATTTATTCACGGTTTTTATGAATACGTAAAGGTTTATATCTGTAAAGATTTTCCTTACTGTTGTACTATTATAAGAGTACAGCCAGCATGTAATCTTGATAGATAGCTTGATATATACCTATCTGTTGGTAGCGGTTGATACGCGTATCGAACCGGTATGGAACAATACTTATTTGACTCAATGACTTTTCTCTTTATTGTAACCTCTGGAACAATTTTGATTATAATATATTAAAATTGGGACGAAATTAATTTTACCTACTTGTCTGCAATGAAGATTGTATAACGTCTTAAAAGTCAACTTACTATAGCCCAATATGGCAAAAATATTTTGATATTGAAATTGATGATATTTGAATTTACTTTCTTGGAAATAATGTGGATGAATTTATCCAATCATCTAAGTACGTCTGACGTTCTACAGAGTCCCTAATACCTATTTATAATTTGTAATAATGTGGATGAATTTATCCAATCATCTAAGTACGTCTGACGTTCTACAGGGTGCCTAATACCTATTTATAATTTGTAATAGTGGCGCTCCTACAACTTAATTAATAGTTTTGTCAATCGACGTAGCTCGATTTCCAAACTGTTTAGCATTTACTTTGAGGAGGATCCAGGATATTTTATAAACTTGTCAACGTAAATTATGACATGTCTTAATGTAAATGTAATGTCTTAATTTATGACATATACCATAATATTTTTGAAAGAAACTTATCCCAATAATTAACTATTCGTGATAATATTAGTATATCCTCTCACGGATGAATTAGTTACCTCGGACATGCCTCAGACCCTTGTGTGTTACGTACGTGTTAATAACATGATTGGCCACCGGCTGCCGGCGTTGAGCACATAAGGGCATTAGCATGTCAAACACGACATGTCGATTTGATATGATAGACGCATCGTTATTACTATAAATACAATTGTTATTCTTCACGCTATTGCCAAAATGGTAGAGCAACCTTGTGTTAAAATATACATTACATATTTATTGGTGCCATAGAATGCCAAAATTGGTTCAGTAGTTTGGTTTTTAAATCAAAATAACTGGAAAAAACTATGTCATCTCCATCCAAGTAAACGAAATTGCGTAGTTTGCTTTCCTGTGACTTTTCAGTGGTGTTTACGGAGGCGATCCCATAATGGGAAGTTTTCTGACAGCTGTCAAAACGTAGTTCTAAAGCCAAAGGATAGACGGCGCTGGCGAGATATGACTTACTTTTTTCGCATTTTTCTTGTGAAAAAGCAGTTCACTCACCTTCACTGCTTCACTGCACAGTTCGCGTTCGTTGTTGAAGTGCTTTTCCAAGTTTTCTTGTATCATTTTGTTGAAATTCTGATAAATTATTATTGTTACGTTACGTTATTGTTATGATTTTTTGTTGATAGTAATTGTTATTTTTATAAATAGTAATTAATTAATCAATTGGCAAGCCGCACTTACTAATTTGCGTGGAATAACGAAAGTTTAAGAAATACTATGGGCAAGTACTATTACTTGTTATACAAACAATAACCACAAAAAACGCATGACAAATCTGATTTAAATGAAAGAGAGCTAGTTCCTCCGAGTGATTTGCGGCACGCAAACATAGATCTGCTTTTTGATTGAAGCCCTTATGGTTCTAATCATAACATTGCGCTTGAGCTGACGGTGTCCGGTAGCTTCCTGGGTAAAGCGATCCCTATTCTGGGTACCCATTGGCAAGTTCTTTGATTCCACGTTTTTTATTCGCATAGCGATGTGGAACTCTCTGCCAAAGTCTGTTTTTCCCGAAAAGTACAATATGGGTGATCAAATTCTGAGTGAACAGGTTCCTTCTAGGTAAGCGGGCTCCATCATTAACTGCGCCGTTGAAACAGCAGGCAGGATGTGCCCAAGGCAAACCTATTTTTTTAAATAAATATTAATCAGTTCAAAACGTGCTGTTATCGAGTCGAAGTGTATTTTTCTGTAAAAATTATATTTTGTCATAAAAACGTAGCTGTCGAATGCTAGTCCTAAGAAAATTCTAATGAGTAGAATTCTATTCTATTCTTGTAGGTACCCTACTTATTTTAGTCCTGTCTGTGCCAATTTTGCGACCTGCGATTTACACATTATAAGTAGTCCATCTAACGAGCTGGTAGACGTAAGACACATCGTTTGTTACCGTTTATTGTTGCGTAGGTTTTTTTCCCTTTATAACATAGCTTCTGGCAACGTGATGAATCAATCAACGTCGTTGGGCTTTACAAAGTCAAAGGTGTTGAAAGTCTCAACATAGGTAGCTGAATATTCTCACTTTAGGTAAATATTTCTTATTCAGTGCTAGCACACATTTCGTTAGTCTGATTATCTGTATTACTTCTACACTCCTTTGTCTTTGTCGGGCTTTCCAAGGTTTGTAAATTGCAATGCCTTTATCTCACAAAGGTCAGATTCTAGTTCAAAGAGAATGTAAACACTTTCTTGTTTGTCTGATTTCATTAGGATCGGTTAAAATTTGTTGTTAACTTCATGCATCTAAAAACCGTGGATTTATTGAGCAAGAGCTAACTTTTCTAAGATATAAGTGTAAAGATAATATATTTTTGTTAATAACTAGTCAGGTAGGTAGATTGATTCAAAATTAGAATGACATAAACGATACTTGTACAGTGTACATTCTAACACAACGGGTAAAGACACACATGGATTTGAGGCACATTTGCATTTTACAACATGTGTTGATTAGAAATGAACGTTTGAATTACACATAAAAAGGCAAGTCCACTCACGATCGTAATCACTTTTATAACACGCTCGTACAAATCATAAAACACTTATTAGTTGGTCGTATAAATTTGAAGCGATATAAACACAATTACCTAGTAGACAGCTGCATAGTTTTATTTATAAAATGTTTTAGAGCTGTGAAATGAAATGAAATGAAATGAATTTTATTCCACCAAAAATAGAGTTAAATAATTATGATCGTATTGATAGGTGTAGTCCAATCTATTCTGCCGTGTGAGTGTTGTGTGAGTTAAATAAGGAAATTGGTTATATATGCGGTTGATGTAAGATTAGTAGATTGTGTTGCTTTATATGACTGATTTTTAGAGATTTTTATTGAATAAAAGTTTTTATCATTCAAATAAAGCACACTACCTTTTTCATACGTTTTTTGAGATTGATATATCTACCGTTTGATAATAAAAATACATAAGGAAAAAACAGATGAACATAGCGAGACAGGGCTAGTTTTAGATTTAAAATATTACTGTGGAAATGCGTAGATTGTACATAATGGAAAAGGAATTTCAAAAGGAACCCAAAATAACAAACACATTCGTTTGATTTTGTCATTGTCACCATAATGGAAAAGGAACCCCAAATAACAAACCCATTCGTCAGATTTTTTCATTGTCGCACTAAGTAGTTTTTTTTGTTAATAAGCTTGCATTTGACTGTCATCTTGTCTGATGATAAACGAAGATGTAGTCTACGATGGAGCACGCTTGCCTAGAAGAAACCGATTCACTCGCGAATTGAAGACAACCAGATTATAATTATAGGGAAATACCCACTCGGGCAGCGCATTCCACTGTTTAGCAGTTCGAATAAAGAAAGTTCGTACGAGTTTTAGGTATATCAACCATAAAACGGTGTCGCTTTTTCGAGGTCCTGGCCGTCCGACAGAAGAATGGGCTGGGGGGAATAAGATCATGCAAATCCGAAGCACTTTCTCCGAAATGTATCCGATAAAATACCGATAGGCTAGCTACTATTCGACGATGATCAAGGCTTTGTAGCTTGGTCCGAACTAGACAGTCGTTTCCAATGATTCTCTTTGAATGTTTCTCGATTGACTCCAACGTCTCAAGCTGGTACTTAGCCGATCCATTCCAAAGGTGCAATATTCCATGCACGACCGAACTTGTGCTTGGTATAATGAAAGCAGCTGTTATCATATAGTTATTTTATTTGTTTAAAATAATGTAGAATAAACTTCCTTTCTGTTGAATTTCTTGAGTTCTGTTCATTGCATGTAGGTTTCTTCAAAAGGCGTGTGAACATAGTCTTAAAAGGTTGGCGAAGTATTTGTGGTACCCCTGCCTGGTATTGCTAGATATCGAAAGGCGACGATGATTGCTTACCATCAGGCAACCAGTCCGCTTATTTGTCACCTATTACATAAAAAAAGCTAATCACAAGAAGATTTGGTTTTCATTGTAATACTTTTAAGACTTTTTATATTATTGATCTACATCTTCTTTCTGTTTACGTAAACCCCTTTAACTAACCCAAACTACGATCCCGTATAAATCATATTCATCCTACTTACCCACTGAGCCAGAACAATAACTCATAACGTGCAATGTCGCGGGCCACCGCTCCACCTCCCAACTTATGACAGTTAAGTTACACTGTAAGTGACAAACAGTGACTAAACTTTATTACAACCAATAGGCTAGGTGACTGGGTATTTTAAAGTCTTATTAAAATGTGGCCCATAAATATAGCTGATTAATGAAAACAACATGAAAATTTGAACAAAAATAAGCAACTTATAAGCATTTTAATACCATGCTATGCATTTGTCCCTTTCCCACAAAACAAAAAGTGACGTCACGCCTCTGTACGCCTTATAAATTCTATTCTGCCTAGTATGGCGTGACGTCACTTTTTGTTTTGTGGGAAAGGGACAGAGTTTACTATACCAAAAACTTAAAACGCTTAAGTATATATCAGAACATTAATAAACGAATTAAATTATTTTTACTTAAATTCTTTCATCTCAATTCATCATTCATTCAATCCAATTCATTAAAGCTATTGGTTTCAATGATATAAACATCAGTCATCTACCCTATTCACAAGTTTTTGAAAGTCAATCAACAACATAACTGAAAGTTTCAGTATAAGTTTTCTTTGATACGGCCTTTGTTGAATTAAAAGACCTTAGGCGCAACTAAGAAACACATTAGAAGAGTAAAAAAAAGAAAAGAGATAGAAAGAGTAGTAAGAGATTGTAAGGCGCTAAAAGGCTAGTTGTTTGACCATTGTATTGAATTGTAATGCATTTCACTTCAACGCATGCTTCACCCGCACTATATAGTTGAAAGTTTGAAACTTTCCGCATTTAAAGGAAAGGCCAACTACTTACGAATGTATAGATTAACTCTATGGCTTTCCCGGACCGGTTGTGTTTTATTTTCACTGTTTTCCTCTCTAACTTTCATCTACTAATGGAGGTGGTACCTAATGAAACTTATTGCTTCAAGCTATTATTTTTTTTAGATTTTTCTTTTACTTTTAAACGAACCCGACGCTTTTCCTGTGATTCTGTATTCATTTATTTTCATTCATTATTTATATAAATACAATTTCTAACGAAAATATCGACCAAAAACAAAAACAAAAACAACAATATTAAATAGACAAAACATATAAATAAATAAACAATAAATAAATAAAGTATTTTAATTACTATAAGGAAATTGCTCAAAATTGGATATTACATAATATTTTCACCTGAGATCAAAAATGCAATCTTAGGTACCGTTTAGATACACCGTATTGTATTATCATAGAGCGGTAAAGTTATTCCATAGGGTCTCCCTTGGGTAGTGTAACTTAATTCGCTTTCACTTGACGCCACCGGTTAATTAAGCTGTGGCGTGCTTGGAGCTTACTCGAGGTAAAACTTACTTTGTACCTTGCAAGACTTGCAAGTTTTAATTCCGAAGTTTTGTTGTGGGTTTAACATACTCAGGAAATACACGGTTAAGTAAAGAGTTTGCTTATTATGTAGAGCTGTGAGAAAAGCCTAACAATTTATTTCGATGTTCTCTTAGAACTTTCAAATTCAAATTCAAATTCAATTTATTTAAGTATGTGGGCCTGGGTAACAGAGTTGGTATACATATATGAAACATTCAGAATCTCCAGGTCCCGCCTTGACAGCGTACATGCTAATACATTAATATAAATTAGTGAAGAAAATATGAACGAAATTAAATAAACATAACACATTTTTTAACATTAGTATTAAAAAAAAAAATGTACTTATTACAAACTATTAAAATCTTAAATTATGAACCTTTTTACGATTCTGCGTTTAAACAATTAAACAAGTTTATTGACGCGATAAATACAAATTCAGTAGGAGTTCATAAGTAAACAAATATAGTGCCAATGTGTTACATTATGTACTTACTTATAGTTATACTCTATCTATATACTGAAGATGGCAGCTTTTTTTATGAAAAGGCTTGCGTTTGTCGACCATAAAAAAAAAACAAAAAATAGCTTTAGAAAAACCCCTATTACATAAACTATAGAAAGAAGAATAAAAAAATATTATTACGCCCAATACGTAGCACTGTCCTATATTTTTTATACTTTCCTAATATATAAAAAATATTTTAGGACAAAACTGCAGATTCGATAGAAGGTTGTACAAAATGAATCTGTCACATTTATGTCACAATCACAAAGCGAAACTAAAACTTTATAAAAAAAGGTATTTGATAAAAAAAATATGACTTGATATTTTATACTTTCCAAGAACGTAGTAAGTGTGCATCACTAAGCGCATACACTTAAAACTTTATAACTACCAAATTCGGTAAAACTGAACCTTGAGTAATGTCTCAGGGCCCAGTCAGTAATACGATAATAAAGGTGTCTTCCAAGTAATTCGTCGTTACCATTTTAAATGATTACTATCTCCTATTTCCAACTCCAGCCACGCGTAAAATAGCGCCAAGCCATCAAAGACATCCAACCAGACTGTTATTTACCGAGCACCGAGTATTTCCGAAAACAGATTCACCAATGTAGATGTAGACTCGGCCAAATGATAGAACTAATAATATTGTAAGAGTTTCTGTCAGTTTTGTTTACAATGTACTACGGTGGCTCCCTCATTCAACACTACAGTGAAGTTGGTGCACTGTACAATAAGATAGTGTTAAAAATAAACATGCGGGTAGATTCAAGTTCGCGCTAAGCATGGGGAGCAATCTATTTCTGATTCGGTGCCTTGTAGACATTTATTTCTATTTTATTTTGTTGACATCTCCCAACCGTGCGTAGGTCGGTGAACTTTGCAGGAACACCGGAAGATGCACTGATGTTATAAACAGGATTTTCTTTGAAAATACCTTTATGAGCGACTGTGGTGTAAAATATTTGTATTTGTAGAGAATAAGCATTTAAATGTTAACATGATTTTGCTTGTTGATTTACATACGCTAATAAAATAAAATAAATGTAACTATTTCATGAAAAATACGGTAAAGTTACGCAGGAATGCCACTAGTTAAAAATATTGTAAGGGACAACATATTTGAAAATAAATTGTTGCAATTACTTCTTTTTGAGTTTACACGGGCTGTTTTTTTGTAAAGTATCAATAACCCTCCTTATCTCAAAAACTGGGTGAACAGAACCTGATAATAATAACTTGACCATGTCATTGCTTACCAACAGGCGAGTCAGTGCCCAAACGTGGACTTTAAACTTTAAACTTAAAATTTTACACGAAAAATATATCCTGTGAATTATATTTCAACTCAAATATATATAATGTGTAAAAGGATCAAAAATACTGAAGGGTATGTATGTACAAAACATTATCAAACACTTTTAACTATAAGGTCAACCCTGAAATCGCGAAAAAAAACAGCTGTTCCATATACATGTTGTCCAAGGTCAATGAACTTTTTGTATGGAACAGCTGTTTTTTTTCGTGATTTCAAGGTTGGCTCCATAGTAAAAGTTGTTCATAATGATAAGTACATACAAACCCTTCAGTATTGTTGAACCTTTTAGTTACTGTATTTATTGTATTACACATTGTCAGTCTTACTTAATAAAACTTCTCAACCGTTAATCACTGCTTAAGATGCTCTGCCATCTTCTCTCTGACGTGAAGTGTAACATGCAAGAACAAGACAGAGAAGTTTAAGCAGTGACTAAGTTTTGAGCGGCTTTTTTAAGTAAGGCCGTGAGTATCTGGTTTTTCAACATGTTATAGTTTGGTGCGATGCACCAATTCAAAAAAGCTTTATTCACAGGAAAAAACTTTACTAAATGAAGCTGAATGCTTTACATTTTATTAATAAATTTTACATTGCTTTCGACAACGACACTGTTACAGTTCTTAACTCGCCTAGAGATTCAGAGAGAAGAGCAAAAAATAGAAAATATCTTTTGAAAATTCGAAAAAAAATATATTTCTCTATTTTGGTGACAAATGGAGTTCGCCAAGATAGTATTTAAAATATTAAGAGAGAAGACTCTAATACTTCATTTAGTATAACCAATTCCTCTAAGTTTTCTCTACCTCTAAGCCTTCGCGGGGTCAAGCAGCCCCTGTCAAATTCGTCATGTCATCGAAATGTAATAATTCCCCACCCCAGGAGGGAATCGGAAAGCTATTTACAAAGGAATTGGGGACATGTGGGGAGAGCGATTTTCTTGTGAAAATAAGAAAATCCAACTGCAGATGGAACGAGTGTCTTGTATCGATTGCGATAAGCGTGCATGCTGAATAGAGCTGATATGTTATCGACTAGAAGGGTCCCGCGGTTTCGCCCGCTAAGTTTCAGGAACTATTAAATTCCGGCTAACTTATACAAAATAATTTTAGATTTACCACGTGCTACTTAAACAACAGCTAGGTCAAGATAATTCGAAAACAATTTGTGTATCGGTCATCTAGTGCCTTTTTACTGGAAACCATAAACGTTTAACTGTAAAACTAAAACAAGAGGAAACCTTGATCGTCTTTTTGGTAGTGAGACCCTAAACAGTCACCGATAAAGTTAAAAGCTAATTTTGTGGTAGGTATAGAAATAATTGACATTATAAAAGTCGCGGGCAACCGGTGGATGCAAATGGCAGGTTGTCGTACAGTGTGGCGGTCTAAGGGGGAGGCCTTCGTTCAGCAGTGGACGTCTCCGGGCTGATGATGATGATGATGATAGAAATAATTGCGACCCAGTTGTCCAATTATAAACAATAATATACATATCTTCTCCGATAAATTTTCCAACAATACCAAAAGTTGCATGATCTAGAAAACCACGCCAACTTTGTAAGCCCCTAACAAATCGTGCAGTTACCAAGATGTAAAGAGTACTCAAATTTCAGCTTTGTCGCTAATATTAATAAGATCCAAAGTGGATGAAAGGTGCAGTCTGTGAAGGCAGTTAGGGCGGCAATGTTTACCCACAAGCGATCGATAGGGCAGAATAAAGCCTCTGCGTGAAAATTGCAACTCGTCCGTAATATAATAAAGTTACTGGAATCGACACGAAATTAAATTAGGTATACAAGGCATATATACATAATGCATTCATTAAAATTGTGATACTATTATTGTTCAGTTCATCTTAACCATCTAAAAAAGTATATAAATTTGAACTTATTTTTGCAAAAAAAAATAAAGCGATCGTCAGTTTTAGCTATTCACAATTTCAAAAAAGGAAATTAAATTTATATTCCTTGTTTCATAATGCCGACGCAAATACGTTGTTGCGTAGCACCACACAATGCAAAATCTATTTTAATTTGATGGTTTCCAGTTTTTTATTACGTTTACTCACTTTCAATAATAACTTACATACTTTAAATAACACTTTAATTAATCACTTATTTACATTGAATAATACTTAAAATAATCACTTATTTAGTGTCAATAATAACTTAGGTACTTACGTTAAATAACAATTAAAATGTTCAATTTCAATTTCTTCCTCACTTTAAATGAATAGTTCCTAAAGTAATAAGTGTACCTTCTACACTTTGTTAAAGTTAAATATTAAAATGTAGTAAATCATTTCAGCCATTTCCAGTAACTTTCGATGAAGTATACGAACTCAGGTAGAGTTTCCTATAGTTTACGGAGCCTCGTATCTATTCGAGGGGATTCAAAATTATTCAGCTCCGCACGTAGATTTTTTTAGATCTCAAAGAAATTGCAAATTGCTTCTTTTATTATTGATTTTTGAAACAATTTGTTCCACGAGACTTCCAATCTTACAAATAGAATAGGATCTGCATTCGTTTTATGTGTATGTTTAATTTGTTTTTAGGCTATAAACCAAGTTTTTAACTGAATGTTCCTTTCTTTTATTAGTACTTGTAAAATGCTATTGAAATAAGGTATCGATCTATGTTTGAAAACTGTGATATGTACTTCATTATATAGGCATCCGAGTTTCTTGTAGCGTGATTGTACAGGTTATAGCTTATGAACAGACTTAATACCGAAAACTGCATATAAGTACCACTGAAGTTTGTATCAGCAACAAATGGAATGATATGGCAAGAAAATACATGGAGCGGCGCTTCTCAAAATCTCATCGCACCACCATACCCAACAGTTTCAAAGTTCCCGAGCCCTGTGAATTCTATAACAAAGCTACACCATTCGTCCAGCGAACGCTGCTATTCGTCGCCGACGAAAGCACCGGCCCTAAATCATTTGAAACCGACAATGGAAAACCAAATGAGAATCGTGAAAGCGAAGAAACAGTCGCATCAACGTCTAAATCAGCGGAAGAGCAAGAGAAATCGCCCAAAAAGAGCTCATTTTTCTTCTCCCCTTCGAAAAGTTGCAAGCACGGTCGCAGTTTTTTCCGGCTTCAGACGAGCCCTAAGAAGTCGAAGGAAGCGGAGGTAGTTGCGGGGGTGAAGGGCGCGGCGGGGAGCGGGGGACTCATCAGCTACGCTCCGGGGTGGTCGCTGAAAGGGGAACACCTTATGAAGTGGCAGGAATCTGGGAAGACCACCATTGAGGTGAGTACTTTGAACCACAATTAATACCTACTTAGGAAAATGCTCTTCTTAACTTTTAATTTCAACGCTAATATCATATAAGTCTTTCATAATATATTAATTGTTAAGTAATACAAAATAACATTAATTACATAAAATAACATAACACTATAGACCTTTTATAGTAGGAAAAACATTTTTAAATAGAATACAATGAAACAATATAATACAATTAAATGTCCAACACAATAACAATGCCTAACGAAATAATAATAAAAACTAAATAATAGAAACTGTGTCGTCATTTCGGCTAGGTTGGATGGTTAACTGAGTGTAAGGGGGCAAATTGCTGTTTGTTTGAGAAGAAATGAAAATTTCAATCTAAGCGCACCCTCAGGTGAAAACACTCATCGAGGGTGGAGGTAGTCGTGGAAATTCAAAATTGAGCTGAATTCAAAGTTCTGGTTCGGCACACAAATTGTGTTTTTCACAAGGCTTTGAATTCTGAAAATGTAAGTCCCTCACCTGAACCTTATAAAACAATGTACTCATTAAGTTCAATATATCAAGTTAACATTTTTGATAGTATTATTTGGAGGCGTTTTTATTAGCAAAAGTATAGAGTATAGAATAATATCAACGTACCTACACTAGTTACTTTGTAAGATCTGCAGTTTTATAGTACATTATGATACAAGTGTGCTATGTTGGTAATTACACTAGAGGCGGTATTATGCGCGCGAGCCGCAGGCGAGCGCGATAAGGAAGTCGAGAGTGTATTGAAACATAGCACAAGAGTTTCATATGACTGTTTTCATCACACTTGCGAGGAAAAAACAAACTTTTTTTGATAATAATCAACCACACAGAGAAAACGTCAACAAACATTTGCGGAAAATAGCGCCCAAACCAGCAATGCGCGCGCAGGTTGACATTTACTTCAGCGGCATAAGAACTCTTTGTTGGTACTTATTACAAAAAAACTGTAAGTATTACCCGGCTATATTAAGAGTGGTTCGTATACATACGTCTAATTACAGTCACGTACAAACTTGACTTTACTGGGTTATACCTATTGTAGCACAAGTGCCGTAATGTAAAGTAAAAAGCACGTGTGCGTAATAGCTTGGATTATGAGCCTAAAACCGATGCAATAAGATCCACTTTACGAGCAAGTGTGATGAAAAAAAAATTACTATATTGTTTAGGTTCGCTGTTTTAGTTCTTACTAGTATTTTAAGATTTAATTGTATAATTAAATTTTCCCCCAATGTTTTGAGCTAATTTATCCTGTCAGTGAACAGAACCAGATTTTTTCCGACATTTTGCCCGCAATAATAATATTGGCGCATTACGCGGCTCACCACCCTCGGTTTTTCTCAACATTCCCACTTCTCTTCAGCGATCCGGAAAAGTGGGGAGGCGGCTACCGATAGCCTTTTATATCTGTGTAATGCGAGAATAATATTTCCTTTTGCGCTGCTTGGAGAGAAATTGCTCTCAGACATTAGAGTAATATGCGAAGGAAAACAAGGGTTGATGCATGGTTGATGAAACAATGGGTATACCATGTTCTCGTTTCTCACATAATAAATACAATCTTCAAAATGTATTCAAATAATAAAAAAAATACTCACAAAAAACCAGAACCAAAACCAATGATTCAATTTTTTTTTGGGATTTAGAGACTAATTTTATAGGGACGCTAAGCTATTCAGCTTAGCAGTCCCATTGCAGGAAAATAATCTACGGAACTATAGTAATAAATGCAAAAATTAGGTGTTGTCCGTTACAAGTACAACTAAACACATTTGGATACCTACAACTAAACACATTTGGATGAAGGGTTAGGGCTATATAAGGTAGGTTTTAGGTATAAGTTATTTATTTCCAGCAAACCATTAAGTATAACATTTTGGTTAAATTGAGATGTAGGCTGTAAATTAATGAACGGTGTTATGTCAATGTATAAAGGCAAAAATCACAGCGCGCAGCTGGGTAATCCAAATCATGAACATAGTTTTGCAAAATTAAACACATATTAACATATTGTTTATTCTATTTTCTGTACATTTTTCAGCCCTTTACTTCGTGCTAATTAAATTGACATGGTTAGATTATCTTTACGCTTAGCCTACTATGATATTCTACAGTTTAACATTACACGCTAAGCCGTGTTTCAAGATCGTTTGAACAAGCGAAGTAATCTAAACTTTAGACTCACAACACACACTCGATCCCTCTTAATTATATCAACAAAGAGCTGATGAAACAATCAAACGTGCTCTTCACAAAAGCATTTGGGACCTCTGCTTTTGACAATAAGGATCAGCCATGTTTTCCAACAAGCTAGTATTGTAGTTTAACCAGCAGCCTGTCCCAACTATATATTATGTTAACCTTCCGGAAGAAACTTTCTAAATTATAGTGAAAACCGTATAAAAAATTGTTGCGTAGTTTAAAATAACTATGCGCGCAATTATATACTGTATACTGGTTAGTGACACAAAATATTCGACTTTGAACCTTTTCGTATAAGGATATAGTATAGTATTTTTTTTTTTTTACATCCAAGTGACGAGACGAGCTAGACGTTCGCCTGATGGTAAGCGTCACGCCTGCCACTAACAGTAGCAGTGCCAGAATTGTGAACTTGCGAACACAATTCTGCGCCGCACTGCACTACGCTCGTCACCCTGAGATATTAGATGTTAACTCTCTTCATACCCAGTAATTTCTCTGGAAAAATCAATAATGCAGTTCTAATAAAAACTCAAAACGATGATTATCTTTCCGTCTAGCACAATTTTTCTGCCATACTCTGGTTCTTCGAGCATAAACCATTGGAAGTGGTATGTTAAGGCATTGCCCTCTGCAAAAGATATAATATGTGGTCATCTTTGATCTGTGCGGTCACCGACCGCATCCTTTTTAGCAGTGTTGTGAGTTTGTTTTAGTGTGCGTTCATACGAACAGGAATGGTAAACAGGTATTAGTGTAAAAGTATATATAAATATGTATTTATCGCCATTGGCATCTCCAAAGCTAATGCTCAAAGCTCTGGTTAGTCAATTAAGACTTAAATTAAAAATTAATTGTCTCTCGACACCCATAAAATTTTCGAGTTATTGAATTGACCTTTATTATTATTTTTACTATGGTTCTCATTATTCATTTAATTGTACGAATCTTCACCACGGTTCTACACCAATGCTGCATAGAGGTTCATTAGAGGAGAGTCCCGGATACCTGAATATGTATGAGAATCGAACAGACCTGACGCGTGTCACGAACCACGGCATGATAGGGTTAATATCAAATGGTTTGTTTGTACAATAATAGCAAATGCTAAACCAAACTTTGCCTGAAGGGAAGAAAGACTATATTCAATTGCTGCATCAATATACACGTGGTGGAATGTAGCGGTGTATTATACAAAATGCAAAGATTTGATGAAGTGATTAATGAGGGGCTTAGTCAAATTTCGTTAAAAATGCGACGTGTTAGAGGGGAAAAGTAATTTCATGGTGTTTTGTGTAATGAAAAATAATTATGCTTTGTAAGTTTTTTTAGTGGGTCCGGCCTTTCTTTCGTCTGTCCTTTTGGTGTGAAGAATAAAGCTATCTAAGTACTAACTTTCGTTAGCTAAACGAGTATACGTATTCGGAAGCATCGAGTTTGGAAGTATAATTGATGGGTTTACTTGTGGCTGCGTAAAAGATAGAGATTAGATGTAAACTTTTTTATTCGGATAAATACACAATTCCTGAGGGAATGTTAAAGTGCGTGAAACCGCGTTGTATACATAACAAATCGGAAAGTGCAGTTTTAAACGGAAAAACATAAAATTCACTACGACTGAAAATAGAGTTTATGTAGGTACAACTAGCAGCAACGCCTCGCCGTTTTACCTGCTATCCTGAAGAAACCAAATATATTTTTCTGGAGTAAATTTTTCCGGGATAAAAAAATTACCTTATGTCTTTGAGAGCTAGATCCTCCAAGCCTTATGTATACGGATCATAAGCAACCCCATACAACATTTTATTCAAATCTGTCAGAGTTAAATAAGGACAAACATACACATAAACCTTTTAGCATTAACGTATTTAAAATTAGTGCGTTTCCTTGAGGAAAATTATTCTCTTGATTGTTTCTAGATTGAGATGGAACAATATATATATAGAGTGTGCAGAACCCCAACCACAATATTTCTTTGTTTTTACTATTGAGTGCATCAGAAATGCACCCTCTTAGCAAATGACGGGCATGTTCTTGTTTTACAAAGTGTTGGGTAAAGTGATGGATGTGCTATCGGCGAAATTGAATGCGAATTGAGATTTATTGGTCTCGATTATGTGCTCAGTAAATATTTATGATGTGGATAGTCTACTGGGGTTTGAGGGTTTTGTAGACATAGACAATGATCAAGCTATTTGTTTTTCGAGATATTTTTATTTATCAACGACGTACCATGTTTGTAGCTAGTGTGTTACTGCAGTCGATTATCGATCTAATGCTGTAGCTGATATGGTCACATTAAGCTGAACAAAAATTTGGTGTTTACGCAAGTTTGCGCGTTACAAACCTCAGTTATAGAGGTTTTTCTCCAAAAAATTAAAAATACAGTTTTTGTGATTCTCTAAAAAATTAAATACTTATATATTCTACAAAAGTAAACAATGTACTTAAGACATCGCGAAACAGGTTGCGGTCGCACGCACTTCGGGCTTGATTTTCACTCCTTGAAAATGATCATCGGATGTGATCGAAGATTCGATACAACAAAAAGACCAATAACTTATTTACTCAAGGTTTGAAGTATTATGGGGCTTAGCGTAAAGATGAAGTTTTTTTTAAAAACCTTTCAATGGGCAATCAAACTCTACTCGAATATTTTTCAAGCCGAGAAATAAATGATCTGTGCCCCCAAATCAAAATTGACATGTTCATTCGCCCCCGAGGCGGCGCACTCAGCTGAATATTTCAGGGAGACTTATTAGCTGGCTAATTATACGAAGGAAGTAGTTAGGGCGCCGGAAGCCGGAGGGACGGGAGTCCGAGACTTGTCAGCGCTGTACCGTTCTCTGTGATCTACGGATGCTCGATAAACAATGCTTATCTAACTAGTTGGTAATTTATTATAAGAATAGTCTAAATCTAGCTTCAACGAATGAATGATAAAGTACCATACTTTAAGAACTCAAAGTATACGAAAGATAAAACAAACTTATTTGTTACTAGCTTTTGCCCGCGGCTTTGCCCGCGTAGTAATGTTGAATACTTGAATTCGGTTAAATCTGGGCCCAACTCAATTGAATCACTAAAATACGTATATTATTGCATTTTTTCCAAGCCGCTTGCAAGTCTTTAAGTTTGCTTGAGGATGTCCAAATTTGGCATGTCGCGTTTGCAATACTTACTTCAAAACAAAGCCGTCTTGTTGAATTTTAAACAGACAGACAGATGGACATGACAGAATAGATGGATGGATGGACATGGAACTTCTGAAGATTGTGAGGCTTCTTTAAAAATATATGTGGGAGATATATCACTGCAGGTCGGTAAATTAGAATGTGATGAACTGGGAATAGTTGGGATGGTAAATGTAGGTGAAATTAATTTGTCATTTGTTAACTGAGTAGGCTGTACCGTAAATGTAGGTGAAATTAATTTATCAGACTGAGCCGTAAATGTTGGTGAATTCAGTTCAGAAAAATATCGGGCTGAAGAAGTTTGGACGGTATGAGTTGAAGACGTTTTGTAATTATTTTTGGGCATCTCTACAGCTAAAGAATCAAAGTACAAAGGCAAAGTAGAAGTTGCGTCATAACTTATATCTTCTGTGTGAATGCAACTTGGAGATGTAGGAACCTCAACACGTCGCTTAGTTATTTTTTTCGCTACTACTGGAACACGTGGAGTGCCGTTAGAAATTATATCTATGTCTTCTAACAGATACGCATCAAAATGATTTCCCGTAAATCGTAGCCGCTTTATAGGTCTTCCTGCTGTACCAAACTTTGCATACAATTTGCCATTTTCATAAACTTCAAACTCAAACTCATATATTTGTCCTGCAGCGGCTAGTTCACACGCAGTGCCCCAACTCGACTGCCGTGACATGTCATTAAAGTATGCAGTCGCAGCGGTGTAGTTGTCGCCGTTTGAATCATGAGACATGATTTCAAACTCCTCCCAATTAGCTACTACATGAGTAACGATGTTTTTTCGCACCTCAATTGCCTTTTCTTGGGTACCGTGCATTAAAAAAGAAAGCGCACGAAAAAGACACGCTCCATCACCAACGATGGGAACAACATAGTGTTTTACCTTCGCTCCATGAATGAAGAGAAGTTCACTAAGCATTTTAAATAACAAACTAAATAACAATATCAACAGTAACAATATAAAAAAACCTAATAATAAACAATGTAAACTAAAATTTAAAAAAAATATGAATAACAAACTAAATAGCAATCTAAATAATTAAAGGAACAAATAACGACAAATAATAATTAATAATAACAAATAACAAAATAATTATACGAAATGTAAATAACAAATGAAATGAAATAAGCTTAAGCAGAAAAAGTATGATAACAAAGAACGCAAAAAGATCACCAAAATATCGCAAGAATTACGAAACTTCGATAAAATACAGTGCTGCACTGATCGCTTAGGTAGGCTCGGTGTGGGTTGGAGTGGGGCGCGCTCGACGTACAGCGCGTCATTATACTCGGGTTTTAACGTATCTGAGCCGACGCGGGATGGACGGTTCGAAAGCGCTGTGCTTGGTGCGTGCACCGGATCAAGTACATGTGTTTAAAACATTTATCTTCTTACGCATAAACACTCGATTAGCTATTATTATTATTAGCTTATCTATAATTATAACATTTTTTTTTCAAATGAAAAATTGACCCGTGGCCTTCCAGTTTTGAAATTGTTTGAAAATTCTGAAACATGTTTATGTTTATTTTATCTTATCTCTTAAGTCAAAATACTTAACAGCCTTAAATGAATGGTTTCGGCAAAATGGTATTTTAATGAAACATTGAACCCCTAGCGAATTTTTCAAAATCCTTGCTGAGTGTGCGTTTCTCTGCATCAGTCCTTAACACTAATGGTATATCGGCCTACCCTGATTGGGCCATATTCACTACGCTGGCCCAGTGCAGGTTGGCGGATTCACATACACTATCGTATTTCTTCTCCGGAAATATGTAGGTTTCCTCATGATGTTTTCCTTCACCGAAAAGCCAGTGGTATTATCCATGCGTAAGTTTTCTTTGAAACGGGCTAATTACTAATTGGAACGGGCTCGCCCGGGTTCGAACCCGCGACCCCAAGAATGTGAGTCGAGCTTGATCTCACTGAAGCTACCACAGCTTGAGCTGGGTGTAAGTTTACACCACTCAAAATTTAGTTTAGGCATTTAAAAGTAAGTTAATTTAATATTAAAAATTAATTTAGCAGCTTAGGCTGTACAGTATCTATAATAATTATGTCCGTCAAACAGTCGTCTGCGTGGACCTACAAAAAAATAGCCTATGTCCGTTTCCGAACCTTATGCTATAACTACCTATCCAAAAATGCAGCTCCATCTGTTCAGCCGACCAATAAATACGCCGCCCATTCCCGTCCCCATTCCCAGCCTCATCCCTATAAGCGCCCCCTTCCCCATCCCCATCCCGATACCAAATGTCATTTTAATATGAACACGCCCATCCCCGTCCCCATCCCCGTTCCCTCCCTCATCCCCATCCCGAACCCCATCCTCACCCCATCCCATCCCCACCCCATCCCGATTTCAACTTTCATCTTAATATGGACACGCCCATCCCCGTTCCCAGCCTCATCCACATCCACATCCCATCCCCACCAGTCCCCACCAAATCTCCACCACATCCCCACCCCATCCCCATCCCCACCCCATCCCCATCCCGATACCAAATGTCATTTTAATATGAACACGCCCATCCCCGTCCCCATCCCCGTTCCCTCCTTCATCCCCATCCCGAACCTCGTCCTCACCCCATCCCATCCCCACCCCCATCCTGATTTCAACTTTCATCTTAATATGGACACGCCCATCCCCGTTCCCAGCCTCATCCACATCCACATCCCATCCCCACCTGTCCCCACCAACTCCCCACCAAATCCCCACCCATCTCCACCCATCCCCACCCCATCCCCATCCCGATACCAATTGTAATCTTAATATTAACATGCCTATCTCCGTCCCGTCTCCGTTCCCAGTATCATCGCCACCCCCACCCCCACCCCCATCCCCACATCTATCCCCATCCCTATACCAAATTTCATTTTAATATGTACAGCCGTTACAAAGTTAAGGAGAAACAAACGTACTATCACTAAAACTTAGTTTTGTTTTTTTTTATACTAACGGGAGCTGATTTTGAAAAAACTGTGACACCGGTATCTTCTTATTTTTATAGTAGAATATGTATACCAAGTTTTGTATCAATCGAACCAGAGAATAAAAAGTTTCATACAAACTTTAACACCCCATTTAACCCCCTTCGGGGTTGATTTTCGAAAAATCCTTTCTTAGTGGGCGTTTACACCTCTCCAAAAACATACCCTCCAAATTTCAAGTCTCTACGTTTAGCGGTTTGGGCTGTACGTTGTCTATATGTCAGTCAGTCAGTCAGTCAGTCAGTCAGTCAGGACAAAGCCTTTTATAGTTATAGATAGATAACCTAGCTAGCCGTCTTATACAAGGCTCAGTATTTACACCGAGGGAGCTAAAGATACTCTATTACCACCGTTAAAAAAAACCGTTTGTTGCCCGTGGTATTTCCGAAAGACACTTCACTTCACTCAATATTATATATTCAGATATAAGTTGGTACTATAATAGATTATCATTTACTTTCTATTCACTTTACATATGACCATCATGATCACACTTGTATTATAAAGACTTATCCGTTTGAGCAGTGGATTCGAACTGCCTGGACTTGCCAATCATTCCAACCAACCAACCTTCTAGCCTCCTACCCTCTATCGCCCTGCAGTTGGTACCATTGCTCAGACTTGACGAGTGAAGAGTCAACGCGGAAAACTTAACAGGAAATAGTTAATTGAATAAATATAGAAATCATAACACACCATCGTACTAGGTATCTGTCTGTCATACATTTGAATGTATCTTTGTAAAGATTGAACACGTATTATGTCTTATTGAGGTCTTATACCATGGTGAGTTCAATTATAGCGACAAGTTTAGTGTGAAAGGAGACTGTGCGATAAACAACTATATGACTGTACCTATCTCTAATCGGAAACGACAGAATGCGGTATTTCTGACTCATCTTCCTTTCTCTGCGTCAATTCGGGTATAAAATAGTAAATCGGCATTATTTGAATCTCAGAAAGAAATGAAATTTTCGTATATTAAATCGGCATTAAACAGAATTATTTGAATCTCAGAAAGAAATGAAATTTTCGTAATAAAATTTAATCAAACCCTGGATTCGACACGTCACTCAGGTAGGTAACCCCGACGATAACCTGTCAAGTTGTTAAACGTGCAAAACGTATACACTGTACATACCTACATATAGGGAGACTGGGTTTACAATTTACGATTTACCCAACTTTAGGGAGCTGAAGGTAACGGACTTCCGTGCTTTTGCCGTTGCATCCGTGCTTTTGCCAAAGGTACTTATGAGAGAGCTTCATAACGAAAGTTTTCACGATATTTCAGTAGGTAGTACTAAATTTTCTTCATAGCAATAGCTTTTCTGATAATTATCAACATTTATTTATTTATTTAATACTAAAAACATGATCTAACGCGTGTCAAATTGAACCGCTACCAATGCCTATAATAAAATATAATAAAATCGCTTTTATTCCCCTAAACAATCGTTAAATATATTGTTGAAACTAAACTTTATGGGGCTCTCAAATTTGGATGAAGGCCTCCTTTCCATGCCATGCCTTTCTATGCTTCGCGATTTTGTGCTACGTCGGTCCATGTAGTACCTGCTACTTCTGCAACATCGTCGGTCCATCCCTTCGTGTTCGTCCTCTTTCTCCTGTGGCTTCTCTGGGATACCAATGGACAATGTGCTCACTCCACTTGCCGTCTTCGTTTCAGCTTGCAGAGCATAGTTACTGCGTCTATGACTTTCGTCTTCTGTCCTCATTTTAGTCTCTGTCTTTTAGTTTGAGTACCAGCATCGAGCGTTTTGTTGCCCTCTGGAACGTAGCTTAATTTTTTTAGAGGTTTTTTTCTAAGTACCCTTGTCTGACAACTGTAGAGCAGCACCGATAGTCACAGCGAAACTATAAGGATTATCAGTTTGCTTTTGAACGTAAAAAATTGGTTATTGTATAAACTTCCACTGGCAACTCGGTATCAGGAGCAAAAAACGGATTTATGAAGCTTGCAGTAGGCATTCGCTCATTGGAATATATCGAATAAATTTGCCAGCGGCATGGACCATGTGATGGCATGCTCGGATTGCGGACAGGTGAGATGCCTGCGGCCCTCCCAAATTGACTCGGACAATGTCGGAATGTGAACGATCTGATACATTTTTGTTTGTCGTTTTCGAACCTTATCGGGTATTACTTTAGGGTAAATGTTACTAAAAAGGAACATCGCCTGAAAGAGATCGGTTTTGCTAAAATAAAATTGGCAGTAAGCAATAAAGAGTACATCTAGGAGTAGATATATGTACTCTTACTTAAAACAAAATTAATCTAAAGCATAGATTAACAGATTTTTAGTGTAAGATCTGAAGGTATTCTACTATATTACTAATTTCGTATATTCGAGTATACTATTATGCGTACCAGGAGAGTATATATTTACCTGTCACCTTTATAATTCAACTCTTTAGGCCTTTTGGCTGAGTTCAAAAACAGCTACAAACAATAATAATAATAATTATTATATTATTTTAATTTTATTATTTATTGTTGCCAATGTAAAAAAATATAAAAAACCTTCATATTTTAACGTTTGGTTATTTGAAAGCATTATTTTTTAACCGACTTAAAAAAGGTTTAGGGTAAAGGGTTGGTTCTATGTACGACGGTATGTATGTTTTTTAAAATTATGAACGTTCACTGATTTCTCCGTCAGTGGTGGATCGATTTTGGAAATTCATTTTTTATTTTGTACAGTATAAAACAAGTAACTCTAAAAAAAAACCGGCTTTAAATTAATATGGGACCACCTCGGGAGTATACCCTTTCAAATAAAGAAATAATTTTCAAAATCGATCCACAACTGACGGAGAAATCGGAGAATATACATTAAAAAAACATTATTATTAAGCCTTTATTGCTGAACCAAACAATATATAAAAAAATTAAACAATTTACATTATTTCAAGCTAACACACGTCCTGTTTAGTAATCAGCGTGTCCTGTGACACATAGGCCTCTTCCAGCTGTTTCCAATATTCTCTATCTTTAGCTCTTCTTGTCCAGATTGCCCCTCCAATATTCTTAATGTCATCTGACCATCTTTTAACTTGTCTTCCTCTATTTCTTTTGCCGTCGCGTGGTTGCCATTCTGTAATTATTTTTGTCCATTTTGTCCGGCTTTCCCTTGTCATGTGTCCTGTCCATCGCCATTTCAACTGTCTTACTTTCTTTAGTATATCTTCAACCTTTGTTATACATCTGATTTCTTCCGCTCTTTTACGGTCTTTCAACGTGACGCCTATCATACATCTTTCCATACCTCTCTGACACGTTCTTAGTTTAAGAAAATGTTTCTGAGTTAACGCCCAAGTTTGGCAGCCGTATGTGAGACATGGCAAAATGCATGAATTAAATACTTTTTTCTTTGCTGTCATAGGAAAGTATTTACTTTTGAGTACCTCTTTAAGAGACCAATATCTTTTCCATGCACCTGCCACTCTTCTTTCTATTTCTATATCTGTTTGGTCACTGAATGATATTAATTGTCCTAAATATGTATATTTCTTTACGTATTCAATGTCTTCTTTGTCTACTTTTATGGCTGTTTCCTCCCTGTTTGTCATTGTTTTTGTTTTCGATTTATTTATGATAAGGCCAACCCTTCTACTTGCCTCGATCAGTTGTTGTAGCATAAGTTGGAGAGTATTAGCTTTATCAGTTATTAAGACTAAGTCATCTGCGAACCTCAAGTGATTAAGTTGCTCGCCGTTAATATTTACACCAACATTGTCCCAGTCGCGGTCTCTGAATACACTTTCCAGAATTGCAGAGAAAAGTTTTGGTGATAACGGGTCTCCTAGCTATTGGAAACTCTTCGCCGGTTGACTCTATTTTTATTTGTGCTATACTATTTGTGTATATATTTTTAATTATACGTATATATTTTTTAGGCACTCCTTGCTGAATTAGAGCCTTCCAGAGGGATACATGGTTTATTGAATCAAAAGCTTTACTGTAATCAACAAATGCGATGTACAATGCTTTTCCATATTCTTGGCATTTTTCTATTAATTGTTTAATGACGTGCATATGATCAATAGTTGAAAACCCTGCTCTGAAACCGGCTTGTTCTTTTGGTTGTTGTTGGTCCATTGACCCTGTTATTCTATTTAAGATCAGTTTAGAGAATATTTTATAAATATTTGACATGAGGCTAATAGGCCTATAGTTTTCAATCATATCTCTATCTCCTTTTTTGTGTAATAATATAATTATACTTTTAGTCCATTCAGATGGTATAAATTCCGTGTTTAAAATTGCGTTATATATTTCTGTGAGTTTTCTTAAATTTTCCGGTTCAGTTACTGCGGCTTTGATCATTTCATTTGTTATATGATCCGGTCCAGGAGCCTTGCCGGTCTTTTGACTGTTGACTGCTTTCTCGATTTCTGACTGTAGAAAGTAAGGTATATCTTCTATTTCCTCATCTTCAAAATTCATAACTAGATCCGGGTTGTTATCTACTGCAGCATAAAGCTCTCTATAGAAGTCAGTTGCTGTTTGGATTATAGTTTTCCTTGACGTCTCCTGTTTTCCTGCTTTATTTCTTATGTTTGGTATCCATTTCTTTGCCTCTCCTAATTCTTTTAAAGCTTTTTTGACTCCTCCTGTCTTTTTTATATGGTAGTTAAGTACATTTGTTCTTCGTTTAATTCTGTCCTTTTTAATACTATTACTTATTCTTTTGCTTATTTCTGATATGACCCTTAGATTTTGTTTGCTTTTTCCAAGTTTTAGAAGCTGTTTTCTTTCTTTCATTTAATGTTTTAGTTTCCTTAGTTAGTTTAGTTTCCGTATGGCTTGTCTTAGGTTTTAGAATATTATTAAAGAGTGACCCAAGTATTTATTTTATTTCTTAGTCATATTTTTCTTCTTTTTCATTTTGTTAGGTAGAATTTGATTACTTGTAAAACTTCTTGTTCCATTAAATTTGTTTCTACTTTTTTTTTGTTCTATTCTTTTTATTACTGCTCTCACCATCCGATGGTTTAACACCAACCATTACGCGTTAAAAAAACATACATAAACTCAAACATAGAACCTCCCCTCCACCTTTTTTGAAGTCGGTTAAAATATTCTTATTTATTTAAAATTAAACAACTGGAAATTCTATCAACATACTACCTAAATCAGAGCTTCGTCAGTGATTGCGCAAAACAAAGCTATCGGGTCTCGCCCATTAGCGCAGAAAACCCAGATTAAACCGATTTCCATGGAGTGCTGCATTCCGATTTGCACTTCATAATGATCGTTGGGCTTGCAGCGATTTGTGGAATTATTTTCTGGATAATCGATGCTGGGATGTGTTTACTCTGTGGTTCAGGTTTGATTTGCAAAGCAGTAGTAATAATGAAGATTTACGTCGTACGTATTATTAATTATGCACCTTGTTCCACTTTACATCACAAAGCTTGTGAGTTCTAATCATTATAAAAATCTTACTGGCTTTTCGTCACAGAAAACCTCGTCAAAAAGGCCCTAGCCTACGGAATTCACACACCTAGTCTAGCCGCTTTCCTCGTCAGGGGAATTAAAGTCTGATAAATAAATAAAATAAATATTGGGGGACATTTTACACACAGCGCCATCTAGCCCCATACTAAGCAAAGCTTGTATTATGGAAACCAGATAGCTGATAGAATACTTATATACATTTTTTTACGTAAATACATACTTATAATACATACTACACCCAAACACAGAACAAACATTTATGTTCGTCACATAAATGTTTGCCCTGGGTGGGGGTCGAACCCACGCCCTACAGCTCTGAAGGCAGACATGCTACCAACTGAGCTATGATGCAGTATAGTCTGGTATCGTTTTGGGTATATTAAACAATGAACCAGAATACGAGTATACACGGTTAGTTCTAATCAGGTAGCATCATTTTAAGGGCTTATTCTGTACATCAAAACAAACAACTTTTACTATGGGGCCAATAATAAAATCGCGAAAAAATTTTTTGCTGTTCCTTACAAAAAGTTTATCGACCTTGGGCAAAATGTATGGAACAGCTGTTTTTTTTGCGATTTCAATGTTGGCCCCACAGTAAAAGTTGTTTGTTTTGTAAACAGGATATGTCCTTAAAAGGATGCTAACTGATTAGAACTAACCGTGTCTACTATAATACTAATCCAAACTTAATAGGTATGAATATCTTTATTGCTACAACGACTTAGGCTTCAATACTAAAATATTGCTTAGTTTAGATTTGATATCTTTTGCCAATTTACCTTTCTTTCGATGCCAACAGGCCTTCAATCATCCAAAGATTTCAAATACTATTGTAAAAATTGTAATATTATTTCTATGACAACTTGCTAAAGCATGTGCTACATGTTAAGATTACGTGCATCTTCACCAAAGTGATTTTTACCGTAGCGCGAAATTGTTTGATTGTCATCACCGACAATTAGTAATTAGTAATTTTTAGTAGTCTCTACAAAACCTATGCAAGAATTCAAGATATTCTCAAACGAGAACAAAGAATCCTAAATGTTACAACGAATGATTACAAAAATATAAATCTTGTCGCGTCGTGAACCCAAAGCTAAACGAATCTAATCAAGTGGCGAACGGTTGATTAAGATTGACGTGAGGACAAGGGACACATGCTCCGAGCTCTGGCGCATCTGTGGAGCTTTGGCACTTGTTCAACAGGAATTAAAAAGGACGGGATTTATAAACTGTTTTGGTAATAATATCTGTTCAAAATTTAAATGATTATCAGCTATATGAGCCTGTGCTAGACGGTAAGCTTACTTAAACTTGGCGCCTTTGCCAAGGTGACTTTGGTGATCATTAACAGTGGCGCTAGGAAAATATCCTTGGACAGAACACAGATGACAGTCTGTGAGGATTGTGACCTCATCGTATATCATAATATGTTTTAGCGAACATCACGTTCTTTCAATTTTTTATTGAAATTAGAAATGCGTTTGTCTTTTTGATTGTCTTTCCCAAAGCCAAACGATGCACCTACCTAGGATAACCTACTTTTTATAACTAGTTATGTTCTCCAATGCCTACTGCTTAGTAAGTAAGTTCGTATAGGCCGAGTGGCCAGCCCTAGTGTCAGAGTTAATGTGCCGCCCGGAGGCCTCTGACATGGCTTACGGTTGTTGTTATAGAAACTAGAACAAACAACCGGGACCAACAATTTAACGTGTCATCCGACCCACGGTAGCGCTCAGAAATAAATGCCACTCACGGTCACCCATCCGAAGACTGACCGGACCGTCCGTTGCTTAACATCGGTGATCGTTTAGAATCACCTAGACAAGCTACGCCACGAGCGCTACTGCTACTGCTTAGTACTCTCAGTGCTTATCTTTCTGCATTTTGTCTATGTCAGACACTTGTCTTAGTTTGTCGCTTTGGCCAATTTAAAAGACAAAAAAAGTTGGGAAAAATCCACATTGTATCCACAATAACGCATTTATCAAATGTGTAACTCATATAATTATTTCAAATCTGCCTGAAAATCTCATCATAGAGATACGAGTAGCAGATTCCAGGGAAACATGATAGTTCCAAACGTTAGTAATAATTATCATACCTTACCAATAAATATTAATTATATCTACTGTTTTGAAGGAAATGATAAATCGTCTAACAGTTCCCTATGTGTTTAACCTGGCGATGCATGCTCTACATAAATCTCGGAGTAAAACAAACAAGCCCGATTAACAGTGTGTTACAACGGCTCTATGTTTCTTCAAAACTACAAGTCATTGGTCTGAAGTTCACTAATTTATAGTACTAATATTTTTCTATAAAAATATTAGACCGTGCGAAGCGAAGGTCTCTATGTCTATTGGGGCAGATTCGACGTTTGTATGTAAGTTTTTATGAATATTTTGTTCGATGATAACTTGCGAACCGTTGATCAGATCTTGACAACTTTTTAAGTACCTAAATAACTATTTATTTGTATTTATATTCTTTGTATGGACATCAACTGATGGCCATACAATTTTTAAATTCGTACCTATATGAGCGCAAGGTCTCAGTTCGGAGAAAACTACTAGTTTTTTCACCCTTCAGCCTATATACGGACGTCTGTTACGAACTTAATTTCTTTTAGTAGGTTAGTCTATCATTATAACAAAAAAGCATCCAATCGTGATAAGATGAGAATTTCATTCGTCTCGTCTGATGGTAAGCGCCACGTCATCATAATTACAACAGATCGATGCCACCTATAGAGATACAAATTTGTACATATTCGTTTTTATTTTGTTTCTTCAGAAACTATAAAACAAATAATGTTTGATATGCCCTATATTTGACAACACATTCAATTAATCATTTGTAAAATCCTCGCAATAAAAGTAAAATATACTTACGGTATGTCATAAAACGGTATAAAGAACCCTGAGGACGGGCAGTGGCGTCCTCTTGGTTAATGTTGGAGAGCATTCTGCGATCTCCAAGCCGTCTGCCAAACTTTCGGATTATGGTAACCCCTCCCTGTTAAGGGGGAGGCCTTGGTTCAGCAGTGGACGTCTTCTGGCTGTTGATCACTATACTTAAGGTAAAAGTAAAAAGTTGTTTACGTTAACCATATCAATGTTACTTGTAACTTTTATCTTTGTAGTTACAAGCACATTTAGTACGGACGTAAAGTTTTTTTGTAAAGAGTGTATGTATAAGTAGGGAAATACAGCTCTCTGAGATAAATCTAAATGAATTCGACTTACATACGATGCGACAATCTCCAATTGACATCGAGCTACTGGATACCGTCCAATGTAACACGATAGCCACACTCACTAAAATTATTAATTACTGCACGGCAATTGATCTTAATGTTGATGCTCCGTCGTACGACCGTCTCAAAATGTTGCTAAGGCTGGTATGAGAGGTACATGTGGGATGCATGATCAACCCGTTAAGTAGTCCAATAATAGGCATAATTATTACCTACCCTTGAAGGACGATTAGGCGATATCTATTACGCAGCCCATTGCACACAAGCCATTGAATTTATTTTCTGGATTTGTTCCTTACGATGTTTTCTTTCATGATTTCACGATGTTTTTGAAAGGCCAGCATTCCTATTCACAACTCCTTCGGAAAGGTTTCCGTTCGGATCCATGCTATCCGTCCCACTCATCTACATTCAGGATGATAAAGACGGAGGAAGCGAAATTCGAATCGGAAGTTTCCGACGCCATTCTGAATAGGGGTGCAGTGGTATATGAATCTGTATATAGGCACCATTGGTACGAGCCTCGGATTTGATCCCGCGATCTGACGATTTCAAGCTAAGCGGCCTCCCGATTAGGCTTAGCTATACATAGCATGTGAAAATCTTTAAAAAAAAGTGAAGGACTGTAGAGCATGACTTTGACTTGACCATGACTGATTTGTGCTGTGCTGATTACAATTTCAGGTAAAATGTTACATAATGAAACTAAGCACATGCTTAGATTATATTGTGTTAAAGATAAGTAATGTCCCATGTAAGTTGTTGTATACCATTCGATTTGTTAGTATTCGTCCCGCAGTTCATTAACGGTTCATTACCACTGGAACCGGTTTAATTGGCTTACCGTTTCTAACGTGCCTTGAATTGTAACTGATCTATCAATTTGGATGCATCAAAGCATTGCCATAACTATATTGTGAACCATTGATACTAATAGATAGTTCCCTGTTTTTATATTAACTACAAAGAACATTATTTACCTGACTTTTTTGGTTTTTCTGTATTTTCAAGATGACGAAATATCACGCGGTCACACTAATTCTTTGCATTAAATGGGTGATTCGTAAAATAAACCTGGACCTGGACCATGGACCTGGGTATGTCCTAAAACTGCAACCAAAACTAACGGAGGATGGACAGCAGCGTCCTCTCCGTTAACGGTGGTGAACATTCTGCGATCCCCAAGCCGCCTTCCAAGCGTGGGTATTATGGCAACACCTCCCTATTAAGGGGGAGGCCTTCGTCCAGCATTGGACGTTTTCGGGCTGATGGGTGGGTGGGTCGTAAAACAAAATACTTTTCAGCTTCATTGCTTTGATTTTAACTAACTAGCCATTAAATTAAAAAGTTAAAGGTAAAGTCTACAAAAAAGTCTAAAAAGGTAAATTAATTCTACAAGGGTAGAGAACTGGCCCTGGCTAGTCCTGTAACTGTAAAATTGTTGTAAGTTCAAATTGTGATTTAAGATACTTTGCTATTATATGTTTATTAAGCATCCGTTTTGTACTCACAGTTTATTTGTATATTTATTTGATTGATTGAAAATTTCCCTTAAGAATTATTTTAGTTTTAATTAGTTAAGAAAAGTATTTAAATATCCATACTGGTAGAGTTGTAGGTGCTTAGATTATATAGACGTATATATAATATAAGCGTATATAGTATATATAATGATTCTAGATGTCAAGTAAGTAGTCCGCACTGCGCGAAAAAATCTGTTAGGTAGGCAAAATCTTAGGGTTGTGACTCTGCAAAAGAAATTCCTTCTTTCGAATCCAATTAAATATCCTGTTTCTATTCACTTTCAACATCACGAAATAAAAATACCCGCTTTGAAGATTTGAAGTAGATACGTTAGCTTTTTCAATTAAGGAAAATTTTCTACTTGCTTTTGCCATAGAGCAAATAAAGAGAAGGTGGCATAAACGTCAAATTGACATTAATTGTGCAACGACGATAGATTACAACGGTTGTAGGTAGTCATCACTAAAACTGCAACTACAACAGAACAACAAAAGTTTATCAAAAATATAATTTACCTGAGCTTTGTATTTATTAATTATTTAATTAATAAAAATGTTAATATTAATATATTTATTATTAAAGTATCATAGACTCATATACATCATTAAATTAAATATTACACATGTCAATATATATAGGTAAAACAAAAACTATAGACAAGTTTACTTACAGATGTTAGACTTAAACAGATCCTTAAATCAATTTCGTAATATTAACTCCCGCGCGTAGCACCCGGCCCAAACGTACCCAACACACTAGCCGCGTTACCGCGCTGTATAGCGATGGAGACCCGCTGAGCCAAGAACCAGCCAGAACGGGGGTCCTGCCCTCTCTCCCTCAAACGGCGGCCAAGGTCGCGAACTAGTTGCTTGGCGTCAGAGCTCCACGGGCCCGACGTCTCCACGGCAAACGGGACAAAGTCGTACACTGGTTCCAAACTGGCATATTTGTAGCGTTTGCCTCGGGCGGCTGCCTCTGCTCCCGCACCAGCGGACTGTTGAGTAGCGGGGAGGTGGCAGGACGCAAACGTACTGACGCATGTTGCGTCCCACACAAGACAGCGCCCCTTCTGCCACGGAACCAGTGTTAGACCATCCGGCCGCTTGCCGTCGGAACGCGATAGACCCGGGGGCTCCAAGACACAAGGAACCTCGGCCGACACAAAGGCACGCTTAAGGATGTCATTGATGGCGTGGTGCCGCGGTCTTCTGCCTGCGCACCTAGTGCAGCTTAGGCCGTGGTGCCCGTCTGCCTCAACCCTCGCCCCGCAGATGCAGGTGTGAGGTTCGCACACGGAACAACCGAGCCGAAGAGCAGCAGCCACCCTCAATGAGTCATCATCCAAAAGCGTGCCCATGTGCGGGGAAGGAAGAGCATGAAGCCAAGCGCCGGACTCGGGTGTTGTCACCGCATTTAAACGGGCGAGGTCGACTCCCGTGCATTCCGATCGCCACTTCGTTATAAGCCGCTTACCTAGCAGGTTGTCCCAGCTTCTCTGCCATTCCGGTTTTTCTGGCGGGTTGGCATCTGGACACATAGCTGACCACCTAACGAAAGCCTCCTCGGCATATGGGATACGAACAATGTCACCATTATGTAGGATGCGAGTGACAAGGTCCGCGACTCCATGAGACGAGGCGAGGAAGGCGATGGGGCCAGTTTCGTGCAGCCGGCGCACGCCCAAACCACCGAACCGTATCGGCAAGCTAGCTTGAATCCACTGCGATTCATTGAGGCACACATTCAGCGTCTCCTCAACCATCTGCTTGAGTGCGTTGTCAAAACAAGAAACTTCTTCTGGGAACTTCCAACTCGGGGCCGTCCGAATAACGTAAGTTATCTTAGGCATCGCGAAGCAAGTCCCCAGAAGCGTCAACGCAACGTGAGCCGGGAGGTGCTGGAAGTGAGCCGACAGCGATGTCAAGGTAGCCGTTTTCGAACGCAGGCTATCAGGCACTCCATCCACGAAAATAGGAGCCCCCAACAAACAGAGTGCATCCATATTCATTATCCTAAGTCCCGGAATGAGGGACTCGAACGTGGACCTTGATTCCGCGGCTACAGGGCTGCAGGGGTATAACTCACACTTTGCAGTGTTGACCTCTAAGCCCAAATCTTTCAGAGCCGGGAAGAGCACTCTGATATCCCTCGCCACAATATCCGGGTGTCCGCCTATTGTTCCATCGTCAAGGTACCAAATATTAAGAGGGGCCTTTATGGCCCTTATGGCTTTTTGAATTGCCATGCTGAAGATGAGAGGCCCCAGTGGGTCACCTTGCTGTACACCGACCTGGGACAAGATGCGGTTTCCGTCGTAGGACAGGTAGCTTGGTGCAGCGTAGCACTGCAGGAGAAAGCGAAAAATGGACGGCGTTAAATCCTTGACCTCCTCCAGCATCGACACCCTATCAATGCTATTAAAAGCATTTCGGATATCCAGTTTAACAAGCACGTCGTCGCTTCCCTCCCGCAGCACGAAAGACCTAGTAGCGTGAATAGCCGCCTCGCAGCCCAGTGATGTACCAAATCCCACCTGATGGGGCTGCAAATAAGGAGTCATGCCACTTCTCACAGCCTGGCAACACAACTTAGCCACTAACCGCCGGAGAGAACTGCCCACAGCTATTGGTCTAACGCCACCATCCTTCTTCTGGAGTGCGCAAAGTGACCCACCGTAGAGGAAAGGGCAGACTTCAGCGCAGAGGTTTCCTTCGAGCAAAAAATTACAAAGTTTTGTAATCGCCTCCAGCAACCTTTGCCCCCAATCACCGGCAGATGAAGAAGTCAGCTCCTTAAGATGGTCGGGACGTAACCCATCCATGCCCGCAGCAGAACCGCGATGAAATGTCTGGAGCGCAGCCGACACATTCTCCACCGTCACGACGAGACACGGTGCCGAGCTGTCAGGGAGCGGAGGTATACGAGGGGCGCCTGAGGGTGCAGGGTGTTTCTCTCTGAGGGAAGCTAATGTCTCCTCACCAGGAGGAGCAAAAGAGCAGTCCGACGTAAGCAAGCGTGCCGCACCCCTCAGGTCCCCCTCGAAGACCTTCGCCTGAACCGATTTATACAGGGAGGGCGACCCACTGGAACCGACTTCAGTCGGCAGTTCGAGATGAGCTTTTTCCACATTGTACTTCACCTTTGCGGTCAATGTCTTTTTGTCTCCCTGGTCTGGCACTTTCAACGCAGTATACGAGAACGTCAGGACCTCCAACCAGTCACTGCTGCTATTAGACCCTAGGGCGTTATTAATTAGGGTAGCCAATTTACTAGCCGCCAGGCATCTCGCACCCCTGGGTATGTGCCTTAGTACCCGTACCCTTGCCCGAAGAGTGGGCAAGTCTTCCAGGCAGAATGAAGGCAAGTCCCGAGTAGGCGGCGGTGGCTGCGATGCAAGCGGTTGCAGTCCAACAGGTACGGCAGATTTGGAGCCCAGCGTCGCGGGCAGAGCAATGTCCTTATGTTTACGGCCGATGTGCACACGCAAGCCGTGGGGTATGGAGAACAGCTTCACTGAATCAGGGCAGTAAGGACATGGAGCACGCGCAGGACTAGTCATCTTAATTAATTACAAAAAATAAACCAGAGATTATACAAATAAAATATTCTGCAAAATACCTGTACCAGGTAGACAGTTAAGTACGTTTGGAACGCCTACCAAAAGATATCTTTATTATTAAATATATATATATATATATCGGCCTTTGTGTCGGCCGAGGTTCCTTGTGTCTTGGAGCCCCCGGGTCTATCGCGTTCCGACGGCAAGCGGCCGGATGGTCTAACACTGGTTCCGTGGCAGAAGGGGCGCTGTCTTGTGTGGGACGCAACATGCGTCAGTACGTTTGCGTCCTGCCACCTCCCCGCTACTCAACAGTCCGCTGGTGCGGGAGCAGAGGCAGCCGCCCGAGGCAAACGCTACAAATATGCCAGTTTGGAACCAGTGTACGACTTTGTCCCGATTGCCGTGGAGACGTCGGGCCCGTGGAGCTCTGACGCCAAGCAACTAGTTCGTGACCTTGGCCGCCGTTTAAGGGAGAGAGGGCAGGACCCCCGTTCTGGCTGGTTCTTGGCTCAGCGGGTCTCCATCGCTATACAGCGCGGTAACGCGGCTAGTGTGTTGGGTACGTTTGGGCCGGGTGCTACGCGCGGGAGTTAATATTACGACATTGATTTAAGGATCTGTTTAAGTCTAACATCTGTAAGTAAACTTGTCTATATTGAGGCAATTTTTTTTTTTAAATTATGTTTGACTTTTCTCACTGTGCCTCTAACCTCAAACTGACCTAAACTTGTATTATCAAATCGATAATAATATATTATGTTTTGACTTATTGATGTATTAAACAAATACACGACAACAAAACATATAAATATATTACACGATATATATACTTACATGACAATAAATACTATAAATATATAATAACTAAAATAAATAAAATATAATATTATATATATATATATTATTAATATATTATTATTTTCATAATAATAATTATGTTATTTTAATAATAATATATTGTTTTTTTTTGTATTTGATGAATTAAAAAAAACAGTACATTACCATGTTAAGGCACGTATGCCATCAATATAAAGTGAAAACAAGCTGTTACAAACCCTAACCATAAGAAAAATTACCTACTAGATAGTACTGTAGCTGCGCGTGACCTTGTGCACAAATCACTCGTCTTAAAGGCAATACAATTAATTAGGTCACGTGCATGCAGTTTCGGTATTATCTAATTATTGTCTAAATGCATGCCCTAACTCTGTAATAAACCCTACGCAGTTTCAAGATCAGTCTTGTTGTAAGGGAAAAATATCAGTAACACGTATTGCTGTGAAGAAAAATACTGTCCCGAATGCCAATTCCTCTGCACATCTGCTCTATGTTTCATACCCTTGTTCCTGTTTCCCGCCTCACAATTTAGGCGCTTAATTGCTTCGAATGAGTCGAATTATTTTGATTTATCGCTTTGTGATTGGTGCAACTCGATTATGTAGGGCTAGGGCCTAGTTCGGTTTTTAAATTGAATCAAATGAAAAATGAATTAAACCCACTTGTGGCGTGTCGCTGAAAATGTTTGAGTGTTATTGTTTCTGTGATTGGAGATCTATTAATTTTGATACTACTCTGCGGCTTTACCCGCGTCTGTATGTTATTCCGTGCTATCTCCATTCCGATTTTCATACAAATCCGTTTCAGCGTGAACCGGTAACACACATACACACACAGAGACACACCGACATGCTTTCGCATTTATAATATTAGTGTGATGTGATGTGATTTTTGTATTTCGAAAGATAGCGAGTGAGTATATTATATGTGTGTGTGTGTGTGTGTTTTTTTTTTACTTTTTTTCTCTATTCTCAAAAATAGCATAATATAAAGCCGCGGCAAAGGACATATCAAAAACTAATTGTGACTTTAAATGTAGTACTTAAACGTGTAAATCATTCACGAGCAGGTCATTCCTCAACGTGAATAATTTTAGTGCCAATAAACGGTCGCCACAAACACATTTGTCTATAAATACGGCTAATAAATTAAAATAGCACGGAACCACAATGTAATTGAAGCGTTTGCTTGTTGTTAATTTTGTAGCGTTTAATTCAGTAGCTAGAGCTCTGAGTCACTGCAGTGCACTATTTTCATAGAACACGGTGATGATACACCAGCAACAAAATGAGGTAAAATGAAGTAAATAGGCAGAGAGATAGATAGATAAAGTGATAGAGAGAAAATAAAATGGTAGAGATGTTACCTAGAACAAATATATCTAGCATCCGCCCCGGGCAGCAGTTTCAGGGGGCACCCATGTACAGGGATCACAATACAATATGGTTGAAAATAAAAAACTTGCTCTTGCTCTTGCTAAAAGGATATTTTAGCTGCCGATGTGGGCAAATTGAGCGGTAATATAAATTAATAATTGAAATTAATAAAATAAAAAATAACGTAATAATCTTTTTTATTCTCTAAAAATGTATGAGCCTAATGAGCCGTGTTCTTGTGTATATTCCAAACTTTCTTCTTTTTAATACTTAAAATAAAATAAAATAATTAGTAATAATAATTTGTTTTACCAAATAAACTATAAATTAAACAAAAAATAACGTAACGATTCTAGGTAACTACCAAAAAAACTTCTATTACCTTTTTTAAGAAAACAATTTTTGAAAAAGCAAGTTTTAAAAAAAAATGTTCGGAAGAAAAAACCCAATTGAAAAAAATTTGCTGCCGAGGTAATTTTTTTACAATCAATTACAAGAAAAATTCTTATAAAAGCCAAGCATGCGCGTTTTGTCAAAATTGAATATTATATTAATGCATATTCGATAACAAAACCACTATTATTGTACAAATTACGTGCTTATAGTAATGACATTAGGTAGTGTAACTTATATTTAATTAAATTCGTAGTTAGGTTGGTTAGGTATTCTGAATATTAGGCCAACTTAAGAGGTAAGATTTAGACGTAGGTTCATAAATTACTGCATATTATTATCTTTATTGACTCATTAACTAGTACAAGTATGAACTAGTATAAACGTTAGCTATTAATACCTATATTTTGTATGAATTATCAAATTATTGCTCGTGACAATAAGTAGTACAACTCTTATTCACACAATTCGTAGTTATGTTGGTTATTTACTGCCGAGGTAATTTTTTTACAATCAATTACAAGAAAAAATCCTATAGAAGCTAAGCATGCGCGTTTTCTCAAAAATGAATACTTATTCGATAACAAAACCACTATTATTGTACAAATTATGTGCTTATAGTAGTGACATTAGGTAGTGTAACTTATATTTAATTAAATTCTAGTTAGCTTGGTTAGGTATTCTGAATATTAGGCCAACTTAAAGAGGTAAGATTTACACGTAGGTTCATAAATGACTGCATATTATTATCTTTATTGACTCATTAACTAGTACAAGTATGAACTAGTATAAACGTTAGCTATTAATACCTATATTTTGTATGAATTATCAAATTATTGCTCGTGACAATAAGTAGTACAACTCTTATTCACACAATTCGTAGTTATTTTGATTAGGTACTCTGAGGATTAGGCCAATATAAGAAGGCAAGATCTAGCTAAGTATTCGTAGATTCATAAATGTATCATGAATGACTCATTTCCTACTCGATGAACTTTCGGGAAGTTTGATGCCCTTCTTTGCACATAATGAGTAAATTAAAATGTCAGCCTTGTAATCTGTTTTTGAGCTTATAATAAACAAAGGTGATTCACGCTCATCCAACGATGACGTTAGGTAAAGTGTGTGTATGTTTTCTTTTTCCATGATTTAAGATCGTGACCGATCTTTTTACACGACTGCCCAAAAAAGGAGAGTTATGTTTTCAGGGTTCATGTAAAATGTATTTATCTATACTTATAATTTATTTAAGTATATATGTATGTACCCACGTGAGTTTCTCTATTCCATCATAACTTCTAAACGCCTGAACACATATGGATGTATCGCATATCGTTAGAATTCTTACATCATCATCTAGGTATTTGAGTAGAATTTTATTTAGGAATCGATTAATATCAATAATGATTGTTGAAATAAAATCATTTCGCTCTCATAACTTAGGACTCAATACGTCTTTCTCTAGTTGGTGTATCAATGAATGAGTCTTCTGATTTTGATAACAATGACTGCAAGGTATCAAAATATTTTTTTTGCTATCTTTTATAATATATATTAGTAATGGGTTGATTTAGCTATCATCATAACTATCATCTTTAGCTATCATCTTTGATAATTATGATGATAGCTAAATCAACCCATTACTCATTCAACAAATCAAAATCATAATGAAAACACATTTATTTTCGGACACAGAGATCCATAATAGTACAAATTATTATTATTATATTCAACCTACTGCACATAAACCAGAAACTTGTATCTCATCCCTGTTTAACACCAATGGGGATCCACACTGCGATTATTTCCGCTTTGTGGCTCATCGTCGATGCAGCCTTAGTCAACTGTCGATCTAAACATTTTGTATTTTTTTTTACAATTTAATGGTTTTACTCTTTTTAGACTCGGATTACCAGGTAGAATCTGCATATACAGCAATTCTTAAAATAAGGCACAAACAGTACCTAGTATTTTTACTTGGATTAGATTATCGACAACGCCCTCATCAGTATCAGATAGGATAGAACTAGTATATAAGGAACGATTAACAAGGAAACTTGATTTTGTCACATCTGGACCGCCGGTGGCGCCATCTCCGAACAGTTTTGCCTGTGGAACGCCATTGTTGCGTTTCCGAATTGTTTTTAAGCAACTCTATACAGGCTTCTACGAAGTATCAGTTTTATTAAGCCCAAAAGGTGATCTTTGTAGCCACCATTTTGAATAACTCTTTGTGGCCAACACCGAAATAAATAAATAAATCTGCTGTTTCATACATTACGTCGATTGTGAATGACGTTTATCTATGGAACAGTTTAAAAATAAAGATAATTTATTTTCAACAGTAAAGTTATTTTTTTTATCGAGCTTTCAGGGTTGACGCCATAGTAAAATCTGTTCACAATGATCCCCTTTCGGTTTAATAATATCGATTCGAGTAGTTCTAAAGAAACCCCAATCTCTTATTTGATAGCCTTGTATTGTATTTACACAAATACGCAGTGTTTTTTTTTCTCTATAAACATCGCTATATCCAGGTTTCCACGTACGCCCGAAGCTAGGAGCAGCGTCACGGGTGAGTCACTAAGTATCCCTACAGTTTGGGAACATGTTCGCGTCAATATTGAGATGGCTCCCAGACGAGCGTGAGTAAGCCCCTTGGGGAAATAGGGATACAGGTTTACTATATTGTTTGTGACGATAGCAGTCTGCAGTTAGATATGCAGTGTGTATTGCAAAAATACAGACTTTGGTAGGTTTTTACGGTCAACAGGCTAAACTGACCGCAAATAGAGAATAATAATATCGAGGATAGTTAGCGGATCTCATCAGACAGACATTTTACAGACAGTTTTTTTTATCAGCGAAGTTAGCCGTATTCAGTTAAGTACTGGATACTTAGAGGATTTATCTATACTAGATAATAATGTAGTACAGATTAAATAATAGTTACTGCTTAGGTTGTTCTACCTTCATTCTACATAAGGTGCAGCTGCTCGTTGAAGGTCTGCTATGTTCTATGTGGTACGGTTTGCGCTTAAACCGTAATCATGCCTTATCTATGTTACTCACAACTTATATAACGTAATGCTTCAATAATGTCCAATCGTTACCAAGCCAAAATTTTGATTGGTGCTATTTTGGAAATATGCTAGGTGCTCTTTTCATAGGTGCTCAAGAAATTGGTGCTCAAACGGGAATAGCCCTCTTATTCCCCCTTTATTAATTAATTGTTTCGTGATGCGAACAACTTTGTCGTAAATACTATAAAATAAATAAATAAGAATTGGTGGACATTTCACACAGCGCCATCTAGCTCCAAACTAAGTAAAGCTTGTAATATGGGAACCAGATAGCTGATAGAATGAATTCTTTTTTGTTCATACATACATTATTACAACACCTAGACATAGAACAGGCATCTAAGTATGTTCGTCATATAAATTATCAAGCAGGCAGAGGACAGCGCAGGAAAGCTGTAATGCGATAATAACAGCGTAGTCTGAAGCGGCTGTAAAGGAAGTTTTATTGTATAATATTTACAAATACACAAGCTATAAACCTACATTCATTCGGTTGCAGCTTCAATGGCGTCCGACACAGCAAAAGCAATAAAAGGTGGATTTATCATAAAAAGTTGCACGCTAAAGACTGAAACAGTAATAAATAAGAAAATAAGACCACCTATTTATATTTGTGGCTCCAGTTCGCTTGCGCGGTTTTGACACTTGCTAATCAACAGATAATTGTTTTTGAATATGTAATTTGTTTGCAAAAAACAACTAACCGTCTTATGCATAAGACGCTAAAAAGTATTTGAAAAAAAAAATGAAAAATGAAAAATATTTTTATTAAATCCAAACATAGTAAAGAAACATTATAATTATCTTATTATTATGTATAGTCTAATGTTAAAGGACAACCATGAGTATCTTAAAATATAATTATAATTGTATAATTTCAAACCTATTTTAGTTAAAAAGTGCGAAACGATACGATATGGTAGTATACGCGGTTTCGCGAAACGTAAGGTACGTTATAATGCCAAAAAGGTAATTTTACTCATTATTGTAAACCATTTTTGCTATGGCACCAAAACATCCAGGTGTTCTATAGAAAAACGTCATTCAACGCGTGGACAATTGTTGTTTTTTTTCGGGATTCGACGTTTGATGAGTCGTGGTCGCCACTCTAGATCACGATTAAACACACTGACCACCGGACAACTCATGGTTTCAACTCAGGGTGGAAGCGGATAGCTAAAAATCAGGCTGAGTGAGTAATAATATTAATCATCCATCATCCACGCTGGTTTCGGCTACGGCGACCACTTTTGCTACTTAATCAGGTAAGGAGCTGAGTGAGTGAATATCCTAGGAGAGCCTAGATGCCTGTTTCCATTCTATAAACTACGATATTATATTCTGTGAACTACGATAGTCTAATAATGATTTGCCATTCCACGAAACGCCTGTCTGTGATTATTTATCAGAAGATAAGTACCAAGACTGCTTGTGCTACTATTATCGTCGTAGGGCGGAGAAGCGAGTAGTTGGGCAAAGCTCATTGATGCGCGGCGGGCGGCGGGCGCTCTAAACAGAAGTATAAATAAGAACTCTACGAGACGAATATGCTGCGTTGCAGTTCATATCTAGGACACGGACGCACTTCTATTCTGAAATTCTGACAACATAGCTTTTAAATTTCTATCAATCAAGTAGATTGAGACTGCAAATGACCACCAACGGCAACGGTTAACAATGTACTTATACCAAAATATTTTTTTATCACACTTGCTCGTAAAGTGGATCTTATTACATCGGTTTTAGGCTCGTCATCCAAGCTATTACGCACGTGTGCTTTTTACTTTTACATTACGGCACTAGTGCTATAATAGGTATAACCCGGTAAAGTCAAGTTTGTACGTGACTGCAAGTAGACGTATGTATACGAAGCACTCTTAATATAGCCGGGTAATACTTACAGTTTTTTTGTAATACCAACAAAGAGTTCTTATGCCGCTGAAGTAAATGTCAACCTGCGCGCGCATTGCTGGTTTGGGCGCCATTTTCCGCAAATGTTTGTTGACGTTTTCGCTGTGTGGTTGATTAATATCAAAAACAGTACAGCATAATACCGCCTCTAGTGTAATGACCAACATAGCACACTTGTATCATAATGTACTAATATAATATTTTCTAGCTGCTTTTTGCCGTTAACTAAAGACACAAACAACCTAAGTACTTACATTGTGGATTTTCGTTGGATACGCACCAAACGTTTTGACTCTACGTTTCTCATTCGTACAGCCAGGAATTGAACAAGTAGCCGGCTTCTCTCTTTCTTGAGATACTTATATAATCTAGATCTTTTCATTGTCAGAGTAACTAGGTATATCTTCTAAGACAGCGTGCTTCATTTTCGATTGCATCGTCACTTACCAACAGGCATCGTTGGTGGTCAAAGGCAGAGTTAAAATAAAATAAACATTTGAAGGTATTATTAAAAAAATTGATTGTATTTGTTAAATAATCTAAGCACCTGATTTCTTACTGTATGTTTTTGTGTCAATTGCACATACACACTGAATAAAAACTATTAACTAATAAATAAATAATACATATTGGGGCACATTTTACACACAGCGCCATCTAGCCCGGTACTAAGCAAAGCTTGTATTTATGGATACCAGATATCTGATAGAAAACTTATATACAATTTTTTGTTTTTAAATACATACGACACCCAGACACAATACAAACATCTATGTTCGTCACATACATTTTTGTCCTGGGTGGGTATCGACCCCATGCTCTACAGCTCTGAAGGCAGACATGCTACCAACTGAGCTATAAGGATGTCAACTCGTGTAAGTATCAAATAAAAATAGCAATAGTTAGAAAAAATATATTCAAATTGCAATAATAAATTTAACCACATACATCAACATTAAACGCTATTTCATTCTTCAATGTAATCTTAAAGCAGGAGCTGTCGAGTTAAGAGTCTCACAAAACCTTGTCATAAATGTTAATAAAGTTTTATTCATGAGCTTTTTCTAACCAAAATGGGATAAGTCACGCTTCTCTTTATTCTGGGCACAAAAGATCTAAATACGATCATAGTAACATGCTACCTATACGCAGTATGGGTTAGTAAGAAAAGTCAAGTCTAATGTGTTTTACGATGCTTTTATGTGAAAGTGAGATTGACATAGTTCATCAGTAGAGTGATTAAGGTAGGAAAGGGCAAAGATAAATACTACTAACTTCAAAAATATCATAAAATTTGTCATAAGGATCAAACGATCATAACGAAAAAATCATGGCCTTAATGTTATTTTACGTGCCTGCGGAGCTAAAGTGGATACTTTAATCCCGCTACGCGGAGCAAAAATAACCACTTCCTCCCCGAAGCGGCACGTAAAACCGTATACACACCACGGGAGCAAGTATAGAAGCCTCAGATCTCATACTCACACATGATTTCAGAGAGATTCTTCACTTTTGCTCCCTAGGTCAGCAAGTATTTTTTTTATATGAATTTAATGCAACAATCGCGTAACATCTATCTGAATCTTCGGTTAAAGAAACAGAGGATTTGAGACCATCCACCCGACCGCGTCCCACCTAAAACTATGCGGAAACTACATCATCATCAGTCCGACCGCATAACACTATGCCCGAACACGCCGGTGCAGCAGGTTCCTATCGTTCAGGTTATGACAGAAACATGAACAGACGAACAGTCACTTACATTGTATTTTTACCCGTAACCTATTATTTTAGGGTTGCTATTTGTTTGAGTAACTTGAATATGATTTTCGCATTGCATCTCTATACGGCGCATGCGATATTCTCTGTTTTATTGGTCTGATTGGTCTAAATCTTGTCAAGAAAATGAATGAATGTCTAAAAATGTCAAGTAAGTAGGTAATTAAATAATTTAATCAGATATGGAGTATATATTACGTAATATTTATACAATTTACCAAAGTGATATATGCTCTGATAAGCTCAGCGTACCCTTAACTGGAGTGTCCCTACTGTCTCTTACACTAGTTGGTAGGTCAAGTGTCGGCTTCCCGGACGCGAGGTTGTGGTCCCAATATAACAAAAGACCTGGGTTTAACTTTTAGTATTATTTCCAGTTTGGTGACAGGGCGAGGGCGCAGAGACGTGTCAAGTCGCCTCCAACAGCCGACAAATTGACCCTCTTCTCATTTCATTTTAATTTGTAGGGAGGAAAATATGCCTAGCTGTTTTGAGAAGGCACAATGGTATGCCTGGATAATTATAATTGGTTTGATGACATAAATTATCTGTTTTATTTATACGGGAATACTCACGTTTAATTAAATCGGATACTCCGACTATAGTTTCGATCACAAAAAAAAAACAAAAAAAAAACAATATGTGTCAAAACCACGTCAGTATTCATAATAAATTTTCTAGGTCGCGTAGCACAATGATGTTAATTTTAATTTAATTAATTTTCTACTTTAAAAAATACATTAGAAAAGTTTTGGAACTGTCTATTTAATCTAATGACTACTGGTTCAACTTTGCACAAAACATATGCACTTATATCGTGAGTAGGTGTACTTATGTTTAGTTAATTAAAGAAATAAAACAAGCAAATTGGTTAAAAATAACACAAATCGGTCAGGTACGCCTACAAACAGCCATCAGCGTCGCCTTGATCTGATTTTAAAATCCTTTAACACCTCAATCTATTATCCTCATAAATTAATAACAATAAAGCTACAGCAGGTTGTAAGAAGGAAATACGTTTCAACAGACACGTTTCTAATTTTCGTGTTGTCACAACAGCACGCTTTTAGGCCATCCTGACGCTCTGTCCGGTGCCACAGAAATATAGTAGCTTTTGTAAGCTTTCGGACGAAACGGTCTCGGGCTTAGTTTAGTCAGCAAAGCGCGCGCGCAACGGACGTGCGGCCCATTTTGATACGATATAGTTTCGCGATTATCGTGTCTCTTTTCGCGAGTTTTCCGCGCTTTATATCTGAAGTGTCTGTTTCGTCGGTTTGTTGCTTTATTCGGATTTCTGAGCGACAGTGTTTTGTTTACGTGTTTGGTTTTTGATACGTCTGATGATGCAACTTTGTTGTTATCTGATACGTGCAGTGCTAATTAGCACCGATAAAATACGTGGAACCATTAGTTTTACCGAAAAGCTTAAATTGAATGGATTAATCTTATACAAATTTACTGGTTTATTTGCCGAAGCTTTGTAGCACGGCAGTCTTTGTAATTTGAAATGCCGTTGCAAAGCAAATCCGAATTCGATTTTATGGCCTCATTACAATAAATGCAAGAGTGCACTTCGAGTGCATTCCAAAAGGATTTATTGTGCGATCGTGATTCGCTTTTTGCTTCGGCAAATGAATTTTACCGCATCGATGTTTACAAACATAATTGATTTTGCCGATATCTACACACAACACAACATTATAGAGGGACAAAAATGTATAATAGGTATAGGTATACAATACTACATATATATTTAGTTTATATTTTGTGGCATATTGTCACCAGCAAGAGACAAAAGTAACAAGCACTGTTGACTCTACAAATTGCCTATCTCGTAGTACCGTTATTGGCCATTCATCAATTCAGTAATCAATTTGTTAACGATTCCAATCGATTCGGTGCTCTGATTACAAATTCAACTGGTTCATTAGGCGTTCGGTTCAGGGATCGTGATTAGGCTGATGTGCTTTTGTTTAGCAAATATTCCGTGTTTATTTAAATTAGAAAACAAAACACAAGCGCCGATTGGGATTTTTATTGTTTATGTATGTTGTTGTATGAATTTGTGCCACAAAATATTCTACAGAATTTGTAGAATGTGCCGGTTTTATTCTGTAAACATTGTACTTTGAAAAGTTATTACTGTGTTGCTCTATGTATGTATGATGTATAAGTTGTACTTTTTTTTGTGATTCTCTTTAGTGATATAAACGGTTTTGTATTATTTCTAGATTGAGATATAAAATGCAATATTACATTCTGCATAATAAGCATAGCAAGGCATAGCTATATATATATCTAGCAATACGTATGACTTTCAGTATTATTTTGAATAACTGCTTTTCCTACACCGGTAGTCTTTATCTCATTCTGCCAATATGAACACGCCAACTTTCTATGGGATATTTATTATTTACCGAAAATAATTAAATTTGTGCTCAAAAATGCAAAAATATTATACTTGCTCTTTATGGAAAGATAACGAGCGTGTAATTGGTACTTTTTGACACATCATTGAATACGAAGGGGTAGGTAGGTACCGGTTTTCAAGAGATATTGCACGTCACTAAACTTGTAAAAGCTATACAATTTGATTAAAACTATACTATATTTAAATTTATTTATCGCTAAGCCGTACGTACGGCCAGCGTAGCAGAGTATCGTCCAACCGCCCTTCAAGGATAGGGTTTTGCCAAGCTCTGTATTTATATAGCTTAGCATAGTTTAACTAATAGATGATATAAAATATGGTTGACAGGCTAAGCTCTTGCATGAACTAGGGGTGAGTTCTGAACAAGCGTTACTCAGTAAGAAACAGATTGTAGGACAAAAATTAGCCAACTTACACTGTGGTGTATTAAAAGTAAGTTCATATAAGCTGAGTGGCCAGCCCTAGAGTCAGATTTTATGTACCGCTAGAACATTGCTTTTCTCGCCAGAACGCCTCTAACATGGCTTGATGTTTGTTGTTATATAGACATAGAACAAACAACCGGGATATACAATTTAAATTTAACGGATCTACAATTTAAATACAGTTTTTGTGGTATATATGGAGATCGACTTCTTCATGATACGTTCTCATCATCATCTGCAGCCTTCTTTTTCCTTCTGGTGGGTATAACCTTCTCTGTTTTGTCATCTTCCTCAGTTTTGCGCCATCTTGTCCAGGTTTGACTATCGTCAACCCATCTAGCTGCCGGTTGACCAACGCTTCGTTTATTTTGCCTCGGCCACACACTGCCCTACTCCACCTGTCGTCTGTCACTTCCCCTAGACACTATAAATATAGTGGCTAGAGGCCATTAAATTGTTTCAAGTCAATAAAATGATTGACTTGTAATGGTGACAAGTCAATAAAATGATTGACATGTCACAATTTAATTTTCTGTTACATTAGTCGCAGGTCGAATTTTAAATACGAGTGGATTTTTAAAACAAGATCGAGGCAGGGGCAGAGCTAGAGAGATGCTTCCTTCTAGCACAGAAAAAATAATACTACATTTTAGTAGGACAAGGAAAGCTCTGAAATTTATTCGGATGATAGTGAATGTTTTGTTTTTGAAAAGTTTAGTTGTCTGGACTAAGCCCGTAAAACTATCTACTCCCAGAAAATTTAGTTAGTCATATATGATTGATTCGACGGAATCGAATGAAAAGAGGTCGTACAGTTTTTCCGCTCATCTCTAATTTTGAATCTATGATTCAGTTTCTACATCGCTATTGGTCTGCTATAGGTACATTTTCCACAACCATTTAGATTGTCTCTAGACTTTGATCGGTCTGGATACAATCCTTTTGCTTTTGGCTAGTAAGTTATTTATTTTGTTGTAGTTTATCAAATGTGACGCTCGTGGCGTAGCTTGTCTAGGTGATTCTAAACGATCACCGATGTTAAGCAACGGACGGTCCGCTCAGTCTTCGGATGGTGACAGTGAGTGGCATTTATTTCTGAGCGCTACCGTGGGTCGGATGACACGTAAAATTGTTGGTTCCGGATGTTTGTTCCAGTTTCTATAACAACAACCATCAGCCATGTCAGAGGCCATCGGGCGGCACATTAACTCTGACACTAGGGCTGGCCACTCAGCCTATACGAACTTACTTACTTAAGGGGGCGACTAATGTCAAAAGTAAGTAAAAGGTGTATTTTTAAACACATAGTTTAATGATAAAGAACGTAAATATTCAGATTAAAAAAATACTATAGGTAGGGGAAAAATCTAAAGAAGCCGAGTAACCGAATAGATTTTTGTAAAATAATCTGGTTTATATTTAAAAAAATATAAAAATTACCAACAAAAAAAAACTGTTTTAATTCAAATGCTCTAAATTATCAGCGACAGCACCACATGATTTTTTACGAATTACATAGCCAAACCAATGTTTTAGTACAGTAGCCGTAATTTTTTTTTCATGCCTACATTTTGACTAATTAAATAAATAAAATCCCACCTAAATTGCTCAAAGCCATCATCATCATCAATTGTATCATGCGATTTTCGACTCTAAACTAATGCAAGACGCGCGGGTGAAATCTGTTATTTTTCTGGCATTAGTCGCACTCTTAAGGCACTTGCCATAAAAATCATAGTTATTGCTAAAGTACAATTTTACAAGTCAATGCAATCCCAGTTTTAAATGCTGTAATAATAAATGTGAAAAAAAGTATAAATGAAAGTAATAAAACTAATCAGAAAAAAAAAATTAAAAATCTTTTTTTGTTGAAATATCCATTCATTGAATACAAGCAAAACAAACATCAAACATTTGTTTGATGTTTGTTCTGTGTCTGGGTGTAGTATGTATTATAAGTATGTATTTACGAAAAAAAGATGTATATAAGTATTCTATCAGCTATCTGGTTTCCATAATACAAGCTTTGCTTAGTATGGGGCTAGATGGCGCTGTGTGTAATAAATGTCCCCCAATATTTATTATTTATTTATTTAATTTATAAAAAATTGCCTTTAGGCAACCCTTACCTTACCCTTACAAGCTGCAACTATCTCAAGCATGAGTCTTTAGTATACCCTAGACATCATAATTCACCATATCAGAACAGCAACAGTCTAAACATAAATCAGATTATATTTAATCTTCCACGCAATATCATCTAATATTACTTAAGTTTATGAACTATTATTATGAAATAGTCTGTACTCTCCGTCAGGTCCCTTCATCTCAATAGACTATGAATCACAACGATATTTATACTCCGCTGTTTCACAACCGACACTCCTGTTACAAGTTACAACAATAGAATAGAAGTATCATTAAACAGTTCCGTTTCAAGACCATCCCATGCGAATTCGTTAAATAAGAAACAATCGGTCAACTGAAAAGGTTACAGTAATTCTGTAGCCTGCTTGTTTATTACCTTTTTCTAGTTCTATAGCTTGTTTGTTTAATCAGTGAGCTTTGGTTGCTGTTGAGATATATAAGTGTAACAAAATATACTTCGAACTAAACCGAACTCATTTAGGAGTTAGCGTGTGAAATCTTCCACTACGCAGTCGGTAATAATCATTATATGAAATTGAATTTTTGTGGGTATTTTTAAATTTATTTTATTTGCTTGTATGTTTTATTGTAAATATATTATGACAATATTCTTTGCTTTGCTTTGCGACCACACCGCCGTGTAAGACAAAACAATGACGAAAATTTGTAAAGACATTACACAAAACACATAGCAAAATTATTTTTTTAAGCTTAGTTCAACCAACTTATACAACTTTTTGGCCTCATCGGACTCTTGGCAATTCTGTGTAATTAAACAAAACATAATAGAAACCACTTTTAGACGATTACAATTACTTAATAAATTAGGTAATTGTTGTACTGGATAAACTCATCCTAAGTTATTACTTAATTATTATTTATTGATGAGTTTATCCAGTACCTAGGTAATTAAAAAGGCTACTTTAACGGATTAAAATTAAAAACACAAGAACCATGCCAAACTCTACAACATTATAACGTTGCACGAAATTTTGATCCCTATTTAGATTCATTTTTAGAATACGCATGGTACCTATTCTAAATCGAGAAACCAGCAATATAAGCCGCAAGTCGCAGTTAGTTTTCAAACACGTACTGCATTGCCGTTGCAAAAGTGACCTACATAATCTAGATCCCAGAACACGTATTTATAGTCTATTAATTACATCCGAAAGCGATCGACCATTAACAACCATATAAGAGCGATGCATTCGCCCACGTAACAATAGGGCACAGCGACGTGCAATACTATGATCAATCTGTACATTCTATAGTAACTGATGCTTTATCTACGCTGTGAAATCATAGTAACTGATGAATTGTCTGTGACATTCAACATCTGCAGCGACTGCGGCCCACATACAAGCAAGGCCAATATGAACAGATCATTCTCCTGTCACGAACAGCAGCATAAACAGGATTGTGTTATTAGGTTGAGGCTTGGAGGATTTACCTCTGGTTTAGGCACAGCGAAAGCCCTACTTCTTAGGTAGAACGGCTGTCAAAACAATGTTGTAAAGCAAATGTATGGAAAACCGTTGTCGCCAGTTTCACACAAAGTTGCATAGAAACTACGACAAAAAATGACAATTATTGGTCGCGCATTTGACGCTCGAAATGCCAATTTGCAACAGATTAAAATTAATCTAATTACGATGCCATGTGGTTTAGTTTCATACGTATTCTCAGTTTAAAAATATGTATATTGGAATAATTGTCATTAAGTCTAAATAGACTTAATGCCGGCTAGCGCGGCCCGTCACATTTCCGTTCTTCATCAGTGGGTTTGGGTAATGTGGTAATGTTTAGGTGGTAGGTGGTGTCTACTATCATTTGCCAGCTTTTGCGATTGAGACGATACTCATATTGTAGCAAACCTCATTAGATTAGTTCTATTAGCGTTTAAAGTTCTTCTCTATTCTTATCTTTAAAGTAAGTCATAGACGTGTGCACGAACTATGTATAGTTTACCTTTGGGCGACGCTGGACACTTTTCATGTGGAAGCTACATCTACGCCGCACCGCGCCGCCTGATTTGGTTTAAAAAAGTTATTATCTAAGGGTACAGAGGACTAAAGCCGTTCAATTTTTTTTTAATACAATTCTTACTTGCTTTGTCTATGTTTAAAAAATACTTGTGCTGTTCTTACTTTTAGCCCGTCCAATTTAGGCTGTGCGTTGTCGGTAAAATATGGCTGAGCGTCGATGTCGATATTAATGTATATTTGCATGGACTAGCATTGCAATTTTAGCTAAACCAAAGCAGAACATAAATTACGGATTAGGCAAACGACATTATAGAAATTTACCACAGTATAATTAAAGCAGAAGGAAAGCCAAACACAGGAAATGGAAAAGGGGTCACACCTCATTTCTGAAGCCCCTGGACTTTGATGTTTGAAATGTCATAAACCAGTCATCGCCGCATTATGACAACATCTTCACATGTGTACGACGAAAGCTATAAAGGCTTCTATATCGGTTACGATCTAATGATGGGAATTATGATACGTAATAAAGATGATGATTATTAGATTTCGTAATGTTCATAATCCATCGGTTAAGTTATGAAAGAGAAAATGTTTGATATACCGTATATACCGAAAAGTTAAGATATACTGTAGGAGTAACAGCGACAATGATTTTTAATCATTAATATTTGACTAACACAACTGTAAAATACTTATCTACTTGTCTAGACATTTGGGATTGACTTCTTTTGCCGCGAGTCCCAAAATCCTTGTAAGTGGTCAAATACTTCATTAATTAACGTTTTATAATGAATGTTACCGTCTGGTAACTACCAACAATTTCAACATTATCACTTATATCTCACACTCTTTTCACACACACTATCCTTACTCAGTCTTCTCTGATATTTTTATACGGTCTTTGCGCTTCAGCATGAAAACAGAATGGTGGCCAAGTTATTGCAGCGTCCTAAACCTAATGCGATAAATGCACTGGCAATTAGTAAAATATATTATTTCAAAAATTAATTTACAATGTTTTTGTAGTGGTAGGACTACTGCAGAGTACGCCTGGGAAAGTACCACACCTTTGCCAGTTATTCAACCGCCAAGAGTAGTGTGCAAGCATTGTTGTGTTCCGGTTTGAAGGGCAATGTTACCAGATAAATTACTGGGTATGAAGAGAATTAACATGTGATATCTCAGGGTGACGAGCGCAGTGCAGTGCGGCGCAGGATTGTATTCGCAAGTTCACACTGGCACTGCTACTGTTAGTGGCAGGCGTGACGCTTACCACCAGGTGAAAGTCTTGCTCGTCTCGTCACGTATACAAAAAAAATACCTACTGAGTTTCACTTCAATAATGATGAAAGAGTGTGATAAATCTTTGGTGGGGACCGATGTTTTCTAGTAAATGTTTAGCTCCAGAGTATATTTATTTATTAGGATTAATTTTACCATCTACTTAGAGTTAAGGAAACTGTCAAATTAAGCTTCCAAATCGATTTTTACGAGACCGTGGGCCAAATAATAGCATGTAAAACACAGCGGTAAAACTCCTAATATTTTAGGAGCTTATGGTATCAAAGAAGCTAATCTGCCTTGCACCGAAATATCTGATCGTTCCTCGTGTCTAATATCGTATTTAGAACGTTTGATGTTGCGTAAGATCGTGTAAAACCCATAAAAAGGTAGCCCTTTAGGTTAGGGCTGACAAAGGTTATGTTTAACAATATTTTTTAGCAAATTTAGCTTTCTCTTTTCCAAATATAGTGTCGCACGCAACGTATACCCTTACTAAAATCGAACTGAAAAAGAAAATGCAGTTGTTGTATCACAATTCCTAAGTGGGTCGAATGAGGCAAAGAGCAATAAAATAACTCTTCGGGATAACAATTTAATATTGCAAAAATTAAAAATTACAGTTTCTTATTTTCGATTGAATAGGTATCATTCAAAGTCTGTGTGCTTCACCTTCGACCACATTGTCGCTTACCAATGGGCGGGTTGGTGGTCAAACGCGAGACGGAAGGGTGAGGTATTTTGGTGTCTATATAAATCAAAAACTTAGAATAGCCATCCGTCTCTTCAACGTGTTCCTTGGCTATAGTTTTGGGTTACATTTTACTACGTACTTATAGTATAATTATACTTTTGTTATGTAAAGTCGTTTTGCCACTCAAGACATTAGCACCATGTCGACGTTTTCACGTGCCAACGTTCTGCAAACATCGGCATTTACCCTGATAGTCCTTTCGATACGGGGCCAGTTTATAGTACGTATGTTATGTAAGTTTTTTAGTGGTATCATACTATTTCGCCTCCCTATATTTTCTGAAAGCATGTCGTAATATTATGCTTCTGTATTAATTCGTTTAAAGGCAAGACACCCCTAGTTCCACCGGGCAGCGTCCACATCCGAACCGCTGTTTATCCGAGCGCGTGTCAAAAGTTCGACAGACTGTTGCTCGCGTATTTATTTATATAGACACGGAAGGTGCGCCAGCGGCCAGGAGCAATGAACTGCTTGACATAATCATAAAATACCCATTTACAGCTAAAGACAATACTAGGTATGGGCAAAGCAGCTCAGTGGTTACCTAAGCGTAGTGCGACTGCGCAGCTGTGACATAATAGTCAAACACTCCCTATTAAGTGCCTATTTACCTACTTAATGGTCATTTATTTAGATACATACAAAGAGAATTATAAAATAAATTTAAAATAACTACTAAACTACTTAAATTTATAACTAAACTAAAATTAAATAATCGATATACCTAAGAGATCAGAGAGAGAGAAGTATTTGTAGGTAGTAAACTTATAGATAGTTTAAACAATCTCTACTGAATTAGATTTTAAGCTTACAAATCACAAATAACTTATGATAAGTCGTCTATGCAGATGGCCTAGGGCTCAATCTTTCATTAATGTTATCTACTTGAACCTGCTCTTAGCATTCGTTATGCTTCGTGAACCAAGTCTTTTTCTCCAGGTTTTATCTGGTTTGTAAACTTTTAAGCAAAATATTAAATACTTGTATTTTGTTATAGTTCAACTATATGCCTAATTGCAAGCCGACAATAAGGTATAATTAGTAAACAAAATGGTTATCAAACATTATTGTTTGCTCTTGTTTTGCAGTCACCGCGTTTGCTTAGGTATGTCCCAAGATTATAGGATTCGCCGGACGCCGTAAAAAGTTTTACGTGGCTGTCAACTTTAGAGGTGTTACTTAAAAAACGTGGTGCTGAAGTTCTTAGTGCCTTTAACCAACGGTATGGGATTTTACTAAATACCTACCTACAACACAATCCATACACACTCACCCTCATCTATCCACAATCTCACTCTCACACCGAAACTCTTTGTCTCTCTCTCTCACACATACACTGAATAGCGCGCGCGTGCGCATACACGCACACGTGAAAGCCAAGAAAGAAAATCGTGGTGGCGTTCGCAAGAGTCTACCCACACTAAATGGTAATGAAGATAATTCTATTTAAACAATTATTTTCTACAACGGGCCTACAACTGTATAAGATTTGAGGTCATTGACCTCGAGGTCACATGCATAAAGACACTTATAGACAAAGTAAGAGCAACAAATAAATAAACAAAACAAGCCCACCCACTAAACGGTACTCTAGCATTGTTCTCAACACGCAAGCGTTCAATATTATCTATTAAAATGAACCTACTAACACCTACACAGTAAAGTAGATACTAATCAGAAACAATGCACGTGAAAATTTACAAAGTATCCACGGGAAAATTTACAAAGTATCCACGTGAAAATTTACAAAGTATCCACGTGAAAATTTACAAAGTATCCACGTGAAAATTTACAAAGTATCCACGTGAAAATTTACAAAGTATCCACGTGAAAATTTACAAAGTATCCACGTGAAAATTTACAAAGTATCCACGTGAAAATTGATTTGTGTTCACTAATTTTTGCATAACATTTCTTAAAAAAATATATGATCTTCGTAAAGAAAAGAGAACCACACCTACTGGTCACTATTTACATCATTCAGCGTGCGACTTAATTAGTCACAGAAAATAAAAATCTTCAGGAAAATACAAACATCTAAATAGGTATTTCTTCTTCCAGATTTAGAAGTTAGTATTTTTTCCTGAAAAGTGATACTGAGAGCAGTCTATACTCTAGAGAGAGTATAGATACTTTTTACTACTGCTCTAGAGATCTACAGAGAAGCATCTAGTTTTAATTTAGAAGCTTTCTATGCTGATTATGTAGTTAGCATATCGGAGCTGTAATACCTACTTAGTCATGTTCGAATGTGGCAGAGAATACATAATGAGGTGTTGCATCAATAAGTACCTTCACATCAGTTCTGTGCTGTAGTGGTAGGACTCTACTGCGGAGACCGTACTGGGGAAGTACCACACTTTTGCCAGTTATTCAATCGCCAAGTAGTAGTGTGCAAGCATTACTGTGTTCAGGTTTGAAGGGCAATGTTACCAGATAAATTACTCGGTATGAAGAGATTTAACATCTAATATCTCAGGGTGACGAGCGCAGTGCAGTGCGGCGCAGGATTTGGTTCGCAAGTTCACAATTCTAGCACTGCTACTGTTAGTGGCAGGCGTAACGCTAACCACCAGGCGAAAGTCTTGCTCGTCTCGTCAATAGAATGTTGTGTGAATGTTCCATATCTGTTTCCTGGATGTATAAAAAAAAAAGTTAATAATCTAAAACTTAACCAATATGCTTTCAATTAATGAACTGAGACAAAACTGACTGGTATTAGAACAAAGCAAAGTTAAAAAAATGTTGTATTTATTTATTTATTTTATATTATTTTATTAATCTTTATACTATTAAACTTTTTTAAACCGCCGATTTTGAGTCTCTTGATGGAGGGAAAAGTGATAATAATACATGCGGCATTGCTTGATTCGAAGGCAATGCTGAGTTTTGGCCGTAAACTTAGCATTTTGAGTTATATTTACTATCAACTTTAGATCAATATTCATTTAAATGGGCAGTGGAAAAATAGTTTGTCCTGCCATTAATATTTTCTTTACACAATACGTCCTAGAAGTTGGGATGACTTTTCATATTTTCTAAGAAATTACTCACTCTTACTCACTATCTCGTACCTAATTCTGTACAAAAATATCTGGCAGTGGCTGGTTCAGAGCCAGAGAGAGAGAGCGAGAGAGAGAGAGAGAGAGAGAGAGAGAGAGCAATATTTTGATTCTAATTCCCGACTTTAGTTGAAACTCCTTTACCACACCACTATTCTTCTGAATTATACCAAAATAAAAAGTAGATAGGTATAATAATAATAGGGTAGATGACTGATGTTTATATCGTTGAAACCAATAGCTTTGATTAAGAATTTAAGTAAATATATTATGTTTATTGAAAAAATAATTTAAATCGGCTAATAGTGTTCTGATATATGAGCGTTTAAAGTTTTTGTTAGAGACAACTCTGTCCCTTTCCCACAAAACAAAAAATGACGTCACGCCTTACTTGTCAGAATAAAATTTATATGGCGTACTGAGAAGTGACGTCACGATTTGCTGTTTCTTCTCTCTGTCTAGCATGATATTAAAATGCCTATAAGTTGCTTATTTTTGATCAGATTTTCATTTTATTTTCATTAATCAGCTATATTTATGGGCCACATTTTAATAGGCCAATAAAAAAAAACCAGTCATCTAGCCTATTGCAATTAGGTACGAGAATTCTTAACCTTTTATAGTCTAAAACCAAGTCAAAGGGTAAATTGTGATGTACAAAATGTTTCTGCGTTGGGTTTAATAAGAAAGTATTTAGTATTTATGACTGAACCAAATATTTCCAGAAAACGATTATTTATCACTAGTTGCAGCCTATGGTTTTATCCAGTTTTCTCGCCTTTCTTTGAACCCCCATGTCAAATTTCGTCAAACTTAGTTATTCTGTTTGGTCATGAAAATATAAAAAACAGACAAACAGATAGTACAGTTATTTCCGCATTAATAAAAAATAAAAAAAACATACAAAATTATAATAATAAAAATAAAAATAAATTTAATATTAATTAATTAATTTTTTATTTTTTATTATATGTTTTTTTTTAAATATTATTAATAATTTAATATAGTCATAAATTTTGAATCTATGAGTAGGTATTAGCTCAAGATTAATGCAAGCTGAATAATTAATAAAGATACTACTCTAACAAATGTTGCATATTTTGACAATGATCAATCTAGTTCAAGTCATTTGAAGCTTGACAACACGGTGTTACATTCTAACTGCGTAGGCGGTGGCGGCGCCGTTCCTAGAGTAAATATTCCCAGAACTTTACCACCAGACGTACCTATCCATTCATTCATGGACCGTGACACGCGCACACAAATCCTTTTTGTTTGTATTAACGTTCGTAGACCCCCATAGGTCACGTTAAACTGGTTTATTATTCCTCATTGTGTCATCGCGCCTACAAACATGTTAGACGAAGAAAAATACGCGACGATTAATTCAAACATACGAGATCGGTTCCTGTGATCTGTTAATAAATATCATTGATAGAAGCAACGTCTTTAACTAATCTTGTGTAAGATTTAATCTGATTACTAAGGAATGGGGTTTATTTCCATGTTTGTTTACGACTGTCTCTGCTCAGAACTCGGAATAAAAAAACAAACGAATAAATTAAATATCCATTTGGTAGTTGTGAAACGGGAACCGCATGGATTAACTAGAAGAGCTAGATCGAAAGAGTTAACTCCTCCAAAGTGAATTGCGATTTATGGAGTGATTTTGAAAGAAAAAAAATCAATTCTTATTAGGTATAATAACAAAGAAAAGTGTGGAAAAAATCGACAGAGACTGCGATATTACGTCGTAGATGTGAGTTACCAAAAGATAATGCGTGTCATGCGAAAAATCTTGTGCAGTATGTTGGAAGTGTGATCATGATCCCTACATGCATCCGAGCACCTCGCTCCATCCAGGGTTCCACTGATGACGTCACCAGGCAGACACGCTCCATTGTACAGGTAACTGTTTTACTTGACCATTTTCTGATAATATAGGCGATGAACATGTTAAAAGTCGTTCATCGCTTTGGTAACTAACAATCGATTCGTTGAACTAATTTTAGTTACTAACAAAAACTTCACATAAAGTGCACTAGGTATCGGGAGCTTCCAAAAAAATGGAGTCAGTAATTTATTTTTTTCAGTAATTGTTAGACTATAAATATAATTAATATTTCCATTACTATTCAACAGAGATAAAAAAAAATGGTAACATAAATTCGTATTTCCCATGCGAACTATAATTATTCAGTTTAAATGAATAAAAAACCTCGTAAGTCCGGGGCACCGCTAAATGACAAGTAAGTAAGTGAGCAATTACTTAGAACTTAGTATATAACGGATAGAACGCATACTTAGAACGTGCTAAGTTTCGAATGCGCTAGATTTAGCTGAAACCGTTCCGTAGTGTTGCCCCGAATGGAGCCCGAGTCCCGCCCAGCGATATTAAAAGCTACGCGACCTCATTTCTCTTCCGCACTTTACGCTTTTAAGCTCTCTGTTATAGGGGGGTAAAGTATCGATATCGGTAAACTAAGGTACCGCTCTATAGTAACAATCTTGTATAGATTTTTGACTCGACGTTAAGTACATAGTAAAGCAACTAAAGTATATTTTTTTGTGTCCAACGGGATCCTGCCGCTGTCTGTCCGTTTGTCTGTCTGTATTTACTATCCCAGAGACGGGACCCTCGGTGTACGAGTCCAGCTCTCCAGCAATTTTACTTTTAAGCTTCCATGTTTAAATATTTCCATGCCTACGTCTGACATCAGTTGATACTGTAGTAGATACCTACAGTATCAACTAATAATGAAGACAGACGATTCAGTTATATCGATTACTAGACTACAATCCCAATTTAAATCTCGATGTGTTAATTTTCTCTTAGCAAAAGTATCTTCCATGTATGCAAATGACTTCATCGACCGTAATTTCGTCATTGTAACCCCAATTAATTTAAATTGCCTTCAATAGAGAGAGATTTTTTACAGTTTTAACATTGCTATAATATAAGATGTAAACTTATAATACCTGTACACTAATGTATTCACATAGTAATGGAATAGTTATTGGACTTTTTATTTTATTGTTTTATATTTAAGTATGCCTTTTCTCAAAATACAGTAATATAAAAAATGCAGAAGTGCTTTCCCTGTCTATTGTATTGTATTCTTTCTTATAAACTCAAAATATCAGAAAATTAATCTATAAAATCATACCAATGTCAAAGTGATCAACATCCTTCCAAGGAATACTAATTGAATCTCTCGTCAAACGTTTTATTAACAGTAAAGTGCAATGTATTGTGAAATATGACTATTCAGCTGAAAACTTTTATGGAGATCGTTAAATTACTGAGTTTATGAGAAGTAAACATATCAGCGTAGCGTGTATTTAGGCTTGGAAATCGATTCGATTTAGTCAAACGACATAACTGAAATTGGCAGATCGATTATTTCACTGCTCTACATTTTACAACCCTTGAAACAAATCGCATAAAATCAAAAGCCTTCCTATAAACTTCCTAGATAAATCGTAAGAGAACTCCAATTGCGTTGGGATGCAGTTCATGATCGTACCTATTCTATTTATATTTCTATAGCAAAGATAATATAATACTAGATACATAGTAATGTTTTTAAAATGTATTTTTTATGAAATCCGTGAAAAGATTTTCAATTTTGTATCTCTAGTTTTTTAACAGTAAATCGTACTGGAAAATTTAATTGAGCGTGCTTGGCTTATGAAAATACTATGCCCGGAGCAACAGACCGTTGACTGGGGAATACGCACCATGCATACACATACAAATACAACAGAATGTATAATTAGTACCCAGTCTTCTACAAACGCAGATGAATAATACGTAGAATCCTACGCATAAGAATCGATAAAGGCAAAGCAAAGCTGTTGGTTTTAATGTTCAAATAGAATCCATTTTAACATTAAAATTAACTAGTTATTATTGTTTCTTTGTATGCAAGAAAAGTGTTCGATCCCCAAGCCACCTGCCATGCGTGGGGACTTTGGAAACCCCTCCCTATTAAAGGGGAGGCCTCCAGCAGTAAACGTCTTGTGGCTGATGAGCGAAGAAAAGTGTTGGGGTGGTAAAAAAAAGTGGTGAATTTTAGGAGCGGACCGAATTTCTTCCGTACGCGGACGAAGTCCCGGGCGACCTCATGTTCAAAATAAATCGTGGTTGGTTTTCGTATTCCAAATTGTACAATTTATGCCAAAGCTTTTTGCCATAAATTGTTTTCCGTCACCCGATTTCCTAAAGGGACCGTAAATTTTGTCGGGTTATAAAGTAGATTGTGTCATGGTCCACATCTACGCCAAACATACGAATCTGTTCAACTGCGAGAGGAGTTAGAAGAAATCGTTGCAAACTTTCTACATTCGAAAAATGTAAGGCAGCTTTATATTACAAAAAAAATGTGTGATTACAGCTTTTCACCTATTTTCGCACTGGCATTTTGTTGGATATTAAGATAGCCATGATGAAACAAATTAAGCTATTATTCAGCCAATTGAAAGTCCCTCATCACGTACAATATTGTGAAATAGGCTGTTTATTTTGGCCTTCTGGTTCATGAGGGGATACGCGGGGAAAGCGCGTCACATTGTAAGCGTAAATTATGTTTGTTTAGTGTAAATAGCGTACGGGAGCTGAAAATATAAACGCATTGTTATGAAAACTAAACATTACTGTGAAAATACACATGGTGATAGACGGGAATTTTGTCGAAAATGTGGCGCGCTCTCATTATTTGTCTATGTTTATAAAACTTGTAGTAGGTAGTGGGCACTTATGAAATAAAAATTTTATATGCCTTAAAATTATCATTCACCATTTTTGACAAACTTCACTTTTATTGTTTCCGTATTTACATAACTAGGGATGTGGGTTTTAGCGCAAACGCGAAAAATCATGTCGATGCATGTCTTTCTCAACACTAGGTATTTTTTTAAGCTATGGGGTTTTATTCCTCCGAATTACGTGCATAGGTAAGTGATATAATGGTGAAACATATACTTTCTGTTTGTGTTGTTTCCAATACTATCTAGGAGCTCCTAGTAAAGTCGTCATTACATATCTTAACATGGATAATATGTTGTGTAATTTTGAGTGTAACTAAAACCTATTTCACTCAATAAAATCATGCAAATCTTCAAAATGCACTGACAGAATGCACAAAGTGCGATGTCAAAACCAATAAAAAATAATTTGGAATGCGACAGCTAATACCTACACATAATTTATGAAAGTTTATAATACATTTACACCTACGCGGCGATTTATTTTCATAATTATGATGATAAAAAGAAAGTAGGTGTACCAAAGAAGTAATTACTTACGTAAAATAAATCTTTAAAACACTTTTAGTGCAAAATAAATTACGTATGGAAGGTTCTTTAAAATAAAGTGCCTCTGTGGGGGGCTCAGCTGTTTCCGAGTCGAGTAATAAAGCGATATGGGGCAGGCTCCCTGTAGCTGGACACAAAGGGGATTAGCAATGGAAGTTATGTGACCACTAGCTAAACGAGCTCGTATAAGTATAAATGCACGGCATACGGTACATTTTATACAACATAATTATTTTGAATATAAGTATTAAAATAAATATCGGTGGACATTTTTCACACAGCGCCATCTAGCCCCAAACTAAGAAAAGCTTGTACAATGAATGGGTAACCAGATAGCTGATAGAATACTTATTTACTTTAATTTATGTAAATACAGAATTTTTATTTTATACTACGGCATTTTTGTTTTTAAATAAGTAGTTTTTTTATATTTGTTAAATATTTATTTTAAGTTTTGTACATATGTAAATAAAATAAAACATATTAATTCATAGTAATAAAAATTAAATTAAAAAAAAAATATGTAAATACATACTTATAATAAATACTACACCCAGCCACAGAACAAACATCTATGTTCGTCACATAATTTTTTTGTCCTGGGTGGAAAGCGAACCCACGCCATACAAATCTAAAGGCAGACATACTACCAACTGAGCTATAAGGCAGTCAATTTATAACACAGCTATTTGTTATTTTGTAGTAGTAGGACTAGGACGCTATTGCAGAGACCGCCTGGGAAAGTACTACACCATTTCCAGATGTTCAACGATTAAGCAGCAGTGTGCAAGAAATACTGTGGTTCGGTTTGAACGGCAATGCGACCAGATAAATTACTGGGCGCATGAATACTTTTATAACATCCCAGAGTGACTGCGCTCGTCACTGCAGTGCAGTGCAGTGCGACGCAAGTTTTTTTCGCAAGTTCACAATTAACACACTGCTACTGTTAGGGGCAGGCGTGATGCTTACCATCAGGCGAACGACTAGCTCGTCTCGTCACTCCATTGGATAAAAAAACTGTCATATTTATTACGAAAGATAAGGTTTGAGTGAATGATTGAACGCGCTACCATCTTCTCCTATATAACTACACAACCTCTGATCGATATCTAGCCAAAAAAAAAGCCAACAAAATTATATACGTCTAGTTATTTAAAAAAGCTATAAATGTAGAATTTGCAACTTCCTTTAAGTAACAAGCAATCAAACTTCACTTATGCTAGGGCTTCACCTGCGTGTAATGCCATTATTTAGCGCGGTATTTGATACAGTACATATCGGCCCGGCATACCCGGCCATATCTGGGCCGGGCGTTAGCACGCTAATAGGCTAGTGGCATTATTAATGTCGTTAGACGTTAGCCGATATTCAAAGTCAAATGATAGTGTGGCCATATGTAGCGCATTGTTTAGTGCATCATTTATTACACGTTAATTATTTTGATAACTGGACGTAAAGCGTCACGCAGGTGAAGCCAGCATTAGACATAAAAACTGCACCAAAAAATGCTAAAATAGCTATAAGCGGCACCACAAAAGATTAGTTATATCTCCAGTCTGATTGCTTAGGAAACGGATGCCACTTCTTGAAGTTGACGATAAAAACGTCCAGTCAAACAGATTTATTACAATCGAAAGCCATTCGGGACCGTTTTGAATAAACAGCCGTGTGACGAGATAAAAAGAGGAGTTGAGACGCGATGGCTTATCATACCGTAGATCATGACTCATGACGCTATCGATTTTAGTATTTGGGTATACTAGTTATGACAAATTACATTACAAAATAACTACTTACTTTCATCATAAGGGATGATAAATGAATATATTTAGTGAGTATAATAAACCAAGCACCACAGTGTGCAGTGAGTTTTTAGTGAGTATATTAATAATTATAAATTTAGTTCAACTTGTAATAATTTTTTTGGCACTGCCACTGTTATGGGCTGGCGTGATGGGCGTTTATCAAATGCAAAAGTAATAAAAAAAGTACGAATTAATTAATAACTAGTTTTTTTTTTGGTTATTGGTTGGTGAATGTTACAAAAAAAACCGCTCACACGGCTTAGTGGCATAATCAGCCATACCAGTATAACATGTAGGTATTCCTTTGCCATCCTACCAAAAATAAACAGGCTAAAAAGACAAAAGGTCAACCCTGACACAAGCCTTACTGACCGTAAACTATTGAATAGAGTTTAAAATAGAGTATAAAACGTAAAAAATAGGTACATATATCTTTAAGTTATGTAATACTAGCCAGTGTCCTTCGGTTTCACCCGTGATTCCTGGGATAAAAAGTAGTCTATGTGTTATTCCAATTTCTTCCAAATCCGTTGTTGTTGCGTGATTGAGTAACAAACATCCAACCTCAGACCAAGAAAAAAATAAAAGATTATTTACCCAAATTCTATAGTATATTTCTTTTAGAGCAACACTTCACCCACACGCGTTTAAAAAGTGGCTTAATTTTTTAATTGGCTCCGTCGTTTTTTTTTTCTTGGTCGGAGCATCCAACATACAAACTTTGACGCATTTACAATATTTTGGATTATACTTCTCAATCCAAAGAAAAATCACGAATGCACGATGCTTGTTCCCCAATTTTGGTTATATCATAATTAAGAGTTCAATCGATAAATCCTTGGAAATCCAACATGTCACGATGTTGTTAAATGAAAACAAGATAAAGATCAAAATGTCGATTGTGTACCTGATTGTAAAGGAAGGGATCGTATTGTATTATTGTACGGCTAACTCATATTTTAATGTCATCCTTTGTAAAGATGAAATTATTTTTGCGAGATTTACCGCATGGCCTACATAATTATTAATATTTATTACCATCAAACTTTTTTATGATATATTTTTGGCAGCGGGGTCCAAGTTGCCCGTGGGTCGACTTGGCCATGGGTCGAGTCAACCACTCGGATCACAAAATAAACTGAAAGTGGTAAACTGAGCCCACCAAACAGATCATCCATCACACATCAGACAAAAATCTGTCACAGTTTTTTTCATTTACTCGTAGTTAGTAGTCTTAGACTGCAATATAGGTACACGCTAGTATGAGCTCATCTGCCAGCTATCTGAAAGTTAATAAGTGAGTGTCGAGTGAATTCTTAAAAGGATTAAGTCATGGCAGAGACAATTTGCAGAGGAGAATGGGGACAAGTGGACGCCAGTCGGTCGCCCGTGGTAGACAGTAAGTAAACTGAGGCGGCTCGTGATGTAGGCAAAAGGCATAATCTTATCGATGTAGTTATAAAATAGCTCTTATAGCATAACTCATAAAGCTCTCTAAAAGCATAACGTATCTGATATTGTCAAAAAATATATACTTACCATATATTTATTAATATGCGTAGTTTGAGATTAGGTGTTTTATATAAACGTGAATTTTTGTAAATCTGCTATTGTATTTTTATTGTGAAAATAATTTGTCCTAAAAATTTAAAATAATTTTGCAGCTATATCTAACATACCTACATAAATAAATGTTACACTTTTAAGTCTCGCTAGAATTTAACTAGTATATTCTGACCACGACTGTACGGAGTAAGTACACAGCCGACACAGGTTTTTTCTACCATGAGTTTTATTGCAATTTACTCAATGCTCGGATTCAGGTTTATGGTATCAATCAGGTAGTAATTTTATGAACTAGTTAATATTTTGAAATTCATTTTACTATTACGTGTTTCTGCGATAAAATTGCTACGCGATTTCGTATTTTAGCGATCTAGTTATTCTACTACTAGCCAGTCTCATGACTACTGATGTACTCATAGCAGTATTGAAGTGAGCGAGCGCAGTGCAGTACGGCGCAGGATTTTCTTCACAAGTTCACAATTCTCGCACGGCTACTGTTATAGGCAGGTGTGATTCTTGACAACAGCCACCATGCGCACCGCGAGAAAATTTTCTCGATTCTTAAAAACAGGACAAGGCTACGAATCTGTATAAGTTTGTCTCGTTTTCGCACGACATAGAGACACGACAAAAATTTCTCGCGGTGCGCATGCTAGCCCTGCAGGCAAACGTCTCACTCTTCTTGTCGTCATCGTCTCCACTGCAAAAAAGCAAGCTAATTAGCCAGTTTAATCTAATAGTAGATTACCCACCTAGGAAGCAAAAGTAAATAATGTTTCATATCTCGAGTATATTGTTTCCCAAGGCGAAGCCGAGGGTGACAAACATGAGATCTGAGGCTTCATTACTTGCTTCCGTGGTGTGTATACGATTTTACGTGCCGCTGCAGCGGGGAGGAAGCGGTTCCTTTCGCTCCGCGTAGCGGGGCTAAAGTAGCCACTTTTGTCCCGGAGGCACGTAGTTTATAATCCCGCTGGAGGCCATCCAAGTATTATATTGCCCGAGAAGGCCTCACTTATAGCTTGATTGTTGCTGTTATAAGTTCAACAGTCGCAATTGATTTTTACGTGCTGGTATCAGATATAAATACCCCCAGATATAATTAATTATCAGATATAATTATTATATTATGATTATATTTATGGTATTATTATAATTATTATTATTCACATATTTATTTTATTTCTTAAATCTAAGTTTTTAACAATATCAAGTTAAAATTATAAATATTATAAAAAACCTAAACCTAGAGTGCCGCCGGCAGTGGGGCAGGGCTCAAGCTGCCGGTGGTTAGGGCTGCAGAGTGAGGAACCTCCTGACAATGCGTGCCGTGTCAAGTACCACTGCCTTTTGTATCTGACCCTTGACCCAACCGTCCAGCGAGAGCCTCTTAATTATTTTTATTATTATTTTTTGTATTATTACCTACTTAGTCCTCAGGTGTTAAAGTTACTCATCCGTAGAACGTTTTTACTTTTGCTCCAACACTAAAATCTACTAACAGTCCAAAAGCACAATGACCTGTAAATTAAAATTATGTGCTCCAATATCTTGAGGTCTCTAACAAGCCGTGTCGTAAATGCCAAGTAGTTTCAAGAAGCGAACAATGTAGAGTTACTGAAAATTTATGGCCCGTTTTTCTGCTAAGTATCTTTTGTAAAATGATCTTGGAGAATATGTTGCAATTTAACTACAAGTCGAAAAAAACCATTGAAGTTTTCAAGTTTTTATCAATTGTAAAAAGTGCTCTCCTTAGGGTAGCTCTTGACATCGCTGTAAATTACCCCCTTTTGGAAGAAATACAACTTTAATCAAAAATGGCTGAAGACAAAAAATCTATGAAATTGTCGAACCTGTATTTTGTCAAGATTAATTGAAAAATACGAATTGTACGTTGATGAACGTTCTTGAAATATTGTCTGGTTGTCAACAGATCTACACCGACTGGGCAAATCACTACCTCGAGCGCGCTCGATCGCGGCGTCGCGCGGGTGCCACGGGCGGAGGCCTAGCTCGGGACTGCGCCGACGGCCTGCTGCTAGCAGACGTGCTCGAAGGCGTCACTGGCCTCAAGGTGCCCCGAGCACATCGAAAGCCAAGGAACCCTCAGCAAATGGTAAGTGATTGCGGACACCACTTAAGTTATACCCCTTATCTGTAAATAGCTGATGATGAACATTTTGGATGCGATACCAGTTCAAGGGAGATTATTATGTTGTTGGCTTACGGATGCTGGTACAAGTAAGTTTTCACTCTGTGTTTGTAGTGGTAGGACTCTATCGCAGAGTCCGCCTGGGGAAGTATGAAACACACAAAGATTTTAGGTTCGATTGTTCGATTGAGGGCAATGTTACCAAATAAATTACTGGGCATGAAGAGATTTGACAACTAATATCTTAGGTGACGAGCGCAGTGCAGTTCGGCTCAGGGTTTTGTTCGCAAGGGGTGATGCTTACATCAGCCGAACGTCACGCTCGTCTCGTCAACCCATTGCATAATAAAAAATGAAGTTAGACCCTCTTTCTCTGTAACTGACCCAGTTTTTATTTATTTCATGAGTATGAAATATATAAATATAAAGTGGGAGGTAAAATATTGGTTTGATAATTTATGAAATTAATAAACGTCGACCGCAAACTACTACACCACATGTATCAAAAAGTCGGCCATGTTTTTGTAAGGCTCTAACTATGTGCGTATACGAAAGATAAATAAATCCAAAGTTTCTATGGAAAAATGACTTGTGGCAGTGAGAAAGTCTACGCGTGTGTAATAAAATTTAAATCAAACGTAAAAAAATATCACACGAGATTACTAACATTTAATTAAACCAGATACTTCGACTATAGTTTAGATTACTGATGAACTTTCTAAAGGAGCGAAAACAGACGCGCTCTCGGTCTCTTCTTGCTTCACACTTTTAATATAATTCTGAGTACATACTCTTCCTCCGGCCTCCCTTTTCAAACAAACAACATTCCTCGCTATGTTTTAAAAAGCCCTTGTTTACGTACTGTTTTAGTTTGCGAAACATGTGCAAGGTAAACTTAGCATGATTTAATTAAGAATGTAGGTCATACGATCTTACTACACCTCGTAAACGAGAACGTTATTAGCCAGCGTTAAAATTCCGTTTATATTCCGACGTCATCGATGAATGTTCATTGTTATGACTATTTATTTATAACTTTACTGACAAAATTTTCCTCTTGGTAAATATAATTGCGATCATCATTATTAGGCCCAACGCACAAGTGATGCCAATCAGCGTAGCAAAGATGCCGCCAGCATGCTGGGTGTGCTACCAGCTGTAGTGTGCTTATACAATCTAGATGATACGGAAGGTATGGTGGACTCTCATAGCTCTTTAAGTAATCCAATTGTCGTCTCATTGTGTAGATTAGATACTTATACGGGTACATAGTAAGACGGGTGTACTTTGTTTTAGTTAATATGAATAATTTGGCACTTGCCAAATTATTGATCATCACGCCAAGATAAACTTTCGGTATATCCGGTACATTTTGTTTTTTATTGGGCGAAAATTAAAGCGAACAGGCAGAATTGGCTTGCCAAAAATAGCTATCAGCCACAAACCATTTGTGCAGGCTAGTCGATAGGACCAAAATAAGTATCTGCACCACAGTTCATCGGTTCAGTTTGACGGTATGTCTATTAAGATCGAAGATAATTTTTGCTCTTTGATTTTTTGGTAGAACTCATCCAAGTATTTGCATAGAATAGTCAGCTTTAAAATTAAAGTTGAAGTTCACCTTTAATACGAATTTTAAAGTTGCTAGCTGCATACTCTTATAACTACTCTTTTTATACAAATTTGAAAATTCTCGTTACACTTTCAAGTTTTATGTAGGTATTTACTTAATTTATTTCTTCGATCAATTAAATTATTGATAGAAGGTTTAACTAAATACTTTATTCTAGTGGTTATTATTTGTACTTTGAAGGGCTACAAAAATGGGTTTAATATTTTTTTTATATACGGTCAAGTGACGAGACGAGTAAAACTCCTGGTGGTCAAGATTACTGATGGTAAGCGTCACGCCTGCCACTAACAGTAGCAGTGCCAGAATAGGCTAGATGACTGATGTTTAAATCGTTGAAACCAATAGCTTTGATGAAGAATTTAAGTGAATATAGTATGGTAATTGAAAACATTATTTAAATCAGTTAATAATGTTCTGATATATGAGCGTTTAAAGTTTTTGTTAGAGACAACTCTGTCCCTTTCCCACAAAACAAAAAATGACGTCACGCCTTACTTGTCAGAATAGAATTTATATGGCGTCCTGAGAAGTGACGTCACGATTTGCTGTTTCGCCTCTCTGTCTAGCATGATATTAAAATGCTTATAAGTTGCTTATTTTTGATCAGATTTTAATTTTCTTTTCATTAATCAGCTATATTTATGGGCCACATTTGAATAGGACAATAAAAAAAAAACCAGTCATCTAGCCTATTGTAAACTTGCAAACACAATCCTGCACAGCACTGCACTGCGCTCGTCACTCTGAACTATCGAACAGCATGACTTAACGTAATGAAAAATCAATACTACAGATTTAATAAGGTACCTTAAAGTACTACTTTCTTCTAAAATGCATTCCGTAAATATGAGTTACTTTAAAACGTGTAAAACTCTACGCTAACTCTTTTTACAATATACTCGTAAACTTACTTATATGAGGTTACATTAAAGTTTCTCTACCCATTGCTTTACACTGTGTCCAATTCACTACATAAATGGTGAGTGAGTGTTATAGGTAACACAGAAACCCATGTAAGTAAACAATGTTAAGTTTCCGGCAGTGCGGCCCGCACCTGTGAAAGTGCAATTAGAAACCAAAGAGTTAAAATGCAGGTAACTTAATTAGGAATAGGTTGCGTGCTGTATAATTTATTACGTCAGTCTAGTAAACTAGGTACACATACTTAAAAACAAAATTATAGCTTGGCAAGAAAGCCTTAGAACAGAAACTTTTTCTTTCATAGCAATTCTGTGGATTATCACGATAATGGATCAACGCATCCAATCATGTTCCTCTGACGTACCTAGTAACTAAAGGGTTCCTAGTATTCAAAACAATTGCGATAGCGGCGCTTTCATTAATATGTTCTCCTAATTGACAATCTATAGATGTGTTTGCAATAGTATAATATCTTAATATTTAGGGGGAGGCCTTAGTTCAGCAGTGGACGTCTCCAGGCTGATGATGAAGCAATAAGCGGTGGTTCTTAATTTTCCTTTCTTAAATGAACCTTACTTACTTGTTTTTTTATAAATAAAATTAAGGATATAAGATTTGATTTCTACAAAACTGAATACTGCGTTACTAATGAATTGATAGTTCGTTCTCAGTATAATTTGTATTCGCTATTCATGCAAAACACATGTGTGGTCAAGTATCTAGGAACTGTTACATAATACAAACAGACTAAACAGTAACAGATACCCTACGTTTTTATTCGCCTAGTTGGTAACCTGATCTTTCTGCGGTGAGGAGGCCAATGGTAGGTGACGACCACATCCGCAACCCATCAGAATATCGTTTGACTTTAGAATTGTATTGTTCCGAGTATACCCTTGGATCATCTATTCTTATTTTTATTCGAGGTGTGGAGAAATAATCCTGTGCAGACGTCCTTAGAACGCAAATACTATGAACTCTCTATTTTATGTAACTCAGGCTATAATAATCTGTATTCGAACGTCACAAAATGTATTGAGCGGACTTTGTTTATAAAATAACTAAAAAAGTATTCAACAATACCTAACTTAACATTTTGAAAGAAAATAGTTCACCGTTTCCTGTACAAGGTGCAAAGAAACCCATAACGGTGGATGCATTGTCGGGTTCACAGCAATGGCTAACAAAGTTTACTAATTAATTATTATTTTATAGTTTATACTTACAACCTGAAAATGATATAATGTTTTTACTTACAAACTGAAAAGAATTTGAGCTTAAGCTATAAAAATGAAGTGTGATTTGCAACAAAGAAGTTTCTGTTCTGGCTACTGAGTGTCAAGTAAAATGTCCATAAAAACTGTCTTCGGCAGCAATATTTCACTACAAACTTTACAATCGCATAAAACGGGTGGCCACAACTTAATCCCATTGATTTGTTACTCTGAGGGAACTGTTGATTTCAGAATCGTTCCCATAGCCTATTGATCAGGTATGGATTTAAGCGGCCCTTTATATTATTATTTTTTTCTTAGCGTCAAGGTGGTTAATATAGTTAACAAGTTCGTTTGCTGAGTCCGTTTATTTAAATTAGTCCGCAGTCTGAGAGTTAAAAATGTTAACAAATAATAAATAAATAAAATATACTATCTGTAACAAAAAAGTTCAACTATATTATACTGAAGGTTATGTATGTACTCATCATTATGAGCAACTTCTACCAGGAGGCCAACGCCGAAAATGCGAAATAAAAAACAGCTGTTCCTTAAAAAAAGTTCATTGATCTTGGACAAAGTGTATGGACAAGATGTTATTTTTTTCGTGATTTTGGGGCCCCATAGAAAAAGTTGTTGATAATGATGAGTAAATACATACCCTTTATTATTGTTGAACCTTTTTGTTACAGATTGTATGTCACACAAATGTTATTTCTATATTTTACACAAATCATGAAATCTAATTTGTAGTAATTAAACATGTAGATTATATGTGAAATAATTACTAATTATTTTACATTTAATCCACAGAATACATGTTTAACCCTATTAAACATTTAACTACTTTTAAAAATAGCACTATAGACTACTATAGATCTTCATTTACTCGTATTCATATCGCGCATTCTTACTGTGATTAAATCAGTATTTTCACTGGTATATATTTATTATTATAAGAAAATTTTAAATTTAAAAAATTCAATGGTCAAGTCCAACTTCGGACCTGCCCAGGTCCATTACCTAGCTAATGTGCATTTGACCATAACACCACAAGTTCAAGAATAAGTCGTAAAGCTAAACGATAAGCTGACAGGTTGTTAAACATGAACTAGGAATCGAGGAAATTGTGAAACGACTCTAAATCATGTGAATTCAATTATTGTACAAATCTACCATAGTACCTAGTAGAAATATATAAATAGGAATGTAAGTAATAAGTTTTTTTCTAAGAAACTTATGTATTTATTTAATAAGTATAAACTTCAAATCCTTACTTAGTTCTTCTTAGTTAGCTTGTATCTTATGTACCTATATCAATATACTCACTCGCAACGCTTTCTGATTACATATAATTATAGGTATAATATTTTTTCATCACACTTGCTCGTAAAGTGGATCTTATTACATCGGGTTTAGGCTCATAATTCAAGCTATTACGCACGCGTGCTTTTTTCTTTACATTACGGCACATAGGGCTATAATAGGTATAACCCGGTAAAGTCAAGTTTGTACGTGACTGCAATTAGACGTATGTATACGAAGCACTCTTAATATAGCCGGGTAATACTTACAGTTTTTTTGTAATACCAAGAAAGAGTTCTTATGCCGCTGAAGTAAATGTCAACCTGCGCGCGCATTGCTGGTTTGGGCGCCATTTTCCGTAAATGTTTGTTGACGTTTTCGCTGTGTGGTTGATTATTATCAAAAAAAAGTTTGTTTTTTCCTCGCAAGTGTGATGAAAACAGTCGTATGGAACTCTTGTGCTATTAGTCATTACGCTCCCCGCTTCCTTATTGGCATAATACCGCCTCTAGTAATGACCAACATAGCACACTTGTATCATAATGTACTATTATGCAATAAGATATTATCCTTTTTAGGGTTCTGTCTATCCTACCTATAAATAATTACTTCCTTTTTAACTGTAGCTGGTTAATACACATTTTTGCACAGTTTCACAGAATAATAATTATGAGAATATTTCACATCATTTAACCGCACACACTTTCAAGGATTAACGTAGGAAGCATATTTAGTGATGAATTTCTGTAACTAGGCATTTAGTTGCAACTTAACTTGCAATCATCCCACTTGCTTGTGATTCATAGTCTACTAAACCAGTCAACAGATATTACAATTTTGCAAGACGAAATTAATAATATCGTTTAAGATGTATTTACTCTGTTTAGTTTGTCTAACATTGTTTCAAAACTTGGAACATGCTTGGCACATGTCCTGTAGGTACTTGTAGGCACTTGTCCTGATTGATATTGTTGGACTTTAAAGTGTTAAAAAACTACTAGTGTAGCACAGCATGTCACCAAAAAGTGTTTTGATATTACCTAAATAAATTATGTTATATTTTAGAAATACATCGTAGTTTAAGCCTTAAGTCATCAAAACTTTGATTATACAGAGAGAGAGCTAGATCCTCCAAGCATCAAAACAATGCCTAATTAAACTTACAATCGATTTTAGAAACAGTAGTTTCATTGATCACAGGTAAAGCACCAAGGGGGTAAACAGTGTCTTACGCCAAGGGCGGCATATTGCACTTTGAGCGTAAAGAGGGACTCTAGAGTTAACTCCCGAGCGAAGCACTTAGAAGACTCTAGAGCGTAACATCTATTAGCTCTACATAATTTTTATGAGCTCTACATAACTCATAACTACATAACTTATGTAGAGCTGAGTCCTGAGTGAAGCGAGGTTTTCAGGCTGCCCAAGACGAAGACAAGCTTTTTCCTAGAATACACACTACTTTTCATACCTTCTGCGAGAGAATAAAAGCCCAGTCGCCTTTTTTTGTGTTCTACTTAAGGTGGCCAGTTCGATTTTTATATAAATTTTCTCTTTACAATGCCCGTATCTCTGCTAATAGTTTTCATACAAATTATATGGTTAAAAAAATTTACATTATATCCCTTGCAATTTTCATAGCACTTTATAACTTGGGATATAAATATAATGCATTGCTTTACGTTGACATTGGAATTGGAATTGGACATTGTCGAGCAGGTGGTTTGAAAAGTCATTACTTATATACCTAGCATATAATGGACTTAATTCAATAACATATCCAGTACCTACAGATTATTCTGTAACTAATATGACTGATCTATGGCTGCTATGAGATCAGAGCTATAATCTGTACTTAATGGAATAGAAAATAAAATCGTATGATGATGAAACAGGTAAAATTATATTTTAGTACCTACTTACTCCAACGTGTTTAACGAAGGCACTTAGGTAATTGAATTTAGGTCTATATTTAATTCACGATTCTTAACTAGTTAATGGAAATGCAAAATGATTTTTTTAGGAAGCTGCCAACCCAATCCCAAACGCATCAGAAGCCCGTTTTCTTACAAAATTAAATCTAGATTTACCTTTGTTTAATTACTTCTTTATCTAATGGTCCTTTACTACTCAAATGTTATTCTTACAAAAAACTAACTGAGGACTCATCATCATCATCATCATCATCAGCCCGGAGACGTCCTCTGCTGAACGAAGGCCTCCCCCTTAGCCCGCCACACTGTACGACAACCTGCCATTTGCATCCACCGGTTGCCCCCGACTTGAGGACTAAACAAGTTTTAGTATTTTAGTTTCTCAAATATTTCTTTCACTACCTACATAATATTCAAAGAGAATTTAAACATTCATCAAACGTCCTTAATTAATTAATGGAGCAAAGGATTGGAAGGAAAGCGATTTATTTCAACAATTTCTAATTCTGTAGTACTTTTTTTATCCCGCATTCCTACACTGTTTGCATACATAGAACATTGTTTGAGCAAGTGTTGAAGGAGACGACTCAAGCTATCCTTGCAAAGTAAATTTTATTTCATTGTTTCATGCCGTTGACCTTAGAAATGTATAATTTCACGAATGGTATGGCATGGTATAGAATAGGATGCTATAAGAGAGATCATCTTTATATCTTGCCCTGCTATACAACTTTTCACTGAGAAAAAGTCAGTCGACTACTGGAAAACTGGACAAATTGGACATAAGTACTTAGGCCTATCCTCGAAGGACGATTGATGCATACGCACCACACTGGCACAGTTGCGGGTTGGAGGATACACGTACTCATTGAATTTCTTCGCTTGACTTTTTTATTAATTATTTATTGCAATATTTAATAATAATAATAAAATAATATGGAAACTAGATAGCTGATAGACTACACCTAGACACAGAACAAACGTCTTTCGTCAATTCGTCACATAATTTTTTGTTCTGGGTGCACAGACATTTTTTTTTTTATAGAACAGATTAACTTATTTGGCTTTTATCTGCATTAGTCTATGAAATTTAGTGATCCACCCGTTGATACATTACGTTCAAGCTTAGCCGAAAACTGAAAGTGTAAGCCGCGGTGTCATCAGTGTGATCTAAGTATCTTATAAGCATACAAATATTTTCCGGCATAAAAATTATCCTACACTCCACTCCTGCAACATAATCTGCTGGCTTGTCACACGCCTTGGCGTAGCTGTAAGTGTGACAAGCAATTGATAATAATTAAATAAATAGATAATTACGTCGTGCCGTCCAAAACAGGAAAGGACAAATAAAAACCGAATAAACAGGATAATTCCCATTAAAGTAATAATATAATTAACAGTATTGGTATGATCAGTAAGATGGTGCTTTGCAAATAGGATATTAAAAAAGACACCCATTTTTGTATTAAAAATTTCATTAAAAGAAGCGATTAATCACATTATAAAAAAAACACTAACCATACTATAAACCACAACATTTTACCGTTATGTTAATTAATTTCTTTAACACTAGCTATTCATTTGGTAATAGGGTCTAAATGCATCGACATCCCAGGGCGACCTCTCAACAGCTCCGAAAAAAAAAACCCAGTTCTATCATCAACTTAACCGTCTTTTTTGCGTTATAGGTAGTCTGTTATACTTGTAAACTGCTAGTTTAAAACCGTCAACTACACAGCCTAATTTCTAAAAAAGATTTATCACTCAAGGCGTTATTGTTTTAAAATCGTAAAGTGTTTTTAATTATGAAATAAATTTGTTTATATTTTGGATAGTTTTTTTTTAACTTATATGACTTCAATGATCATTGAAATAATTTAATTTTAAGTATAGCTTAGTAAAGTAATAAATTAAAGTAAAGTAATAATACTTAAAATTTCAACTGTACTATGCTATTAAATTTCAGATCTACTTATAACTCTCAAATAAAACACAAATTTTAATAAAATGCGATTTTATTTGTAAATTTATATTTATTTATTTATTTATTTATTGAGATACGCCAACAGTGAACATATTACACATTCTTAAAGTAGGTACATAACACAAGGATCTGATACGATCACCTTTTACAGGCGTATACAACATTCGCCATAAACAGTGTTTATACAGAGAATTAATGTAAAACTATAAAAACTATGAAAAACTATGAAAACTATAATTTTAGCAGAACAGACAATTTAAAACAATATGTAAGTACTTAATACGTAACTGTAGAATTAAAATACAACCATTATTCGTCTCTGGTTAGAGACTTTACTAATTTGGTTTTAAAAACCAGTAAAGAATCGTTAAATACATCAAGATCATTCAAGGAGACGTTAAATTCATTGTAAGTGCGACACAATCTTTGCGTTGGAGAGTTGCGTTATATTTTTCAATATAAGACTGACTTAATCTGTGGTTAAGTTAACCGAGAAATTTACCCGTTTTTTGCGTCCAGCCATCCGTTATAACATAGATCGTTAGTTAAAATGACTGGTGGCTGACAAACAAACGTATTGTTTGCTTGTCTATAACATAATGATTTATTGCTTTGCCGCCAGCGACTAGACATGAGCAAATAATATGAAGTAAAACGGTTCAAGATCAATCATTAACCGGCCGTTTTAAATTATACCTCTTTTGATACTAATTGATGGGTAACTGGTCAACTTTTTGTAATAATTGAACTAATTTAATACAAACTAGGTAGTTTAATGAGAATAAAAACGTAGGTAGGTACATAATATCTAATAAATACATACCTACAAAACATTTATTTCTAAATGTCAAGAATCAAAATACTCGTATAATCATAAGTTGCTGTTTTTGTATAACAATGAGTTTTACAAGTCAAATTAAAATACCAAATATATTTTCTAAGTCTTCTCCTGTTCCCACGTTATACCTTATATTTATAACATGCCCCGGCTCGTGTAAAATTGGTAGCAAAAATACTCAACTTCTAAAGAGACCATTTTACTGAGAAGCATATTTTTTTTGTTTCGCACAAAAGTCCTGCTTATAACAATTCTACATGTATTGTAAAATAATAAATAATACGACATATTTCCTTGGTAGCTTCGCATTGGTCCATATTTTTACACGACTTAAAAAAAAAGGAGTGTAATGTTTTCAGGGTTCATGTACCTGCATGTATGTGAGGTTAGTTCCTACCTCTATGTTTATACCATAACTTCTAAATGCCAGAACATATTTGGGAATATGGGGTATCATTAGAATCCCGAGTGACACTAGCTATAATTTTAAAATTAGATTTCTTGTTAGCGTTTTTCAACAATAAGCATATTTAACACCTCCGCAACATTACAGTACTATTATTATTGCCATATAATTGGTTAAATCGCTTTCTTTGAAGAAGATAGGGCGTAGGTGTGTAGGCATAATCTGTGGGCGTACTGAAGCTATGAAGGTGAAAAAAGAATTTGACATGTCTCGTTCTAAATTTCATTCTTATAGTATTCGTCGCTGTTTAGTTTTGTCTAATTCGTTTGGAGATGCCAATATCGCAGATTATATAACAGTAATTACGGAAACAATACTAAGATCTTCCCACAATGCTTACATACCAAGTACCGACACCGGCTACCGTCTACCGTACTCATATATCGTCCGTCCGATACGAAGTCAACTCGTTGAAGTCCATTCATTCGCGCGTAAGCATGCCTCAGTAGCGGCTGCGTCTCGATACGAACGTGCTCGACATCGATAATAACATCGATATTTTCTTAATCGATTAAATTGAAAACATATCGACAAATTTAATGTAATCGTGTGTAAGTGTTGTGTGTGAAATAACTTAACTTTTTAAACTATTGCGTGCCAGTTGTTTGGATTAAAGTGTTTTTGTAACAGATTTACTTTTGGGCTGTAATTGAAAGGTCAGTACCATTTTGATTTTATTACAATTGTAATCACATTGTGTTGTTTTAAATTGCTTATAAGTCTTATAACAATTATCAAGGATTTTATAAAGATTACGATTTCGGGATCAAGGTTTTTTGTTTATAATATTTGTTACCTTTAAATACCTGCTTTTAATATGTTTTTATCACTTTTGCGCATTGCAATTAAATAAATGGTACCTGGTTCCAATTTAGACACGTACTCAACTGTGCAACTAGGTCAAAGATAAACATCGGATTGTAGATAATCGTTGCAGAGATAAGGTCGCAAAAAGACCAAAAAAGACCAAAATGTATGTGGGTGGGTCGGTATCTAAGGTATCGTTGATGGTACTAATTTTATTTATGTAGGTATTTGTTTGTATATAGTTTATTAGTTGATGCGCATTGATAAGATTGCACAAGTGTGTTGCATTAAAATTAAAGTAAAGCGATAATCAAGCTGATATGAACGCGGTAGTAGAAAGAATCACTTTTATGTTGTAATAATATACCTACTATACATATTCATATTTTGGCGATAGTTATAGTTTCCGTGGCCCATAGCAAAACGTAGGCATTATGATTTTATTTAGCCAAACTTGAAACTGCCCATTGAAGAAGCAGTCGTCTTCAGCCATAAGACGTCCGCTGCTGGACGAAGGCCTCCCCTTAATAGAGGGGTGTTGCCATAATCCCCACGCTTGGTAGGCGGCTTGGGGATCGCAGAATGCTCACCACCGTTAGCCAAGAGGACGCTGCTGCCCGTCCTCCGGTGGGTCTGGTTGCAGTTTTAGGACATACCTACCCAGGTCCCAGGAAGAAGCAGTTGCCATGGCCTTATTCTGTGCAAACGCATACAATGTGTAACAAAGAGGTTCAACAATGCGAAAGGGTGTGTATGTACTCATCATTATAAATACCTTTTACTATAGAGCCAACTAAGAAATCGCGAAAAAAAAACCGGCGGTTCTATACAAAAAGTTCATTGACCTTGGACAAAATGTAAAGAACAGCTGTTTTTTCCACGATTTCAGGTTTGGCCCCATAGTGAAAGTTTTTCATAAAGATGAGTACATACATACCCTTCCGTATTGTTGAACCTTTTTGTTACACATTATATAAATCAGCACGTTGATGATTGATCCGTTAACACGATGCTGATGATAGCTCTAACTGCGGCGAGAATGTTATTTTAATAATTGAAGACCGCCAGTCATAGATATTGTAAAAAAACCTTTTTTTACTAGATCTAGGTCACCAGTATTGCTTCTAGACCAACACAGGAGCGCCAATAAAACTAGTGACGGTCTGGAATTTATTTTTCACCTATATACCGTTCTGGGTGCCGCTGTCATGGGTCATGGGTCTATTATTTTACCTTCAGAAAAGCGCCCTGTTCGTATAAATATTTGTTACCTACCATAAAAACATAGGGAACAAAAGCCCGAAGACTGATCGAATATCTTAAAAATCGTAGTTAGTTTATTTTTATTAGAAATACTGTAATTACTGGATTAAGATGAATTCCATAATCCTACTTCTAAAGTTATATTTACTTATTGCTTTGGAAATGAATTAAAATAACCTTTTAAACGTTTGTTTAATTTCAACATAAAACATAAACGTCTGTAATATGCGCTCGTTCCCTTTTAAATAAATCAATTCTTGATCGTAAATGCAGCTGTAAAAATGATCAAATGAAATGAAGTTACGCTTCTGTCCCTTGTCGAAGCGCAGGCGCAGGCGCCAACTGTTCTCCTTGAACTGTCGCAACCATTAAAAGAGTGGCAGATTTAATGTCAGAGAGCATTAAGATACACATGCATGAAAATAATTATTATGTAGGTATATTACTTACACGATTGCCTTTTGAAATGATGTGATAGAAAAAGAGTTTAATCAAATATCGATTATATGCAGTTGTATTTCAAAAACATGTTTTAATTGAATAGTGACCTTTACCACAGAAGGAATATTAATACTCTTTACACTAGAAACTTAAATAAATAAATAAATGTTTTAAAAAAAGATTTAAGGTAGATTGTAAATTAGTTTAAATGGCCAAACTTATGTTTAGCTAAATATTTTTACTTATCGCATATTTAAAGTCAATAAAACTTAGTCGTAGATTGCAATCGATATGAAGCGACGAAAGTTTTTGCAAATTATTGTGATTTACAAGATTACTATATCATAACCGGGTCAGAATAAAACCGGCTACTGTACAGACACACATCTATACGCGTCTATACTCACCATTTCTGCGATGACCTCAGTCTGTGTATTATTGATTAACGGTAATCCATTTTTGAAGCAAAACCATTTGCATCTTTGATGAGTTGAAATTAGGCATCTTTTGGTGAATAGTGAATATAAAGAAGACTTTTTATTTATTTTCATATGAAATTTCAGCCAGTATTGGCTAAAAAATCAAACAATACAGCTATATATTACGTACCTACTACAGCGATATATTACGTACCTACCGTCATTAGATATTATTCCTAAACAGAAACATGATTTTAATCGGTATATTAGATCAATCAATTATTGGTACAACATTCAGTATATCATTATGCAGATCCTTCTCTATCCCACTACTAGCCTTTTCTCTTTGCCTCGGTTCTAAGCTGATCTGACTGATCCAAGTTTTAACCGCGATGGTGCCCATTTCACACTATCACACTTCACACTAATATCAAAAAAAACGAAAGCACGCCAAAACGGCCGAACGGCTTTGTATGAAGATCGCAATGGGAATACGTTCTCGGAACAAAAAACAATTGCCTTTAAAAATATTATAGGCTAATTTTCATCATCAACACCACCGTTTTTTATAATCACGCAGGTGAAACAGCGGGGTGCAGCTATTGGCTCATGATATATCGGGCTAAGTGCTTTAGCTAAAATTAAATGTATTATTAAATCAAATGGCAGAAATGCGAAAGATAAACTGTAAATGAAAATTAAATCTAATAACACTGAATAATACTTTTTCCTTATCCCGTTTTCATTGGCAATAATTCAGGCCTACACATTTGCGTTAAAATGACTCACAAAGTGATCTTGTTCAAGTGAGCTCATAAATAATAACAATCATTGAAACGTGTTTTTGCTCAGCACAATTAGAAGGTCCATGGTTCTACGAATCACTGGTAACAACAATGTGGCTAAACGAATTATCTTTAATTCCAGGAACGTACAGTCAGATGGACCTAAGAATAGATCGGGGTTACATTATATATTTGGGGATTATGACATCGAATTAAGTATTGAGTTACTAATTTTAATGTAATTTTATAACAAACACTATCTAACGACCTTTAGTTTGTAGATAGGTTATAGGCTTACCGTCATATGCATAAAACGTTATTAAGTATTTCAAACCCGTTTTAGTTAAAAAGTTTTTTGTCTTCTTTTTTCAAACTCAAATCGTAATTCGAAAGAAATTTGACAAAACACTTTTTAACAAAAAATGGTTTTTAAAAATATGTTTTTGCGGTTTAAGGCATATGACGGTTAGCGTATCCTAAACCGAAAGGGGGTCTTATAACCCCATTATATTCATCATTGCGAACAACTTTTACTATCGGGCTATGCCTAAAATCTTTCTGAAATCATTGGCTATTGACAAAATTGATGAAACGGATTCCTTTCGGATTTCTTTTTCACGATTTCAGGGTTGTCAGGGCAGTGTTCTGTAGTAAACGTTTTTTGCTACGATTAATACTATTATACTATATACTATACTTTACGACTTAGTACTTTAGTTCTGCGTAAACTTATGAATGCCTAAATGAATGACTTACTAAAGCTGGTCATTGCTTGTGAAAAATCAAGCACAGAGCCTCAAAATATAGAACGAATCAAGTAGTAACTACGAATCGATCTGTTACACGTTGTAACGATCCAAGTCTAATTCCCCTAGCCACCTTGCCCCAAAGACTGGAAAAATCCATGTAAGCCCTCTGGGGGTCTAGATGGACTACTACTATTCCACATCTAGTTGGGCTCCGCAGGGGTGAAGGCTAGATATATCGGGAAAACGTCCGCTCGCCAATTTCCTCTGAGATCATTCCGTCGGCGTCACGTCTCCGGTACAATTGTCACGTCCGCAAGAATTCCACCCACACCAATCCAGTGCTGTACAGCCGAGATGCATTATTATGCAGTACCTTGGCAACTGAACTAGTATTTTTATAAATTTGTACTTAAATGTAATTAAGTAAGACTTAAAATTATATTTTAAGTCTACTTTAGCTTACTGTTGAGTTCAAATGATGACCTAATTAAGTAATTAATTCTGGCATTTTTATAAAAGTTTCTTTGGCTCAGTTACCAGTTATTGGCTGTCTTTATCATCCGCTCAAGTTTACTGCTGGACATTATGCGTCTCCTAAGACTAAGGCACAGTCCCGGACCTAGTCCTTTACTGGTTCTGGACCTGAGTATGTTCTAAAACTGCATACAGAACCACCGGAGGACGGGCAGCAGCGTCCTCTCGGTTAACGATGGTAAGCATTCTGCGATCCCCAAGCCGCCTGCCAAGCGGTGGGCATTATGGCAACCCCTCCCTAATAAGGGGGAGGCTTTCGTCCAGCAGTGGACGACTCCTGGCTAAAATAAGAAAAACGAAAAAGAAAAAAAAACTGGAAGAAAAAGAAGACATTTCATTTTTATAGTGTCGTAACGTAAAACACAGTTCGGTCCTCAGATTTTCGCTTTAAGGCCGGGTATTCCATGTTTCAAGCACATTTTTTAATGAGATCGATCATTAGTCTAAAGCTGTATCAGGTAGAGTCATACTTAGCGGGGCAAAAATATGGCGGTTACGCAGATTCGTGCGTGTCAAACTTCGATTTTTGAAGATTTTCTCAGATTACTTGAAAAGGATAGAAATTAATAACTTTTGAACCACAGCATGCTCTCCGAAATACTATTAACTTATAATACATATTTTTTTAATGTGACTATGTGCTGTAATTAGGACATAAAACTGAAAATGGTTTAAAAATAGACACTGTTTCGGTATTTTTTTCTATCGAGGAAAGTATAATCAATCGTGTTTTCATCCACAGAAGTTACTAAGACGGATGTTCTTCTGTAACATTTTGTATTTTTGGGCTTTAAATATAGAAATTTGACTAAATAAATTTGATTTTGCGAGGGACAAATTTGGTAAATACAAGCCTTAAGTCACATCCAACTGTCTTCGCAAATCGTCACTCCACTAATCATGTAGCACCCTGTTGTAGTTATTTCTGAAATATATGTGAACTAGTATAATGGGTGCATATTTTTCTACTTACTAGTCAATATACTGCTTTGCAAAAGTAGTTAATTTCTCATACTTCGTTTTTCATTTATCTGACGTCTAACAGTAAGAACAGTAACAGTAAGTTTTACAATATTGCTACTGCTTTTATAAAAGGCAATTAAATATTTTAAAAACTTAAAAGTTTTAAAAAGAGTTAAAGCTGTTTTTTTACACTAGTTTCATTTGGGTACTGCATGGTTATCACAGCCAAATCTTTCAGTATATATGAAACCTGGGTACCTCGTGTACTGTGCCATATGAAAAACTATCATTTGAACACACGATGTATGACAATGTCATTAGAGATGAGCTACAGCACGAAAGTGGATTTCTTGATTATTATCTTGGCGATAAGATCAGATTCTTATGACCTCACGTTGAAATTCGTGTACTTACCTACATAAAACTAGATCATGTCATGAGAATTTCTAAATAATGTACCTATATACCTCCGTGGATACCTACCTAATATATGATAATCAAGAGTTATTGTTATTGGGTCAAACTTGTACAAAGAACGGAATCCGCCCTAGGTAATGACCATAGTACCTACCTATTACTACCATTACTTAAATAAATAAATTAAAATTACATTGTTTGATCCAGTTTCTATAACAACAACCGTCAGCCATGTCAGAGGCCTTCAGGCGGCACGTTAACTCGGACACTAGGGCTGGCCACTCAGCCTATACGAACGTACTTACTCACTACCAATACTTTTATAAATGCCACCTTCTGTAATAAAATGATTTTTACTTTTTACTTTAGTATTTTTACCTTCTACTTAAAATACAAATGTACCTATAGTTTTTTTATCTTCTACTTAAAATACAAATGTACTTATATGTATATGTAGCTTTGCGCATAATAACAGGATGGAATCTTTGATCACATATCTCATCAAAATTATACCAGATCAATACATGCGATCTTAATAATAAAATATAATTGACTTCCACAACTTAATCATCTAACAATGCAAATTAGATAACCACAATTTGCAGTATAAAAAGAGATCAATTTTAAATAACAATTACGGCTATAACAATTTGATACCAATCAGCAATTTCGCCGACATTAAACAATGTAAGTAAAAACAAGGCCTCAATTTATACACAAAAAACATAGCTCATTCATTATCGTATGTTATCGATAGACGTTCAGGAATCTCTTTATCCTGTCCAACCATAGTCCAGCTGTCGAAATGGAGACGTCAGACAGAAATCTAAGCATGTGTTTCATATTATTTAGCATAAGCATCCGACGCTGGTATGACCCTGAACTTAAAACAAAGCTTAGGAGCACGTATCTATTGAAATTACGCTTGGAAATTTAATTGTATAACAAATTTGAAAGAAAAACAACTTCTAACAATTATGGAAGCACCTCGAGCGAGACAAACCCATACAAACAAAAAAAAACAGTATCAGTCCACAATAATTGACAAAGAAATCAGCGAAAATAAATAATAAAAAATACATAGAATACAGTCGAACACATCATCATGTTTTTTATTTTATCTTTATCTTAGCTCTATCACAGTCTCCCTTCTTTTTTCAAGTCGGTTATAAAAATACACATATTATCATGCGCTTAGAATCCACGTGGATAGAAAAAAAAATTGAAACAGCGGAAACAGCATATTTATAATGTTACCTAAAACTATGATATTATTAACGCAATAATCATATTACATTCATTTAATTAATTATTTATCATCTCGTGCAAAAAAAAACTGATCGTAGATACCTATTACTATATAGTGCTAATGACACTAAAACTGCATTTTGAAAGGATGTCACACTATTAAATTCAACTTTCATAAATTTCACTTTATTAATTAACATTCACTTGCAATGTAATGTAAACTGCCAGTGGCTCCTACACTCGTGATCCATAGAATTCGTGTCAATCATTTGACTGATCAAACCTCCACAGAATACCTATTAGTTACATTGGCAGTTTCGGCTCGTCGAACTTTCGTAACAAAGCCGTGTTTGAGAAGCCAACGGATGTTTTTATGATCTCCATAAGTTTAAACATTGTTGGTTATCTTAACACTTTGTTTATTGAAAATAATTCAACCGATGATAGCTATGATCACAATGTATGCACAAATAAAAAATCCAAATATCTATTTAGATAACCTTATTCTTGCTTTATCTTTATCCACTCTGACTAATTAAGCGAGGTTAGGTATCTATTAGGTACAAAATGGCCGTGAAATTATCTGGAACCATTGGAAGTAGCTAAATAATTATGGTTAAGAACAAGCATTCGTTTGAGAGTTGTAAATAGATTGTACATTCCTTCATAACAAGACAAGTATTATATAATATAGGAATACTATTTAACTCTTATCCTAAAGAACCTATTATATTACACAGATAAAACATTGATTGATTTTTATCATCCCACTGCCACGCATTTGCTTTGGAGGCATCCTCGAAGGGCGATTGGACCATTTTAGCCACGCTGACCTAGTATAGTGCGCATTGGCAATCTAATATAATATAAAAAAATACGCATAGGAATACACATGTAAGCTGCATTTTACATGAATAAATTTAAATTGGCGCATTCGCATGTTTTCTTCATTATGTGTTCTCTTCTCTTCGAGTCTGTAGTATACAATTTAAAATTTGAATGTATATTCCAAAAGGGTCCTTCCTGAACTAGCTATCACGACTTATCTGGTGAGCGATTCTCCATACAAACGTATTCCCCTATTTTCTTTCCGGATAATAGGTACCTCTAGAGATTTTTTAAAATAAATTATAAGTCTACTGTAGACATGTCACTGTAATTTTCTTTTTCTCAGCAACTAATTACAGCAAGTAATTATATCTACTACAGTAGACCTAGACTTTATAAAAAAATGCTTTAGAGGCACATTATCCAGGAATAAAATAAGGGAATATTCCCCCGGATTCCCCCTTAATCTCGACCTCGAAGATCCAAAATTATTTCAACGCAGAAACGAACTCTAACAGCTACTCGTATGTGCAGCATTATCATTGCAACTAATGACTGTTGGGTGTCTGGATTTGGAATGGTTGGACATAAGCGACGCGGCGGTGAAACTGAACAATAGCCAAGCCATTGTTTGATTTTTTGGCCTGCATTTCTTTTATCTATAGATTTACTGTTTGTTTTTTTTCAAAAATAACAAGTGCGTATCGTGACGTGACCACAGGCATGGCAAAAATATGATAAGTTGCATTACTAATAAATAGCGTCACAACATTTCGATCATTTACAATCGGTACCCGTACGGTTAAGCTACAAGTACAAGCACAAAAAAAATATTAATCTTGTCATAAGTGAGATGATGAATCTTAACCGAATTAGCAGTCCAACGCAAGCCTGTATCCACATTTAAAAAAAACTTGAATGTTGTGATCAACATGCTTCTTAAATAATTCTCGGTAGTGACCTTTACATTTTCTCTGTAACGCGTTCCAGTGGCTTTTTTAATTTCGTAATTTGACCACTTTTGTACGAGTTAAAACACCTGGGAAGTAGGCACCTTAATAAATTGTTTTAAGCTCAGCAAATTATTTTAACGATTCCAATAACGTAAAATATTTCATTGCAAAAGTCTATTAAACTGTCACTGGTTTAAATTACAGGTAAATACCTATCCCATAAATAATCATAGAACCGGTAGGTAGGTATAATAGGTAGGGGGGCCTATTATGGAGGCGTTCGTCCAAGAGTGTACGTCTTCTGGCTGATGATGATGAATCATAGAACTGTAACAACTACTTAAAAATCGATTCTTTTTCCCTAGAGCCAACAGTTCATGTTCAAGTACTTTTGTACTTACGACCATTCTAGTATTTTTTTTACCTTCACGATAAATGCACTCACATTTCTCACGGCACTTCACATGAATACATTGTAGTTGAACAAAACAAGTCGCTCATTCTATGATTTGTTACGCATGTTGAACCAAATCTACCACACCTTAGCCGAAATGCATTTTAGTTTGCTATAGACGAGCGTCGTCGTAGAAGTTCGGTAGGAGAATTAAACTTTCTTGAAGTTTGTCTAGATGTTGGCGTATTTTTTTTTTAATATAATGTTAATACATATATTTATACGTAGCATAACAACAAACCTAAAACTACTTAAAATTCAAACTAAACCTTTTAAAAAAAAATTGTACAAATAAAACATAAAATTGTTTTTAGTTATTATTTCTTTATAAGTAATTGTTTTGACATACAAAAACCTCTATGCCAATATATTTGAAAAATTCAGAAGAAATAGTCATCACCTTCCTGTTTTTTCCCCACTAGTAGGATAGCTGTTTCTTCTCTCCACTTTGATCTAGCAGTGAATGCAGATAATATACTATCCACATTTACATAATTTGCTCACACAAAGTTTAACGCAGAACTACCTAAGAAATAATGCTTTCTCCACAATAAACTTCTATGTAGGCACTAATGAACAAAATAGATCTGATATAGATGTCAGCTTCATTATACTGCACCAAAATATTCCTAGAAAGGGTACCAACCGATCAAAAAAGTAGCTTGAATGTCAATCACCGCTCGTCTGCGTAATCTTTATGAGCTAATTTGTTCCGTATGACAGATTTATGGCTCCGAAGGTGGTACTTACGATGTGTAATTTAGAGTACCCACTCTACGGGCGAAAGTCGTTAATGGGCAATACTCGGACAACCCGGATAATTAATATCAGTGGAGTAAGCCGTCCGTGTCATTGGGTCGTACGTACAATACCTACAAAATGCAAATCACTCGACAGTGTTTCTTGCATGTTGTATATATAAGGGAGTAGGTAATTAATTTCACGTGTAGAGTCATCTTGCTGTGTAGAATGCCTTATATTGATCCTACTGATGTTGATTATGTAATTTTCTTATGAAACTGTTGTGCGACTCAAATTACAAATGACTCGGAGGCATGGTAGTTAATAGCCCATCTCAGTGTATTTCATGATAGTCTTCACAGTGTTGTTATACCATTTTGTGACCAAAATAAAATCTTTTTAAAATATCTCCAGCTTTATTGGGGTGCAATAAGGTACAATGTAGTATCTTATCAAACCCTTCGACGATCTGTCTCTGCACCTCATGAAGGAACGTACCGGTTCCCTTCTAACACTTTGCCTCTAGCAATAGGCTCGGGAGCACTTCTCGTCTATGGTGCCAACCACACTGCAGCGCTGTCTTCCCTGAGATGATTCCTTCCTTGAATGAGATGGCTTCCCAAATTTGACACCCGCGATCCCTAAGATCCTTACGATATGCAGAGGAAACTGAAGCTGTTTTAAAAGTCCCAGTTTCTAGTATTGCAATTAACTTCATTTTGTATCAGTATTTTGACATATCTTTACTGGGAACTAACCCTCCTATAGCGATTGGGCTAAAATACTCCACTACGTTACTATTTATGTTGTATATTTTTTACATAAGAAACTAAGTTCATGTAATCCATTAAAATGTTGGAGTTTAGTGGGTTGAAATAACTGACCGAAACTAACATTGCAACTATTAGAAAAGTGTTTACTTTATGACAAACCTAATTCGTCGATCACGAATTCACGACCGCTACAGTTCATTTCTTTGTTATTTTTGATCTTAGCCTCAATAATCGTCTGTCGTATACTATAGCACGACTGCACAATAGCTACTATATATACTAACACTTCAACTACGTCACGGTCAGAGTAAATTTCGGCTGGACAATGCCCATAATAGCATAGTTATTACTCGTCGGACACGTCTTGCTATCGGCGACACAATGTATGGGCTATGCAGTTGTTAAGATAAGAACAGACAATAAACATACATTGACTTACGAGACTACTTGTTGACAGGAGCAGTGTTGCCATTTCAATTAAGAGGCGGGAAATTCAAAAAGTCACGGACTTATTGACCCGCCCTCGTATCTCATGCCATCTTTGGGTATGCAAATATCGTAATAATAGATAGATAGATAGATAGAAACTCTTTACTGTGCACACCAAAAAATACAATAGAGAAAGATACACCTTATGAGCTAGTGCCATAATTGGCGGCCTTATCGCTAAAAGCGATCTCTTCCAGGCAACCATAATAGATAAGTGTACTATATCTAGTTATACGAATAGTTATGAAAACTGACGTGGTTTTGACACATTATTTCAATAATAATTATAATATATATATTTTTTATTTTTTTTAAATTTCATTTTTCACATTATTTTTTATTTATTTCATTATTTTTATTTGTGTGCTAAGCAGGACGCAGCTGCACGCGTGTCGGGCTCTGTTTTCACTCTTTGAAAAAGGTCACCGGATGTAATCGAAACTATAGTCGGAGTATCCGATTTAATTAAACGTGAGTATTCCCGTATGAATAAAACAAAAATAATACGAATAGTTCTTTTCGTAGTCGAATTTTGACAGCATTAGTGTAGGCTCAGAGGTCCAAATTGGTCAGGGTGACAATAGGCACTAGTTTTATTTTTATTCAGTCTATTATTATTTTTATCGGGTTACTCTTCTTTTTACTCGAAAGGCCGAAAACCAAAAAGATATTCCAGATGACAGCTGAATTATAGAAAAAGATAGCTGCAGATATCCAAGACTTAACTGAATTACTATCTTTTTCTTTTCTTGCTAGAAATAAAAACGTAATTAAAAACAAATAAGTTAAAGTTGTAAAAACAGTATAGAAATGTATTAATAATAGAAAAAGTACCTACTAATAAATAAAATAAAACAAACCAATTTTCCAGACCGTCCGCTACTATTAAGCTAAAGTACTGCATCTACAAATGCACTGCAATCGCGTGACCAACTCACGTCGGGACAAAATGTACTGTTAAATTGTTATCTAGCCACTTTTCACTTCCCCATAAAGAGGGGAATGTTATCATGATTTATTACAGTCCATAACAGGTGAAAAAGCTCTGGCTACTAGAAAGGCTTTAATAACTTGTGAATGATGTCGTAAACAGACAGCCGAGATATTGTTTTAACGGTACCTCCGCTTCATATGCACTGGGCGTTATTAGTGTTGTCATTTATTAAGTGGTCAAAGTGTGTTAACTAAAATATAGCATCACAGGTTCTTCTTAGTATTATTATGCTGGCACACTTAGTATTTCATCAAAGGCATTAGGCAGACTAAATAAAAACAGTATACCTAATATATTTTTGTTTAATCTTTGGAAAGTCTTTGGTTTTTTGCATACTAAAAGGCTGATGAAGCATGTCGTACAAAATAAAGAAGAAAATAAATGTCATACTTATCTTAAAAAGTACGTTGTGAAAAGCTCTGGGAAGGCAACTTTATACGTACAAGTAGAGTCTAGATAGTAGTAGGAAGAGATAGAGACCCCTTTTGAAGATCACTAAAGGTCAAACATAGAGTACATGGACCCAAGTTAGCGGTCACTGCCTCTACCTAAGCTCCAACATAAAATAATCGAATTTTGCTGTAGGTAAATAATCTATAGATAATAATTAATATATTCTCACTTGACGTCGAAATGTCAACAAACAAGCCGAAAAACCTGGTTTGCGTTATTATCATAGAAATTCAGATGTTGCAAGCTTTATTCTCACGCGAATCTCAAAATACCCAAGATTCCATACAAATGGATGTGACAGACCTTCAACTACATACCTACTAAAGGCAATTTAAGCTCAACAACATTGGTAGTAACAGTAACACTCAATTCTCGTGTAGCGTAAAAGTTTAATTTAATGTTTATAGCTCACTCAAAACAACATTCACGACGACAATTTTTATTCCAATTCAGCCTTTATGATTATGGTGTTAAGGTGTTTTTATAATTGGAAAGAAAATTACAATTTTGATGTGATATAAAAGTGTAATGTGGAAAAATCACTGCTTGACATGCGCCGTAAGGTGCGAATGATTGCGCATACACCGATAAGGCTCGTTCGAGTTTTGTGCAGGGTCGCGACACACTTGCTTGATCAGTGTGGAGACAGTACATGAACTGTTGTATTGTACAGGTGGATTACAATAAAATATTAGAAACATTATTTTATAATACTTTCGTTTTCTGTACACTTTGTACTTACCTACATTTTGACCTGTTGGAAACCGGCTTGATAAAAAAATTTACACATACACCCAGAAGATATGACTTATTATGTAAGTAAGAAAAGGAAATAATTTCTTATTTATATTTTGAGTTTGAGTTTTTTTTTAGTTTTTCTTATTTGTATTTATGTTTTTCACTTCTAGCCTTGAAAATGCTAAAATTCTATATATCAATTGAGCTGTATCACTTTGATATCTATATTAACTAAATTGTGTCGATAATGTTAATCTCAAGTGTAGGTATTTAATGCTAAAACTCGCAAAAAAAAGTCACTGAAATGATAAACATTTATTTTCTCTTCTCTTGTATTAATTTTAAGAAAGTTACAATACGACAGTGTAATAAGAGTTCTATTGGCACTTCGTATGTCATAAATACCCAACACTAAAGAACTAGAAAAGCAATGGATGTACCCTTTTTCCTGGGTATGTCCTAAAACTGCAACCAGAACCACCGGAGGACGGGCAGCAGCGTCCTTTTGGTTAACCGTGGTGAGCATTCTGCGATTCCCTAGCCGCCTACCAAGCGTGGGGATTATGGCAACACCCCTCTTTTAAGGGGGAGGCCTTCCTCCAGCAGTGGACGTTTTATGGCTGATGACGTACCCTTTTCTAGACATTGTTTAATGTCATTCCTGCACTCGTTACGGAAGTTATATAAAAGAAAGAAGTCACCAAACAGTAAACTGTTTACAGTTTTATTGTTATTTGAGACATATAAAACAGTGTTTTTTAATTTGTTTTGTTTTAGACTTTGAAATGTTCCGATTATTTTTTCTTCCGTATGAAAGTCACGGCATAATCCCCTTCTGTTGACCATCCGGTGCAGCCTTCGTATACTAACTCACTGTTATATACAATTAAACTCTTTGTGAAATAAGGTTAGGTACAGTTTTAATGTGCACTGCATGCATCGTCCCGTTTGGACTTCAATCACTGTTTTGCATTGCCGATGAGTACCTATTTAGACAATTAAACTCATTATGGATTACAATCTGGACGTCGATAGTTTATAATGTCAATGAGCCCGCTATTATAATGTGCAATTGTGCATGCATCGTCCCGTTTGAACTTCAATCACTGTTTTGCAGTGCCGACTATTTCGCGCTTGGCCACACTTGGGCACGCTTGTGGTTGGTGCGCCATGACCTAAGCCCGAATAACGGGTTGCACTTGACTTTCAGTGCTCGCTTGCCATCGTGCCATCTATGAGGCGATAAACCTATTTAACATCGCTATCGGATAAGTACATCTAAGTGTACAGGTACCATGGTACTAAGTTGTACAGGTACTAAGTGTAAGGTACTCTCAGGCGATATTATTGCTAGCTATAACTTTTATTTAGCTCCTAGTTTTGTTTTATTTACACCGGGATTTCAATTCACAATCAAGTGAATTATGTCTGATATAAAAACTATAAACTCGACCAAAGCAAGACAAGGCCGTGCGCGCCACGTTTGTTTTCACTTCTTGATAAAGGTCGCCGTAACCATGCTTATTCGAAAAGCTTCATTTACTTTATTTTCGCAATTTTACTTGATATTCTACTTTGTAATTTATTAAATCTACTCAACGTCTTTATCCAAAATCATTTCAGCGTTGCAGAGTTAAGCGAAAAAAGTATAAAAACACACCAACACAAACTTTCGTACCTATTTTATAATTTTTATTAATGTAAACATTTTGATATTGACGATAGTTATACAGTATAGTATTATTATTATCTTTGGTTGTACATAGTTTTTACGAAGTTATCCCTGAAATAGCGTTTTATTTGAAAATCCAAAGAAAAGCGAAAGCCCTATACGCTCTAGATCCTACTAAGAATGTAAATTGATACTGTACAAAATCTGCACTTTTGTATACGTGTACATTTTAATTGACACATTGATTATATACGAGAGAGCTAGATTCTCCAAGCGTTGACATGAGTAGAGACGGTTTCTTAGTAGGTAGAGCGCATGTACTTTTTTGGAATAGAGTGATATTTTTTTATGCTTATCAGTAGGAAACTTATGACGAAGGCCAGTAGCAGTACCTATCTCGTGTGTTGCCTCTACGTGTATGTGTCTATTCGTATTGCTATCCTTTCTAGTATCTATAAGTAACTACAATATTTTGATTCAGCTACATATCATTTTTATTGAATACATTAAAGAATATTGACTAGTCTTAAAATGGCATAGTTTGACATTATTTACATAGCCTAGGTATAATTTTATAATTTCATTCAACTCGTCTTGGATTGGCTAGAAAGGGCCACTATCGCAAATTGTTTAAAATGAAGAACAACACACAAAACAACTTCAAAACAGGAAGATATTAGCTAGCTGGACAAATTTACCAATGACGTGATATTCTACGGTATTGCCAAGGAAAGCAAAAAGTTTCAGTTTCAAGTATTTGGTGCTAAGCTATACAAAATCAACTGTTCAAATCTATTAACTAAATTTAAAATCAGAGTACCATTTAGATATCCACGTAAACCTATAACGCCATTTGCTCCAATATGTCGTAGAACTGTACTAGGGGATAACTCACCTGTCTCAAGAATCAGTTGACTTGTTAACGAATATCAACAGGAAACGGATCTAGATATTTTAGGAGACTCATTCGCAAAATTCAAGATTAAGCTGAACTTAATAATGACCAAATGAGCTATCTCTACTCGACTCTTTCTGTCTAGGTAGATATGATTAGTGTAATCAGTGTTGCAATAGTTGGTTAATTTAATTATCTAATTTGATTGGGCAGGCCACATCGCTCGAAGAACTGACAACCGATGGGGAACAAAGGTTTTTGAGTGGCGACCGCGAACCGGAAGGCGCAGCGTAGGAAGGCCTCCCACTAGGTGGACCGACGACATTGTAAAAGTCGCGGGCAACCGGTGGATGCAAATGGCAGGTTGTCGTACAGTGTGGCGGTCTAAGGGGGAGGCCTTCGTTCAGCAGTGGACGTCTCTGGGCTGATGATGAATTTGATTGTTATTTTTTTGTATATTATCTTATTGTAAAATAAATGCATGCGGTGCTTCCTTTAAACCATAGCACATTTAGTTTAATTAGATTACATGATTATGGTGTTACAATGAATGTAGTTATCTATGTGAAGCCTAAATAAATAAATCCTAGGTATTCCTTTTCATAAGTATTATAGGTAGGTATAGATATTCCTAAAGGCCTGTCTGGAGGATAAGAGGACAACCAAAAATACTGCTGCAGATGTTTCACTCGCTTTTAGTCACTGTATCTTGACATTGAGTGACACTCTATATAAATCACACACTTATTTAGAGGAAATATTTATATTCACAAGTAATAATTTCTGTATTCAGCACCAAAAAACAGCCAGAAAAAAATCTTTGAACTTTTTATACTGGCTTTTCGGATATTTGATGCTATGACACATAAAGTCTAAGCCTAAGCTTTTAATTTCTTATCCCGACAAGCGCAGGGTTCCTCACGAAGCCAGTGATATGTGTTTGTAAATCCGTAGGTAACTTACGAAGAACCCGCAAACCTAGACAAGACCTCACGCAAGCCGAGCATTCACTCAAGTATCCAATAAAACCCATGCATTTCAATTTAGTTATAATTAACAACTTTTACTATGGGGCCAACCCTGAAATAACGAAAAAAATATCAGCTGTTCCATACAAAAAGTTCATTGACCTTGAACAAAATGTACGGAACAACTGATATTTTTTTCGCGATTTCAGGGTTGACCCCATAGTAAAAGTTGTTCAGAATGATGAGTACATACATACCTTTCAGTATTGTTGAACCTTTTTGTTACACGTTATATATACCTATAAGCAAAAACTATTGGCATCCTTGATAGTAGGTATAGGTATAAAGTTTATTAACCATGTAGAGCCAACCATAGAGTTCAAGTTACAAGCAAGATTGCACGTGCCGGCACCCCGATATGGTGAATTACTTTCCATTTTTACGATAAGAAACCTTGGCCCTCATTATGCGTGTATGCATTTAAAAATAGCTTATAGACCTTACGAGATATTGGAGGATTGGGGATTTTAATCACTTGCCTTTACAATAACACTGGAAAGAGGTTTATGATATGTTTATGTACTTTTAGTGATGTTGACTAGCAGCGATGTGGTCCTTTTGCGAAATGGACATTTCAAGATAAATTACAAGATACAAGATAATTGATGAGATTAAGACAAATTTCGACACGGATATTTAGAGATATGGCCTAAGTGAGATGAAGACATTTTGCGATCTAGCCATTCTAATAATAACCCGATTAATAACAGAATGCTGTTTTTACACGACTGCCCAAAAAAAGGAGTGTTATGTTGTCAGGCTTCATGTTTTCCTTGTAGTGGCGCCCAAACAACCTTCGAGTGTAGTCTACCCATCTAGATATTAATATAATTATAAATAAATAATCATTTGATTGCGATAAGGATCTATTTCTACTGAGCAAGTTAATGTGAGCACACTATCGATCTCAGAAGTTTTTTTTTCAATAAGTTTTTTTCTTCAATGCAATTGAGTGACGAGACGTGAAGATGTTAGCCAGGTGGTAAGCATCCCGCCTGCCCATAACAGTAGCAGTGCCAGCAGTGATTCAGCTAAAATAAATGATTATTTTTAACCGACTTCAAAATAGGAGGAGTTTCTATGTTCGACTGTATGTAGGTTTTTTTTATGTATGTTCACCGATTCCTCCATCAATTGTGGACCGATTTTGAAAATTCATTTTTGTTTAGCAGGTTATAATTTTATCGAAATCGGTTTAGTAGTTTGGTTTTTAAATCAAAATTACTGGAAAATATGAAGTTGTCATCCAGGTGGTCGATATTGAAGTCGGTTGTTATTTTATCAAAAAGCTAATAATTTTTTTCTTTTTTCGTTCGAATCGTAACTTGCTGTTATTTTCTCCCCTGTACTACGTAGTACTATTATTTATTCTGTGCCTGTACTTAGAACTTTGATATACCTACTCACTAAATGCCCTAGGATTTATATATAGGCTCTCAAGCGAGCAGGTTCCCTTTTATTTTTCAATTTATCACAATTTAGTGTCTAATTGAAATAGCGTAGTGACGTAATTGGAGCAATCTTCTCATTCTATTTCTGGACTAAGCCAATTTCAATCCCGTCGTTGTATTGTAGCCACCTCAATTCAAAGCGTTAAAGTGTAACACTTTCCGGAACCCCGCAAATTACTGAATTTTAACACTACAAATATTAGGAAATTTAAGGAACTAGGTTTTTTCGTCAACCATTTTCTTTCGTTTGGTTCTGGTGGCTATCTTCTGTTCGTCGTCAGCCATAAAACGTCCACTGCTGGACGAACGCCTCCACCTTAATAGAGGGGTGTTGCCATAATCGCCACGCCTGGCAGGCGGCTTGGGGATCGCAGAATGCTCAACACCGATAACCAAGAGGTCGCTGCTGCCCGTCCTCCAGTGGTTCTGGTTGCAGTTTAAAGACATACCTAGGTCCCGATCCAGTAAGTAAGTATAAGTTTTATTAAATAATCAGTGGCGCATAGATTATACATAGAACAATTTATACGTCCCATTGCACTGCAAAAAAAAGTAGGTACTTAGGTACCTACATCGCGGATACTCACCGCACTTGTCAAGCAAACCTAATGGTACTCTAACGTATTTCTACGTAACCAATACGAATACATGGTTTTGCAAAACCACATAGGTACGTTTAGTGTTTACCAACCACGTGCAACCACGTGCACTCGCAGGATAGCAAGTAAGAGCATGAGCCTGAATCAGTGTACATGTGACATATGAGCTCAGTGGTCAAGCCTCCTTGTAAGGGCCGGCGCCGACAGTGGCGCAACCCGGCTCAGGCCAACTACTATTAGATATTCTGTGTCAGGGCACAGAATACGTGATAGCGAACAGCCCAGCTGACGGAGCACACTGGAGGTCACTCTGAATAGACTTTCCTTCGTTAGTTGGAGCGGTCAGATATGGTCTTGTTTACAATCGAATTTGGGAGCGGTTGATGGATGTGGTACAAGACGGGTGTCAACTTGTTATTATATGGTTTAGATACTCTAACACCATTTAGGGGTATGAAATAACGAATAATGTAGCATTCGTAGCATAGGAACATAAATTGTGGCAATAGTCGATTTTTCATGGAGGGCACGCTAGCTAATTGACCTTAACTAATCTGATTAAATTGTGTGATCAAAGATGATAAGGATTGAAAAACTTTGCGCAGTTTTAATTAGAAACTGGAAGAAGGTACCTATTTATTTCTATTTCCGAAATATAAAATTAAAATTACTAGGTATGAAGAGATTTAACATCTAATATCTCAGGGTGACGAGCGCAGTGCAGTGCGGCGCAGGATTGTGTTCGCTAATTCACAATTCTGGCTCTGCTACTGTGGCAGGCGTGAAGCTTACCATCAGGCGAACATCTTGTTCGTCTCGTAAATTGAATGAATAATAAAAAAAAAAATTAAGCCTTCAATGGACCGAAAACCCAAATCACCCATACGCACAGAAGGCCGTCTGCATAATTTTCCTCTCTCTGTTATGCACGTAGAATGAAGGTTAATTAATTTAAAAGTCCCAGTCATCTTTCTACAGACCTAAGAACCTTCTTACCATTATCGTACGGATAAGACCGTCCCACTCTACAGCTTCTTATCTGTGACTCAATAAGTCAGACAGAGATTATTAACCTCTGTAAATATTTAACTAAGATTCTTCATAAGGTCGTTTTTTTTTGCAAATTGTGGCTTGGCGCCGTAGTCATATTTATCAAAGTTGTGCACAATTATCAGTTGACTACCTTTAGCTTAGTAACACAGTTACCCGTAACCCTGTATTCGCTATCTTTTTTTATTTATTAATTTCTCGTAACTTCCATTTTGCAGTAGATCCGGTTCCTGAGTTCGGGTTCCGGTTTGCTTAGCCGTAACAGAAGTGATTTCGCATTTCACTAAATAATAGTAGATTATGCAAAAAAATAAATAAAGGAATGGAAAAAGGAATTTATTATGGAATAAAGCAGTGTCTTACGGCGCGGGCGGCATATTGAACCCTGAACGTAACGAAGGACTTATATAGAGTCCTGAGAGAAGCGAGGGGTTCAAGCTGCCCAAGACGAAGACAGGCTTTATTCCAGAGGAGCATACTCTAATTTTCACACCTTCTGCGAGACAATAAAAAGCCAGGGCTCCATAAATTAAAATTCACTGATAATCACAGGACCAAACACCGTATTTTGTTACACATTCTTTGTAAACCTTTATTTTGAGTTCTGCTTATGGTGGCCAGTTCGATTTTCGAACAAACCTCTTTACAATGCCATATGTGATTTTTTTACTCAGAGTTTTCCACGAGAGTCCCCACGAATTTGACGTTCCAAATTAAAATCTCTTTAGTCCATGAGGAGTTTCATACAACTTTATATCCTTTGATATAATGCTTTACTTTATGTTGAGGTTGCATGATGTAATTGGACATTGTCGAGCAGGTGGTGTGAAAAACCTTTTCCGTGAACCATCTCACCTATACGACGTGTAACAAAAAGGTTCGGGTTTATGTAGGTATGTACCTACTCATCTTTTTTAACATCTTAACTAAGGCCAACTAAGAAATCGCGAAATATAAATCAGTAGTCCATCTAAAAAGTTAATTGACCTTAAACAAAATTTTTGTTACACATTATATACAAAAACATCATCCTCACCCCTCATCTTTACACTTGTATAGTCAGCTCAGTTTTTGCTTTTGCGCTTCCGGTCTCTGCATTACATAAACCAATTTTTTACTAAAGCCAATGCCAAAGTCGAATAAAAAGCATATCCCATTGTTTACTAAGTAGCTCCTATAAAAAAGATTATAATCAAATAAGTGCACGACACGAGAACACTATAAATTATGACGTTTTATACAGGATGTACCTAATTGTAAGCTGAGAGATGGATCAAGAATGAATAAATAGCATGAATAAATGAATGAATGAATGATGTCGGAAGACCTAAACCTAAAATATCTAAAATGAAGTGACATTGATAAATTTTGAAACTAAAATGAGTGCAACATCTTTAATTAACATCGTAAAAATGTGAAAAAAAAATTGTATGTCCAAATGATGGACATACTAAATGCTTTTATAATGTTTTAAAAATATATAATTATTTTTAATACTTTTTGAGAAAAAAAATAAAAACAACGTAATCTAAGATATGTTGCAAATGGGGCCGCCTACTTTGAAACCAGCTGTTTTTTCGATTGATTTTTAAAGAATTTTTTTTAAAGGATGGTATTTTTTTAAATATGTTTTTTTTTATATTGTAGGGGCTACTTTGATTCAAGGGGGGACATTGATAACGGGTGAATTTTATTTTAAAGGCTATACATAGATCAGCAGGACCGGAGTACCTAACAAAGCAATGTTTCACAAATAAACATGCTGCATCAAAAAGTAGAATGGAACTCGACAAATCCACATTATAATGGAATATGATGTTGTATAGAGCAAAAAAAAAGTGACAGCAATATTTTAATAGTGTAGAAATATCAACTAAAGCCTCCAAAAATTACCACAATCAGCCTTTTCAATCAAATTTTAGAAAAGTCCTATGCTAATATAGTCTCAAAAAGATGACTACGTACAATGAGGTCCTTCCGGCTTATTATAATCTTGCTGCGTAACCCTATACCTACTTTGTTGTCTTGAGTTTATTTTCAATGTTTTTTACTTATTAGGTGTAGCATGTAGGGTTTGGGAAGTCTCGACATTTTCAAAGTCCCGGGACACGAGACCACCCACGATCAAAGTCCCGGGACGTCCCGGGACTTCAATACTTCTCGGAATAAAATTAAAAACGAGTAAATTTTTGGCGAGATGTATCATTAAAGAAGCAATTTTAGTATAAATCAACATTTGTTGAACATAAAATCAAAATATAACATCCGTAACATTAAAAAGAACGTCGCAAGTTTGCAAAAGAACCATGACCCCAACACTTCCTCATTAAGTGAATTTGGTTACTGACTCATAGACTGGAAAAATTGTTTCAGTAACCCTGCCTCATCGATTACCAACATGACACAGACAGTCAAAATAATGTGAGCATTAAGTTGTCTGACTGAGCCGAGTCACAAATACGTGAAATTCAATCACGATCTCTACAAATGTCACAATCCAACAATAAATCGGTCATCGGTGGCAAACGTAATAATTATTTGTCAAGCTAATAAATGGCGCTCTGAATGACAAGGTTCGGGAAGCTAATAAAGTTTATTATGTAGGTATGAGCTTTTGAAATTAACACTATAAAAATTTCAACAACCGTCGAGTCCTGTGTCGAGTCTCCACCCGAAAGTCCCGAGACCCAAGACAACAAAATTTACAAAAACTCCCGGAACTTCGAGATACGAGACATCCCGGGACCCAAACCCTAGTAGCGTGTAGCTTTACTTAGAGGTACTATAAAAACTACTACTGATCAAAAGTAATGTATAGTAATGTATGTGTATATGTAAGTAATGTAAGTAGTGTATTCTGTTAAGGTCGATACGTCCTTTTCGTGCTATTAGTGTCAAAAAAGTAATTTCGCTGCTTAGACTTGGGAGTCAGTGTGCAGTAAATAATTTAATTATTGTTGACGTTGATACAGTATTACAATATAACACCCTGTGTAGTGCTTGCTGAGTACCATAATGCCGTACATTTCACGTACTGCTCCTTATTCTGTGCCATTTCCATACAATTTAAGCTAGTTCCAAAGTTGCTAGAATAAATTGTTAGTGCATTAGTTATTTGGTTTCAAGGCCTGTCGTGGAGCTCATTGGGAACGCAGGTCATGTGAGGACGCGCGTGGTTAGCGCTGCATTGAATATTTTGAAGCTAAGATTTTTTAGCCAGAACTGATACACTTACTAACGAGTACCTTCCCACCCATAATCTATACATTGTGTAACAAAAAGGCTCTACAATACTGAAGGGTACTTATGTGGGGCAACCTTGAAATCGTGCAAAAAATCTGCTGTTCCATACATTTTATCCAAGCTCAATTAACTTTTTGTATGGAACAGTTGTTTTTTTCGCTATTAGCTTTATTTATTTCGCTTTGTTTCAACACATAATTAAGTTAACAAACTTAATCTTTTTATCCCAGCACCATTCGCCAAAAAGTAGCAACGTTCGAAACATTAGTTTAGTCTTTAGTTTAATTATGAATTCGACCATAAAATATAATAATATAGCTACACGTAGAAAATCTACTGCAAAACTAAAGGTAAGTTCCAGCCTCACTTGAGAGCTAGTCTCCATTCCAAGTTAGGTGTATTTACTGTATTCGTCACTATATTTAAAATTAGGTGTGCTGTAGCCAAACAGCTAAAGGCATGTGGCTTTCTGGACTAGTTCATAAATACAAGGAAGTATGGGGAAAGCCCAAGCCGCCTGCCAAGCGTGGGGATTATGGAGGCCTTCGTTCAGCAGTGGACGTTTTATGTCTGATGACGTGACCCAGGCTTAGGACATTCCCGATAGTGAGGTGGTCCACTATGGGGAATGTCCTAAGCCATTACAGTCAAGTTTAAAAAACTTACCAAAATGCTAAAGTTAAGTGCCAAGCTCTACCTCCTTGTCTTTCTGCTAGGATAATTTATTATGTATCATCGTCTTTTAGATATTATCTTCATTGAAGTTTGGAGCTCAGTAGGCAAAACATCTTGCGATCTCATAATCCCTTAATCCGATCTACTCCACACGAATATCTCATATTCCAAACTGATACCGCCATGAAAGACACTATACTTTGCCATTCAATTTTACCGCATTATGTAGGAGAACCAAAGGAGAACTATTTAAAAAGAGACGGATTAATGTGTAAAAGTATTTTTTGGTAGGTAGAAATTCGTTGATTTTGAAAATAAATATAATGATGTAGGTATAGGTACCTCCCTCTATTAATTACTTATGTGCGTAGACATACATAGCTTATGTGATCGTTTTTTATTTAATCCACGGACAAGGAAAAAAATAATATATAAATTGTGTTCTCTTCGTTTCAGTTGGAGAACGTGCAGTGCTGCCTGGACTTCCTCCACGCTCAGAAGGTCCAGGGATTAGAACAAGTCACAGCTGTCGATATTCGAGACGCAAAACTCAAAGCGGTACTCGCTTTATTTTTCGCGCTCAGCCGCCACAAACAAGCGTCGAAGCAAAGATTAGCGCCATCTAGCAGTAATGCTCCGAACAGTGGAAAGAACTCTGCCGAAGATGTATCGTTGAGCTCCGTACAACGTATCACAGGTGGCAGCAGCTGTGATGAAGTTTTAACATCGAGGGAAAGTGCTAGCGAAATGACGACGCTCACAGCCAACAGGTAAGAATGTATTATAAATGTTCATTGATTAATAATAATTATTAATTTGATAAGTAGTAACTTTGGTTTACTTGACCACCTTCACATTGTCAAGTTTTTAGTAACGCTACTTGTCACTAGATGGCAGTGTAATGTGTTTAGTTAGATCAACACTCACAAGATGTCGCACTTGGTACTTTTTATCTTTAACCACCAATGTAGGTAAAAAAAGTATAGACAAAAAAAATTTGCTATTTAGGTATTTGGCGTTTTGAAGCAGTTCAAAACGTAATTTTTTTGTATGAGACTAAATATTAAATCTAGTGTGATTCTTAACAAACATAAAACTTGATAAGTAGGTACCTACAACTGTATAAGTAATAGGTACTTAATACCTAATAAATGCATTTATTTTCTTCGGCGCACCAACTTATTTAAATTCAAAGCTATGTGTATTCTGAAAATAAGCCAAGAAAATCAGGATAAAGTCGGAAGATCGGAAATGCCTACCGCAGGCAGACGATAACTCTTGTCTACGAGCGCCAGTGACATGTCTATTTCTGGCACTAACGCCCTCTACTGGCGAGTTGCCGAGCTGCGTTTACTCACATTCTATGTTGGTAAACAATGACTAAAAGGCAAAGATTGTTGTGATGCTTGAAGTTACCTTAAGAATCGAGAAGACGACATTGGTACTAAAACCACATAAAATTTATTGTACCTACTTACTACGTACAGAAATCTCACTCTCACAAAGATCTCGTTCGGCCTTAAAAATTCTAAAGCAAGATACGTACAAACTCGTACCTAAGCCAGTGCAGCAGCCTTGCTACTACTAAACCATATTTTAATTTACCTTCGGCAATTTTCTTCTATTCTCCATTTTGAAAGGGAAAAACCAGAATAAAACAAAGCAGCGCTACGATTCCATTCTATTTATTTCTCCAATTTCATCCAATCTCCAGACATTCAAACACATTATGGCATCCAAGTTGACAGGCCCGTACAAGGAGGTTCCTTCTAAGGAAAGTGGTTCCTATTGTACTCACCCGCCGCCGCCGCCGCCGGTTGTTACCCTCCAGAAAAACTTGCGGAATTCTAAGACGGCAGGCGCTGGCGGGCGCATGGCTCTCGTTTCGGAATCAGTTCGAATTTCGAAAATTTTCTACCCACGCCTACGTGTGAGACCGCCTGATGCTTTCTACTTACTAGGTAGGTACTTGCATAAAAATCATGTCAACAAATCTGGTAGGTACCGAAACTGATCTTGTGATTGGTGACCTATTGGGGTATTCTTTAAGAATGTTACGGTTACATTGCGGCCGAGCCTTGAAGAATACCTATAAATTATACCTATAGCTAAGTAATGACTTTACCTATACATTGACCTATACTATAATAAGCACAGAATAAATAATAGTACGAGTACTACCTACAGAAAGTTCACTCCGCAAAGGAATGCTTTATGGGCCGCACCGTAGTTGGGAAACGGATGCGCCTGATGCCCTATTTATGTAGGTATTTCATTTCGTATTATCGCGAACAATTTCAGCAGCTGATTTATACAAAAAAACAAAACATGATCTCAATACGTCAGGCTGTTTTTTAAAACATTGCTTACTTAAAGAAACTTTTCAACCGTTAATCACTGCTTAAGATGTTCTGCCATCTTCTCTCTGACGTGAAGTGTAACATGCAAGAACAAGACAGAGAAGTTTAAGCAGTGACTAAGAGAATCGAGATTATTTTAGGTAAGGCTGTAAAAGCTTAGCTTAGTTTGGGGTTTGATGGCGCTGGCGAACAGCCAATGCAATGGCCTCGGCATGATAGATAATTTCAAAGCACCAGTTGCAAGTAAATAAGGATATAGGTGTCTATTATATAAGTAGATAAGGACTTGCCATAAAAAGTACATACCTTTAAGTAACCCTACGACAGTATGTTTATTTCTCCGCCGTAACAGTCAACAATCGGTAGACAATGGCTTGTTAACCCGACGGTAGTGAAGTCGAGGCCTGACATGACATCCTTGCTTTGTGTGCGTAATCAGGAACCATTGACCGGGGGGTTGAGTGTACCTACTTACTTTGACGTGATGGCCCTTTCAGTGTCAGGCTGAAAAGGGACTCTTAATTTTGACCTATTGTTTCAATGTAGGTTCTACTAAAGTTGGTAGTACGTTGCCTGCAAGCAGAAGATCGTACATACTTCCTTTTATTATGTGGTTCATTCGTTTTTACAGATATGTAGGTATAGGTACTCTCTACTTTACATTATATACATACTTAACAACATTTTAATGTGTCTACTATCTTTTTACCTTGTCCATTTTCCTTGAATAGGTACGCACTAATCATTTTGAAGGAATGAAACAAGCTGCCGTTTTAGAGTGATAATGATCTAGTTTTTTTTTTAAACTCAAAGTGAAATTTCTGCGTGTTTGTATCTTCGGCCGCATTATCGCTGTTTATCTAACAGGCAAGTTGGTTGTCAAACACGTAGTAATTTGCGTTAAAAAATGTAGAGGTAAACTTATTTTGTGCATGCAGTAGCATCGTCGTCAGCCATAAAAAGTCCACTGCTGGACGAAGGCCTCCCCCTTTATAGAGGGGTGTTGCCATAACGCAGAAGTGCGGCGCAGGGTTTTGTTCGCCAATTTACAATTCTGACACAGCTGCTGTTATGGGCAGGCGTGACGCTTACCACCAGGTGAAAGTCTAGCTCGTCTTGTCATTGAATAACATAAAAAATATTTATAATAATATTATGACAAAACGAGCTTATCCAGGGAAAGATCGCCGGGAAAAGAAGTGCCGGTAGAAGGCGGCACTTGTGGTTAAGAAATCTGCGGGAATGATTCGGCTACAGCACCACCTCTCCTCAGAGCAGCAATCTCGAGAGTTAGACTAGCCCTAACTTAAATGTCTGCCCACAAACTGCTATGCAGTTTGGCAGAGTTATAAATTGAGCTATGTAATTCATTCTATAAGACAAAAAAAAAAAAAAAAAAAAAAAAAGTAGAAGATGCGCATGCGCCATATTCACTCTCAAAACCAAGAACACAAAATACAGCACTAAGTAATTTGAGCAAGTAAAATGCTGGTAATTCATATTTAACTGCTTTCAAAACCAATAACTACAAATACTGCAACATAATTATTTAACTACTAGATAATAATAACGTTCTTGATTTTACTGTCCAAGGCGAGTTCAATACCTCCAAACGACTTTCCTATTTATGTTTCTCAGTCGTTGCACTGTTTACAACATTTTAAGCTTTAAACCGCAGGGTTCAAGCCCCTAAGCTCGTGTTATTGGCACCACAGCTGGATTAACAGTTTCTACAATTAATCCACAGTTAATTGCCTAGTTTGTACGGTTCTACGATAGATTCATTGGTAGTTGGTTCTAAGCGGTCAGCAGGCGGGCCGTGTCACTGTGTTTGTTTACGCTGTGCTCTTTCAACATCCACTATCCATTCTGTCAACAGATAGCGTTCAAGCCCAACTCTGCCTCTCAATGGTACGTAAATAGGCTTTGGTGCGAGTTAAGTGATCTTAGTAGGATAAAATATAAAACTTTTTGGTATAACAGTTAATACTGTTTGGCAACAAAAATATATAATGAATAGAGACACTGTCGATAGTAGTTCTAAATACAAGCAACTATGTACAGAATTGAGTTCTGAGGAAGATGATTGAATTAAATTCTCCTAGAGATATTTTACATTGCCAGGAGTGAAAAAAGTTTGAGTTTCTAGACCAATGATCTTATTTTGTAACACTTCAATACTGTTTTGCCAGGCTATAAGTAAGTAGGTAGGTACTTAGGTACTTGATAGAGAAAACAGGTAAGCTGTTATCTACCTACTTATGTCTTGTTATTCTCAAAAGTTTTAAGCTTTACCTGACAGCCATTGGTAATTTGAAATAGGTAGACCTTCATTACATAGGCATATTAGTCGCATGAAGTAGTACTACCTACCTACCTAATAAATACCTATACGGGGTTAAGATCAACGGTATTATTAAGCCGAAATTCAAGTCATTGTTACTCGTCACTGTGAATAACTTTAACCGTGGAGCCAGCCCCAAAACCGCCATTAAATTGTTCTGTTCCGTAAAAAAAATTCTTTCGGTCACGACAAAATGTGCGGCATACTCGTACTTAGCAATTTTTCCCCTGATGCTTATGTTTTGAAAGAGCTACCACCAGGAGTGCATAACAAAAAATTATGCTCTAAGATGAGAGTGTCTGATAGGACAAAACCACAAAAATGCAGAAAGACTACCGCTAGGGAAGTACCACACCTTTACCAGTTATTCAACCGCCAAGAAGTAATGTGCAAGCATTACGGTATTTCGTGCATGAAAATACGAATAATGAGTATACCGGGTTACAGGTTAAGTCGACCTAGATCCTTTAGGGGGTTATAGTATGCATCATTACTGACGACAAAAAAAAAATACCAACATTAAAAAACAAAAAAAAAACATTTAAAATCCGTAGTAATTAATTAGTAGTAATGTATTCTTTGGTCTAGAATGCAAAATAAAACGACAAGGTTTGGATAGGGGGTCCCATAGTCAAATCAGTCAATAATGATGTATACTAAAACCCCTTAAAGGATCTAGGTCGACTTAACCTGTAACCCAGTATAGAGTATAACGAAATGTAAATAGAGATTTGACATCTGATATATCACGATGATGAGCGCAGGATTTTGTTCACAAATTGACAATTCTAGCACTACTAACTGGCAGGCGTGATGCCAACTACCATGCGAACGTCTTACTTGCCGCTCTATTGCATAAAATAAAAAAATAAAAAACGAAGAAAGACTAAAACGCGTGGAGCTCGACGGGCTTGTCGAAACAAATGTAGTCGATCTACTTAGTATAATCTCATAAACTCACAATAAGAATACACCCTCTGCTCGTTTGTCTCTTTTTCTATGAAAGCATAAAAAACATTACTTTATTAATTTTCACGCATCCGACAACTCCTAGATTAAGTAATTGAATCTAGTTGTACCTGCTAGTCTATAAATAAAACTGGTCTTAGTTTTAAGTTCACTCCACCCGTCGTCGAGGGCACAAAAATATAATTCATATTTTCTCACGTTTCTAATATAAATCAGTGGTTGCATTTAGATGTTCCACGAATAGTAACAATCCGTTAACAAGCACAAGGAATTAGTCGATTCTTAGACGAGATGGGACATTTCCGCGTTCTTTTCAATTATTCTTTGAAACGGTTATCTAATAAGAATTTTAATATTCTTGAATATTGGGTCGTTTTGAGTAAGTAGGAGTAATTACATAGTAGCTGGTAAGTAGTACGCAAATGTTTATTAAAAATATTAGAAAATTATAATTTATCGGAGTGACCTTTTCCAAGTAGTGAAAACAGCACGACCGCGCGCAGTCCCCTGTTTATTTGCTTTGGCAAAGCTCAAAAATGTGAATACAAGCATGCGCTCAGATGAAATCTTTCAAACGATTTTTTGTCTAAACAGGATTTGTTTGCTATTGACTCTACGCAAATCAACTGTGTTTCCATTTGCTTTTCTAGAATTTGTGATGTTTTCTTTGTGTCCTTATCTCCCCTCATCATCCCTAACCGTTCAAAAGTAGAAACAAATTTAAATTCATGGGTTATTCCCAGTTGGTAGTCCTCCAGTAAATAAGTACTTAGTTGCACCTAATTTCTATGTTTTTAAAGCTTAAACAGAAAGAAAAATTTAAATTAAAATTGGATGGGAAATTTGGCATCTAAGGCAGAGACTTCTGTAGCTTAATTGGAAAAGCAGTTGGGACAGAAAACCATAGAGACTGTTCGTATGCAGGTTCGAGTCCTGCCGGAGGTCATAATTTTTCTTCCTGTTTAAGCTTTACAAACATAGAAATACCATAAGTGTGGAATCACTTCATACAAAAATATTCAAATTGTACCTAATTGAAAAGTATTTTTTTTTGGCAAAATTAGAACACTTACATATTATACAAGTTCGAGTTGGGACATCACGACCGCACGCGTAGATGGAACTCTGTAGTCAGCGAAACAAGTGTGATCTAAAATATCATGTTTGTTTTTAAAATAAATACAAAAATTGTTTTAATGGGTTATTAGCAGTTTAACGCATTGTTTTAGTTATCTACATCTACAACTAGTAGAAAAGTAAGGATATGCGCCCGGGTGTCTTCTCTTTTACAGCTAGGCTTCTGCCCTAGCAATGGCATCTGTTGAATAAAATATAATTAAAAAGTTATGAAGTAATCTTATATTGAAAAAGTTTGGTAACATATTGTTACCTACTAAAAAATTATAAGTAAAATGTTTCTGAAACTTTTAAACTTTCGCGATTTGAACCCATAATTATGTTTGTATTTATAATGTTTCTTTGTATAAAATGTTTCTTTTACTTGGTAAATTTTTATCACTACACATTTTCATTTTATTTCTTTCCTCGCAATAGAAAAAGTATACATACTATTAAAAATGTACACATTAAACAATGCATACACAAACTATAATGGATTTCACCAATAAACAGTCTATATAGCGGGTGTTATGGATATCGACGTCATTATCGATAAGTATAAATTCATAGTGACGCAAGTACGCACCCTCTCCCTCACTATAACTACTCACAATAGAAATATTTATTACGATGCGGAAGGTAACCACGATTATAAATCTGCAGTTTTTGGCAATCAATCTGCTTTATGGCTTCGAGAAAAATGTATGTGTTTTTTTTTCCGCAAATAGGTAAGAAATACATTTTCACAGGTTTCTAGGTAAGCGTGCTTTATTTTACACCGCATCAGGCAGGACGTGATCCAACGCAAACATGTATGTATTGTTTTTTTAGTCCCTAGATTAATACTGAGAACATCTCACTCCCGAAGTTAAATAAGTTTTCACTAAACATAATTAGTTAATCTTAGATTATAACATAATACTTCTATATAATGAAATATCATTTAGTTATTTAGAGTAGAATACTTAATTTTTCAAGAAGATTGTATGAGTAATTCGTTAAATAATTATACAATTTTTTTGGTGTAACGTACGTCTCTCACCAACAGTCATAAAAGTTAATATGTATAAAAAAAACAGAGTTTTGTAATAAATTGATACTACCAGATGATTATGAAAGACACACCTAATATAAATTTAAAGAATATTAGAAAAGCTGTTTATTAATCATATTATAGGCGATGAAAATCAAATAACATACTTCATGTCTAATCCCACACACCATATTATAGTCACATGGCGGAGCAGCGTAAATACCCGAAATGATATAAAACTCACGGGTGAACAGTAATTCTGCGTGGACCCTTTTCAAAGCAGGCTAACCTAAGCGACTGTAAAACGAATTCTGCTGGAAAGGCAATCCCACCTTTACGAAGCAGTTTACCGTTCGCTTAGTTTGTGGCCAAAGGTTTACTTACCTCGACGAGAACAGTTTAAAATGAATTAGGTATGTACAAAATAAATTAAGTAAACATAATTATAAAAAGGTTGCAGATCATATAAGAAAATATAATCTATTATTGACACCAAACATTCAATAACTACTACAAAAACAAACTAAAACTAAGGCAACAACTATTAACTGCCTTTTAGCTAAGAGTGCGCAAGATTTTGTATGTATTAAGTAAAGGTAGGTAATATTTATTGCTGTGTAGATAACAAGGTAATCATTAAGATACAAGTTATTACCTAAAACAACTAGCTTTTAACAATCAAAACTAAAAGTGATGTGATAAGTTATCAAATTCAATGTTGAGAGCACAAGCATTCTCAGAAATTTTACTGCAACAAAAGATTTAAAATAGAGAATTCTGGTTGAATTTACTAAATATCACGAAAATCGCATCACACGAACACCATTACGGTGTAAATGATTCGCAGGCGAGATAGTCCACGAACCCTTGAGGGAGTGCATAACGTCATCCCGCTAATGCAAGGGTCCCCTCGCGCAGATGGCACCCGAGCCCTCAGTTTTTCATATATCTCTTAGATATTAGGGCTGAACTGTATTACAATAGAAATTCTTCAACTCGATGTCATTAGGAAACAATTATCAACTATTCTTTGAGCGAATAAAGAACTGCCTTAGGTCATGAAGAAACATCACAAAGATATAGATGGCCACGTTTGGTCAGTGATCGAAGCCTCTGCTTTAAAGTTACATCTTGGTTTAACTATAGAGCACCTGATAGTGATAATGAAAGCTAATTTTATATAAGTACTTTTAAATTTCCTATTCCTTCGTTAAGTTGTTGTTTACGAATATTTTATATGAAGTGTTTCCACATTTTTGGGTACCATCTATGTTTTTACTGAATAGACTGTAAGAAAAATTTAGACCTCTGGCAGGACTTGAACCTGCATACGAGGAATCTCTGGGTTTCCATCCCAACTGCTTTGCCAAGAAGTATCTGCCTTACCTTACCCGTCATAATTTTCAAACTGTTTACGCTATCAACCAAAGCATTGATGGCGCCATCTGTTAATTTTTGTAACACAAATTATACGGTAGCAAAAATGCTGTGTGGTCTGGTCAAGCATAACAGGCGCGACAGCCCTAGCGATAGTATTAGCATTCGCTGCATCCCGCGCGATCACGGAAGGGGCGAAGGCCCTTCCTTGCGCTTTCGTCGGCTCGACTGTTTGGTCTGTCGTGCGTTCGCGATGGCCGCGCGTGCACGCTCCCGTGCGCTCTTCGTCGCACGCGCCGCCTGTTCCTGAACTAGCGCGGTGTGAAACGAACCTCGCGCGAGTGTGACAAATTGTGTTAAACATTATTGTTTATGGTGTGCAAAGCTTCCTATTTATTTATAGACGCTCTAATCGGAGTTGTTCCAGTGGACGGAACAGAACGGCTTTCATGTTCTTTTCTTTTTATACCTATTTAGAGTTATTCTGCAGAATCCTTGTTTTGTTTACACGCGTGAATCACGTTTCAAGCTCTGACTTAACTTGTAGTTTAAGAAAATTTAATTTATCTTGTGTTGCGTGTATTTTGCCAATTAGGAGCCGTTTCTTCTGAAAATGTATGAGAAAAACATAGCATTAACTTTGTGTTTGTTTTAGCAATTCATCATAAAATCTGCGAATGACCGGTTACTGAAACTGACAGTTGATGAAAAACAGCTGCAGTTCAATTGAGGCTTTACTTAATTAAAGCTATTTCAACGAATGGATGTAAGCTGTCTTGGCGCTGTAATTTAATGAAGCAAACCATAAAACATATTCGAACGAAGAAGATCGTTAATCTTTTCCAACCAGCCTCTTCGCATGTAAGAAATCCCAGCGCAACGAGTTTTGCTAAGTTATTGCATTTGTTCCCGTGGCCGGACCAGCTATCTGGTTCTACGCCCACGGGCCTAGACAGGTCTTAAGTAAGGACCAATAAAGATCTTTAACAAACCACCTGATGCCTTAAAATGGGTCTCCTGTAGCGCGCGTAATAGGTTTCTGGGCTTAATCGATAAAAGAATTCAAATTATTGACTTTATTGCTGTTAGTGTTGTTTAGAGAGTTCTTAAATTAATTGAAAGGTTGAAAATTAAATAATCAATACCTTGGAATGGCTACGGATACGGATGTTAATTCGCTATTCAATTTATGCAGAGCTTATCTCGTTGAAAATTAATTGAAAAAGAGCTTAACTTTTAATGGGATCAAGAGGTGAGTGTGGTAAAATTAAACATACTTAGTGAGCACTCTTATTAAAATAGTGGTATTTATAATGGAAATTATAGAAGTGAGAAATAGTATACTGAAACAGATAGGTAGGAACTTTGCTTGTTCGATGATCCTTCATTCAACCAACTATATTAATAGATGCCTTTCTATTAAAAGTTATTAGAAACTATAAACAGTGAAACTTAAACAAGATATGCATTACATATAACATTTTGCAGTGAATATTATTCAATGATAACTGAAAATAACCGTAACATAATATCTGTAACGAGAAATAAAAATCATAGACGGTACAATAATTAATTCCATAAATATGGGTAGTACTACAAAAGTCTTCTCTTCTTCCGTCTTATATGTTTTTCGAATCCTTTTCATCCAAAGGTTGCCTGGACGAGATCGCTTTTAGCGATAAGGCCGCCAATTGTAACACTAGTTTTAAGTTCATTTTTCTGTTGTGATCATCATGACTGTATCATTTCTTTTAGTGTGTACAATAAAGAGTTAAACTATCTATCTATATACAAAAGATACTTTATTGAGTACTTACTCGTACTTAAAAACTGTTAATAATTGTGTGTAGTCGTTACTGTTATAATGATATGAGCCGATATTGTTATTCACTCATGTTGTAATGAGTGAATAACGAGATAGGTTTTGCATGAGCTTACGTAACTTACGTAGGTTAGCGTCTCCAACATAAATGTACTTAACTCTTGTTTAAGTCGGGTTCTTCAATAAACCTTTACCTATTCCAGTAATCTGAGGTATGATCTAACTATTAGCTTTCTGTTATATAAACTTCCTTCCATGTTTTAAATTGTAATTCAGTATGGTTTTCATACAAATTAGCAGGAAACGCACCCACTCCCATATATTTCCATTAGTGAGAAGTACCTGGATACGGGTTGCACGACACTAAGTCAGATTTATCACGTCAGCTTCCCTCTGCCCTTTTTCGTGTCGCGCGGAAACTTTCCAGAACAGATTCAACATTTTCAACTTAGGTCGCGATAAATTGTGTCAAACTCTATCCAGTTTTAGAATAATTGTAAGAAGAAAATAAATGTAAAACAGTATATAATATACTGCAGCTAGTAAGTGTTTCTGTTATCCTGCATTTCTGCAAACATTTCATTTCATAAGTTTGACTAGAAATTAAATTATTGATAGTTCCGTATGGTGGTATTCACCTCGATCGCCATAAATTCGTCTTCGTGGTCTACCTTCATTGTTTATCATATTATTAACATTATCTTAGACATAACAACCGCTGTGCTAGTAGACATTTGGATAGTCAGAAAAAAAGAGTGCATTGATAATTAAATAAAAATGAAATGCTGTTCGTTGGCAAGGCTATATATTTTTTTTACTGTTACAAAAACTGTCCAAAGTAGGTTTATCGCTTTGATAAATAATATGTCTAGAACTGTTTATGAACGAAAAATGACAGGCCAACATTATTATACTAGTGTGCGTGACAGCCATGTCTTACACTCGCGTTGCACCATTGGCGTTGTTATAGTGTGCGACAGTTAACCGCTATTTTTTTCGACGCGTTTAGGATGCATCAGTCTATCTAGACATATAATTTATCAAAGGTTTATCGGGAAAAAAATATACATTTATAATATAAAACATGTTCAGGATCATATTTTTTTGCTTATATGGCACTTCGTTGCCACCCATTTTTTGTATATCCGTCGGATGATAAAGAGGGGCCCGGTCCCCCTATACCCTCATACCCCCCCCCCCCCCCCCCTTATATATGCCCATGTCACTCAGTGTAGTAGCTAACCACTATTTACTATAAACTTCATAAATCCTAAAAGATAAGTAATATTCATACTAAACAGTGGGATTTGTGTAGTCTTGAGACCAATGACCCGATTAGCAGCCCTTGCACATATTGCAATTGTATTATATAAAAGTTATACACATCTATTAGTCACATAATAATAATAACTCATTTCGTATTTTCTGCTGTTTCTGCAACTTATCTTTAACTATGTTGCTTAACTTGCTCTATACAGTTTGCTTAATTAATTTTAATTTAATTTAACATTTATAAGATTGTTTTGCATAAATTGACTGAACTAACATGCTCTCTGCATAATTAATGTGTTCCTGATAAAGGTTCCTGACATATCTCTTTGCTTTATTGCAGGGCATTGCTTTTATCGATCGTTTTTAGTTTTATTTGCTGATAATTGTTTTGCATTGAAGAAATATGTTCGTTAGTCTGATTATTTTTTAATGTTTCTTTCTTGTGTGAGTACTTAATTAAAATTCACATTCTCATACTTAATATAGTTGTCAACAGTTTTGCAAACGTTATGAGATTCATGCCATATTCGTCCCGAGTCTTCGGCCCACGACATTAAAAAAAAAAAAAAAAAAAAAAAAATTTTTGTTCGTCCCGCATGATAATATTTGCCTTTGACGTCCCGCATACCAAAATTATTGTTTGTACAGTCGGCAACAAAATAAAATATAATAAAAATATTAACTAGGTACATAATGGGAAGTTTTCTGACAGCTGTCAGAACGTAGTTCTACAGCCAAAAGATAGATAGCACTGACGAGACATGGTTCTCTTTTTTCGCATTTGTTTAATGAAAAAGCAAACGCACTGCTAAGCCGCACTTACTAATTTGTGTTGTCAAAGAACAAAAGCATAAGAAATACCATGACAAGTACTTTGTTAGACAAACAATAACCACAAAAAAAAGCATGACAATATAGCAGGGGTATTCACATTTCACAACTCAATCGGAAAGGTTTCCGTTCGGATCCACATTATCCGTCCAGTCCTCTACATTCCAGATGACAGACACGGAGAATGTGGATCCGAACGGACTTTTGAGTTGTGAATACCCCTGTTAATGTAAATTATGACCTTGATTCATTCATTCAAAATCCTCAGAACCACAGACTAGGTAGTGATACTATTCAGAATCATGTCTCGTCAACGCCAACTAACGGATTTTTATGAAATACCAAACAAATACACACAATACAAATATTAAGATTGTGATTGAATCTCAGAACCAATATATTACTATAAACCGAAATGTATTTACACAATTAGCTCGTGCGTTATATTGTCGCAGTTCCAACCTGATATATAACCCATTACGATTGGCGCTCACTATTTAACATTTACTGCAGACGTCTTTCTCACCGAATACAGCATGAACGAAGGTGCACTTTAAATTAGGTTCACCCTTGTCCATAAAAAATATGAAAGTCAAGTGAAGAAACATGTCGCTTCAAAAAAAATATGTTGACAGAAACTTGTCGCTTCAAAAAAAAATGCTGTCAGAAAAAAAATTGGGCCGAATTTGGGGATGAAAAGTCGGACGAAATGAGATTCCAAAAGTCATAAAATACTTAGTGCGTGCGCTTACAATTACTAATTGCGAATGGGATTCATAGACGACTGGCGACAACATCGGGTGTTATCGATTATTCCGTGTGAACTATATATTGTTGTACAGCAGACGGGCGCAGAATCCTTAGGGGAGTGCGCCCCTTACGAACGAGCGACACAAACAAATATACCGCAGCAGTTTGACTTATTTGAACTTTCATGGTGCTAGACATTGGCACTAGCAGTTTTTAAATATAAAATTGGATAAAATATCTATAGTAATACCAATAATACTATTAACTGGTTTATAGTAACCTACCAGAAATGTCAGTATGCTAGTTTAGCATTGTTAGGCAAGGTATAGAGTTTTTGAACTGACGCGAACAAAAGTGAACTTTGACAATGTGGTCGATTTCGAAGGTTTTAGTTGACATTACTAAACTAACTAAAGTATTGCTGTCCTACCATGTGTGATAAAAAAGGCACAGCGATTTTTTAATTAGTTTAGATCTGTCAATGAAAGCCTTCCAACTTGGCCACAAGATTACGATTTTAAAATAGCAAACGTACATTCACTAGAATGTACGTTGGGTTTGACATTTACTAAAATGTCAAACCCAACTGTTATGTCAAAATTGCTTTATTTAAAAATAAATCCGTCACGTGCGAGTCAGACTTGTGACACGGACAACAAGGGTTCCGTACTACCAAAAATACTAGGTAATCTGCGATAGTATCTAACGAATATTCAGCAAAAATGTCAACCGGCTACTTAGTACGGTTCGCGAGATATAGGTCAGTAAAGATTGGATAGACGACACGGATGGACAGATAGACACGGTAGGCGACTCAATGGTAGGGTACAGTTGGGTACGCAGCCCTAAAAAGTTAAAGTAGTATTAATAAGAAGCTAGGTAGCCGGTGCACCAGCAACGTTGACCACAGATTAATCATTAACATTTTAGGGTTTAGAACATAACGTGAAATAAACTAACAGTAACTAGTGCTTTAAAAGTATATAGGTTTAAATTTAGAATTCGGTATATCTTATAAACTTGACTTATAATCATAATAAGCTATTCGATAAAATCAAGGGTAGTGACGAGGGTAGATCAAGGGTAGTGATGAGGCTAGATCAAGAAGGGTAGTGATGAGGCTAAATCAAGGGTGAGCATTTTATTCATTAAAGGCTAAGCAAAAGTAAATGTTGGCGTATCTCAATAAATAAATAAAAATGTTTGCAGAGCCCAAATTCCAAAAATATATATCTAATAACAGTTATTTTCTTTATTCTCAACTGGCAAAAATAATAAGAAGTTCACATAAGATTTATACTCATATGTCATATCTATTGAAAGCGATTATCAAGCAGCTCTGCATTTTGCTTAACTTACGACCTAAAATTGCAACATTTCTCTCTATATTTTGCGTTCATGTAACATTTCAAACAATAAAAGCAAATCGTCGCGTGAAATTTGTAAGAAAATATTGCTACAGAAACTTGCAATCCGTAAAACACGCCACGCATGTCGTAAAATTTGAATACCGAGTATTTTTCGGGTGTTACAGCTTTTATTGTATTTAGTTTTGTGGTGTAGCGAAGGGTATTACTACAGAATAACTAATAGTGGCCAAGTTGCATACAACATAAAACCAATAGGGGAGGTCTTTGTTTTCGTAAGCGTGACAGAGAATCATTTGTTTTTTTGAGCCACTTTAAATACCAGTGCCCGCTGAGACAAATTTAAGAACGTTATAAGTGGATTATTTTAGGGACAAATTGGGTTTAAGTTTTGTCAAAGATTATAAGGTTTAGCCAGATGCGCTAATATGATTTGGTAGGTAGTATTTGTAGTTGGGTAATTTTGTCTACGAATAGGGGAACTGGATACCTTACTATAGGTGCTGATTACAAAAGTGAATGGTCTTTGTAAAGATAAATGTTAGGCAACTATAGAAAGAGCGTAGTCATACAATAAAATAATATTACATGATAACTTTGTTTGAAAGATAATTTTTTAATTAGTATACCTAGACATTGTTTAAAAATGTATCAGAATATAAATTTAATAAATAAATAATCGCATGGTTTTACACCCCCTTACGAGTATTACTGGGAGGCTTTCGTCTAGCAGTGGACGCTTTCTGGCTGATGATGCTTATTTTTTACAATATAATTCTGTAAAATTATATTATAAAAACTTGTACGTATAAAATATATATTTAAAATGTATACATGAGATACTTAAATAATTATATAGATAATATAACTAGATCTCCAAATATGCATGTCCAAATAAATGGAACCGCGTTGCAAGTTGGACTATGTCTAGAAATCGCAAACACCTAATAAGTTCAATAAGGTCGTTTCAGACAAAGTAACAATCAAATCCGAAACAGGAAAAGATAACAAAATATACCTACCATTTACTTTGTATGTGTACATTTTTATTGAAATATATTCGTGTTGCATTGCAGTCGCGCAGCGAGCGCCGAGTCGTACGCCCACTCCGATGGAACGGGTTTAGTGAGATAAACTAAACCTACCAACAAAACACAAACACCTACCCGTACCTATCTACGATCTAAAGACCTAAACATGCTAGCAACAAATGCAAAAGCTATTTGTATGTCTGAATGGATTTTAAGCTCTGAATAAATAAATAAATAAATATCGGTGGACATTTTTCACACAGCGCCATCTAGCCCCAGACTAAGCAAAGCTTGGTATAAGGAAACTAGATAGCTGATAGAATATTTATAGACTATATTTTTGTAAATACATACCTTTATGGTACAAAAAATCCGCATTTAACAAAAAATGTGAGATTTATGAAAAGGCGCAATAATTCAACCAAACAAAGTTACCTAACTATAATTTTCTTAACAATTTGTTGAATTCAAGTTAAATCATCCTAAAACATGCCATAATATGTCGTTAAAATACATTGTTGCGTTGCTTGATCTTATCAGGCATCTACACGAACGTTAAAAGTAACAAGCAAAATTAAATGCAGTAAAACGTCTTGTAGTTTATTGCTCTCAGTAAACTCTTGCCGAATAGGTACCAGAGAAGCTTGCCACCTCGCTACAATAAAGGCAAGCAGATATTTTTCGCATACAGACCGTACAAAAGGCTTTATGCCATTCATGGGACACCGATGATATTAAATGATTTTTGCTGGGTTACGCGCTGGAATAAGCGACAAGACCAAGCGAATTGATTCCCCGGTTATAGCAACAAAAAACAAATTTTTTTGGCCGCATAGCAATAAAATTCTAAAATTTTTGAAAACTTGTCTTCCAGAATTTTAAACACATTACCGAATATCTTTAATCAAAGGTTTATAAGTAAAAAAACATATCTAAAGCACAATTATTTTCCTATAAGTAATTGTCGATGGTTACCTACCCGAAGAGATGTTTATCTTACTCCAGCCATCGTTAACATAGGTTTATATTACATTATATTATAATTATAATGTAGATTATTATCTGTAGAATATTATCGTGCATGTTTTCGGAACTAGCTTTTGTAATAGGATGGAACCATCCCTTTAAATTTCATACAAATCCGTTTACAATATAATAGTTTATTGATAACACCAAAGTTACTCGTCAAATTTCATGTACATAGTACATAGTACCTATGTTACAAAAAAATATCACTTAATATAATAAAATAATTATAAAAATACGTTAATAGTCTCTTATTTTAAAATAAGCTTTAATGGCATAAAAACAAATTATCTTGTACGCTGTCAGCTCGGTTTTGAAGCGCGCAGTGGAAGGAGTATCCTGAATAGAAGCTGGTATGCGGTTGAAGCAGGTTTAGCCCAGATCGAGAGGGAATAAACAGTTAGTAGTCATCTTGACCGCAATAGACTCGACCAAGTGGTCGACTCGCCAGTCGCCACCCTTGATTTAATAATTATTTTAATAGTCAAATTGACCGCTACCGCTTATCACTTAATACCTTTTATCTGTGGTGCTTGTGCAGCATTTCCCGCCAGACGCCAGAATCCCGTATCCCACAAACAAACACCCTGTTTATAGGTATACCGCCATTGTATGGGCTTAATTAATTTGCTTTTATACGAAAAACCAACAGATTCCACAAGTCATGATGGGGTGATATTTAGCGTACTTTCTGCTAAGTCAGCGTTTCTGATTCTGAAGTTTGGAGCTTCGAAATTTTGAACTGTTGAAGTTTTTTTCACACAAGGGATTTATAGTATACTAGAGGTCCCCCGCGACTTCGTCCGCGTGCGGAAGAAATACGGACCGCTCCCAAAATTCTCCACTTTAAATCATTCCGAGCAAACTCTACCGACTCTACCGACTCTACCTACTCTACCAACTCTACCGACTACCGACTTTACCGACACGACCGACTCGACCGACACTACCGACTCCGAACCTAATACTACACTATAACCTTACCTAATCCCACCCCCAAAAAAAAAATCAGTAGGCTGGGATAAGATAATAAGTTATTCTAAAATCTACAGGTACTTACGAGCATAAGTAATTCATCTCTAAGCATTTAAATCATAAATTGCAAAAATTGTGTGTTCTAAAGTTTTCGAGTTTCCTAATAATAGTACTCGGGTCTCGTAAATCTGTCTCTAGCACTGCAGTTAACTTGCACTTGAATTATTTACAGCCAGTGCGTCTGAATGGAGCTCGATCTACTAACACTGGGTTATTATTATGTTTTTTAGAAAACGGTTTAGAATCTTTTATGGACCTGTACCTATATACCTACTATTTATGTTTTTGTATAAGGCTTTCCAAGTAGGAAAGTTAGAATTTTATTCCAATTATTATTTTTACTAGTGGTTACTTACTTGCAGTGTCATTGGCACTCATATTAACATTACAATTATTGTTTCTAAGATGAGCTTTGAGTATTAAGTATTTTGGCCTAATTTTAGGTTTATTTACTGATCTTCCTTTTTGTTTTATTTATGCAGGAAAAACAAAATATTTATAAATATATATGTGTCAAAACCACGTCAGCTTTCATAATAGTCTACCTTTTCTTTTCTTAGACTTAATTTCAATTTTTTTTCTGTTTATTTTTCTTGTTTCTGGCATTACTTTGCGGAAGTTAATTTTAAACAAATTCTTATCACACTAATATAATAAATGCGAAAGTTTGTCGATGTGTGTGTTAGTAAGTGTACCTATGTTTGTAACTTTTTCACGCTGAAACAGCTGAACAAATTTGGATTAAATTCGGCATAGAGGTAGCTCATGTCTTGAAATAACAATCGCGGGTGAAAGCTCGGAGCGCAGCTCGTAATATATACATATATATGTATCAGAGTATTAGAGCATCTTTACACGAACCTAGATAATGCCATGCAATAAGAATCAGGTTAACCTACACTTCAAAATAATAATGTATGTACTAGACAAATATACACATATTAAAAGAATGAAGGATGGTATACCTACGTTCATTATATACCATACAATACCTCACGAACGCGATGTGACAATCAGTACCTTGGAGGATATAGCTATCTCTCGTATATAATCAAAGGTTACCTAGGTATAAAATACTTTTTTTATACAATTAAGTGACGACACGAGCAAAACTTTCACGTGGTGGTAAGCGTCACGCCTGCCAATAACAAAAGCAATGCCACAATTGTGAACTTGCGAACACAATCCTGCGCCGCACTGCACTGCGCTCGTCACACTGAGATCTTAGATGTTGAATATCTTCATACCCAGTAATTTATCTGGTAACATTGCCCTTCAAACTGGAACACAGTAATGCTTGCACACTACTGCTTGGCGGTTGAATAACTGGCAAAGGTGTGGTACTTCCCCAGGCCGACTCTGCAGTAGAGTCCTACCACTACAAACTTACTACTCTACGTAAATAGTAACTTGTCGCGGTGATCTCTATAGGCATATAGGCACTATTCTCTCCGTCAGCTGTACCGAATCTCATCGTAACAATATTATTCACTAATGAATCTCCTTACGCCCAATCAATCAATTCGCACAAATTAACGCAAAGCAGAGCTATTCTTAACTCAGTGTGCGTCGTTTCTAAGAAAAGCAATTTAACTCGTAATGCGTTCAGACAAAGGAGCTTACGAGGTCTTTATTAAGCTCTGCGTGATGTATGGCCTGTGCTTAGATGTTTGCAGTTGATAGAAGCCAGATTGCAACTAACTTAGAATGCTTAAAGTACAAGACATTTACGTCTTTGCTTCTGTTTCTCATCCATACTTACTGCAAACGTTTGGAACGATACTTACTAGTAACTTAATAATTATTCCCGTAGTTTTACAAAACGTAGATCTCAAACGAAGTCCTTGCAGCCTCCTTGTCTACATTTTGGTCAAACGGTCATTTTGCAATATATCGGCTGAGCCAATTTTAGGGCCCATTGCAATGTCTCCTTACTTTAATAATATTGTCAATAAAAAAATAATAATTTTGCATTTGATTGATAAAATACGAAATAGATGCGTATTGAGGATACAAAACTTTTTGGATTTTACTACCACTTTAAGGTTCGACGCAGATTTTTTTTTATGTGTCAATGTGTTTCTGATTATCGAAATTCGATTTCAGTTTTTAAACTATAAGAAACCCAAGAGACCATTTGTACCACTGACGTGATTGATATTCTTGATAATCACCTTTCATCATACAATCAGTCAGTCACTGATTATTCAGCAAAAGGGTTAAAAGCTAGGTCCTTCAAGTTCGGCAAACAAACTTCGTCCGCTTCGATTAATTTTTAGAACTGCTGGGCCCTCATTATTGAATCCTTCGCATGAGTTTTCGCACAAAAAAATACAGTGACTTTTGAACAGTAAGTCGTGCGAATACGTATTCGAACGATTCAAAAATGAGGCCCCTGTTCGTGATTATGCGTCCGTTACTGGTTTTCACACGATTGGAAGACTGTTAACTTTCTCATAGTACTTATCAGGTTAATTATTATATAAATAAATAAGTACCCACCTAAATAGTATGTTTGTAAGTGACTACAAAACTAGATATGTAGTTGAGCACTTTCAGTTTCTAACTACATGAAAGAAAAATTTATAAACATACGGTAAAATCCGGATATAACGACTTCGCTTATAACGTCTAACTGCTTTTAGCGACGACGATGTAAACTTAAGTTTGATTTCATACTTAGTTACTAGGGAAACATATATGTTTAGTAAATCTCTGGTTTAAGGGACCAACTGCTTATAGTGACCTATTTTTGATAATTCGTCCGGTTAGAACGACGCGCAGTGTTTTGCTTACAAAATCTACGCACCGATACCTCGCCGCCTTACAAATATTTTATTGCCGAACTTTGTAATACTTATGTGTGGCTCTGCGGCAGAGCCTCTGCCTGTTGTATTAGTAATCACTGTATAACAAAAAGTAGCTAGCTGGTTAGTCATCTTCTGGTATGTTGTCTGTATGTCGTGGTAGAGCTACGAAAAATATTCGAAATACAATCGTTCGAAAATCCAAACCGCCCGTTAAATAAACCAGAGATGACACACAGTTCCCAGTAAAGGCGATTACGATGCACAAAAGGTAAAAGGCAAGTTTTGGTACACCGTACACTACTTGTACCTATATGATGTAAATCCTGTTAAACCTCAATGCATCATCGTCGATCTAGATTTATTGCAATTTTAACTTGACAGACAAGTGATTATTCAAGCACGTTATAGGTCCATCAAGGAAACCGTACTATACGTCCTTGTATTAAATTATTATGTTTTTCTACTTTTGTTTCGTGTCCAGCCTAGGTATTCCATTATATTCGTTACCGGTCGTTACTCTAATGGAATACCTATATTCCAGTAGAGTCACGACCGGTAACGAAAAGGGAGAAACGAATAAAAAAAGAGTACTTACATGCACTAGCGCCATTTGAGACTAGTGGCTGTAACCGTAAACACTATCACGCATTTGACAGTAACACAGTCAATAATACTTAGTAACTATTCTATTAATAAAAAGATAAAAATATATTGCTTGAAATGTTTTTAATTTCTTTGTCAAACTAAAAATCAGTTCCGCCAAGATTTTTCTGTAAGGTCACACATTTTCACGTCAACCCTTGTTACTTATCCCAGACACGCTCCCGGGATTGTAAACTATCCTTTCACGCGATTTGTTCATTGTCATTATAGTGGGCGTTATAAGCCTACAGGCGGGTTAAGTGTAGTGCTCATGAATTATTTATTTACCTTTGTATACGTTTACTTACTTTTTAAATCGAGAGATACCGGACAATATTATGAGATAGAGAGACCTCCTCAATAAGGTTGTGACAAAAAAACGACGCTCCTTTCATCATTGTCAATATCAGAATGGATGAATTATATATTTGTTTGCATGCATAAACCTGATTATAGGTCCATTTTATTTATTTACAAAAAACTGTATTTGATGGACATATTATTGGAAACTTTATGTATTTCCTTACCTTGAAATATAAATGTATGATGAGAAGTTGTAATCACACGATAAGACTAAGGTTTATAAATATTTATAGTGTGTAAATTTTTAAATACCATTACATAAATGATACACATTTGAAACCAAATCATATTGAGTTAACTAACATATAAGGTATTCACATGTAATTATAAACACCAGTGTCTTTTGGTCTATTCCATACCTTCGTATTACAATCTATACTCCCGTAAGATGTTTGTGTGCGCCCTCGGCTGTGTCAGTAAACTGTTTTATTATACGATCGGCATTATATTTGTGGCTCTGGGATTCGGGACATACGTGCGACTTCGAAAGGATCAAAGAATAACATTTTGTATACCTACGGGTTAATGTTTTTCATCTAGTTAGTTTCTAGTTAGTTCTAGTTAAGTGATTTTGGGAAAATGCGCCAACTCAATACCTATAATTATAAGTTTAGAGTTGAAAATCTCTAAATTTTTCGCGCCAGCACATGTTTAGTATAACCAGCCTATTAATAGTCCAATACTGGACTTAGGCCTATGCTCGAAAGGCGATCAGGCCCATAGTCACCACGCTGGCCCAGTTGCGAGTTGTTGGATTCAATAAACCATTGAATTTCTTCACTAGACGTATCTAGGTTTCCTCACGATTTCCAAAAGCCAGTATGAAAAATCCTAAACTACAAAGAGCTCATTGGTACGGGCCTGGATAAACGTGTATGCTTAGCTAAGTTCATAAATCGCTAAGTACGTAATCTAGTTTATTTTAATGGTTTTTTTGTCAACTAGCAGTGACACGTGGTTTTACCCTATTTCCCTGCGAACGTATACTTTCCTGGATAAATATTGTGTGTAATTTTTTATCCAAATTACTTCCACTCAATTGTTATAAAGATGAGTTGCAATGAATATAACACAAAGTTTTTATAGGTATAATAAGAGCGAGACTTAGCTTAAAATGATTCAATCTATGTTTATAGATAATTAAAATATAATACGTAGGTATATGATAAATGTAAAGAGGGGTAGGCCTTTGCTGGCTCCCCTAGCATTAGAACATCAGAAGCTCTACTAACTTACTCTACTTTTTGGGGTTCCATACCCAAAGAGTACCCAGTGGGGCCCTAATACTAACCTTAGGCCTTACTTAAAAAAAACTTTTCAACCGTTAGTCACTGCTTAAGATGCTCTGCCACCTTCTCTCTCACGTGAAGTTGCACGTGCTAGAAAAGGACAGAGAAGTTTAAGCAGTGACTAAGATAATTGAGATTATTTTAGGTAAGGCCGTAAGCGTACCGTGCCTGTATATCGCAGGCTATCTGCATGTGTATCCATCCAATCCAAGAAGCTTATACCCACGATGGAGATTGCATTCTTAACATTCATTTGAAGCCTAAAATAATTAACTTGAATGACGTCACTGTTGACTGCTGATACGATTCAAAAGATACCGGTTATTATAGGTTGAATTATTATGAACGATTATTGATGATTGATTATTATTACTCGGCCTTCGCTTCGTTACGCAAGTCACCGACTTGCTTCGCTGCGCTCGGCCTAGTCTGATTTGCTCCACTCAGGACCTCATTTGAGCTTCTGGCTCCCGCGGTTTTTATATATACTCTAGGGGTAGGGACCACAAGACTAGGTGGAGTCGGGGTGCTCTGATTCGGATCTGTCACCCGTTTCAAACTTAACCAACTCAAAACGGGGTGAAAAAAACTAGCGCTTTTAACCAATGCTGGTAAATAATTTAAGGCCAAACAATAAGTATGCCTAAAAACATATACTGCTAAGATACCATTATGCAAAACAAATTTATGCCGAACAATTTCCGCCAAACAATTTTAGGAATAAAAAGTTTCTGCGTATCAAGGGGCACCCGCTACAAAACTTGTTCTCTGTTCCGTGTAGAGAACCTTCGGTGCGCAAGTTGGAATCGCACTTGGCTGGTTATATATATTAGTAGTCAAAACTTCACTCAAATTCGTAGACAATAGTTTGGAAACATGATCGCGCGGCACGACTCATGAATGTAAAACTTTATATTCCACGATTCCCTTTCGGTCTCGAATCGAAGTCATGTGTCGTCGATGTAGGTGTCGCCACTAGTCGTGCATTTCAATCATCCTATTTATAGGATTTAATATCACGTATTGGGCCATAGAGAAAAATATTCAAGCTCGAATCGAAGTGTGATGTAACGCTGATGTAGAGTTGATAGTATTTTATAGGTTCAATAGTATGGGCCAAAAAAGAAGGTAAGTATCAAAATATTGTGGGGGTAAAAATAGATTTACATAAAACGGATAAGTAGTTTTTAAGCCAGAACCTTATATATAAGTACCTATATCCTGAAGTTGACTGATCTGACGAATAATGACTTTCAAAAAACACTACACAAAACACTTTTTCTATCACAACTCGCATTCACAAAGTTCGTCATCTGCTGTAAATACCTATCTCTTAAATGTATGGCCCGTCAATGGCCAGCATTGGCTAGAAGGTTTTGAAGATTTGAAAAAAAAAACTTATGACGAAGTCGCCAAGCGCAAGGTCATTGGGGGCTATAAATGCCTTGAAAATAGAAAATCTTGCTCTTTAATAGCCATACTGAATGGGCTTATCAACAAATTACAATTAAATTAGGTACTCTTGAGTTGTCTCCATAATATATATAATGATGTGCCTTTTAAATGTTCCCGCTATAAACATTATAGGAAAATTCGATTTGCATCCTTTCAATGTAACTTTGTTAACTGAGCAGTTCAGAATAACAGCATTATAAACCAGTAAATACACTGATCGGTAGCAGCCAATTTATTTGTAACATGCGGCCAAATCATGAAACTAAATTTTACCAAGAGAAATTGGATAGAATATAGACAGTGGCTCCCATCACACAATATTATAAATAAAGAGGTAGCACTGTAACAGCGTTATCAACCTCTGAATACACTGAATGCACGCCCCGGCAGGCTAGCGCTGTGCCCGCTATGATAATAATGCACTTAAAACATTATGCTATTCTACTTACTGGCACAATAGACAATTTGCAGGGAATGGATTTGTATCTACACGAATCTTTATAATATACATTACTTAATTGACTCTGTTTACAATTTCTTAAAATTAAAGACAGGGTTTGGGCTAAGAGGTTCGAGGCTAAGCAGATGTTTTGATGTTGAGATATTAATATCGTACGTGCAATAATGGACCTCATGAATGAATGAAATGAATCAAACTTAAACATTGGCCACAATTATTTAAAACTGTCATGGTAGTGGAAAATGCGACTAGCCCCTCTTTATCACGTATTATCTGGCGCGACTGTAGGTTAGGCCCACAATAATAAGGCTATAGCGTATCGAATAACTTTATTGCTTACTTTTTACGCTATGATTTTTCTGTGAATACTAAAATAGTTATATTATGCTGGGTACGCTTGCGACTGGTAGTGGGTTTGAGTATTTGGATTTTCTCTAGACTTTCAACGGTCTGGATACAATCCTTTTGTTTTTTGTGTAGTAGGCTAAGGGTACCTGTATGTAGTCTTTGTAGTTTGTTGTAGTTATTAAAGGCTTGCCCTGTAAGATGTAAAAGTTATATTATAATTTCTAGTAAATACTATAGGTACTGACTGCAAAACTTACTTATTCTCACCATACTTTACCTGATGTAAATTCTTCTTAATGTGGGTTCGTCTAAATGACGTGACTTCTTTTAATCTGCTTTTCATCAGACTTCAAAAAAGGAGGTTCTCAATTTGACGGTATTGTTTTTTTGTTTTTTTTTTTTGCATGTATGTTACGCGATTACTCTGCTAGTTGTAATGATTCCGATGATTGTTTTTGTTTGGTAGGTAATACTTCAGAGGTAGTCCCATATAAATTTTATCGAAATCGGTTCAGTAGTTTGGTTTTAAAATCAAAATTCCTAGAAAATATTAAGGTGTCATCCAGGTATTTGAAGTTGAAGTCGGTCGTATTTTTTCTTTAAAAAGCGTATTTATCTTTAGAAAACTTAAGCAGTTTCGTTTTCTCACTCTTGCTGTAGCATATTTTAATTTTTCTGTCTAGCTTTCGCTACAATTTTATTTGTTTTTACTTTGTAACAGTGTAATAAATAGGTCGGCGACCCGATGGCAAGCGACACGTCGCAATTAGGGACTTTTTTCCATTGTCCTCAGTTCTATGAACCCTGAGACAATAACGAGTATAATCGGTCCCCTCTCTCTAACCAGCCATTAACTTAATTGACGATTGTTGAAAATAAAATTTTCGTGACTATTCGTTTAGGTTTCTTGAAAAACTGGGTATATGTACGGTTTCTTTACTGATCGATAAACATGATATCAAAGGTGTTGGATTCTGTATCTGTTACAAAGTTAAGCTAATCATACAGAAATAAAGTTTTGTTTTATTTATACGGGAATACTCACGTTTAATTGAATCGGATACTCCAACAAATAGTTACGATCACATCCGTGACCTTTTAACAATCAAAATAAAATGGGTCAAAACCACACCAGTTTTCATTAAAGAAATATAATTATTTGCATTTAATTTCAATAGGATGTGAGCAAAACATGCTAAAGTTTTAGTCTCATGGTCCTAGAGACATGATATTTGGGCGTTGTATTCGTTTTATTGATGATCGGTAAATACCAGCGACAGTGATAATGGAATGGACGGGCCCAGCGCTTGCAAAACATTCAAAATTTACAAGTCAACACAATCAAGCATACCTACCATTTCCCAGAAAATAAAGATAGCGAATCTAATCACTGCATGACAAAAAGATAACAAATTTACATGTATTAGAAGTTTGTATTGTCGTATCGTACGGCTCGCATGTCGCAAAGGCAGAGTTTGACTGACGCGGGAGGAGAGCTGGCGCTCAACATATAGTCTTCAAAATACGTGCGCTTATTTCCCGTCCATTCATTTTATCAGTTTCGCTGGTAAATACAATATTAATTTGCAAGGCAGACTAAACTTAATCTTCTTTTCAAAATTTAATTTCATTTTTTAATTGTAGTTCTTAGAATACTCACCAAACTCTATGCTACAGGCTCACTGACTATGATGAATTGATCCGTACTCGAGTCTTACGATATTTCTGATAAGGTACCACTGCCCACCCACATTTATCACAAAAACTTATTTAGCTTATCAAATACGAATCAGGCTTTAAATTAATACCAGACAGCGATTACAATCAATAAGTATGCATTCACATACTGGCGACTGCAATTTAAAAAGAAATAAAATAACGTTAAACATTACAGGGGGATAATAAATAAAAATATTTGCGGCGCAGTGGTCACATGGTTCGGAGTTATGGGATGGCTGGAACGGCGGCGCTCTGACCTTTGTTATATCATGCCATGCCAGAAATGTTCGTGATCGGTCCAGCATCGGAATTTGCTGTTCAGTTATGTCCTGTCAGCTTGAATGGGGCATTTGCCGGTATTTAGGTCCGATATTGGCTTTGGAAGAGGCAATAATTTGGCACTACGCTGTTTTAGTGGACCAGCTGTTTTGAAACTGGTAGTTTATGTTCACTGTAGATTTGTTTACAGCAAAGCGCAGTTTGCAAAAACACTGTAAAAATATAATAGTGTTTTGCTGCTGTCATCTTATTGGGAAATTGAAATAAAACTGCCTAAAATTGTTTAAATAAATGCACCTATCTAAAAAAAATGGATGATAGAATACGTAATACATAATAATATAGGTACTTACTGATTGAATACTTTTTAAATTCTCACTACTGCTGTAATCTTAAACCTAACATTTAGAATAACTCCGATAGAGCACTTACATTCCAACTTCAAGAAAAATTATAAATTATACCTACTTACAATAGCTATAACAATGTGCAAAACATAACCCACTGGCCCTGCAATGGCTATCAGTGCGTGCTAAACTATGTGATGGTGAAACGAGTGTGAAGAAGGATGGGGAACACCAACTCTGGCCATGGCCACCATCGGCAGAACAGCAAAAACAGAAAGTCGAGGAGTCTACCCACTTCACCAGAAGTCAGGAGGTGAGTGTCTTAAAAAGGCAGACGACCCAAAGGAACTCTTAATATATTTCTACCAACTGTAGTATGTACCTACTGAGTGAGTACCTATTGAGTGAGTACCTATTGAGTACCTACTGAGTATGGAATCGATTTTTTGAGAGATAAAATGAAAAGGTGGTTCAAACCATATATTTTTTTAAAGATTTATTATAAGTGCGACGTCTGGTGGTCTTATTGCTAGCAGAGCGTTCTTTTATATGTTTTTTTTCTTTTCCTCCGTATTTTAATTGTCACATCTTGTTAATTAACCCTTATAAGGATAAAGGAGATATCTGGAGCCTGGTCTGGCATGAACTCAGCGTTCTACTAGATATTTGATTTATCAACTGACAATGAACGTTTTTTTATTTTATTAAATAGTATAATGTTGGAATCTTTTATTCGGATTACTCTGTGACAGGCATATTAAATTGGCTTTTTTCCAGCATGTTCTCATAATATGACAGTTATAGAATGTCAAAGGCAGATGGAGAACATCACAAACCACTTTAGATCAATCGTCACTTGCCTTTCAAAGGCGGATTGCGTAAAGAAACGTTGGTCGTTGTCATAGCAAAAGCACTTGACTGATGCAAGATTTTAATTTCAAAAAACGAGGAATGGTTAATTCAGTTAGTTACACCTATTAAAATGGTTCTGTTTCACACATTTATTTGTTTTGTCTAAGAAACTTTGTTACTTTGTACTTACCTAAATATAGGGGTGTTCCAAGGAAGCATCTATCTATAGATCCCATGTATCTTTTCAACTTTTAGAATAATTGGTTGGTAAGAACTTATTCGTAATCCACATTGCACCACGTTTGAACCAATTTTTATTTTATTTATATGGGATTATTCACGCTCACTCACGGCAAACTACTAAGTTTGAGCCCTTTTGAAAAAAATCGTAGAAATTAATGATATTTATTTTGTCTAAAGTATAATATTATCAAGGATCAGTAACATTTACATCTATGCCTTCATTGTTTATCAGTTTTACCAAAGATCACCACAATCATAGATTGTCGATAGGTAAAGTGTCAAGGCAAAACTTTCGTTTGGTCTTTACAGGTCCCAAAGCCAATAAACTTGAGTGTCACTTACACGACTAAAAGCTCGATACAAAACACTTTATTTCCTTGCGATACATTTATCTACGTACCTTCTATGGTTGGAAGTGGTATTTTGTACTGAACTATGTAACACGATAAGGTCGAATGTCTAATAGCAGATTATATGAATATACTGATATTATGGTATTGTTCTACACACCAGTTCTAATAGTAAAGCTGTATCGGCAATAGCGAAACTTTCACTTCTACTAGTACTTATGTACTTGACACAGAACATGACTCAATTTTACAGCATCACGTTTTCTTTGTTCTAAGTTCAGAACGTCTTATTTGGAATCACTTAGATCGCTGCGTTATAAATATCTTGCGCTACTGGTTCCAAGTCACGAGCCGTGTATCGTTTACGGCTAACATTTCATCAATATCGTAAAAGCAAAATGTGAGAGTTAATCTTTGATCTGGCACTTGTATATGTAAACAATAAGGGTGCATTTGTTTATGGTGCCTTTTTATGGAAGAGAATATGATAGAGAATGGTGCTGTCGCGCAGTTAAGTCTATTACAAAACAAGAGTACCTATAGATCTTCAAGTAGAGTAGATAGTTGTTATAAATAGGTGAGTGTAGTCGATATTTGGTAATAGTTACGAAAATACAATTTACAATCACAGCGTCTGCAGGAGAACGTACTCACTGATAAATTAACTCTAAAAGCTCCGGAACCGGTCGGGATCTCATCTCGACTTAATAAAGTATGAACGTGGTATGCTGTATTTTGTACTTAATTATAAATATCGGATACACATTTTGATGAAGTCATACAGATACACCGACTTTTGTTTTTATTTTTTTATTCGCATAAACTTAAAAACCTTAACCGACCAGCGGGTATTTTTAATTAGTTGGAACGGGTAACAGTGTAAGTAACACTAAGAGGAAAATGGTAAAAACAAACAATCCAGAAGCAATTTAACTCGTTGTGTGACTCGTTTGAGAACTCTTTAAGTAGTCGTTACGGGGTTCGTGCTCTTAGAGTGTGCGTTTTTCAATAAACGCTTGGTAAGTAGCTGGGATCTGGGTATGTCCTAAAACTGCATCCAGAACCACCGGAGGACAGGGAATAGCGTCCTCTCGGTTAACGGTGGTGAGCGTTCTGCGATTCCCAAATCGCCTGCCAAGCGTGGCGATACTGGCAACCAATACCTAGGGGGAGAGCTCCGTCCAGCAGTGGACGTCTTCCAGCTGATGAGATGTAGCTAGTACACGGGGGAGTACTACGTGGTTGCCAAGATCGTTGCTGCGGCGCTCGTGAGGGGTCCTGTGGCAGGATGTGCACTATAAAATGATCAATCATGGTATCTGAAACCAAGACATTTTTTTTATCCATACGTCATCCTAGTAGCAAGTAAATTATAGATGCCTATCAGTCAAAATACATTAAAGGGTTTCCGTCAAAAATTTGTTCATATTTCGGACCACATCATCATATTCAATTAGCGACTACTTTTGGGGCAAATGTCCTAAAATAGGGTAACCTGACGTGTTGGTCGGTACCTCGACAGCCTCCATTTCCGGTCGGAAATGCGCACGCCGGAATCCGTCGCGTGTAACATGCCTGGAGCTCGTAACCTCAATAGTAACTAACTGATATCAAGCGAACTTTGGTGACAAAAGTTTGTAAGTGGCTTATGCCATTTTATGGTGAGTGCTCTAGTGGTACCTATAATGTGTATCTTTTACATTAAGGCTTTGATTTATGATAATAGCAAACACTTAAAGCTGTTTAGCCGTGCTCCATCTTAAACTTTTCCTACGTTCTGGGAAGGCAAGAACGTTTAACCTTTTTACTCAAAAAAACTTAATAAAAGTTTCAGTTACAAAATGCTATAGGTAGTTTTATATGGCCTGGTACACTATCCCTACCAAGGTATCCCTATCGGTAGCGATAAGGCGGAAAAATCTAAGTTAACTTATATCCCTACTAGGTAAATACAAATAAATTAAATATATTATATTCATTTATTTTATCTAATATAACAATCAACAGCTTTTGTTACAAAAAACAATAAATATAATGCAAATTTTTACTAAAATAAATATCATCTGGGTGTAGATTTATAAGACGATAATATGCCTAAATTGCTTATAACGTCGTATTATATTTTTTTTCAAATATCATAACATTTTTAGGGCTTCATCGTCTATTATACATGTTAACCATCTGCTCGACTTCCGACCTATGAAAGGCTTCTTAAATAGGATGTTCCTGTTATTTCCTATTACATTGTATTTAAGTAAGAAAATAACTATTACTTACGTAAACTGGCAAATAACTAGCGGGCAATCCTCCTTAGATTAAGGGAGTTCGTTTTTTCGCGCTTTCACCTCTTTTCGTAGTAGTATTACCGATACGCTTTCACGTTTATATCTCGCTTATTAAATTCCTTAATTCTGTAGATAATTAGAAAAAGTATCCACCAATAATAAGAAAAAAATACAACCGAATTGAGAACCCCTTCCTTTTTTGAAGTAGGTTAAGAATACGGTGTAATTCATGGCGTTCAAATAAAATTCAATTTATTTAAAGCAAGTCGGTATCAGCAGTTTTTAGTGGTATAGGACTCTATTGCAGAGTCCGCCTGGGGAAGTACCACACCTTTGCCAGTTAAGCAACCGCCAAGCAGTAGTGTGCAAGCATTACTGTGTTCCGGTTTGAAGGGCAATGTTACCAGAGAAATTACTGGGTAAGAAGAGATTTAACATCTAATATCTCAGGGTGACGAGCGCAGTGCAGTGCGGCGCAGGATTGTGTTCACAATTCTGGCACTGCTACTGTTAGTGGCAGGCGTGACGCTTACCACCAGGCGGTCTTGCTCGTGTCGTCACTTGATGGTATAAAAAAAACACCAATAAAATGTACCTAGATTGTCTTGGAGAAGTTCACTCGGTATGATGTAGTGACAAATGTAGTCAAATGAATCTACCTAAACTAACAATCGTAATAAAGTTCTCAGTAGTCCATTGTAAGAGAAGTTAATAACATAACACACTGCTATTCGAATGGTATTGATTCCTTTATAGCCCTTTCCGCGATCAAAGCTTGTCTGATAATGAGGGCGATATCATAATAATGAACATCTGGCGATAGCAGGGTTGAGCCGCTGTGCTGGTTTGCCACACGTCGCGCTTTGTTCTTGTGTTTTATCAGGGGTCACCCTATGGTAGGATGTTTGTTACACTGGCAATGGTCAAGTAAAATAGGTCTATCATATATGATTTTAAGGAGCCCTGAATCAGCGAGATTTTATATATAAGAGCTGGGTCACTGACCGATCGTCCACCTAATTACATTTACACCTAGATGGTCCTGAATTATTTGTACTGTCTAATGCCGATGCCACACATTAGCTATTTTGCCGAATAAAAAGGGACGCATAGGCTACATAGATGCGTCCCTTTTTATTCGGCAAATATAGCCAATGTGTGGCCTCGGCATAAGGGTTTATCATATTATTAATAAGTTATGCTCTTACCATGATGATCGTTTACATTAAACTGTGTTTTTTTAAACAGTGTTATTTAAACTGTAACCCAGCACTCTCATATTTTTCTAGCCTTAAAACTATTTTAGGGGTTAGGTAGCGTAATCGGCCTTTTTTTATTGTCCTCTGCTGAATTTAGGCCTAGGCTTGAAGTGCGAATGGGGCATATTCACCACGCTGGCCCAGTTGCGGGTTGGTCAATTCACTAATGAAAATTGAATTTCTTCTCCGGACGTAAGTACTATTTGCAGGTTTCTTCACGATGTTTTCCTTCACGGAAATCTAGTGATATATGAGTATCCCGTACGTAATCCAAAGAGCTCAATGGTACGGGCCTGGGTTTGAACCCGCGACCTCACGATTGCAAGTCAAGCGGTCTCCCGATAAGGCTACCGCGGCTTCATTAGGCTGCCACGGCTTACGGCTTCGGGGTCAGGTAATTTCAGCTAAATACCATATAGACATAATAATTCTTCTAATAGTTACCTACTGTATTTTTGTCCTTATCTCAACTCATTTCACCCTCCTATTTCATTACATCCGTTCCTAGTCGCCCGCTGCCTATAAAATCTAAGTGAGTATTATGCACCCTAAAAAATTCAACGCGTTATTGCGCGTGACGGGACGTTCCTACCGTCGACATTTATTATTGCGTCTGACATGCGTGTGCGCAAGGGAAGCAAGAACACCATAGAGAACATTTTATAGGTGCATACGGAAGAACACGACACGCGTTACTACCACGTACTTAGTACGAACTGTATCGGTTTACGCTTGCCTGCACTTGATGTGCGCATAAATCTTCACAGGCACTCATCAAGGACTTTTTTCAATATCAGGTGTGTGTAAAAGCATTATTTTGACACTAATTTGTATCTGCTGAGGCATGACACTTCTAGTCATTTACACCTACATATGTAATTGATATCCCCCTCCCTATTTAGGGGAGGCCTTCGTTCAGCAGTGGACGTCTTCGGCTGATGATGATGATGATGATGATGTAATTGATAATATTTCACTGTAGGTGTACCTCGGTACTTACAGCTTTTTATCTAGACTGCCAAAGCACTACTTAGCAGCCTTGGGCTGCCAACTTAGTAAAAAAAAGTTTAATTACCATAAAGAGCATCCAAAGAGACACATTTTTTATTTGTAGATAGAGCTTTTAAACGTTGATCGGTGGTTTACTTAGAATATCTATAACCAGTAGGTTACAGGTACAGGTAGGTTTAAATCATTAAAAAAAACTAGAATTCAGTCATTTGCAATGTTTTACACTAACGCCATCTAGCGTGGAGTAGCGGAAGTCTATAATTTTATAGAGGTCTAATTTTTCACCTTGTAGATTCCTGCAAGCTTTGACATTTGAATTTTCCCAAACGCATAAATGTGTCATTGTTATTTCGCCACTATTATTAGCCACATGAAAGTAAATAAGCCACAATCATTAAAAATATCTGTAAATTCGTCATAGGTAGGTAAAAGAAATTTTTAATGAATGCCTAAAAATATTGTGCTGTGGCGAAGTTTCACGTTGCTACTTGTACCTAATTGTTTTAGTAGGCACTAACCTAGAGCTCACCGTGTTTCCACTGTGGAAACACGGTGAGCTCCTTTCGAGCTTAGACAATGTCGTAAAGGAAACACTAATATCGGTTTTGAATGTTGACATGAATGACAGGACATGGTCACAAGCCTCACTACCAGTAAGGTTAGGAGGCTTAGGGATCCGCAAAATTTCAAGTGTAGCTCTAGCAGCTTTCTTGTCCTCAGTTCATAGTACACATAAATTAATTGAAAAAATCCTTCTTCCCTCTTTAGGCCATTCCGGTGTAGTAGTAGCTCATTTGAATGAGCTATCCTTGCTGTCTCTGTATGGGAATCAGGTCTTTGGTTGCAGGCTATTCCCTCCTTTAACACTGGTAGCCTTTTGGACCCAACCGCATTTCGTCTAGCTGTCAGCTTGCGCTTGGGTGCAAGGTGCTGTGAGGCCCATCGCTGCCAGTGTGGTACTGCTGTCGATCAGCTCGGTCACCATGGTCTCTCTTGCTCAAGAAGCGCTGGTCGGATCGGCCGCCACGCTAGCCTGAATGATATCATACGCCGGGCTTTATCCACCGCCAATGTTGCAGCTGTGCTCGAACTTAGGTATAGTCTAGACAGCGCTAGAATCAGATGCTAAAACTTCAGTAACTTCACCTGCCTTTCAGCTTATGTACCCAGTTAGATACCTACAGTGAGGTACCTACTTATGGTAAGAGCTGGTTGTGTGTCTAATCGTCTAGTCCGCGTCGGTCGTTGTTTATCGCCCGCTCGTGACTATTGCGGCCATTTAATCCTCTCTAATGGAGGACATTTCGCACCCAAGGCGTCTGACTTGTGTCTGACAATGTGCAGGGTAGTCAAGTGGAAGTAGGTATTTCTGGTGTTAAATTGTTCTTAGTTATGAATAATCGGTACTTTACATTTGCATGGTTACCTACCATTGTACAGTAGATGCCAAACATGTTGTCAAATTGTCGGCATGGAAAAGGTGACCTACGCAGGTACTTCGTGTACACCACTGAAAAGAGAAGAGCCTTCGGTTTTCTGTGGTGTACACTTCCGTGCAGTATATTTGGCAAATTTAATGAGAAGTTATAATTATTTTTAATTTCTGCGCATCCCCACTGTTTGACAACTTGCGTGGCGATTATTGTAACTAAGACAAGTTATCCGTAGGAATGATTGGGAAAACTTTTACCGTATAAGAAGCCACCAATAGATTGCAAAATCTTAGACAAAAAATTAAGCATGTCAAATTAGAATGTGCCTAAGTTTGTAAGTTTGGTCATAAGTACATCTTTGTCTCCGTGTTTAGGAGTATTTGGCTTTGCACATCCTATTCAATTACATTATATATTATTGACTATAGGTCGTCGCCCGCGACTTCGTCCGCATACGGAATAAATTCGGCCCGCTACCAAAATTCACCACTTTAAATCATCCCGGGATTTTTGTTACATTGAGTTGGCGGCGGGCGCGAATTAAAGTCGACATAGAGCGGGCCACCGTGCGACCGCTCTGTTAATATAAAATAAATTATGCCTCTGACCGCGCCTATTTGCCGGGAGACCGGGTTCGTCTGGCACGAACAACGTTAAAAGGATGTTATGCAGGTCTATAGAATCATAATCGTAATAGTAACACTCATGCTTAGTATAATCGTAACTTCATTTCGGCCATTTTAACAAAATTGGAGTTGAAATGTTGTTGATGAAGATCGTTTGTCACGAACATTTAGTTTTACCACCAGTTTTTATTACTAAACAAACTCACCTGAATTTCCTCGTGATTTCACCAACTAAGCTTGTTCAGATATGGATTAACACCAAATCAAGTAGAAAACACGGTGCGCCCACCGCAAAAGCTCCCAGCAAATCGTGGGTCACGCTCGCGACTTTAACAATCGACTACTGGTTAAGGACTTTTAACTGTTAACTGGTTAAGGTTAGGTAACTACCTATCAGTTATCGTGGGCAGATTAGAAGAAATATATAATTAGGTATCTAAACATGTTTTCTGCATTTTCGATACGTAGTTCGATATTTTTGAGTTCAGTTAAATAATCTTGCGTTAAATTGTATTAAGACTACATACATACATTGTACTTAGTAAGTTTTTTGCCTCATAATGGCAATACCTAATGTCAGTGTGATCATTAGTATTTCTAGGAAGGTAAGTCCTAACTAGACCTGGGTATGTCCTAAAACTGCAACCAGAACCGCCGGAGGATGGGCAGCAGCGTCCTCTTAGTTAACGGTGGTAACACTGCGATCCCCAAGCCGCATGCCATGCGTGGGGATTATGGCCTCCCCTTTCCTATTAAGGAAGAGGCGTTCGTTCTGCAGTGGACGTCTTCTGGCTGATAAGCAATAAGTCCTAACTTCAAGCACAAAATAGGTTTGGAAAACAAAGAATCAGAAAAATATTGAAATGAATTTTGATACTTTGTTTTCCAAGAACACAAATGGTATTTAGCAGACCAACGTAAGCGTAAGCTTATTTTCAAACGACTTCAAAAAAGGAGGTTCTCAATTCTACGGTATGTTTTCTTTATTTTTGTATGTATGTTACGCGATTACTCCGTCTATTCTTTTTTGTTTGGTAGGTAATACTTCAGAAGTGGTCCCATATACATTTTATTGAAATCGGTTCGGTAGTTTGGTTTTTAAATCAAAATTACTAGAAAAGATGAAGATGTCATCCAGGTATTCGAAGTTGAAGTCGGTTGTATATATTTTTTTAAAGCGTATTATCAAATAAAACTTCTTAACGCGTTAATGTAAATCCGGATGTTTTATTAAATGTTTTTTTTATAATTGGTTTTCCGGAACAATAAACAGTCCAGCTACTAGGAAATAAAACAGGGCGAAGCTAATAAACAATAAAGAATCCCAATGTGATTTAACTTCTAGTACAAACAAAATACTAATACAGATTCAACTTCATACATTATTCCGCGCACTCGTCCCGTAGAGACACGGCATAATGTGGTAGAGTCAACTTGGTAGAGCTAACGGCAGTCACGGTGGAGACTTGCGGGGAATTCAATCCCCTGAGAGTGGAGTCGTTGCCACTCACTATCACTCGGGTTATGCTTGGAATTGAAAGGACAGAAACTTGTGTGGAGGGATAAGATACCTAGTTACCATGTATAAAGTATAAAACTATAAAGAAAAAAAATCTTTTATGGACATTTTTATTGCTTTTGTTTCATTAATTAAACTCCCACATTAATCTTATATAATAATACAGTAAATAATAATAAAGTTGATATAATATTTAGTTTGAAGTGGTCACTAAAAAAAGTTACTCTATTTATTCTAAAATAGTTTTAGTTGACAACTTATTTTATTCTTAGAGCTGTAACTGAGTGCTTTGGAAACATACGGGATTGAAGAGACTTTCATTATCAAAAGGCCCATAATTCATGTTTGGGAATATTTCCCAGAATACCGGTACGGTAATATCGCCTAATTGGTAAACGGGAGCGGAGAGTCCTTGAGTCACCTGTTCGCTCCCAAGGCGGCGAATAGGGCTGGCAGGAACCTAACACATTTTTAACCAACGTTTCTTTTCAACATCAATTTATCAACAAAATTACCACCGGATTGAAGTTTGACAGCTAGGACTTAAAATAATTCAGGTATTGTAAAGAAATTGTGCTCAATACATAATTATGCAAAATTCTATAAAAATTGTGTTATATTACAAAGCATTGAAATGAAAGGTTTTGATTTTCAGTTACATAGGTAAAATAAAAATTTACCTTCATCATCATCAGCTCGGAGACGTCCACTGCTGAACAAAGGCCTCCGCCTTAGACCGCCACACTGTACGACAACGTGCCATTTGCATCTACCGGTTGCCCGCGACTATTACAATGTCGTCGACCCACCTAGTGACTAGATTTGATCTTCGATGCCCGAAAAAGTTTTAGGCAACCCTAGCTAATCCCTTAATTAAAATTCTTCCGAAATGCTGACCTTTATTTTTGACGCAAATTTTCTAATGAAGACAGATAGGTGTTGTTCGGAACTTTAAATTGAAGTGTACAATTACTTATTGAGAAATTACTTGGGTTTATGTTCTTATTTTGATGCAAAACGCTTTTTTCAAATGTTCATATTAATTTAGTTTACAATGTAAACAAATTGGCTTTAATTTCATTGCGATTAATCAAGAAGCAAGATGCCTGAAAATATTTTTAAAATTTTAGGACATTTTCGATACGAACTTGGCCTAGTAGTGAAACTTACCTACTAGGGCCCTCCATTAATTTTCAGTCAGACCATAATGACCGTAAACAGGGTAGGTATATTTTTAGGCCTGGTATGCAGCTAAATGAGTTGGTGTGCGCGTGTTATGTTACTGTACATTTCCAAATATAAATTTTAGTGCTATCAATGTTGTTAACCTTTCGATCGGTAATTGAACCTAACGCCAAACGCATTTTGGCTCGACTGCCTTGCGAGTGCATATAAAACTGATCAGTAAATAAGTAGTACAAAAAGTTCAGTATAGTTTTGTAACCCTTTTTTATTGTCCACAGACAAGTGTCAGTACTGCAGACGTCGATCCCGCTGCCAGCGTCGGCGGCGGCGGTGCGGCGCGCTCCTCCGGACAAACGACCACTGCCGGCCACTCCGGTCCACACAGGTACAAATTAGCTACTAGTCTAGCTTAGGTTCAGCATCAGCCTTTAACATCTCACTACGGGGTATAAGCCTAGATTTGATGAGCGACCCATATTCTACGACACTAGCTCGGTGCAGATCAGCGTATTACAATCGTCATAGAAATTTTCACTTGATACGTTGTGCTGGTTTGCTCACGATATTTTCAAACGTTTGATGTTTTTCCTGCACTGAAAAGCCAGTGGTATGAGTTTTTAAAAACCGTACGTAACTTCTAAAGAACTCGTTAGCACAGGCCCGGGAATGCCGGTATTAAACCACTATTATTGGGCGACAGACAAAAAGCGCCATCCGTAAATGGTTTTATTCGCACTGTGAGATTTTGAAACTCCCTGCCGAAGTTTGCGTTCCCTAAAAACTAATTACAATAATGGTGTCTCTTCTCAATTTTTATTTTAGAAAACATAAAAGAAGAACAGTCTCTATCGATTTAATTAATTATATTATAATAATATAATTCTCAATAAATTAATACTGCGTCTTCTTGCCCTTCTTAATTTTTTTTGAGTTTTCTATTCGGTATTGCTTAAACTACGACACTAAAATAACTAAGACAGTAGATTTACTTAATTCGAATCAATGTTTCTCGTATTAGGTTGTATTTCGTCTCCTGTTCGCAAAATACGAGTAGGTATCTAGGTTCTATACTTATAGGTAGATACAGATAATGTTATCGGTGAGCAACTCTTCGCATTCGTAACATTAGTCAGCGTGCTTTCTGCCATCTGTCTTGTTATTATTCACACGGGTTAGTTTATCTGGAGACTTACTTCGCGCAAATCATGTCACTTGCGTTTTATTTACATTGGTAGAGTAGATGGTGATGTTGACAATTGTGTTGAGAAAAGACATTCCTTACACCGCAGTTTATCTCATGTTTTTTTTTAGTTGTTGGTATCGCACGTTGTGCATTCTGCCAGTGTCAAGTTTATGAATTTTCAAGTTTTTTACTAAAATCTAGTCAAGTCATAGTCGAGTCCAAGTCATGCCCTAGTAAAGTTGTGGCGACTTTACTGTGAGCTTCTACGGAGTTTAGAAAACAACACGAAAATACATGTTTCACCACATTATATCACTTGCCCACACTCGTGCATGTAATTCAACTCAATGAATAAAACACCACCATTTTTAAACATTAATTCGCGAAATAACACAAGTTTAAGAAAATAATAGAATGCAACAATATAATTTTCCGTGTTCCCGCCAAAACTCCTTATGTAACGTTTTAAACTATCTACATAATTGTTCGCTTCCTCGTTTCTCCCATGTCAAAACTTATGAATATTTGCAGTGTAGCGTTAAACTTTTTACCATTCTAATACCTGTTTATTTAGGTAATTAGCACCTGTGCTAGTTAGGTCTTCATTTTGGTTATTTCATATGTATTTCACTAAAACTTTTCAGAACTCATCCTACTCATCAGCCTCTATAAATAATTATAATTATTCACTTGTTTTATACCCAGCAACTACCTAAATTGTTACATAAATAATTTCCCTTTCTACTAATTTGACTACAATAAAATAAAATTCAAATCCATACCTTTGTGTAACTACACAGCATATTAGTGTCTACCAACCAAGTTTCCTTCTCTATTAAATAAAACCACTTGATTCAGCATCAATTTCTCCCTCTAATATAATCTACTCATCCGTTTACTTAGCCAATGTAAACGAACCAGATATAATAATATCACTTAGTAGTATCGAAGTTATGAATGCAGATGCATCCTTTCTTCAGTTGTCGGCCATCACTCACTGAGTGCACTTCTCTACGATAGAATTTAATCACACAACTTTTAGAGTTTATGCAAAGAATACTCGTATCTAAACTGGAATAAGCAAGTTTTAAAAATTAAAAATACATTCTGGAGAAAATGGACATTTAAATTAAATAATATAGAATTGAAGAACAGAAAAGTTAGTGGTAGTTTATAAGTAAAGAAAGAGTGCAAATCGTGCCGAAGAAAATTATGGAATAATCATCATTTCCTACTTATAATAAGTATTTTCTTCTGAATAAGAGTGTTTAAGTGTGCTTTGAACATAATATTGAATAACTCCAGTGATATTATCAGTGATTTTTGTTTTAGTTCCCATGTAGCGAATGTTATAAGGTTTGTTTTTTAGTTTAAAATCTTGCTACTTGTGATCTAAGTAATCTGTAAACTTTCTCAAGTTTTTTTTTGTGTTTTTAAACTCATGTGTTGAGCATGTGTTGATACATAAGTAGAAAGTAATATTTTTTAAAGAGTACTGATACTTAAAATTATGCATTCATTTAAGTTTTAAGTCCAGTGTATCTTATTTTTTGACCCCGCGATAAGATTCATATTATAGTTGCAACTGACCCGGTAACCTCACAAAAATCTTAGATTATCAATAACGTACGTGACACAAAACATTTTGGAATAACCTACTCGTAGGTACCACAAAGTAGGACTTTGATACCTGGTGAATAGTTTCTATGTTTATGGGAATTAAATGACTTGGATACGATTACCTGACGATAGTGCTGTTATTCAATGCTTCGATATCGAAGATGATTGGTCGGGGTAATAAGTATATATCCGCTTGCAAAGATTGCGGGGTTTAACGAGTAAAATATAAATCTCTTTTACTTTTGTTAAAATAAACCTACCTACTGTACCTACTTCTTATTGTATCTACGTTACAAGATCAGTGACACATCAATTGCCCACCTACGGGCAGAAATGGACTTCCTTAAGTGATGGATTGCCCGGCCTGGATATAAGTACAGCGGATGTGGCTAAACGTTGATTGACAACGATGTTCGCACAAAATTACAAAGAACTAGAATAGCAATAGAATTGGCCTTTTCGAGATATCGTTTCATCAATGTTACGGAAATTCTTTAAAATAAGTAGGCTGTCAAACAGTAGGTCTTGTTTAAAATGTTCCTACTGCTCTATGCCACTTCTACATCTAATTTCACTATTGTATATCTTCATCAGCCAGAAAACGTCCACTGCAGGACGAAGGCCTCCCCCTTAATAGGGAGGACATCCCTTGATAGGGAGGCATCCATTGACATCCCTTGATAGTGGGGGGGGGGGCTGTCAGGTGCCGTTTTCTTATTGTTTAATGCACTCTTTAATATATACAAACTGATTGCAAAATTACCTATGCGTAATATCACAGTAAATTGCGAGGACAAATTTAGGCAAGTATGGGAAAATTAATAGACAAAAGTTTATTCGTGGCAAAAGCATACATGGACGCCGAAAAAAATAGCCTTCGATAATTTAAGTACTAATCCTAAATAGGCCGCCAAACGAAGAAGGCTAGTAGGAATAGGCCGGTAATCGCATGCAAGTAACTACTTAAGTAACGTCAGTAGCTGGTAGCAATACAAAGAAAAGATGCCTTGCGAAAGTCGAGGATGCAAATTACTAAACATTATTGTGCATGTAGGGAACATGCAAGTATATTCTAAGAAGTGCATGTACTATACGAATAGACTCCGCACAGTATCATAACAGTTGCTAAATAACGAAAACTTACCACAATAGGAGCTATAGTGTACAGTTCATGTCAGACAACTATCGACTCATTAACATGTCGTGTTTAATAGGGCTACGTACATAACGCACACGCATACATTTCTACTCAAATGTACAACGATGACGTCACAAATTATAATTTTAGTCGTTATGACATCGATCGATACTGCTAACCAACTTATTTAGACCCATAGCATTGATTCAATGTTCCTATTTAAGGAGTTCACTTTTAAAAGGGTGAAGAGGTCTGTGTATAGTTGTTGGTATTGATTTGAATGCAATGGTAGGGTATGGTGATCAGTCGCCCGCGCACAGTCGGCCACCCGTGCCGTTTTACGATAAAAGTTCGAACTTATCTAAGTGAATGTTGTCTGATAGTGATAGTATATTTACTCAGCTTGAGGCATATGAGATATCGCCATGAGAATAGACTCATCGAGATTTTCTTTAGACGTCTTATCTGTATATTTACAAAGCACCTCGAAACTTAGTCCTAAAATGTTCGCTAAAGTGTGCTAGTACTAAATGAAGTGTCTCTGTCGCAGGTGGCAAGAGTGGCCTTTCAGCCAGTTCCAGCCGCTCCACGAGTCCTTTGGGTCAAGGAGCTGTCAGTTTTATACCGAGAGCGCCGTCCTCATCCGGGTAAGATTTAATCACCGGTCCAATACAATTTTTTTACAAATATTTGTTGATTTTGAAATGATTATCTAAATAAGTGAATTAAAATATTTTTCGAATCTTTCAAAGTTCCTTGCCTATTAGTTTCTATATGAAAATATTTTTCAGTATCTAGACTAAATACAATATGACGTTACGAGTATGTATTTCATATTCATTCATTATTTGCAGATCAAGACCGAATTCATCTTTATTAGCACCTGGAAGTAAAATACCATCAACCTTATCTACCCCGAATCAACAACACTGCCAACCACCAACCAGCCACAATGGGACGCCAACTAAGCATTCTATGCTTGATAAGTTGAAACTCTTCAACAAAGACAAAATAAGCAACGAAAAGCAGCAAAACAAAACCACAGCAGTATCAAAACGCACTAGTTCTTCCAGCGGTTTCTCCTCAGCAAAGAGCGAGAGATCCGATTCTAGTTTAAGTCTCAACGAATCATCTAACGCACAAAACACACATATCAAATCATCGAATTTAGTTGGTCCTAAAACAATAAGACAACAAAATGATACATTATCAAAAGACAAGTCTGGAAAAACTGTGAAATCTAAGTTAATTAGTTCGAAAGCTCCTAAAGAATCTTCTTCGAATTTGAGTAAAGCTAGTAGTAAAACAAGTAGTAGTGATAAATCTAGAAACAGTCCTAAATTACCAGGTCGAGATAAAGAATCCAAACTGGCTACTCCCAAATCAGTCAGCAATACTAAACTAAATCAAATAGATGATCATTCAAGGAATCAAAAATCCAAATTGGAGTCGAAAATGGTGAAGTTATCAGGAAGCCAAATGAAACTAAGTGAACAACGAACAGAAATTAATTCCGAAACTAGAAATCAAGAAAACTTAGCGGTTTTGTCCAAGAATCAATCTAATCAGCCTCAATTACCACCATCTGGGCAAAATTTTGGCACGCCAAATCAAACAGGGATCCCGAAACCTACTGCCGCAGTCAAAGGAACTTTTAAAATTTCTAAAGATGATAGGCATATTTTGAATAAAAGTACAAATAGTCAATTAAGTCCGATACAAAGCAATTCTAGTTTAAATTCTACTAATAACGTAAGTGCACTTCCATTTAGTAGAGAGCAATCTAATTTGAGTAAAGATATAACCCAAAAGCAAACATTGGCAGTATCTCCTATGCCAGTGAATCCAGGACATCAAAATCAGACTTCGCAGATGTCAGAAAGTTCTCATTCAAATTCTACCCACAGTACAACAGGACAGCATTCAAATTCGAGTGATAGTAGTAGCGTAATTTACCGTCCATCTAGTGAATCTGGATCATCAGATATATCAAAGACTGCAAGCAACGTTATGCCAAACAAGAGGCTTAATATGAATACGACATACATAAATGAAGTAATTAACGAAGCTGAGATTTCGGAAAAAGAAGCTTCACAGAATCGTATCCATGCTAATTTACAATCGAAATCATCATTTGATCCTAACAGGACTTTAACTGAAATAAACAGGAAGCGTGAGAGTGACAGTCGCTCGAGTACTCCGTCTCATTGCCGTGAAAATTCTTTAGGTGACGATGAAAATCCAATGATGAATGTCTTACCTATGCGGCCATTATTACGAGGCTATAATAGCCACCTGACTCTACCAATGAGAACGTCTGGCTTGACACAGAAAAATATTCCCGGATATCCGCATCACGCCAATACCGTAAAAGCAAATTTTGGCCGTGACAACGCAGGTTTAAGAGACCGAATTAACTACGGTCCAGGATTTTCAAACCCAGACTACTGTGATCTTGATATTGCATCGGGTTACATGTCAGACGGTGATTGCCTGCGAAGAATAAACATGGGTGAAATGGAATGTGGAAGAAACAACGATATGATGGATGGTTACATGTCTGAAGGTGGTGCATCGCTGTATGGCCGTCGAATGAACTATCAGCAGCCTACACCGCTTCAACAGCTCGATGAAAGGTTAGTTTTCATTTTCACTCACATTTGCAAATACTTTGGCCATGTTGGCTACTGAAGTACCTACCGTTATAATAAAATTGTAAATTTAAATGCTCCCTCAGGGCGTGAGATTCATTGCCGTGATGGGATTGCGCCGGTATAATGGCTGCGCTTTTTAGAGACAGGGCCGCGTTGACATTCAACTGAATTATATAACCATTTTTTCAATTTCTCTGTTCGAATTGTATATTTTTTCCAACGAGCTAAAACTCAAAATAAGTTTTTGGGGGTGTAACCATATAATTTTTTGCAAGTTCCATGCAAGCCAGTATTCTTTGAAATAACCTTTTATGAGATAGAGCAGATTTACAATTGAACATTTAGATAATTGTTTCTTCCGAGTACATAGCGTGAACGTGAGCAAATCTATTTTCCGATAGCGTTGGCTTAGCCTTTCAAATCCACAAGTGGTCGGCCCGCCTTCCTTCATTCTCTATGTAACGTAACCTTGTTCTATCTACATTAGATTGCTTGTTTCTGTAATAAGCAGACAATGTACGATGCTAAGTTAAATCTGCTTAATATTTTGTGAATGTGGTCTCTGTGATTTAATAGTGAAGAAGCAAACCTAGTATGAAAATACACATTAATACTTTTTCCGTTAATGCGAATGTGAAATCTATATGTTACGGCGACAAAGCCAACATAATTAAAGTCACAATCACACGGATGCGGGGAGTAAACAACGAACCCCAAGGAATACTTAGGTGCAAGGGGAGGTTACAAAATCTCTAGTGAGCATTGCCTTACGTGCAGATTGCATGCGTTCATAGTACGGCCCGGTTGTTCTGTTCGTGACTCTATCGCTGTCTGTCGTAGAAGACAGCCAACAGATGCAAACATTGCGACCATGTCATTCGGCAAACGTGTATTGGGAGTGTGAATAAGCTTTTGTCCAACGCTTCACTATATTCGGACGTTAGTTCCAAGCGTGCAGCCGGCAGTCTCCCAGTAAGGACTCGCACGGCGCACTCACACCGTCGCACCGCTAGGGGAGAGGGCGGCGTGACCAAAATCGATATTCCTACGTCTCACGCCCCGCGTCCCGCTCCTCTACCCACCATCACCTCGAACCTAACCACCCCTACAGTGAAACACCATTCGAGACCTTAACCGTCTCAATATAAAAACGTACTTCGCCCATTTCGAAATGATATTTTACGCTTTATCTGAGTCGATGTTATGTTTTTCCACACCTATTCAGAAAATTTTGTCAGTAAATTGCTCTAGATATGCTGTAAACTAATTCACATGTTGCAAATTTCATGAATTCTTGTAGGAAGCCTGGCAAATTAATAGTCGGTAGTTCTGAAAGGGCTTAATGTTGGAGCCGATACTAAGTGATTGTGTAAACGTCAAAGTGAGCAGGGAGTGTGCGGGCGTCGCGGTGTCGTGGATGGTGACGAGCTGCGTACGTTGTCGGCGGCGGCGCGGCGGCTGGGCGGGCGGCACTCGGCGGCGCGCACTACCGGCGTGCGGGCGCGCCGTTCTCGCCGCCCGAACCACACGCACGTGGCAAACTTTCCCCGATTTCCTCCTCGGAAAATGTAAATCTGTTGCCGGCATCGATCGCTCGTGTCGCAGACGCGCGCTCGAACCGAGCTGCCGGTCACAGCTGACGCTATAGACCTTAACAAAGGATCACTAAGAAACGATCGCGCCCGAACCTAATCTCGTGAACTGAAATCGTACGACTCTATATTGGTGTTAGTTAAGTGTTAGACATGTAGTGGACCATTCGCGTTGTGCCTTCCGCATGCATGGTCTTGGGTGAACGACAATACTTCATTTGCTGTAATTTTTATACGCTAAATAGGTAGTTACGCGAAAGTAATATAATCGGTGTTGCCTTGCTATGTGTCTTTGCTTCGCGTTAGACATTGTAAGCTTACGTACGGTGCTTTTTGAATCACAGAAACTTTTGTAACGTTATAGTGTATGTTTTTGTATAAAATGGATATTGGATTGACGAAATTGGTGAGACATAAGTACCTACTTCAATTAGCATTATTAAGAGCTTGAAATGAAATAATTGCCGTCTATTTGATCGTCCAGGAGGCAATAACCTTGCTATAACATCTGGCCGTTGGCAAGTCGATGTTTTGTAATGCGACATGTGGTCACCATTCGTGGCACAATATCGCATTTGTATATCACTTTATTGTTGAAGGAATAGCGGTATTTAAAATCGTGAGTCGTAACGTCTGAAAGCGGTTAGTGCTGTTGTTACAATTTGTTGCAACTGCGCACATGTTATTATCATCTCTTAGATTTTGAAGAGTTCCTACTTGGATACAAAAAGGCAATTATTTTGTTTCATCCAACATTGCAAAAACACTCTAAATGGTTTGTCGGGAGCATTATTTTATAAGGCTTATTTAAACGATAGCCAATCCTTATGTCCAGGAACTAGCCTGCGATTAGAAATCCCTTGAGTACTCTGCCAATACTCAAGTCCAATTACAATTAGTAAAGTAAATAACACTAGTACGTATATACGTGTGTGGATAATCTTATTATAACCATTCACTGAATGTAAGAGTATCTAGAAATAAATTATCAGATTAATGTTTCCAAGAGCAAGCTTTTTCTTTAAATACAGTTATAACTACATAATAATAATGTATAAATATATAAATGGTATAAATGCCATAATATTATATATTTTGCGTATGTAGAATATTTTTAAAACTTTACTGTTTCTATACACTAATGCTTAACCAAATGATCTAATTTTGCACATATTGTTGATCTCAACAAATGCGAAACTGTTCTTAATAACATAACCCGAGTTGACAAAATATCGACATCCGTGAGTATAATACTTTGTATTGGACCTATAAGGCAGGGGCGGTACCCGAGCCGATCCCGATCTTCAATTTCATTGAATTCACAATGTTATTAAACATTCAAGCAAGGGTCGTATTTTCTCGCGTTAGTCAGAATTATACCGCTGAATAAGAAAATAGGGGTAATAGTATATTTTCCGGTCGTGTACCTACTAAGAAGATAATATTAGTTTATAAAATAGTAGAGGTGTAAGATATTACTGAATCACCTAGTGACTTGAAAAGTGACTTCAAGCACCGAAACAAATTAATAATGTGGTCGATTCTGACGGTTTTAGTTGACAGTTCTAAACTAAGTAAAATATTGCTGTCACTTTTTTACTAAATATAGCAATACTTTAGTTAGTTTAGAACTGTCAACTAAAACCGTCAGAATCGACCACATTACCAAAATAATAATATAAATAAAAAGATCACACATAAAGGAAGTAGAATTACATGATGAAGAAACAGCTGAACTTTTTTTTTATAAACAAAAAAAATACTTGATTGACATATGATCGAAGCAGACGGCAAGAATAAAAATAAAGAAGTAAAGTAGAATAAAAATTGCTGACGAAAATGACGATGATAATAAACTATTTCAATATATATATATTTTGTTTACGTAGAATAGAATATATCAAAATCCGGATACGTAAACATTTTAGTTCGGTACATTAAACTTTATCCCCCTAAACGTAAACCACCCGACCAAATCGCGACGTATGTTGTTATGCGTGTGACGAACAGAACCTTACATCTTATTATTGTTGGGTAAGGTTCAAATTGCGGATGCTATACCGAAGATTTGTGATATAACATAAATATCGGAAAACAATAATGATTACTTACATTCAACAAGATAGTACAAAGTATCGCGTATAGAGCATATCATGAATGTGTATGTTAATATATATTATCTAATGTTCTAATGTATGAATATATGGACGTAATTCAATCATATGTAGGCAATATATATATTTTATATACGAAAAGCTTAGAGACAAGCGAAAGCGCCATTTTTTTTGTAGCCCTTATCACTAGGGATGATGATTCTATACATCCAAATCTGTTCAGGCATTTAGAAGTTATAGTGGAATAAAGAAACTCACATACATACATGTACCCAGCGACGGTGATAATGGAATGGACGGGCCCAGCGCTTGCAAGTCGATCAAAATTAACAAGTCAACACAATCAAGCATACCTGGCTAAAAGTATGCATATTACATTTGCCGGAAAATAGAGATAGCGAATCTAATTACTGCATGACAAAAAGAGAACACATGTACATGTACTTATTAAAAGTTTGTATTGTCGTATCGTACGGCTCGCATGTCGCAAAGGCAGAGTTTGACTCAAGCGAGTGGAGAGCCGGCGCTCAACATATAGTCTTCAAAATCCGTGCGCTTATTTCCCGTCCATTCATCTTATCATTGTCGCTGCATGTACCATGAAAACATTACACTCCCTTTTTTAGGTAGTCGTGAAAAAGGGAAGACAATGCAAGTCGAATTCATTTTTGAATTTGTAAGAGTTTACCCCTTGTTTGGGTGGATGTAAATGCGAGCGTACGATCGATTAGGCACTGCGTTTGAAGGGGTTTAGGTACTGAGGTTATGATTCATGATAATATTAATATGCTTAGTGGGGAAATCAGGGTTTTCATATTTGTAAAACTAGTTGTTTTTTTTTTACATTCATTTGACGAGACGAACACGACGTTCGCCTGGTGGTAAGCGTCACGCCTGCCACTAACAGTACCAGTGCCAGAATTATGAACTTGCGAACACAATCCTGCGCCGCACTGCGCTGCGCTCGTCATCCAGAGATATTAGATTTTAAATCTCATCATTCCCAGTAATTTATCTGGTAACATTGCCCTTCAAACCGGAACACAGTAATACTTGCACACTACTGCTTGGCGGTTGAATAAATGACAATAATAAATACAATAATTAATAATAAATAAATAAATATCGTTGGACATTAATTTCACACAGCGCCATCTAGCTCCAAACTAAGCAAAGCTTGTAATATGGAAACTAGATAGCTGATAGAATACTTATTATACTTTTTGTTTTAATATATACTTATATTACAAACATTTATGTTGGTTGTATGTTGGTTACTAGATCCTCGTGATAATGTTTCTCAACTAATGTTGTACAAGGACTTTATTTATCCTCTATCACATTTGACAAAAAAAAACATATTCACAAAAAAAAAGTATTTTCTTACTTATTGCTTAGAACTTATAACTTATAATTATAATACTTGTTTTGCCATATCCTCATAATACCTATATATAAGTTGTAATTTTACTCGGGGCTCTAAGATCAGTGGAATAAATGTTCCCTTTGCTCACCTAAATTATATTTAAATTATATTCTTAAAAGTTCACCAACCTTTCAATACAAGTCAGAGCTGTAATAAGCATTAGAAATAATATGCCCGTAGCAGAGTGCACCCTGTATTCCGTGTGGCTATCGTGTAACTCGAGAAGATAAATTCCATGTTCTAGAAAATAAATTTATGAAATGACGACGTCATGATGACTTACTTTACTGGCTTATAAGAGCTTCATGTTTTATTCATCAACTGACTTCAAAAAAGGAGGTTCTCGATTCGACTGTATGGTTTTTTTTTCATAAGCGCGATTACTCCGCCAATAATGAATTGATGTTAATGTATTTTTTTTGTTTGGTAGGTAATACTTCAGAGGTATATACATTACACATTTACATATACATTTTATCGAAATCGGTTCAGTAGTTTGGTTTTGAAATCAACTACTAGAAAATATGTAGATGTCATCCAGGTATTCGAAGTTGAAGTCGGTTGTATTTTATTTTTTATGTGTATTATTATACAACTTTTTTTGTTAATGCATAGATAATTCTTGTAAATCCAATTTATTGATATTTTTGCCTGTATTAAAATTTTATTTTTATGTGAATAAAGCTCATTGACAAATTGATTCTTCATATGGTGCCTCATTCTCAAAGACCGGCAGCTCCTACTTTCTAAATAACTCTGTTCTCATAAACTAGATTGACCCATTGAGTTTCTCATCCGTTGTCTCTAATCTCAGACACAGAATAGATGGTAGTTACATATCAGGATCAATGCATCCCGATTGCAGATTGGCATGATTGATCCCCATTAGCCGTATTCAGACCACGGATCGTGATTGGACGCTGCGCAGTGCACTCGGCTCTCTGGTGTATAACAAATGTAGATTAAATACCATTCATGGGTAGCTCGTTCAATAGTAGACTATTAATAACTAAATTAGAGCTCTTAAATAACTGGATAAGAATTTAAAGTAGGTATATTACTGATACTGATTGTCGCAGCTTTACTAGTTAACCGATTTTGTCCCGAAGATAAGTAACTCGTTACTATCTTCCTAAAGCATGTCAATTTCTAGACTGGTTTTTTTTCGAAAATGGTAACAAGTACGTAAAAAAAATAGTACGTTCGACGAATAATGAGCTTAAAGAAAAAAAAACAAATTGCTCTCCAGAATAAGTATGTTTACAGGCTGCTCTATCTAGCATGTCTAAATTAGGGGAAAAGAGGAAATTAAATTTCACCACGTATCAAATTTTTGTCGGACTTGAGCCTAGCGTGCCAGTGTAAACGGCAGCTCCAACAAAACGAGGAAAAACAAGCCATTATGGAAACTAGCGGAAAACTTTTAAAATTCCTGTTCGGATATTGCACCGGCTTTCTGCCTGCTGTTTGTACAACTATACTGAAATGTTAATGAGCAAACTGTAGCATCTGCATTGCTACAAATACCTTGTCTTTGTAGAGCCATTTTATTCTTGCGTTAAATTTAATTAATAGTAAATTATGCACTAAGGGAATAAAGCAGAGTCTTACGTCGCAGGCGGCAATCATACTCTACTTTTCACACCTTCTGCCAATATAAAATCGTTGCCTTCTGCGAGACACTAAGCCAGGGCACCAAATTCACTGACAATCACAGGACCAAACACCGTCTTTTCTTTCACATTCTTTCTAAACGCACCTTTTTTTTGAGTTCTGCTTATGGAGGCCAGTTCGATTTTCGAACTAACCTCTTTATAATGCCAAATGGGCATTTTTTACTTAGAGTTTTCCACGAGTTTCCAAACGAATTTGACGTTCCAAATTCAAATCACTTTATTCCTTAGGGAGTTTCATACAACTTTATATCCCTAATGAGATAATGCATTACTTTACGTTGAGGTTGCATGATATGTAATTGGACATTGTCGAGCAGGTGGCGTGAAAATGATATTTGTAAACAACTGCAAGTAATTTCTTTTTCATAAAATTACTGATACAGAATATTTTATCAAATTCAGACAATAGCGCTATCCCGACTTCAGTAAGTTGTTGCATTTCATAGCATATCTATACATTGCTAATTTTCCCCGGATACGTACCCAAAGTTTTGATTTAACGTTTCTAAATCTGTACGGCCAGGCCAGGGAATGGAACAAGCTGCCTACTTCTTTGTTTCCTTTCCTTTCCTTGTTAGGTATCCATTGTCAGATCAGTTTATTAGATTGATCTGACCACGACCACTGTTTTGTGTCCTTTACAGTAAATTACAGTGTCCGTAGTCCACGACAAAAAATCTTGATAGGTCTTTGAACATTTTCAATATTATTTATTATAAGTTTACTAGATAAATAATAATAATAAATTGAAATAGATTAACTATTGATTGTACACACCAAAAGAAATGATAACAGCCATGATGACTGTAGTAGACATTTTTATGCTATGTATTGACGAGACGAGCGAGACGTTGGCCTGGTGGTAAACGTCTCGTCTGCCCATAACTCAAAACATTACCAGTGCCTCGCGAATACAATCCTGTGCGCACTGCACTACGCTCGTCACCCTGAGATATTAGTGCCCAGTAATTTCTCTGGTAACATTGCCCTTCAAACGGAAACACATTAATGCTTGCACACAACTGCTTGGCGCTTGAATAACTGGCAAAGGCTTTGGTTCATATCTGTTCAACCATAATGTTTTGCCAAAACTGATATGTATTACAACATCCCAATATAGCTTATTGGCTCGCAATAAAAAAAAACCTATAAACTATAGGTTTTCATCTGCAGGAAGCTTCGTAAGTTTGACGAGGGTAAAACGCCTGGGGGCGCCGATACAGCAAGGATTCTCGCTTTGGCATCCAATAGAATTAATGAAGCGACTTCAATGCGAAGTTTTCTTCTTGGGATGCCCATTTTGTTCCGAGACTCGTAACTTGGGTGAACAAGTTGGAATTAAGTTTGCTGTTGCTTGAAATTGTCGTTTTTGGGGCACTGTTTTATGTCTTTCAACCTTCGAAGAAGTTTTAAACCTGCCCTTAAAATTGTAAACTAACTAACTATAATTGTAACTTATTTAAAACTAAAAGTAAGCCTAAGAAATACAAAATAGCCTAATAAATAGTCTTTTCATAGTAAGCCTTGGTAAACAGTAAGTAAACAGTAAATCCGCCTTTTGTCTTTCAAATAAATAAAATATAATAACATATTTGTGTTGATAAAGACGAAATATGGATTAACTATTCCGTAATAGTTGAATATATTTATAATTTATGCCTTTATTAACTACAACAAACTACAAAGACTACTTACTTATACTATACGTAGTCTACTACACAAAAAACAAAAGGATTGTATCCAGACCGATAAAAGCCTAGAAACATGCTGGTGGCAGTTCCACGTTGAATGGCAATGCTTATTATTATTACTAATAATTGACCCCCAAACAATATGCATTGCAATACCAAAAATGAGAAAGTCCACTAACTATTTATGTCCATTCAGTTTGCAAAGGTGTAGGACGTAGGTACTTCCAGGCGCGGATACAGGGGGGGGCAATGGGTGCATTTGCCCCCCCCTGACGCCATCATCAAAATTCCTCATAGAGACTTGTTTACAAAAATCGACCGAACAATGTTTATCACTTGAAATTGCTGTTAAAAAAACATCGCTAATGTGTTATTTTCACCTTTTCAAAGACCATTTCGGCATTGCGTTCGCTTGTCAATCCGTGCGCTATATATGCACTGGTTAACTTTGCCATTTTTGTCAAGGCAATGCAATATATCTATAGTTTTCTGATAGTTTATTTTGTATTGTCTGTTTTTTTTTGCTTGGAAACTTACGGAAACCGGATAACTTTCTGTTATAATTATGCTTTTTAGTATTTAAAATTTAAGACTCGCCATACATTCACTAGGGGCGCTTATTTTTTCTCCATACAAAAAAAAACAAGTGTTGGAACGTTATCCAGTTTCCAGTCAAATCGTTGTCAAGTTCTGAACAAATCACTGGGATTGTTCAAAGCCAGTGCTGATTAAACTTGACGACGATTTGACTAATTACGGAAACTGGATATGGCACTGTTGGTATTCCAGCCATTGTTCTGAGGACATGGAAGTTTGCTAACCTGCAACCTGTGCCCAAAAAAGGTAATTATGCCGACCATGCCAACTACAGGCCTATCCCAGACACGTCCACACTCTGCAAGATTATGGAACGTGTCCTCAACAATGGGCTCCTGACATAATATACCTAGAAGCTAATAACCTCCTCAGAGATTGGCAGTATGGGTTTCGCCAAAACCAGTCTACTGGAGATCCTCTAGCGTGTGCTATTCGCATCTGGAGTGAGGCCATCGAGAAACACGAGGAAGCGGTTGCCGTTTCCTTCGACGTCTCGAAGGCCTTCGAGAGGGTACGGCGTGGCAGCCTAAATAGCAAGTTCTCCTCATATGGCTTGTCTACTGGTTTCATTACTCGGATTTCATATTTCCTGATGGACCGATGGATCTGAGTGGTCGTTGATGGCCGCTCGACCGAACAAATGGCTTTCAACGCCAATTCAAATTATTATTATTATAATGCCGGGGTTCCTCAGGGGTCGTTGCTCTCTACGACTCTTTTCTTGCTGCACATTAACAATCTGCTAAAGCACGGTAGGTATCTTTGGGTACGCACACGACAGCACTGTTGTAGAGAGCTCTACAACAGTGCTGTCATGTGCGTCAAATACGTATGCGATGCACGAAAAAGAGGGCAAGAAATCCAGTGCGCTTGAATTTGTCCCTTAAGGCAGTCTCTGATTGGGGTCATACCAACCTGGTCAAGTTAAATGCAGCTAAGACCCAGGCGTGTCTGTTCTCTGCCAAAAAAGAGGCCATCCGATCTGGCTCCTACTTTCCGAAATGAGTATCCGTGCTGACATCAGAGGGCTTTAACCACTGGACGTTAATTGACTCCAACCCTCAACCTTGAATCAAATATTGAGCAAAGTTGGCTGCTAAAACGCAAAAGGTACCAAAAAAAAGTTTCTCTCTAAGGTGCGACAGCACTTCACGCCAGAATAGTTGCTCAAATTATATCAAGCACAAGTTCGGTCGTACAAGGATTACTGCACGCACCTCTGGGATGGATCGGTCAAGGCGACCAGCTCGAGGCGTAAGAGTCCATTGAAAAACGCGCCAAGAAAATCATAGGCTAAGGAGTCAATTAAAAACAAAGGGGTCATTTGTTCAGGCTAAGCTCCAAAGCCTTGAACATCGACGCAATGCTGTCTATCGGTTTATTATCGGTTACATTTCGGAGAATATGTTTTGGTGCTGCATGATCTGATCCCACCCTGTCCGTTCTACTTTCGGACGGCCAGGAGCTCTAAAAAGCGGCCTGTTTCGTGGTTTATATTTCAAAAATACGCACAAAACGGTTCGATTCCACCCTTATTTTGCGATTTGCTAAATAGTAGACTGCGCTTCATTCTTAAAGTCGCGAATGAATCGGTTTCTTCTAGGCAAGCTTGCAAAACCTTAGACTGCATCTTCGCTTAACATCAGACGAGATAGCGGTCATTGCCATGCAAGCCAATATTGAAATAAAATAGTATATTACTCACCTAGGGAGCAAAAGTAAAGGATGTCTCAGGCGAAGCCGAGGCTGACAAAAATGCTCCTTGCTCCTTTACTTGCTCCCGTGGTGTGTATACGATTTTACGTGCTGCTGCGGGGAGGAAGTGGTTCCTTTCGCTCCGCGTAGTGGGGCTTAAGTAGCCACTTTAGCCCTGCAGGCACTTAAAAATACAAGTACTATAATAAAAGTTTTTTTTAAAAATTTTGAACTAATTTTTTGGAAGATAGGGGGGGGGGGGAGATTTTGTGTGGTTTTATCACCACACAAAAATTGCCCCCCCCTCAACGAAATCCTGGATCCGCGCCTGGGTACTTCATAAATAGAAGTCGGTATCTAACGTCAATGCTTCGCCGGGAGCCACCATTTCGATGATAACAAAGTGTATTGAAGTTGAAAAGTTGGAATGGGGACAAACGGCTGCTGTTATATCTTTTAGCGTTCGACTGGTTACTGAAAAACATTTCTGCACTCGACTTGTCGTTAGACGTTTATTCTAAGGTTTCATAAAATATACGGGGTGTTTGTTTGATATTGTAGTAGTAGTGAAACTTAAAAACTTGCTCGTCAAGCATTATCTGTAAGTTTGGTGTTTAATTAATAGAAATATTGATGAAAGCGCCTTTTTGCTAAAGTTATTTTTATGAAAGTTATGTACGTTAAGTTTTCCACGGAATACTGTACAGTACTAGGGGAATATGAAAGTTTTAAGCTTTCGCGATATGAACACGTTTATCACCGGGACTTAATCGCGCACAAAACAAAATTATTTTTATTATAAAAAAATATTTGTTTACAAAAAAGTAAGTAGTTTTAGTAGTAAGTAGTAAAAGTAAGTTTAAAAAAGTAACAAAACAAAATTATTTTAATTATAAAAAATAATTTGTTTTGTGCGTGATAAACATAACTAGTGGAATATATTTAAGTAAAAGGACTTCTTTAAAAAAAACTATAACGAACTAATATTTTTTTTAATTAAATTAGTATTAAATAGCAATGTGAATAATAATTGGAACCTAACCAATTGCTTGCTTTGCATTGCTTTTAAAACGAATCTCCAGTTTTGCCTTGAAAAATGTAAGGAAACAACAAATATTTTTTTCACCTTTTTTTTGAGCAATTTACATTCAGCCCACACTGGGCAGGTTTGTTTAGTCCCGTAATTCATTCACGTCTCGTGCCTCAAATCTGTATTGACAACGGCCTCACGTCGAAATATGACAAAACCCCTATTCATCATTGAGGAAAAATAATGATGAGACAGCGAGAATAAGAGGGCTCCGAGATAATGAGGAACTAGGCTGCTCCTTTCAGGAGATACGTCATCATTAGAACCAGGCTGGAGGCGCTCAGTTTTCATTAACACCAACATTCCAGGAGACAACGAAGTCGTAAAGACGTGGGGGCAGATTAATGCACCTTACGGTTTACTTTCTACCTCTCTACCTATACAGATTTGGCAAAGCGCAAAATTTAAAGGGGTCGTGTACATTATTTCAAAGAGTACTTTGTACTTTGAGACTGATTCAATGGCTGCTTACCTAACATGCTGGCAATGCCGCCAGCATGTTGGATACACTGCCGACTGGTAGTAGACTTGAGCATACGGAATTGCGTTTAAACTTTTATCGGTCTGGTTACAATCCTGTTGTAGTTTTTTTTTTTTTTATTCGGTTACGTAGCTTAATTAGTTAAAGTGTATGTATTTTGTTGTAATTGCTCATTCAGATAACATAAAAATAGAAATATATAAGGGCGGTTACATGCTTAAGTGCTCTTATTAGCCATCTATCCCAAAAACTGCAGGAAATATTACTGAAGTTTTCGAGTTGGTGTCGTAATATTCATCCTGTATTGTAATACTATATTTAGAAATTATATGAAGGCGTGTGTACCTGTAACTCTATACTATGATGAGTAGGCGTCTACTTTGTTTTGCCTGAAATCTTGAACCTTGCATCAGGGGTATAAGGGCGAAGTATTGAAGAGAAGTACGGCTGTAACTAGGATCACGCGTAGTATAGAGATGTGTTTCATTTGGATTACACGGTGCTAACCCTGGCACCTTAACTACGGGAACCCACCCCTAGTTTATGGCTAAACACCATAAGATAGAGACCGCAAACCATGTCTGACAAAGTGCTGAATAACATTAAATTCTTGCCTCTAGATATAGATTTAGTTTAGTTGTGTTCTGTGGTGCTAGATAAACTATTTGCATTAATTTGATATTGGTGGAACTGTCTGCACTCTTAACGCTGTTTTAGAGGATTAAAATTTGAAAAAATGTTAAAGCTCAAATTAAAACAAAACCACTTTAAGGTGGTGCAGAAAAAAAAAGCATTTGCTGTAGTTTTCGCTGGCATAATGCCATCATGAAAGGTAAACAAGGTAACTTACATGGATGGCATTATGCCAAGCGCAAGCCATTCATCATGGTCATGCTTGAGCTAAAGACTTTGAAGCTAAGCTTATTTCTCAAGTTAAAGACAGATATACTCAGAAGCATCGAAATCTACTTATCTATTTGTTAAATTCTTCATTCTTTATTTTAACTTTTTTTAAATATTTTAAGTTGTCTTGATTCATGATTTGTTCGAAACACGTAGTTTCGGCCCGCATAAAAAACCTAGTCGTGTTTAAATGATGGCTATGATTCTCACGTCTAGCCCTTAACTAGTCCTAGTCTAGACCCAATAATCCTTAAACTCATATTCAGTTGTATTTGAAATGTTTTTTTGCTACCAATATATTAAATAAATTTTATTGTGCTTTACAACATTTTCAACTATAATATGGTTATTTATTTTAAGAAAACATCCGACTTCAACTTCGAAATACCTGGATGAACTCTTCATATTTTCTAGTAATTTTGATTTAAAAACCAAACTACTAAACCGATTTAGATAAAAACTATATGGAACCAATTCTAAAGTACATACCGAAAGAAAAAAAAATATCATCAAAATCAGTTCATAATTGGCGGAGTAATCGCGTAACATACATACAAAAAAAATACAGTCGAATTGAGAACCTCCTTTTTTGAAGTCAGTTGAAAAGTAAGTTTAAGTACAATAAATACCTACAGTGTAGTATACATTAATGTAGTACAGTTAAAACAATAAAATGTAACATTATAAATCTATTGAATAGTTGGAAATAGTGCCTGCAATAATTGAACTATTGATATCTAGACAACTTCAGTTTAATAAGTAACAATATTTTATCAAAAACTTGGCTCAAATCCAAGAAATATTTCATGCCAAGTTCGCAGTGCTTGTTTATACTCCCTAACTTTTTACTTTTAAAAACAGATGCAGTGCGATACAGATTGCATCTCATTTGCCATGCCGATAAAATGGGGCACTGCGGTATTCGTACCGCAAAGTCGTGTGCTGCAATTTGCCACTGTTTGCTGTTTACTTAACCGGCCTCCTGGGAGAAAAAGTATGGGTTTTTCTTGCTGCACTAGTGCAGAAATGTTTTTCTTTTACTACCAATGAGATATAAATTTAAATTTATTATCATGCCCTCAATGTGGGATCGGAAAAGCACGTTTTCTTTCTCCTTTTTCAGCATCATGCCAGTCGTTATCGTAGTCTCTACTTAATCCGTATTTCTAATCAAAAGGGAACCTATGTCGTCGTTAGTATTATTAAGTGTCCTGGATTGGACTCAAAACAGTGTGGTCTAGGGAGGAAACATGCTTACTTAGCTTAGACGTCTGAAAACTTCCCTATAAGTAAGCTAAATATGAAGTTTTTGAAAAAGTGCGTTCAAACACCTCTCCCTCCTAGAAAAGTATAAAGACACATCTAAAGTGTTGCGGGTCTCAATATGTGGTAATTACCACTTACGATCATGCAGATGTACCGAAGGCCAGTTAATAGTTTTTTTTTTTTTTTATATAAACATATTTCGATATCTCACAAGTACATAAGTAGCATGACAAATGATTTTTGCTGTTGTTGCAAATGATTTTTTTTTCGCTCGGTCTTCCGCTTCCATGAAGGGGCGCATTTTTCACTCCATGTACCTAATTGTGGTACTTTAACCTAAGCGGCGCAGCGAACCGGGAAAGTTAAAAAAAAGTTTACGCACTTTTCCATCTTATCGTAATCTTTATGGCGGGCGAAAATTTTTCCACTTTGCTGTTTTTGTGAAGAAAAATGCTTTGTTCGAGGCGGTTTTGTTTGGAAAATGAGCTTCATTTTTTTATTCATATAATTTACTAGATTTTAGACTTTACGTTTTGCCTTAGCGTGTGCACGTGTCTGTATTGACAATGGTAGTGAATATTGTCGTCGGCTTCAAGTGTCTCATACGTGTCCAAAGCATTTAGCTAGATAACTAAGAATTCTTCTATAACGCCAACGTGGTGAGTAGATAGGTATATGCAAAGTCCAAGGCCAAAATGATAAGATCAACTATTTAAAATAACTCCTAAAAATTCGAATCGTTACATAATGGTCCAAATTAAAAATCTTATTATTAAAATAGGTAAGCTTTGAAATTAGATACAATATTTAACAAGACTGTACCTACATACCTATATTTCAGAAATACATTCTCTATTCTCTACTTCTGACACTCAATTGCTACTCAGTATTTTTTATTTGCCGTATCCACAATATCAATAACAACTTACATATTTCTAAAGTCAATCAACTTAACTTTATCCAACAAACCAAAATAGCAACCTCTTTATAGTGTTCCGAAATAAATGAGGCCTATTCTTCATCATAAAGACTCCCTTGATGTCTTGAATGAGTGCAATATGATGTGATTAATGATCGTCAGGAATAGTGTTGCATCGATAAATATATCGATGTTTTTAATAATTAATTTTAGTTACGTAACTACCAAGGCACAGCTTAGATCAAGAGCTGAGATCTACTTAAAAAAAACCACCTAGTTAAAATAAGGAAAGACATGGATAATATTTTGATAATAAAAAGTTTATTATGAGATAAATAAGTTTATTTACAAATAAAATACAATTATACACTAAATTAAATTATAACTAACTAACTAAATAAAACCTACCTAGTAAAAACAAAAAGAAATGTGAAATATTAAGTAATCCCGAGAATTACAAGTTGTATAACAAAATATTAGTTGATTTTTGTTTAGTACGGCAATTTGCGTGCTGGTATGTAAGGTACTTGTTCTAAAATAATTCTTATAGATGACAAGTTGTTATAAAAAAAAAGATTAGAGTTAAGTACTAAGGCCACCAAATATTAGATAGATAGATAGATAGAAACTATTGTTACTAAACAATATAAACAAGCAATATCATGTATTGAAGTGTATGTGGAATCCCGAAAATATATCCATGAAAGAACAAATTAGATAACGTATTCCATCAAGAAATCCCAAGTTCCCATCTCTACTGTACCTACTGACTGTTGAATAGGTCCAACTGCTCTCCTCATAATAATTATTTATTTAGGTATGTTTGTAGTATGCGCCACTGTTTGTTTACAATGTTATCGGTTGCCAACCAATAACTGGGTAAGATAAACTCAACAATGAATAGTGAAGTTCGTTGACACAGTCATGTGAATTTGAGATTTACACAAATATTATTTTATGGCCTTTTTGGTATTTTTATGGAGCTTTCAATATTTTTTAAGACAATCACATGTACATAACATTTTTTTGTGTGGTAGGCTAAGTAGTATAAGTAGTCTTTGTAGTCTGTGTAATAAAGGCTTATGCTGTTTAAAAAAACTTACTCATCTCTAAATATCTTGGAATATTCAGTCAGATTATAAATGGAATTGCGGTTTGCCTTATTTAATAGGAATACAAACGCACATTATCTTTTATTTGCAAGTTCGCGTAGGTAAAAGTACGTTTTCACTAAAAACAAATACAATCACAGAGTAAGTACCTTGTAATTAATATTCGGATTACAATTATATAGGTATACTAGCTTTTGCCCGCGGCTTTGCCCGCGTAGTAATGTTGAATACTTGAATTCGGTTAAATCGGGACCCAACTCAATTGAATCACTAAAATACGTATATTATTGCATTTTTTCCAAGCCGCTTGCAAGTCTTTAAGTTTGCTTGAGGATGACCAAATTTGGCATGTCGCGTTTGCAATACTTACTTCAAAACAAAGCCGTCTTGTTGAATTTTAAACAGACAGACAGATGGACATGACAGAATAGATGGATGGATGGACATGGAACTTCTGAAGATTGTGAGGCTTCTTTAAAAATATATGTGGGAGATATATCACTGCAGGTCGGTAAATTAGAATGTGATGAACTGGGAACAGTTGGGATGGTAAATGTAGGTGAAATTAATTTGTCATTTGTTAACTGAGTAGGCTGTACCGTAAATGTAGGTGAAATTAATTTATCAGACTGAGCCGTAAATGTTGGTGAATTCAGTTCAGAAAAATATCGGGCTGAAGAAGTTTGGACGGTATGAGTTGAAGACGTTTTGTAATTATTTTTGGGCATCTCTACAGCTAAAGAATCAAAGTACAAAGGCAAAGTAGAAGTTGCGTCAGAACTTATATCTTCTGTTTGAATGGAACTTGGAGATGTAGGAACCTCAAAACGTCGCTTAGTTATTTTTTTCGCTACTACTGGAACACGTGGAGTGCCGTTAGAAATTATATCTATGTCTTCTAACAGATACGCATCAAAATGATTTCCCGTAAATTGTAGACGCTTTATAGGTCTTCCTGCTGTACCAAACTTTGCATACAATTTGCCATTTTCATAAACTTCAAACTAAAACTCATATATTTGTCCTGCAGCGGCTAGTTCACACGCAGTGCCCCAACTCGACTGCCGTGACATGTCATCAAAGTATGCAGTCGCAGTGGTGTAGTTGTCGCCGTTTGAATCATGAGACATGATTTCAAACTCCTCCCAATTAGCTACTACATGAGTAACGATGTTTTTTCGCACCTCAACTGCCTTTTCTTGGGTACCGTGCATTAAAAAAGAAAGCGCACGAAAAAGACACGCTCCATCACCAACGAAGGGAACAACATAGTGTTTTACCTTCGCTCCATGAATGAAGAGAAGTTCATTAAGCATTTTAAATAACAAACTAAATAACAATATCAACAGTAACAATATAAAAAAAACCTAATAACAAACAATGTAAACTAAAATTAAAAAAAAATACGAATAACAAACTAAATAGCAATCTAAATAATTAAAGGAACAAATAACGATAATTATACGAAATCTAAATAACAATTGAAATGAAATAAGCTTAAGCATAAAAAGTATAATAACAAAGAACGCAAAAAGATCACCAAAATATCGCAAGAATTACGAAACTTCGATAAAATACAGTGCTGCACTGATCGCTTAGGTAGGCTCGGTGTGGGTTGGAGTGGGGCGCGCTCGACGTACAGCGCGTCATTATACTCGGGTTTTAACGTATCTGAGCCGACGCGGGATGGACGTTTCGAAAGCGCTGTGCTGGTGCGTGCACCGGATCAAGTACATGTGTTTTAAACATTTATCTTCTTACGCATAAACACTCGATTAGCTATTATTATTATTAGTTAATCTATAAATATATCATTTTTTTTCAAATGAAAAACTGACCCGTGGCCTTCCAGTTTTTAAATTGTTTGAAAATTCTGAAACATGTTTATGTTTATTTTATCTTATCTCTTAAGTCAAAAAACTTAACAGCCTTAAATAAATGGTTTCGGCAAAATGGTATTTTAATGATACATTGAACCCCTTGCGAATTTTTCAAAATCCTTGCTGAGTGTGCGTTTCTCTGCATCAGCCCTTAACACTAATGGAATATCGGCCTACCCTGATTGGGCCATATTCACTACGCTGGCCCAGTGCAGGTTGGCGGATTCACATACACTATCGTATTTCTTCTCCGGAAACATGTAGGTTTCCTCATGATGTTTTCCTTCACCGAAAAGCTAGTGGTATATGCGTAAGTTTCAAAGAACTAATTGGAACGGGCTCGCCCGGGTTCGAACCCGCAACCCCAAGAATGTGAGTCGAGCTTGATCTCACTGAAGCTACCACAGCTTGAGCTGAGTGTAAGTTTACACCACTCAAAATTTAGTTTAGGCATTTAAAAGTAAGTTAATTTCATATTAAATATTAATTTAGCAGCTTAGGCTGTACAGTATCTATAATAATTATGTCCGTCAAACAGTCGTCTGCGTGGACCTACAAAAAAATTGCCCATGTCCGTTTCCGAACCTTATGCTATAACTACCTATCCAAAAATTCAGCCGACCAATAAATACGCCCATCCCCGTCCCCATTCCCAGCCTCATCCCTATAAGCGCCCCCTTCCCCATCCCCATCCCGGTACCAAATGTCATTTTAATATAAACACGCCCATCCCCGTCCCCATCCCCGTTCCCTCCCTCATCCCCATCCCGAACCCCATCCCATCCCCACCCCATCCCATCCCCACCCCCATCCCGATTTCAACCTTCATCTTAATATGGACACGCCCATCCCCGTTCCCAGCCTCATCCCCATCGACATACCATCCCCACATGTCCCCACCAAATCCCCACCCATCCCCACCCATCCCCACCCATCACCACCCATCCCCACCCCATCAACACCCCATCCCCATCCCGATACCAATTGTAATCTTAATATTAACATGCCTATCTCCGTCCCGTCTCCGTTCCCAGTATCATCGCCACCCCCACCCCCACCCCCATCCCCACATCTATCCCCATCCCTATACCAAATTTCATTATAATATGTACAGCCGTTACAAAGTTAAGGAGAAACAAACGTACTATCACTAAAATTTTTTTTTTTTTATACTAACGGGAGCTGATTTTGAAAAAACTGTGACACCCGTATCTTCTTATTTTTATAGTAGAATATGTATACCAAGTTTTGTATCAATCGAACCAGAGAATAAAAAGTTTCATACAAACTTTAACACCCCATTTAACCCCCTTCGGGGTTGATTTTCGAAAAATCCTTTCTTAGTGGGCGTTTACACCTCTCCAAAAACATACCCTCCAAATTTAAAGTCTCTACGTTTAGCGGTTTGGGCTGTACGTTGTCTATATGTCAGTCAGTCAGTCAGTCAGTCAGTCAGTCAGGACAAAGCCTTTTATAGTTATAGATAAATGTGGAATATCCTCGGAATGTTTACTTTTCTTTTACATACTTTCTTTCTAATTAAAATAATGATGAGGAGGAATGGATAAAAAGGTGTACCTAAGCAAAAGACGGATTAACTATGCCGATGCTACTTCAAGTTTATTAATAAGAAGTTTCATGTGAAGAGAGGAAGAAGGGATCCCTCCCCTCTTCCTTTGCCTTCGTACCTACAGAGTAGTAAACTAGTTCTAACCATAAGTTCAAGATAATCACGTGAAATAATCAACTTTTTTGCTGTAAATTATTTAAAACCACGGATATAAAAGGCGGTATTCCGCTAAAATACACTAAACCTTTTAGTATTAGGTCTTGCATACATATATATAACAGTGAATTTTCTAGAACAAGTTTCAAACAGGCATCAAGCTTCTTGGATAGATGGGTGTTATGAGACGGATCAGATTATCTTGCTTCGAAACTAGGTCAGAGCGACATGTTGCACAGAAGGCTTAGGGTAGAGTCCGTCCCCAGTCATCCGGTATGAATTGAGGGCCTTTGTCCGACCGAGCCTAGGCTTTTCAGTGCCCTGTGTTTAATCTCCTTTGATCTCAGAGCTTACGTAACTGGATGGCTCTACTTAGAACCGTTTGCGTGTGAATATGACTGTGTTCTATGGCCTTGTCCTTCTCATGTATAAAAGTTTGACAAAATAAAAAAATATTTTCACGAAATTTACGTTCCGGGACCTCTAACTTACAGGGAAATTAGGCAGCAGTGTTGTAATGCAACTTTGAACAGGGGGCTAAAATTAGATCCATCAAAAAGCAACAATTCATATGTGGTTAAGTGTATATATCTAATACTTTAAGAATCTTTGTCTGACTGACTGAACGCACAGCCCAAACCGCTGGTCGTACAGACTTGAAATTTGGAGGGTGTATTCTTCTTGATGCGTAGGGGTGTACTAACAAAGGATTTTTTGAAATTGGCCCCTAAGGGCGGGAAAAGGGGGAAAACTTTTGTATGAAAGACCTTTGAGGTGTAAAAAGATTGCTCGGGATGATTTAAAGTGGTGAATTTTGGGAGCGGCCCGAATTTCTTCCGTACGCGGACGAAGTCGCGGGGGACCTCTAGTACTATATATAAGTAAATACTGGCAACTACAATAATCCGACTGTCGAAGGGCAGAGTGCAGACAGTAGACATGAGCTGACAAAGCCCTCTTTACATGCGACTTAATATCCTTGTTCTGAATAGCAGGGTTTAAATAAAACAAACGCCAATGGAGTGGAAGTTATTTAATTAGTCTGGTTGCAGCGCGCAAGAAAAATAAAACTCGTTGCTCGGTTATAGACTGCTAAAAAAATATAGTTTGCTAGCCGTTCCTTAGCACTGACTTGATAAACGGATTAAAAGATTGACTAAGAATAGAATAGAATAGAATGCTTTATTGGCCTTATAACAAAATTGTTACACTGGGCAAGTCATTTACAATGTTCACATAATGTTACACAGGACTAAAAATGAATAATTTAACAATTGAAATAATAAATTTGAATTTAATTAAAAATTATACATTGAGAGTAACAATAAGATTAGAAAATTTGAAATTAAAATTTATAATAATGTCATAAATAAATAATCATAATGTAAAAATAAGTAAATAATAATGGATGTCAAAATACTTTTAACTGTCAATAAGTAATTACTTCCGCTCCAGGTCCGCCAGAGGGCGCAGTAAAGTAAACATCATTTCTTGAACGGTCCGCACTTTTTAAATCGTAATAAATATAATAACATAGTTTCAGTGCTCCAAAGTGAATAAATCGAAGTAATATCTCGACAGTGGTTGACAGTTATAGTGGGAACAGTGAAAAAACGAGGAATAAATTCAAATAAACACCATAAATGTTGGACTCTTACAAAGAAATTATTACATTCAAAACGACTTATTTCTGTAAAATAATGATAATTTAACGAGAGGCAAGTGTAAAGAAACAAAGTGAGAGTACATTGTTCTGTTGATAAGTGTTTTTTCGGAAAACTGCGAAAAAATAACCTACAAAACATTTGAATTGTAACTAACGTCCGACGAGATACATTCAGAATTCAAAAATAGCTCCATCTATGGGCGAGTAGCTGAACTACAAAAATAACAACTAAACACCCTTTCGCTACCCACCACCTACAGACATCGATCCACTACATACAACAAGCATTAGTTCCAAATCATCTAAACAGAGGGCCCCACAATGACTAACATTGCACAACTAATAAGAGAACTGAGAGTTGATATCAATAAAGACTCGGAAGAGTCTTTAAATAAACTGGAATTAAGAATTACTAAAAACATAAATGAGCATATCGACCAACGGCTCGGTACTATATGTGAAGAAATAGAAAAAATTAACAAAACAGCAGAAGATCATAATAAAAGAATATTGGAGCTAGAAAAACACATCCGCTGCAGGAATATAATATTTTTTGCAGTGGATGAAGGTGAAAAGTCATATGAAGAACTGGAATCGATGATTTTGAAAATTGTAAACACTGTAATGAAAACAGAATGTCATAAAGGCGACCTAGAAAGATTGAGAAGAATGGGTAAAAAAACAGAGGGTAAGACCAGGCCAATAGTGGTCACATACACCACATTTGGCAAGAAAAATGCAATTCTGAAAAATAAACACACTCTAAAAGAAAGCAAAATATACCTGATGGAAGACTTCCCTAAACTAGTTCTCGAAAAGAGAAAACAATTGCAAGACCAGCTGCAAAAAGAGCGAAATAAGGGAAAAATAGCGTTCTTACGCTATGACCGCCTAATCATTCGAGAGCCTAGAGTTGATGAACTCGGAGAGCAAGAAAAGGCCAGGAACAACAAAAAAAGGGAACTAGTTATCACGCCACCGAATCAATCAGGCGACTCATATGGCCTAAACTGCACGTACGAATACAAAGGCGATACAAATAAGTCTCCGAAATACCAACTTGCAAAAAAATCTAGAGTCCAAATAAGTCACAAAAACGAGACTTACAAATCCCAAAGCTCAATGATACAATACCTGCAGAAACAAGTAGAGGCACCCGAACATACTACAACGCTCGTATCGGGAGAGTCTGATGAGGAATAGCAACTAAAAACGCCCCTCCAGAGCTCTACGAACAAGACTGCGTCCAAAAATACAAATATTACCTTCACAAATTTTAATATACCTCCCCCAGAACGAGTGGTCATCGCGGGGGCAGTAGACCACCACCCTCCAGCAACTAGCAAAAAATACTATATATCCACATTTAACTGTCGATCATTAGCGAGTGAAAAAAGGGTAATGGAATTAGAACATGCAATATCTGCCATAAAATGGGATGTTATTGGGATCACAGAAGCGAGGAGAGAAGGTTACAAAATAGAGGATAGAGGTAGCTACAAATTATACTACTATGCCGAAACAAAGGGAGAAAAAGGAGTTGGTTTCCTGGTCAAAAAACAAGGAAATATCCTAGTACATGACTTTATAGCAATATCCGAGAGAGTAGCTATATTACAGTTAAGAATAGAAATGAAAGAATATTCGCTAGTTCAAGTCTATGCACCCACAGAAGGTTCCAATAAAATAGAAATAAAAAAATTCTACAAAAATGTTGAAGAAGCTATGGAAAAATGTAAATGTACAAAAAACATAGTACTCCTAGGTGATATGAATGCACAAATAGGACAACCAAAATTAGATGAACATTTAGTCATGGGAAACTACGGCTATGGTAAAAGAAGTAAAAGAGGGCAAATGTTTATTGACTTTTGTCACCATTACAAGTTAAAGATAGTAAATACATTATTCAAAAAACCTGAAAAATTGAGATGGACGTGGCTCGCCCCAAATGGACGAACTAGAAACGAAATTGACTATATAGCCACTAACTCTACGGAAAATGTAGAGAATTTTGAAGTTCTTAGTAATCTAATACATTTTAGCGACCATAGAATGGTTAGGATGACATTAGTTACAAAAAAGAAGCGATCACGCGCACAATATAGAAAAGGAGAGCTTAACAGCTCTACAACAATAGATTGGGAGAATTTCGGAAAAGAATTTGCCAGGTTCATGCAACCTAAAGAAGAAACTGTGGAATCATTTTATAACGATTTGGAAAAAACTATGATCCATTGCTCTACGAAATCAGACAAACTGAATAGAAAAACTGCGTTTCAATCAATTATTACTGAAGAAATAATAGAGCTCAAAAGGCAAAGACAGGAATTAAAATATAAAGATAACAAATCTAAAGAAGAGAAACTTAAATTGAGTAGTCTTTATAGGGAAATAAACAAAAAAATTGAGAAAAGTTTGAAAAATTACAGATTAAAAACACTACATACATTTATAGAAAAGACAGGAGGAATTAAAAAGGCAAATAAAAAACTTAACAATACAAAACAAATTATGACTCATTTATACAATACATCAGGGTCCATGGTATCAAATAGAGCTGATCTCCTAAATATAGCTACGGAGTTTTACAAAGAATTGTATAGTAGATCTGGACAAGAGCAAGACTTGAATTTAAGTATGATTGGTAACACTGATCCTGTTCCACCATTTCTGGAGAGTGAGGTAGAGTTTTCAATAAAGAAATTAAAAACGGAAAAAAGTCCTGGTGCTGATGGATTTACAAACGACATGATTTTAGCAGGCAAAGTAAACTTAACTCCCCCTCTCACTAAGTTGTTTAACCTTATCCTTAAACAAAAAAAGATACCAAAACAATGGTCATGTTCAGAAATAATTCTTCTGTATAAAAAAGGAGATCCAAAACTCATAACTAACTACAGGCCTATCAGCTTAATATCTTGTTTGTATAAAATATTTACCTCAACCTTACTAAGAAGAATCACAAAAATAGTAGAGGAAAACCAACCGGTAGAGCAGGCAGGATTCAGGAAAAACTATTCAACCATTGATCACATACATACCTTGAAGCAAGTAATGGAGAAATACACAGAGCACAATAAGTCACTTTACATCGCTTATATTGACTACTCTAAAGCTTTCGACTGTATATCACATAGCTCTATATGGAATGCACTAACTGAACAAGGAGTAAATATTGAGTATGTAGAAGTCATAAAGGAAATATATAAAAATAGTACAGCAAGAGTGAGACTGGAATCCGAGGGCACACCCTTCCCGATACATAGAGGGGTAAAACAGGGCGACCCCCTCTCCCCAAAAGTTTTTATAGTAGTATTAGAATACATCTTTAGACAACTAAATTGGGAGAACATGGGAATAAAATTAGACGGTAAATATCTTAGCCACTTGAGATTCGCAGACGATCTGGTTTTACTTTCGGAAGAACCACAAGAACTACAGGTAATGATAGATACTTTGAGCCAGCAGAGCAGAATCATAGGACTAGAAATAAATACAGATAAAACAAAAGTGATGACAAATAGTACGGAAACACCTATTAAACTCAACGCTCTGCCTCTGGAATATGTCGAAGACTACATTTATCTCGGCCACCTAATCTCATTTAAAGCATGCGCAGAAAAGGAAGTCAGCAGAAGAATTAAAAACACCTGGAATAAATACTGGGCAATGAAAGAAATCTTCAAAGGAACACTACCAATAAAATTAAAAACAAAAGCTATGAATATCTGTCTGACGCCATGCCTAATTTATGCTTGCCAAACGTGGCCTTTGACCAAAAAACAAATAGAAAAGCTGAGAATATGTCAGAGAGGAATAGAGAGGAGTTATATAAACGTGAAACTAAAAGACCGAGTAAAAAACGCACACATCAGAAAGAAAACAAAAGCCAAAGATGTCATGGAAGAAATTTTAAAACTAAAATGGAAGTGGGCTGGCCACATACAGAGGCTAGACGGAGATAGATGGGCGCAGATATCAACTAACTGGACCCCTAGAGATAAAAAACGCAAGAGAGGCAGACCAATCCATAGATGGAATAAAGAAATCGTACAAATCGCGGGTAAACTTTGGACCAGAACTGCCAGAAACAGGCAAGAATGGAAACAGCTGGAGGAGGCTTTTACCGCTATAGGCGGTCCTTATACAGATAGATTATAATAAATAAAATACTAACTAACAAATTTTTAATAGATATCTCATAATAACCCTACTAAAATAATATCAATATCAAACTCTGTTTAAATTGTATAAGGAAAAAATAAAAGCTTTTTTATTTTTATTTATTTTATAAGTAATTACTTAAAAGGTCATAAAATATGTGGTCGAACCTAATAGTGGGAACAGTGTTTAATCGTAAATCCGCGTTCGGGAAATTGCGTGGTATCTTCTCGTCCAAAATCCTACAGTGCCTGAAGACTAGGGTCTTCAACCAGTGTGTGTTGCCATTATGATATATGGAAATGAGACGTGGTCTTTAACTGTTGATATGTTGGAGAAACTCAGAGTCACACAACGGGCAATAGAGAGAGCTGTGCTCGGAGTTTCTTTGCACGATAAAATCCGGAACGAGGATATTCGCGAAAAAAATAAAGACACCGACATAGCTCTCATGGTTTGCAAGTTGAAGGGGCAATGGGCACGCCACATCACTCGAAGAACTAATAGATAACCGATGGGGAAGAAAGGTTCTGGAGTGGCCACTAGGTGGATTATATATGATTAATATAGAAATATAATGAAAAAAGGGTCCATAGATTTCCATGGCTAGAGTATATGGATTTATAGTAAAGTAAGAATGCCTACATATCTGGTATAATACGTAGAGTAGAGGTAGGATCTATTGAGACCTCGCGGCCCTTACGCTGCGCAGTCTGAGCCCATTGGCCAATTTGACTCATACCTATTCGAACTTGATATTTGCACGAATAACATACAAAATGTAATAAATATATCGAATTCAAGGCCATTCCCTGAGCCAATGTCGTTGAGGATTCGGGCAGAGCTAGTTACTTCTCACCGCGCCTCACCGTGCCTCCCGTACCAAAAAATCGCAACGCGTGGCCCAAGTCAGGCCGCCCGCGCTGACCATATCTCGCGGTTCGTTAACGTCGAACAATATGTATACACACAACATACACACAAAAGCCGGCTTGCCCCCTTAGACTAGGATACCTTCGCTTCGCTTCGGTCAACAAATACAACAGATACAAATCACCAAACGTTTGTGAGATTTGCAAATTGTGATAGTGTACCTCAACTCTTGTTGTGTTCAAAGAATATTTTCATTCATCACCAGACGTAGCGGTGGACGCAGCGGAGGCATGGAAGGCGGCAGCGGAGTGGTATACAGAGTGGTGGGCCGCACGCGCAACAAGGCTGACTGCGGTCAGCAAACAGAGCGCCAACCGCCCGCGCCAAGACAGGACACTACGTGGAAAAAGTACACGGACTCTCCGGGAGTCGGTGCTCCGGTTAGTAATTTAGTAATAATACGCTTTTTTTTAGTACAACCGACTTCTTCGAATTCCTGGATGACATCTTCATATTTTCTAGTAATTATGATTTAAAAACCAAACTACTGAACCGATTTTGATAAAATGTATATGGGACTACCTCTGAAGTATTACCTACCAAACAATCAACAAAATCTGTTCATAATTGGGGTAGTAATCGCGTAACATACATACAAAATAAAACATATAGTCGAAATGAGAACAAGAAAGCAGTGGTTCTTAACCTTTTAGTAACGAACCATTTGACTGAATGTTTGTTTTGCCATGGACACCACCAACCACCACCAGCAACTGTTATAAATTGTTACTAGGTTGTTCTAACTATAAAGAAAATTTGTATAACAAAAGGAAACCAAGAATACTCGTACTGTTTTAAATATTCGCCTGCTTAATATTATCTTTAATATTTTTATGATGATTTTGCGGACCACTTCAAATGCTTTTCGATGCACGGACCACAGAATAAGAACCACTGGTAGTCTGGTATAAAGCTACTTTTGAAGGCATAGAGGGCGTAGGACGTGGGTAAATTGGGTATGCCGGCGTGAGCCAGGCTAAATACTACAGATGAAACTGTCCGGATTGTCCGATCCTCAGGCAGAAAACCCGTGCTAAAAATAATTGCGTCTCATTGAGTGTCGGTGCTCAGATTACCTAGTACCTATCTATGTATTAAATAAATACAGCCATGAAAATTTGGTGGCATGTTGAGCACGCTTAAAATAGTTACCTAGGTACTATTGTTTACTGAGGTGGGTAATAATGATGAAGTTGACTGCAAAGATCAGTAAACAAGGCAGTTCGCGGATTCCAGAAAGAAAAGATAAAAGAGAAGCAGACAAACTTCTAGACTCCTTAGATTTAATTTATTGTGGTACAGTGGTACAGGCAAGAAGCTCTCGAGATGGTTTGAGCTACTTAAGCCAATTATTAATTACTAGCTGCGCCCCGCGGTTTCACCCGCAATTATTGGGATAAAAAGTAGTCTATGTTTTATTCCAACGTATAAGCTACCTCTACACGAATTTCATCCAAATCCGTTGAGCCGTTTCAGCGTGAAGGAGTAACAAACATACACACATACACTGACAAACTTTCGCATTTATAATATATGTAGGATAGTAGGAAGGATGACCATTGCAGCGGTAAGTATTAGTATTGTTTCAACCGACTTTAAAATATAGTTCTCAATTTAACTTTATGTTTTTTTTGTATGTTACGCGATTACACCAATTATAAATTGATTTTGATTTTTTTTTGTTTGGTAGGTGATACTTCAGAGGTGTTCTCAAATAAACTTTATCGGAATCGGTCCAGTAATTTAATTTTAAATTGTTGTCATTTAAGTTGTCATCCAAGTAGTCGAAATTGAAGCCGGTTTTTTAGAACGTATTATTATTACAGAATTTTAATTTAGGTACCTCTGTGACAAAACGTTATTTATTTTATTTAAATATTGAATTGGCTCTCATCTTTGGTGCCAACATTGGTACATACCCCTGTTATGAGCATAGGGAATGTTAGAGACATGCCTGCTTAGGTACTAGTAAGGAAGTTTGCGAAAGGTTGTACCATTGACACGTAGCGGAAATAGTTCTAAGCTTTTAACAATCATGTGATAACACATTTTTTTTAATAAACATGATTTATGACATCGTTATTTTTAATAACTGTTTCTAACGTTTATTTATAATCATGTCATTTATATTTTTATTTTATATCAAATTTTTGACTATATTTTTAAACTTATTTTACATTATATAATGAATTATTTCTGACCTGGACCTGGGTATGTCCTTAAACTGCAACCAGACCCACCGGAGGACGGGCAGCAGCGTCCTCTTGGTTAACGGTGGTGAGTGTGAGCATTCTGCGATCCCCAAGCCGCCTGCCAAGCGTGGGGATTATGGCAACACCCCTCTATTAAGGGGGAGGCCTTCGTCCAGCAGTGGACGTTTTATGGCTGACGACGAATGAATTATTTTTGGTTGATACCCACGTATATACTATTTTTTTAATGATTGATGTACCTGACTTGTAATTTGTTATTATCAATAAATATCAATATCAATGGTTATTCACAGAGCCAGCCAGCGCCAGCGCCACCCAGTCCGTCCCATGGGCGCAAGAGCGAGCGGCGCACGGGGCACCACTCACCACAGCACCACAAGCGAGAGAAACTCACAGCAGCTCAGCAGCTCGGGATAGCACCGCACCCCCAGGTAACCTACAAATATAATTATTAACTAATCACTCCGTTGTTCGATGTTTGGCATAAAAGGCCGTCACAGACGACGAAAATGCTATAATATTTCATGTTAAGTTTAAACATGTTAGAAATATATGTATATTATCTTCGTCACTTGTTCGTCGTTTGTTTTGTATGAGTAGCGATATTGAAATAATATGTTCTAATATAACATGAAATACTTCATCGTGTGTGACGGCTTTAAAGCTACTGACACTCGAGCAGCAACAATAGGATTCACACTGGTTTACGTTAAGTGGCGCGTCGTCGATGCAAAGTCAACTGTCAATCTCATACATTTTGTTGTTGTTTTTGCAGAGATGCGTTAGCGTGGGTCGGATGTCATGTTAAATCAAATTATTGGTCCCTGTTGTTTGTTCGATATTTCTGTAACAACAACCGTCAAGCCATGTCAGAGGCCTTCGGGCGGCACATTCATTCTGCATTACACCACCACCACCACTCAACCTATACGATCTTACTTATATAATTGAAAAATACGGAAACTATGGAAAAATATGAAAACTGGTACAACGTAAATAAACCGTGCGTAATTGGAAGCTACTCTTTTATACGTATTTTTACACGACTGCCCAAAAGAGGGTAATGTTTCATGGTTCATGCAGCGACGGTTTATCACCGTCGCGTCGCTGGGATAATGTATGTTTTTATGTATCTATGTCTGTAAGTTTCTTTATTTATTCCACCTTAACTTCTAAATGCCTGAACTGATTGGGATATATGGAGTATCGTTAGAATCCTGACATCATCCCGAGTGACATCGGCTACAATTTATTTAAAAAAACAAACGTTTCTATGCTTAGCAGTCGCGTTTTTAAAAAAAAAATGAATTGTTTATCATCTATAGGTACTTAGTACTTACATGTATTATGATAAGTATCTACTTACATCTATTTTTCGATAGCAGGTACAGTTATCTGTTTCATCTAATAAAAACTATAAATTAGGTAAGTATGCATAGTACAGCGGTCCTCAAACTTTTTTGGTGACGGAACCATTTTGGAAAGATAAATACTTGACGAAACCCTACAATAAAACAATAGTTTTTAAAAGTGTATTTAAATGTAAAGTGTAATGTGTTTATTAATAAGCATAATAAAACTACAATGAAACAGTTACTTATTACTTACTTACATAAAAAGTATAATAATAGAAGATATTAAAAAAGAAGAAAATGCCTCGCGTCAAAACGGTCGACCAGAGAGGTGTATTGTTTTTTTTCTAAATTCTTGCTGAACCCCTACAGGGGTATCGCAGAACCCTAGGGTTCCGCGGAACACACTTGCTGGCATAGTAGATAAGTATACTAATATATTGTTTTGTTTAATATTTCAGTACGCTGCAAACTCTTCTAGTCAGCATTCGTCAAGGAGTGGAGGAGCACAGGTGAGTAGCAAGGAGTTAAACTTGTCTGACAAATATTCTGGACTTGTACCATAAAAACTACGAACTAAGTACTTATACGAGTTAAGAATGTAGAAAACTATGACAGCGCCCCTGCACTGCAAGGAGTAAACGGGCACTATTCTACTGTTTACAGTCTTTCTGCCGTTTTCTTTGCTTGACTTGAAGACCGTTTACGTTCTACTCCTAGGTACCTTATACGAACTATAGGTACAGTACATAGAGGATATAAGTACCAGTTTTACGTAATTATTGTTTGATTTTTTTCTGTGCTAATGTCAGGTCACATAATAAATCATAACCCAGGTACCTACATAATAATATTATAGTAAAATACTATGAGAACTTGGCAAATGGCAATAATTAACTCGCATTCCGATCCATTTTTTTATGAAATTAAAAGGCACATCACATCAGAATCACGAGTATCGTGCTTAACGATCGATAAGTTTGACAATTAAATCGGTAAAATTCGATAAAAATTGGTATTTTCTATAGACCTATATTATCTCTATGATATTTTCTCAAATTCGTCAAATAAGTAAATCTGTTAGGTATACCTAGGTACCGACACGTCAAATTAACGTCTTTAACATTATGTACCTACTCGCGCTGCTGGTATGTACTGTGCTTATACTAATATTAAAACTACTAACGGCTATAATTAAGCCTAATATATCTATACATACGTTTAGGTAAGTATATGAAAATAACAAATGTCCGTAGTCACGTTGAGAACAAAAGCTATGACAGAATTTAAAAAAATAACCCTCCATACATTTTTACAGCTCCAATCGCCCAGTGGTTCCCAATCGAGACCATCAAGTGTATCTAGCGGCGGCAACGGAAGCAGCTGTTCTTCAAGTAAGGCGAAGGTTCCTCAGAGCTTTGGCTATGTGAAGAGGCAAAATGGGTCTCAGCAGCAACCCGCTCCTCAATCCAATGGCCCGCCGCCGCAGCACAACCAGGGTCACAGTGAGTACATTCACTTAATTTGTTTTTTTTATTTTTATCCTGTACCTTCATGCCGTCACATACATAAGGTAGGTACCTAAAAGCGCGTAGAAAGAAACGAAACAAATAATAAAAAACGGTAGACCAGGAGAGGTTAGCTCCGCCACTTATGCACAGAGGAATTCATTACCTTATTCATTACTATCACCTTATACTACCATGCCTAAAATAAATAAAAAAGGTAAGCAGAGATTTTACTCCAAAATGTTATCGCAATTTTGGGTCAAATTGTGAAAAATTCAAAATTAAATAATGCTTCAGGTTTATTGTACTTTTGAACTAAAGAAAGTAAATTTCTCTGCTTTGAACTAAACGATAGAGCGTCATCTATTTTTGAGTAGAAATAGAAGGTTCTTATTTTGGCTACTGAACACTAGATGGCGGTAAATAAAGACAACATTATTCGATAATGTTCGAATAGAACCAACTTTTCTTTCCTTCGTTATTGGCATCGCACTTTGTGTATTCTGCCGGTGTCAAGTATAATAGTTATAACATTTTCAAGTTTTTATAAGAAGTATCAATCTCATTTTCCTTGGAGGATTTCTTTCTCTTATTTTCCTAAATTAAATATGGTGGTGTTTTATTCATTGAGCATGAGTGTGGGCAAGTGATTTAATATAATGTGAATCATGCCTTTTCGAGTTGTTTTCAAAACTCCGTAAAAGCTTAGAGCACAGAATAAATAATAGTACTCCTTTAAAGTAAAGTAGCCACAACTTTACTAGGGCATGGCTTTATTAAACAGGGTTACTGGTAGCTCGGCGTATTCCAGTCTTCAATTTCTTTTATCTAAAGCCTTCGACGTGGTCTCATATGACATCCTCTTGAAAAAAATGGAGAGCATAGGTATATCTGCCGCGAGAGCTTATCAGCATGTTCCAATACTGGTGATGATCGCGTCCAGGCTGGATTGTTCGTACATCCGGCATGGCTGCGACAGGCATGTCGCGGCGCCGATGCCGGGTCGAACATTATAATTTAGACTCATAGACTGACCAAATTTTTTGTTTCGACATTTATTAATTAGGTATTGCTTTTCGGTGAATTTATTTTTATTTGACTCAAATTTTTGATGACATTTGAATTTTGTTTAATTAATTGTATTGTGTTTTATTTAACCCCCACATCGCTATCTGATACGTCGAGTTACAAGTAACCCTGTATAAACATGAAAATTAATTATACTTGACACTGGCAGAATGAACAATGTGCGATGTTATATAAGAAAAAAAAAGAAGAATTTGTCATTCTGTCAATCTGAATCTGTCATGTCAATAAAGTTGCGGGGTTTTTTTTTTTCTTAGTTCTTGGCATCGCACGTTGTGCATTCTGCCAGTGTCAAGTTTATGATTTTTTCAAGTATTTCTATGAAAATCAAGTCAAATTATGTAATGATATCACAGTCAGTCACACGAAATTAGTCATAGAATAGTCGAGTCCAAGTCATGCCCTAGTAAAGTTGTGGCGACTTTACTATGAGCTTCTACGGAGTTTTGAAATCAACACAAAAATACATGTTTCACAACATTATATCACTTGCCCACACTCGTGCATGTAATTCTGTGAAGTGTCTACCTATCTATACAACCTACTTGATAGTGTAGATACTTTGTAGTCAAACTCTTCTATAAAATATGTGTTGGTTTGACATGACAGAATCCTTGAGATTGTCTTAAATATTTAATTAATATTATTGTAATTTCCATCTAATAGATTCACTTAAAACGACCTCAAGTCTTAGTTTTCTTTATATGGTAGCAGAGCGTAAAAATTGAAGAAATGTAAACCTACATCTATTATATCAAAAATGTCGAATTTAAAAATCGATCCTCTTTCGAGAGAAAACTATGATACGTGGGTGATTCAAGCTGAGGCCATTCTAATTAAACAAAAATTATGAAAATACATCGAGACTTCCCCGAATGCTGAAAGTGCGGCTGACAAAGAAGGAGATAGACTAGCAAGGTCAGAACTGATACTTATAATCGCTCCTTCTGAGCTTAAACAAATAAAAAACTGCGCAACTGCAACAGCAGTGTGGGACAAGCTAAAACAAACATACGCCAGTAAGGGACCTGCGCGAAAGGCGTCTCTACTAAAACAGCTCATATTAACTAGACTAGATGGACAAGATGTACGAAGTCATCTAGATAAGTTTATGGATACTGTGGATAAACTGGCTGACATGGACGTTTTAATAAACGAGGATTTGCTAACGATAATGATGTTATATAGTCTATCAGCAGAATACGATAACTTCAGGGTCGCTATTGAGTCGCGAGATACACTTCCGAAGCCAGACGAGCTGAAAATTAAAATTATTGAAGAGTCTGAAGCACGACATAGCCAGAACATAATGAAAACTGAACCTGAACCCTCAGTACAAGAAGAAGCTTTGTACGCGTCTTGTAAGATATGCAAACAAAGAGCTAACATCTTTAAACGCAAAAATCATAAAATATGCACAAACTGCTGGAGGAACAATAAAGAAAAATCTAGTAAAAATAACAACGACTCTAACAAAAATCATTTTGCTACGCATTGTCTCCTCACAGGAAACAAGAATCCTATTGACAACAAATGGGTTTTGGACAGTGGTTGCACGTCGCATATGACTTATCAACAAACTTTATTTAAGAACATAAAGAGTACTTCTAGAAAATTGAACTTCGCGACAGAAGATCATACTGCAGAGATTAAAGGAATAGGTACAGTCTCGTTTACGACAAAAAATGGTGATGGTACTGCTCTTACACATCTACTAGACACACTGTACGTACCTAGTCTTTCTATTAACTTGATGTCCGTCAGCAAGATGACAGAAGCTGGCTGCTCTGTTCTTTTTACCAAAGATAAAGCTACGGTCAATAATCCAAAAGCTGGAATAACTCTAACTGCACATAAACAGGATGATGGTCTTTACTACATCAAACCTAAACATGAGCGCAACAACCTGGCCAATGATAACGATGATACGACTCCAACCATTACTAGAAAGGGGCAATCATCAAACATCTATGACTGGCACAGAAAACTTGGTCACATGAACACCAAAGACATGAAGTTAGCACTGAAAAACGAAAACTTAATTGGATTGAACTTTGATTCATCTGAAACTTTGCCAGAATGTGAAACATGCATTCAAGCAAAATTGCACCGAGTACCTGCTCCCCGTGAGAAAACAACTCAAAGAACAACAGAACGCCTTGAAATCGTTCATAGTGACGTTTGTGGGCCAATCAGAACACACACAGTAGGTGGAAACAAGTACTTCGTCACTTTTATTGATGATTTTAGTCGATACTGTCGAGTATTTATGATCAAAAACAAGAACGAAGTCTTAGAAAAATTCAAAGAGTTCAAAGAGTTAGCGGAAACGTACACAGGGAATAAAATCAAGTTTCTACAATCAGATAACGGTTCAGAATACGTGAACAAGGACTTCGACAGTTATTTAAAACGATGCGGAATACTGCGAAGGCTCACCGCACCCTATACGCCAAACCAAAATGGAATTGCTGAACGCAAGAACCGTACCCTCGTTGAAAAAGCGAGAGCAATGATGATTGAAGCACGGGCACCATTAAAATTCTGGGGCGAGGCAGTTTTTACTGCAAATTACCTATCAAACAGGAGTATAAACAATGCCATTCAGAACCAAACGCCATTTGAACGATGGGTTGGGAGAAAGCCGTGTATAAACCATCTCTACGTATTTGGCTCCAAGACATATGTTTTGATAAAAGGGAAAAATGGTCACAAATTCGCACCAAAGGCCATTCCTGGAATGTTTGCTGGTTATTCTGAAACGTCGAAAGCATTTAGAATCTTCATTCCATCGAAAAACGGTATCATGATATCAAAAGATGTAAGAGTTGTGAAGACAATGTTCTACGATGAACAGAATAAAGATGGACTCTCCGATATGTTTGATTCTGAAGAGATTCCACACCAACAACCTCAGCAAACATCGCAACAAATACCACACAAGCAAGTGGTTATTACATTTAACGGTGACGACGAAGGAGAACAGCAATCTGAAATTGACACAAATCATGAAAATGACGACGAAGCATTGCAACAAAACGTAACCAACAGAACAGAATTAGTTCAGCAAACGGAACCGACAAATAATGAAAGTGATTACGAATCTCTTTCCGGCTCTTTCGTTGATGAAAATGATGACACTGTTAATAGTGCTGATGCTGTTGAAGTCGTACCAATTCAAACGAGGTCTTTGAGAGACAGGTCTCATATCACAGCACCTAAGCGCTACGATGATTTTATTTTAGCAGCAGCTGAAGAAATTGAGAATCTTCATAAGCCAAAAGAACCTGTGACTTTCAAAGAAGCTGTTGATTCTCCTGATAAAGAAAAATGGCATGAAGCCATGCATAATGAAATAACTTCATTGATAGATAACCAGACCTGGGATTTAGTAGATTTACCCAAAGGACGAAAAGCCTTACCCTGCAAATGGGTCTTTAAGGTAAAAATGAACCCTGATGGTTCCGTCGAAAGGTACAAAGCCAGGATGGTTATAAAAGGCTACTCTCAAAAACCTGGAGTAGATTATGACAAAACTTTTAGTCCAGTGGTTCGCCTGAGCACCGTACGAGCACTGCTTGCCATAGCTGCTAGAGAGAATCTAGAGCTGCGACAGTTTGACGTATCAACTGCTTTCTTAAATGGTACCGTAAAAGAAGAAATTTACATGAAACAGCCTGATGGTTTTCAGGACAGCACGAAAAGAGTTTGCAAGCTAAAACGCAGCCTTTATGGACTGAAACAAGCGCCACTTTGCTGGAATACTTGCATAGCCGAGTTCTTGGAAAAATCTGATTTCCAACAGAGTGACGCGGATCCATGCTTATATGTTCGAGTCAGAGGACAATCTAAAGTCTTTATTGGCCTCTATGTTGACGATGGACTTATGGCGTACAACACAAAGCATGCAGGTGATGAGTTTATTAAGGAATTAAAAGCGCGATTCAAAATAACCACGAAACCTGCATCGTACTTCCTCGGAATGGAAATAAACGTGTGCAAAGACAAGACCATTACTTTATGTCAAAAGGCCTATACAAATAAAGTTTTGGAGAAGTATGGAATGTCTAACTGTAAATCGGCACCAACGCCAATGATCAAAGAAAATGATATGGGAGATGAAACGAACGCTAGTGAAAACTTTCCCTACCGACAAGCTGTGGGTGCTTTGGCATATTTATCTGTGGGCACAAGGCCTGATATTTCCTATGCTGTAGGTGTAGCATCACGAAACCTAGGAGCACCAACTAAGAAAGATGTCATGCTTGTAAAACGCATCTTCCGTTATTTGAAAGGGACACAGCAGAACGGTCTGACCTTTGTGAAAGAGTCGCCTTCACACTTAGTCTGTTACAGCGACTCAGATCATGCAGGAGACCAGAGTTCAGGAAGATCGACATCTGGAATTATGTGCTTATTCTCTGGAGCTGCTATTAGCTGGAGAAGCCAAAAGCAAACTACAGTCTCCATATCTTCAACTGAAGCAGAAATCATAGCAGCTAGCGAATGTGCACAAGAAATTATATGGTTGAATCGCCTGCTCAGCAGCCTGATTAATATGGAAAAACCAACATTAAATCTGGATAATGAATCAGCTGTAAAACTTGCGCATAATCCTAGATACGAATATCATAAGCGCACCAAACACATTCAACTGAAACATTTCTTCGTTCGTGAATGTGTTAATAACGGAGACTTCACAGTCAATCATGTTTCCTCGGAGATGCAGTTAGCCGATATGCTAACAAAGCCACTGTATGGTCCCAGACTGCAAGTTTTATGTGCACAAACGGGACTAAAGAATTTATCCATAAATTCTTAAAAATATCCGAGTATGTGAAGTGTCTACCTATCTATACAACCTACTTGATAGTGTAGATACTTTGTAGTCAAACTCTTCTATAAAATATGTGTTGGTTTGACATGACAGAATCCTTGAGATTGTCTTAAATATTTAATTAATATTATTGTAATTTCCATCTAATAGATTCACTTAAAACGACCTCAAGTCTTAGTTTTCTTTATAAATTCAACACTCAATGAATAAAACACCACCATTTTCAATCATTAATTCGCGAAAATACACAAGTTTAAGAAAATAATAGAATGCAACGACATGATTTTTCCGTGTTCCCGCCAAAAAACCTCTTGCGGGTTTTGTTTTGATTTGAATTGAACTTGTTTGTTTATTTTATAACAAAGATAATTTCTGTAAATTAATAAACTTAACAACACAATTAAAAATACCGTTTTTACATTGCAGGCGGTAGGACAGCCCAAGTTTCTGCAGTTCCGAGAACAAAAGTCAAAGTTTCAGGAGGTACTCAAACTTGCACTCAAGATCTTCAAAATCTACAAATTCACAGTGAGTTCCTTTCTTTCTCGAAATTCGAGTATAAAGGTATCATAAATCATCCAAATCAGTGAAATCGAAGTACAACGCATTCTTCTGTATCAGTTCCTTTCACATATTTTCTTTCTTGAATTACAGAGAATGGAATTGGCCCTAAATCATTCTCTCTGGGCGGCACGGCAGCGGCCCAGCTATCTGCTTCAGTACGAGAGCGGCTTTTGGGATCCCAGTCTCTACCAAAGCCTGGCACACATGAATTTGCTGCTTTGTTCCACCACCACAGGTAAGAATGTACAGCATAGGTACCTATAGTAAAAAGTTACACAAAAAAGTTACATCGCAGATTAAAAATACATTCCGTAATCAGCGACAATGATAAGATGAATGGCCGGGAAATAAGCGCACGGATTTTGAAGACTAACGGCCTTACTTAAAAAACCTTTTCAACCGTTAGTCACTGCTTAAGATGCTCTGCCATCTTCTCTCTAAAGTGAAGTTGCACGTGCTAGAAAAGGACTGAGAAGTTTAAGCAGTGACAAAGAGAATCGAGATTATTTTAGGTAAGGCCGTATATGTTGAGAGCCGGCTCTCCACTCGCTTCAGTCATACTCTGCCTCTGCGACATGCGAGCCGTACGATACGATAATACAAACTTCTAATACATATACATTGTGTTCTCTTTTTGTCATGCAGTAATTAGATTCGCTATCTCTATTTTTCGCCAAATGTAATATGCATACTTTTAGCTAGGTATACTTGATTGTGTTGTCTTGTTAATTTTGATCGATTTGCAAGAGCTGGGCCCGTCCATTCCATTATCACCGTCGCTGTCCGTAATTATGTTTATTAGAAACGCTCTGTGGATCGATACCGTGAATTTACGGCGTTTGGATTACTTTCCTTCTAGCAAATTTATCCAAAAAATATTAGCACTGTTAGATTGTAATAGTAAAAAACATGTCACAAATTGGACCTTGACATTCAACTACTGCTATTGCACTGTAATGTAACATTAATTAATCCCAATTAGTAAGAAAGAGACAAACCAATTCATTGCTACTGTTTGATACAATTTTATGATTATGCTGTAGAGAGTTAACTTTGTTTACTTCAATTCTAACATTGACATAGACTAAATAGATAAATTTAAATAATAGTTTTAAGCTAATATATTTATAACCCAATTAAGAAACAAATTGTCCCTCATCGATAAAATTAATTAACATTGACTGTGTCCACTTCTCTCTGTAAATGAATGTGCTCATCAAAGCCTAATTACTTACTGGCATTGTTAAGAGACATGTACTCATGTAAAGACGTTGCACTACAATTTTATGACTTTGTATTTTTTTTTACTTACAAGTGCAAGTGAGTGGCAAAATTTATTGAGATGTCCCATACATTCAGGTGGGTACTTGAGTTAGACAAGTTATTTCCTTTTAATTTAATTATCAATAGCAATGCTGTTAATTAATTAAATCAGAATGTAAGCAAGTTTGGCGTGGAAGTAGCTATAGATAGCTAGATAAGTATATAATTTTTATCTATTCTTTTACACTAATATTATAAAGATGTAAATTTAGATTTCACCCCCTTAAGTCATCCCTGTCAGAAAATATTGAAAACAGCAATTTTTTTGCTTGAACAATTGAAATACAAATTTTCACGACTAAATGTCCAAAAACCAAGTAGTTTCATCAGAAGTTTTTACCCCCTTCATCATGAGCCCGGAGACATCCACTGCTAAATAAAAGCCTCCCCCTATGACAACCTGCAGCGTTGTCTGTTAGTCAGTCAGGACAGTGATTCTTATAGTATTAGATTAAGGGCCACGTCAACATGTGGTAAGGTGCAACTAGTGATTAATATCAGTGGCGATGGGTGAGAATTTAGTAAAGTGATGCCAAAGCAACTTACTATCGTGCGGAAAGCAGTCTAGGAACACCCGAAACCACCTTCACCATACTTAAAAGCATCATCACGTAAAAGTCGGCAGCTCGTGACAATGCTAAGATAAGATAATTTTAACGACATCTCGGAGTTAGGTAATTATTGAGAGGTAGGTGCTCGATTAGTATGTCAGTAGTTATATTGTTGATACTTACAGACACATTTTACAAAGGGAAGCTGATGATAGGAATCGGCTTATATGGACCTTCGCCACTGATATACACGGTGTTTCAGGTGGTTGATCCATGACCCATCAAATTTATAATTTTTTAGAGCACATTTTTCTTTTGAGAAACAAAAATTTGTCCCCACGCAGATCATGTGAATGGTTAATTTGTCTGATATCGAATAGCGGTTAAGATGCTGGGCGCATATTTTTTTAAATCCAGTATAACTTAGATTATTCCATGTTTACAAATATCAATATTCTTATCAAGTTATTTAAACACCTCACATATCACATTGCCCGTGGGAACTCCTGTCAGTTATGAGTGATTTTCGGTGCTGATTACACACCATTCATGTATTTTTTCTATAAAATTGTGATAAAGCTTCAAATACTTTTAAAAAGCTAGTAAAGCAGAGAAAAAGGAAGAAAGTAAGCTATAAAATAACATAAATTTATTTAAGTTCTATAATAATAATAATAGGGTAGATGACTTTTTTTTTTTCTTTTTTTTTTTCTATCTGCAATCAGCTCTCTTAGCTATAATCAGATTTTTGAGATTATCATAAGACTGTGAGTTTTCAGCACCCCCTGATGCATCAACTATTTAGAGTATTCCGGAATCAAATCAAGGCTATTCTTTTTCTTTTTAGTCGATATATGGACTCTGTAGGATCCAACAAGGTAGCAGCAAGTTGGTTCTTGTGTCTTTCAAGTCTTTGCTTGTATGTACTGCAGAATCTTTCCACTTCCTCCTTAATGAGAGAGATCTGTAGGTATTCATGAACTTCACTGTTTTTTGTGAACCAGGGTGCACCACTCAATGTCTTCAGTGCTTTATTTTGAAAGCGTTGTAATATTTCGATGTTTGACTGACTCGCCGATCCCCAGAGTTCTATACCATATGTCCATACAGGTTTCAGGATGCATTTGAGGATCAGGAGTTTATTTTCAAGACTGAGCATTGACTGCCTGCCTATGAGCCAGTACATGTCTGCAAATTTTTTATTTGCTTGATTTCTTGTTGCCTTTATATGTTCACGCCAGGTAAGCCTTCTGTCTAGATGCATACCCAGGTACTTGACAGTATTCTGCTGTGGCAGGGCACCGTTATCCAGTTTCACAGTTGGACACTTGTCTCTCCTCAGGGAAAAAGTAATGTGTACCGATTTCGCAGGACTAGCTCTGATCCTCCATTTTTTTAGCCAAGAGTCTATTTTGTCTAGATGTTGTTGGAGTTTAATGGACGCTGTAATATGATCCTTGTCGCATGATAGAACAGCCGTGTCGTCAGCATAGGTTGCGATAACTACCTGGTCAGTCGTGGGAAGGTCAGAGGTGTATATTGTGTACAGGATGGGGCCCAAGACAGAGCCTTGGGGTACACCAGCTTCTATTTGGTAGAAAGAGGATAGACTGTCTCCACTCTTAACTTGGAATGTCCGGTTCTCAAGGTAGGATTTGAGGAGCATATATGCATCATGTGGTAAACAGGATTTTAGTTTACATAAGAGGCCCTTATGCCATACTCGGTCAAATGCCTGCTGCACATCGAGGAACACAGCCGAGTAGTATTCTTTCTTTTCTAGCGATTGCCGGATTGTGTGTACTACTCTGTGAATTTGTTCTGTTGTTCCATGGTGCGCTCTGAAGCCGAATTGGTGGTCTGGTATTGTTTTTTGTTCTTCCAGTAAAGGCAGTAAACGCTGTAGTAGTAGTTTTTCGAACAGTTTTGATAACAAGGGCAGTAGGCTTATTGGCCTGTAAGAGGTAACTTCTGTTGGAGGTTTTCCCGGTTTTGCAACCATATTTATGATTGAGACCTTCCATATCAGCGGAAAATAGTGTAGTCTCAATATTCCGTTGAAGAGAATAGTTAGCAGAACAATTCCTTTTTTCAGCAGATGTTTAAGAACTTCTGATGTTATCAGGTCAAATCCTGGTGCCTTCTTGTTTTTAAGATTTCGGATAGTTCTCCCAACCTCTGCTGGAGTGCACAGCTTTAATGGCAAGGACATCTGCTGATCACTATTAAGAATCCTGTCGATATCTTCTTCTGAGTGCGTCTTATCAGGTTCATTTGGTTTAAACACTTCTTTTAAGAACAGAGCAAGCAGCTCGGCTTTTTCCTTAGGTGTTCTTGACCAGTTACCATTTGGGTCTTTCAGTGGAGGCATATGTTCCATTGGTCTTTTTAATGATTTTGTCATTTTCCAGAGAGTGTAGTCATCCGATTTGTATGGTGATAAGGTCTTTAATTTGTCTTGAAGAGTAGAGTTTTCATATTCTCTAAGCATTTCCTTTAATTCTTTTTGAGCTTTATTAAGGGCTTTTTTATCTTGCGTATTTCTACCTGTTTGCCATTGCCGTCTCAGCTTTCTTTTTTCAGCTATCTTATTACTTACCTCTAGTGTGTAATCCTGACTAAGCGGTTTGAATTCAGTATACGGAGTGGACATCCAGGCAGCTGTTTGTATTAAGTTAGTGGTATAACAAGCCGCCTTTTCTATATCATCGTCTGTTTTGAGAGGTATATTCAGGTTAGTATTTTCTTGTATATAGTCCTGGAATGTGTCCCAGTCAGTTTTTCTATTGTATAAAGTATCGCGAGGCTCTTGACAGACGACAGTAGTGCTCATTGTGCATATCACTGGTGTATGATCGGAAGAGCCATCTAGACATGATTCTGTTTTTGTGTAGAGTCCTGATATTCCATTGGTTATAAAGAAGTCAATGAGATCTGGTGTTTTACTGCGATCTGATGGCCAGTAGGTTGGTTCCCTTGTTGTCAGTGTATTCAGCGAGTTTTTAACTACGCTCTTCTTTAACTCTCTGCCCCTCGTCGTAGTTAGCCTGGAGCCCCAGAAGGTGTTCTTAGCATTCCAGTCCCCTCCAGCGATATATCTATTACCAAGCGAGTGGAAGAAGTCGCTGAACATTTGTTCATCAATTCGATGCCGAGGAGGGCAGTAAACAGCAGCAACTTTGAGTGTCCCTTGCCAGTCATCTACTGAAACAATGGTAGCCTGTAGATGTTGTTGTTTAAATTGCGGAAGAACATGATGTTTGAGTTTTTCCCTAATTACAATTGCAGCTCCAGCATGTGACGTACCATCTGGATGGTTGGTGCAGTATACATTATAACCTTTCATTATCATGCACTTTTCATCCGTCATGTGTGACTCAGAGATTAAGAGAATGTCTATTTTATTATGGTTTAAGAACACTTCTACTTCTTGCTTATTAGGCAACAAGCCATTTATATTCCACGCAGCAATTCGTAGGGTAGATGACTGATGTTTATATCGTTGTAACCAATAACTTTGATGAAGAATTAAAGTAAATATAGTATGTTTATTGAAAAAATAATTTAAATCGGTTATTAATGTTCTGATATATAAGCGTTTAAAGTTTTTGTTAGAGACTACTCTGTCCCTTTCCCACAAAACAAAAAATGACGTCACGCCTTACTTGTCAGAATAGAATTTATATGGCGTACTGACAAGTGACGTCACGATTTGCTGTTTCGTCTCTTTGTCTAGCATGGTATTAAAATGCTTATAAGTTGCTTATTTTTGATCAGATTTTCATTTTTTTTCATTAGTCAGCTATATTTATTGGCCACATTTTAATAGAAAACAACAAGACAATAAAAAAAAACCATTCATCTAGCCTATTCTGTAATATCAATCTTTGAATACAGTGCAAGTATAGAGTTATTATTTATTAATTAATTTCTTTATCTTTTCTTTAAAGATAAAGAAATTTTGGACAACATTTTATTTTTTCTCGATTACAGGGTTGGCCCCATAGTAAAAGTTGTTCATAATTATGAGTACATACATGCCCTTTGGTATTGTTGAACCTTTTTGTTACACATTGTAAAAAAAAACACATTCCATACATTGCAGTATGAAAAAAATTACACTTTTTTGAATATTTTTCAACCAACTTCAAAAAAGGACGTTCCCAATTTGCCCTTATGTATATTTTTTTATGTTTACTTGACACGCGCTTACTCCGCCAACTACGAATTGATTATGTAGTTTTTTTTTGTTTGGTAGGTCATACTTGAGAGGTGATCCCATATGCATTTTATCGAAATCGGTTCAGTGGTTCGTTTTTCAAATCAAAATAACTGGTAAAAAGATGTCATCCAGGTCGAAATTGAAGGCGGTTTTTTAAAAGTTTTATAAGTACTTACCTACATTAATAATATTAATAGTATAGGATGGCATATGTTAACGTTCCCCTATAACGTTTTTTCATATGCTTCTATTTCAGAATTACTCCAAGAGGTGGGATGAAGATCAGTGATGGCAGCCTGTCTGATACGCAAACATATTCGGAAGTCAAGTCTGACTACGGAATACCCTATGCGCCTTGGCTAAGGCACAGGTAGATAGATGTTAACCTTTGTATTATGCTTAAGGGTGTTGAATGTCCAGTGATGTGAATGTGACATTTTGGATGAGTTGCATAATCTCTAAATAAATTTTATTTAGTACCTAACCGATGGGGAAGAAAGGTTCTTGAGTGGCGACCGCGAACCGGAAAACGCAGCGTAGGAAGACCTCCCACTAGGTGGACCGACGACATTGTAAAAGTCGCGGGCAACCGGTGGATGCAAATGGCAGGTTGTCGTACAGTGTGGCGTTCTAAGGGGAAGGCCTTCGTCCAGCAGTGGACGTCTCCGGGCTGATGATGAAGTATAATATTAATAAAAAATACAAAACGATACGTCTGTTGATATACATCAACAGACTTCGTATTAGTGAGTAGTTGTGCAAAGGCAAAAAAATAATAATTGAAAACAAACTTTTACTCTCATTAACGATTGTAAAACTGAGCGCCATTTTAACTGTTCTGCAGCGCAAGTACCGTTCTTGTTCTATTTGACATTTAAATCGATAAAATTCGGTATATTCTCAAATTTGTCTAAGTAAATCTGCTATACCGACACGTCCAATTTAGCGACATAGAACGGCACTCGCGCTGCTGCGTAGGCATGATTCGTGACCAGCCAATCGAATGCTCGCGTCGTCAGCCCTTATAAATAAATAATTAATTAATTACTGAGCAGGACAAATTTATTTATTCGATGTGGAGACTACGCAGCTCATCCTTATACGATACAAAACATATTTAATGTTTGATTCACAGCATTGTCATAATCATTGCCACATCATCCTTCTAACAGTACCAACTTATCTGTATAGTTGACTAGGGGAGCAACAATTATAATTTTTTAACTAATAAGCAAGCATAGATTGCTAATTAAATGATCGCCCAAAAAATTTTGTTTTCAGGGTTCATGTATGTACCTCTATACAATATGTAACAAAAAGGTTCAACAATACGAAAGGGCATGTATGTACTTATCATTATAAACAACTTTTACTATGGGGCCAACACTGATACCGCTAAAATAAAATCGGCTGTTCCATACAAAAACCTCACTGACCTTGGACGAAATGTATGGAACAGCTGTTTTTTTTCGCGATTTCAGTGTTGGCTCCGTAGTAAAAGTTGTTCATAACGAGGAGTATATACATGCCCTTCCGTATTGTTGAACCTTTTTGTTAAACGTTGTATATGTGAGTTCCTTTAGTCCAACATAACCCCTAAATGCCTGATCATATTTGGATATTTATGGGGATTCCTTACATCTTCCCGAGTGACACTAGCATTTTTTTTATGGCAGGGCAGTCGTGTTATTTTTTTTTAGTTCAGACGAAGGACACGACTTAAATTATCATCGGCGATACCTCATACCTGGCAGCTCTATTTATTTTGCTAGATGGAGTTGCGTACCAGATCCTCGATTTATCCAATGTAGATTTATAATCATGTGCTCCATCTTAGGCTGCATCTTTCGCATCTTCTGCATCGCCATCAGGCGAGTTAGTGGTTAAACGTAAGCCTATATTTAAATTAATAAAAAAATAGTAAAAAACAGTAATTCGTTCCCTAAAACAAAACTGTTACTTAGTTGTCCCAAGTAATGCTATCTGTGGTTTTTCGGAACTTCTGTAACAATAAATGAGCGATTGATTTTTTGGTTGAAATAATTAATCTATGTTATAATAAAAAGTAACCTTAAAAAAAATACGGTGGACATATCACACAGCACCATCTAGCCCCAAACTTAGCAAAGTTCACTAATTTAGTTCCTTTCTTCGCCTACCATTACAGATAAGTCGGTCACTGTAATCTGTATGCCCTCCTGCATACTGTTGCGTACTCTAATGCCTTCCAATGTATATGAGGCTTATGAATGTTATCTTGTTATATGTGCATTGTTTGTATCAAAATCATAGCTTCTGTCTGATCCTTATTTCCGTTGGCCAGTTGTACTTATGAACAAAGCTAAACACGTGGTTCGATCTCAAGTTCTAATTTGCAAAGAGTGTGCTCTGTACTGATATGATTAGTAAAGACTTAAAGACTTACTTCGAATACTTCGAATTCGTGGCTCGATTTTATGCCTTATTTCGAATACATCATTAGGTGCGAGCGTGACAGTATGATCTTGCTTTCAACTCCTATCAATAGCGGTAATTTTCCAAAGACAATAAAGATGAAGATCGCATTTACGATTTAAGCAGCAAAAGCTAAATCACCTTGCAGATTACACTTAAATCTCTATTGCCAAGGCTTATACGAGCTACTAAACATTTTCTCCAGCTACGTCAGTACAGCTGGCCAACCCCCTCATCACGTCTCCCCATTTCAGCAACACATACTCAGCCAGCGGGCGTCTCTCAGAAGGCGAGTCAATGGAGTCGCTAACGTCGCTGCACTCAGCGCAGGCCCACAACCACACATCCTCACCTAACTCACACCATCGCAGCTCACTCACACACAATAAGCTCATCATGCACCGGGACGCACAGGGCTCCAGGTTGAACCGGAGCAACAGTATTAGGTAGGTCTTGGTACATTGGTTACGTGTTTAAGTGTTATTTTTTTTTGCGTGTGTCGATCTTTTTACGGTGTCGGAGTTTGGTGAGCTGTACTTAGATGGCGTTGGGTAAATTTTAAGGCTGACAGCCTCTAAAATTAGGGTTCAAATAAATGCTTTTTAATGATCGATGATGATGAAGCCACGCTTTCTCTTATTCACTAAGAGCGTAACTGAGACCCAGGAGTTCACTGATCGCATGAGGCGAAAATTGTTATCAAGCGGGCGACTTGCTTGTCTAGTAAGTCAGTGGCATATATAAACAAAATACCCACTAAAATTAATTTAGCACAAGTCTACGTAAATTACTCCACTCAGGGTTTCTCGGCGAATAATGCACACTATTAAAGGTGCGATACTTATTCTGCTAGTGTGTCAGTTCACCTTACGTGGGACACATAACACACTACCCAGAAGAACATTGCCTGGTTGATTAAGAGAAAGGGTTGGTTGAGTCTCCTCGTGTATAAAACTGTGTTGTGCAGGTGCTATATGCCATAGCGTAACCCGCTATTAGTAGAATAAAAATAGTCAAATCGATGATAAACAGAGACAATTAATAGAACTATCTCGGTAATAAGGTTTGTAAGTTTTGGATAAAGTCAAAGTGACCCGATAAATCCAGGTAACCAAAGTATTTTCCCCTTATATGGAATAGGCTACACAGTGTTTAGTTGAGACTGGCTCCGTCACAGCTATATCTTTCGTACATTTTCGAAATAAAAAACAATAATAAGCGGTAACGAAAATCAAACCAACAGACATTAATTTTTATTTTGAAGACTTTCTTAACTTACTAAATACGTCAATCAATGTAAAATACAGTTGTTTTTCGTATGTTTAGTTCTGTCAATTAAAGCCTAGAGAATTAACGTAATGTCAATAATGTGTTGGTAGGACTCTACTGCAGAGTCCACCTGGGGAAGTACCACACCTTTGCCAGTTATTTAACCGCCAAGCAGTAGTGTGCAAGCATTACTGTGTTCCGGTTTGAAGGGCAATGTTACCAGAGAAATTACTGGGTATGGCGAGATTTAACATCAAATAACTAATAAAAAAAAATCCTATTCGTTGATTATTTAACATGAAAAACGATATTTACGAGATATTATAGCTGTCGCGAACGCGGCTTTAACCGTAAAAAACACATGAATCATCCTACCCATACAAAAGCTATCTTCTCTTTCAACATTGTAATTTATCCCTATTGTATTGTTACCCATTCCCTTTTGTTCTATTAGTCTCGCATTTCCCGCATCAATTTGAACTTTATTCCCTTCCGATAAAACCCAAATTAGTAACATATTCTGAACTTCAAACCTAAACATTATCTTTGTAATCCAGGCCATACTTTCTTTTATCGCGGATCTATAAAACTTATTGTATCTCATGTACACACATTCCATAACCATTATGTAACACTATGTATTTATTATTATATATTAACACAATGTAAAGTATTGAATGTTGAATTTTTAGCTACCTCAGAGATAGGACGTTCCCAAGGTATGCCACAAGTGTTGGAGTTTGTACTACGTTTGGCTTCGATGTGGCACGCTTTACAACGAATATGCATGACTTGAAACGGCACGGCTTAATTTTATTAACTCACTTGGGTAACCGTCACCGCTATATATTTAATATATAAAAAAAAACAGAGAGTTCAGATGAGCGGAGTAATTTTATTTAATTTTATGTTAAGGCTAATTAAGAATTCACATTTATTTTAAGTTTTCTTTTTTTAGGTTTTAAGATTTAAATATATTTTTTTGCTTGGGATCTACTGTGAAATGTAATAACCTCCTCGTACAAAGATCCTCGTAGATTTTTTTTTTTTTTTACCCTTACCTTTTACCGATTCATGAGATGTTTCTTAAACGCTCTAAGAGCCATCTTTCCGTCATCAGATAAAAACTGATGGAAAAAATCACGATAATTCGATTCATTTACATTAAAATACCTCTATTGAATATTTCACAGTGGTTATCCTGTTAATATTTATGTTTACAATAAAATAAAATAAAATTATTCAGGATTTTGTTTTACCTTATCTTTGTTTTAAAATGTCACTTAAGCTTGCCGATAAGTTGAACAATGCCATAACTGAGGCTATTGCAAGTGAAATATAATGAGCGAACTATCGATATACAATCGTTTGGAGTCAATAGGCTTTTGTCATACACACGCTAAATGTATACAGTGCCAAGTGGTAATGTAAATCCAAGGCTTTTTCACAACATAACACACTATAGTTTTAACGTGTGAGAGAAATCTTTTTATTTGAACTTGTACATTTCACGCAAATAACGTAATAGATACTTTAGTATATTAGTCCAAAAAAATTTAGGTCAGAGGGCCTCTGCCTCAGACTTATTTATTTATTTACTCAAGGAACTATCATTAATCCATGTTATAGCATTATAATACCTTACTTTTTCCTCTTTCGCTCTCCCTCCATCTTTATGTCTCTCTCTTCCCTCTCCCTACAGAACAGAGTGAGAGGAACTCCTGTCTAAGATAGAACTAAAATTTAAAGAGATTTCATTGGCCGATACTCTGCCTACGCCATTTTCTGTCACATTTTGCGGAAGACGAGGTAAACAAGCGTGACGCTATCAAATAAACTTTTGCACTAGTAATTCAAATTCCAACTCGTATGAAAGCGCACTGTTTTTTTTTTAAATTGTATTATGCTGTTGGCTTCATATGGCCTCTACAGCGTCACCGGACTTTAGGCAAGCGCAAATGGCGTAGCAAAAAGCACACTGTAACAAACTCACAATACATAAAGGATATAATTTATGGTCAATGACCAATATACCTTTTGGCAGAAGACAATCGAAGTTTGAAGATGACAACAGTTCTTGAGGACTTGATATTTTGTATCCCAATTTTTAGTATGTTGAGTTGTGAAAAAGCCTAAGAATAAGCTGCCATCACTAATCTAGGTATTTATTCCATGAGGTGTGTTTGCAGGTCGACAAAGTCGGAGAAACTTTACCCATCCATGCTGCAGAGATCTTCAGAGAGCGACTATGAGCCTTACTACTGTCTACCCGTGCAATACGGACCAGGAGGTCAAGGTAATCCTTCTGAATGAATCATCCATCATCACCCAGAAGACGTCCACTGCTAGACGAAGTTGGACCTTAATGGTTTGCCAAATCCCCACGCTTGGCAGGCGGCTTGGACATCGCAGAATTCTCACCACCGTTAACCGAGAGGACGCTGCTGCCCGTCCTCCAGTGGTTCCGGATGCAGTTTTAGGACATAAGGAATGACGATATACCTAAGCAAGTAAGTAGACGGACTAGCAGCGAAAACCAAAAGACCGAGTGGGTATGCCTATGTCCAACAGTGAACTAAGGTTGATTTATGATAACGATGAAATTATTTCATTGAAACTTGCGTTTGGCCCCCGCATTTCCTTGTCCCGTTATTTCGTTCTGTCACTAAAGGCATAAAATCTCACAAAATTTAGTGCTAATTGTACAATTTGTGGTCCAGGTCTGAACTATGGCGTGTCGGAGCCACCGTCGCCGTCCCCACGCTCGGCGCTCAGCCCCACGCACCAGCCCAGCGTGATGCATACACCGAGGCACTCTCACCACTATCCCAAGAAAAACGATGACGGTGAGGATCATTGACACTTCTTTTCGGAGAGCTTGTAACAGGTCTGGCTCACTGTGATGTTTAGGAGCTTATACGTACCTTGCGCGTGGCTGGCCAGTCTCGCGTCTCAGTGGCGGCCGTCTGACATCATCGAGCCAACCGGTGCAGAGGAATATTGCCGCATTTTCCGCATAACAATACAAGTTATCTTGCATCGAATATGCAAGATAATTGTATGCATATGTTAGATGCTATCATAAACATAGAAAATAACTAGACAATACCGAAACTGCGCGTAACCTTGTGCCAAAATTACTCAAATCGATATCGACTATAAATCGTCGCCATTATAGACAGCACTTTGGCTTCAAAATACGTCACAAACCGCGCATCCAAATAATCAATGGTTTAATATAGTATTATCCCGTTAAGAACTGGCATCCGAAACGCGACCTAAATGTTGTAACGTGACAGACATTCTAACATGCGTATGTCTTAAGGGCCGACCCGTCCACGGAATGCCTATAACGAGCCCTAGAATTTAAAAACAAATTTAAACTATCATGGTTGTCCATTACAGTTTTATGATTATTTACGAGATATTTACCGTGATTATGTTTTGAAACGAGCTCCCGCTATTTTGGCGTAGTTGGAGGCACCATGTGTCTGGAATTTTACTAGAATTCTTAGTCTAAGATAGTAAACACGCGGAAAAAAATATAATATATAAAGTATAGCATATAAAATAAAGTAAAAAGAGCCTTTATTCAACTATCCCAAAATTACATTATTTAACCACTCATTCTTTGATATTTATTTATTTTCAAGACATCTATTTATCAATGTATAAGTTTGTTAGATATACACAAACTTATACATTACTGTGTTGATTTACTCTTCACGTATAATTGTTGCGTAAAAATATATAATATAATATAATATAATATAGGTTTTAATTATTACACTCGATAGAAAAAAATCTCAAAGAAACCCATTTTTACTTTTCAAATTAGTTTTTTGATCTACTTTTTTCGTGTTATAACTTTTTTAAACATTTAATGATTATCATAATTATCAATATGAGTATCATATCATATCAGTTATTTATGAAGTAATAATTTACTTACACAAACACAGCGCACAACGGGTGATTTCACCTCGTTACGTATATATTTTTTCTATGAACTAATAGTGCCTTAACAGTCCTTGTAGACCTGTCCAAGTAGTTGAAAACGCCATTTACATCAGCACCATCGTAGTCAACCACCAAAATAAGCTAACAATTTTCCCACATGAAATCAATAATTTTCATCGCTGTCAAATAAAATTTAACGAAGTCTCATCCAGTGTCCTAAATAGGTTTCAACAGATGCAACCGCACATTGCTACCAATTTATCTGTTGAGGTGGCAAAATGACAGAACTAATATTGTCTTATCGGATTTATTCAGATAATATAACGGTAGCGCCCCTCGACCATGATACAGAGAAGTCGACCGCTGCCTGGTCTTCTTAACCGCAAACATGTGGCATGCGTCTGCATTCGGTTGCATTAAATTTCACTAAACGACTATGGGAATTCAGGCAAAAGCATTTCATGAAATGATTACAATAATTATTTGATGCACACATTTCCTCGGTAAAAAGATAATTACAAGCCGAAAATTGCTTTTCACACAAGCATTGCTGGTAATTATTTGCAAGGTGTTGAATTTTTCTTAAGAAACAATTGTGAATCGCAAGCGTTGGATTGAGGCTGCTTTTGGCTTATTAGTTCTTCGAAGTGATAGAGTTTTTATTCAGAACAATTCCCGAATATCTAAAACAAACACAGCTAAGATAAATTGAGCAAAATTCACGATTAAGGATTGCCACGAGCCCGGGTTTGTGAGTGTCGATTTAATTTTGTATCTCAGAACATCGGCTGCGCGCTTGCGCATTTTTTTTTGCATACATTTAATCGAAATGTGTTTGTGCAAAATGCTACGGCCAACCCTCATTGGAATCCGAAATACATAATTATCAATGACGTCTCACTTACTACTTATGCTTTGTCTAAATTAGGTTGATAATTTTGGCAGCTCACGCCCATGAAGTTTCGTATTCTTTCTTCGAATAAATCTAATACAATCAACTCTTACTTCGTTGACGGGCACCGCCCACTTAGTCAAGTGCGACGCATAACGAACAACCACAGACTATCAATAATCGTTTTGAAATCAAATAAATCGAATAATAAAAATGTAAATTTGGGTAACTATATTATTTTTTGAAAACGTGGTCTTTAACTGCTGGCCTTTTAGAGAAACTCAGAGTCACGCAACGGGCAATGGAGAGGGCTATGCTCGGAGTTACTTTGCGCGATAAAATCCGAAACGAGGTTATTCGCCAAAGAAACAAAGTCACCGACATAGCTCGCAGAGTTTGCAAGTTGAAGTGGCAATAGTTTTAGAAAAAATAGTTTTAGAATATTCGAAATCGAATCCAAGTTTTACGAGAATAATAATCGAACAGGTTTATTACCGATTATACACTACCTCATCCGTACTGTGAGTTGTCAAAATTATCAACTTATTTTAGACAAAGCATAGTTTTTTTTTCTTTTTTTTTCTTAGTTCTTGGCATCGCACATTGTGCATTCTGCCAGTGTCAAGTTTAGGATTTTTTCAAGTATTTATATTAAAATCAAGTCAAATATGTCATTATATCACAGTCAGTCACACAAAATTAGTCATAGTCGAGTCCAAGTCTTGCCCTAGTAAAGTTGTGGCGACTTTACTATGAGCTTCTACGGAGTTTTGAAAACAACACAAAAAGACATGTTTCAGCACATTATATCACTTGCCCACACTCGTGCATGTAATTCAGCACTCAATGAATAAAACACCACCATTCTTAATCATTAATTCGCGAAAAAACACAAGTTTAAGAAAATAATAGAATGCAACGACATGATTTTTCCGTGTTCCCGCCAAAACTCCAAAAAGCATAGTTGTGTAGTAGCATGTGGAGTACTTCCCCTTGACACAACAAAATAAAACTATATATTAATAAAGTCACTACTAATCGTTCTACATTTTTGTTTTAATAAAGGGAAACTGAAGTGTCAGCTGTAGTTTCACTTTTCTCCACGTTTATTATAGCATTTGTCTAATTTGTGCTACTACAAGTACTAAAAAAAAGTTTTTTATCTTATTTATTTAATAGTACATGGTTCTACTGCGTCCTTGGTATCCACTGCATCGTCACTCGCTGCGGGCGCCGGCTCTGAAGAAAGGCAGGCTCATGAAGTAAGTTTATCTATCATCTATATCTTCTTTCTTTCTCTAATATTTGAAACAAACTTGGGCTAGTCACACCATTTATTTATTTATTTAACAGTTTTAGGGAAACTAACAGCCCAAATTACGAGTGGTAGGACTCTACTGCAGAGTCCGCCTGGGGAAGTACCACACCTTTGCCAGTTATTCAATCGCCAAGCAGTAGTGTGCAAGCATTATTGTGTTCCGGTTTGAAGGGCATTGTTACCAGAGAAATTACTGGGTATGAAGAGATTTTACACCTAATATCTCAGGGTGACGAGCGCAGTGCAGTGCGGCGCAGGATTGTGTTCACAAGTTTACAATTCTGGCACTGCTACTGTTAGTGGCAGGCGTGACGCTTACCACCAGGCGAACGTCTTGCTCGTCACGTTACTTGAATTACACTTAGTTCTATGACCCTCAATTATAAGTTTCCGCCTATAGAATAATAAATTAAAGATTAGATACACCGTAAACTGCGTAGCAACAGTATGATGTAAGTATGTATAAACAACGGAATTGGATGAGTATAATATTATGTGTCAAAAATTAATTTAAGTTTGTGAATGAAAAAATTCGGAAGCTAAATATAATATATTATATAATTCAAGAACGCCTAGACCGATTTTTTAAGGACTTCAAAAAGGAAATAAAACGAACGACATTTCCGAATCTGCAAAAAACACTCACTCTCTTTGTGATCATTAATAAAAAATCATAACTACCTCAACAATTTTCAAAGAAGACTATTTAGTTTGTTTAAGTCTGAAAGGAAGTATGAAACAGGGCTTAATGATTTTAGTTGCAATAATAAAATCATTGTTTTTTTACACACTGCGCCGTCTAGCCCCACACTAAGCAAAGCTTGTATTATGGAAACCAGATAGCTGATAGAATACTTCTATACAATTTAACTTAGTTTGTTTATTCCACTACGGTAGTCCATTTGTTTGCCGCTTGCGGTTACCCATCCGATGGTTGGCCCGATCGTCTACTGAACTGAACGAGAATCTTATCTGTTAATTTCTTTCTTAACAGGTGCGAAAATTAAGAAGAGAACTCGCCGACGCCAAAGAAAAAGTGCACACACTGACAACGCAGATTACAACAAATGTAAGTAAATATTTATAAGTAGATAAACATTTTTCAGCGCACCTTTAAAATATATAGATATATAAAAAAAAACAGCGCACCTTTAAATGAAAATTAACTTCTAATGAACAAGACTTGTCTTACATTCACAACATGATTGTCATGCTTATGACATTCCGAACTAGAAAAAAAATCCTAAATATTCTTACATGTATATTTTATGATGCTTTTAAGACAAGAAGACAATGCTAAGCCGCCAATTGTGGTACTAGCTTATGGTTGCCTGGAAGAGATCGCTTTTAGCGATAAGGCCGCCAATTGTGGCACTAGCTCATAAGGTGTATCTTTCTCTATTGTATTTTTTTGGTGTGCACAATAAAGAGTTTCTATCTATCTACCTATCGATCTAACTACACCTCGCCATGAAAAAATCTACTAAGTTGTTTTACCTTATAATTCAGGAAATAAAATGTATAGTAAAAAGACAGACATAGACGTGACATTTCTTTAGGCTCGTAACTTAGTTAGGTGAAAAGAAATGAAACTCGATATTAATATCTCCAATATCACAAGTAGCCATTGAGACCCGCATGTTAGAAACTCGACACCGTGTTAGATAAACCAATCACATTCAACCTTGTAAAGCCATCAGTATAATGATGTGTCCAATGACTTAACACATTTGTTTTGTTTGATAGTTGGTTTAGATCTTAGAAGCCTACTAAAACGACGCGCTATATGTTATCAAATTACCTTAAAACAAATGCATTTGCGGGCCTGGGTATGTCCATAAACTGCAACCAGACCTCTGGCCTCAGATCAGATCAGATCAGCGTCCTCTTGGTTAACGGTGGTGAGCATTCTGCGATCCCCATGCCGCCTGCCAAGCGTGGGGATTATGGCAACAGCCTTCTATTGGGAGACCTTCGTCCAGCAGTGGACGTCTTATGGCTGACGACGACGACGAAATGCATTTTGTTTTCTTTTTCCTTAGAGGGTTTTTGTCGTCCACATTATGTACAGTTGCTATTCAATTAGTGAACTAACGATTCACAACACTACTAGGAGTTACCGAAGTTCTACTCCAACTACATTAAATGAACATTTACGCAAAACTTAGGCTTGAAATTCACCCAAACTGTGACATATCTGTTCCGCTGTAGTCTGCGTTACGTATCCCCGCTATGATAAAATCCCCGTCCCGCTGCCTGCCTCTACGTCGCTTCTCATCTCATCTCTCCAGCCAACTCTATGACGGGACCGAACCGGAAGCTGGACAGTCACTATTACCCTGTTCATAACTTAGTGATGTGTAAAGTCTTAGGTAGCAGTCCTGTAGTTTCTATTAATACCTATTTGATATAATTTAACAATATTAAGTTATATTTTGTAATTGACCAGGTTACATTATTATTATGTCACTCAAATTCAAATTCAAAATATTTATTTGCGGAGACATGGGTTATAAACAGATAATATTATGTAAACTAGTTACAACGTTGAGATCGCCATGCTCTAGCACCATGGCATGCAAAATATTTAGTATGTACATATTCATTCTTTACATTTGTTAATTTAATTTAATATAACTACTACACTACCAGGGTAATAGGTAATTATCTTTTTCTTTTCTAAAACACACTAAAACCCTTACCGACAAAATAAAATTCTTGTTGTCGCTTGTTCGAAACTACATACGTTGTAAACTGTAATTGATACAATTCTAAGCTTCTAGTATTTCCCAATCCACATTATGCGGTTTACGGAAGGTCATGGCACGGTAACGTTTCACTTTCAATGTGACGTTTGACTCGAAGGACCATGTTGCTCGAAGGAATCCTTATTCCCAAGTTGATTTATAATATCAAAGTAAATTTTACTTCGCCTAGTCGTGAGAAAATCTATCCACACAGCTGGATCTAGGGTCAAGCCAATGTTTACATTATTTATGACGCTAACTGGTGTGACGGTGGCCAGCTGCTAAATTGGCTAATGCACAGTAATACTTACTTCTAGATGGCGCCATCGCATAGTCATAACTTTAACTGTTTTACTGTAGCCGATTCTAGCGGTCAGTTAATTGGATTCTAGCGATATTTATTTGACGAGTAAATTGAAATTATGAATATATTATCATTTATGACGGTTGACTCATTGAGTTATATTTGAATTCTGCAACAACTAACTGGACTAGGTACTTTTCTACCAATATATTCAATTTGCTCCGTTGATGTAACGTGAAAATTTCGTAGAAAATTAAAGTTACACCGAGTAACTTCAGGTTTAAAGATATTTATTCTCATATAAGACATTACATCACTTTTTGTTTTATTTATACGGGAATACTCACGTTTAATTAAATCGGATACTCCGACTATAGTTTCGATCACATCCGGTGACCTTTTTCAAAGAGTGAAAACAGAGCCCGACGCGCGTGCAGCTGCGTCCTGAAAAATGTGTCAAAACCGCGTCAGTTTTCATAATAAAATTACATCACTTCCATGAGAACACTGCTATAATATTTTTAGGTAGTTCATTGTCGCAAGATGCAGCTAATATACATTTCTAACACATAATAGGTATACAATGCAAATCAAATTAATAAATTAATGTACGTACAATTAAAACAAATTGACAAATAACACAAACGACTAGAACGAATAGACTTCTTTAAACCAATTTAAAAATTAATGTAAGGTAAATTAAGGCAACAGTGCACGTACTCGTAGTAGACTATAGCTTGACTAGTATACTATTAAAATATAGTTTTCACTCTGTCGTATGAAAAAATCACCAAGAAGTTATCTAATATCCGGCGCACAAAAAGAGGACTTCAAAATCATTTGGTATCTTACTCCATGTAACGGTTACGTCTAAGTCCAATTTTCAGTTTCAGCGAAATAAGCTACCCAATATCTCAATATCTAATCCACTTCCCTATTCTATTTTTTATCTTTGCCTCTTACAATGGCGATAGTTTTTTATCGTATCTTGCTTCCAATTGAACTACTAACTATAAACTAAACCTAGGACCCTTTCTTATTGCATTCAGGACACAAGAATTCTTGACATATTTGGTGACGTACACCATATATCGGTTCGCTGATAAGCGAAGGATCGTGGAAAGTATCATGAAATGTCACTCGAGGTCATCGAATAATGTCGTAGGTCCGTCCGTGAGACATGCGGTCGCCCGCTGCGACTCCATATCTGGCGGCGGGAATGTGTGCCAAATGCCAACTGTCAGCCTCTGTACGCTACAAACAGACCAACTTACTTTTAAAGTTGGCTAAATTATGGAACTAACATTTTCCTCGGGAGCCCGTCAAAGTGCTTTAGAAAATACGATAGTGGCTCTTTAGTTCAACTCTATAGATGAGTTGTTTGCATGCTATCTCACTAGATGCCCAACTAAAGCGCGATAAAGCTTCCTTAGTAAACAAATGCGTGAGGTGAATCATTATTCTGGAGTTTGTTTTAAAAGCCGCTGCTGGCTAGAGGTTTTGTGTCTTGAATTTTGTAATACTTTGAAATCGATTTAACTGGACTGTAGGGCCATAGGGACTACTATCTTTTTTACCTCAGTGATTTGTGTTCTGTGCTAAGAGTCAGGGACAGTACTATTCTCTGACATGTCTATTATACAATGTGTAACAAAAAGGTTCAACAATACTGAAGGGTATGAATGTAAGTACTTGTCATTATGAACAAGTTTTACTATGAGGCCAACACCGAAATCGCGAAAAAAAACAGCTGTTCCATACAAAAATTCATTGACCTTGGACAAAATTTATGGAACAGCTGATTTTGTTCTCGCGCTTTCAGAGTTGGTCCCATAGTAAAAGTTGTTTATAATGATGAGTACATAGAGATACCCTTCAGTTTTGTTGAACCTTTTTATTACATGTTGTATATTTTCACATGATTGTTATTATAATAATGTCAAGATACATTTGAATATCTAATTTCAACAAACGCTTAAACTTCTTGACTTAAATCGGTATTGGAGTAGAAATAGACCAAGGCGCTAATTAATAGGCTCAAACAAGACATGTCCACATAGAAGAGACTTGGTCGTTTCTGTGTTCCTTTTGGGTATAATTTGAGTTTAGAAAATCATATTTAGAATTTATTGCCCGTTAACTCAAGAAAGTATTTTAAAGAGATAAATCTTGGTATTCTATTATAATAGGCTAGATGACTGTTTTTTTAAATTGTCCTATTAAAATGTGGCCCATAAATATAGCTGATTAATGAAAAGAAAATGAAAATCTGATCAAAAATAAGCAACTTATAAGCATTTTAATATCATGCTAGACAGAGAGGCAAAACAGCAAATCGTGACGTCACTTCTCTGTACGCCATATAAATTCTATTCTGACAAGTAAGGCGTGACGTCATTTTTTGTTTTGTGGGAAAGGGACAGAGTTGTCATTACCCAAAAACTTTAAACGCTTATATATCAGAATATAAGTAACCGATTAAAAATTATTTTTTCAATAAACATACTATATTTACTTCAATTCTGTTTCTGTTAAGTTCTTATATAAATATATATTATCCAAATCCATTGTTCTTTTATCGTTGTACCTTCTTGATTTAATTCACCTCTCTTATTATAAGTATAGGTTATATTCATTTGACTTTAAAAGTCGAGCATTTAATCTCGTTTTAATCTTATCTATTTATTTTTATTTATTAATGATACACAAAACAGATAACAATCGATTTTATATTATATACTATAATGGAAGCAATAAACTGAACTGGATTGTACCCCAAAGTTTGTGTATACAGAATAGTACATTATGATACGAGTGTGCTATGTTGGTCATTACACTAGAGGCGGTATTATGCGCGCGAGCCGCAGGCGAGCGCGATAAGAAAGCCGAGAGCGTAATGACTAATAGCACAAGAGTTCCATACGACTGTTTTCGTCACACTTGCGAGGAAAAAACAATATTTTTTGATAATAATCAACCACACAGCGAAAACGTCAACAAACATTTGCGGAAAATGGCGCCCAAATCAGTAATGCGCGCGCAGGTTGACATTTACTTCAGCGGCATGAGAACTCTTTGTTGGTATTAAAAAAAAACTGTAAGTATTACCCGGCTATATTAAGAGTGCTTCGTACACGTACGTCTAATTGCAGTCACGTACAAACTTGACTTTACCGGGTTATACCTATTATAGTACAAGTGCCGTAATGTAAAGTAAAAAGCACGCGTGTATAATAGCTTGGATTATGAGCCTAAAAGCAATGTAATAAGATCTACTTTACGAGCAAGTGTGATGAAATAGTACATTATGATACAAGTGTGCTATGTTGGTCATTACACTAGAGGCGGTATTATGCGCGCGAGCTGTTGGCGAGCGCGATAAGGAAGCCGAGAGTGTATTGAAACATAGCACAAGAGTTCCATACGACTGTTTTCATCACACTTGCGAGTTCATCCCAAACCAGCAATGCGCGCGCGGGTTGACATTTACTTCAGCGGCATAAGAAGGTCTTTGTTGGTATTACAAAAAAACTGTAAGTATTACCCGGCTATATAAAGAGTGCTTCGTATACATATGTCTAATTGCAGTCACGTACAAACTTGACTTTACCGGGCTATACCTATTATAGCACTAGTACCGTAATGTTAAGTAAAAAGCACGCGTGCGTAATAGCTTGGATTATGAGCCTAGAACCGATGTAATAAGATCCGCTTTCCGAGCAAGTATGATGAAAAAAAACATTACTAACTTTACATACAAAACAATTTGCTTTTTGAAATGATTTTAGAGCAATATTTTTACTACATTATTTCGTTTATCCATTTGTGCATATCAAAATATGCAAACTAAACTAAATAGATTCATTACCATATACCGTGACAAATTACATTAATTTCGCATTTTATATTCCGTAGCCAATTATAAAAAACTGCGTCGTTCAAGACAAGCAGACATCTCATCAATTGATTTAAATAATTTAATCACGTTTAAATATATCCCACAAGTATACAACAATAAATATTCATTGCTTCAGGTAACTCATACAACCTCTATCATTAATTTATGCTCCCTGATATAGTGGTATTTGAGCGGAATCCAAATGAAGATCAATGTGTTTGATAGTGAAATGAAAGACGTCGTATACATCGTTTCACACGGATGAGTGCTTGTATAATTTTATGCAGGTCGATATGATAACAGCGTCGTTTACAAACTAGGAATTGAAACGTTCAAGGTTACTCGCTTCATCTTAACACATTGTGAAATTGAAGACGTAATTAATAACTTTTCACACGGTCGATAGGTGCTTGTATAATTTATGCAGCTCGAGAAGAAAACAGTACAGTATTTTTTTATAACTGAATAAGAATAGTACGCTTTAAAAAAATACAACCGACTTTGATTTCGGCTACCTGTATGACGTTAATTTAAAAAAACGGAATGATTTAAAGTGGTGAATTTTGGGAGCGGGTCGAATTTCTTCCGTACGCGGACGAAGTCGCGGGGTGTCTAGGGTATTTTATATATCTAGAATTTTAGTGCATATTATCGATTTAACATATTCAACTCGAGCATGGCTCATTTCTTGAATTTATTACTCGTAAGAAATGCCTTTTTTGAAACTGTCTGGGATGTTCCGATTCAAGTCTATCGAAATTGGCAAAAACAGCGCGCCACGGAATAATCGGCATCCGTTATTGCTTATGTAATTAAGTATTATCGGTTTCATTGGCGTTTATTTCAATTCCACAGGACAAAGGGAAACGCCAGGTTTCCAATGCGCCTCTGTCGTTTAGATGTTTTTGTTCACCTAATTCAGTCGACCGGTAAAACAGCGCCCCCATAAATAATTCAAGAGAGAACAAGCGTCCATCGTTGTTCTTGCGACTCTATTGTATAGTTTTAGTACGTTTGTTGTGCTTTACGTGGCCACTGACGCCGTTTATTTCGACTGCATCGATACATCATTCTTCGAATCAGTCTATTTCTGTTTGAACTGTTTGTAACTACACCATATTGAGCACTATAGATTCGCTATTTCCTTTCTTCGCGATTCTTAATCGATACTGTGTATAGTTCTCGTTTGAGTATAGCTTTGATCTTAATTTTTATGGTTATGTCAATATTATACTCGTAAGTGTCTACACGATCGATGGTCACATACGGCTTACCAATTGCTCTCAATGGCGATTCAATTTGATGTACCTATTGATCGCATTTGCCAATTATATATATATATATATTTTTTTTTTTTTTTTTTTTTTTCGCATTTTTCGCATTTTTTTTCCCTCATCGCTTCTGCCTTGGACCCTTGGTTTTGTTCATTTTTCGATTCATCGATAAATTATCGTAATATTTGCTCTTAGCTGTTTTTATTTCGGGTCAATCAAGCCGGTAATGTACCACAACATACTATTTCTAAATCTAAACTTCGACAGTTCAAAAACCTGTTCAGAGGCCATACCATGAACGCTTATTCCGGGACCGAATACGCTGCGCGACTGTGAATTTTATCGCCACGCAAAGGTTCGCGGTTGCGCAGCGTCTTATTCGGTCCCGCTATAAGCGGTTCACGGTACGGCCGCCTGCTCTGATTTCGTCACCTGGAGATCATTTATAATACACTTGCTTCTGTCAAGTGAGTTTCTTGATCAAAATGTGGTCGTTAATAAAAAAAAACAAAAGGGAATATAATCAGATTTTTTTTTTGTTCCCATAATAGCACCATGCCAAAATGTTGATTGGTGTTATTTTGCGAATATCCTAGGTGCTCTTTTCATTGGTGCTCAAGAAATTGGTGCTCAAACGGGAATACCCCTTTATAATTTCACTAGAAACATCTATAATACCTTCGCCACTCCGGCTCCTTTTAAATAAGTGTCAATACGTATGTCCTTTCTATTCGAGATACTGGTTTCGATGATAGTTTGGGTGTTTTTTCGATTAGTTTTGATGTGTTTTTTATTGGAAATGTTATATTCTTAATTCTGATAAACGAACGTTTATCAGAATTTCAATGAACTCGTTGACCTTCATTGAAATGCCATTTCGATATTGCCATTATTGTGTTTCCGTAGACTTTTATCTTCGTACGTAAATGATATAATGACCCTAGTACTTTGTTGAACTATGCCATTTTTTCTTTGCCGACCAATATATGGTTCAAGCGAATGAAATGTACCTATGTATAGTGAATGTTTGATATATTGCCTTGCCTTATTAGGTTTTCTTGGCTATGTGCCGACTTAGCATACAAAGAATATTCCAAGCAGACCTTATTATTTGTTGCAAACAAAACCAAATAATATAGGTAATGCAAATGACTCATTTGTCATGTAAGTAGTTAGTTAATAAACAGTGATGCATGTCTTGATTGATTTCAAATGTTCTATTTCGATTTAATTGGATACAACCAAGCGGTGCATCGACCGATAAAATCTTTGTTTCATTATAACTACGGCTTTTATGTAGTTTTAGTAGTGTTTTGATAATATTTGTAGATATAGAACCCTTCACAACAGATGTTAATGCTTACCGAGAAATATTAACGTAAATAGTGAAGGTGCTTAAACTTTATCACGCATAACATCTGTGTCAGCTTTGTTAGGAACATTAACGCTTCGTATATTTTGACCAGTTTGTACTCGTACATCTAGACGCAATCCATTGTCGTATGTTTGCTTTGTGGAAGTTTACACATCTTTATATCTCGCCGCGTGTGCGGAGAGACGTTATCAACTGTAACGCGAGCCCGCGGCCCATAAATCGTCCAAAGTGCCTGCTGCGCTTGCGCAACAAGTGCCTCGCGTACGATAATAGGCTTCATTCCTATTTTTTGCCTCACCCACAACCACAACCCATCGTTTAAATTATTTCCCCACTCTCATCCGATTAATTTGACGTTACTGTTATTCCCTCATGAAAAACGACCTTCAAAATCATATAGCTCTACGAAACTTTTGTTATTATTGCGCTCCCCACACCCTTAGCATTACCCTCTATCCCGTCTATAATCAATAGTGTGTGTTTGATCGGTATCCGGGTTCCTGGGGTTCCGTGACTCAGTTTGTAACCCGGTGCAGTGGTTCGCTAACCCGGCACCATCAGTCAAGAAGCAAGCCCCCAAGCCCAGCCCCGCCGGTCCGCCGGTTAGCCAGCCAGTGTGTACTGAGCCTTAACGGAGGGCAGACGCGCGTTCTCCGCGAACAGACAACTTGCACGTTGACAGAACTACGTTATAAACAAACTTGTTTGTTACTCAAATTGTGATTCTGTGAAAAAGTTTCAGTGTTTTAGTGATTTCAGTGTTGTCACAACGAGAACTGGTATCACATAATGTAGCATTGATATCTCGCTACGAGCGAAACAAGTTTGATTGTAGTTTGTTGTTTTGTTACTAAGACATCCGGGTGTAATTTTGTTGTTAGTTCCCCATATTTGGTCGATAAAAGGAGGATCGATTTGATGGCGATAATGATTTAAAACTATGTATTTAATTTGAATCGAATTGCGTGTAATGAAAAACATTGCTGTATGTGGCTCTATATCTTAAAAAATGTTCTAAAATGTAACTTAACTTCCATTAACTTCTTAAAATATTCCATACAATAAAGGATTTATTTAGTCTTGCATGCATACATTATATGTATAAGTTAGCATTAATAATATTGAAAAGTTTTATTATTATTCCTATACTCTACTTTCTTGCGTGCGTCTGTCAGTAAAGGAGCAGGTAACTGCGTCCATTTTTTACCGGTGTTTGTAAGTCCCCCTTTATTGGCAGGTCTGTGTCGAACCTGGGGACAATTGTTATAGCTTTTGTACAAAAACTATTGTAAGTGGTAAACTTGTCACAGTCGCTTTACCCTATTTTGTATACAGCATCATTATTGACAGGAAATGTAAGTTAGAATTTTCGAACGGACAAATTTATTGCCTTTAGACATTTACTAACGTGTCCAGTTCTTTTTTCTACCTTGAAATAAAGGGTAAAATAGACTACTAAAGTAGTTTCAACGGTAGTAAATAAATCAATTAACAAATGATAGCGCTGGTCACAGCATAATGAAGTCCAAACAACAACAAATCACTTTTGGTGTAAACAAAGGGTTTGATATCCATATTGGCAGTGACGTTTAACGAGCAGCTGTAAAACATCAAACACCATTAGGATGTCAATGAAACTTGTCAATTGAGAAGAGCTGCGCACACGCATGTGTCCCATCAGACAAGCGATAAAGATGGACATCAAAAGCAACACATCCAAAATCTGTTTACAGCCGGAGCTGGTTTAATTTGGGGTCAAACGTTTGATATCAATCTCGTTTGATGCATTTTATGGTTTAACTAACCAGCAGTTTTGAACTAGTTACTTGCGCACCCAAAACAAAATTAAACAAATCGTTTACGCACTTTTTCATAACTCTCTTCCTGGGTATCTTGTTTTTTATTTAGGTGACGTCTTTAAAATGGCTTTTCATGATCTCCTTTGTACTTCGTTTCCTCTATAAAGATATTGTCTCGTTGTTGTGTTACATCAACCCAAGTAAACTTTTCTGTTATAAACTACATAGAAAAACCCTTCACAATATGTCAAAGTGCCTGTAAATCATTATCTTTACGGCATCGTACACGTAAGCGATGGCCTTCTTATGTACCTATCTATGTCTAATATCTTTGTATTGATACTTATTTCTTTGTATTCCCAATAGAAGTTAATGGATGTTGTAAATCAGTCACTAGAAGAACGCAATGAATGGGACTTTAATTTTGTAAAAGTCAATTTTGATTTCAGTTTGTGATTGTAATGTTTTATACATCTCTAGCCACTTTTTATGTATTATCCGTATTCTGAAGGGAATTCTTCAGTGTCACACTTGACGTCGTCTTTAAATTAATGGCCCTTGTTTCAATGGGTACCCAATTAAAGTGTTTCGTACTTATTAAATGGTCACATCACAGTATAGTACTATGATTAAAATTATGCGCTTCGAGAATTTTCATGTTCCTAGAGAGAACAAGATAGATTATATTTACCGAGACGTATAATTTAATCGTTGTACTGTTGTACTTTTATCAATGTCAGCCATGAGCACCAGCCAAGTTTCCCTCTCGTGTTGTCTCTTTAAACGGGATATATCTTTAAGCAGTCTAGTTGTATTCATATAAAATACTTAATGGGCAGCATTCAGTTTGCAACTAGTGGTCCGAGTGACTGGCCCACTAGTTGCAAGTTGTCGCCGCAGCGGGACGACAACGGTCCACGTCCTATTTATGCAATTCGCGGCTGACGCTACCGTTTCAGTAATTTGATCTGTAATGTAAACATTACTTGTGCTCCACTTATCCTATCATCTACATCAAAGATAACAATTCCCAGAACAGTGTGTACGTTAAAACGATCCTTGTCTTAACCGGACGGCAGCGTTAAAATTTCTGTATTTTTTTTTCTTCGTCAGCCGGCTACAGTTTACTTTGGATTTGACTTTGAATTTCTTGACTGGACTTGACAACTACTTTGCATTGTTCTATAAGATTTCTTAAAGTAACATTTACAAATTAGTTTCATGTTTTATTGTCTCATCATTATGTTTAATGTTATGTTTGTGTCTACTAACATTTAGTAAAACTTTATCAGTTCAAATTATCAGCTGATAAAATAGTCTCAATATCTACAATACGAACACTCCTACGCTTTATCTTTTATCAATTAGTTTATGGAAATTCCTTCGTCTTGGTCTCTACTATGGTGTTATTATTTAAGTAGGTAAATCTAATTGTACCTATAATAGAGTTTTAACCATTTGCATCTAAAAGGGCCAGAAATCTTGGACGTGAACTTATAGTAAACGTAGACAGATTAAAGCAAAATTATTATCTTCCACTGCATACTTACCGATTTGGAGGATTTAGCTCCTCTCTCTCGTTACCGATGAAACGAAATTTTCATCTTTTGTTTATTATAAAAAAGTCACTAACTGTTCGCCGGCTCGCCTGACATAACCAAAGATGTTCAATTTGCAATTTGTTGTCATAAATATAAAAGAAAAGAAGATAGACGTGCACGCTTGCATTCGCAATGTAGAGATATTCATGTGGAATCAACGTCAAACTTTACTGGTTGTTAGAATACAGTGTGTTCAATCAGCAGAGCGCCTTGTCGACTCCGTCAATTGAGGTTAATTCGTACGGAGACTCGCCAGGGATCTTTAGATAGCGCCCCTGCATTATTTATTTGTTCAATAAGCTAAATGGCCTAGTAAGTTGTTCTCCCAGTCCGTAAATAAAGTATGTGAAATTATTCTATGGCAATAATTTATTTCATACGCAATGAAGATAGTATCATACATTTTGTGTAACATGGGCGGCTAGCTTTCTACCAAGTTTCTTGTCAGTCATAAAATGGCTATTTGAGGAATGTACATGGTCATTGCATTGAATTCTTATGATATTTGTCGGAAGTTGAAATTATTTGTGTGGATACCACAAAATAGATTGAACAATATAGAAGGCAATATTTGTGTTTATTGGTTTCTAGTAAGTATCTTTTGTACTTACCCGCACGTGATAGTATTTTAATTATTGTATGTATTTGTATTTTTGTAAGTATGTGCCGTACCGTACATAACTATTAACGTTTTGTACTTCAATAGTGGCGTACTTTGTCAGAGGCTTATGTCCAGCAGTGAACTAAGGTAGTTCATGTTATGATGATAACCGTGATTAAAAAAAGTAAGTTCGTATAGGCTGAGTGTCAGAGTTAATGTGCCGCCCGAAGGCCTCTGACATGGCTGACAATAATAGTATTTAATAATGATAAAATAACATTATTATTATTATCATGGATAACCGTGATAATAATAGTATTTTATTTTATGCATGTAACTTGCATATCACATCATCAGCCGGAACACGTCCACTGCTTGACGAAGGCCTTCCCCTTATGAGGGAGGAATTGCCATTTTGCCATAATCCTCACGCTTGTTTTGGCTTGGGGTTCGCAGAATGCTTACCACCGTTAACTGAGAGGTAACTTGTATATCGTATGTACGTAATTATATTGTATGCACGATTCCTAACCTTACATATAATTTGAACATGAACTCTACTGTTTATTCGGTTTGGGCGCAGTCAAAACTGAAAATAGTGTTTACAGAGAGACAACGAACTCGTAAAAGGCACATAAAAGCTACGCTTTCAGGTGTCAGCACGTTCTACTAACAATGCCGTCTCTTGCTACCAACACTAAAGTTTTCTACGGGCATTCTATAACCTCCATACAAATTGCTAAATCAGTTTTCTGGTTGTGAAAAAACTTAATCGCATTAAGTGTAGTCAAGTAGGTACTTAATCATACGTATTTGTGAAATGATGCGAGACGTTCTCAAAACCGATAGCTGCCTTTCGAGCACACTTTTGTGAGTTAATAGCAGGAAGCAGCCCCGACAAGTTAATTGTAATTGTAACCTACGTAATTAATTTTATCCGCAAACAAGTTTATCGGTTCTACGCATAATTTATGTATTATCATGTTTACGTAACTTTGCTATAGGTAAAAAGATGGGAAAACTACAGACGGACTGCTAGGTCTCACCATAAATAGATCTTTTTACCATTTTCCTACACAGCACGGTATTCAGTGCATGTATTCAGGGTAGGCACGGTCTCTTATTAACTTATTGCTCTGTTTCTCGTATTAATACTCGTTTATTCAGGTTAAAGCTATTTAAATACAGGCCTTTAAAAAAGCGAGAAGTCGTGTAAGTAATAATAAACTTTAGGCTAAAATTTTGATCAAAGAATAAACTGTACACTGTACTATGCAATACGTATCGTATATGTTAGTTTGGTTTATGAATGTTATATCCATATCTGTCTCGTCTTTATCTGCGTAACACGGGTTAACTTTTGACTTGGGTCTCGTGTAATCTGACGTTGTAATGTTTTTATCTCTTACCACTATTGAATCCTTCCTAAACCAGAGTATTGTGTGTAGTTTTGCTTCGATTAACTTAATGCCTCAGTTTGTATTTAAATTTAAATGTGTTTAACGTATTCACTTGCTTGCAGTATATCTTAACATTATGTAATAGGTACCTTGAACTCTTTCAAAGTCGTCCAATTTGACGTGATCGATAACTTTTGTATCTATTTACATGCTATTAGTTTTTTATGGATTGTATTTGCATAAAACGAACTGAATCAGTAGGTATCTCCCGAGTCTATTGTATTGAGAGTAGACTTAACTGATACCTAACTATTAAGGACATTGTCATGACTCGTGTATGGTTAGTTTCTAATTATGTAATGTACGATTGTTTAATACGGTATGACTTGCTATATATTTCGATTTGCATTTTGATTAAGTATAGTTATAATTGCTCTAGTACGAGTAATATCATTTTGCTATTTAGCTTTGATATAATTTTGACATGTTTGTATGAAGTAACTCTTGAAGTACATTGTGGTGAAAAAATATATCTTTTTTAAATCATACCTATTTTTAACGCTTGACATTTTGACCTGACTGAGACAGGAGATTTATCAATGAAACGTGTACAGTACAAAACCCGTTCAACGATTATTGCGTCATCACCAACCGCCGTGCAACCGACCTTGACAGGATGACCACTCTGATCAAGCATCTTAAAAACACACATGACTTATTTCGACGTGGGCGGGTAATATATATTCGGTATCCTATAAAAACTGTAACATGACGTCTTAAAATGTACCACAAACCCACGTGTGGTAAGTAAAATGTAAGTAAGTCGCATAAATATCACCCGGTTCGAGCAGTTATCTCACCGTGTAGGTGCAACTTCCCTAAGTGGTTTATCCGTTATAGCCTATACAAAGTTAATAGCCGCCGCGGAAGGAAGCTCTACAACACGGGATCGTGTCGTATCTACTCAGTAAGCGCCGGTAGCTAGCTATATGAAAGTAGATAATCCAAGGATCAGTCTCAAGTTACAATGAACTATAAACAAAACTCTTAAATACACAGACGCAGCGCACACACTGTTCTGCTAGTGAAGCTTAATTTGCCTGGTGGTCCCTGACTTGGCTGAAAGTAAAAAGATAACGCTGGCGACGACTGGTGGCTATTATGACTCAACTTTTTGTTCTATCTTAACGACAGTGTCTTATCAGTTTTACAAAAGCTAGAGCAGAGCTTAGATTGCGTTTTTTTTTATCCTATCCGGAGTTGCATATCTCTCTAATTTGGGCCAATAGCGGTTCGGTTTATTGACATTAGTTAAATATCGTCACAGTTGAATGCTGAAAGCGTTTATCATTAGCATGACAATAGCCCGGTATGGAGTTCGGAGGTCACGCCGGTGCCCTTAAAATTCAGCTCTACGGTACAATCCTGCAGACAATAGCCCAACCCATGTGGCTTATCGGCTTCTTTATAAACCTCTTCAGAAACTGCGAAGTTCACTCGAGTGTTACATTACTGTTCTCGGTTGCAAATACAAATCTTATTAAACACAGAGAAAATCATACCAATCTGTTCTAAGTCATTTAGGTTTCGGGTGTTCGTTTGACGCAACTCCTACTTTTAGACGATCAAACTAATTTAGATCAAGACACCAATAAAAAAGTCTAAACACGTCTAATTGTATGTTTTGTGATAACTATCGTTTCATTACGCCACTGCTAATTTGGAGTAACGTGATATCACGAAGCTCTACCATGTAATTTTGAAATGTTTGCTCAACCCACTTTAACAGATTAGGCACTTCTAATGTTTTCACGATAGTGTGTGTAAACAATATACATCTTACAGTTCCTTGACCGCGTTTATGCACCTAATTAAGAAAAAAATGCGCATATGACGTCGTTTTTGGGTTCACCTCGTGTTGGTGTCACATGTCTTCCCATCGACTGCGTTCCTTTGGCATGCTACTGGCCATGTGTACAACAGATGCTCCCCTTCAACCTTTAGTTCCAAACTGTCGCTCGATCTTTGTCTTGTTTTAGTATTCAAGTATGTAATATCAAACTGTCCTCAATAATTTGTAACATATTTGCACAATTCTTACTCTACTGCTTTGATAATAACAGTTATGTTAGAAACATTTCTATGGATTGATTTGTTGACGGTTTTTTCTGGTTTTATTAAAGTCTTTACATATTCAGTCTTGACCTTAGAATCAAGGTACGAGGAGAATACACAATTACATATTGCGACTTTATTGCGTTGAGATCATCACTATTTAAATACATAGCGCACACTTGTATTGCTTGTGCCCTTTTGCGCATAACTTATAATAAGATTTATAATCGAACATAGAGTTCGGTATCAACATTAAAAAAAAAACATATAAAGTGTGAAATTATTCAGATGTTCTAACGACGTGATTTTATTTGGTACCTCTGACGGTTCTATTAGCGAGAAATTTACATGAAAACCGTCTTGTGTCTCAACGGTTAGGTAACCATTTAATCGGACAAATTAAAACATGAACATTAAACCAGTTCTATACTTTCTTTCGAGCGTGGAAGAGATTGAATTCATTCATGAAGAATCCAGTAACTTAATTTAGTATCAAAAACATTTCCTTGATATGGGGATTGATTAAACTTATTGTGTTGTAATAAAGAAGTTTACATATTATACCTACTAGGTATTAAATGAAATTACGATAACACGGGTTATCAACAGATTGTCAGTTAGCGTCACAGTTGTTTGAATTATCTTTTTCTGTACAAATCATAATCAGAATATAAGCTCCATGCACCACTTTATTATTAGATTGCTCCGCTCCGTACGTATAATGTGAAATTGGATCAAATTACTATTCAACCTATATAGCAGGCATGTTCGTTATAACCTGTACTTTGGAAATAGTTTTAATGCCAGTAAGCTTAAGTAGAAAGTGATTTAACACTGATTTCTAATATTTTGCTTAAAATGTATGCTTCTTTTAGCTATCTTATTAATTTCTGTAAATATTTCTTAGTTTTCTTACCATTACACCACATATTTCATTTAATCAAACTTCCCAGTAATAAGTATATTTATAATCAGTTCGTAAGCAAATTACTGGTACTGCAGCTTCAAGGAATCCCAGTTTCTCATTTTAATTGCGCGCAATCTGAGTCAAGCAATTTCTCATACATTATTAAGGTCACGCGATTCCTACGATATCGTTTTTCCCTAAGGTAGTCGAGAACTGTTAATCACTATGTTATTGGTAGTCTAAACAATCGATTCTCATAATGATCGGAGTTCATGCCGAGACGTGAGGCAACCGTTAGGGTCGTGATCTCTTTAACACACGTGTCTTTCTTGTGATACATACTTGCAACTGTTTCTTGACCTATACCTACTTATTGTACGTAGTTTGTAAGAAAAAGAGTAGTTGTCTCAAGACCCTGTCCTATGACACTTACGGGCTTAACAGAATAGTTGAAATAGATTTTTCTTTTTCATATCATTTTATTTTATGTCTATTATTTCATCATATTGGCTGACCAGGTTAACGTTTATTGAACTTATTCAATAATAAAATTAGAGAGATAATCAAATCATTATATAGCTGACTATAGAACCCACAATCAAAATTCTAAATCATTGTGCTATGCGTGTTTGTTATAATGGCTAACCATGTTTATTTCCAAGCACCCAATCGCAGAACACTAACATAGGGTTATTGAAATGTTACGAAATGACCGTGAAATGAAAATATATACAATATTATGGTGAACGCACACTATTACAACGGCCTCGGTAAGTTAAGGCTGCACAAACAGGTCGTTGATACGCGACCGAGATGCGTGAGCGCATTAGTGAGATGGAGAAAGGCATATAAACATTATGTTGGTCCCACTCGGTTTGAATCGTCAGTGGTTTTCAAAATATGTGTAGATACCGATTTTTTATGTAAAATTATATTTTATACGATTTCCAATAACACTATTTGAATATAAACGAATGAACAGACCATTGTAATTGTAAAGCTCCTTCACAAAACTTTTTTTTATATCTTATTAAATTTAGGTAGGTACGTCCCAAGATTTTTATCGCAACCATAGTTATAGTAATCGTAAATTAGTATCTAAGAACTAAATTTTTCGATGGGTAACTTTGAAAACCAAAAGCATCCTCACAGACTCAGTGACGATGATAATGGAACCTAATGGGGCCTAGCCCTTGCAAATCGTTCAAAATTAACAAGTCAACACAATCAAGCATCCCTAGCTAAAAGTATGCATATTACATTTGTCGGAAAATTGAGATAGCGAATCTAATTACTGCATGACAAAAAGAGAACACATGTATTTGTCTATTGCTCTCGAATCTCGAACAAACACGAGCATTGATCGCCTCAAAATGGCGATTAACCTTAAATATTTATTGAAATTAATTGCTGTTGTGACAAAATACAGTGATTAATGTGTGGAATGTGATCCCCAAATTTTTTATTGCGAATATTTGTAGTTTTTCTTACACTTGGGGAATTTACACGAAGGCATAATTTGGATTTATTTGTATTGTTTTATCGTACGGCTCGCATGTCGCAAAGACAGAGTATGACTGACGCGAGTGGAGAGCTGGCGCTCAACATATAGTCATCAAAATCCGTGCGCTATTTCCCGTCCATTCATTTTATCATTGTCGCTGCACAGACTAACATATTATCTAAACATCATCTTCAAATCAGCTAATCGTTGTTGCTCTGCTTAAGATCTTGAAACTTTGAGTACCTTTGAAAACGGTAGATGTAGTGCGCCGTAGGGTTTGTTTCCCGACCTCCTATGCTCAGGACCACAGATTAATGATTAGTTCCTAACATGGCGTTTGCCTGGACGCACAACAGGGACATTAAAAACGGCCTTACTGTACCCGTATTACATGGCTCCCTATTGTTCGGCTACCAGCCAACTACCAGCACAAGCAAAGCCCCACTTTTCTCCTCGAATCGAATATTGTTTAGTACCGCTTACTTAATAGACGATACATGATTTATGGCGCTAAATCAATGTAGAGAATATTCAATCAGATATAGTAATGATTTAGTGGTTGGGTAGCTAGATCGTGAAGCGAAATGCCAAGAAGGCAGAATGGCGAGTAGCAAATAGCTTTTGTGTTAAATTCAAACGAGTAGGTACGTACGTGATGTAAATGTACTATATAGTATTAATAACTCTTTATGTCTATGAAAGTAAGTTGAATACCTTTTGACAACATTTTTAAGCAGGTATTGTCATTAATAAATACAGTTGTATAATGAAACAATAACAATGGCATAACTTTTGCTACGCGAATACAAAAATTGCAAAGCATTGTCGATAAAAAATTGACACCTTTCTTCATATGAGGGACAGTCGTATGGTCATTGATCAAGACTACAATTTATTCATTGACCCGTTTACAGAGCTGGTTGTACCATTGTGTGGTGCGTTGCAGATGAATAATGCAGCCCTCGTAACTCTCGGTTTTACGAGTCGACTTATCGCCTATAAATCAAGCAACTATGGTGTCATTAATCTCAAAATGTTCGGCGTTAAAGTTCAAGAGCATTCTGACAAATGTTTTCAACATAAAAATTCTCTATTATGACGTTCTCATCTGCTAAAGTGCTAAGGTCACTTAAGTTAATCCAGTAAAGCACCATCAACGTATTGCTGGGTCCTTCTCGCCCAAAGATCTATATGATCTGTGTTCTCGCCCTTGTCTCTCGTGTCTTTTAATTCCCTCTGAGAGTATAACTCTCAGACAGAATAAAAGACGGTAATGGATGATGATGAGGACGCATGGGAGAGTAGATGATATTCTATCTACTCGGGTAGACGACGCCGGCCAGAGCTGATATTTTTATGATATCAGCATTTTCACGTTTGGTACTTACCGTAGTAAAACATGTTTATTATGGCAAATGCAATGCTCCCAATGATATCCTTAATTGTGCCCGTTGTCTAATCAAACACCCGATATTAGTACAATTTTTGTTTAGTTTGGGGCTAGATAGCGCTGGGTGGAACGCCTAAGTTTAAAAAAACACCAAATGAAATATTGTTATTTTTACTGAAATTTTACTATAGCTGTATATGTGTAGTTTTGAGGTACAAAAGCACCATATTAATATACATAAAAGCTATGATTATTTTAATAGATTGGGATTTATATTGAGTGTTATTTATTGCACAAAAACCTATTTGTACCGTAATATTCTCGTAAACTTTTTCCATGTAAGATTTAACGACCCTCAGTTTTGAGAAAACGATGAATATTAGAGTAAGCCACAACCTTGGTTCAGAGTGGAAATATAACGGCTTCAGTGGCAATAAACGTAAAATACTGTAGTAACATGAGGCAAAATGAGTCATAGCTAACCGACCTTATGTTGAACACATTCTGTTATATAACACTCTTATTGCAAAGGTACAAAGCTTCTAGTTCATCGACGTTGTAAAGGACTACCAGAAAACCGTCATTCGTCTGTACGTTCGGCCATTGACTGGAATAAAATTGCCGTTGGTAACTTTGCATATTTGAATCATAAATGTAGACTTGTGATCTATGAGCTTCATTGTTATATGCTGATTTATAATATAACTACTTACAGAATTTAGCTATGTCAAGAATAGCGCCGGATTATAGCAACAGAACTCTAAGCTTCAATACAAACTTGTTATTTGCACGCAAACGGTGATACCGCGAGTTCTATATCTTCGCAACCCCTGGACAGATTTTGTTCAGATTCGAACCTAAAATTATCTGTATCGAAATTAATTAATCTGGGATTTACGCTTCAATCGGTCAACTATGTTAGATCTTTTTAGATTAGAGACACAAGCGTGTAGAAATATGATCTCGAGGTAGAAACTAAAAGTGATAGTTAATTTGTTGCTAATTAAACGGATGTCAATTGCTGAATTAGAAAGTTCATGTCAGCATATAAGGTATGGTTATGGAACTAATAAAACCTGTCTGTAAGTTTGTTATATGCGAAACAATATTATGTACAATTCTAATAGAAAAATGAATTGACTTATTTTACTAGCATAATTCGAAAATGGTCAAATTGAAACACTGATTCAAAATACGTACTCTATTGCGTACATTCATAGGCTAAACTTTAGTTTCTATTCTATAGTATAGTAATTTGAGATACATAAAACTAGTTGCCAAAGACAGAACAAATGACGCCATAAAAAGTTACAATGATTGGCTATAATATTATTTTCAAGAATAGACGTTTATGTATACATCAGTTGAGGTTTCGAAAGAGGTAGCAAAAGATAACAAAAATAAACTTTACGTCTGTTCAAGTGGTTTATCTAGTAAACTTTTATTGACCATGTGCCGATGCAACCCCACTGGACCAAAATAAGCTCCTTCTAGTCCCGACTACTGATATAAGCTTTGAAACGGGTCAAGAGCTTGAAATCGATATCGGCTTATACCAATAATAAAAGTCTCAATTACTCTAGCTTAATTTTATGATGATATATTTTTATAAATGTTGAAATGCCTCCGAGCCTCCACCAGCAATATTTTTCATTACGCTAAGTCTAATTGAGTAGAACAGGATAAAAAAGTAGATGTCTTTGTAACAAACAATATTTAAAGGTAAATATTTTCAGAAGCAAGATTAACTGCAACTCAAAATGGTCAAAATATGGACTTATATCAGCGTGGTAGTGAAAGTGAACAATAGTAGTGTAATTCAGTAAAATGCCAGAAATGGCTGTGACTACGTCTCACACTTACCATGGATCGCCAATTCATGACGGATTCGCGACTATTCGTGCACCAAGAAGCCGGATCAAGATAAGAAACTTAGTTGATCCAAGTCCAAATTCTATTATCAATCTACCTCAAAGACATTCAGAATATTTCACGTTAAACAGAACATCTAAACCGAATTTCTTAGACGGATGTGGAGTGCAGTATGTCTCAAACGCAGATGCAAATAAATACCAAGAAAAACGTTTAAGCTTTACGGAACCAATCTATGCTAAAGTTACTCCGCCTCAATCGAAAAGCTGTTCGCCAGTAAAATATCTGAATGGCAGACAAGAAGTTCATTATGATTCTATAGATACCAAACCACGTAGGCGGCTGCGAAGCTTGGAGTTACCGGGAGAGCAGGACGTAAGAGGTGAAAAAATGGGTATCGCGGTCTTGAGTAACGGGGAACGGTTGTCGCATGACCAGCACGCCGCCGGTTACCAGGATGGCATGGAACAGCATTCCGTACGTACGGACGTTACCGGCTCGTCAGGTGATTGCAGAAGAAGCCATAGCGATCGAGATAATTGTTCGGAATCCTCTTCCTACCTCACCGATAACGACCGCCCTATATCCAGCTACAGCGACAACTCTACGATACCATCCACTGACACGGAAGATGTTCTTAAGGATTTGCCGAATAAGTCAAAATTTCATAGATCTCCACAGAAGTTTGCTACTCTCAATATGCGTAGACCAAAATTTATAGACCTTAAACCGCCGAGTATTCAAGAAAATTCTTATGGAACCTTGCAGCGAAATAGAATAGGATACCACTCAGAACCTAACACACCTCTTAATGAGTATGGTGGTCTAAACGACGACCCTCCTATTCTAAGTGAAGTGCAGCAAATACCCAGAATGCCTTTGCAGAACAATAGAAATGGATTCAAGAGATCAGTAAGCGAAACGAACGGTTTCTCAAAACGACTGAATTATCGACATTCGTTCAGCGCTGACTTTAGACCGCAAACAATGCCAAAAAGGCCCCATAAATGCTGTGAATGTGTAACTGGTATTCCGTCAGATGAAATATCCAAAGAACCGTTGTCCCGTTCATCATCAAGAACTCTAGGAACTTTATACGAATCTCAGGATCCCAAAATCGGTTGTCAAACTATACTACGGTCTAAACCTCCTGTGCCTTGGTGGGATTTGGCGATAAGAAAATCACGATATAAGAGCTGTCCTATCCTGGAAGAGGTAAGCATACAGCAGTTTTTGTTATCACTTACATTAATGTAAAAGAACACTGTACTTAAGGACAATTAATAAATCAACTTAATGTATCACTATTTTTATCATGCGTAGCATTCAAGTCACGTATCATAATATGAAGATGCCATCCACTGCACTGCATATGCACCATTGTTTTCTAATAGACTCTACCGTCTCATAATCGAGAACTGTGTTTAAATTGTTGGCTTTTTACACTTTTCTTTGCAAGAAAGGTGACTTGTTTACTAGTTTTGCTTTCTATGAAGTTCAATGTTTATGTATTTTCGTTTAAGGTGCGGTTTTGTTCCCCTTAGTTTTGAGCTATGGTTTAACAGAAAACAACTGCTTATCAAATCGAAACATCAGTGAGGGGAATATACAATAGCATCGTCGCGTGTTCACCTAAAGGTGTTTAGTCAGCGTTGTCTTCGCGTCCCTTTTATCAAGGTGAAAATTTATTTCAGAGCGAAGCTTCGATGTATTCGACTTTCTAACTCATTACTAGTCATTACTAGTTATTACACATCATCGTATCTGCGACCATGACATAAGCAACTTTGAGAATGCAGATAATCATACTGTGCGATTTGTTTTGCTTTCCAATTCGTGCTCTCTCAAGCCCTAAAAGGTGTATAAATCTTTAAAATCATCGCTTTTATTACAAACAAAAAATGCCGGTTCCATAAAACTTATGCGCAGTAAATTAAGTTTATAGAAACCACTGTAAAAAAATTTTACCTGTCGCTGTCGGACTACCAAAAAAGTCGAACCTTTTTTATTTCTGGTCAGGTGTTGGCTTAATCTTCTTTGAGAAATAAAATTCATTGCCCCGTTGTAAATTAATTTTTTCCCACGATAATAAAAGGAAATGCGTAATCTTATTACACTGAGATTATTCCTGCGTCTCGGTCATATAATAAATAGTGACTCTACAAAGCATTTCTATTTCGCCTACAGGTGTTTATACAGTTGTTCCTGAATCTACTAACCAATATTTAACTGGTTCTTTGCTGGTTTACGATGCTATTCTAAACGGAATGCCTCAACTGCACTGCAGGGGATCTACAGCGAGAGCTGGTTTGCAGTTCTCCTGATAAAAGCATTGGTTGCACATGCTATTTCGTTTACGCAATATATTAAATTATCATGGCATGCGTGGGCGAGAGGCCCCGTCGCCGAACCATTGTTACCGCCGCAAGGGACACCTTTGAACTTGAGCAATCGCTCCTGGCGTTCGGAAACTGGTCAAATAAGTGCCCTTCCCACTCTGTTACACTATACACAACACACGTCTGTGCAAACGCCCGGAAACAACTGTAAATTGAAGGAAAGCTCGCGTTCCGAAGCAATTTGTTTTCACCATGCACGATGTTTTCCAATAACTGTCTATAGAACATTTTCCACAGTACTCACGGATAACCGTGGAGCCTCATTAACACGGTTGCCCGTCTCGGTGGTCTGCGTAGTGGGATCACGTATAAGTATATTGGGATCGAACGTGAGATAACTATCGTCCGAAGCTGCGCGGCTCCCTCTGTCTCTCCGAAGGTAGTGTTTGCGACCACGACACACTTTCCTAACGCAGCCGCATCCGCTTATACCATTAGTCGTAGGGCTTGTTTTATGTGAGTATTGTTTTCTGAAAAGTTGCGCTACCGTTTCTAAACGTGTTTCGTAACTCATTAGTCGGATATAATGATTTGCTGTCTGCGGGCTTTCTTTGTAACACGTGCAAAGAATTTGCGTTATACAAATTAATTAGTTGTACTCTTCTAATTCTTCTTAGGAGTTCCTTAACTACTCGAGACCATAACATATTTTTACGCACCAATCATATTTTTTTACGATACAAGTAAAAACTTCGGTTTGAACCTCCCAACTGAGTCAATAAAACCTTTAAATTGGGAGCCTTATTAATTTTTGACGGCTCTTATTGCGTCGTTATTCCATAAGGCCTGTTCATAAATAATAATTGACCGTAGACTTGCAGCACAGTTAGTCGCCCGAATAAGGAAGAGTGCACTTGAACAAATAATCTCGTTCGTTTATAATGCTGCTGCGTTCGTGAAATACGCCGGTGGGTTTCGTTCGAGTGGGCTTCAAATAAGAATGAGGAATACATGTAACTCCTACTCGACCTGGATGTTATTATCGATTTCTCTTGTTACGCGTATTTTGCTAACTCGGAGTATCTTTATCGTGAAGTGCCGATATATTTATTTCTTCTCTTTTTGTACTAAGTATGTCCTTCTCAATATCCCTTCAAAAACTTTTTTCTTGCTACATTTTTGCTGCATCTGCTACCAAACATACTAACACTGAATATGTCGTCGTCAGCCATAAAGCGTCCACTGCTGGACGAAGGCCTCCCCCCTTTATAGAGGGGTGTTGCCATAATCCCCACGCTTGGCAGGCGGCTTAGGGATCGTTGGGGGTCTTAACACTGAATATGTATAGAGCAAATATTATGTGGTGTCAACCGGTAGGTTTGGTTTTCTATTCACAAACAATTTTGATTGTTTGTCACTAGATTGCAAGTTTGATTTGTCACTAGGACAATTATGTATTATTATTGATCAAAGGAGACACAAAACGTACATACAACACTGATTTCTAACGGGTGGACAAAAATGCTCAAATGTTTTATCTACAAGCGGCCGTATAACTGTTCCTTCAACTCTTAATTATTAGACGTAAGTACTTCAATTATGCAGTAACAGATAAGATCTAAGGTCGACGCCCTACGATGCAAACGATGCACGAACCTAAATCTATTGAGCAGATAACAATACATTCTTCATTCTAGTTAACGCGTCTAACGGCCATGTCGTTACGCAGCTCTTGTGCGTAAGCGCATGTTTTAAATCTGTAGGTAAATAGCTAAGGTAATTTTAATAGGTAACTTTCTGTTCTGCTCAAAATCATTGAGAGACATTTATTTTAATGACGCACAATTACACTCATCCTGTCTTTAAAAATACGATTATATGAACGAAAGACGCGGGTCGCATATTTAAGATAAGTAAATATTTATAAATAAAGATAAGCTTAAAAGTTGCTGTGGGCATAAATTATTTCTTGCAGTAGTTTAAATAGACTAATAATTATTTTGATCGAGTCGTTAAGCTTTAAAAGCACATCTTTGCGCAGCTGTTGACTAATAATTATCCGCCACCTGTCTCGACAATTCATGCACTTTTAGAATTCTGCTGAATCGATGAAATACCCCTTGGACTACCTACCAGGTAGCCAGTGACACTGACCTAGTGTGGCTAATGCAAATTGCATAAATGCGCGTAAAGCTCTTAGGGATCGACTGGTTTCAAAATCGAAAGCTCTGTTATTCGAGATTACGATTAGCCAATTTGTATTGACTACATTTTAGCTCTCCAAATATTTCTATGCCCAAGGAATGTAGCTGAATTACTTAACGCTGAAATCTGGAGATTTATAATCCCACAGAACAGGTAAAGTATCTCTTTCGAAATCTTTGAAACATTTGAGTGGAACCATTACATTTGTAATAATGGTACAACCCGTTTGTCCGTTTACTAGGGCACCGCAAAAGGTGTCCTGGAGAAGATCTGTCAATGATGTCCGACCACCATAACTAGCTATGCAAGCTGAACAGGTGAATTACAACTACTAAAAAGTTGCCTGTTCAAATTAGTTGGAAATAGCTGCACGGAATAATGTAATTACAAAAACGTCGGTATTTTATTGCTTCCATTGGCGTAATGCAGCACGCACTGGTGCTACGCATGTTTGTACAGGGTCGTTACCCTCTATTTTAATTTTGCTAAGAGCCTTCCTGTGACGTGGCAAACAAAGGGCCCCTGTCCAGCGACTCCCACCGACACTATTACGTGTTTATAAAGCAATTTATTTCGGTGAGTCACAGCAACAACGCGTCAGGAGCTCACAGCCAATATTTTTATAATACCGTTACTAAAGTTACATCAATACATAGTATTTATATCGTTCATTCAAGGCTTACGACTGGTTTGTTGTGATGAATTTAACTCATGACATAGCGAGGGACTTGGAGATGGTCACTAAGTAATATTATCATCCCATATCTGTAGCTATGGCGAGATCCGTGTCGGTCTGTGGTCATCTCTTATTACTTCAACCGAATAGAAATTAAGGTTACTTCGTCGACCAGAAGGAAGCTTATTAAACATACTGATGCATTGTGAAAGCCTGCACATCAGCTTACATTATGTCTGACTTGACTAGAGTCGTTCAGACTCGTTTTCTACAACTTCGCAAAATCACAAGAAAATGCTGGCTGAATGCACTCGTACAATTTAGGGCGCTGATATATTCTAAAATTCGGAATAGTATCTCAGTAAGACTCTAATACAGGGTAATTTTCAACCGACATCAAAAAAGGAGGTTCTCAATTCAACTGTAAGTTTTCTTTTTTTATTTGTGTTTTACGCGAGTAAAACAAAATACAAATATTTTTATTATACAAATACCATTAACAGAATAACCTTAATGGAAGGCACTAATTAGCCTAATCAGAATTATGTACACAATGGAAAATGAAAACGTTTACAAGTGCTTGTAGCCCTGCACTAGGATTACTCCGCCAATTATGAATTGATTTTGATGATTCTTTGGTTTAGTAGGTAATGCTTCAGAGGTGATCCCTTATAATTTTTATCAAAATCGGTTGAGTAGTTTGGTTTTTAAATCAAAACAACTGGAAAATATGAAGATGTCATCAAGGTAGTCTAAATTGAAGTCTGTTGTTTTTATAAAGCTTATTAATAATTTAACCGGCTAGCTTGCAGCACAGATCATAATTATATAGCATGTTGATGGCTCGTGAACATAATTTCTTCTACAAAGTCGACTCACCGTTGCGGGCAGGGGGCGAGGTAACGTGCTATGCTTGCGATTGGCCAATCACTGGGATGACGCAATCTGAGTTATGAAAATAAATTAAATTCTGACATAGTCGCAGAGGCTAGCAGTGGTTTCTAAACTACAAATTCTCGTATGAGGGGAAGTCGGACGATCATTCAACAGGGTTTATAGTAATTGGCTTGCAGGCAGTTTCCTGGCATCACATATCATAATTTTTATTTAAAAACTACGCTGTGAACCTACTCGTATTTATAATTCAGCCTTACTAGTCCAAATAATTGGAAATAATCCAATCTTGAAAAGAAACCTGCGATACTCATTTAATGAATCTGACTTTAATTTATGAAAATTAACTGGCAAATGCCGCTGGTTTGATGGCACTTTTAGCAGCGGGGCCGGTTGTGGTGGACTTCTTGTTTAGTTTTAAGTTTTTGACTTGTGCTTAATTATTAATTAATTTGTCTTTGAATGTTTCATATTGACGTGTAATTTTATAATTTGAATATAAATATAACATCACTTTAATTTAAAAATATATATATATATATATACCTAATACTACTATCTATTAATTAAATAAAAATGAAATGCTGCTCTTTGTTTGTAGGCGCATTACTTGAGAACGGCTGGATCGATCTGGTTATTTTTATTTTTATTTTTTTTCTAATATTCTGCATTAGGTTCTGATGGAAAGAATCAGAATCAGAATTATTTATTGAATAACTGATTACAAATTGTTATGCTAGGTCTACATGCAAAATAGTGACATCAGTTTACCCATATCGGGCATTCAATAAATTTAGAACAAATTATAATGTACACATTAAGAAAAATATTGGAAACATTTCCCAGAATATTTTATTGAAATTTGGGCAGGACGTCTGCCAGATCAGTTGTATAAAATAAATGACTAATACATTTTGTTCCTCTTGTTGCAGGCGCACGTCGTTTCGGCGTTTGAGCAGAGCCTGACCAATATGACCCAACGGCTACAGCAGCTCACAGCAACCGCTGAAAGAAAGGTAATAAACATTTTAAGTATGTGTACGTGCGTGAAATAGGCAGCTGTAAGATGGAATGAGCTTCCAAGATTACTCGATACGATTCAAATGCATGATCGTGGACATTTGACCTCTTTTACTTTAGTTATAATTATAACCTATACTCTTTTTTTTGAATTTTTCCTAATAGTTGTTTTTATTTTAGCTTTTTATTTACATTTATATAGATTGGGGTAAAAAATATACTTAAAACAATAAAATTAAGAACTATATTGTCATATAATCTTTAAATTATATTATTACTTTATTTTATTAGCTCCCATTTTGCAAATTGGCGCACAGGATGGCTTGTGCTTTGCTCCATAAAATATATCAGGAACCAACATAAAATGTTGGTGTGAAATTAATTATCAAAATTGTATTTAAATAACAAATTAGGATTTTTTAAGCATTTATTTTGGAATTGTAAACTAGTAATAAAATTAGTTTCAAATTTAGAATCTATCGGATAGCTTTATACAAAATATTTGGTTATCTGTTGGAAGCCGTATTACGACATGACGTCATATACGCTGACTCGCTCGCACTCGAAGAATTCTTCCATAAGCGAGAAAGAGAAGCTAGATCGAGGAGACCATTTTGAAAAATAGACATTCACGTCGGAGCCGCCGTTGCGCGTGTTACGGGGTGAATCACCTTTTGGATTTTTTTACATCTTTTTGAGAAGAGAATGACCTGAGGGAGCCAACGCCGATCCCGCAGGGGACACCAGGTCCATATTTCCGTCTGAGATGACGTAAAACTCCAACTTTCAAGAATTATTTTGTGACGCGCCATGCGGTCACCAAACTAAGGAACTCGAGCGAAATTCTCATTTGAAGCTTTGAAGACAAGGCAATGTCATTTCACTGGAGGAGCTCCATGAAGCGTTCGAGAATCGGATGATCCTGCAGAAGACACCATCAGCAAAGGATCCATCAGATAACCTCCTTTCATTTATTTTATTTTCCCAATTTTTCTCGTTGCCGTCATCCATTGGACTATCGCCATCAGCGTTTTAATATTAATATTGTATTAGGACTTATCAAAATAGTAAACGCATTGTAACCTCAAATAATCTTTTGTTCTTTTTTCTCCCATATATCTTTAGCACAAGATAGATAGGTAAATTATAAATCATCAATTTCATTTTCAACAAGAGGCCCCCTGTACTCCAGAGGTCTGATGTTTCGTGACTGATACGTATCCAGGAACCCTAACTTTTTGTTTTATTTTTTTTGTTATTTGTTTTGTCTTTCTTTGTCAAATCACAAATTTCTTATGACAAATGGCGCCCGAACAATTATTTACTTAGAATTTAACTTAAAAACAAACCAATTTTATCTTGTGCAAAGGTGTATGTTGGAATTTATAAACAAAAGATTACAATTTAATCTACTGTAGAAGTAGGTATTTTCACAATTGTGTTATTGAATTTGTGTAACAATTTTTCTTGTAAAGATGTATAGTACACCGTCTGTTGACCGTAAGTTAACAGCGGAGCAAACGTCAGATTCACCTCAACCAGAACTCCAAAATTCACAGAGCTTAATAGATATACCTGTTTCAGATTCAGAAGAAATGAATTATGTCAATACCGATGTGAGGATGGCTCAAGGAACAATCCAGTCGCCATTATGCAAAAATATCCACACAAATCCTAGCACTAGTGTTATAGATCCAGCCACAGACGGTGACAAGTATATTCCATTTATGAAACAAAGGCACTCGACACAAAACAGTCATGTACCAGTCACCCAGGTAACATATGCAATTAATAACAGTTACAACTCCAATTTGAAGTCCTGGGGACTGAAGTATAGTGGTGATACGTGTGTTGTTGAATTTTTGAATCGAGTGAACGAAATTAAGTTAGCAAGAGATGTGTGTGAAGGTGTACTGTTGAGAGGTTTTTCAGAGTTGTTAGAAGGCACTGCTCTGAAATTTTACAGATCAGTTCGCCATTCGTTACCCACTCTCTTCTCAAACTTTTTATTAAAGTATTTTGTTTACTACCCATAGTAGACGCTAACAGAAGTCAATGTATACTTTTATTGCAAAATTCAGATCAATAGTTTTTGAAATATAAACAAAAACAATATTTATTTATTCAAAGCAATGCAGTATGTAAACACACATATGGCGGCGCTTATAACTTTTTCAAAATTGTAGTTACAGACAATTATTTTTGATTTATCGTACCTACGCATATCTAGCTACCTATAGATACACAATTTTGGCTATCGGTTCAGTATTATTCAAATTAAAATGAAAACCGTATGTTCACAACCAAAATTCTCAAAAGAAAAAAAGAAACACATAAGTTTTAAGTTTGCGTTTTTACCCACATTATTATTTCTACGGATACTTTAGGATACTGTAAATCCATAACAAATACTGATAAAATCATAAAATCAATAATTATTTCTTTACAAACAAGTTTAGAATTTAAACATTGCAATTTTCCTTGTAAACCAACAAGTTCATGTAGGTAAAATGACATACTATATGGTCTATACTCAGACTAAGTATGACTTCTATTCAGACATTGAACTACTTAAGCGTTATTTATACAAGAATTTACTTATTTTGATTTCCAATTTGTATAGAAAAGACGATTCTTTTTCTGTCTCAAAGACAAGTTTCAAGTATTAACAAAGTGTTGACCTACATTCAGGGAAAGACTTAAATACTTACTTTGAATTAACTTAATAACAGTATTCAAAGCTATTGTTTTGTTTTGGACAAGTATCCATTGCTATATAAAGCAAAAGCAGTATATTTAATACCATTTTTTTTGTGTTTTGAGACTTGGTAATTTTTGTTAAAACCAAGTCTGTGAAGCAATTTTTTAAGGTTAATACCATTTTTTTTTGTGTTTTAAGACTTGGTAATTTTTGTTAAAACCAAGTCTGTGATGCAATATTTTTAAGGTTAAGTATGAGTAATTATTTTTACATAACCAACAATAAACCAAACGTTCAATAATGCATATTTTCGTGTGCTTATTAGTTCTTAGCCTACATATTGGGCAATTTTCTGGAGGATCCTATTTAAAGGCAACCTACCATTAACTATAGCTTATTAGCTAATTATTTGGGAACGATTTAGTTCTAGTCTTTTTGTTACATGCTAACATACATACCGGATTTGACTAACGACAAGTTTATACCTAGTATGACTTAAAATGTTTTCTTATGGCTGAGTTAAAACACTCGGACATGCTAGCAATATTTAGTAGATCTACATACATACATACATACATACATACCAAACTTACCTTTTTGTCTTGTAGATACCAAAGGTTGTCTGTGAACCTTCTAAGATTAACAATTAGTCTTTAATTATAGTTAGCAGCATCTAGTGCACGGATTCACTGCGTAGATTTAATTTAGGTTTAAATAATTAAGATTTACCTGTACTTAATTAAAGCTTATACTTAGTTTATCTAATGTTTACAACGATAGATATTTACTTTAAACATTAGAAGTTTTCACTTCATACTATTAGACAATAGTGAGACTTTATTCTCATAGAATTAGGTCATTACTAGAAAACCCAAACTGTAGGGTATAGATTATTATAAGAATTACAAACATACTAACACATATTTACTTACCGTTTAAAACCATTTAGATATCATTGTTTTTCAGATAAGTTTTGTCCGCACCTACATAAGAGTGAATGGATATTTATATTAACAGTTACCTTTTAAGCTACTTGCTATATACTACTTTTGTTTTATTACACAATGTGTTATTTCTATAGGTATATCCTATACCATCATGTTATGTATGGAGTCATGAGGATTATGAAAAGTGAAGCAAGTATGTCAGAATAGCTCAATTTAACTATGAGATGCAAGGAGATTTATGAAGTTCGATGTAAGTTTAAAGGTGTGAGTGGTGATTTTGTAAGAACTAGGCAGTGTGAATATTATTTGAATTCCTTATAGGTACCTATGTATGAAAGAATGTGAGTGATTTATTTTATGAAAGTGGAATAACAGTTTATTTTGCTAGATGGAATGTAAGAAGCTTGCTGAAGTATCAACCTCACTATATTTCAGGATTCCAACCTATAACAAAAAGTTTCTTTTCATGTCTACCCCGTCTGTTCAGACAGTAAACTGTCTTTTGTTTCAAAAGGGGGATATTGTCATATAATCTTTAAATTATATTATTACTTTATTTTATTAGCTCCCATTTTGCAAATTGGCGCACAGGATGGCTTGTGCTTTGCTCCATAAAATATATCAGGAACCAACATAAAATGTTGGTGTGAAATTAATTATCAAAATTGTATTTAAATAACAAATTAGGATTTTTTAAGCATTTATTTTGGAATTGTAAACTAGTAATAAAATTAGTTTCAAATTTAGAATCTATCGGATAGCTTTATACAAAATATTTGGTTATCTGTTGGAAGCCGTATTACGACATGACGTCATATACGCTGACTCGCTCGCACTCGAAGAATTCTTCCATAAGCGAGAAAGAGAAGCTAGATCGAGGAGACCATTTTGAAAAATAGACATTCACGTCGGAGCCGCCGTTGCGCGTGTTACGGGGTGAATCACCTTTTGGATTTTTTTACATCTTTTTGAGAAGAGAATGACCTGAGGGAGCCAACGCCGATCCCGCAGGGGACACCAGGTCCATATTTCCGTCTGAGATGACGTAAAACTCCAACTTTCAAGAATTATTTTGTGACGCGCCATGCGGTCACCAAACTAAGGAACTCGAGCGAAATTCTCATTTGAAGCTTTGAAGACAAGGCAATGTCATTTCACTGGAGGAGCTCCATGAAGCGTTCGAGAATCGGATGATCCTGCAGAAGACACCATCAGCAAAGGATCCATCAGATAACCTCCTTTCATTTATTTTATTTTCCCAATTTTTCTCGTTGCCGTCATCCATTGGACTATCGCCATCAGCGTTTTAATATTAATATTGTATTAGGACTTATCAAAATAGTAAACGCATTGTAACCTCAAATAATCTTTTGTTCTTTTTTCTCCCATATATCTTTAGCACAAGATAGATAGGTAAATTATAAATCATCAATTTCATTTTCAACAAGAGGCCCCCTGTACTCCAGAGGTCTGATGTTTCGTGACTGATACGTATCCAGGAACCCTAACTTTTTGTTTTATTTTTTTTGTTATTTGTTTTGTCTTTCTTTGTCAAATCACAAATTTCTTATGACAATATACAAAACAAAATAATAAAATTAAATACCTATCCTAATAGTTACCTAATATATTAATAATTATATTTTCTTGCATTGGTAAAACTATAATAAAAAGTAGGTGGAATATTTCTTCCCTTAAACCACACCATGTAAGCACATCTTAATTTTTTTAGCCTATATGGAATATATGCATGAGTTTCAATTATTAAAAATAATATGATAAGTGGAGAGTGTAATTGAATCTGATGTTTACATCGAAACAATAATTGAAATCGGCTGGTAAACTTCTGAAATATAAGCGTTCAAAGTATTTGGGAGGGAGACATCTGACCCTTTCTAGCAAAACACGTGCTAGTATAGAATTTTTTTTTTGGAATCGTTTATTTTGACGTATTGATGTACTATAGTGTTTAACATGAAACTAAATGTTTATAACTTCGTTATTTGTACACGTATTTAAATTTAATTTTCGATGATTTGTTTTGTTGCGAGTCAGTTTTTTTGTGAGTCAATAAAAAACATGCATATTCCCTATTGTTGACGCCCACCGACCTTGAAATGCAGTCATCTGTCCCTATTAATTGCATACAAACGTGCAAAAGAGAGAATCCTAAGTATATAAACTTTGTTCCGTGGATAGTGTATAGGCCACAAAATACAAATTGATTTTAGTTAAATCACGTCAACATTTTTAAAGAATTTTGTTAATGTTCTGTATGTGTTGTCGCCCTTCCAGGGTAGGTGTGGCTACCAGTGCACTTTCAACATGCTTATTAAACTTAATGTTAATGTACAAGTGTACATATTATGAAAATAGAATGTACCTACTCGAAATCAAGATCTTTTTCATTGGACGATTGCTTTATTTTTGTGGATATGCGAAGTCCTGTCTTTAAAAAATAGTATGATTACGTGCAACCGTAGCATATCGCTTGTCATCAGCACCTAATAAGTCACGCTTCTAGGTTCCTTTTCCTACAGCCATTCACCGCGATCCTTTGCTTCTAACATCGATATGTCTACTGCCAATATGTAGAGGAGCTACCAACATATTTCATAGACTTCGGTGGCCTCAATTTTTGTTGTTCCATCAGGCGAGTACTATACAAAATTTGCTTGTACCCAATATGCTTTGTACGAAAACTGATTTAACAAAGGTGCGGAAACGTCTGGAGTTCTCGTCAAGTCAAGTTTTTTGGAGCAACTGTCCTGTGAATTATGTCACAGCCATCAGTATACTGATGGTCTAGTAAGACATGCATTTAAGCGCACTGAAACCCCGCTGTGTGCTGGGCGAGAGGCCAAGGAGCCTTCCACAATCTGCCAGACGTTTTTCATGAAAAGAATGAAATAATATCAATGAAGTTCCTGAAAATACATTTTATTTAACTAGCCATTATATTAGCCATTGCCGTTTCTTTGGCGTTTGCACCCAGTGATATCAAATACTGTAAAGAGTAGACTAAAAATAAAAGCTCAATGTCATGGCAACAAATTGGTGTTGAAGATATTTAGAAAATTTTCAACATACGATCTTAGCACGTTGTATCGATGCAAACGGAAAACAATGTCAGTTTACGAAATGAATTCACAGAAATCGATACCGCACCTCTTTCTTTCACTTTTGTCTTGTGTATTATTGTGCCAACATTGCATTAGTATTCATTATCACGTTTGATAAGTACTTTTTCTCCACGCGTCACGCAATGGCTGTCAGAGGCAGTGCGTGTGAACGCCCCAAGTGACTTGTTGGGAGTCGTTCGACCGGTCCCGACGGATGCAAATTACTTTCTTTTAATCACTGTATAGTTTTGTTTCGTGTTTGTTTTTAGGACTCTGAGCTAACGGAGCTCCGGCAGACCATCGAGTTGCTGAGGAAGCAGTCGATACAAGCCGGGCTTACTACGGCGCACATGCAATCTATGGGCATCCGGGCGGATGGAGTGAACGTCACTGGTCAGGTGAGTTGATGCATTATTTTCTTAAGAGTAGACAAGTTGGTCACTTCGCCATAGAAACGCGGTAGTATTACTACTCCACTATGTAATTTTGTATGTCCAAGACTAAGTATTATATCGATTAATCTCTTCATTATCTAGGATTGTAAATTATTACGAAAGTAAAAAGTTAATAAACATGAAAGTTATGAGCCAGGAAACATCTTGTATTTTAGCTCAATTTTAACGCCACATTGGACGTAAATAAATAACATAAGGAATACGAAAACTCTAAAATAATTTATCAAGCGGCATAGTTTAGTCCATAAACATTTCAAATAACATAAGTTGGAATAAATTCACTCAGAGTTTATTCAACCACTTTACTGCAGCCAAAGGTCGACAAAAAAAAATTGCGCCCTCATTTACCTCACTTTCTTTCTCCCTTTCCCACAGTTTGTTTGATGAAGAGAGCATGCCTTTTAGCCGCGCCCACCGATGAGTTCGAGCCGTTAACTTGTCGATCCTTAAGAGTTCTAATTCCCAATTTTATTTCCAATTACTGGGCATGTACTGTTATTTATTCTGTGTCACCGGATTAATTGTAAGTAGAGATTGGAAACTGTCTCTACTACCCTCAGAGATAAGACGTCATCATTTGAAATGCAGTCAAAAGTAATTATTGGTAACGTCATTGGGATAATTTAACCATAGCGGAGGACGCCGCTAACAAGAAGCGGCAAAAGTATGCAGCGATGGAGCCTCGCTACTTGTTTGTGCCGATCGCCGTAGAAACCATGGGCTGTTGGGGCACGGAGGCCAAGGGTTTAATTAAGGAAGTAGGGAGTAGATTGAAGGAGAAGACAGGCGACTCCCGCTCCGGCTCGTATCTGGTGCAAAGGTTAGCCATTGCCATTCAACACGGCAATGCAGCCAGCGTTATGGGCACCTTTGCACCAGGTACAGTTAGGGGTGGCTTATTTTCTTAGTTTAAGTATAACTTGATTAATAATTATTAATAATATGTTTAAGATTTGACAATTGTATTTGGGAAACAGTGAAAAAATTTAACCATAAGATAGTAAAGTTATTATTACTGGAGACTGAATCTAACAAATTTTTCATCCTTAGAAAATTTTTAAACTGAATCTAGATTAGCTTTTCTTCTCGCGTCACTGTTTTGTTCAATCTATAAGTCTGACCGCCCCCCTCCCTATTAAGGGGGAGGCCTTCGTCCAGCAGTGGACGTCTTATGGTTGGCGATGATAAGTCTGACATCAGTCACAGTCAGTAATTTTGAAACGTTTTCATTGCTTTTGCACGTAACCCCTATAACTTTAACTAAAGACTATCGATGATAAAGAACAAGCTAGTCTATTAGTTGTAACTTTCTTGGCGTGCTCCGTGACTTGAACACGGCAACAGCACTGTTATAGAGACAGCTCTTCTAGTTACAAATTCGACATGGTTTTACCTTCATAGCAATACGAGTTTTAAACGGATATTACCCGAGTGCACTTGTAAAGCTATTTGGTAATGGAAATAGAAGCGATACCATCTGCCTTTTCCCTAACGATGACGGGGCAGCACGAATATTTTTTTCTATGGGGAGTGATTTGGTTTTTACATTTTAATTAGTTGATTGGACGTAACAAGGGAATCAGAATATTAACTACAGTCATGCATTCAGGCGTCCGCATTTTGATAAAAAGTTTTTGTTGAATCCGTAACATGTTAATCCTATCCAACTACATTATGTATTGTTTGCAATAGTTAGTTTGTACCTCTGTTTATGAGCTTATTCAAAAATAAATACACCCAGAAAAGTTTTTTTTGTGATTTTTACTAAGATAAGTAGACTGCGCGCTATTTCCTGGAAGGGAATATCTAGATAGTTCCAGAAACAGTGCACCTAATACTTTCATGCTAAAAAGTCTGTTTTTTTTTAAAGTAAAACCTCCAGGTTATCACGTACGTATACACATATAAAGTTCGCCTTACACAATACCGTGGGAACCAAAGCACTTCCGATCGAAAATCAATCTCCATGCAAATCCACTGTTACATTGAATTCAACGAGTATTTTACTGCACGTGATGTTAGGAGCACATGCATACATAAATAATTATCATAACGAGGCCACAGCAACGAGTACTTCATTAAAATGAAATCTCTCGAAAGCTTTAAGATGATATTATCTCAATTAGTATTCAAGAGAGGCACCGCCGATATGTCGGTCAATGTGGTTCGCCATAAATCATTTTTTTTTATACGTTCAAGTTACGAGACGAGCGAGTCGTTCGCCTGGTGGTAAGCTTCACGCCTGCCACTAACAGTAGTAGCAGTAGTGCCAGAATCGTGAACTTGCGAACACAATCCTGCGCCGCACTGCACTGCGCTCGTCACCCTGAGATATTAGATGTTAAATCTCTTCATACCCAGTAATTTCTCTGGTAACATTGCCCTTCAAACCGGAACACAGTAATGCTTGCACACTACTGCTTGGCGGTTGAATAACTGGTAAAGGTGTGGTACTTCCCCGGGCGGACTCTGCTGTAGAGTCCTACCACTACAAAAAACATTAAACACGTAATGAGACCAAGTCCGTCAGTGTTTTTACTTGTTGTCCCGGAGCTTTGTAATGGTCTAGCCTAGAATTTTACGCGAATCAGTGGTTTTACGGGCACAGCGTTATAATTATACGTCTTTATTGAATGATGGACCTGGGTATGTCCTTAAACTGCAACCAGACCCACCGGAGGATGGGCAGCAGCGTCCTTTTGGTTAACGGTGGTGAGCATTCTGCGATCCCCAAGCCGCCTGCCAAGCGTGGGGATTATGGCAACACCCCTCTATTGGGAGGCCTTCGTCCAGCAGTGGACGTCTTATGGCTGACGATGATGATGATGATGATGATGATGTTACTAATTTTTAAACGAAAGCAGTTGCAACACGTGAAGAAGGTGCTTCGTTTTCTAGATGTTCTTTTTTCTTATTAAGATCGCTTCACCTGTTCGCTAGTCGAAGAAAATAATTCTACACACTTAGAACACAACACAATACAATACAATACAAATATATTTATTGGACATAAATATTCACAAAGTGTAATATATACACTTTATAGTTATCTTTTATATCAATGATCATTAAAATGCGATGTTCAATAAATATACGAGCCGTATAAGGCGCGGTAGCATTTGCATTAAATTAACCATCAATTGATCTGTCCCCGTTCCACATTCTATTCGCTTTGGGAATCAACATGTGAAGTAAAGTGTTCTTACGCACTAACGTCTTATGCGGATGAGGTGTTAAAAAGCATTAAAATTACGATTTATTATTATAAATGTCTGTAGATAGTCGTATCATAGGCATCATAGGCATTCTCCACACTGCCTCACTGTGCGCGGTGGAGTTCCGCAGTGATTATTTTTTATGAACATATTTATTGTCGGGCTATGAAGCTATATCGCAAAAAGACGCACAACATCATATCAATAGATTAGTCTCTGCCGCACTTGCCAGTTATTCAACCGCCAAGCAGTAGTGTGCAAGCATTACTGTATTCCGGTTTGAAGGGCAATGTTACCAAATAAATTACTGGGTATGAAGAGATTTAACATGTAATATCTCAGGGTGACGAGCGCAGTACAGTGCGGCGCAGAGTTGTATTCGCAATCTTACAATTCTGGCACTGCTACTGTTATGGGCAGGCGTGACGTTTACCACCACGCGAGAGTCTCGCTTGTCTCGTCTCTTGATTGTATACAAAAAACTATGTTTTTTTTTATTGTCTACCAATACACTTGAAAACTATATGTTACAGCTTAGTTTGAAAGATCTAAATCCAGTGCTTATAAAAATACAATTTTACCATTTAAGGCCAAAACTACAACTCTGTACATTGAAAACAGGAATGACATAAATCAAATCAAAATTATGGCGGAGAAAGTCTGCCTATATTTTATACTTACGGACTGAAAGTTTGATAAGTAAGTACCTACTAAAGTGCAGTTGAATGTGGATAAGGCGGTACACAACTTTAAGGATGCACTTTTTTCGTGATTTCAATGTTGGCCCCATAGGAAAAGCTATTTGTTTTGATGTACAGAATATGCCCTTAAAAGGATGTTAACTGATTAGAACTAACCCTGTATATAACTTTCATGTTTATTAACTTTTTACTTTCTTATCAATTTACAATCCAATCAATTATTAGATTATTATTATTATTTGGAACGAAAAATGTATTTTTCACGTGATTTATGAATAAAATTTTATTTACAATCCTAGATAATGAAGAGACAAATCGATATAATACTTAGTCTAGGATCTACAACATTACATAGTGGAGTAATATTACTTCCCCGTTTCTATGGAGAAGTGACCGGCTTGTTTACTCTTAAGCCTTCTAATGGCTAGTGAAATTCAACCGGAACTTAGCCATGGTTAAGTGCATAAAATATAAATTTGCTGCAATATTTTCGATAGTAACTCATGATTTGCAAGTCTCGCGTTTGCACCGTCCAATCAATGCTCTAGATTATGATCCGATTACGTATATTGCACCTTAGTATACATAGGTCGCAAATTGGCAGGTGCCCGCCTAATGGTAACCAGTTATCGTCGCTTATGGATATCAATAGCATTGGAGGTGTCACCGATCTTTTGTCGTCAACGTTTGGAATTTGAAACATCTCTGTAGAAAATTTCATGTCAACTTCAGAAAAAAACAAATGTGGAAGACAGAATCTTCCATTTCAACCGACTTCAAAAGAGGAAGTTCTCAATTCGACTACGTTTTTTTTATTCGTTTGTTTGTTACGCGATTACTCCGCCAATTATGAATAGATTTTGATGATTCTTTTTTGTTTGGTAGGTGACACACCAGACGTGGTCCCATATAAATTTATCGAAATCGGTCGAGTAGTTTGGTTTTTAAATCAAAATTATTAAATATCTGGAAAATATGAAGATGTCGAAGTCGAAATTGAAGTCGGTTGTATTTTTTTCTAAAAACGTATTATTGGACTTTGTCCTTCAATGGAACCAAATTTAGCAGATCATTAAGCTAGCATGGGACACCTTGACGTCACAACTCTACACTTCTGAACTTCACAACATACTCCGCTTGTAGTTTCTCATACGTAGAGGCTACTCTAGATTAATTTGTAATTTTCTCCAGCAGGATCCAAATACCACCCAAACGCAGTCGTCGCCACAGAGAACAGTGCAGACGGGCAATGGTGCGATTACAAGACATCTTTCTACCGACAGTGTATCCAGTATTAACAGTCTCAGCAGCGGCTCATCCGTACCTCACGACAAGAAGCACAAGAAGAAAGGATGGGTATGTACTATGTACTTTTATGTACCAGGCAGCGACGGTGATAATGGAATGGATGGGCCCAGCGTCAAGCAATCAAGAATACCTAGCTAAAAGTATGTATATTACATTTGCCGGAAAATAGAAATAGCGAATCTAATTACTGCATGACAAAAAGAGAACACATGTACTGTACATGTATTAGAAGTTTGTATTGTCGTATCGTACAGCTCGTATGTCGCAAATGCAGAGTATGACTGAAGCGAGTGGAGAGCCGGCGCTCAACATGTCTTCAAAATCCGGGCGCTTATTTCCCGTCCATTCATCTTATCATTGTCGCTGGCCTGCGGGGAAAAAGTGGCTACTTTAGCCCCGCTACCGGAACCACTTCCTCCCCGCAGCGGCACGTAAAATCGTAAACACACCACGGGAGCAAGTAAAGAAGCCTCAGATCTCATGTTTGTCATCCTCGGCTTCACCTCGGGAGACAATATACATGAGATCTGGGACATTCTTTACTTTTGCTCCCTAGGTGTGCAATCTACTATTTTACTGCTTACTCGACAGACTAGTTGTCCCAACATGATTTAAGGCTTGTATTTACCAAATTTGCCCCTCGCAAAATCAAATTTATTTAGTCAAATTACTATATTTAAAGCCCAAAAATACAAAATGTTACAGAAGAACATCCGTCTTAGTAACTTCTGTGGATGAAAACACGATTGATTATACTTTCCTCGATAGAAAAAAATAACGAAACAGTGTCTATTTTTAAACCATTTTCAGTTTTATGTCCTAAATACAGCACATAGTCACACTAAAAAAATATGTATTATAAGTTAATTGTATTTTGGAGAGCATGCTGTGGTTCAAAAGTTTTTAATTTCTATACTTTTCAAGTAATCTGAGAAAATCTTCAAAAATCGAAGTTTGACACGCACGAATCTGCGTAACCGCCATATTTTTGCTCCGCTAAATGTGACCCTACCTGATACAGCTTTAGACTAATGATTGATCTCATTAAAAAATGTGCTTGAAACGTGGAATAACCCGGCCTTAAGTATCAGTCTTATTGGTTTGCAGTGGAATGGGCTGCCCGAGTGGTTGTTTCCCGATAGTTACAATTAGGTCTTCAATTCGCGAGTGTATTGGTTACTTCTAGGTAACCGTACTGTTCCGTAGGCTATATCATTGCTTAACTTCAAGCGAGATGGCATTAAAACGCAGGTTTATATATGCCATAAAAATATACATTAACCTGCACTTAGCTGTAGGGCCTTGGGTATGTCCTAAAACTGCATCCAGAACCACCGGTGGACGGGCAGCAGCGTCCTCTCGGCTAATGGTGGTGAGCATCTGCGATCCCCAACCCGCCTGCCAAGTTAGCAACCCCTCTTAGCCTTAGCCCTTTTATTAGCAAGATTATGGCAACCCCTCCCTATTATGGGCCTTCGTCCAGCAGTGGACGTCTCCTGGTTGATAATGTAATGTAACTGTAGGATCGAAGATGGAAACAAGTCTAGTCTGTAATGTGAACTGGCTTTCGAATAGCCTTTTGGAACACATTGTAATACAAAACATTAATTTTACATAATATTATGTATAAAGTCTGTCATGGTGGGCCTAGAATACCTTGTCGGGACATTCGGAGGTCCTGAATTTTTTTACGATATCCTTCCTCCAGGGTAAGAAGGCCTGTGGAGATGGATATTCGCGTTAATAAATCGGTATATTCATGAGAATAGACCAATTTATTAATTAACAGGGCGATGAGTCCTGCGCTGACATCCCGCTTGGGGAGTATCATTGTGTGCCAATTTAGTAGCGATTTGAGAATTGTGCAGAACATACATTACGTTAATACTGCGGCTGTCATAAAGTGTTGATATACTTACCATAACCGAACCAATGGAACCTACCTACATATATTATCTTGCCGCGGCTGGGAGCAAAAGTGAGTCATTTATAAATTGATGGCTCAATTTAACCTGCTCAAGTTATCCTTGGTTGATAAACCGCCCACCAGCAATCAGCAGACAGCGTGGCGGGTCCACTTATTACACTCTTTAGACCTTGTTAAGAATGTTAAAACGGATCTCGTGCTTTCTTGCTAACGCGTTTTTTTTGGGTACTGATAAATATTTCTATTTTCTGTATGACATATCATTCGTGAAAAGGAATTCTAGACTGAATGCTTGAATTGAAATAAAACTTTGTTATAAACATTTTGACTGTATTTGAAGGTGAAAAATATTATGGTCGTTGTTTTTTCCAATACTTCTCTAAATTTTTATGGAAGATTAAATATATTATAATGTCTGAGCGAGTGTATCAATTCGGTAACTGATACAAGATACCTAGTAGGTATTCTTAAGTTATTATAAAATGTCACTTCATATGTGTGTCGAGGTTTAGTAATATCTAAGAATAGGAATTATGCAATATCGGATTACAATGCCACATTACGATACTGAACATCTGTGCTAACAATTTCCGAACGTAAATCTACAGTGCCTAATTGAGTTTGACGCAACATTTCAATGGTATACCGAGTGATACACTGCGGGGTAAATATTTATTTTAGTGTTCTATAATACGAAAATATAGCAACCTCACCCATGTCCTTATCCAAAACTGAGTGTAACGACAAAGTGCGCCGAATTCATGAATCTGTTCAGTAACGTGCATATTTGTTTCAGCTCCGTTCCTCATTCACGAAAGCATTCTCACGGAACGCCAAAATATCGAAGACTGCGAAGCATTCCTCCCTCGGGCAGCTGTCGTCTCAAGACAGCTCGTCCGGGTCGCACCACTATGACGACCCGCACACCATTCGAGAAGGAAGCAACGAGAACAGTCTAGAACATTCCCACGAGGTGCTGCCCGATGTGAAGGACAAGCCTCCGGCGCCGCCGGCTAAGACTGAGGAACAGACCAAAGGTGAGGTGATCACTACAGTTGAATCAATTATTATCTTTAGGGTAGAAATGTTTAAGGTTGTTTACAAGTTGAAAAACGTACTTCGAACAATGTTCGCTGATTTATGCAACTGCAATGTTTGCTTCGTGTGCGAAAAGTTTTGCACCCGAACAAAATGTTTTCCCAGAAAGGAAAGAAAAGTTTTGTTGGACATATCAACTTATGCAGATACTTTGAGGTTAAAGTTTAAAAATACTGCCTATTAGCACGACTAATTAAGAATTTTACAACAAAGAATATGCTATGTTTTTTTTTATTACTAAGTGTTGCCGCAAGTCTATTTTTCGTACAAAAGCTTTTCTTGACTTTAGTAAATTGATAGCTCTATGAAAACGGTAAATTCATTAAGATTCCAATATTAATAAGCATACGGAACCCTAACCTAACAAGATTTATTATAAATTTATTGCCTCATCAAACAATACCTGACAGACACCGAGCTTCGTAAATTAGGTTCAGGAGAAAGCCCTATCGACCTTTCTCGCGCGCTCGAGATTACATTGGCTTATCTCGCTCGTATAACATTTCTAACTAGATAGAAATAATAGTTTCCTCGGTCTTATAGTAAGTTCTCGCGTTTACAATAGGTTAGTAATAGCTTACTGTTTAAACGAAAATGAAAATTCAATTAACCCTAAGCAATTGTACAGATTTCTAGCCTATAGTGGGCGTAAATAAATCGCTAAGTCAGTTGTAATTTAACTTCCATTCTATTGGCAAAGATCGTAATAAAGAAAATTGCATGGTCGTTTAACTTTAGTCTGGATAATGGCCGACATATTAGGACACAATCACTTACGTTACAACACCTAGATCCATTGTGTTTTAATCATATACATATATAAAATCACACAAGATAAATGCGTTATCTTGTTGTCGTAGTCTTGCTGTTTGTCAAGAAAGATTATGGCAAAACAGCTAACTCAAGGGGAAAAGCTGACGTTGATGTTAAGTGACATAGGAAGAGTTTCTCAAGGAAGTGGTTTGCATCCCGTAAGTGCACGTGACATACTTTTATTCGGGAAATATGGACAAAGTAATATAATAATATAGCAAGCTGCAAGTAATATAGGCGATGTAGTTGCTAGCTATGTGTGTAGCACTGAAGAGAGAAGTGAATAGAACGGAAATGTGACGGGCCGCGCTAGCCGGCATTAAGTGTAAATGCGCTTAATGACAATTCTACCGATATACATGTTTTCAAAATGAGAATACTCAAAAAGACAATTTTACGCGTAGGAAACCAAACCACTTTGCATCGTAATTAGATTAATTTTATTCTATTGCAAAATGACATTTCGAGCGTTTTACTTCAAATGCGCGACCAATGATTTGCATTTTTTCGTCGTGGTGACTATAGAATTTTGTGTGAAACGGGCGACAGCGGTTTTCCATACAATTGCTTTACAACATTGTTTTGACATTCGTTCTACCTAAGAAGTAGGGCTTTCGCTTTTCTGTGGTGTAAAGTAACCATTTGTCGATGTGGTATTTCTTCATGATCGAAGCTGTGGGGTGTACTGATATGGTAAAGAGCTATAGGTATACCTATACATACATTAGCATAGATACATTACTCACATATTCCAGTATTTGGCTCAATTCCGCTAAGAAAGAAATGCGTGCACCAACGTAGCCGCAATTTTTGCTTAGCGGAATATTCATCAAAATGTGCATTGTTACAGAGAATGATGAAACACATTTAGTCGACGAACTGAAGCGACAACTACGCGAGAAAGATTTGGTGCTAACCGATATTCGATTGGAAGCTTTGAGCTCTGCGCATCAGTTGGAGAGTTTGAAAGACACCGTTATTAAAATGAGGGTAAGTTCAAGTTTTTTTTAAATAAAAATAACTCGCTGGCGGCGGTTCAGCTGATGATAAGCAAACCGCAGCAAAAGTGTCAGTGATGTCGTCGAAGGTTTATGAATGTGTCCGATTTCTTCGTTGCTGATACGAGGCTTAGAAGCTAATTAAAAGCTAAGTCGCTGGAATAAATGCGCGGGCGGCGCATTCCATTTAGGATTGTCTGGTTGATGGTAGCTAGAGGCTTTTGTAGGTGCATAGTGTGTATTGTCAAGCGAGACGTCAGTGCAAGACTTAACACCTCTTTCTCGGACAAGATGCCTATTTAAAATGTTCTAAAATGTACGCGTACATATTTGAATTGTATTATGAAAACTGACGTGGTTTTGACACATTTTTTGTTTTATTTATACGGGAATACTCACGTTTAATTAAATCGGATACTCCGACTATAGTTTCGATCACATCCGGTGACCTTTTTCAAAGAGTGAAAACAGAGCCCGAGAGAGTCGGAGTATTCGATTTAATTAAACGTGAGTATTCCCGTGTTAATAAAACAAAAATATTTGAATTGGTTTTTACCACTGACCTCTGTTATACAAAGTACGCTGGACTTCATATTGTCGATAGCAAATTGAAGCCATTTGATTTTCGCCATTTTGGCGCGGATATCCACCGGATAGCAGTGTGAGCATCCATGGAACTAATATTTCGTAATACTATTATTGACACAAATGTCAATTTTAGTACTGGAGATGCTCGAAAGGGTGCTTCAAATCGGCACAAAAAAAACTGTCATTTCCTAAACAATATTTAGTCCAGCGTACTTGTATATTAGAGGTCAGTGGTTTTCATATATAAATAAAATAAACTTTAAAGTATATTCAGTTGGAAATAAAGTATTAAAAAACAATAATAAAGGTCACAAGACATTTTAGTCTAGCTGATATAAAGAGATGTGGGAATTTTGTACCTACTACTACGCCACCTACGTCTGGGAAATACGCCACCTACGTATGGGAAATTACATTAATGTAATAAAAAGTGGAAGTAAGTAAGTTAAAAAAAAAAGTAAATGGAAATGTAATTTCCCATACGTAGTACATTATTTGCTTGGAGGGTGTCTAGCTATATAATCAAAGATTATTTGTTACTGAGGCAGATTGTACTGAACTAAACCAGCTATTTAAATATCTACGAGAGTTAATTTAAACGTTCAATCATTCCCATTTTATTCAAACAACTAATTGTTTGATTAACTACCTATTGAACAAAATGAAATATTGATGGCTTATGGACTTACGTTTACGCTTGGTTCTTTATTTTCATGTGCATATTCCAAAGGCTTGAGTGATGTATTGTCATTATATACTATACATAATTTATCACATTCTACTGGCGCGTAAAGGCCAAGTGTCGTCGTACATTAGTAAAGTTTTAGAAGTTTTCAATAACAACGTTGACCCTTGTCGACCCTCGTTACCCAAAAATACTTTGTGCGTGTAACTTTGCCGACTTCGCGGTTAGATCAGTGTTGATAACTTTGCAGATAAACTGTGATTTTGTTCGTTAATTGTGATGTATCGTGACATTTGTCCCTTGTGTCTGTTTCTTTGGGACCATGGCAATAAAACGAAACTTTTGTTTATTTATGGTTTAGTAACACACTTTATGAAATAAAACGTAGATTGTTGCAATTATTAAAAATTACTTCATGAGCACATGTGCATACCATAATGACGGCTGTTTTTGAACCTGCAACTCTATTCTGGATCTAACAAAAAAGGCCTGTGTAATTACGTTTATAGACATTTTATATGACCTGCGTTGACCATTCCAAGCCGTCCATACAACAGACGATACTTGTTCTCGACCCTACACTAAAACAAAAAAAATATCTATGTTTATCTATTTTCAGATTCAAAGTTGCTGCCTTTTCAACGTCATACTAAACCATTCCTACAATTCCAGAACGAAATGCTGAACCTGAAACAGAACAACGAGCGGCTACAGAGGCTGGTAACGTCACGGTCCCTTGCAGGCAGTCAGAGCTCGCTGGGCACGGGCGGCTCCGCCGTGGAAGACCCTAGAAGGTTCAGCTTGGCAGATCAAGCCACTATGCACCAGGTACTGCAATATTGGCTTACGCTTTTACTGCAAAATGTCTCAATGTGCGCTTTGGTTGATGTATAGGTACACAAACAACGCACTTGATACCAAAAAAATAAATGTATTTATGAAAAAAAAAAACGGTGTCTCTCTATGGTAGAAGATCATTATTTGATACTGTCCGGATGCTATGTCCGCTTCTGTTGTGAAGTGTCGGCGTGGTAAGAAATTATCAACACATCTAACCGGAAACGGGAACTGGTACTTATGTGAGGCTGCCAGAACACACTATTGTTTTCAACTTGAGGGTAACTTGACCTTACTAGAAACTACCTTCTAGCCATGCTATGGTTACTCTATGGTTGCTAAATGATGCTCTTTTCAGCCGACTTCAAAAAAGGAGGTTCTCAATTCGACTGTATGTGTTTTTTGTATGTACCTATGGTACGCGATTACTCCGCCAATTGTGAACCGATTTTGATGATTCTTTTTTTGTTTGGTAGAGGTGTTTTGTTTGGTAGTAGAGGTGTTGTGTTTTGTTTGGTCTTCAGAGGTGGTCCCATATAAATTTAATCGATTCAGTATTTTGGTTTTTAATTCAAAATTACTAGAAAATATGAAGATGTCATCCAGGTATTCGAAGTTGAAGTCGGTTGTTTTTTTTTTGCCTTCCTTCACCGGCAGCTCAAGCGCATTGTTGTGTTTTGATTTATGAACCAACACCCTGCGGCATATGATCCAAACACTCCAGCCATCCATCGATATATTTTAATTATTTATCCAAAGTTTCCAATTCAGTCAAAGTTGTTTTTTTTTATCCCAAACCATTGCTATAATTCATTTATTTATTGCTAAAGATTGATTTGTGACAATTGATTCCACGAAGGCGCTTGTCGAAATCACAAGTGTTCAATATATTCTCCTAAAACTGCATCTTGACGGGCTGCATTGTCGTCTCGGTTGACGGTGGTGATCATTCTGGGATCCCCAAGCCGCCTACCAAGCGTGGGGATTATGGCAACACCCCCTCTATTAAAGGCCTTCGTCCAGCAGTGGACATCTCTTGGCTGATGATGGTGATGAAAATATACTACTTGCGAAATAAATTATACCGAAATCACAAATTATCTGTGTACTAACGTACCTATACAAACTTATACTGTGAAGCACATCTTGACGAATAAAACCTTCTGTAAAGTGGCTCAAAACCTAATCAAATCACTGTAAGTCCGTGCAAATAAACCCCAAACTTGTATCCACAGGCGGCAATGGACATCCACTCTCAGCCACTCGATTTAGACTTCAACTGTATATCTTCGACCCCCACCATTGACTTCTCTAAGAAGGGTTCGCCTAAGTCTACAATGGTCGAGCCTATCTACGGAAACAAAGCCGTGGAGCTCAATGAAAACAGCGAGGCGTTGTTGGGCGCCCTGAACGGGGCCAGCGAGTTGTTTGCGAACGGACTAGCGGGCGACCGGCTCAGTGGGGACTACGACATCAACAGTGTGCTGCCGCCGCCGAAAAGTCGAGAACTCGCTATTGGGGAGAGCTATTCGGATATTGGTAAGAATCATCTTAGCTGAATTTGTTATACTTAGTGACAGGCTTTATGTATTTAATCCATAGACTGCAAGAAAAAATATGAAGTCTGGCAGGACTTTACAGAAATTTACAGCGCCATCAACGCTTTAGTTGATAGCTTAAACAAGTTTGAAAATTATGACGGGTAAGGCAGAGACTTCTGTAGCTTAATTGGAAAAGTTGTTGGGACGGAAACACAGAGATTGCTCGTAAGCAGGTTCAAGTCGTGCCAGAGGTAATACATTTTCTTACTGTATAGTGTATATGCATTAAAAACAAAGAAATACCTAAAGTGTTGAAACACGTCTTATAAAATACTAGCTGCGCCCTGCGGGGATACCCGCGATTGTTGGGACAAATAATAGCCTATGTTTTATTCCAAGGTATAAGCTACCTCTATACCAAATTTCATCCAAATTCATTCAAGCCGTTTCATCATGAAGGAGCAAAAAGGCAACCTGCAATGCAAAAAGGTGACTTGGTGATAGATTTACATCTTGAGAGTGATAGCTATAGCTAGCTATTATTGCATGATTATGGTATTTTCAACCGACTTCAAAAAAAGAGGTTCTCAATTCGACAGTATGTTTTTTTACGTATGTTACGCGATTACTCCGCCAATTATGAACTGATTTTAATGATTATTTTTTTGTTTGGTAGGTAATACTTCAGAGGTGGTATAAGTTTTATCGAAATCGGTACAGTAGTTTGGTTTTTAAATCAAAATTACTAGACAATATGAAGATGTCATCCAGGTATTCGAAGTTGAAGTCGGTTTTGTTTAAAAAGCGTGTTATTTAGATTACTGCTCGTTATTCGGGGTTTATTTCGAAAACTTCTCCTGTGCCTTGCCTTTTAAAATTAAATTAAAAATATCCAACTCAAGAGTTAATACCGCTTAACTTAGCCGCTTAGTTAACGGCTTTTGGCAAGCTTTGATTTTTCTATTCAAAACGGAAAACACATTACGTATAACTACGCCGGCTTTTGTGCGGAATAATCATGATCATCTCTCGTTAACGCGTTTCCATTGTAGGTAACACGATATAAACTCAATGGTAACACGTAAAAAATTGTTGTTACAAATCTCTTTCATACAGATTAATGGTACATTTCTCTGTAATAAAAAAGAAACTAGAATATGATTTACGACTGGAAGCAATAATAGACCCGGAAACGGTTAGAGAGTTAAGAAATAATCATAGTAAGTGCGAACCTGCGTACAATCGATCGGCAGATCAATCGTTCAATATAATCGGGTGAAGGGAACTTTTTCGTAAACTCATAACCTTAAATAGACCTTACTAATTGATTTAACAACATGAAATTTAAGTACAGGTCAAAAACGACCGTGTTTTCGACCGACAGTTACTGCTACTTAAAATATGTTAAAGTTCTACTATTATTTACTGGATATTTACCGTGATTATGTTGTGAAATGAGCTCCAGATATTATCGCGGTAAATATCCCATAAATAATAATAGAACTTTATTAAACAACCCCACCCATCAGCCAGAAAACGTCCACTGCTGGACGAAGGCCTCCCCCGTAATAGTTGCCATAACCCCCACGCTTGGCAGGTTGCTGTTAAGTTAAGGTTGCAGTTAAGGATATACCCAGGTCCAGGTCCACCCTGAGATATAAGATGTTAAATCGCTTCAAACCCAGTAATTTCTCTGGTAACATTGCCCTTCACACCGGAACACAGTAATGCTTGCACACTACTGTTTGGCGGTCGAATAACTGGCAAATGTGTGGTACTTCCCCAGGCGGAGTCTGCAGTAGAACCCTACCCTAAACTATTTGTAAATAGCGATTGTAACGCTATGTTTTTGATTGTAGGTGTAGCTGACAGTCAAGGCGACACCACTGACGGAAAGAAAATCGCCATAGCAGTATACCTGGGACAGCCAGAGACATTCCAAAGATACTTCGAAGAAGTCCAAGACACGCTCACAGAGTCTGAGTGCAGATTCTACGCGAAACAATCGTCTAGCTCCTACAACCACTTCGAAAAACAATCCAGCTTCGACTCGCCGCGGATGTCGCAAAACCACAGCCCGGAAACGGAAACCCAAGACTACCCACCAGTAAACAAATCCAACACGAACAGTCTAAAAAGCAACAAGTCCACCCACAGCAGTTCGTATAAAAACGTGTACAACAGTGACTCGACAATAAACTGCAACGAATTCACAATAGCGTACACTTACATCTCAGGGAAGACGACTTGGCAGAACTTAGATTACATAGTTAGAAAAACTTTCAAAGATTACTTGTCTAGAATAGACTTGGGAACGAATCTCGGTCTAAACACCGATTCGGTGACGTCCTACCACCTCGGGGAGGCGACGAGAGGCCCCGAAATCGGATTCCCGGAGCTTTTACCATGCGGGTATATTATCGGAACTGTGAACACGCTGTATATTTGCCTGCAAGGAGTCGGGAGCTTGGCGTTTGATAGCCTTATACCAAAAAATATTGTTTATAGGTAAGTTGTAATGTTTTTATGAAGGTTGTTGACTTCAATTTCGTATGTGTATTAAGTTTTATAGCCCAGGGGCAAACCGCTTGATTGAACGATTTGTTTTTGGGTCGATGACCATTAGGAAAGTCTGAACTGATACGAATGAATCGGCATTTTTAGGCATACGTGCAAGTGTAGCCTTGTGACTTAATATGGTATAGGGTGTGTCTTCGTGTTGTTTTCCTTAACTCCCATAAAAGTCTTCGCCACAAATGAGGCTTGACTGTTAGTTACTTCGTTGACAATGCATCAATCTTTTTTACAACACATGAACAATGTGCAACGCCAATCCTATCAGAGGAAAGAAAAAAATAAATACTAGTGTAGCTTAGGCTCACAGATTATATTATAATACAATTATAAACTAAATATACTTTGTTGGAAAATCGACACGCAAAGCCAAAGCCTTTAATACATATTAATTGTTTTTTTCTTTGTTTCTTCACATTAATAGCCCGTGGTGTAGCATTAGATAATAGCGGGTAATGCCTTCACAGATACGTATCATTACTGACTGAACATCGGCGCGTGATTCTCTGCGGGCCGAGCGGCACGGGTAAATCTTACCTGGCGGCGAAACTGGCCGAGTTCTACGTCCAAAAGACGCAGAGGAGAGGCAACCCTGCCGAGGCTGTCGCTACTTTCAAGTAAGTTTAACAAACTAACAAATTGTTAGTAAATAAAATCTGATCGTTACCTTAAGCTACGCCGCGTTGTAGTTCTAAGCCCATATTAACTTATGTATAGCAGTTTAAACAAAAAAAAAACATTTATACGGGATTACAATCGAAGAAGTACTTCTTCTGATACTAGGAAAATTATGATCTACAAATTTTTTTTTTGAAATAATGTTGTTAAAATCGCTATACTTCATTTATATTTTGTGACGTTATTTATGGTATATCAGATATGGTATATGGAGTAGCACAACCCGGTACACGTCGCATTTGTCAGACACAATAAGTAATTTAGAATATAAAGATAAAGATAAAAAGAACTAACCACCAAGAGTACCATACAGTGCGGCCGCGTAAAAGGGCGGGACACGAGCAGTTTGACGCGACTCGCCAGCTCCATTACGAGCAGCGCTGGGCGGTTTGTGTATCTACGCTACCCTAAGCTAGTTCCCCGCACGCTTACCGTCTGCGCTGACGCTAAGCGTAACTATGCAACCGCATCTTTATTTTTATTACTTCGTAAATCTAACGTGCTGTGAACGTACGTTCCAACGTCCCCTACGTTGGTTGTAGGTCTATTGCGAGTTTTATCAAAACAAAACCGTTCAGTCATTTTGGCGTGTAGAGGTATATAATAATTATACACAACTCACGCATACCGACAAACTTTCGCATTTATAATAATAATGTGATTGACCTCCAGCGTGGACCGCAAGTCGTGCAACGAGCTGCGCGCGTACCTCGGCAACATCGCGGAGCAGTGCAGCGCGGCGGCTACGGGCGAGGAGGCGCCGCTGCCCTCCGTCGTGGTGCTCGACAACCTGCAGCACGCCTCCGCGCTCGGCGACGCCTTCGCCGGACTACTGCCGCCCGACAACAGGAACATGCCTGTCATTATCGGTTAGGGACCACTACACTGTCATCTACTTTTCGTCGTCGTCGTCAGCCATAAAACATCCACTGCTGGACGAAGGCCTCCCCCTTAATAGTGTTTCTCCCCCTTGTGTTGCCACAATCCCCACGCTTGGCAGGCGGCTTGGGGATCGCAGAATGGTCACCACCGTTAACCAAGAGGACGCTGCTGCCCGACCTCCGGTGGGTCTGGTTGCAGTTTAAGGACATACCCAGGTCCACTACTTTTATATCTATTTTTCAACCGACTTCAAAAAGGCGGTTCTCAATTCGATTGTATGTTTTTTTTAATGTATGTTACGCGATTACTCCGCCAATTATGAATCGATTTTGATGTTTTTTTTTTGTTTGGTAGGCATTGAGCTTATATCTATAGAGTCACAAACGTGCAATAAAAATCTCCGCGCCAAAACTGCGCACGCTATGCAGTGCGGCTGGACTCGAACCTGCATACAAGCATCTCTGGGTTTCCATCCCAACTGCTTTGCCAATTAAGCTACACTTCTTACGGCCTTACTATAAAACGCCGCTCAAACCTTAGTCACTGCTTAAGATGCTCTGACAACTTCTCGCTGACGTGAAATGTCACGTGCGAGAAAAAGACAGAGAAGTTTAAGCAGTGACTAAGTTTGAACGTCGTTTTATAGACAGGCCGTTACTGTTTAAGCTGTCTTAGTTCTCTTCAAAACTTGGTATGTCTTAGGTATTTTGACACAACTATTATTTTTCCGCTAGCTCAATAAACCTGTCGGTTCCAGGAACAATGTCTCAGGCGACGTGCAACACGACCAACCTGCAGCTACATCACAACTTTAGGTGGCTCCTCACCGCCAACCACATGGAGCCCGTCAAGGGATTCTTAGCCAGGTACGTTTCTTGAGATAGTTTTTTTTTGTTGTGGCAGGACTCTACTGCAGAGTTCGCTTGGGGAAGTGCCACACCTTTGCCAGTTATTTATTAACCGCCAAGCAGTAGTGTGCGCATTACTATGTTCCGGTAAAGATTAATTTTTAATATTTTTTTTTTTTTTTTTTTTTTTTCTAATTTTCTAATCAGATGTTCAATGCGCTTGAAATCTACCGAGTCGATAGCAGGCTCCCGTCTCGCTGTAGGACGTTCTCATGCGTTGGCTGTATATACCGAAGACATTGCCTCTTCCCCAGGTACCTCCGTCGCAAGCTGTTCTCGATGGAGCTCCGGCTGGGCCGCCGGGACCCGGCGCTCGCCTCCGTGTTAGAATGGCTGCCGGGCGTCTGGTCTACTCTGAACGCGTTCCTCGAAGCACACTCCTCCAGCGACGTCACTGTGGGCCCGAGGCTCTTCCTCGCGTGCCCTATGGACTTGGAGGCTAGTCAGGTAACAAACAAAATAAAAATGCTAATTAAAAAAAAAATACAAACAGTTTATTTGTTAGAATATTGGCTTAATTTTAGGTCTTAATTGTAATTATGTACCAAATATTCTACCTTAACAGAGGGTACAGACTGATTCAAACTTAATGGCGGCTGTGAAGTGCGCTGTAAGCGAGACTTTGTAATTGTACGCACACCGCACGCTTAATTTTTCTACTGCGCAGCGTCTCGCCTAAGTTCACAGCTGCCATTAAGTTTGAATCACCCTGTACAGTGGGTTGCATTTTGGACAAAAGCGGAAGCTACATTTCCATGCATTTCTTATTTAATTTGACGTATTTTTTTTATGCTAGGGATACATGAATGACTGTGTTCCTAGCATGTGTTAAGTTCTGAAGCCGCCGCTGTTTTATGGAATTTGGTCTCTTAACAGTATGAAATAGATGAGAAGGTTACATTTGAAAAGTCATGCAAATAATATCAAAATTATGTCATTGGTATTTGTGGTTTTGTGCGTGTTTGTATGTTTGTTATCTCTTATACCAAAACGGATTTGAATGAAAGTCGGAATGGAGATTATTGGCTTTATTTCCCGGAAAGCATAATTATAGGCAGCTTGTTATCATCGTCAACATCATCGACGTATTCCGTACGGCTTAGCCAGTACAAAAAGAACTTGTTTGTTTTTGGAGACCATATTTGTTTGTCAAATATTGTCGTCGCTGCCGCATAGTCTCGCTTTTGCTTGTCAATTAATAAGAATATTGTCGTATAACCACAATGTTCTCCTATCCAGGCGTGGTTCGCAGACGTGTGGAACTACAGCATAGTTCCGTACGCCTCTGAGGCCGTCCGGGAAGGCATCGCGCTGTACGGGCGGCGGCGGCACGCGGCCACCGACCCGCTCCAACACGTGAAGGCGACCTACCCGTGGCGGGAACCCAACCACTCCCACGTAAGTACCAATTTCACCTTCTTTTTTTCTTCTTAGTTTTTGGCTTCGCACTTTGTGCATTCAGCCAGTGTCAAGTATTATCATTTTTCGAGTTTATTTATAGTATCAAGTTATAAATATGTGTCATCAAATCACGGTCAGTCACGAAATTAGTCACAGTCGAGTCTAAGTCATGCCCTAGTAAAGTTGTGGCGACTTTACTATGGGCGTTTACGGAGTTTTGAAAACAACACGAAAATACATGTTTCACCACATTATACCAATTGCCCACACACGTGCATGTAATTCAACACTCAATGAATAAAACACCAAGTTTAAAATAATAGAATGCACCGACATGATTTTTCCGTTTCCCAAAACTCGTCATCAATATCATCAGCCTAAGCCTATCATAGACGAGTCAATAATCCGCACACAGGTATTATTGCACAGCCAATAATCCGTTTACATTTTTAAAAGGGAAACGCAAAAACAAATTGGACTTACTGTCGTAATTCGGGGAACAGTCAACGCGTATTACTGGCTGTACATTACTGGCCGTAGATTATTGCCTCCCTCATACACAATTGCTAGACATATGGGCACACCAATCAGTCCGATCTTCGGGTTTCCGCTTCCAACGAATATTCCATCACTCTTATTGCAGGGCGTCCAACGCGGTGTTTGGATTTGTGGTCTCCGCTCTAGAATACGTCTTATTATACTGTTATCGGTTATGCAACAGATATTACCAGCCCACTGCCATGTAGCTTACTAAGGGCCGGTTTTTTTGATCCGTAGTTAAGCAAACTAATAGTTAAAAACTAACAAATTGTTAAAATCCCAATAATTCGGTTTTTTGATTCATAGTTAGCATGACCAGTGGTCAAAAATTTAACTAATGGTTAGCTAGTTAACTATAGTCAGTTTAACAAATGGTTAAGTCGATTTTGACCACGGATCGAAAAACCGGCCCTGAGCTATGTCAGTGACTTAAGTTCTCAGGCAAATTACTTCGTTATTTCAACTTTGAAGTTAGGAATGTTATTTAGGTTAATGATAAACAAAAGTGCCCCTGATGTTGTCTGGATGGCTTGTCATCTCAGCTGGATGACTTATCGATGTTTTTAGTTTTTTTCTAGTTCTCGGCTCGGGCTATCCTAGTTAGGACAGCGACAATAAATTCATACATTGTTGTTTTTTCAGACGTTGCGAGCGATTACAGTCGAAGAAATCGGAATTGAGGAATCGAATGCAGATCAAAACACAAACAACAATCAAGATCCATTGGTAAGTATTTTCAACAATACCCAAAAGTACTTTTTTATACGTATGGGAAAGATGCTTTCACTTCATGGATTGCCTTAGGATATTGTTTAATTTGTGCTCAAACAAAAAAAAACTTTGTTATAACCACAGAAAAGCGAAAGCCCTACTTCTTAGGTAGAACGACTGTCAAAACAATGTTGTAAAGCAACTGTATGGAAAACCGCTGTCGCCAGTTTCAAACAAAATTATATAGAAACTGCGACGAAAAAATGCCAATTATTGCTCGCGCGTTTGAAGTAAAACGCTTGTAATGCCATTTTGCAACAGATTAAAATTTATCTAATTACGATGCAATGTGGTTTGGATTCCTACGCGTCTGTTTAAATTGACTTTTTGAGTATTCTGTTTAAAAACATGTATATTGTTAGAATTGTCATCAAGCGCATTTGCACTCAATGTCGCCTAGCGCGGCCCGTCACATTTCCGTTCTATTCACTTCTCTCTTCAGTGGTTAAAACACCTCTAGAATTGATCTTGACCCTTGGAATTTGTCTTGGCTTTGGTACGAAATTAAGGTCGGTTTCGACCCACCTGCCCCATTATCACGAGTCTTCAAAATGGCGGAGGACTATGCATTTGACTATACAATGGCAATCTTTGATTTTATAAAGCCAGGGATACTGTCATAGGAATTGACCAAATGTAGACGGTAGATTGAACCAAATCGTTCCAAACCAGATTTCAATGTTATATTGTAGTCTTAAAACTTCTTTATACTTAGTCAGCGCCGTATATCGAGTTGACGAGAACATTTTTATTAATCGCTTATAGGTAATCGCCCATTGTTTGTAAATCTAATATAACAAAAGGCGTCAAGCTGGTGAGTTGCTTTACTTACATAAGATAGTCAACTCGACAGTGGACAGCCCGTTCCTGTTAGGCTTGATAAATTTTAATACCCTACTTAGATTGAGGGATTGTCGAACTTTTACCATTCGCCTAACATTTAGAAATAATATCTCACACAATATCCCGCGGATGTGTCGTTCCTATAATGATCTAATTCGTCGTAGCGCCCGTGACGATAACAAATACAGTGATGATCTGGATTTATTTGGACTCAGTTTTGGTCGATTTCGGAACAACATCTATAAAATAATTAATTGACAGTATAATTTTAGGATAATCTATTATATGTGTATTATATATTAATGACTCATTTATCTATTTGTAGTTTAAATAATAGTATTAAATAATTAAACTCGACTTCAACAGTTCTATTAGTTTAGGTAGGTAGGTACCAACGATATTTATAACAAGCCCACATTGGTCTAGCTCACAACGTTTGTTATTATTGTTTTGATATATATATTATTATTTTTTAAGTGTCTAAATTATGTAATATTTGCAATCCGAATCTACTGTTTTAGCCATGTCGAGCGCTTGCTATTTTGGATCATGGGATCGTTCTGTATTTTTCAACTTGTTTACTGTATTATGCAATTTCTATGATCTGTTGTAAGTGCCTAATAAATTAATAAATAAATAACCCTTTTTCACAGTTGAACATGCTAATGAGGCTGCAGGAAGCTGCAAACTACAGCGGAAACCAAAGTCAAGACTCTGACAACGCCAGTATGGACTCGAATCTCACTCACGATAGCTCAATGGGGAATGAAATATAACTTCCACCTTCGCATTGTATTAGACTCTGCTGGTATTTATCGGCTACACTTGCTTTGTAACGAATTCCAAATTACCAGCAAAACTATTTGGTTAGACTTGACGTATGCGTGCGTATAAAGACACGATAAATACGATGTAAAAAAAGCCAAATATTTGCCATACTTACTGTTTTACATTATTTATTTTCGTACACTAAGTGTAAAATTAATTTTGATTGTTTATTAATCTAAGAATCATTTTTCAGTGATGTTATTAGGAAATTGTTTTTTTTTTAATCACTTGAAAGGATAGTACTCTGCAGTATTTGCTACAAAAAGCAAATATTATTAGTGAGAGTATTTTCGTCTTTCCCAAATTTATTTTGCCAATTATAACAATTTTGTTACAGTATTTCTCTTCTAGTAATTATGACTATGAACGAGAAAACAATAACAGTGCCTGGAGCGATATTTTTTCCACTTTTATAAAGAAAAATCATACTATGTAGGAACTGTTACTGTTTATATGAAGCATTGTGGCTTTTAACTATGTATTGTTATATTTTTTCAGAGTTAGGATACGGACCGCATTTGTATTAACTGTGACGCGTATGTATATGGAAGTGTAATTTTTATACAATTTTCATATTAAAACTCATGTACCTACTAAAGATATTTAAGTGTAAATATGTTTAATATTTTTTTTCTATGCTACTTTAGTGACTAACCGCTATTATGCCATAAACATTAATTTTGTATAGAAATATGTAACAACCTTACAGTTAGTTACTTGTTCGATATGGATTGACTTGTGTGCATATGAAACGTGATATCTACAATCTATGCTTTACAGAAATTGTGAAATAAAAATTGATTATAAAAATATTTTGGTCTTTTATTTTTACATTCTAGAAATGAAAAAATGAATGAATGATGAGTAATCGCCAGATCTGTCAGTGGGGCTTCCAGGGAACCTGAAATGACCCAGTATTTCCGTTGTCCTGTGGCTCACAATATTTATTTAAATAAAAAAATATAAATATAATATCTTGTCACTACACTGAGAAATTAACTGAATATTTTTACATTTTGTTTAATTTATACGGGAATACTCATGTTTAATTAAATCGGAAACTCCCAACTATAGTTTCGAAAACACGTCAGTTTTCCTAATAAAATTGAATATTTTTAATTGAAAAGTACTGGAACACTTATATTATTTCTATTTAGAATTTCGGGATAGCTCATTGCCTAATTCCTCAGTATGTTGCGGTGCTCGAAAGGAATTGGCCCTATTAAATAGGGTTTAGTGCCAGTTGGCCAGGAATAATCATAAATTAGATTCAGATTCAGATATTTATTGCTTCCATAGTGTACACAGAATTATAAGCTTGGCAAAAACAAATGCATAGAAATATATATTGTATAGAAATTAAAAGGGACGCTACAATCGCAGTGAGGATTCTGGTGTGAAGGAAATTAAATAGCTCGAAATACTAGCAGCCCTGTATAGTACATCTGAGAAAGATGATTGGATGAATTCACCCACCGATGTGATTACAGTATTACTATGAGAGAATAAAGAAGTTTATGTTTCATGACTTTTTTGCCAAGCTATATTCATTAGCCATATAAATATAAATAAAATATATATTGTATTAAAAAACAGGTTCTTAAGAAATAAAGTTTATTATCAAATTATGCTAAGCAACACAGCATAATTACAAATACAGTACTCATCAGAGATAGTTGGTGAGAATGGAGCAATTTGGACGGAACCAGTTTGTAAATAGGACTAGAATATAGACTGATTGTCAAAGGAACATCATGAACTTAGTGAATCCTAGTGAAATTAAGGCACAACCGTTTGTGTCGCAAATATCGGAAACCATTACTTATATTGCTAGGGTACAGCTGCTGATAATAAAACAATCCAATCATCAGAGCTATCGATTAAACATAATTTATGCAGGGTTATAAGCTTGGGCGTAATAAGCCGAAGGGGAGTCATTGTACTCATCATCGTGAACAACTTTTACTACAGGGCTAACCTTAAAATCGCGAACACATCTGCCGTTTTACAGAAAAGGTCTGACAAAATGAATAGTGCACCCCAAGCTTATTTATAACCCTATAACTTGGATATAGATGATCTATTAAAATGTAGTAAAGACCTGTAGTACAATAATTTCAATTTTTCATAATGAATACAATCTATTTGCTGTTAGATGTTCAATGAAAACACATTATTTAAATTTTATTCCTTTAAGTACCCTGTTCTGGCTCAATTGATTATAGTAACATTACAAAAACAAGGCAAATAAAAAAAACTATATTTTTTTTGTTAATGGCCGATTTTTTGAGGAAAAAGTAAGTTCGTATGGGCAATTGCCAGCCCTAGTGTCAGAGTGAATATGCTGCCCGAAGGCCTCTGACATGGCTGATTGTTGTTGTTATAGAAACTAGTACAAACAACCGGGACCAACAATTTAACGTGTCATCCGATCCACGGTAACGCTCAGAAATAAATGCCACTCACGGTCACCCATCCGAAGACTGACCGGATCGTCCGTTGCTTAACATCGATGATCGTTTAGAATCACCTAGAAAGCTAAGCCAAGAGCGCTACAGAAAAAAAAAAATGAATCTCATTGTAGATGGAGCTGACCAGACGTGTCTGTCATTGTCAAGTTTTTTATTTTAGTGCCACAGATCAAAAATATGATGCTATTATTGACTGGCACGTAATGGTCAGCGCCGTCTATCGAGTTGAAGACTACTTTTTATTTTTAATTGCCTGTCAGAAAATCGCCCATTAACTGCAGCTGTAAAGCGAATTGACTTTACTCAGCTACTGTACCCATGCTAGTGACTAGTAACTATATCATAACAAATTTCGCTTTTTATTATACGGAACATAGCTCTTAAAATTACGGACATAAAACAGTACACAAATAAATGCAAAATCATTGGAATTTCTCATACTTTACCCAGCCTGAGAGCAATAAAAAAATTAGACAAGTGAATTGTAATTAATAGTAATTATATCTAGGTATAGGTACATGAAAATAAGTACTAACTATGCTATACATACAAGTAAACTTTAAAACCTTTAACCTATTTTAATATTGGTGTTTCTTTAACTACGCAGCTAGAAAATCTACAATGTTATCAATTTGTACCAATGAATACTAATTCTATATTATCACTGCATTCTGAATTATTTTAATTTTCCAAAGGAACAATTTTTTTATAGTTTAGTATGAATTACAATTGAATATTGCTTTTATAATTTTATTATTAGTGGAGTCACAGACATAAGGCTTTAAAATAAGGCATTATTGAATTGTATTGGCAAATTGATTATATACAATCATACAATACAATCATACGTCTTCTGTAGTACTAAATTACAGAAAAACTAAATTTTAAGTAGGGAAAATTATCTAATGCCAAAGAAGTTCTATGGGTGTATGTAAAGTATGTTGATTTATGTTAATGACCATTTATAATAATATGCAGGCATGTTTGTCTGTTTGTATGGAACTGCCTGTAGCCTAAAAGGCCATTTTGATGTGTGAGATAGCAATAAATAAGATTTTATGCATGTTACTATTGCTGCGTTCCGTAATGCGCTAAAAGTGATAATATTGTGAACCCGACCAAATTGAATAGTCACAAAATCAAATCAAAGTCCATATATTTTGTGACTATTCAATTTAGTCGGATTCGCAATATTATCACTTTTAGCGCATTACGGAACGCACATAGGCTGTAAACTACATAAATTATTTTCTTCTAAAAATATGTTTATGTGTATAATGAAATTAACAACAGGTTAATACTACAGATAAGTTTGCTTAATTTTCTGTCTTTTATGATGCTGTCTAAGGGACTCACAATAGAATTATGGCCTTAGTTGACAATGATATCGCAAAATTGCTAATGATAAACTCTTGAAAACATTTTCATTCTTGACTGATAAAACCAATTTGGGTACATATTGCACAGTAAACACACCAGGGTTGTAGACTGTTGTGAATTCCTTACTCTAAATCAGAACTTTAGACTAAAGAACTAGGAATTTTCCCATGTGCAGGTGGCCTAACGGTACAAATTTGTCACATGCCTTTATTGTTATTAACTTGCTTGTAGAGTTACCAAGTAATAGTATCTCACTAAAGCGCCAGTGATCCTGATCCTCTCTCCAGTACATTAGAGAGGAGTCAGTTCTAAATAAATACACACCACTTACAAATCATCAACATTATCTATGAACATGGGATTGAAATTGTTCGATTGAGTTATGAAGAGGACTGGACTGCCCTGTATGAATGCTTGCAGGGGAAATACCGTTAAGATGTCCCAAGGACATCAGTCCTGACCTTATACATAAATAATAGTTAGTTAGCATTGGCGGAATGCCCTAGTGTCAGAATTAAAGTGCCATTTGAAGGCCTCTGACATGGTTTTCTCAAATAGTAATAGAGGTAGATACTGAAAAGTGGGAATGCACAATACCCTCTTATTTCAAAACATAGTGCATGACTATCGCCTCCAAAGCGAATAAGAAATGCAATAAATTGTTTTTCAACAATTAATCTTAAATTAGTTTCAATCACTATGAATGTCCAAGCTAAGATTTGATAAAGAAGGAACTGGTGATTCAGTATAATCTCCAGAGTCGTCACTATTCAATTTACTACTTAAATGTGGAGATTTCTTCTTAGAACTGTTGCTGAGTATATTTGAATTAATTGGTGACTTTTCATTACTGTGCTCATCAAATGAAGAACTTTTCTCACTTATTAAATCTGCAACATCTGATATAGAAATAGAGCTGTGTGAATTTTGGTGGGGACTTGCTGTAAGAGTTTTTTTTCCAGTTACAACATCTCTTGATGTATCAGGTGATGTTTGCTTATCAGACTTTTCCTTGTGTCGTGATCTATGAGAAGTAGAAAAGTCATAGCTATAGTCTGCCGCTTCATCTGATTTAGTAGAGTCTTGCGATAGTTTACTTGCCATATCTCTCTTACGGCTATCATTCTTCGCTGATAGTGAAGACACACTACTTAAAGTAGCTGACTTACTTGAATCGGATTTCGAATTATCACTGCTCTTTTTCAAAATGAGCTTATCTAGTGGCTCATTCATATCGGTTGTTGGTAGGCCTGATGTGTTGAGCATTTTTTCATCAATAGAGCTGAACGGTTTCAGTTCCACATAAGATGTTGATTCACTACTAGTATTACCAGCAACTTTTGAAAAGTAATTTGGTAAGTTTAAGCCATGTCGAGGTGAATTATCTATTTTAGCTAGGGGAACTCTCGGTGAGTTATTACGGTTTTGTGTCTCTATAACATGTTCACTAGGTATGTACTCTGAAGCACTTTTACCTCTAGATGAATCAGTCGAGGTGTCCGTGTCCGAGTTATCTAAATGAAGCCTTAAATGTAGTTTATTTCTCTCGTCTATAGAGTTATCAGATTGAGAAGTGCTTGTGGCACTGCTCTGTGAATCTTCATGCACAATATAGGAACTGTTCTGGTCGTCTTTATCCATATTATTATCGCCACATTCGTGTTGTTTTTTATAAATACTTTTATCACTGAGATTATTATTTAGTTTCGTAAAGTTTTTGATCAGTGTCAATAATATAGGCTCTTTTTCGTTCCCCTGTTTGCTGAGGTTTAATTTATCGTACAAAGCCTTTTTCCCCTCATACTTGTAATCTTTTCCTTGACGTGACTCAGACTTGTACACAAACAGTGTGTTCTTAAGGTTACAGAACTCCAGAAACTCGTGGATAATAGAGAGTGAGTAAACGCCTTCGGGTACCTTTAATATAGCATCCAAGGTCATATTGTGTCTCATATTCTCGCATTCGTCTTCAAAAGCGAGAAAAATATTTGCTCGCAACAACGCACGAATTTTTGCAAGTGAACCGTTCTTCTCCAGAGCTTCTATTACCATGTCTCGTAGTTCAGTATCTTCTGTTTGAGCCATTTTATTAGTTAAAAACCAGGAACTACTGTTTTACACTACAAAAATAAATAAAAACACAAAATGCATTCCGGAACGAAAACACGCTTGAACGCAAAACTTGTTTTGAATATATTTTTTCTTCTTTCCTTTTCCTCGAGTATTATGGCGTCGCACTTTGTGAATTTGCCAGTGCCAAATATATCAAGTTTTTGATAATTAAGTACATATTTTAAGCTTGGTGTATTTGATTTACTTCTTTCTCATTTCAAGTCGAATAGTCGAATGAATCTTACCTTTACTCAGAGAAATTCCTTAACTAAGTGTACTGTCTCGTTTTGTAGTTCGTTTTAATGTTAAAACTCTGCACTTCAAAGAATATTGCAGTACATAAATAACCGTACAAATACAAACTCTCTGCGTTTGATGGCCTATCTTTCTATGTGACAGTGGCGGATGGCGATGGGTCAACTCGGTTTAGGAACTCGAGTTAACTCGAGTTGAGTTTATTTCTATATTCTTTTTAAGAGTTTAATTCTTTATTCTATATTTCTATACAACAATAATACAGCAAAAACAACAACGACAATCACAACGACAAGTATTGTCGTTGCAATAATTAAGCAATTTTCAAATTGCATTATTCAAATCAAGTTGGCTGGAGAAAATCTTCTGCTTCAAATATCTAGCTCGTTCAGTCAACCTGAGTTCAATCAAACTCGAGTTGACTAACAATGACCTTTTGCAGAGTGAAGTAAACTAAACCTAGTAGTTATCTTCGTCCATTCAACTTGAGCTGCAACTCGAGTTGACTCGAGTTACTTATATTTCAATTCGGTTTGACTCGGTTTAGCAAAATCTCGAGTTCGCCCATCGCTAGTGGCGGAGTTGTGAAACATCTCATAGTAAGTCACAGTTATTACGTAGTATTTACTTACTCTATGGTCATAGTCAAGTTCAGCCTCTGAATAGTGAATCAAGAATTCAAAATTCATACCTCCTTGAGCTTAGTCATGTCCTAATAAAGTCGTGGCTATGGTCGTGGCAACTTTAATAAAAGCTTCCTCTCCTCGGAGTTTTGAAAACAACACGAAAATACGTCATGTTCCATTACACTATCACCTTGCCCACACTTGTGCGCGTAAATCAGCACTCAATGAATAAATCTCCACCATTTTTATGCATTGTTATTATCACTCGAAAAAACAAAGTTAAACAAGTTTTCGAAAAGAATACAATGCAATGCAGCGCAGTGACATGATTTTTTTCGCGTTCCCGCCTATCCAAAGCAAAGGCGTTTTCTCCTCCTGTGTATGTAATCCAGGCCCTTCAGCCGCTTAAATAACTCTTCATCGATCATTCTTTCTCCAGACAAATGAGTCCTTAGTTACAGTTACAGTCAAAGTCACACTTATTAGCTCACGGTCAAGTTTATTCGTACCCTAGTAATAAACCGTGGCAACTCTATTATGTATAAGCTTCTTCAAAGTTTTGAAAGCAACACGATTAGACATGTTTCACCATAAAATAAAATGTACCTAACACAAAAACAAGTAAATCGGCAATAATTTAAAGCGCCACTATTTTTAAACTGTGTGGGCCTTTGATTATACCTATAACTAGATCCTCCAAGGTGTGGGCAATTGATGTGGTGAAACATGTCTTTTCGTGTTGTCTTCAAACCTTTGAAGAAGCTTGTGGTAAAGTTGCCATGACTTTACTAGGGCATGAATATACTTGACCTTGGACTTGACTGTGACTTACTAAGTGTGACTTTTACTGTGGTTAAGACTCATTCGACTTGATATTCGTATAAAACTTATTGACACTGGCAAATACACAAAGTGTGACGCCGTAATCCTCTTAGGAGGATAAAAAATAATTCTAAAAGGGTTTTTGTCAGTGTCAAAAATTCGTATTTTTTTTCGGCTTATGTATTTAGCTAGAGTTGGCTAGAGTCTTCCGACCAAAACTACCTCATCTTCGGAAACAATTTAATTTCTCTGATTCCAGTCCAATATTTAACTTATGTAGTTACATAATCTTAGCTACGAAAGTTCAATTCGTTGAGCTTAAAAAGATTACAACGGTTTGTTTATTCCTCTCTCCACGCAGCAACCAAAGAATAGGTACTATTTAGTCTAGGTACCGAGGCAGCAACTGAACAAATCAACGGAATGACGAGAACACGTTTTGCACGTTTTGGATACAGTTAAGTTGTAGGCATAGAGTAAGTAAATAATACGTAAGTTGTACGATGCAATGTAAGTAGAGGTAAGATATTATCAGTTGTAAGGCCGAAAGAGTGATATAATAATAATTATTATGACACGTTTTACCTCCAAATGCAGCTACCTGCCTGAAACATGTTGAGGAATTTTATTATCCAACCGGGCAAAACGCGGGGCACAGCCAGCAAAGAGTAGGTAATGTTAATATTTTGTGTGGATTATATTTTGGTAGAGTAGAGTTCTAGATAACTAAGTACTTACCTATCTATTTAATTTTGGTTAAGTAGATTCTGTACAATCTACTAAAACTACTTCGTATTCTTAATAGAGCAAATGTATATCGTATAATGAACGATTAAAATATTTCCATGTTACCCCCCTAGATGTTCGTCGTAAATACATTGACCTCACTCTGCTTTATAAAATCGTTCACTCCTATATTGACTCGCCAACCCTTCTTTCGTTATTGAATTTTAATACTCGGTTCAGGTCTCGTAACAGCAATCATAACATCTTCTCTTTACAGGTGTTTTCCAATAACACGTCATACTATAATCCTATTGTCAAAATGTGTCGCCAATACAATGAGATCCTTGTCTCCAACAGAGACATTGATTTATTCAATTTAAAGTTTTGTTCCTTTCAATGGCAATTAAAAAGGACATTGCAATTTAATTTAAGATTGGATAAAATCTAGTAATAATTAATAATATTTTTCTATTACAACTTGCTTATATGCTAGCTTTAATTTAATTTAATTTATTTTTGTATAAGTTTCAAAAACGAATTCTTCTTTGCCTTGTATACCTAATCCTCTAGTGTATATTATGTTAAATACTTCTATTATTAATGCAGCTAGGCATACATAGTTTTAGAATGTAGTACAGATCTTTAAAATGTAATTTATGAGATAGCTTTAAATTATTGCATTCTGTTTTGTATGTTTATTAAATAAATAAATAAATAAATAAATAAATGACGTAGAGTCGTAGCGCTAATCCACTACGTGCTACGAACACGACCAGGAAAACTCACTCATCAGCCAGAAGACATCCACTGCTGGACGAAGGCTTCCCCCTTAATAGGGAGGGGAAACTCAGGAAAACTCAACGTAAGTATATACTAATGATTATCACACGTAAAAATAATAATTAGGTATACCTACTTAGATAGGTACGGGAAATGCATACCTACCTACCGCTTACCTGCGTTAGTGCTTTGTTTGACCTGCTCAGATAACGAACATGGTTCAATAATCGGTTCAAACCAAAGTAGAGAACGGCGCATCCAGATTCCGTTTTATCTCCGCGGGCCAAGCTCGATTACAGGGGTGAAGGCTTGCGCCGGGAAAATGTGGGAAATTCAGTCAGTCGGGGCGAGCCAGTGCGCGAGGCCGTCGCTCTGTCCATCGCGCCGCAGCCTGATAACCAAAGTTTCACCCTGTTTTCTAAGCAAACATTCATAAAAACACATCCATAAACAACCAGAAATCGTGTTTTATGAAGCAAATTTACACACAGTGAAGAAAAACCGACGCAATGTCCGAATATGTGTTGAAATACTAGTGGCGGGAAACCGTTTCAACATCTCGCTTGACGTGTTGTGTCCTATGTGTACTTAGAACGGGAGGAGCCGTCTGCTCGCTCTAGAGGGCGGCCGACATGCTGGATTCGCCGTGAATCAATATTTTTGGAACGTTGTGGAGAGACCATGAGGTTCGAAGCTCAATAAAGGTACGGCAGGTGATGTTATTAATAGTTCCGTCCAGTGGCCTCGCAGCTCTAGCTCAATAACGCCCTGGCCACACGGTGGGCGCCACTATTGCTCCAGCCTGCCACTTTGCCGTGTTAGAGGTTAAGCGCAGGTCTTGAGCCCCTGACACTATTTATTTTTCAGGTCTTATGGGTTAACGGCAGGGCAAAGGGTACTTAGATAACTTAGTAGGTATGTTATTCGTATATTAATTGACACTGAAATTGAAAAAAAAAAATAATTATTTGATATAGTTTACTGCCTAGGTACCTTACTTAATTTAATTGGCATTGATGGACTTTCAAACGATTGAGAGGTTGAATTTTTAGTAAATAAATTTAAAATGATTTTTAGCTACGAGCTCTACACTTTTTATCTGAAGGTATTGTATTTGTACTTACTATTATAATTGTATTGTACTTACCTTCTAGTAGTACTTAGTATACTAATGGCAGCCAAAACAAAAAAAAAGTTTTTTTATTATTTTTTAAATTCTATTTAGTAACGAGACGATCAAGACGTTCGCCTGGTGGTAAGCGTCACGCCTGCCACTAACAGTAGCAATGCTAGAATTGTGAACTTGCGAACACAATCCTGCGCCGCACTGCACTGCGCTCGTCACCCTGAGATATTAGATGTTAAATCTCGTCATACCCAGTAATTTCTCTGGTAATATTGCCCTTCAAACCGGAACACAGTAATGCTTTCACACTACTGCTTGGCGGTTGAATAACTGGCAAAGGTGTGGTACTTCCCCAGGCGGACTCTGCAGTAAAGTCCTACCACTACAAAACAATAAAGTATCTACTTACTTCATTATTTTTTACTCAAGTTACAAGTCTCTACTTTCTGATGAGCATCACTTCACATCAAATGAATGAGCAGGACTTTAAGAACAAACACTTTATTGTAGATGAATTAACAGATAACATTCTTTACTCAGGTTGTGGTTATTAAATATTCACCCTTTTGTAAAACGTCGCCTCGCAAAGAGAAGGGTTACCTAAAGTTAAAGGAAAAAACGTATTAGAAAATTGAATTTTATAAAGCATGGAAAACAAATACCTGTAATGTGTTTCTTGTATTTTTATCTGGTTTACCTACATAAGTTTTTTGAGGTAAAATGGCAACAATAAAAAAATACGAATTTACCTATTATATAACACACAAGACAAGGTACACAACCTTTGTAGGAATCTAACGTCATGAATAGAATAGAATAGAATATCTTTATTGCTTCACTGTGTAGGTACATAGAGATGTTACAGAGTATAATGGTATCAACAGCGTGCCCATTTCGAGCGTAATTTTTTTTTGCGGTTAACAATAAAACTATTTTCTTATTACTGGGTATCTAAACTCCACGCACACAGTCGGTTTCTCTTACACGTTAATTATATTATATGCAATCAATTTCATCATCAGCCCGGAGACGTCCACTGATAGATAGATAGATTAACTCTTTATTGTACACACAAAAATAAATGATAAGAGTAATGATGATCACAACACAAAAAAGGAACTTAAAACTAGTGTTACAATTGGCGGCCTTATCGCTAAAAGCGATCTCTTCCAGGCACTGCTGAACGAAGGCCTCCCCCTTCGACCGCCACACTGTACGACAACCTGCCATTTGCATCCAGCGGTTGCCCGCGACTTTTACAATGTCGTCGGTCCACCTAGTGGGAGGCCTTCCTACGCTGCGTCTTCCGGTTCGCGGTCTTTAACTGCTGGCCTTTTGGAGAAACACAGAGTCACACAACGGGCAATGGAGAGAGCTATGCTCGGAGTTACTTTACGCGATAAAATCCGGAACGAGGATATTCGCAATCAATTTGTGATCATTAAAATATTCTAGAATTGTATAAAAAGATTTGGAAATTAGCCACGCCTTTAATTTCGTTATAAATGTGTACCACATTCTAATATTTTTATCTGGGGTAAACAGTTATAGATTTTGAAGGCCATAGCAAATGCACTTTTAGAGAACATACTGTTGTTGAACTGTAGTATACAAATATCGTTCTTATGCCTAGATCTCTTAATTACAGCTCGATTTGACTTTCACTAAAAAAGTTCATATTATTTTTAACAAATGTACAAGATTCTTATAAATAAATACCAGTAAGTATCAGAAGATTGTTGGTTATGAAGACCCCACGGAGACTGTCGGTGATATCTAAATTAAATATAGTTCTTAAGCGTCTTATTTCCATTATAAATGTCGAATTCACCTCGACAGAGTTTCCCCAGAATATGGCTCCATATATAACTGAGGATAAACGTAACCATAGTAGGTATGCGTTAACGCACACTAAACCTATTTATTATTTTAGAAGTTAACTTCAAACGGGTTTGCAAGTTGAAGCGGCAATGGGCAGGCCACATCGATCAAAGAAATGATAACCGATGGGGGGGAAGGTTCTAGAGTGACGACCACGAACCGGAAGACGCAGCGTAGGTAGGCCTCCCACTAGGTGGACCGACGACATTTTCGAGTCGTGGGCAACCGGTGGATGCAAATGGCTGGTTGTAGTACAGTGTGGCGGTCTAAGGGGGAGGCCTTCGTTCAGCAGTGAACGTCCATTACGCCCACTCAGTCTCGAAATCTCGATTGTATTGGTCTATTATCTCGAACGAGATATCAAAAACGAGATTTCCTTGCAACGTGTCAGTAGTTTGGTTTTTAAATTAAAATAACTGGAAAAATAATATAATCTTCCAGTTTATCGAAATTAATATTTTCAAATTTTCAATATTTTTTCAAAAGTACTTACTTGTTATAAGATTCTATTAATGTCGTTTTATTTACAAAATATTTTAGAAATACCCTACGGTTTTCAGTTGAATTGAGATTAAGCATTTTTGATAAATTATTACGCGTAATTTATAAAGGTAGTTAGGCGAAATCTCGAAATCATCGAGATTTATCGAGATCTCGCCAGGTTGTCGGGCGAGATCTCGATTGGCCAATCTCGAGTTATTTCGAGTTGCCGATATCAACACGAGATTGCATCCATAGCGCACAGAAAAGCGAAGGCCCTACTCTTAGATATAGGTACTTAAGTACCTATTTAATTAATTGTCTCAAATCTACTGTCTGACTTCAAAGATTAACGTTTGAATTAATATTAATTAATTTAAGAGAAACTACAATAAAGTATGTAAGTACTTATAAGATAGGTAATGAGCCCCGTGGTTTCAGGTATATCCTATATATTATTCCGGGAAATAAGCTATGTCTATTCCAGTTTTGTCGTGTAGGTAAACATACAGATACACATACCGACAAACTTTCGCATTTATAATGTGATTGTCCTACTATAATTAGTAGGCGCTTCAAATTCAAATAACGATTGCAGTTTGTAAGTTTAACCTAATTTAGATCTTAGATATAGAATAAAGAACTATCAAGAGCTCCCAATACAAACTTGCCTCTGTAAGACACATGCAACATGCTAGCTTAGTGTTTGAATACTGTTATTTCTCGGAAATAACCGTGGATTCTCGCTGGAGTACCTACACTGAGAGATCTCAACACCTTGACCAAAGCGTGGTCAAGGTGCGGTTTGAAAATCCCGGTGCGGGGCTCCCTAAAGTTGTAAGTCAAATTCATAGTCACCGGTGGCGGGTTAAGCAACGGGATATCCGATGAAGCATTTTATAATGTGCCATCACTCTCTAAGTAGAAGAAAGCTAAACCTTATCTATTCAATATTGATAAAATTTTGAATTCGAGGTTAATAAAATACATACCATATATATATATATTATACGGTGTGTACCTAAGTATTTGATGAAAGTAGGTAGGTACATTCGTGAAGTAATAAAAAAATACTTTTCAACCCTAGTTAGTGAATGGCGAACTTTTAACGATCGTTTAGAAATAGCCCTCGAAATGAACAGGTTCGATAACTATTACCTACCAAGTAGTTAAGGCACGAGTCCAGAGATCTTTACCACAAAATTCGTCAAATCACAAAAACACTACCTTCGAAAACCTGGGCCATCGAAAACGATAGTGGCGAAGTGGTAACAGAGCTAGATCAAATATCGGACACATGGAAAATCTACTGTCAGTCGCTGTTTCAGGACCCCCAGTCACTTAATTTTCCTAACACTAGCCCGAATAGTGAGGAACTGGAACCTGATATTCTTTTATCTGAAGTGAGAGCCGCTATAAAACATCTCAAGGCCAATAAGGCTACGGGCAGAGATCAAATACCCATTGAAACTATAAAGACCTTAGGTGAACGTGGCGTTCATATTTTCCAGGTTATTTGTAACAAAGTGTGGAAAACAGGAGTGTGGCCATCTGAGTGGACACACACAGTTTTTACTCCCTTACATAAGAAAGGTTCCACGAAGAAATGTAGCAACTATCGCCTTATTGCATTAATTTCACACGCTAGCAAAATTTTGTTACATATTCTGAACGAACGACTGAAGGCGTATCTCTCTAAAGAAATTGCTCCAGAGCAAGCCGGATTTGTAAAGGGGAAGGGCACACGAGAACAGATTCTCATTGTCCGCCAGGTTATCGAAAAAGCTCGAGAATTCAACAAGCCAACTTATATCTGCTTTGTCGATTTCTCTAAAGCATTCGACTCAGTGAAATGGCCAATTCTGTGGAAAACTTTGCTCGAGATGGGCACACCGAAGCATCTTGTACATCTTCTAAGGTGTCTTTACGAAGAGGGCACAGCCTCAGTACGGACAGATGATATCCTATCCAGTAACTTTCACTCCAGTGCGGGTGTCCGCCAAGGGTGTATTATTTCACCGCTATTGTTTAATGTGTATACCGAGATTATAATGCGCATCACTTTGGAGAATTGGACAGATGGAGTTACAGTTGGTGGCTATAAAATTGCAAATCTGCGTTATGCCGATGATACTACTCTTTTCTCAACTAGTGCACACCATATGGAAGAACTACTTCGCAAGATGGAGCGAGTGAGCCTCGAGTTCGGCTTAAAGATTAATTTCAGCAAGACCAAGATGATGATCGTGGACCGCGCTAATAAAGATTCGGCAGGAGTCATTGAGATTGCGAACTGTAAAGTAGTCCCATCTTACACATACCTTGGGGCTTTAATCACGAATGATGGTGGGTGCATGGATGACATAAAGAGGCGTATGGCGATTACTAGGACTGCCATGGACAAAATGAAGAAAATATGGAGGAACAGAAATATTACCAAAGCCACAAAGACCAGGCTCGTGCGCACTTTAATTTTACCCATATTTCTATACGCTGCAGAAACGTGGACGCTGCGAGAGATTGAAAAGAAGAAGATAGACGCTTTAGAGATGTGGTGCTGGAGAAGAATGCTTGGGGTATCGTGGACCGATTTTCGCACAAACGTCTCGATACTTCAAGAACTCGGTATCAAGCAGCGTCTATCTGCTATTGTACAGTTCCGCATACTCGCCTTCTTCGGACACGTTTCTAGGCGAGACAGCCATTCTATAGAGCGTCTTGTCGTCCAGGGTAAAGTGGAAGGGACAAGACCACGTGGAAGGTCACCCATGCGATGGACTGACCAGATAAAATCGGCTGTGGGCGGTCCCGTGCATGAGTGTACTCGATTGAGCTCTAACAGGGAGAAATGGCGAAATATCGTGAGGCGCATCACATCTGCCCCTGCCAATAATACTTCATGACGACCACGACCGCTCTGCCAAGAGCGTAGCGACTAAGAAGAAGAAGTTAAGGCAACAATCAGTTAGTAAATTGGTAGCTTATTCGCCCGTGCGTATTCTTAAACGTTATTCAGATGCGAATGTCAGTAATATTCACTATGATAATGTTTAGTTTGGGCTCTGGATAGCCGATAACTAAGTAGGTACTTATATAGTATAGTAAGTACCTAATTACCTAAATTACACTTTTCCGGCCTTACTTTAAGACGCCGTTTAAAGTTAAATGCCGTTAATTAATAATGGGCAAATCATTTTTGTATATCTTAGAATTTGAATGACGTTAGTTAACTTAAGATGAGTTTTAATTAAAGACCCTACCTAAATAATTTAAAGATGCTCTTCCTCAAAGTAAGTCGCATAAAAATGTCGGTAAGTATGTATCTACTAGCTACTTTCAACATCACAATTTTTTTATGGAAAAGTATGTTAGTAAAATCAATAGGTAATACATGAATATAATATTGGAAACCCGCGTTTCGTTTTTTTTGTTTAAACGATAGGGTCAATAAATAAGGGTTTTTACAGCCAATTTTTCAGGTTTTTGGTAACTAAAAATATAGATAGAACAACACGTTCATGACACGACAGAGCCTATTATATTAAGGATCCATTAGCAACATTTTTTAGATCTGTCAACTAAACCTTCAAAATTGGCTGTATTATTGGTGGTACCTACACCTGATAGCAGCCTGATAGCCTCTATTTTAGACGCTACCTTTTACTACAGAAATGCGAAAATAGATAAACACTGAGCTCCATACGAGTGGCGGCGACCGTAGAGGGGTCTAACTGGGTTTATTCTTGGAGACAATCGATACAAGCGTCTGCATATTTAAATCTGTGGCGTGGTGAACGGCTGGCTTGTGTGTGATGACGTCTATAAGTGAGGAGGCCAATTAGAGGAGGTTAAGCTCGATTGATTATTATAGAAGTTTTTTTAATCACATCTATTCAAAAAGAGATAGTTTATTCTTCGTAAACAGGGATTTGGTCTCCCAGTTTAAAGCTACTAAAAGTGATTTGAATTGGGAACGTGGATATATTTAGTAAAAGTTCCCCCTGCCCCTTGCCCTTGCCCTGGCGGCAATTTCAGTGGACGCCAAATCATAATACCGGCTGTTAGTTTGAACACCGTTATCCTTCTAGGATTTTATTGTACTCATCATTATGAAAAACTATTACTATGGGCCAACCCTGAAATAGCAACAAAAAAACCTGCTACTCCATACATTTTGTTCAAGTTCAATAAAATAAATTGTATGGAACTACTGATTTCTTTTCGCTATTTCACGGTTGGCCCTATAGTAAAAGTTGTTCATAATGATGAGTACAATGATATCCTAGCAGGATAACGGTGTTCAAACTAACAGCCGGTATAATATTGTTGAAAATAATAGCTCATTCTGAAGTTCGCTGCAGCAGATTGTTGGCAACATCTAATGGCGAGAACACATTTTTTGCACGTCTCAAAACGCGTAGCATTTGAGATAGTGCTACTCTCAAGATGTCAAAGTCAAGCAATTTTCAGGACTTCAACTGACAGGACTATTTCATTCATATTTACCAGATAAATTTTTAATTACTCTAGTATATTTATCTGATATTACCTCTATATACCTATAGGATAATTTTGAATTTTACAAAATGTCTTCTTCTTAGAGGATTTAGCTCTTTTTCAACATTTCTCTGGTCTGCTTTTTCAAACATATTTTTTTAACTCCTCAGAGCAAAATTAAAAAGAAAATAAGGAGTCTCGATTCTACTAAATTTGTTTTTTGTAATAGTGGTTCTGAAGCAATATTTTTTTTTGGAAAAGAAAATGATTTTAAAAATATTTTAAACAGAGTAACCTAAGTATTCCTGTCCTGGAAGACGTAGTGTAGAAAGGCGTAGAAAGGCCTCCCACTAGGTGGACCGACGACATTGTAAAAGTCGCGGGCAACCGGTGGATGCAAATGGCAGGTTGTCGTACAGTGTGGCGGTCTAAGGGCGGCCTTCGTTCAGCAGTGGACGTCTCCGGGATGATGATGATGATGACTATTCCTGTATAAATAAAAGAAAAATATCGTGTATTGTTCTGGAATTCTGGATCCTTCATGTAATAGGGATAACATCATGGTTAAGAGGGATAGGGATAATGCAAAATATAGCCATTAAACGCTTTATAATTTTATACATATTTGACAGAACAGTCCATAACTAATAGATAGCAATGAAAAAGATAAATTTGTTTTTTTGTTTTGAAAAAGATAGATTTTTTGTTTTAAGTTTAGATCTGTCCACTAAAGCCTCGAGAATTGGCTGTATTGCGTACTTGAGAAGGTTTAATTTAGCTGGAAGTGTTACGGGTGACTGTAACAGTGATCAGCTCACTGGCTTGGGTTATGGCCCGTTGATCGGTAGTCAGTGCTGCACTAACAGACCGCGCCCGGTTAACGGTCCGGAAGTAATCGTTGATTAAGGTTTTGCAGCTGACCGCGCTGTGTTAGCATTGGTGCAGTGGCATTACGTTACTGGTATCTGCTATATTTTCCATTAAAGGTTTTATGTTTTTGGCTGACATAAGTTAATGTTTACTAAACTTTTTGTTATCGGCTTCATCTTCTCTTCGAGAGCAAAAAAGAGGCCGAACTAATGTTTGACAATTTAAAGATAGTAGGTAAGGTTAACAATTTAAAAGGGTTTTTGGCGGGAACACGGAAAAATCATGTCGTTGCATTCTATTATTTTCTTAAAATTGTGTTTTTTCGCGAATTAATGATTAAAAATGGTGGTGTTTTATTAATTGAGTGTTGAATTACATGCATGAGTGTGGGCAAGTGATATAATGTGGTGAAACATGTCTTTTCGTGTTGTTTTCAAAACTCCGTAGAGCTCTTAGTAAAGTCGCCACGACTTTACTAGGGCATGACTTGGACTCGACTATGACAAATTTCGTTGAAAAATTTCAAATTTCAGTTGATTTCAACTGTGATTTCATAATATATTTTGACTTGAATAAACTATAAAAACTAGAAAATTCATAGACTTGATACTGGCAGAATGCACAACGTGCGATGCCAATAACTAAGATAACAATAATAATTTAAAGATAGTAGGTAACTTTATAGTGGTTACAAAGATGTATATATTAGGTAAGTACTGTATACTATGTCTGTAAGTGTACCTATGTGTAGTTATGGATGAAAAATTATCTATACTTAGTTTTAACTTTCTTTATCTCTTATTATTCAGAGAACGAGACAAAGAGAATGTATATTGAATGCGGTTGGTTTTGATACGATGGATGGTACTCATAAATGGTATGTATGAGCCTAGAACGATGTTATACGTAGTATAAGTATACAACATCCTTGATATGAGAAGTAGTCATAGTATCTTAAATATGTAAATAAGTAAAGTCATACATTTTCCAAGAGTAAGGCCAAGCTTATCTTAATTCTACATGTTTAAAGGCGTTTTTACAGTAATTTCAGCACTTCTTCACGTTTCATTTTGTCCTTTAGCAGGTATTTAATTTAGTGCTGGACTTGGTACTTGGTACGCGGGCTATCTCCACACGACATGCCCCTCACGGGCTCTCGGTGCGTAGTCCCGGTGCAGCTAGTCCAGCCACTCGGTGTCTCCGAGGAAGGCCAGCAGCGCGCTGACGCCGGCGCAGGCCTCCCGGAGCGTCCTCGGTGACCCAAGGATCGTTGTCCGTTGGTATGCCACGCTGCTGCATTCAAGCAGCATGTGCGCGGTTGTTTCTTATGCCTCCATGCATCCTCGGCATAGAGGGTTATCTGTTCCCCTCTATTTAGTGCTGGATAAAAATAGTCGGTATAAGATGGTAGCTCTTTGACGAAACCTAAAGGCAAGAGAACTAGAGCAATTTAAAAGACGTGTCTTTTGATCTTTTTGGGTAGCTAAGTACTTTGTTATTAATAGTAGGCACTTCCAGACAGATTTTCGATCCCCAAGCCGCCTGCCAAGCGTGGGGATTATGGCAACACCCCTCTATTGGGAGGCCTTCGTCAGCAGTGGACGTATTATGGCTGACGACGACGTCTAGATTTAGATTCTAGAAATCTTATAAAGTTCTGAGTAGGTAAAACCTTATACCTAGGTTTATTCGATCGACCCAGCTTAAGAAAAAGTACAGAAAAAACTCCAATCCTGTGAACAAAAACAGTCAATTTTGATCTTCTGTCCAAATTAAGAAATAATATCAAGTTTGCTTTCGCTCTTGTTGTACGATAAAAATATGAAAACCTTTAGCTAGGCTCAAGGGTTCAGTATCTACCGATGGTTTGGCCAAAGAAAACATAATAGAACTATATAGAGCATGCAATATGGTTTCTGTCTCCTTTGCTCTTTTACATTTAAATTCATTTATTCCAATTAGCACCGCACAAAACGAATTACACTAATGATAATATTTCTAATAATAAAGAAGACTTAAGAAGACTTTGGTAGGTAGTAAAATAAGTCTAAATAATAATTATTATATTTTATTTATAATTTGTAAACTATTTTGATGTATTATTTGACGAAATTTATTCCGGACATGCTCTGCTGATGATTATTATTATGTTGACTCACTGACATTTGTATCGATATTATTATTTTTATATTTGATTATGATAGTTTTTTTTTTCTTTAATTTAGTTTTTTTTAATATAATGTTTTAATGTGAATCTTATTATGGACTAAGTTTGAAAATAAATTATTTGAATTTGAATAATATTCTACCTACTACAAAATTACAAATTCCAAATAATACCAATACACACTTAATGTCAATCTAAAGGACATTTCCCATACACAGGTGGCCTAGTGGTACAAACTTCCCATAGTTCTTTGTATGAACTAGGCCTAAATGTCACATGCCTTTAGAATGACGAGTGGCATAATGGTATAGTACGTTCCAGATAAACCTTGCAGACAAATTTTCCCACCATTTTTTTTATTTCCCACCAAGAAGTGGACGATTCACTGTTAAACATTTCTCGTAAAATACAAATTTGGTTTGTCAGTATAAGCTAACAATTTATTACAAAAATTCAGATAAATTTGAGCTGTTGACTTGAGTGGGCGTACGCCTATGTACTTACATCATTCATTATTCATTCCTCTAATTTTCCGTCGTCGAGGCTATGAGTATTTGTCATGACCCTTAAGAGGTCTGCACGAAATATGAATTCGTAAAATTGTAATAAATTTGATTGAATATGCGTTTGGAGAAACTGAAATTTTTCGCTTTTCAATGGGGCTGCAGCCCAATAAAGTCGTTTAGATTTATTGCGGTTCCACACGTGAAATTACAAAGCTTGCACACGATTTTTCTACTCATACAAAGACTACGCAGAAAGACTTAAACTGGTAAAAGTTAGGTTTTAATACTCGTACCTCGTCCCCCGCAAAAAGTGGCAATAAATTATATATCGCCTATGACTGCCTTATAGCTCTGTTGGTAGCATGTCTGCCTTCTGAGCTGCAGGGCGTGGGTTCGATCCCCACCCAGGCAATACGTACATTTATGTGACGAAAATAGTGGTTGTTCTGTGACTGTGTGTCGTATGTATTTTAAGTACGTATTTACAACAAAAAAAAACTGTTCGGGATCGCGATTTGTCATAAATGTCACTTGTCACTGTCACAGCTTCACGGTATCATGGAGGGATTTCTCTCGCTAGCGTTATCGAACGAATGCATTGGTTTTCTTAATTAAATTAAGCAAATCCGTCGGTCTTTTCCGTCTTTGGTCTGCCCTGCAGGGTCAAATGAGTTTTGGCAGTGACAGTGACAACTGTCATATTTTGACAACTTGTATCCGAATCGCGACCCCGAAAAGTTATACAAATACAAATAGTTTATTGATAACACCAAAGTTACAAGTCAATTTGAAAAGAAAAAAAAATGTATTTTGTAACATCATTAACGTAGGTACTAATATAACTAAGTAAAGTTAATTAAAGTAATTAAAGTTAATTTCATTTCAAATATGTCACAAAAAAAATAATCACCTACTAAAATAAAATATTAATTACAAAAATACGTTAATAATCTCTTATTTTAAAATAAGCTTCAATGTCATAAAACAAATTCTCTTGTAACCACGCTCTGAGCTTGGTTTTGAAGCACCCGGTGGAAGGAGCATCCCGAATGGAAGCTGGTATACGGTTGTATATCGCGGGCCCCAAAATATACACTGACCTCTCCGACTTGACGAGACGGTGCAACGGGGTTATCAGTTGGTCTTTCTTTTTATTGCTTCGTAAATCTAACGTGCTGTGAATGCCCCTACGTTGGAACGTTTCTAGGTTTACATGGGTGAAAAGGGCTATCTGGTAAATAAACTCGCACGGCAAGGGCAGTATCTGTAGTTATATGATAGCCCCGCTGGTTTCCACACTGACCTCTATTATACAAGTACGCTGGGCTTCATATTGTCGATAGCAAATTGAAGCCATTTGATTTTCGTCATTTTGGCGCGGATAGCCAACGGATAGCAGTGTGAGCATCCATGGAACGAACATTTTATTGACACAAATATCAATTTTAGAATCGGATATGCTCAATAAGGCACTTCAAAACGGCACAAAAAACTGTCATTTCCTAGACAATATTTAGTCCAGCGTAGGTACTTGTATAATTGAGGTCAGTGGGTTTCCATAATACAAGCTTTGGTTAGTATGTGGCTAGATGGCGGTGTGATAAGTATTTATTTATTTATGGCTTTTCCGTTGGCATTGCTCTATGGCTATACCACGGTACATCAATCTTGTTATTGTATAATTTCTTATTAATTATTCTTCACCGCGCTCTTTCGCAACAAGCGTATCGAAACAGAAGCGTCGTATCATTAAATATTCACACCACTTGAACACACAATTACAAATTCATGCGCATAATTCCTTTTATATCAGTGTCATTAACTGGAGCCAACTTGAATTGTAGCGCGAGGGCATTATCTTGAATAAAACAAAGGTAACTGTCTCCGTCAAAAGGGTGAGTGGTTCAGGATCTTTATAAGGTGTTTAGCAGGATCTCAAGGGCTCTCTTTTTGGGCCTCTTGTGAATACATATTCAGGAACCTTCTTGACATGAGAGCGAACTAAGGCGAAACAAGTTTCATGAGTTGACATTAATCTATCTTTCGAAATGGTCGAAAAATCTACCTAATATCGATATTTTACTGATATTTTGTAATGTCAGACAATTATCAGTGTGTGTAATGTTCTTATATTACTTATGTTGGACCTGGGTATGTCCTAAAACTGCACCCAGAACCACCGGAGGACGGGCAGCAGCGTCCTCTCTGTGGTGAGCGTTCTGCGATCCCCAAGCCTCATGCCAAGCGTGGGGATTATGGCTACTCCTCCCTATTAAGGGGGAGGCTTTCTTTCAGCAGTGGACAATTCCTGGCTGAAAATAAGAAAAAAGAAAAAGAAAAAAAAACTGGAAGAAAAAGAAGACAATTCATTTTTCGAAACTTCGTCTAGTAGTCGACATCTTGTGGCTGATGATGATAATGTTCTTATAGGTATATATTTATATTGACATTTATTGAAAAGAAGTTCACAACTTATAAAATAATAGGCCAGTGTGTGGGTTAACCCAAGATGCTCAATCGCCCCTGGAGGATGTGCCTACTGCCTAAGCCCAGCAGTGGTGTGCCAGAAGCTGATGTAGTAACAAGAAAGGATAGCCATTAGCCATGTCTCTGATAGAGGTTTAGAAATTATGGTAAGCAGCATAATCGTAAGGAAAAGTTAAGGATGAATAGTGTAAAAGATGATTTGTGTAAGAAGTGACTGATGATGGCAGATAAAGTGTAGTGATGTGCCGATCCAACCTAGTGGTATAAGGTAAGAAAATAATGACAATAAAGTGCCTATATTATTTAAACATAAGTAATATTAGACCCTTAAAGTGGTCGCTGTATTACTGTATATTGGTAAAACTTTGGTAATAACGTATCAACAGCAGACTTTTACAAAGTTCCTTCCTCATACATCTTTGTTTACATTTCATCCCGGCTAAAGAAAGTGTTGTTGGGGCTTAGGCTATATTTCTCGTAACCGATGCTAGTTTCCTTAAGCAATATTTCAATGCCCCTATTATTTATTTGTTTATGTCGAGAAAAATTATTGCGTTGTTAAGTTTCATGAAGATATTGTTCAACCATTTATTGATTAAATAATTATGTTTTGCGCATATAATGTATAAATTACATCGATAACTAACAACTCTCCATTTTTACTACGAAAATTGAAGAGGTTTTGAGACATTTTTGTTTTATTTATACCGGATTAAGTACTCACCAGTGCTACCATCGTGCGCAGCGGCCCGTAGTGCGTAGCAGGACGCGGCCGCAAGCGAGTCGCACTCTGTTTTCACACCTTGAAAAAGGTCACCGGAAGTGATCGTACCTAATTATAATCGGAGCACGCGACTTATTAACTCACCTTTATTTAAGTCTGATGCTCCAGTTGTAGTATTCTATCTCTTAAAAAAACTTTCCACTTCCACTCCTGACAGGTCTTTCGCTTTTTCGACCTATCACTATGTAAATGCGATAAAATTAATTTCCTTAATTACAAATAATTACGTTCTACATTACTATCGAGTTAAATACACATTCGAGGTACCTACCATAACCTGAACAGACGTTTCTTATAATGGCGGTTTCCCTGTTCGCAGTTTCTACGGTAACCTTAGCTTCTAATCTGTTTTCCGGTCACGTGCGAATTGAAAAATGGAAGGGTAGTTGTGTCTCGCCGCGTGTCGAATAACAAACGATGTAATACGCTATGCGTTGTGGGCTCGATAAGTGTAGAGTCACATCCCTAAACTTTATTTGCAAATATTAATGTTATTGTTCGTTATATATAATATGATGTAGCTCGCTACGCGTGACAGCTGATATCAAGTTAACGCACATGAAGTTGTGTATTTTTTTACGGTCAATATCTACGCAAGACAATATTATACTTTATTGGTGATTGCTTACGAAAAGGGGTGTTCAAGTTCATATATCAACATCTTAACCAGAGACTAATAAACCGATTTATGAAAAAATATATTTTTTTTGGTATATTTTTACTTGATTCTTAAATATTGAAATAAACATTCCATAAGATAAATTATGACTTCGCCTAATTTTGAAACAATATATACAATCACCTTAAAATGCATTTGAACTGAGACCAAAAATATGGCAAGGAGCAAAGAAATGTCCGCATTTATGCATAATTTTCATTTTAATAATAGCATGTTCAATACCTAATAATATATACATATTAATACGCTAATTATGCTACATTTCTTGAAGATAGATCGAAAGCTTAATTTATTAAAATAATATGAACAACGCCGTCGCATGTACTCGCCGCGATTACAATATTCGTAGACCCACCGTAGCCGTAGAAACGTAGACTTTTTCGTAGACATCTACGAAAACCTCTACAATATAATAACTAAGCAGTTTGTGGAAATCGTTTACCAATATTTAATTATTTATTTGTATGTTGAGAATTTTTACACTGTGGTACCAAGTATAGTGTTATTCTTGTTATTCTGTGGAAATATTTTCCTTCTACTCCAATAATGTCAGAGGTCACCGATGCTGTGGCAAGTTGCTGGCGGGCACTATCGAGTGTATGGAGTGATCAATCACTGTGTATTTTTATCGCCACATATCTCATCATTGTGATTTGTAAATGGAGGATATTATACAGGGATACTGGTAACTTGCGCGTAACCTCTTAAAGACGTCTTTTGAGCATCAAGACAAACAACTTTTGTTCTACGAATTTTGCTTATTCAATGATTCTTTCCCATACAAAAAAAAATACGACAGGTCTCAATCATTTCAGTTCTACACAAACTATTAGTCAGAGTTCAAGCACCATGCTGCACTGTAGCAAATAAACTTAAAAGTACTACGTTAATAGTTAATAGTAAACGTAATAGTAATACAAACAAAAATAATACTTTTCATGAAATTTTGCGCTTTAGCAAAAGCGTAAAATTTCTGTGTGCGCTTTCGGTTCAAGAATTACTGTGAAGATATAAAACTGTTTCGGCCACTCAACTGTTCGAGGCGTACCATAACAATTGGTACCTACTTTTATTATAAGATACCATGCAATACAATTATCGGTTTTAGCATAAACTGACAATGATATTACGTTTCAGAAGATGTTAAAGAATATATAAATAAGCAGATAAAAATCTAAAAATAAAATACAATTATCAATCAAGTTCGAATATGAGCCAAATTGGTCAAGGGGATAAATTATGGAAGATAATAAAGATCGCGAGGTCTCAGTGCGCTGGGCACTATACAGGGTTAGATCTAATCACTTAGCATCCTTTTAAAGGCATATTCTGTACATAAAACAATCAACTTTTTCTATGGGGCCAACAACGAAATCGAAAAAATAATAATCAGCTGTTCCATATAAAAAGTTTATCGACCTTGCTCAAAATGTATGGAACAACTGTTTTTTTCCGCGATTTCAATTATGGCCACATATAGTAAAAATTGTTTGTTTTGATGTACAGAATAAGCGCTTAAAAGGATGCTAACTGATTAGAACTAACCCTGTATACTTGTTGTTTATATAGATAGATATATCTGCTTGCTACTTATCTTGTTACTCATCGTCATCATCATCATCATCATCATCAGCCCGGAGACGTCCACTGCTGAACGAAGGCCTCCCCTTTAGACCGCCACACTGTACGACAACCTGTACGGCATCCACCGGTTGCCCGCGACTTTTACAATGTCGTCGGTCCACTTAGTGGGAGGCCTTCCTACGCTGCGTCTTCCGGCACTCAGTCTCAAATAGAGTTCAAACACCCTCATAATTTATCTCGAGCGTCTTCGGGTCTGTTTCTAAAAATACAAAACAGGACAGTGTTATTCTACCGCCTTCACAATTTTGGTCTCTAATCACCGCTAATGAAAGCCTTTACGATGGCTCGTTCACTGCCGAGATAATTAAATTCCGGGGACCACTTGTTTCCAAGCACCACAATATAATTTTGCTAAAGATTAAGAAGCTGATAGGACGGAATCCTTACAAAATCCCGCTGTGTAATAAAATTAGGGATGAACAAACAAAATTCGAGCCCAGACATCATACAAACAAGCTTAGTTTTAAACTGCAATTCAGTGTTCGAGTTACAATTGGACTTTGCAATCGGTCTTACTAGTGCTCATTGTGTTATTAATGATCAGCTTCGTCCTGCGGTTTTGGCCGCCGGGAAAATACCCTGAACTTTACATTTTCCGGGCTTTACATTATAAGTTTTTAGTAGTGGTAGGAATCTACTGCAGAGTCCGCCTGGGGAAGTACCACACCTTTGCCAGTTATTCAAGCGTCAAGCAGTAGTGTGCAAGCATTACTGTGTTCCGGTTTGAAGGGCAATGTTACCAGAGAAATTACTGGGTATGAAGAGTTTTAACATCTAATATCTCAGGGTGACGACCGCAGAATTGTGTTCGCAAGTTCACAATTCTGGCACTGCTACTGTTAGTGGCAGGCGTGACGCTTACCACCAGTGAGTTGAAATAAATAGAGTAGTTATAGTCGAACAAAACTGCTTTAAAAACTGACTAGACGTTGCCTATATAAATATACTTACGCATATTACTATGCACTTTGTGAAGAAAAGGAAAGAATATGACCGACTTTATACGCCACACCTGTTGTTAGAAAGAGACAAATATCTAATTTATCTTACGGCGTAATAAGCTACACAAGTTGATTGGCCAGAGCGAGCGCCTTCGCCGCGCCGGTGTGGCTCTCTTTCACTCTCTCACACAAGACGATCTATCTATCTCGGCCATCCATTTCAAAGTGACAACAGTCGCCTTAGATAAAATAAATTTAATTTTTTCCCATTGCAATAAAAATACAGTACTTACGCGTGAAATGAATTTTTTTTTGTCTCTCACAGTGCCTGTGTAGATTGTGCAGTGTCTAAATACACAGAAAGGCATTATATCACCATCTTTTTGCTAGAAAACATACGATTAGCGGCAGCGCATTACCGGACATTCGGAAGTGAAAGACTGGTAGCGATCACGGCAATTACCTTGATTTCGTCTAGTAAATATGGCGGGGGGGACAACTCATCTACAGGTAAAAACATCTTAGCTTACCACCAAGTGATCGTCTTGCTCATCTCGTCACTTGATTGTATAAAAAACCGGGTTAAAATGTAGCCGGACGTCACTTCAACCATTGTATGCAAAAACCGTGTCGCCGTTGGTTTGTCGATTTGTTACTACGCGCAAGATGAAATCGGTAACTCCCATTTGTTCTATAGAACTGTTAACGTCATGTTCTATAGAACTTAAAAACACCTGATAACTTCCATTAGTTCTATAAAACTGTTGGTCATGGAACTGTTAGGACTGTTTTTATCCTTGCAGTTCTATGATAGAACTATTTAAACAAAAATTATACCATTGGGCCCATAGAACTGTTACGTCTAATTACCTAAATGTCGGTTCTGATGCACACCGTGTCGAGCCTTGTTAAAAGTTCTATAGAACAAATGAGCAGATTTTTGTTTAAAACGTTCTATCATAGAACTACAGCGTTCAAAAAGTTTTAATAGTTACTCGTACATGACGTAACAGTTCTTAGTAACAAATGGGAGTTATTGAATGAAATCACTAATAAAAATATAAATATAAAATAATATATTATTTAAATATAATTGTGTTATTTAAGTGCTAGCTGTTAGTTATCCTAAAAGAGTAAAATAAAATAAAATAATACAATACAGGGTTACGCGTAACGATATTACACCGAAAGAAGATTATCGTACTCATCATTAGGGTAATTTTTTATTATGGGTCTAACCCAGAATTCGCCAAAAAATCACAGCTGTTCCACACATTTTATCGAGGGAATGAAATTTTTATGTACCAGCAGATATTTTTCCCACAAAATCAGGGTTCACCCTATAGCAAATTATGTGTCAGGCACCCAGGTGTCACGTACCTAGGAACCATGGTGAAACAGAGCTACAGTACTAGATACAGGGGCCGTACCATGAACGTTTATTCCGGGACCGAATAAGCTCAGCTGCCGACGCTTCGTGAATGTGAATTTTATCGCCTCGCAATAAGGTTTGCGGTCGCGCAGTGTCGGCAGCAGAACCTATTCGATCCCGCTATAAGTGGTTCACGGTACGGCCCCAGGTCAGCTATCGAATTTGAGGCATTCAGTTACATTGTGCTTACCTGAACAAATTTTAATCAATTATATAAAAAATCTATTTAACTATTTTTTATGTTTCGTTCAATTGTTTAGATATTTGCACACGCGAAGCAAATCACAGTCACAGTCATTTACTGGGAAAAAAAATTTGACTTCTATTTCTGAATACAATAACGTACAGAAAATTGACAAGGATAATCATGGATGACCGGATAGTTTACCGTGCTTACCCAAATGTAAAATCTGTTTTCTGGCTAGATTGATATTCCTATCAGGTATCCAACTCAGTGAGCAGAGAAGTTTCAGATTAGAACGTCGTTTCTATTATTTGGGGTACGTAATAATAGAGCTAAATAAGTTTTGGATATCTATCCAAAACGCCTCGTTACTTCATGTTGACAAAACACTTACTAATACTACAGACCCTATCTATCTATTATCTACTTCTAATAGATATGTATATCTATTAGGTATACGTAATAGTAATAAGAATGAATAATAATAAAAGATAATAATAGTCAATATAATATCTATAATTATTTATCATAAACTTGATGGATGCAAGTGTTTTTTTTTTGATGATCGCTACGAATAAAGTGTCGTCATTATATATTATAATTGTTTGGCGTATGCTTAACTATTATAATATTTCAAAGTATTTTTCCTACTTTTCAATCGACTTCAAAAAAGGAGGTTCTCACATCTACTGTATGTTTTTTTTTTGTATGTATGTTACGCAATTACTCCGCCAATTATGAACACCAGTTTGATGTGTCTTTTTTTTTAGGTAAAAACTTCAGAGGTGGTCCCATATACATTTTATCGAAATCGGTTTAGTAGTTTGGTTTTTAAATCAAAGTTAATAGAAAATATGAAGATGTCATCCAGATATTCGAAGTTGAAAGCGGTTGTATTTAAAAAAAAAGCGTATTATCCAAAGAACAAGACTACGAAATCGTCTTATGAAACATCGTTTATAATTTGATTTTTCTTTGTCGTTCGTTATTTCTTTAAATTTTGACATGTCTATTTATCTTTGCGTTGGTATTAAATAGATCATGTCTATTTATCTTTGCGTTGGTATTAAATAGATCATGTCTATTTAATATCAACGCAGTATAAAATAGAAGGCATAATTTACCAGATGATGCAATCAGGCGCCACATTCGTATTGTCTAAGCGCATTCTTTATAATTAATTAGCTCTTTGTATTTTTTTCTCACAACAGTCTTATTATATCCATTTCAGTCATTCTGTTCGAAACAAATTATAGGTTGCTTTACTTACAGCTCTTCCATCCATCATTGCGCAGGTTGAAGGAACAGAATGAAATTACGGGCTTAGAAGATTTTCTCTAAAAGTACAAACAATGAAAAACCAAGAAAAACGAAGAAAACAGTTTAAAGGCTGAGGACAAGCATTTCCCAAACGCAGGTGGCCTAGTGGTAAAAAAATCCCATACCTCCTTGTATGAACTAGGCCAAAATGTGCCTTTAGTTTGTCTCTTGTTGTTTATAAGGCCAGGGGCCGTACCATGAACGCTTATTACGAGCAGCTGAGCCTATTCGGTCCCGCAATAGCGGTTCACGGTACGGCCCCTAGCTTGAAGCACAAACTTTTTTTCCTCTTTCCACAAAAGAGGATTATGTCGCGCTTTGTGCATTGGGTAATGTCAAGTACCTATTTTAATATTTCAAGTTATCGACCCACAGTAAGTCTCATTACTTGTTACTCTAATAAAATATACCAAATGTAAATAAACAATTTTCCTATTTCACTAAGCGCACTTGGCTAGTGATCTGTATTCGGCTCGACCCGACCGGGACACGTGTCGACTGGGAACCCAATAAAGTGAAATTACCTCTAGCGCCTACTATGTGTAACCCTCTCCCACCCGAGACGTGGCCTGGCACAAGTTATGAATATTATCTGCTGTCTCACTCTTTACTACCCATAACTGGGGTGAGGTTTTATAACAGAATGTTTCTCTTGATGATAAATTGACGAAGGAATACGATCATCTGCTTTATCCGTCAGTTAGTTTGTATCCAAATAATCCGAATCCCAGTTTTTATCTGTAGTAGATCTGCTCACAAAATGTTATTTAGTTACCTGTTTGCACTTGTTTTCTTGTTCTCTCACATTTAACGAGAGAGCAAAAGACAAGTATAATAACCATATTATAGGCAGAAAATATAATTTGAGTATTTTCATCACACTTGCTCGTAAAGTTGATCTTATTGCATCGGTTTTAGGCTCATAATCCAAGATATTACGCACTCGTGCTTTTTACTTTACATTACGGCACTCGTGCTATAATAGGTATAGCCCGGTAAAGTCAAGTTTGTACGTGAATGCAATGAGACGTATGTATACGAAGCACTCTTAATATAGCCGGGTAATACTTACAGTTTTTTTGTAATACCAACAAAAAGTTATAATGCCGCTGAAGTAAATGTCAACCTGCGCGCGCATTGCTGGTTTGGGCGCCATTTTCCGCAGATGTTTGTTGACGTTTTCTCTGTGTGGTTGATTATTATCAAAAAAAAGTTTGTTTTTTCCTCGCAAGTGTGATGAAAACATTCGTATGAAACTTTTGTGCTATGTTTCAATACAATCTCGGCTTCCTTATCGGCATAATACCGCCTCTAGTGTAATGACCAACATAAGCACACTTGTATCATAATGTACTATTATGGAACAAGGTATACCTAGATAAGCTAAAAAGCCCACTCAGCATCGAGAAAGTGCTAGGATTATGGTTTCTATTAGCACAGTATTGCTCCAATAAACAAAGATTTTTCGAAAATGCCAGCTGCTACGCTGAGAGATACATAAAATCTGTCGACTCTACTTCCTTAATAAAGAGCTTATATTTGGCCTGTCCAAGAGCTTCCTCAAAGATCAGCTTAGTCATCAAAGAGTATAAACTTTATCTCAGTATTTTCAAAGACTTCTTCAATCCTTTTGTGTTTGATCTTTGAAAGAAAATATTATTATTGTGAAACGAGTGGAAAGTTCAGATACGAACTGTGTAAGTAAAATATATAGCTTGTTTACTTATATCTAGTATATTTCCGCTTAGATGGTTCTTGTGTTATTTTTACATTATTCCCACGTGTTTTCTTTGCCTTTGTTGTATATCTATCACACAAATGTAACTTGTATCTTTTTATATAGGGCGCTGAGAGCCATTTATTTCTGAGCGCTACCGTGGGTCGGATGACACGTTAAATTGTTGGTCCCGGTTGTTTGTTCTAGTTTCTATAACAACAACCGTCAGTCATGTCAGAGGCCTTCGGGCGGCACATTAACTCTGACACTAGGGCTGGCCGCTCAGCCTATTACTTACTTTTTATAGGGCGCACATATCACACAGTGTTTTTATTCCGTTAGGTGGCGCATCGTCGATGCGGCCATAGTCAACTGTCAATCTCATGCATTTTGTTATTTTTTTTCTACAATTTAATGGGTTTACTCTTATTAGACTCTGATTACCAGGGAGAATCTGCATATACTGGTTTGTGCAGCAATCCTTTTCCTTGATAATTAAAGCTCTGTCCAACATAAAATGTAAACAACTATCTAATCTACAAATCTATTTTCAGGCCGTCAACAGATGCATGGATTCTTTAAACAAGGCACAGTACCCAGTATTTTTCTTGGACTAGATTATCGACAACGCCCTCATCAAGAACAAAGTAAATAAATATACCTAGCAACGATTAACAAGAAAACTTGATTTTGCCACACCCGGACCTCTGCTGGCGCCATCTGCGGAAAGTTTTGTCTGTGGAACGCCATTTGGTTCAGTTAAATTATGTCCTAAACTGAAAATTTATAAATTAACTGTTAAAATTCACAAAAATCTACGTTGAAAACTGTGATCAATTCTTTTCTTCGCGAGGTCATGACCTCTAGATTAAATTAAATTTTTGTAGTCTGAGTTACGTAGTCGTAAACAGATTAGCAAATATCGAAAGTTTTATTAAAAAATATTCGTCAACTTTAATAATTTCCCTTGGCGATGTTGTTAGCTTCCTGTTAGGCAAAACCACTTTGGGATCTGAAATATTTTAATGATTCATAACGCTTACCCATTTCTCAACTTTTAGTCCTGGACGGTTTTAAATTGTTCTTTACGTTGCGTAGTGTCTACATACTTAAAATGTGGAGAAACTTTTTAATTTATGAACTGGTTTGCCTACAACAGGCAACAGTTTAAGCATTATGCCTGCCCGCAAACCTAACAGTAGCAGTGGAAGGTAATTCTTCCATTTATAGTCTAGTATATACAGGGTTAGTTCTAATCAGTTGTAGCATCCTTTTATGGGCATATTCTGTACATCAAAACAAACAACCTTTACTACGGGACCAACATTGAAGTTGCAAAAAAAACAGCTGTTCCATAAATTTTGCCCAAGGTCGATGAACTTTTTGTATGTAAGATGTTTTTACCTGTAGATGAGTTGTCCCCCCCGCCATATTTACTAGACGAAATCAAGGTAATTGCCGTGATCGCTACCAGTCTTTCACTTCCGAATGTCCGGTAATACGCTGCCGCTAATCGTATGTTTTCTAGCAAAAAGATGGTGATATTATGCCTTTCTGTGTGTTTAGACACTGCACAATCTACACAGGCACTGTGAGAGACAAAAAAAAATTCATTTCACGCGTAAGTACTGTATTTTTATTGCAATGGGAAAAAATGAAATTTATTTTATCTAAGACGACTGTTGTCACTTTGAAATGGATGGCCGAGATAGATAGATCGTCTTGTGTGAGAGAGTGAAAGAGAGCCACACCGGCGCGGCGAGGGCGCTCGCTCTGGCCAATCAACTAGTGTAGCTTATTACGCCGTAAGATAAATTAGACATTTGTCTCTTTCTAACAACAGGTGTGGCGTATAAAGTCGGTTATATTCCTTCCTTTTCTTCGCAAACTGCATAAACACATGCTTAAGTATATTTATATAGGCAACTTCTAGTCAGTTTTTAAAGCAGTTTTGTTCGACTATAACTACTCTATTTATTTCAACTCACTGATGGAACAGCTGTTTTTATTTCGTGAATTCAATGTTGGCCCAATAGTAAAAGTTGTTTGTTTTGGTGTACAGAATATGCCCTTAAATGGATGCTAACAACTAACCCTGTATAATCTGTGCTATAAGGTAGGTAAGTGTTAACGTAGCTATATACTACTTACCTAAATAATTTTAAAGTATTTTAATGGTACCTAGCGTACAATTTTGTGGTGTAAACGTTTTTTTTACTTTTAGGGAATTGAGTGACGAGACGAGCGAGACGTTCGCCTATGGATGCGGTAAGCGTCACGCCTGCCACTAACAGTAGCAGTGCTAGAATTGTGAACTTGCGAACAAAATCTTGCACTGCACTGCACCGCGCTCTTCATCGAGATATTAGATATGAAATCTCTTTATGCCCAGTAATTTCTTCGGTAACATTGCCCTTTATATTGAAACACAGTAATGCTTGCACACTACTTCTTGGCGGTCGAATAACCAACAAAGTGTGGTGTGGTACTTCTCCAGGTGGCCTCTGAAAGAGAGCCTACCACTAAAAAATTAGATAGTTAAAGGCTTAGAACATTTCCCGGAAGCCCGGGAAATTCCCGGTAGCCTAGTGGTTCAAATTTCCCATACCTCCTTGTACTAAGCGAAAATGTCACATACATTTAATAAAAATAATATTTTTATATATACTTTTTGCGTGACCGGAAATCTTACCTACCTACAAACCTCCGTGCCGATGAGTTTGACAAAATGGCACTGGAATCGCCATAGACATTAGACACCCCGGTATCGTGTTGCCTGAGTCGCTCTCCCAGGATGTACTGAGAGCATTTTTTCCTCTTCCTAATTCAATGGCGTGAGCTAGACTGTGTCATCAGAGCAACATTTTTTTTAATCTGGGCTACTTTTTCTGGGCCGATCTCGCGATTTCAAATCGAGCGGTCTCCCGATTAGGCTACCATGGCTTATTATTAGGCTACCACGGCTTCTTAGGTTATAGCTTGCAAACATATAATATCATTGGCTTGCAGTCACTAAATGTTAGTAAGTAAATAAGTATTTAATTATGTCCATGTTGTGCCCGTACCGGTTGTCGTTGGGAACGATACTCTCGAAGTTGTTGACCACTAGAACTACCTTGGACAGATTGTTCAGTTAGGTAGGTCCAACTTCCACAAAGTGGTCGCCCGAAGAATCCAACTCGGATGGGCAGCGTTCGGGAAATTTCGTAATATCTTCTCGTCCAAAATACCGCAGTGTCTGAAGACAAGGGTATATGACCAGTGTGTGTTGCCAGTGATGACATATGGAACTGAAACGTGATTTTTAACTGCAGGCCTTTTGGAGGAACTTAGAGTCACGCAACGGGCAATGGAGAGAGCTATGCTCGGAGTTACTTTGCGCGAAAGAATACGGAACGAGGATATTCGCCAAAGAACCAAAGTTACCGTGGCAAGTGGCAATGGGCAGACCACATCGCTCGAAGAACTGTCAACCGATGTGGAAGAAAGGTTCTTGAGTGGCGACTGCGAACCGGAAGACGCAGCGTATGAAGGCCTCCCAGTCCTACAGTGTGGCTGTCTAAGGGGGAGGCCTTCGTTCAGCAGTGGACGTCTCCGGGTTGATGATGATGATGACGATGAAATAATTAGGAAACAATTATGACGAATTTTGTTGGAACGCAGATAAACAAATGTCATAATGACGATTATAAGAAATATCATTACGCATAAAGAGTAAGCCGCATAAATATTTGCTCATAGTATTTACGCAAAACAATTATCACCGAGAGAGAGAGCTAGATCCGCCCAGGCTAACTAAGACCACCTAACTTGGAAATGTAAAGGAATCTGAAGTGACACTAGGTGGACGACACAGATGCATGGCGACAGAACAATATCTATTTAGTCTATGCAGAAGAAAGCATTGTACAACCATTCTATGATTTGTAAGAGGAGTATTTACCGAAAGTAGTCATCGGCATTTTCACTCGCAGCCCCTGGGGTAGGGTAGGTATTTATAGCCATATTCGCTGACTTCTGTCCTTTTACCTTCTATACCTATATACCTAGTCGAAAGTAAGTATATATAGTCAACTTCAATCAATCGAACTTAGGAGTTGTTCGAGTTTTCCAAAAGTTTCTTAAGTAAACCGTATGTACAGTGTAAGTCAGCTGATAAGCTTTGAACACAGCTTCGTATAAGAAAAAATTACACAATTAGGTACCTAATATCCGTATAAAAATTACAAAAAAATGTTTTGTATAATTTCTGTTCCAAACCAGCAGCGCGATTGTCGTTCCTAACGATCGATAAATTTGACATTTAAATCGGTAAAATTCGATAAAAATCGGTATCTATTTTCCCAAATTTGTCAAAGAAATCAGCTATACTTACCGACGTCAAATTAGCAAGACAGAACGGTACTCGCGCCCCCGTTCTGTTTGTCTTGTCATGAAATCTACTAAGTTGGTAACCACATCACTGAACGCGATTATTCCATCGAGCCCGAGGGTTCATTAGCGGAATCCACGGCTTAATTGAAATGTCCAGGGAACTTATCGGAACTTTGATTTGGAGGTAGTAAAAGTCCGCTGCCATCTAGGAAAAGGCAGTTAAACTGCCAAAAGTATAGGTACATTAGAGATTACAGTCGATTAAGCACATTTTTTAATATAATTAATACCTACTTTTATTGAGCGTTTCATTTAAATTATAGAATAAAAATATAGAGGAAAAAAGGAACATTAAAAGTTTTTCTCAATTAAGTATGAACGAGCAAAAAATACAAAACCAAGCTTATTTCAAGAAGTATATCAGCAGAAATTCTAAGAATCTACTGCTAAGGCCGCCCTATTGTCTGTATACATAACGATTTTATTTTAATAAAATTACAATGAGCAGAGAGAAAAGAGCCTTAAGATAACGAATAATTTGCTAAGAACTTTGTGGCTCCTATATTTTTGAACAGAATAGTATAAACTTAAGTCGCATTTCGCGTGTCTGTTTGTGCTCGATAGTCCTTAATTACGCAACCGACTTTGATACATTTTTCACTATTATTTGGAGAATTTCTTTCTTATTATTTAAAATTAACCCCTTTGAAGCTGGAGTACGTGGGTGACTAGTATTTAACCAAAAAAAAAAGTCATTAAGTGAAAAAGAGTTTTTTTCTTCGAAACTATTCTTATGACTGATGGATATTGGTGTCTAAGTGTAATTACTTAGTAGATCTTGTTTATTTAAATGTTTGCAGTGACTTACAAAAAACAATTAAAATTGCGTTCAAATTCATGTTTGCGATCGAAATTTTAGGATCAACTAAAATATTATTAAATTCAGTCCAGACCACTGATCTTCTTTGATCGAACGTAAATGTTACTTAACCACGTTACACACACGGTACATTTTACGTTACCATGTTACTTAATGGCCAAAAACAAACAATTAAAGGTTCATTATAAAACGCACCCAATGTCAATTCTACGGCCCCACTTAAATACCCCCACTTAAGCACGAAACAATGCAATTTGTCGCGTAGGTGGCCATAACCAGCAACTGTATAACGTTTTAATTAAAATTTTGGGAATTCCAAAGGGTCGTTTGGTTCCTGACTGGTTCACGGTTGACGGGCTCTGAAAACAGGCCTTTTAGGGCATAGTTTAAAATATATCAGGAGGATATGTACGAGATTGTTTAACTGAAATAATCTTGCGTGCGTCTTGTTGATGCTTATATACGAGGGGCGTTCAATAAAAAGTGAGAATGAGTATGTTGCCGGTAATTTTTATTAAATGTTTATTTTTATTGTAATACAGTTGGAATATCTTTTTTCTAAGCTTAAAATTCCTAATTAAAATTCTTAATAAACTCTTCATCCTGAGCACCTATAAACTCCTGTACTGCAGCGAATACTGCTTCATCATTTTCGAACCTCTGCCTTCTCAGAACTCCTTCACTAGGGGTAAGGTCGGGTGAATATGGAGGATGCTCAAGTATTTCGAAGCCAGCATCACGAATTGTAGCCATAGCAACGGCGGAATTGTAAGCCGGGGCATTATCTTGATGGAACAAAACAATTTTTGCTAGTTTGCCTCGCTATTTCTCGCGTATTTCGTTACGCATTTTTTTTATTTGTTCAGCATACAAAGAGCCCGTTACAGTAGCTCCATGGTCGATATACTTTATCATTACCACCCCTTTACTATCCCAGAAAAGAGAACCCATGATCTATCCGGCGGAACGACTCGCCTTAAATTTATCAGATGAGTTGGAGATGATGGTCTTTTCGAAGTCATAGATTGTAATTTTGTTTCAGGATCTTAATGGTGAAGCCATGTTTCATCCATTGTTATGTACGAGAAAAAACGATCAGGATCTTGTTGTAACATTTCTAATGAAGCCCGAGAAATGTTCAGCCTTGTTTGTTTTTGTGCACCGGTATACATTCTGGAGACCCAGCGCACGGATACTTTTTTCATCCCCAAGCGTTCGTGTAAAATGCTATGCACACTACCAGTCGAAATCTTTGTTTCATCGGCAAAAAAAACGTACCGTGAAACGACGATCTGCTAAAACAATGTTCTCGACTTTTTTTACCATTTCTTTGGTCACTACCGTTATGGGGCGGCCCGGGCGAGGATGATCTTTGGTGGATGTTCTTTCACTTTTAAATTTGGCACACCAACGAGCAACTGTAGAATAAGGTGGTACATTTGCTCCTAAATCAATTAGTTCGTTCCGTAGTGAAATTTTTCATACACATATACTTTATACGACACGCTGCAAAAAAAGACTTCCATTTTTTTAAAACAAAAGATATTAAAATTACCTATTTCCCCTTTTTTAAATCTTATCGATATTCCGGTTTACCAGCCAGTATTTACTTTTTTCGGTTCCAAAGAGTTTGTACCTCATTCTCACTTTATAATGAACACCCTACGTACTTGCCACCTGAAGTAATGTCAAGATTCCACTAATTAATAGGGCAGACTTGCCGTAACGCGTCGCATTACAAAAATCCTCGAGCATAATTTTCGTACATTTTATGATTATGTACCATCTCACTCTACATAGCGCTTTTTGCTGTAGCAATGCGATGCAATGCAGCCCGCCATGTGCCAAGGCTAGCATATGATACGCGAGCCAGATAACGTAGTTTCATGCTGCAAACCTAAGATCTTAATTCGCGAGCCAGATAACGTAATTTCATGCTGCAAACCTAAGATCTTAATTTGTTTAAGTATCAAAATAGATTTGTCTAATTATATTTAATCAAAGCATTAAATCATTTTTGTCTCGTTTTTTTATATTGATTGTATTGTAAGCATGTATACTTGGTGTACCTGGGCATGTCTTGGACCTGGGTATGTTCTTAAACTCCAACCAGACCCACTGGAGGGCGGGCAGCAGCGTCCTCTTGGTTAGCGGTGGTAACACTGCGATCCCCAAGCCACCTGTCAAGCGTGGGGATTACGGCAACACCCCACTATAAAGGGGGAGGCCTTCGTCCAGCATTGGACGTTTTATGGCTGACGACGACGATACTTGGTGTACAGAGTTACTGTCAACGAGGTTATAATTGAATTTATGGTTATTTCTAGTCAAAACTAGTATAGCAAATTTCTTTTCATGGGTACTTTAAGATGTTCACAATAATCACAGTTGTTAAGGTTTTATTTTCTAATAATGTAGATTATACGTAGAAGTAAGCCTACTGCTCTTTCGTCACCATCAAAAGGCTAGCAAAAAGGGAGAAGGGAGGGAGGGTGCGTTAAATTACAATTATCATGTTTACTACCCTTGCTCCATCGCGTGGAAGACTTGAATCTAAGACAGCGGCCATTTTATGGTCGGAAACGGGCTTCTACTATTCGCGATCTCGTTAGAGAAGGCATTTTACTTTCTCAGTAAAAAAACATAAAAATAATATTTTAATATAGCAAGCGGAATGCAAATAACTTGTAGAATACAAAACGCATGGATCAAACTATATCTAAATCACATAAACAACCAATGTAATATAAGTAAATTTTATTTATAGAAAAGTTATACAATCTTACGCTTCTAATTTTTTTTACATTGGTCAAAATAGTATATTAATTAATTAAGTTATTATAGACTTACAGTCTTACTTAAAAAAAATCTCAACCGTTAAGTTTTTAAGTAAGGCCGTTAGTTGCCAGGTAGTTAATGTGTCAAACCCAAACCTACTTTTTTTTTTTTCTTAGTTCTTGGCATCGCACGTTGTGCATTCTGCCAGTGTCAAGTTTATGATTTTTTCAAGTATTTATATGTAAATCAAGTCAAATATGTAATGATATCACAGTCAGTCACACGAAATTAGTCATAGTCGAGTCCAAGTCATGCCCTAGTAAAGTTGTGGCGACTTTACTATGAGCTTATACGGAGTTTTGAAAACAACACAAAAATACATGTTTCACCACATTATATCACTTGCCCACACTCGTGCATGTAATTCAACACTCAATGAATAAAACACCACCATTTTTAATCATTAATTCGCGAAAATACACAAGTTTAAGAAAATAATAGAATGCAACGACATGATTTTTCCGTGTTCCCGCCAAAACTCCAAACCTACTTATTTTCAATTAACAAACAGAAAAAGACACACACATACATAGATATACTTACACAGGTACATGAACCCTGAAAACATTAAGTACATTGCTTTTTTGGGTTGTCGTGTAAAAAGTTTTCTTTAAAGCCAACCTAGATTCAAAGCAAATATCCAAATTCTTTATATCAAAGGAGGTTTGTGTTAAAAGATAGGTACCATATAATTATAATGTATGTATCTATCTCACCTTTGAAGTGTCGTGTTAAATTCACCTCTGGAAATGTAAAAGTGATAAATATAATTCTACTGAACGATGATACCTGATTATGTGGACCTGGGTATGTCCTAAAACTGCATCTAGAACCGCCGGAGGACGGGCAGCAGTGCAGCAACGGTGGTGAGCATTCTGCGGTCCCCAAGCCTGCCAAGCGTGGGGATTATGGCAATGCCTGCCTATTAAGGGGAAAGCCTTCGTCCAGCAGTGGACGTCTTCCGGCTGTTCTTGTGAACGATGATCAAAAAGCTCTTCCATAATTTAATTATGGACTAAGATTTACAGATTTGATTTAAAAGGTATTTTTTGAATATTTTTGTATGAAGTGATTCCACAGTGGTATTTCTGTTTTTAAAGCTTAAAAACAGGAAGAAAAATCAGGTTCAAGTCCTGCCGGAGGTCATAATTTTTCTTCCTGTTTAAGCTTTAAAAAGGTATTTTATTACAGAAACATAAAAACCTTTTGTATGGTAACTTAGATAACATAACATTAAAAAAAAACTAATAAGTTTGAAACTGACAAGTTTTCTTACAATAATTCATCAAATGCTACCTACCTGCTTTAATGAATTGAGCGCCGGCTTAACCACGTCGCTCGTTGTCACCCGCGACCGAAAAATGTTTGTTGTTTTAAAAAGTTTGTTAATTAAAACGAGTTTCGGTTGCAGGCAACATTAAAACGTTAGTCTCTGGGGGCTCGGTTTCAAGGAAAACTTCCTAATTCGGTGGGAATTCGAGAAAATTTTAGGTAGGTTGCAGTGATGACATGTCCTAATACGTGACATTGTTAAATCTCACGACGTTCAAGAGTGTACCCTAATGCCATCATAATGATGTATTTTCTACTTGGAGGATACTTAGAGCTCTCTTTCTTTTCTATTTACACCCGGCAAGACTAGTGGAAAATAAATGAGTAAAAGTGCGTAAATTTCTTAATTAAATTAAAAAATAACTATTTTCGACGAAGTCAGTTAAAAATACCCGTGCAAAGCCGGGGCGGGTCATAATATAATTGCTAGTTATGCTAGTTATAATATGATTGAAATACGTTCATGTTTGCCGAGTATAACATGAAGTGACACCCGATCAAAGTTTGGCGCTTGTAGCTCAATTTGTAAGCGTAAGTTCGAGAAATGATCCAATTGAAGCCAAACCAAACACTCCACGAACTAACCAAGCCCATGTCCTTGTGTTTAATTTAATCATGGCAAAGTTGCTTTAGTCTTGTTATAACAACACAAAGGTTATTCACATTGACACAATGAGGTTCCATAGGCAGAAGCTTTCGCAGATGGCGCCAGCGGCGATCCGGATGTGGCAATATTAAGTTTTCTTGTTGCTTATATCTATCTGCTCTTGATGAGGGCGTTGTCAATAATCTAGTCCAAGAAAAAATACTACGTACTGTCTGTCTATGGTACTGTACCTTGTTTTAAGAATCTATGCAGATGTTGACGGCCTGAAAATAGATTTGTAGGTTAGATATTTGTACATTTTATTTTGGACAGAGCTTTAATTAACATGGCATAGGATTGGTGTACATGCAGATCCTGGTAATTCAAGTCTAATAAGAGTAAATCCATGAAACTATAGAAAAAATAACAAAATGTAAGAGATTGACAGTTGACTATGGCCGCATCGCTGATGTGCCACCTAGCGGAAAAAAGTCGCAGTGTGGATCACCATACTAAACAGATAACCGCTTAAACTCTTTCTTTTATGTTAATCGATTTTGACACTTCATGCAAAGTTGAAAACATAACTTTGTACTTACAGCGTCCAGCAAATCCCTTAGAAATACTTAAATACGTTTGATCTAGCATTCCTCTTTACAATGTTAAGTGTTGACATAACCTTGTAAAAAGGTAATATTTTTTTTTTAGATTTGACATGAAATAAATAAATAATTTGATGTTTTAAACACACTCCTAACTGCGGTGGATCTTATCTCTACAGGCGCTACGTAAATAATTAGGTAAACACATTGTACTCAAGCTCTATTACGATATTTACATACATACTAATCCACTGTAAGTGCTTAGCTCGGTATTCCCTTTTGGGACTGCGGTTTCTCTAGTTTGTTCATGCTGTGACGTCATCAGCCTGCTATAGAAACCTTAATGAGGGGAAAAGTGTTAAAAGGTGGGTTGGCGTTTAAACACGTCTTGTTTGACTTTTCTATGGCGTGACTTCCACTTTTTCTGTTAGTGTAAGTGCGTTATTCCACGAGACGACACACGTTACCGTAAACTTACACCACACTGCACGGCAACTACGCGACAATCGTGTCGTAGTGTGAGAAAACGGTGTTTAGAATTGTTAGGCGCTCGGTATCGTTACCGTAATTGACTGTGTCGTGTGTCGTTTTGTGGAAAAACGCACTAACCGTAACATTCGTCATCAGCCATAAAACGCCCACTGCTGGACGAAGGCCTCCCCTTTAAAAGAGGGGTGTTGTTGCCATAATCACCAGGCTTGGCAGGCGGCTTGGGGATCGCAGAATGCTCACCACCGTTAACCAAGAGGACGCTGCTGCCCGTCCTCCGGTGGTCCTGGACATACCGTAACATTTATTCAGTGTAAAATTTACGACTGGCTTCTTATATTTTTACCACCATTTCCGCCTTATTTGGGTTGGCAACGCATCGACAACTTTGCCAATGTTTTCTGGTGTCCAAGGGACACCAGAAAAGGTGAGGTGAGGTGAGGTTATTTACTATCGTCAGGTAAGTCGTCAGCTTGATGGCCGCTCTTTTGCGCTTTTTACATTGTGAAGGCGACATTTTGTGTAAGAGAATTTTTCAATATTTTTCAATATTTTGCATTTTGCGGTAGGAACATTTTGCGGTTATGCCTTACAAACTGACCTTTTTTTATATAGAAAAAATAAATCACAAAACATTTCATAGACAAATCGTTTCGTTCCATCAGCTTTTACAATCTCTTTTACTTTACTTCAAACTTTAATTCTAAAAGATTGGAGGTTTCTCTCATCACAAAAGTATCTAGAGAGACTAATTTCATAAAATGTCTCAAATGACGTCGTTAGTAATGAGGCGGTTCAACGTAACGAAAACAAATTGCTTTAGGCGCAATTCTACAGATGAAAGCTTTGAATAACGGGCCTTCTACACGGTGCCGTAGCTGGCCAAGTGACTGGCTACACGAGTGACGAGAATGCATCTTACGTACTTCTTACTAATATTATAGAGTTCGTATGTATATGGTATATGTGTTTGGATGTTTGTCACGCAAAAACGGGATAACGGATTGGGATAAAATTCGGAATAGAGGTACTTATACCTTGGAATAACATATACAGTAAGCACGTAGCTTTACAGTCGGCATGTCGTGAAAAAGGAGCTAAGTTCGGCTAAAATCAGTTATTTGGTCTATCGCATCGATTTCTATCGAGATTCAAACGCATTTGTATGAAAAGTACATAGGTACATTATAATATTCAGTAATTAAGTAGTAACCACCACTTTATAATACATAATTTGAGGCGATCTTATGTTACATTACAGCTACAGTACTGATATGCGCCGAACACTCTCTTTGAGCTCAGAATAAGCGTGCATAGCGTGCAGTGTAATCCATATTGTGTATTCTAAACACGCAGTGCAGAAGTACCTTTACTGTACTTCAATCAATCTTTCTTCAATTAATCCTCTGGGTTTCTTGACGACATGAATCCCCATTTACCTACCTTGTAAATGATGATGTGATGAAATTTGTATGCAGTCATTTGTTTTGAAATCTTTTGCAGCATGTAATTTTGCTTAGTAAAGACTTCATTGCGCTCCAAGTGGCTAAATTACCTATTTAATACGAGTAATATACCTAAATCCTAAAGGAATCTCTTGAATAGCTTTTTTACTGGAATGTTCAGATTCAGGTATGTTGTACCTCTGTAATTGAAATTTGAATACTTACTGGAAAGGTAAATAGTACATGAATGATACTTTAATTTAGTCTTGTTTTGTTTGTCTCACATAAACGCTTGACCAAATCCAATTTAATTTAATTTAATTTAAGATTTAAAAAAAAGTAAGCTTTAAAAAGAGCGGGACAAAGTTGAATGTAATCCTACTAATATCCGATGTTAACTTTAAACGCGAAAGTGCATTTGTTAGTTACTCTATTACGAAACATTGATGCAACAGATCGACCTGACCTAGCAACTTTTTATTTCATGAGATAACGAGTGAAACCGTATTAAAAGCTTATTACTCGTACCTCATCATCATCATCATTATCATGAACAACAGCCCGGAGACGTGCACTGCTGAACAAAGGCCTTCCCTTTAGACCGTTGTCACACTGTACGATAACCTGCCATCTTGCATCCACCGGTTGCCCGCGACTTTCACATAATGTCGTACTCGTACCTACCTATAGAAGTATAACGACCCAAGGAAAGCGAAAGCCATTTGCCGTGGCAAGGCGATCACGAAGGTGAAACGAAAAATTTTCATGGACATTTCATGTCGGCAATAACCATTGAGCAACCCTGACCTAGAACCACCGTCTTTCATAATTGACGACAGTAATAGCAGGCAAATAGTAACTGGAAATTTTGGATAATTTTTAGAGTTCTGTACCCAATAGGGTGACTAACGTTAGGTACCCTGTTCTACGTTGTATGTATGTCTGTCAGAAGCGAGGGTTGTTGGGTCTACAATCTCAGGTCTCATGAGTGGGTAAAGTTATATACGAATTACGATACCACTGGGCGCTGGCTTTTTGGGTAAGCTTTCTTCCATCATGTCGAAATCTGCATACGTCTGAGAAGAAATGCAATGGCGTATAATATAATGTAGACAATAGACAATAGTTTAAGAATCCACCAACCTGCAACCGCGCTGGCGTGGTGGATATGTCCCAGTCGTTCTTCGAAGGTATGGGAGTGTAAAGCAGAGGAAATTAAAAAGCTAATTATGCATTGCCATCCAATCCGAAAAAATATAATAGCTAGCCCGCAACTAATAGAGTAATATTTTGATTTTTATTCTTCCAAACTGATACGGTAATTTTCAAACTTTTTTTTACTAAATGATGCAATCTCTTAAAGGTTAATTCTCTTTGCTGATAGGACAGATTGACTTAATGTCATGTTTACTGTTTACTTCATCCAAATGTATGACTAAGTAGTTTGGCTCAGCCTCAGTAGTATTTACTTACTCTATGGTTTGGCTCGCTGAGCTCTGTTTCGCATTACTGCATTTCGGTTTCACCTCAGAAAAATGAGGAATTTATCTACCAGTTAATTAGATTTAAATAAATTAATTTTCCTTCCCACCGGCGGCGCTCGGAGTGCGCTCGCTATTAATTTACAACAGTGTTTCGGAAACGTTGCGAGTATAAAGTCAATATTTTCGTGAAAATTACCTAGGGCGGTAAATGAGCTTTTGATGAAGGCAACTATAAAATTGAAATAAGTTGGTTGGTACATAGGTGGTTCCTATATTATGTGAACTGAAGGAAAGTTGTGTAATGATGTGAACAACATGACGTCTCAAACCAATAGATTGCAAGCTATAAGAAAGCATAGCTTGCATTGAAGCTTGTATAGCGATACCAACTTTCAAGGCTCATTTTCGTTTTAGGAACCACATTATACCTATTATTAAAAGCCATTAAAAGCTATGGTACTACGTAATGGTTTTGCATCTATGTACCTACTACCTAAATAATAATCTCGGTTTTTTTCTTGTCAGTCTTGTCTATAGGTGTTTGACAACAACTCACCCGATGTACTAGTAAAGTATTATTTTATCTGTGCCCGATGTTAAGGCGGGCTTGTAGCAATTTTGACCTTTTTTTAAATGTGGGACTAATCCAAAATACCCGATGTTGAACGAAAAAAATAATCTTTTATTAAAATTGATCATATATTTTAGCTTTTAGTTGTTTAGAAAACGTGATTTAGAATGTTTGACTTGATAGAAGAAAATGACAAAGTAGTCACTAAATCGGCATTCTGATTAGCTAGAACTAAGAAAATACATTATGAAACCACGTGAAATTTATACTAACAGATAAATTATTAAAAAAATTAATTAAAATATTCTTTAGGTTATGAATATTAAGATTACAGTATTTCATTGTTATATTTTTCAAAACAAAGAAAAACCTACTAAATTTAGCAATTCGAGCGCGTACCGTTGAGTGTTACCGTTTAGTGCACTACAGGCGCGTCTTAAGCTACGGTGCGGTTAAAGATGGTAAGCATACCAACCTTGGAATGGGACCTGGCTCTAAAGTGAGGTTACCGAAACACATCATTAGGTATTTGGAGACACATTTTGCTGGCTAGCTTTATCTGAGTACTAGCAACTAGCAAGTAGGTAGTTCACCACGTAGAAGTGCTACATCCATGCGCAAGGTTTTTATACACGTGTGAAGGTCATTATTAAAAAAAAATATTAAAAGGATTTAAGAAAATATTACTTGGTTATAGGTAAATCCAAACTTGCTAAAATTTTAGATTACTTTAGCATCGTCTTTTCGTAATCAAGAAACTTTGGACATTTTGTCTCCAAGTAAGATGTCGGAGATCAAACAACGGATATAACTTATCATGGCTAAAATATAGATACTTTAGATGTTTACGAACTCGATTAAGGTATATCGGGAAATGAACAAAGTTTACAATTGTGGGTAGAGTTATTGTAAACTCTGTGGGCAAATGTCAACCGACTTCAAAATAGGAGGTTCTCAATTCTGCTGTATGTTTTTTTTTGTAATGTATGTTACGCGATTACGCTGCTAATTATGAATAGATTTTGATGATTCTTTATTTTACCGAAATTTAATTTCGGTATTTGTTTTATTTATACGGGAATACTCACGTTTAATTAAATCGGATACTCCGACTATAGTTTCGATCACATCCGGTGACCTTTTTCCGGTGAACCGGTGACCGGCGAATTTCGTTTATTTTTTTTAAAGCGTATTATTTTCAGCCGCATCAATAAATCTTTCAACATCTTTTCAAAACATGGTGGATGTTGCCCACGTACACACAAAGTGCTTTATTGCCACAATTTTTATTCGTACAGCGTTTTAAAAAAAATGTATGATGGGAAGAAGTATTTGTTTCCCGAAAAGTACAATCAGAATGTAGTCAAATACAAGCCTTTTTAGGAAAAATTTACTCTACAGCCGTTCCTGTGCAAAAAATTGGTAGGTACTTACTTTTTTTAAATTGGTTATACGTTTGCGTTGGACCACATCCTGCCTGATGTTAAGAAATGATGTGGTCTAGGATGCAGCACGCTTACCTAGAAGGAACCTGGTCACTCTGGATTTTAAGACACCCAAATTGTACTTTTTGGGAAACACTAACTTCGGCAGAGAGTTCGCAATTATACTATTGTTTCATTTATTATAATCAGTAATAAGTAAGGATAAAAGCCAGTCAATCATTTGCCCATAGCCTTATAAGCCTCTATTGCTAAAGTATCTCTCCTCCTGCCCAATGACGAAAATACAACAACAACCACGACAACTCAATAACGCAAAACAAGACAACGCTATGAATAAATGACTGTTATGAAATTACAAGAATAAAGAGACTCACCGTTAAAATGTCACAATGCAATGAGTGTCAATTACGGCGCTATTGCACCGGGTGATGCTTGGATTTATTTCTGTTTCTCCACAGATAATACAATTCTATACTAGGTTTCTTAAAGTTCTGGGTACTACTGTCAATAGTCACGAGTGTTAAATCCATCTCATTCGACGAACGAGTTACCCTGTAACTTTGACATTACGTTTTTTATGTATGTGTGTTAGTTTTTACTTTAAAAAAATACTTACTGCAAAATCACAAATCACGACTTACAACTTCAACTTCAACAAAATCTTTACATTGATTGTTACTTACTTCCTCAGATTCAAACTCGGAACTTATTAAACCTCTCTTCGAGACGGTGTTTTTCTTCCCAACTGTATCTCAGAAGCTAGGCCCCTATGGAGAGCAAACTTTTCTGATAACGCAAAGTAGCCGACCACAAACTAACGTCGAGGTTAAACGAACTTAGCGGTTAATGGCGGCAGAAGCTGTATCTACTTGGCCTTAATTGGGTCTCGCGTTAAGTATCAATTTCGGGGGTGGGAAAGTTTTAGAGGCTGAGAAAGGTGCACGAATGTTCTATTGACCTCCATAAATCAAATTTAGCTGGTGCTCTAATTTATTTGTAGACCTTTTCCGGAGTTCCTGGGAATTTTGAACTTGAGTTAAACTTCTTGTAAGGTATTTCCTTGGTTATGTTAGGTTTACAATGTTATAAGATAAACGTTGTTAATTATGAGCAGTGTGAAATAACTAACGTTTTCTAAAACTATGGTTGGGTTTGATTAATAGCTATCGTGGCGTTTTTTTGCTATGTTCAGGAAAAAGTATTGACAGGAGTTATATTATTTATTTATGGGGGTTATGATAAATGTTGATATAGCATTAGCCCATCAATGCTAAACATGAGTCCATCAATATTTATGCCTTAATTTGCATTTTTGCTCTGGAACATAACAAGGATACTTACGAAAATGCCACGCTAGCGAATAACTTATATCCACGCGATTATAATGGATATTAAATACCTTTACCATTATAATAAATAACAGTAGAATAATAACTCTATTATTCTACTAGCTGCGCCCCACGGTTTCACCCGCGTGATGATGAAAAACGGTAATGATGACGACGACAGAAAATATTGTATATATAAATTGTTCGGGGAAATAACCTAACTCTATCACAAGTTTCATCCAAATCTGTTCAGCCGTTTTGGCGTGAAGAGTAATCACACATTCACACAAACATAGTGACAAACTTTCGCATTTATAATATGAGGGTGATTATTCTAACGTTACTAAGGTTAACTATAATAACGTTATATCTACAAAATATACCACTATAATTAATTTAAAAAAAATGCACCAATATTACGATACCAGGAGATTCCATCAAGAGCGGAGCATGTTCATCAATCTTGTCATAGAGAGAGGTACTTGTATTTTATATCAGCGTTACAAGCTAATCTTCATAGGTGAAATTCCTGACGTAGCAGGATGAGAAGAGAATTTTCTTCTTTACACAAAGTTGGGTTGATCTAAGAAGTGCTTTACAGAAGAATTTTTATTATTATTTTGGAGTTCAGTTTATATTTTTTTTTTAACAGTCTCTCAAGATGTTTTTTTGTAAATACCAATAAAAAACAATTAAAAGTATGAAAATAATATAAAAGAATATAAAAAAAAATAACTTTGACGTAATGGCAGAGCTGACATTGTCAGCCTGACAATATAATCACCTCAAATAGGGATGTACATATTGTACATCCTATTATACATATGTACATTTGTATGTTTATATTTATATGTATAATACGCTTAAAAAAATACAACCGTCTTCAACTTCGAATACCTGGATGACATCATATTTTCTAGTAATTTTGATTTAAAAAACAAACTACTGAACCGATTTCGATAAAATTTATATGGGACCACCTCTAAAGTATTAACTACCAAACGAAAATAATAATAATCAAAATCAGTTCATAATTGGCGGAGTAATCACGTAAAAAACATTTTAAAAAAAACAATCGTATTGAGAACCTCCTTTTTTGAAGTCGGTTGATGAAAATGTGCATCTTTGTATTTACTGCGCATGGTGAGATACTACTGTAATTAATCAACCTTGATAAACAAAACAACTTTCAAAGAGCGATTGGATGATAGGCCACATTATATCACTTGCCCACACTCGTGCATGTAATTCAACACTCAATGTATAAAACACCATAATTTTTTATCATTAATTTGCGAAAAAACACAAGTTAAAGAAAATAATAGAGAGCAACGACATGATTTTTCCGTGTTCCCGCCAAAAACCTTTTTCAACTTGTCTCCCACTCCCCTACGCTGCATAGTAAAGCTTGTTCCCAACAACTCCGCCGCGCTACGCTGGCCCGACGCGGGTTGGCGTTTCCACATACGCCATTTTCCTTCTCCAAATAATTATGCGGGTTTCCTCACAACATTTTATTTCAACAAAAGCCAGTGGTAGGTATATATTTTTTAAATCCGCAATCATATTCCACATATCTCATTGGTACACACTCGGGATCAGACCCTACAATCGGACCCTACAACCGGGTACAACCTTTAGGTCTAAGGCCTTTTACCAATGGCCTACCACGACTTACATTAGGTTCATTATCAGCCCGGAGACGTGCACTGCTGAACGAAGGCCTCCCCCTTAGACCGCCACATTGTACGACAACCTGCCATTTGCATCCACCGGTTGCCCGCGACTTTTACAATGTCGTATATGTGTTTCGTATTAGGTTGCTTTTACGTTACTAGTTACAGTTTTGTGAGTTACATTTCATATTTATTACATCTATTCAAAAAGAGCTACTTTATTCCTCGCAAACAGGGCAAAAAACAGCTTTTTTTATAAGACATTTTTATTTTTTATTATCTCGCACTGCTTCCTTTTTTATACAGCCTGTTACTTGTTCAGTACAATGTCCGCGGTTGATCTCTTTGGTGATTGGAACTTTTACTGTAAACAATATACAGATTCCAAATTCAAATCGTTCTTCGTCCCTAGGCCAAAAAAGAGCTTTTTCGTTCCCTGTTTGCGGGGAACAAACTATTCTCTCTCTCTCTTTTTCTTTTCTTTAGCTCTTTTTGAATAGATGTGATAAAAATATCATTACAATCGTATAAAGCCTTGAATATCGTTAAATTCATTATAACGCACACTAGGTATCTACGTCTTTATTATTCGCCAACATGTAGGTAGTCTAGTCTAGCCCCCACATTCGTAACTTCATACCCTCATTATCCACATCACGCAAGTTTTCGTGACTGTCGCTTTTTAATTAGTATTTTGTCACTCAAGCAAAGAACTCCCTAACGAGGTTCTGTCTTCCTTCCTGCATTCGTGACGGAAACGGGACCGACAAAAACTTGGTAATTACGGAAAGACAACACTATACAGAGCTCTTTTCATCCCTTTATCTGATGAGTTGAGCAGCGGAAATCCTTTATTATATTATCTAGTCTAAAGGTGTAGAGAAAAAATATATTCAGAATAATTATCTTTGTAGTCGTGGCAGTTATAGCGATTCCGAGTTCTTGAAATTTGACACCTGTCAGTTGGATCACAAATATTGGGTTAAAAATTTACATTACCTTCAATATGTCTAATCACTTGACAGCTGTCACCTTGGCTTGGATCCAAAAACATTAATCAGATTCAGTGTAAAATAAAAAAAGTTAACAGGTGTCGCCATGGCAGATGTCAAGTTGACAGGTGTTAAATGGGTTTTACAGGGTCTTAAGGTAGTTAGAATACTATATAATTATACTTTAAAAAAAAAGTTGATTTGTAGTTTTGCTTTAGTTTTTAAACACTTGTTTTGTATTTTTCGTGTGACTGCAAATTATTCAAGAATATTTGACTATCTGCGTATTTAACGAAAAGCGTGTTGGATCAGGGAGCGATTTTCCAAACATGATTAAAAAAAAAGTTTCCTTCAACTTGATAGATAGCGCAGACTAAACGTGCTAGTGAGAAACATCATACAATTTGTGATATGTGGCACATGAAATATAATAAAAAACTATAAAAACTAACAATGAATAAAAAAAAAACTAAAACTTAACATTGAATACCACGTCTGGTCTGCATAAAGTCAGAGCCATCTACAATGAGCTTCTTTTTTTTATTTGCCTGTTAGAAAATCACCCAGGCCTATTAGATAGATGATACCGTGTGAAAAGTCCACTAATTTTTAGTTTTTTAATAATACGCCTTTTAAAAAAAATACAACCTACATCAATTTGGATGACATCTTCATATTTTCCAGATATTTTGATTTATTCCAGTAATTTTAATTAAAGAACCAAACTGGACCGATTTCGATAAACTTTATATGGGACCACCTCTGAAGTATCACCTACCAAACAAGAAAAGGAGTATGGGGTATCGTTAGAATTCTTACATCCCACGTGACATGAGCCAGATTAAAAAAAATACAACATGGCGGATGTACGGTGACATTATCACACAGCGTAGGTAATGTTATGGAGGGAAATCTTTCCTCCGAGTTTTCCCATGTGAAAAAAAACAATTATAGGTACATTTAATTTCGCAAAAAAACGAACGGATTCGTGTATTTATTATAAAATTATTATTGTACTTGTTTCAGTTGTGTTCTCAACTCTATATATAAATGCCGCCTTTACGTCGTAGTTCACGTCGATGACCGGCTTCGAGTAGGCAATAAACCTCTAGCATGTATATACCTAATCAATTCAAATTGTTCACAAATCAATCAAAAATCTTTATTGTTTCAAGGAAATAGCAGCCATTACTACATAATAGCCGAGGGCCCGATCGCTTGTAATAACGATACAACTTTGATCAAACTTTTGATACTTAGTTCGTATAGGCAGTTAAAAGTTAGACGTAACCTTGTCTACACTTTTATAGGGGATTTTATTGTTTTTATATCGTAATGGAAGAAAATAAGTGAGAGTAGGGACGTGGTCTGCTGATTCTTTTCAACCGACTTCAAAAAAGAGGTTCTCAATTCTATTGTATGTTTTTATTTTGTATTTTTAGACGGTATGTCTTTATAAAATATGTCGATGGATAGATACGGCATATGTGTCTCTACTCCTAGAGTGAGGTATCTATAGTGTGTGTAAATGGGCTTTTTGATACGTCATTTAAATGTCATTTATTTTGTTTTAGGAAGGTATAATACAGCGAATGAAAAAAACTAATAAAAAAACCGCGCGTTTCCGGCAAGAACGGGTGGTTGGGGAGTTCTCCCCCCCTCCTCCCCCTCCCTCAAATCAGGTAGATGGTATCTAAAGTGTAGGCCGAGTTATTTTTGCATCTTACGATTTTCTTAACATCGTGTTTTAACAATCATAGTATTACCTTGGCCGGTTTTTTCACGTAGACTATGAGATGTCAGTAAGATGTGACTTTAGAAGTAATTCCATAGAGTTCTATCAATCAATCTATACCTATTGTTGGTAGAGTCAGTAGAGTCAGTAGAATCGGTAGAATCGGTAGAGTCGGTAGAGTTGAGTAGGCTAAAAAAATTGGTCGGGTTGATTTAAAGTGGCGAATTTTGGGAGCGGGCCGAATTTCTTCCGTACGCAGACGAAGTGGCGGGCGACCTCTAGTTAGATGGCTAAAGTTCTAACATTTCTGACTTTTTTCAAATCCTGAAGCCATGAATTACCATACCAAGCACGCGGTACGCACTAAGCCGAATAAATAATATTACAGGCAGAAAATAACTTAACAGGACAAAAGGACTTACAGGAGGCTTAACTATAGGCAGAATCATCCACTACGACTCACGGCTACCTAGGGCGTGCTATGTCCGGATGTGTGGCTTGCTACAACGTCACCAAAACACACATGGTGTGCTCAGGTGCGTCGCCGACAATAGATTCGAGGCTTACATACCTACTTGCTTAGCCTTTTAATAGATTCGCTGACATAGGCCTACCCGTAAGTGATTTTGGGCCATATCTACTGTGTGGGTTGTTGAAATTACATATTATGTCATTGCATTTCTTCTCCGAGCGTATGTAGGTTACCTCACAGCGTTTTCTTTAAACCAAAAGTCAATGCTATGAAAATCCGTACATTATACTCCAACGGACTCATTAGTATGGGGCCGTGGTTGAACCCATAATCTCATCATTTGGAGTAGAGTGGCACTAGACTGCCACGGTTTAACATTGACAAATCAACGCGTCAAGATTATGCTATTTATTTTATTTAGTAAGAATCAGATGCTCTAACATGCTCACATTATACACCAAAGCATACAGAAGAATAAGAATAAGAATATATTTATTGCCAAAAACACAACAACACTAAAATAAAACACAACATTCGTTGTTTGGCAATACAGAGTCACTCAACATGCTATCTATATTTATTAGATGCGCTTTCATTCCTTTCTCATTTGTGTAAAAGTATCTACAGTTAGACAAGTTTACGTAAGTCATTCTGGCAGCCCCATCCCGGACTGGTCCTGATAACCACACTTGTCCGCCTCCCGCTTCGGGATAAGCGCAAGATAAAATCACATTTGACCTTTTTTCATAAGAAAGGGTCATGATAAGAGGAAATCGCATCGATTCGAGAAAGTTCACCTCTATGCGTTCCATTGGACCCTCGCGATCGGTCTTCTCACTGATAAACAAAACGTAAATCATTATTTAACTATTGTCGAGGAATGTAAAGGGATAGAAAGGACGGGAAATTCAATAAAGCGAAAACGCGGCGTTTGAATATTTTTTGCGGCATCAAACGATTAATGTTCATGATAAAGTCGTTTGGCTCCACTCTCCTCTATTTTAGTTAAATGTTTGATGTTTTTTAAAGCTTGTTTTTTATTCATTGTTTTTATGGGATGCCTAGCAAAAATCTGTCGGTGTTTTCCTTCTTTATTTTTCGGCCAGCACAAATGAAAATAAATATATATAGCATAAGATATTGCACGCTGCCTAGTGCAATATCTTTCAAACCTAGTTGAAATAAAAATTAAAGCTTTACCATTTTTGTTTCAACGCGAAAAAGCTGAAGGCTCAGATTGGATAACGTACGCTAACGAACGTGGTGTTGTCTTGTTTTATAAACCGACTTCAAAAAGGAAGAGGTTCAATTTTCAACTGTATGTATTTTTTTTATACCTATGTTTACCGATTTCTCCATCAATTATTGTGGTCCGATTTAAAAAAATCTTTTTTGTTTGAAAGGCCGAGAGTACTCGAGTTGACAATTGTTTTGAAGTTGTTTTTTTATGTTTGTTCAACGAACATAAATGAATGTGGTGCTGTCTCGTTTTGTTCCAATGAACAGGATTGGAACACCACATTCATTTATGTTCGTTTGACCGGTCTGTTATTGGGATTATAATATAGCACGAACAAACAACGGGAACTAAGAACACGGTGGTAAGTACTTACTCAGTTCTGAAGCCTACCGGAGTGACCTGAGTTCTGACCAGGACCCTTATCATGGACGTTCGTGATTCTGATTACGAGCGTGCGCGAGCAGGAGGGCGCATGGCGCGAGTAAGTTCGTACGAGCGGGATGGCATGCTATCGCAATCAGAATCGCGAACGTCCATGATAAGGGTGCAGATTGTCGTGAAGTCTCACGATGTCAGTAACTTCCGGGTATCTAATTCACGGCGGACATTATAGGTGGCAGCACTGAGGCAACGAATTGACTATGTGCTACCTATAGTTAACACCATAACGAGCGGTCAATCTTAGATAAACAATGAGCGAGTGAAGTCATATTGTGGTGCATAGTGATTTAAATGGAAGTGATATTGTGAAGTACCAGTTAGAGCGGGAGACCTGCGAAATGAAAGCTAAGTCCCTAGGCTAATTTCTATCAACCTTATATTTGTTCCTATATTATTTTTACCACGTGCAGAGTTCTTACGTATAACCATTTTGCGGCATACTTGCTTCTTGCTTACAATTATACGGCGAACACTTTATTTCTCTGGGAGGCTCAGGAATTTTCTTATAGTAGACTAAATACGTATGCCGACTTGTACAAGTTTTATGGAGGGATAATCTGTGCCAAAGTGTGGGGGCGATGGCAGAGCGGTCTGCTCACAGATCTTTGATTAAATATATATTTCATGATGTATTTCTATAATGTGTGACTATCTAACTTAGTTGCGATTGAACCACGTGGCCGTGGAGTTTCATGGTCTATTCCTAAGCCTATATCATTATATATCTATTATTACTTTCATGTGGGTAGTTTGTATTTCTGACACTCGTATTAAGATTCCTCCTGGCTGATATAGACTTGTGAACTAGGCCAAGGGGTTCGATATTCAAATTTGCTCTCTTAATGTATATGACTCTTACTCCTTATTGTTGACCGACTGATCCACTATGACGATCCTGATGACGAACTGGAAGCACGCATATCGCTGCCCTTCCTGCGGGAAGGGAGCGGGCCCGTAGCCTTAATCATTGATCCCCTCCATGAGAGGGGAGTGATGGCCAAAGGGGTGACGGGGACTGCCTTGATCCCGGCAATTTGAATGCACACATATCGCTGCCCTTCCTGCGGGAAGGGAGCGGGCCCGTAGTCTTGATCATGGATCCCCTCTTCGAGAGGGGAGTGATGGCCTAACGGTGTGATGGGTAGCGCCCCTGATCCCCGTGATTTATATGCACCTATAGCGCTGCCCTTCCTACGGGAAGGGAGCGGGCCCGTAGTCTTAATCATTGATCCCCTCCTTGAGAGGGGAGTGATGGCCTAAAGGGGAGAAGTGAAGCCCCTGATTCAGATAGTTTCTATGCACCTATAGCGCTGCCCTTCCTACGGGAAGGGAGCGGGCCCGTAGTCTTAATCATTGATCCCCTCCTTGAGAGGGGAGTGATGGCCTAAAGGGGAGAAGTGAAGCCCTTGATTCAGATAGTTTCTATATATGCACCTATAGCGCTGCCCTTCCTACGGGAAGGGAGCGGGCCCGTAGTCTTAATCATTGATCCCCTCCTTGAGAGGGGAGTGATGGCCTAAAGGGGAGAAGTGAAGCCCCTGATTCCGATAGTTTCTATGTATGCATATCGCTGCCCTTCCTGCGGGAAGGGAGCGGGCCCTCAGACGTAGTCTTAATCATGGATCCCCTCTGCGAGAGGGGAGTGATGGCCAAATGGGTAAAAGGGTAGTGCCCTGATCCTAGTGACTCATATGCATATATATCGCTGCCCAACCTGCGGGGTGGGAGCGGGCCCTCAGACGTAGTCTTAATCATTGATCCCCTCCGTGAGAGGGGAGTGATGGCCTAAAGGGAAGAAGGGTCGCGCCCTAATTCCGCGGAATCTAACTTCACACAGATCTCTGCCCTTCTTCAAGGAAGGGAGAGTCTGAGCTGATTTATCATGTTGAGACATCTCACATACTGGTCCGTAGGTCCGTTGGGATCTGAGCTGATATATCATGCTGACGTAATTATACCTTACTGGTCCGGTGGGACATGACTAGACAATTACTTTGAGATAACAAATAGATGTTTTGGCTGACTTACTGACCATGTCATATCATTGTGTTTCCCCTGTATATATATATATATGAATTATAATAATCCTCAACAAGTTACTAAAGGGATAGCCTAAGGACTGTAACAGGGTCAAACTGAATAATGATTAATCTCATGGAGCTATTAACATGTCATAAAGATGTATACTAGATTTATTATCTATTGGTCCTCTGCTCATTTTATAACTGCATATCGGGTTGATGGCATTAGCGGCGGGATCTATCCTGGCCGGCATGGCTGGGTAGGATGACGAGCCAATGGCACCATACAAGTGGTGTCATTGGTGTCGATTCTTTCTACAGATGGTGCAGTCATGGATCTACGACGTAGGGAGCTAATCCAAAAGGGGAACTGCGCAATGGCGGAGGTAAGTGGATTGCATCATAATAGACTACGATAATTAAGCCCATAAATCATTTTTTGTTTCTCCCCAATCGATTTAACACAGTGACTTTAACGCCGCGGGAGTCAGGTGTTATTAATATCTTTGTGTAAAGTAATATACTTGACATACAATACATAATTAGTATTATTATAAATATATCATATGAGACGCGGCGACATGGAGATGCTGGGATATTAAGAACAGGCAATTAATAAACTTGACTTCGATTTTTTGTTTCGATTTGTATTTTTTGTTTTTGATCTATGGGCTGTGTGGTGCAATCTGCTGTCTCTATTTCATTTGCTTTAACTAATTCAATATCTTAATAGTTAAGTATTCCCGATATACTTGACGCTTTCAGATCTACTGTCAAATAAGTTCAATTGTTTGTTAATTTTTTTAATCTTATTTACTGCTCTTTGGTATAATAGGACATTGCCTCACTCGCAATGTTGTGTTTTGAATGTAAGGTTTTGCCTGCCTTAAATTTTTGTGCGATAAAACGTTCATTAAAACGATAGACGGAAGTTAAAATTAAACATTAATGAGAATGCATGATACTTATCCTGCAAATGTAACATGATCTGGGTAACTATAGATTTTATCGAGTAACTTAATAATTTAAATAGAATTTGTAACTGAATTTATAATATTCTTTCATAACGTATACATACCTACTGATAACTGAAATATTCTGGTTTGTTTTCTTGTTAACAATAGGTAATAAATAAATAAAATGTCATCATCAGCCCGGAGACGTCCACTGCTGAACGAAGGCCTCCCCTTAAAATAAAATGTACATAATGATAATTATGAAATCACTTTTTTTTAAAGTTAGTTACTTTATATAAAAGTTGGTATTAACACGGTACGCGTTCTTAATGGTTTTAATACTCTCTGGTTGACTGTATTTATTTTGAAAGTAGTCTAATATTTTAATTAAATTTTATTAAATTAAAGTGCTTTTATAAAAAATATATTTTATAATTTATATTAGAATTAAAGTAATTTAAAAAAAAATTATAAATATAACATAATTATAAACAAACATATAAATATACCTACATCATTACGGGTTCAAAACGCGAAAGTTTAAAAATTCATATAAATATAACTTGCAGTCAAAACATCAATGATAATAAAATTGTCGGGGTACCAAGTTTTACCAAATTTAAGAAACACAATGCCAAAAAAATATATATAGATAACATTATGTACTACATTTGTAATCAATATTTTGAATTATTATTGTCGTGCTATCTTATTTTCTTCTGTATGACGTCAGATAACCGGCACCATCACGGGTTTGCGATTTGGTGCGTTAATTTAAATCAATCGTAGGTAGTTAAGTATGGGAAAACTATTTAGCCAGAAATAGAGGCATCGGCCCTTATAATTTAGTATGAATGCAACTTCATATAGAAATTTCAAATCAATCTGTGAAGCAATTCTGAAATATTACATAATAGTTTTGAACAAACGAACATTTACATTTTTGTTTACATGTATTCATACTAACACGCTCAATACCACTATTGGAAGGGATGGTATGAAACACATTAAACTTAAAATACAATAATATTATGGAGATCTAAACCGGTGAGTTTTGGATCTCAGTCGCTAACTTCTTCTTGCAATAAAAATATTTTTAGTAGGTATTTGTTTATTGAAATTTCGGGTAATGCTCGTTTGCAAGGTAGATTTACATGGGTGCCCTTGTGCGCTGGGTGCTGCAAAGTTATTGTATGTTGCCAGACAATTCAAATCGATTTACAAAATAAATTCTGTGATACAACGTAAGATCTACAATTTGACTAAGTAAACATCAATTGCTAACTATACAATCATAAGAATCTAAATTTTCATAATCGTCTGTATTTAAGCAATTTTAATAAATAATCTATGGACGAGCTGTTGAAAAGGCTCTGTAAATTGATGTAGTACTTATTAAAACTTTTAGAAAATAATCTACTATTTTGTAGTTAACACTTTTGTTGTCATTTGCTTCGTATCTTCAGGAGTCCTTCCTCACTGAAGAACGCCGGTGGAACATAAGAACTTGTTAAATATGATGTGTCTTATCATTTTGTATGGGATATCACAATGTTTTACACGTCTTTTTATAAAACTTTGGTTTTAGAATCAATATATGTTTCCAAATTAACATTGTTTGACTTGACTTGACTTCTTGGGTTCATGGATTCTGCGACTAGTGTCACAATTCTGCCAATGTCCGTTTCTTGATTGTGTCGTAAACTGTAGATATTATATGATCGCGATATAATAATATGTTCGGTTTACATGAATCCACGGAAGCTCGATTGGTTTATCTAAAACACAAATAATACAACACATTTATTTCGATCTTGTTATATCTCGCTGACAGCATGACGTTTGTGACGTTGACATTGACGTTTCGTAGATTCCTGTAGTTTTTTCATTGAGAACAAAATTCTTTAGTGTCTTTCCACACGTTGCCAACGAGGACAGCGTGTAAACAGCCCTTTATTGATTTATCGATTCAGAAAGAAAAGTTTTGTTTGTTTTTACGCCGGCAAGCCCTGGAAACATCCTTTTTAACTTTGGTTTTTGATGGCGTAAGCGGGCGAATAATAACCGACCTCTCGCGCAAAAGATATAAAATTACACAAATTACGTCTCAGAAATAATTAGGAATTTAAAATGGTGCATTTAATTGAAATAATTAAAGCTTTACTACTACTTTTCAATATTCCAAGGTCATATTTGTATAATTTTGTTTTATTTTTTACTGATTGTCCGTCAGCAAATAAGGCTAATCATAGCTGTGTATATTTTTGTATTTTGCAAGTACCGTCATATTTCATCTACTTTGGTACAACAATAATAAGCAAACCAAAATCTTATAAAACTTAAACATACTAATACAGGATACGTTATAAATTTGCTAACCCAAACATTGTACACAGCATTACTAAAAAGAAAAATTTGACAATATTATAACGTCAAACCAGTAGCACAAACTGTGATAACTTACTTAACCGCTACCTAAAAATATTAAAAAGATAATAATTATTATTACCACGTATGTGTACATTTTCCAGCTTTCTAAGTAATATTTGTGTACAACTAAATCGGACTCCATCGACAAGTGTAGAAAGAAAACTGTGCCAGATTTCCTGTTGATCACTTTCACAAACAATTTTTACCATCATTAATATGACGTGATTAGTGTTTACTGCCCTTGCAAATACAAACCGAGTATTAGTATGGATGCTGTTTTTCATATTCATATTCATATTCATATTCATTTATTGGTAAATTATCTTATTTACACGTCAACTACATCATGAGGTACTCTTAACACAGATTACACCCAGAAGAAATAAATTTTGGACAAAAAACATTATACATCATATTAGTGAATGAACACAGGTAAAAAATGTCAATTAAATTAAACAATTCTCCAATGTCAAACAATAAAATTAACTTATAAATAAAAATGTCAATAGGAATTTAGGTACATTAAGTAGAATAACCAATTTACGTCATCTTCAGATTCGTCATGTCATCGAACGTATAGAAAGCCTGCTCGATAAGCCAATTTTTTAACTTGCGTTTAAACGCTCCTCTCGTGAAGGACTCGCGCACTTCATGCGGCAGCCGGTTGTAAATGACCGGCGCAGTCGCATGCACCAGTTTAGTAGTCCTAGTGAGTCGGACAGGCACGCAGCGTAGCCGGTGTGCGTGTCGCGGCTCTACGGCGCTGTCCGCGCGCGTGTCTCCGATATGTGAGTACTCCTCGAGGTGGTCTCTGGCGTACATAGCCGCCTGAAAGCAGACGAGACTCGGGACGGTAAGTATCCCCATGGATCGGAAATATGGTAGTGCGGATGTGTCCTGTGACACTCTTACTATTGCTCGTACAGCTCTTTTCTGCATTTTGAAGACGCGCTCCCACTCGGCAGCGCGTCCCCAAAGCTCGATGCCGTACTGGAGCAAAGAGTGCACAGAAGCAAAATAGCATTGCCGAACCATGGGGTACGGCAAGAGCGCGGACACACGCCACAGTGCGAAACAGGCACAGCCCATCTTACCACACAGTTTATCTATGTGGCCTTCCCAGATCAACGCTCTATCAAGCTGGAAACCCAAAAAGGCGGTCGATTTTACTTGGTCCATTTCAACATTTCCGATTACTACCTTCAGTGGTCTGTAGTTGCGACCTGCTAAGTTGAAATGGACAAAGTGGGTTTTACTAGTGTTAAGCATCAATCCGTTACTTCCAAACCAGGTATGAAGATCATTCGCCACCTTATTAAGTTTCCGCTCGAGTTGATCCACTGTCGGTGCTGAAACTATAACGGCAACGTCATCTGCATACATGAGGACGTGCCCGTCCGTAATGTTCTCAGGCAGGTCGTTGAGGAGGAGGGAGAACATGATATTGGAGAGCGAGGAACCCTGCGCAACTCCAATACCAGTCTCTAGCATCCGTGACTTCACCCTACCTCCATCCCCTATTACCATTTGCCAGCGGTCGGTCATAAACTCTGTAAGCATATTTAGCACAGCACCGTTGATTCCGTAGTGTTTCATTTTAGCAGCTAGGATATAATGATCAGCCAAATCAAAAGCTTTCGACAGGTCGCAGAAGACTACCGCGACCTGCTGCGAGCCCTCGCGAGCCTCAAGGACGCGACGGATCACTTCGCCAGCCAGCATAGTCGTAGATCTACCTCTTCGATACGCGTACTGCCTGTCGCTCAAAGCTTCGCACTCCGTAAGGTACTCTGTCAACCGAGTGCTGAGGCCATATTCAAAAATTTTTGCTATTCCAGGAATGATTGACACGGGCCTGTAGCTATTTATATCTTCCTGTTTTCCCTTTCCTTTATACAATGGTGAGACTTTAACTTGTTTCAAAGCTGAGGGATACCTGCCCTCGCCAATGCACTTGTTATAGAGACATGATAAAATTGGCGCCAGTTGTTGCGCTACGGAGTTTAACAGTGAGATGGATAGATCATAAACATCCTTGGACCTCTTCCGCGCTACCCCATATGTCAGTATCCTGTATACCTCGAGCGCCGTGAACGGCTTTAACCGTAATGAGCGATCGGCGGGACGTCGCGCCGCAGCGAGCGCGCATGTTGCAGCGGCGACATCGGCCACGGGCGCACCGCAGGCCGCGGCCGCGCTCACAAAGTGCGCGTTCACAGCGTTTACGGCATCCATTTTAGTTTGGAATCTGGACCCGTCCGGGCGCAACAGTAGCTCGGTTAAGTCACAATTAATTTTAGTCTTCCCGGTTTGTGCGCTGACAACCTCCCACATTGATTTCATCACATTGTTAGATTTATTAATTAGATTATTATAATAGTTGCCTCTTTCATACTTAAGTAAATCGTCATACTTATTCTGAAATTGATTACATTGTATTGCTAAGTCATTATTATTAGGAAATTTCAATTTTAAATTATTCACATCATTTAATAAAGATTTCAAATTAATTATTACGTCGGTCGCCCAGACAATTTTTTTATTATTTACTCTCTTCTGTGTAACTGGAAAGCAGACATCGTTATTATATTTTAATATGTTTATTATAGATTCAGCTAAATCCTCCGACGATGCCGAATGACGAATGAATAATTCCTCCCAGTCTATCCCCTCTAACGCTGCGATAAAGTTACATCTGTTATTTCGACCATATGACCTTGCGAACCGCGGAGGCTCACGGCCTGGGCCCGGGTCACATGGGATCACAGCGCGAACCGCACAGTGATCAGAAAGCAGAGTGGCAACAGGTCGCGCACGCGCAGTACCCACCGACTCCCGACCGACATAGACGTGGTCCAAACTAGTTCTGGACGAGTCCTCTGTTCTAGTAGGAAAATCAACAATATTACACAAGTTATGTGTAGACAAAATATCATTCAACTTCTTAATGTCCGAGTTAAGTGAGCAAATTGTATCTATGTTAATATCGCCGAATATCACGAAATCTCTTTCATCTTGTACTAACTTATCGAGCAGACTTTCCAGAACAGGAAAGAATTGCGCAGTGCTTGTCAAGTTAGATCTATATACACATATAACCGTGAGCTTTTTATCTAAAAGTTCAATGGCGGATATCTCGCATATCTGTTCTACTGAGAGTCTAGTATAACAATCCAATTTCTTATATTTAATGGTATTACTTACGTAAATGCATGAGCCACCATGGATTATGGTCGGTCGACAATAAAAAGATGCGAGTACAAAGTTATTAATAGTTACACATTTTAGTTCATTCGTTTTTAGCCAATGTTCTGTCAAACATAGTATATCGCATTTCAAATCATTTAAAAGAAGTACTTCTATGTTATTAGTCTTTTTTCTTAACGAACGAATATTTTGATGGCATATTGTTAGAAAACATGTTTCTTTATTAGTTTCGCGGGGGGTGGTCGCGTCGGCTGTTATCGCTAACTGTGTATGACGCAACGTAGAGCTCGTAGATATTGGTGCGGCATACGTTGAGTTAGACATTTGGTTGGTAATCGGAGAGCTCACCTCTACTTGTCCACAGCATGTGCGTTTGAGCGGCCGCGAAAAAACCAATTTGCGAACCGGATCCCTTGTGGCCACACGTCCGGCGTTGACACTTGTAGTTTGACGCTCTCTGGCATACCTATTATAAAGGACGCATGTCTGTTAGATTTTATTTGCCGCTTCTCTACATGGTAGTCTGCTTGAGCAATTCCGTTCAAAAATATTTTGACTTGGTCAGTTGTAGTGTCAGCTTTGAACTGCCAAGCTTGAACATAGTACGTCTTTTCTACAGCCTGTATTCCGCATGTGTTCTTTCCGACTCCTACAACGACCGGTTGTTGTTGTTGTTTGTTGCTGCGGCGACGCTTACTGACTGCCTGCCACTCGCCGGCGGCGTCGCTGCGGCTGTCATCAACTTGTACACCATCTGAGGTCAACGTCGCTTTCGTAGCACATTGCTGTGACGTCATATCTTGATTCACGTTCATACTTTCAGTTTCAGCAATGACTTCAGTCGCACTATTTCTAACCTGTGCCATCTCGACTGCAGCTATGTCGCTAGACGGTACAGAGCTTGAGGTGGACTCATCCTCCTGAACGTTTACAGACACTTCGCCGGTCACTCTGATTCGCGGTAGCTTAGCTGACTTCGACGCTTTGGGCAGTGGTTCACGGTCCGTAGGTAAATGTTGAGGACGGCCCAGAGCACCCTTTAAGCAGCTTTGGTTTTCACGATTTCCGCTTAACTCGAATCTGAGTGCCTTTATTTCTACTTCTAGTCCATGTAGCTTTCTCATACTTTCATTGCTATCCTGCAATTCAGTCCTCAAAACTGTTATCTCCCGCCTGAGAGAACTTTCATTAGTGCTCAAAGTACATACCTCGGCTTTAAGCTCCCGGACGATTGTCAATATTTGTTGCATCATGTGCATACTGGTGGCGTCAGGTACTCCATTCTCTACACCAGCTGGGATGGCAAACTGCTCTATCTGCGGCGGGCTCCCCTCTACGAAGTACGTCGGTGCCCCGCGGACCGGGGTGGACGGCTTGTTGTCTCGGGGCATCGCACACTTGCAGCTAGGGCATAACCACGCCAACGATACGGTCGCCTTGGCTGGTATGTTAACGCAGGCTCTATGGTAGACTCCTGTACACTTTCCACATTTAGCGCCCTCTTGTGGCGACATGAATTTTCCGCATCCTCCACACTTCATCATGCTATTGATTTACGAAGAAGTTCGTGCAAACCCCGTAGATGGCGCTATAGGTCCGGAGCGGCTACTCAACAGTAGATGGCGCCACTAGTTACTTAGCGTAAGCATCTGTTTTCAAAATCAGTGTGGTCGGATAGTTGCGTAGATTTTGCACAGTTACCCTCTTGCGAAAAAATAAATAAAATATAATTCGTAGTTTTGGATTAAAATGCAGATAATTTAAGTAATCAACACGCACAGTCACTGTCAATGTACCACAATATTCACTGGTCAGTAATAAGTTTATCTAACACCAGTCACGAGTGTTTCGTAACTTAAAACTATTATTTATTGATTTAAAACTGGCAGAACAACACAGGTAGGTTGTCTAGTATCGAGACGATCGGACGGACCGAAAAAAAATTGTAATGATGCGATTTCACTAGTATTGGAGTTAGATAATTGTATTTGAATGAATTATTCTCAACAATATTACATGGGAAATTGATCGACATCTTACAAACATACAAGGTTAATATTCTCCCAAATAAGAATAAAAATAAACTTTTTGCATCGTCAACATTTATTTTTTTGCATAAGCTATCAACAGATGTTATACTGACTGGGTTTTTGGTTCCGTTTTATAGAGAAAGTGGTTTGATTGTTTGTGAAAGAAACTACATATGGTTTATTTATATATTTGTCTGGTTAAAAGTTTCAATCGATAAAATAGATTAATTTTAAAGATGTGAATTTGTGATTCCCCAAGTTCTTGTTTGTTATTGTTTTAAAATATGCTTCTAGAATAACAAGTAGATATACAAGATTTGTGATTTATGATTGACACCGGGAATTAAAATAACTATATAATAAAACCTCACGAACCAGGGACACAAGTGGCGGCTTTGTCTCTAAAAGGTGACCTCTTCCAGGCGACAGATATATAAAGTTATACAAACTAGGTACCTACTAAACCTAGGAGATGTTATAACTTAAATAAATAATATTAAAACTTTATAACTACGTAAATTAAAACATAACATTTAAGCTTAGTAAAAGTATTGTTGTTGAATGTTTTTTTTATATGATATCCTTAGTTTCCTCGAATATCTCGGTTCAAATAAATATCAAATAGTGTTACTAAATTCTAAAAATAAATCTCTTTTCTATAATAAAACAAATTAACAAAATTACCAAGTCATTTGGAATTCATACTGCTGTGTTAACTAAAATAGCAAATATACCTATGCTAAATGGTTGGTTTGTGACTGATGGTACGGATGCGCTATATAGTGCGCTGTATTGCTGCCAACCATCTTAATGAGCATATTTAATTATCGCGCTTTTGACGTCGACTACACACAAACCAGTAGGAGTTCACGGAATTGATTTTATAGACTGAAGGTATATTATTATACTTATAATTATATCGACAGTTTCTTTAAAAGATAAATATGACTTGAAAAATTAGTCGAAATAAAAGGATTTGAAAATTTGAAATTTGATATACAAAAGTCATTATAATGAACTTTTCTTTTTCATGGTTTTATAATTAATAGTTATTAAAAATATAGTATGGTATAAATTATATGCTTAATATCATGTCTTCGGTTTTACTCGTGTTTTCCGAATTGATAAGACTATGATTTACTGACACTGTTAATTATTGAAAATAATTATTATTCAACAGTGTAATAATATTGTCCCACCGGACTTCAAATCATTATGTAACCGTTGATTAAAATATAAGTAATTAAAAGTAATGCAGGTAAATTACTTAATGGTAAACGGTAATAAAATCTAAAGACAGTGTAGCAAGTCATTGATAGTATCACCATTGTCACATTTTATGCAAACGTTCTAAAATCGATAGTAAATGGTAAGTGATTTTCGGGAACAGCTGGTTTGTGTAGCCTTTAATCGGTAATCATATATAGCACTCATTAGGTGCACTCGAGTAAAATAATTTGTGCGCGATTCTGGCATCATACCTAATTGTGTTCAATTAATGAAAGTTTAGATTTTAAGTGGTCTTCTTATGTGGAAATATATAAATCAGAGTGTTGTACGACTAAATTTACCAAGTATAAGGGATATAAATAATCATAGCATGAGAAAATTGTACTGTTCATCATTAGATCTCTGAAGTTTCTCTGAGAACGGGCCAATGTAGGCACTATTAAGGATTTACGTGCTGACAAGTAACATTAATACCATTTCTAACACATCATTTTGTCGTCGGGTAGGTCGCGAACCGTCGCGATGTCATCGAGAACGTTACACTGAAATAAGAATCGTTATAAATTAAAAAACATTATGAAAGAAACATAATTTATATAAAGTGTGACCCGTTTCCTCTCTTATGGGCTTCTTCTTCTTGAGTCGGGTATGTCGCGAAGTATCGCGATGACGCTAAAATAAAATATCTATAGACACATAGGCTTCTGTGGCTTTTTCGTGGCGAGTCGGGTGTGTCGTGAAGTCTCACGATGTCAGTAACTTCCGGGTATCTAATTCACGGCGGACATTATAGGTGGCAGCACTGAGGCAACGAATTGACTATGTGCTACCTATAGTTAACACCATAACGAGCGGTCAATCTTAGATAAACAATGAGCGAGTGAAGTCATATTGTGGTGCATAGTGATTTAAATGGAAGTGATATTGTGAAGTACCAGTTAGAGCGGGAGACCTGCGAAATGAAAGCTAAGTCCCTAGGCTAATTTCTATCAACCTTATATTTGTTCCTATATTATTTTTACCACGTGCAGAGTTCTTACGTATAACCATTTTGCGGCATACTTGCTTCTTGCTTACAATTATACGGCGAACACTTTATTTCTCTGGGAGGCTCAGGAATTTTCTTATAGTAGACTAAATACGTATGCCGACTTGTACAAGTTTTATGGAGGGATAATCTGTGCCAAAGTGTGGGGGCGATGGCAGAGCGGTCTGCTCACAGATCTTTGATTAAATATATATTTCATGAGGTATTTCTATAATGTGTGACTATCTAACTTAGTTGCGATTGAACCACGTGGCCGTGGAGTTTCATGGTCTATTCCTAAGCCTATATCATTATATATCTATTATTACTTTCATGTGGGTAGTTTGTATTTCTGACACTCGTATTAAGATTCCTCCTGGCTGATATAGACTTGTGAACTAGGCCAAGGGGTTCGATATTCAAATTTGCTCTCTTAATGTATATGACTCTTACTCCTTATTGTTGACCGACTGATCCACTATGACGATCCTGATGACGAACTGGAAGCACGCATATCGCTGCCCTTCCTGCGGGAAGGGAGCGGGCCCGTAGCCTTAATCATTGATCCCCTCCATGAGAGGGGAGTGATGGCCAAAGGGGTGACGGGGACTGCCTTGATCCCGGCAATTTGAATGCACACATATCGCTGCCCTTCCTGCGGGAAGGGAGCGGGCCCGTAGTCTTGATCATGGAACCCCTCTTCGAGAGGGGAGTGATGGCCTAACGGTGTGATGGGTAGCGCCCCTGATCCCCGTAATTTATATGCACCTATAGCGCTGCCCTTCCTACGGGAAGGGAGCGGGCCCGTAGTCTTAATCATTGATCCCCTCCTTGAGAGGGGAGTGATGGCCTAAAGGGGAGAAGTGAAGCCCCTGATTCAGATAGTTTCTATGCACCTATAGCGCTGCCCTTCCTACGGGAAGGGAGCGGGCCCGTAGTCTTAATCATTGATCCCCTCCTTGAGAGGGGAGTGATGGCCTAAAGGGGAGAAGTGAAGCCCTTGATTCAGATAGTTTCTATATATGCACCTATAGCGCTGCCCTTCCTACGGGAAGGGAGCGGGCCCGTAGTCTTAATCATTGATCCCCTCCTTGAGAGGGGAGTGATGGCCTAAAGGGGAGAAGTGAAGCCCCTGATTCCGATAGTTTCTATGTATGCATATCGCTGCCCTTCCTGCGGGAAGGGAGCGGGCCCTCAGACGTAGTCTTAATCATGGATCCCCTCTGCGAGAGGGGAGTGATGGCCAAATGGGTAAAAGGGTAGTGCCCTGATCCTAGTGACTCATATGCATATATATCGCTGCCCAACCTGCGGGGTGGGAGCGGGCCCTCAGACGTAGTCTTAATCATTGATCCCCTCCGTGAGAGGGGAGTGATGGCCTAAAGGGAAGAAGGGTCGCGCCCTAATTCCGCGGAATCTAACTTCACACAGATCTCTGCCCTTCTTCAAGGAAGGGAGAGTCTGAGCTGATTTATCATGTTGAGACATCTCACATACTGGTCCGTAGGTCCGTTGGGATCTGAGCTGATATATCATGCTGACGTAATTATACCTTACTGGTCCGGTGGGACATGACTAGACAATTACTTTGAGATAACAAATAGATGTTTTGGCTGACTTACTGACCATGTCATATCATTGTGTTTCCCCTGTATATATATATATATATGAATTATAATAATCCTCAACAAGTTACTAAAGGGATAGCCTAAGGACTGTAACAGGGTCAAACTGAATAATGATTAATCTCATGGAGCTATTAACATGTCATAAAGATGTATACTAGATTTATTATCTATTGGTCCTCTGCTCATTTTATAACTGCATATCGGGTTGATGGCATTAGCGGCGGGATCTATCCTGGCCGGCATGGCTGGGTAGGATGACGAGCCAATGGCACCATACAAGTGGTGTCATTGGTGTCGATTCTTTCTACAGATGGTGCAGTCATGGATCTACGACGTAGGGAGCTAATCCAAAAGGGGAACTGCGCAATGGCGGAGGTAAGTGGATTGCATCATAATAGACTACGATAATTAAGCCCATAAATCATTTTTTGTTTCTCCCCAATCGATTTAACACAGTGACTTTAACGCCGCGGGAGTCAGGTGTTATTAATATCTTTGTGTAAAGTAATATACTTGACATACAATACATAATTAGTATTATTATAAATATATCATATGAGACGCGGCGACACAGATTGCCCGTTGTACCTCTAATCTGAATTATATTTCGTATACGCTAAAAAATGACCAAAGTTTTTGACTCATAATAAATTCATCTGAACTTGCGTTTTTGCCACGTTAGCTTTCGGCCAATGGCAATAAAACCTATTGACTGGTGGATATAGTTTTTTTTAACAATCAATTGACGATACAAGCAAGACGTTTGCCTGATGGTAAGCATCACGCTTGCCACTAACAGTACATCGCCAGAACTGTGATCTTGCGAACACAATCCTGCGCCGCTCTGCACTGCGCTCGTCACCCTGAGATATTATGTTAAATCTCTTCATACCCAGTAATTTCTCTGGATAGATCACGCCAAAAATAAGCTAGTAGTCTATCGCGATCCGCAAGTACTTTCAGAAATAGAATCCGCAAATCGTAGAGTTCGGTGCTGAAATGAACGTTATTCCGGCTAATGAATGAAAAATAGATATTTGCATTGCTCCCCGGCCCAGTGAATAGAGATTGTTTGTGAATGTAGTTAATTCACCTCCTATAGTTTATTAGGTACCTATATCGATGCTTCACAGAAACTATTACGACTTGCGTTAAATGCCCAGCAAAATATGCTAATGTAGTTTTCTTACACCCGCCTCTGTTCAACTTTGTTATTTTCAACCAAGTTTGTACAAAATTTTCTGGTTTCTAGCAAACTCTTAAAGAATATTAATAGCTCAAGGATCCGTCTCGAGTCTAAACAAAGTTATGAACCTAGGCTTTAGGAGATTAACTTCATACAGATAGTTACTTTGTTGATTACATGATAATAAACCCGTCACCGGTGACGAGGATTTGACATACAAAGAACTTTAGTGACCCGGTAATCGGGATAAGATTTTTCACATTATTTTCGGAGATGCTAAGTGTAATTAGTTAGATTAAAAAAAAATGTGTTTCTACAATAACAAAACATAGATTACATAAATCACAGCACGCTTATTAATTCTTAAACTAATAAACTTAAGATATCCTAAATTTACAGTGTTTTTCTAGCACGTGCAACTTCACGTCAGAGAGAAGATGGCAGCTTAAGCAGTGACTAACGGTTGAAAAGTTTTTTTTAAGTAAGGCCGATAGTGTTCTATTAGATATAAGGCTAAAGTTCTAACATTTCTGGCATTTTTCAAGTCCTGAAACCATGAATTACGATGCCACGCACGCGGTACGCACTAAGCCGAATAAATAATATTACAGGCAGAAACGGACTTAACAGGACTTAAAAAGACTTACAGGAGGCTTAACCTACATTACCTACATTATTAAAACTTTATAAGCTCATAATAATCTTGATTCTTAAAACTAATTTAGCCTTAGCCGGTTTTACAGCACTAGGAACTTTAATAGAATGAACAAAAAATGTATTCTCTAACAACAAAAAAAATACCCTAAAAATAATAATATGACCATTTTACTTACGAAAACTAAACTAAACGAAACTTTTATTCCTCCAGAAATTATTTAATTCCGTCAATTCCGTCCGTTAGGGGTTATTTAATTCCGTCATTCACGAAGGTACTACGCCTGAAGCATAGCACAGGAGTGTGGTGGTGCTGTTCTTCAAGAAAGGCGATAACACCTTATTGAAGAACTATAGGCCCATCTCACACCTGAGCCATGTGTACAAGCTGTTCTCGAAAGTCATTACGAGCCGTCTCGAACGCAGGTTTGATGACTTCCAGCCTCCCGAACAAGCCGGTTCTTGGAAAGGCTTTGGCACCATAGACCATATCCACACGCTCCGCCAGATTATACAGAAGACTGAGGAGTATAATCGGCCGTTATGTCTACCGTTTGTGGACTATGAAAAAACCTTCGAATCAATCGAGATCTTGGTGGTATTGCAGTCCCTCCAGCGATGTTATATCGACTATAGGTAAATCGAAGCGATGAAGTGTTTAAGTATAGAAACGCCACCATGTCAATCCGGTTGCAGGACGAGAACACGAAACCAATCCAATTGCAGAAAGGCGTGAGACAGGAAGACGTTATTTCTCCGAAACTGTTCACGAACGCATTGCATGGAGGACGCGTTCAAACATCAACATTAATGGTGAGTACATCACTCACCTTCGCTTTGCCGATGATATAGTCATCATGGCTATAATATATAATATACGTCAAATTTTACTATGGGATCAACACTGAAGTCGCGGGAAAAAACCAGCTGTTCCCTGTTCGTCGTCGCGAGTGTACGATATTTTTCTATGGTACCTACTCACTAGTACAGCGGAGTTTTTTCGCAATGAGTACAATAACCTCCTCTCTAGTTTTCCGATTCGCGTTTTACCCTGTATATATGTACACTATGCAATATTTCAATAGTAAAGGCATGCGATATTTTGGCCTAGTTCATGCAAGGAAGTATGGGAAGTTTGTACCAGTAGGTCAGCTGCGTATGAGAAATGGCCTAAGCCTTTAATTTATTGTAAGATAATGTGGCCAATTCTGAAGGTTTAAGTTGACAGAACTGAACTAACTAAAGTATTGCTGTCCTTAGCTAACATGCCTAGTAAAAAAGTAACAGCAATATTTTAATTAGTTTAGAGCTGTCAACTAAAACCGTCAGAATTGGCCACACTATAACTACATTTTTGTTTTATTTATACGGGAATGTGTCAAAACCACGTCAGTTTTCATAATTTATAATATAACTAGTTACAGATTTCGTAGCTTTTTCGTAGCCCCGCTACGCCGCCGTTCATTCTACGATGCATTATACTCGCGTAAGGAATTATGCATGTTTTTTTTATTGACTCACAACAAAAACAAAAAAAAAAAAAAAATGTATATGTTTCATGTTAGACATATCGGTGCAAACTTTTCACACAACGCCATCTAGCCCTAAACTAAGCAAAGCTTGTTGGTCATAGGTATAGTGTCTAATAACGTCAAAGTACACGTTTCCAAAACAAATTCTATACTAGCTAGTGCTTTGCTAGAAAGGGACAGATGACGCCCTCCCAAATACTTTGAATGCTATTATACATAATAAAATTAAAATTAAAATTAAAAAAGATCATGTCAAACTATAGCCCCTCGCCCAAACGTGCCCATTAGGCTGGCAGCGTTCCCCCGCTGTATTGCGAGGGAAATCTGTTGCACGAGATACTCCCCAGACCGCGGGTCTCGCCCCCTATCAAATTGAATGCTTATATTTCAGATCATTACCTTTACTACACTTCGAAAAAAAAAGGTACATACACATTCAGTTAAACTCTCCACTTATCTTTTTTTTTTAATAATTGAAACACGTGCATATTTCCCTATAGGTACGTTTTTAGTAATCCCTGGATTTTTCTAGAGATCCTACCTACCTATATTGATTGTAGGTTTGCGTATGTATAACAATTATATAAATAAATCAATTATAAGCCTTACCCTTCAGCCAGTAAAAATGATATTCAAATGACAAAACACTGCACGCACTCAACAACATACGTATATGAATTATGTTGTCGTATTAAGTGCGTGTCAGACTACCATTTACTTTGACGATGAGTTGTACTGATATGTCATTTTTCCATAAAACTGTTTGAGAAATCGATGGACCTTCTTGTCACCTTGAAAGCGTCTTTCGTAGAAGCAAGCAGTAAGTACCTAAAATCGCCGATCGCAAGTTAATACAACACCAGCAGAATGTTCATCATGGAGGATTTAGCTCGAGTGCATTCGTGATAAACACTAGCTTGACACTGGTGAATGCACAAAGTGCAAAACCAAAAACTAAGAAAAAAAACTAGCGCATCTGACAACCAACGGTAAAGAAAGAATTTCTAATTTCTTCGAATTTCTTTGAATTTTGAATCACATCAAAGAAATTTACTAGGATCTCTGCTAGAATCCAATAGGATCACATTATGTTTTTGACAGTGTAAATTAATTTTTTTATACAATCAAGTGACGAGACGAGCAAGGCGTTCGCCTGGTGGTAAGCGTCACACCTGCCACTAACAGTAGCAGTGCTAGAATTGTGAACTTGTGAACACAATCCTGCGCCGCACTGCACTGCGCTCGTCACCCTGAGATATTAGATGTTAAATCTCTTCATACCCAGTAATTTCTCTGGTAACATTGCCCTTCAAACCGGAACACAGTAATGCTTGCACACTGCAGTTTGGCGGTTGAATAACTGGCAATGGTGGGGTACTTCCTCAGGCGGACTCTCCAGTAGAGTCCTACCACTACAAAAATTTCGCAGGAAAATGATAAAAACGGAGATTTGATCAAATCTCTGATTTTTATCATCTCCCTGAAGATATAATTATACTCTAGAAACTAGCAACTACCTGTTTGTATAATTTTGTTCTTTTTTTTATTTCCGTGTGCTATGTTTTTTTTGTTGCAAATAAAGTATTGTCTATTGTTTACTCTACCAAGGCTCTACCTATAGCTTTCTTAACTTCTAACATTATTTAACAGATTCTGTTTCAAAAAGGAGGAAGTGTGATTAGGTATAGTATTTGCCATCGATATATATGTACTACGTATTTGCTTATTCCTGTTCGATTCCTGTTCTTTACTCAATGAAGCCATTTTCCACATTACAAAAATATGTTTTTTTTTAACTTATTTTTACGATAAAATTGTTAGTGATTATGATAATTAGGTGCTACGAGTATTATGCAAGTATTCAACAATATATAATAGGATAGATACCATAAACTTGCGTATTTATACAAAGAAAACTTGTCTTAAGGAGTAAGCAGCTATCCTTGAGGTAATGTTCAGGGAGTGCGGTCATGGTGAAGCAATTTAGCTTCCGTAAGAGCCCTTTTGGAGCCCATGTGTGTAAACTTAGTTTGACTTTGATTAAACCCTTATCCAATTAAATCTGCATGTCCGGACCTGTACAAGTGTACAATAGTTATGTAACGTGTATAAAAAATTGCGCGATTGGAATTCTGTACTGGACTTAAAAATGACATTACTAAATTCTATTATAAATTACAATAATACGATCCCCTTTTTTAGATATCTATGCCATAGTCTATGGCATACAATACAGGAACAGACAAACCCAGATATGCCTCACAAGCTGCAGTTTAAGGACATACCCAGGTCCAGGTCTAGACTCCTTAGATTTAATGTATTGTGGTTTTGTAGTGGTAGGACTCTACTGCAGAGTCCGCCTGGGGAAGTACCACACCTTTGCCAGTTATTCAATCGCTAAGCAGTAGTTTGCAAGCATTACTGTGTTCCTGTTTGAAATTATAACCATACCCAGTAATTACTGGGTATGAAGAGATTTAACATCTGATATCTCAGGGTGATGAGCGCAGTACAATGCGGCGCAGGATTGTGTTCGCAAGCACACAATTCTGGCACTGCTACTGTTAGTGGCAGGCGTACCACCAGGCGAACGTCTTGCTCGTCTTGTAACTTGAATGTATAAAAAAACATACTTTCACATTTTGATACAAAACTTATGAAAAGAAATAAATAGATAGAAACGTAAAAATAAAAGATTATAGTTTAGGAGAGTTAGCAATGCAATTATATCATGGCTTAATACTTAATTTTTTAAGTTTTTGTTTCATTTAGAAGATTGATTCTATTAACAATATTCAACCAGAGTCAAAGTCGAAGAAGTTACTCTCCCGCGTCTGTGTGACTGGACTACAACAAAACCAGCCACAGTCAAGTCCAAGTCATGCGGAAAGTGTAGCGACTTTACTGGAAGCTTCAATGGAACTTTTGGAGGCAATAAACCCAACAAGACAGCACACACCACATTTTATCACCTTTTTAGTAATTTGCAATCACTAATTAGACATTAATTTGGAAGAAAATGCAGAACATTGAAATTTTTTTTTTCACGTTATCGCTAAAACTCGAATATAATTTTATAGATAAAGTAGACGATACAGAGAGAATTCGTTTCCTCACGAACTATTTCTAATTTGAACCGCGTTTGTACTATAATATAGGTAATAATTATAGGCTGATTCAAACTTAATGGCGGCTGTGAATGCGCTGCGCAGTAGCAAAAATTAGACATGCGGTGTGCGTAGAATCGCAAAGTCTCGCTTGCAGCGCACTTCACAGCCGCCATTAAGTTTGAATCAGTGACTGATAATCAGTATATACCTAAACATTGATAATTGTATTTGAAACTCGAAACAATTCTCTTCTCAGACGCTTACGTGTAATAAAACAGTCGTCTTACTCCGAACATTCGAATACTAAATATATACAGTAGTAAAAGGAAATATGTTTGCAATCGAAAGCCTGACGTCGCCTTGACCTCCTTTTCGTTCAACGCTGACTGCTTGATTTGTTTTTCAAGGATGTAATATTTGACCTTGCATGAAAAATAGTAGGTAAGTACAAGTACAACTTAGTACCTATTCCTTTCGTCAAAATAAAACGGTCTGTTTTCACTTTCATCGAAACCAAAAATAGCACTGTAATTGAAACTGTTAAACACTATCAATGTTGCGGTAACATGTCATACATGTAAAGGGCAGCTTTACAAAGCTATAATTCAATTTATTCAATTCAATTCAATTTATTCATGTAAAATGCAGCTTACAGGTTTATTCCTATGCGTTAAATTTTTTATATTATATTAAGTATATTATAATTATTATTATACTGAATGTGCCATTAACGGGGCCAGAAAGTATACAAAATAGCGGAATAACTACAACATACATATCTAAATGACTAGTACCTACTTCAAGAAAAATAAAAAGACTTAAAACTTAGATATAAAAATTATGTACAGGTTGTAACGTGCTAAACTAACACTAACTACAATTGCGTTGCTACGAATTTAGAAAAATATCCACGTTGTATTATGTACGGACATACCATAGCATCGTAGTACGTCCGGAGAAAAAAAACAATGACATTATATGAATGAGATCTCATTACCTATATGAACTTGCACCGGGCCAGCAGCGTGGCGAATATACAACGTGCTACAAAACGGTATAGTAATACTGAAGGGCATGTATGTACTCATCATTATGAACAATTTTTACTATGGGGCCAACCATGAAAACCGACCAGCGGTTTAGGCTGTGCGTTGTCTGTCAGTCATTCAGTCTTTCAGGACAGTGATTCTTATAGTATTAGATTATTTTATTTTATTTTATTTGGGAAACATACAGTGATAATAACTTAAGTAAACTTATATAAATTTGGATAACTATACACCTTTTACACGTTTCCGCATATAAAATCAGTATAACCATCAGTATACAAATTTTTATACAATAAATATAATTTTAGTGACAAGACTGCCGGCTTACAATAATATTGCTAAAAGAGGCGGAAACCTTCACTGTCAGATAACAATAACATCATAAATATGTAAATTATCAGTGGTTCGTTTCACGGGCGGGTGATGCCTTCTTGGCTGAAAAGGCAGACGTTAATCAAAGATTACGGGTCACTTAACGCGTCAAAGCCCGGTTAAAGGGGTTTGTTAGTCTAGACAGTCATGAACAAGTAAGTATTACAAGAAAAACAGTTTTGACTAAGACAAACGAATAAGAGTCTATTTACAAAATGATTCGTCTATTAACAGAATGAAAATTTTTATGACTTTGTTTTTAATTTAAATTGACTGGTTGTATACTGTTTGATGAGAAATGTATTGTTTATGCATATGATTACAGTACATATCTAAGTTTTTGTATCTTCAAAATTACCTGATTATTAATTGGTAAAGGTATATAATTATCAATAATTTCGTCGATTGTCCTTTAATGCTCTTTGCTTTGAAGTACATAATTAAAATATTATTTTCTACTTTTTTGTTTAAGTTTGTACATAATATATAGTCTTGAAGACGGTTTGTTTTTTATTTTTGTTTTATCTATAAACAGTGTTATGTGACCAAGCTTGTTACAAAAATTCATAATTCTACGTCTACGGGAAATACCCTATAAATTTTGATTTACCTGCGTACTACAAACACTAAAAACACCAGAAATATGACCATAGTTTTTGATTACGTTGACTTAGAAGCTTGATTTTTTTATAACTTGGAATTACGCATTCGATATTAATTACAACATGATACCTCCACTCGTTTCAGCGAAAAAGGTCTTGTCAGACAGACAAGCAGACGGATAACGAAGTGATCCTATAAGGTATTTTTTGCCTTTTGAAGTACGGAACCCTAAAAACAGTTATTTTGATAATTTTTTTTTGCGCTATTGCGCTTCATAAAACTCATAATAAACAGCAGGTGCAAGATATTACGAGCCTGATAAAATGTATGCTCATGAGTTTCGAGAAACTCGGCGCTTATTTTATTAACGTACAATTCTGGCCCGAAAACTCCTGGTTAAGAAGCTGTGAAACTCAATTGTTTTGGAGCCATCCTAACGCAACGTAAACATTTTTTTATCATAATGACGAGATTGTTAAAGTTAGGCATGTTCATTCGATTTCTTATACAGTAATCGCCACGCAAGTTGACAAAAAGTGGGATGCGCAGAAATAAACAAATAATAACTTCTCATTCAACTTGCCAAATATACTGCACGGAAGTGTACACCACAGAAAAGCGAAGCCCTTACCTCTTCTCTCTTCAGTGGTGTACACGACGTACCTGCGCAGGAGCACCTTTTCCATGCCGACAATTTGTCAACTTGTTTGGCGGCTACTGTACAAAAAAAACTATTAAGTAGGTGCCTACTTACGTTGGTGTATAGCTTCGACCATAAGATTTGATGTAAAACTAGATGTATCTTTAGAACATGTGGTCTACCATGGCAGGACCACTTTCATTTAATTAGGTAAAAAATACAGAATAATAAGCAACACAAGTAACTTTAAAAAAAATAACCGGGTTAAAATTAATATGCGACCACTTCGGGAGTGTACCCTTTCAAATAAAAAAATATTTTTCAAAATCGGTCCACAATTGACGGAGAAATCGGTGAACATACATAACAAAAAACCTAAATACCGTCGAACATAGAACCTCCTCTTTTTTTGAAGTCGGTTTAAATGAATATTTTTAGCTCTATTAAAAAAAATCGCCATTTTCCTAGAAAATTATTAATGAAAGTGGCCCCGCCGGGAAGCGCACTCTTTGACAGAACTACATTGTCCTGGGCCGACGAATGAATGGGTTGACTGGTACACAGTTTTAGTCATTTTCAAGTTTTAGTTGCAATACTTGAAATTTTTATTCATCAAACGACTCACAATCCCAGATCTTAAAGTCAAACAAAATTCGTTGCGATAAAAAATGTCCACCAATTAGTATTTATTAATTTACTAGCTGCGCGCCGCGGTTTCACCCACCTGGAAATGATGATGATAAAAAGTAACCTATAATATGTGATTCCGGGAAATAAGCTATGTCCATTCCTTTTTTCACCAAAATCTATTTAGCCTATATGGCATGAAAAGGTAACAAACAAACAAACACACTCTCACACATACATGCCAACAAAAAATATAATATGATTAATACGATTTGCATGAAATATGTGTAGTGTTTTCGTGTTTAGGTAAGGAGGTAAACATCAAAGGAAACAGAACGATATTGTTAAGTCCTTACCACCCCCTTTTAATATTCCTTTATCTGTCTGCAAATTCATTAGCAATTCTTTCCTTTTTATGCGGTCCTTTTTCTCAAAATGCAAAGGCGGAACCCTTACACCTAATAAGGATTTTCCTGCTAAGCCTTTTTATGGAAGAAATGGGAACATCTTTTTAATTACAGTCCGTAAATTTGCCTGCATTCATTAAGATTTTTCTGTTTAATTCTCTCCTATACCTACTCAGCTGAAAGTACCATTTTTATTTCACAAAATAATTAAATGACTAAGTACGTAGATTAATACTGACTACCTACTTAAAATTGCGATGGACGAAATAAAATACTCTTCTTACATTTATACTAAACTACTCATTCCATCTAAGGTTTTTTGATAGCTACACAGACAGATTTTTCACAGGTTGTTTTGATAATTTTAATTTCAAACGCTTTGAGCATTAGGTTCCATTATTTGGGATAAATAATAATACTAATACATACATAGAATTCAATTATTAAGGGGGAGGCCTTCGTCCAGCAGTGGACGTTTTATGGCTGACGACGATACATAGAATAATTGGCCTGGTACACCCTACCAAGGTACTAGAAGGGATAGTTTATCATACCTTATTAACATAAAAGAAAGAGTAAGCGGTTATCTGTTTAGTATGGGGATCCACACTGCGACTTTTTTCCGCTAGGTGGCACATCGGCGATGCGGCCATAGTCAACTGTCAATCTCTTACATTTTGTTCTTTTTTCTATAGTTTCATGGATTTACTCTTATTAGACTTGAATTACCAGGATCTGCATGTACACCAATCCTATGCCATGTTAATTAAAGCTCTGTCCAGCATAAAATGTAAACAACGATCTAACCTGCTAGTTTATTTTCAGGCCTTCAACAGCTGCATAGAGTCTTAAAACAAGGCACAGTACCCAGTATTTTTCCTTGGACTAGATTAGAGCCCTCCCGTCAGATCTTATAAAAACTATTGTTGTACCAATCATCAAACATAGAACTGGAGATATCGCAAATAACAGTAATTACAGACCCATTTCCCTAGCTACCATCATTGCGAAACCCAGCTCGACAAGCATGTAAAGCTACACGACGGACGGACAGTTTGGATTCAGGGCAAGCCTGTCTACGGAGATTGCAATACTGAGCCTAAAGCACACTGTAGGGTACAAACACACCTGTTTATGCTTGTTTTCTCGATTTATCGAAAGCTTTCGACACAGTGTTTACGGTGTGCTTTGGTCAAAGTTAAGGAACACCAGATTGCCCAAGGAAAAGTGTTCTGTTTTTGAGTATTGGTACAACAATCAGATAAATTGTGTAAAGTGAGCAGGAGAGTTTTCTGACGCATACTGCAGGCTAATCATGTAACTGTTCGGGATCGTGATTCGGATCGCGATTTGTCATAAATGTCACTTGTCACTGTCACAGCTTCACAATATCACGCAGGGATTTCTCTCGCTATCGTTATCGAACGAATGGATTGATTTCCTTAATTAAGTTAAGCAAATCCGTCGGTCTCTTGGCGTTTCGTCCTGCCCTGCAGGGTCAAATGAGTTTTGGCAGTTACAGTGAGAAGTGTCTATTTTTGACAACTCGTATCCGAATCGCGATCCCGAAAAGTTACATGATAGCCCCGCAGGTCGGAGTGCGGTGAGAGGCAAGGGTTGGGGGTGAGCTCTTCATGGCTCTTCAACCTGTACGTGAACGAGCAGATAGAGGACCTCAGCAACAAGGAAACGGGCTGTTCGATTGACGGTATATCCATGTCAATAATCTTAGCTACGCGGATGACATGGTGCTGTTGGCACCCTCTGTCAGCTCTCTCAGAAAAGCTCTTAAAATTTTGTGAAACGTACGCCATAAGTGATGGCCTACGTTATAATGTAAAAAAAGTGAGTATATGGTGTTCTCGAGGAACGGTAAATGACCTGGCTATGTACCTCCATTATTGCTTAATGGCTTTCCTCTCAGCAGAGTTACACAGTTTAGGTATTTGGGTCATATTGTCTGCGAGGATCTCTGTGATGAGGCAAACATGCATACTTTTGCCACGAATAAAGTATTGTCTATTGTCTACATGGACAGGGAGCGCAGAGCGTTGACGGTGAGAGCTAATATGCTGTCCAGAAGATTCTCTTCTTGCTCAAATGAAGCCAAGGTTACACTTTTTAAAGCTTATTGCCAATCCTTCTACGGCGGCAGCTTGTGGACAGCATTATATTAGAAAATCCTTCGACGCTCTACGTGTTCAGTATAACAACGCTTTTAGAGTGCTGATGTGGCTTCCGCGGTTCTGCAGCACGTCTTCCATGTTTGCGAAAGTACGCACTGATGGTTTCGCTTCTATCATGCGCAAGAAAGTTGTCTCCCTACTATGCAGAACGCGTGCGAGCGGCAACAGTATTCTGAAAGCTATAACGGATAAGTTTGACTGCCCCATTCTGCTTCATCACATTAGGGTCTAATGTGATGAAGCAGTCTGAAATTTTAATAAGATGATAATATATAATAATTTAATATAATGTAATTAATTAATTTCTAATATAATAATAATAATTTGTACTATTATGGATCTCTGTCTGAAAATAAATGTGTTTTGATTTGTTTTTTTTATTATCGACAACGTCCTCATCAAGAGCAGAGAGATAAGACAAGAAAAGTTGTTTTTGCCGCATCCGGACCGCCGCCGCTGGCGCCATCTGCGAAAAGTTATGCCGTGGAACGCCATTGACGGAGAATTCGGTGTAAAAATCTACATAAAAAACATGCAGTTGAAAATATAAAAACCTGCTCCTTTTTTGAAATTGGTTTAAAATTATAGTTAACGAATACATTATTTTAGACACAATAGGGAATATGCATGTGTTTCAATTATTAAAAATAATAGAATAAATGGAGAGTTTAACTGAATCTGATGCTTACGTCGAAAAAAATATTGAAATCAGTTGGTAAAATTCTGATATATAAGCGTTAAAAGTATTTGGGAGGGAGTCATCTGTCCCTTTCTAGCAAACACGTGCATAGTATAGAATTTGTAAATATGTATTATATTTGTATTATAGTATATTATAGTATTTGTGTATTATAAATTTGTGGAATCGTGAACTTTGACGTCATAAACCTAGTGTAGTGTCCTCCCTGTCTAACATGAAACTAAAATGTTTATAACTTCGTTATTTGTGCACTTATAAAAAAAATCTTTTCGATGATTTGGTTTGTTGCCAGTCAGCTTTTTTGTGAGTCAATAAAAAAGACACATGGACATTCCCTATAAGATATAGCCAGTTTTAAATGTGGAAATAAAATACTTCCCGCTTTCTTACTGAACTTTGCTGACAGCTGATTAACTTTGTACATCATCATCATCAGCCCGGAGACGTCCACTGCTGAACGAAGGCCTCCCCCTTAGACCGCCACACTGTACGACAACCTGCCATTTGCATCCACCAGTTGCCCGCGAGTTTTACAATGTCGTCGGTCCACCTAGTGGGAGGCCTTCCTACGCTGCGTCTTCCGGTTCGCGGTCGCAACTTTGTACATAGTAAAAAGTTATCAAATACTTACCTACACTTTTCACTCGTTTTCATTAGTAAGGTAAGGTCACTTACGTCACCTGAAATAGTAAACTATAAAAACTACATTTTATTATTGCACATAGTAACGTAATCCACTTCCTTCTTTAAGCAGAAATAAAAGCCTTCATAACGTTCAGAAGTTCGCACGCTGCGTATATTCTAACAAAATATAGGCGAAAAGTTTATCTTTATATTTCGAGTTGTTTTTACGAGTTGGGAGTAGTTGGAAATGTATTGGCATAGGTGTGTTATTTACTAGCGTCCACCATAAAGTTACAGTTTGTAACGGAACAAATATAGCAGCTCCGTTATGATTCACAATATTATAATAATAATAACTATAACACCAAGGCTTCAGACTTACATTATCTTATTTATGTAATACTAGGTCTATAAATTACAAGTTATAGATCTAATGGAATAATAAAAGAAGGCTGATTTAAAATAGAAAAACTCCTTTAATATTTATTAAATAAAACCTATAGATTGTACATTGAAATGATTTAACGAATATTTAACTGTTCACCAGTATAATCTAGTCTACAGACACATTTATCACTTAAATTATATGGCTAACTTTGATTATCTAAAGTTATGAACTCTCTACGGGGCAATTGATGGTATTCTGGTTGATTTGACCTCCCGGAGTGGCCTTCGTCCAGCAGTGTACGTCTTATGGCTGTTGGTGTGGTTTTATTTGGAGAAAGAGAGAACGGCTTTCCTTAAAGCATGGTCTTGTAGCCGTATGAACTTGGAGCGCAGCATACTCTTCTTGGGTTTATGAAATAGCACGAGCAATTCTTACAAACTGGAAAGTAAGAAGATTAAGGTTACAAAGGGAAAGGAAATCTAATTGGTGCGGTTAACATCTTCAAATGAGATTAGTAACCAATCCAGGGCAAAGGGGAGCGTGATTTTCTTTACAAGTATTTCCACCATAATGTCTTTTCTTACTAGAAATACATGAATACAAAAGTAGGTATTTTTGCTGATGGTTAATCAACTAAAATGCTGCCTGGCTTGTGGAATGCAATGAAGAAATAATGAGTTTAACAATTACTTTGTTTACAGGAAATTATTAAGATGTCTTCACAAAAATACAAGATGGAAACAATAGGTTCTGTTCTATATATAACAAGTTCCACCTTTTGCATGAAAAACAACTGTGTTTGGAATAGTTGTAAATCAGCATTAAACATGCAAACTCTGTTACAGACTCTGTGACTCTGTTATGGCGGGAGTCATCTGTTTGTTATGTACATGCGAAAATATTTTAGTATAATAACGGAATAAAGCCTCAAATCTAGTTTTAGAACATTAATTAGAAACTATTCACAAGTACCTTTCTGTGGGGCAGTTAAAGTAGGTCCCTGAGGAGGAGAACCTCGAGGATGCTTCAATTCTTGGTTGGATTTTCAACACAAAGCCCAGTTCATTAGGTGGATAAAGTGGGATGATGATGATGATGATTTTCAAACTGCAGGTCTTGCTGTACTGGCTTGGACCGCGAGTTGGAGTCGTGGGTCGCGTGTCTCGCGTGTACCGCCTGTACCGCCTGTCTCGGGTAGGCCGCCTGTCTCGCTTGTCGTGGGTCGCGTGTCCCGCGTGTCCCGCCTGTACCGCCTGTCTCGTTTGTCGTGGGTCGCGTGTCTCGCCTGTCCCGCCTGTCTCGGATAGACCGTCTGGTTAGGAAACATGTTTCGACTTGTCGATTTGCGAGAGTTGATAAAAGGGCAGTACGCGTCGATTCGAAAATCATTCGTGCTCCGATTTCTGTAGGGTCGTTACGCTTGTCCAATTGCTTTGTAAATTAATTTTAAAAGGGGAATCTCTGCTTAATTTTGTGTTCATTTTATTTCTAAAATACTTTAATAATTGTTTTAAATATTTTGTGGGCAAAGGGAATTTATATTTTATGTTTTGTTATTTGCTGTTCAGTGTTGCTAAAATTCAACTTAAAACCTGGTATTTATTTCACGCTAGTTTGGAATAAGTGCAAAGATTAAGTTTTTGAGTGTAAAGTTTGTTGTTAAAATCAGATTGTGAACAATAAATTGGACAATTGTGACTCGCACATGGTTGCAAAACTTACACGCCGAGCTAATTAAAGCCTGTAAGTTCCCCATCTGTTAGGCTCGGGTTTTTGTAGCGAACCGAGGGTTTGTTCTTTCCCATAGAGAAAGACAGCCAAGCTACCGGTTTATGTGAGTTTTGGATTGTGGCTCTAAGAGAACCTCTGGGTCCTGGACAACTTCAGGTTGCACCCTAGCGGGATCGTTGTCGCTGTAAGCACGCTTAGAGACGCCTTCCAGAATGCATATAGACTGTCTTACGTTAGGAGGATGTTCACAACCGTTCCAGGGCTGTTCTTTGTGTTATAAGGCAGTTCCTACTTGGAAGTGACTCCCGTAGGGATGTTAGGGGTCGTAAGTCTTTTACGGGTTGACCGCCGTCAGGAATAGTTCAGTGTAGTGTTAGAAGGGTATTTGCACGTCTAGATGCTGGCATCTAGATAATACCCCGTATTAGTTTGGGTTAAAATTAAATACGAGACTCGCGTGTCTCTTGCTTGCCTGGGGATTATTATTTCTAGAAAGATTAGGGCCCTATTAAAGGTGTAGGATAGATCGGTAGGGTAATCTCGCCGATCCAATATTTTCATCTGAATGCGAATGTATTCGATCGCCGAGATATAGGGACGTTAGGGAAACTTTATTTCAGGTTTCTTCGGAGAGAGTAAAATTCCATTCAAGCTGGAATTGGATTTGTTAATCTTATGGTTTAATAGATAAATCTCGTTAAGTTTGTGAACTTTGCATAATAATTATACCAAATCAAATTTTAAATGATGGCAATTTGGAAGCCATAGTTTTAACTTGTTACATGTATATTTGTCTTTGGTTTTAGTGTTTTCTTTGGCCAAGCATAGCCGTGCCATGTTATGTTTTCTCTTACTAAAAGAGGAGAAACTGACAATAATAGAGAATACTTACCTACCGGCATAATTTTACATAATGTAATTACATACCTAATTGGAGTCTTAAATTATCTAACTAGATTGTTGCTCAAAGATGAGATTTATCTAAAGAAGCGTTCAGGATATGGTAAAACCTGGCCTTCCATCTTCTGTTTAGCTTTTAGAGATTCTTTTGATTCTATGATCAGGAGCAAGAGAATTTCATAGGTAGGTAGGGACATACTTACTGATACAACCACAGACTTACTGACTAGTTCTTTAGCTGCTTTTCTGTAGGCTAGGTAGGTCATTGCGCCTATAGGGACTCTCTTGATTCCCAGATTAGGGATCGGGAGAGCCCCGACTAAAACTTTGCAGGCGCCACAACCCACGGTTGACCACTTGCCGTTGGGGTTAGATGACTTAGTCGAGAACAAACAGACTACAAGACTTAGGGAATATGTCCTCTTGTCCCTTGCTAACAGACCAGACTGACTATAACGTAGATAGAGTTTAATTTCTCTATGAGACTGACATGAATCGAAACTTATTAAAGTAATTAAAATCCCCCCATTAAATGAAGTCTTGCGAACTTCATTAAAGTGGAAGGAGGATGACCTGCAAGGAAGAATCCTATTGTTATGGTGCGAGGCGGGGCGCCTAACCTGAGCCACTATTTCTATCATGTACATAGCTTTTATTTTATTTCAATTTTTAATCCGTACATGATCCATACATTTCAACAAGTAATTAATAAATAATTTAATCATATAACCTTATAAAGTTCCATTCTCAAGATAGTTTTCCCTATGTTTATTTATTTACCCTATATAAGTGGAAGTAGGTCCGTATTAGAAAGTTGAGTAGGATAATAAATATCTAGGAATTGCATCATCTATGTACCTATTGATTATTCAGAATAACGTATGTACTAAACCGCAAGGCGTAGAAATCAACTGCTATATTTTATGTATTATAAATGAATCTAATATTTGTATGTACTGTAAATAAGCTTACTACAAATGTTTGATAACCTTTCTCTTTAACGATGGCAATGTTAGTATTTGTGTGATAGATGTTTGATTCAGGCGTTATTACATTTTTAAGTTAAAACCAAGGGTTGAGTTAACTCTAGAATAGTTAGGGGTAGGTAATCCTAGGCTCATCTCAAATCTATCTCGGGTTATCATGGTTCACAACGTAGAGTCCTCCTAAGACGATCACTTGGCCAATTCATATGTGTAAAATAATAAATAGGTATTAGAACTAGTATTTTTATAAGTAATACATAGTAAATGAAACTTAAGTTACAGATAAGAAAACTAATTATTAAACATTGTATAAACATAAATAAAATAGAAAAAGTAAATATATAAATAAAATAATGAAAAATAAATAAACAAAAAAAAAATTATATGTCTCGGGGGTTACAAAAAGGGTGCCGTAGGACCAGGATGATGGATCTTTACACCAGGTATAAATAAAAACATATTTCTAAAAAAAAGACCTGGTCGGGGGGTTACAAAATTTGTGCCTAAGACCAGGATGAACTATAGTATAGGATTTTACATTTAAACTTCATAATTATAAGGTGTTCTTATCTGTATCTTTATATCCTTCATCTTATTTGTATTTCTTATAGACTTTTAAGGCTACTGTCCAGGTTTCTTCTGGACAAAATGTTGCTGTGTAGTGATGCGATTGATTTGAGATGAACTAATATTAAATAATTAATGAAAAATAAAAAAAACGTAAGTAGATAGGTCCGAGTTTTATAGTTGAAAAGCTAGGGGGTTGAGATAGTAAATTCAATTAATTTAGATTAATTCTGGTACCAATTTAAAGATATGTATAATATTTGATTTTGGGTAGATTATGTAAGTATATTTTATACATGTACATTATCTTAGGAAATAATACAATGTTAGTACAAAATATCTTTCAAGTATGAACTCAAATTATAATTGTAAGTAAATATTTAGGATTCTACTTCAAAACATATCAGATTTCAGTTGTATAAGTACAGATAAAATAAAATAATTGTAAAAACTACTTGGTATAAGATAAATACTCATAAGATATTCCTTATAAGACATAATAAGTAGAAACAGAATATACACAACACTTACATAATATAAAACATATTATATACTATAAAAGAGTAACGGTTTCTTGGGCAGTTGTGTTATTATATAATATTGTTAGCTGACTAACTTAATTATATTATAATTGTTTAAAATTCTCTTAACAAGGCTAGATTTCAGACATAAATTAAATTGAACTAAATGGAAATTAAATTCTCTTAACTAAATAATTTGGTTTCCTAGCTTTTGGTTATTTTCTAAATGGAAACAAAAGGGTAGGTACTATTTAATGCATGATACACTTGGGAGACATTGTAAAATTTGTAAATAGTAAAATGATAAAAGATAATGAAATAATATAAACATAAACTTAATATAGAACAAAAAAAAATGTCGTAGCGGAGTAGATAAACAAAATTCTTGTTGCTTCAATCTCAGCATTGCTTGAATCTTGTTAGAATGTGCAATTGTTGGTGAAAGTAGTGACTACTAACTAAATATTTCATCTTGTCACATCTGAAAGGGAATAAAACACACTTTAGGATCTTATAATTGATTTCAATTTAATGGAAAAAATGTATAGTCAATAACACGGTAGTAAACAATCAGTAAAATGGTACTAGGGTACATAAAACCTATAGCAGGCAGTAAACGGCTATAAGTAAGCAAAACACATACCATCAGGCGAGAGACTTGCTTAACCAAGAAAAAAAGAATTTCAATAAAGAAAGTTCAAGAAAAGATAAAAAAAAGAAGTAGAAGGAAGGAAAAAAAAAAAATTTGTAATGAATAAAGGAGGAAGAAGTTTCAATAGAAAATTAATAGTAAATCTTGTAATAATTTGTCTAAACTACCCATTGAATTCTTTACTTATAAGAATATGTATTGTTAGAAATTACATACATGGTTAATTTTATAACTTAATTAATTTAATTTTGCAAAGTAGGAAATTTGATTCACATAGAAAAGTCATATTTTAAACTAGCTGTGTACTATGGTTTCACTCACTTTTACAATTACTAGGTATTTATTGTTAGTTCTACGAAGGTGTAGCGGTCGATGTAACTTAGTTTCATACACATAATATTATGACATTTCTTTAGTAAGAAATTACCACTAACACTACTTTGGTTGTATTACCTTTACCCTTAAGTAAGTTAATGTGAAGGAAGTATCAGAGCTTATAGTGAACTATGGTGTTTCTTGTAAATCATAAAATAGAAGTGCGTAGGTGCAAATACTGAATTAATACTGTTATTAAAATTCTAACATGTGATTAGGTATAGACATAAAAGTATTTGCTGCTTACCGTTTAGGACTTCCTTATTTACTCATGTCATAGGTCATCGGTTATTTGTTACGGAACTGCATGAGTTAGAATTGTAGAAGCTCCATAAAATTAGAGTTAATTCATGAAGGAGCACTGAAAATGTTAAATTAAAATAATTATAACATAATTAGGTTTTTTATTAGGACATATTATAGGCAAATTATATCAGGGAAAGGCTGTTTAAGGCTCCACTAGTATCATTGTTACAATAACAATGGTAAATGTAACAGTAGCCAATTACATTTTTGTTTTAATTGTACGGGGAATTCACATAGTAGCCAGTTAATTTGTATTTGCCTAGTAAAGTTGTAAAAAAACTAATGAACAAAATATGTAATTGAAGTCATTACGACCTAGATACATTGTATAGATTTCAAAGAAAATCATACTGGGGTAAAAATAATAATTTAGGCATCTCACACTTTGTTCTGATCATGTTAAACAAGGTAAACAAATTCTAATGCAGTAAGCTCTACTTTTGTTATGTTTAAAATTGTGTTGCTATATTGTCTTATTATGTACACAACTTACTTCCACAGTAACATTAAGTTAATAATCATTTAATTACCTGGTAATTAAATGCTGTCAGTATTTAGTAGGTACTGAAAATGGTGTAGGTCGATATTAATCCATTCTCAACCAGTTGTGTAGTTTCAAAGTTGCAAGTATGTTAGTCCTTGTATAGAAGTAGGCATAAATTATTCTACTAGTAGATCGCTTTCATGGTTTCTGAAAAATAAGATGTAATTTTATTAGTTATCTACTTAAAATTATTCTAACTCGAACGGTGGACATGTACAAGGTAAGCGGTGTTAATTCCGAATCTAGTTAGAAAGAAATAGTTACGGAGTAGATAGACAAAATTCTTACAGTGTATTGGTGTTATCTTACAGTAAATTCTTACAGAGCATAGTGTCATACCCTAAGATGTTTTTATTTCAACTCACTGGTCATACCTGTCTATGATGTTAAGTAAACCTAAGAGTGATTATCGAGCGATTGTATGTAACCATAACAAAGCAAAAGATACTTACCAAATTAATTAGAATATCCTTCTGATACAAAAATAGTAGTAGTTGAGTTTTATCCATCACATTAACTATTCGGAGGTAAGTATGCGATAAGCCTCCGGCTTTGGTGGTTTCCGGGATGACACAATGTTTACTGTACAAACTTTTAAACGTACTTAGATGCTGTACAAACTTTCAAGTTTAAATGTAGATGCTAATTATAATATCATACTAAGCTTAAGGTTATGTTGTGAAAAATAGTGGGAATGGCGGGAACTATTTAAATATTTGTGTGTCATATTATGTCATGTCACTGTTAGGTTAGGTCAGTACATCATTAGAGATTCGCAGAAAGTTGACAAGTATTTTATAAATAATCGAATGAAAAAAAAAATGAATTCCTTGTAGTATTATTCGCATTCAAAATGTTTACTAATGTTCTAGAGTACTGAAGCTGAAAACCATAATTTTACTAATATTAGTTTAGTAAGTAGATACAAAAAAAAACTGAAGTAGGTTAGACAGTAATGCAGACTGCAGTATTACAATTACAATTAAAGGTATTTGGTAATGCAATAAAGGGTGGCCTGTATTGCTCGAGGGTAGTGTGATTTAATAATAGTACGTGTTTTGTGTGGTTCGTGTTGGTGGGAATTGCCATAAACATAGTTATGTATTTTGTCTTATTATTTATTACACTGTAGAAGGTCAACGTAAATAACGGGTAAATATAAAATTCTAATTTCACAAAATCGAACTGAAGTCTATGAGAACAAAAACAAATCGATTCCAACTAGAAAGTCCTAACTGTAAGAAAAGAAAGAAAACAAAAAATATTTTTTTCTTTGGTTCGTTTGATGGTTTGGTGACGCTGTTTTTAATCATTCCTGGCCATGGATACAAGTCTTTCAGCCGCATACATATTTCTGCACCGATCTTTCTTTCTGTTATTTCTGTGTTTTCTGTCTTCAGTCAAATGTGTCCTAGTCACAGTCATAGTTAAATACAGTGAGTCACGGTCAGAACCTATCATGCCCTAGTGAAGTCGTGGCGACTTTACTACAAGATTCTTCGGCGATGTATTGCTAGTTAGAATTTACATATCTATTAAGTGGGGAAATGTGCTTAAACCGAGATGTTAAAATGATGGTGATATTAAAACGTTTTCTTTCAATGGGGTATAATATCTTAGTTTTATTACTTTAGGTTGTACTCTATTTATGAAATCATAATCGTGGTACATTCCTTCTAGAAATTTCAGTAAAGTGAAGCATTCAGCGGAAGTGAAGCCAAAAACGAAACAAGAAAAATATCAACAATTTAATTGGCATCGCATTTTCTTTAGATTTGCCGAACGCAATACCCTGCTGATCAGTAATAAGTTGCCAGTTTTATGCAGTAGATAGTATAACAGGCTTTAGCATATCGTATTTTGTTTAGTTATTAAAGATTCTTGTTCTTAGAGAGTATTGGTAACATTATCTGTAACATTTCCGGCCTTAAAAAAAAAAAAAAAACTTTTCCACCGTTGGTCACTGCTTAAGATGCTCTGCCATCTTCTCCCTGACGTGAAGTTGCACGTGCTAGAAAGGGACAGAGAAGTTTAAGCAGTGACTAAGGTAATCGAGATTATTTTAGGTAAGGCCGTTCATAACTTGAGTTATACCCTTAGAGAAAGTAACGTTGGAGGTGTCATTAGCTACAATCTGTGTACCAGTGTACATACATTTTCCGTTGTGCAGGGAGCAAGGTTAACACGCATGGCACACTTTCAATTACATCTTCGTCTAAAATAAAGACACAAAGGGGCACTGAATATTACAGCTCTGGCAGAAGGACGTGCCTTGACTTGCCATCTCCGTCCGTTGGTATATGTTTGAAGGTTAAAAACTAGAAGGTGTCGTGTCGCGGGTAGAATTAAGATTTATTTAAGCGCTCGCTTATGGTAAGGAGTGGAATTAAAAGGCAATAGATCAATGTGGATAGCTAGTCTTAAACTCGATAGATGGCGTAAGGAGTTCTGAGATAAGTTAATTATATTGAAATAAAATATTGTATTAGGTTTAGAGAATTAAAATATATTGAAATAAATGGTTTGTTATTTTAGATTTAGAGATTGATAGGAATTAATGAATTTTGTCGTCGTGTCATCGCACCAATTATCAACCGAAGTTACTGGTCGTTTGTACTGTACCTACTAATGCTCGCAGCGAACTGTGACCTCGTGACTCCCATTTCTTCCATTTTTTTTGGCAGGCTTGGATCGTCGTACGGGTTTGATGGTTGTACAATGTACTTGCCTATTGTCTAAGATATCGTGGTACATGGTACAACAGATAAAATAACAAACACCAACTTGCTCTTAATTAAATCGAAAGACTAGCACTAAAGAACAAGGGTGTTGATTAAGGTTAAAGTTTAAATGAGAAGTTATTATTGCAAATGGAATACAAATAATTAATTGTAAAATATCTATGTCCGCAGGTTAAAATATTTTACAGATGAATAAAATATTGAAGGAGAAATATAACGTCCTCTATTGTCAACGAGTGGAACATGCATATACCGAGAAAACAAAAACAGGAGTCGAGTGGATACAGCTTATTGGAAAGTCACGGGAATCGTTATTGAATCATTGAAGTAATAAAGAAATTCGTCAATAGGTGGCGTGGCATGGCGTGTATAACAATATTTCTACGTTTAGACCAGAACCTTTCATTTTGTTAAATAATTACTAGACTAAATACTTCTGATTAGAAATAGGTAAAGCTTTTACTATCTAATGGATGCCTGGAAGAGATCACTGCTAGTGATAAGGCTTCCACGTTGTCACTAGTTCATAAGGTTCTTGTTTCTATTGTTGGTTGTGCTTCTGGTGTGCACAGTGGGGAGTTTCTATCTATCCATCTAAGTTGAATTAAATCGTATAAAATAATTAGTAAATAATTAAAGAAAATTAGAAGCGGGGGGTTGTAAGTATGTATTTTAAAATAAGGCGGATTTCTGATAATAATCTCTTCTTTATTCTTTTACAAAAAAAAAACTAGGAAGGCCCTGTGGTTTCACTCGCTGTCCTGCGGGAACCATGTTTTCCGAGACGAAGGGTATACTCTAGATAAGAGTTAGTTCTAACATAAGGTATGAGTCCATTTCATTTCAAACTTCAACTTTCACAAATCCATTAAGCCATTACATAACGAGTAACAAAGGAGTAAGGATTTACGATGTATTGGGTTCGAACCCCGATAACAGACGTTCAGTTGCAGAGTGAGTTTGGGTGATTTGATTAGACGCCAAACAAATGAAAGGGTGATGTTCTTATCAGAAAAAAAAAGTGTATTCTGTAAGTGCTCTACATCCTATAATATGTTATGAACCTACCTACTAGGTATATTTATACAAGTCTAGGGTCTACGTAATAATTATAAGGATCATGGTATAAGTAAATATCTCTAGCTTATCTTAGTCCTAAAGAGGTTCATTGATTTGGTTTTGGGATTTCTAAGATATTCATCATCATCATCATCTAAGATATTGATTGTATGTAATTATGTAAGTTTGTTTGATACTGAAGTCGCAGCTCAAAGATAGATTCGCTCTAAGGTTGTGGTCAAACAGTAACAGGTACCTAAGAAATTGTGGTTTAAATGTTAGACTGGGGTAATAATCAACGGGATATCAGTAGAAAAAAAATTGAGTGGAAATAGTCATAAATGAAGAGACCTTGTAATTACAACTGGTGTTAAGCGACATTAGAAAAGAGAAAGTAAGAAAATTATAAGATTTAGCGTTAAGATATTACTGATGTTAAGTCGTTACGATGTTACTGGTGTTAAGACGCTGAGATGTTACTGATGGTAAGATGTTACTGATGTTAAGACGTAAGATGTTAAGATATTACTGATGTTAAGTCGTTACGATGTTACTGGTGTTAAGACGCTGAGATGTTACTGATGGTAAGATGTTACTGATGTTAAGACGTAAGATGTTAAGATGTTACTGATGTTAAGCGAAGTAAAAAAAAAAAAGGGAAAAAAAAGTATAAAACTTTTAAGATGGTACAAGAAAATGTAAGGAATCCTAGTAATCCTTCCAGATGACATTATGGATGCCAGTGAGGTTTAATCTTCATTAAAGTTCCTTACAGGGTTAACTTTAAATATCAAATATAGAAAATAGATTATTTTCTTTACGATGTCTTAAAATTAATTAGAGCCAAAAAAAAAAAAAAAAACAAAACCCCTTATATTATATAACGCAATATATTTCGATGGCGGACCTATGAACAACTGTGGACTATAAAAGGCTGATTAGCGTTAGTCCAAATTTACTTAATTTTTATAAAAAGAAAATTGCGTTATATGTACATGGTCTGCCTACCTTTGTTGTGTACTTAGAATATAAGTTTGTCATGTTATAATATTACTAATAAAATCAAAGCTAAGAAAAAAAAAAAACTGATTGCAATTTTATTATCCCTTATTCCTTCTTTACTTAATAAATTCAGTGTTGTGGACGCCTACCTTTGTTGTGTACCTAGAATATAAGTCTGTCATGTTGTAATATTATTAATAAAATCAAAGTTAAGAACAATAACTGGTAGCAATTTTATTATCCCTACTTTAATTAATAAATTCAATGATGTGGAACAAAAAATAAATGGTTTTATTTAAACTCTGTTGTTTCATCACAAAACGTGTATACTTATTAATAGTGTGTTTGCTAATTTACTATGATCATCTATTACATTGATCCTGTAAGTCCTATTTACATGTGGCTACTACGACGCTTACTATAGCTAAAAGCTAAAAGGTAAATGTATAAACAAATGGTAATATTATTAAATAGGTAATGGTAAGTGGTAATCCTAAGTGGAAATGGTAAGGTGAGGTAATGGTTATGATTTAAAAGGTAATCAAATTAGGTAATTGTTTATAATAAAAATGTAAAAGGTACATAAATGTTGTTTTATTTGCTTGGTACTTGCCTAAGGGAAAAAAAAGGTAAGAGGTAAGATGAAATAATGTGGGTCTGGAAACTGGTTGTTACTTCAATCTGTAACGGAACATTATAATTATTTAGATTATAATTAAATAATTATATTGGGAAAAAAAAAACTAATGAGGATTGTGCAAAAGATATTACTAAATACTCTTTATCTATGGGATGGTGATGTCTATTTGAGTCAGCGTGAATACGGGGGTAGTGACAAGAGAGTGCAAGAGCATAACTATAACTATAATATTTATATACATATTTAAAAATATATAATGAGAGCAGGAGGGGCTCAAATATTCAACACTATCGGGATGAGAGTCGCTTTGTCAGGATTCGAGGGTTAGCAAAACACTTCCTCAAGTTGATCTATATGAAGGAGAATTGGAGTTAGGTCAGGCCAGCTGGCATACATCAACATACGTTGATTTCATAAAGATCTTATACTCTACAAGGTAGGATCATCTGATTTACTACACTACACATTCTCCAATTTAAAATAATCTGACGATGGTTTTATACTCCTTTGCGGGATATAGAGGCTATACGGATTTTTGTTCATTTTTGCCATTGATTTGCCTATAGTTAGGAAGGGATGCGTGGGGGTCTCTTGGTAAACGAAAAGTAGGTTTGGTAAGAGAGTTCGACGCATAGTCACTAGGACTGCTTTTGCCTCACAACCAAGATTCCTTAGCAGATGAGGGCTTTTCTGTGAAAGGGACAATCTTCTTTATGGCTGATATATTAACAAGCTCGGAGTATGGAGTTTTTTTTTGAAGATTGTTTACAAGTTGGTATAAAAACACAAAATCATATTGTGATAGGATATAAAAACACGCTCACACGTTAGTGGGTAGTTCTATTGGACTACTTTATGAAAATTATTTGTTATTTATTTTGGGAACTATTATGTTACCAAATATAACTATCAACATAAAATATTTGTATTCAATGATGGATGAAAAAAAAAAATTTAAAATCTGATTGATTTTATGCTTTAATTTATAAAACACAAATTTCAATGAGTCGCTAGAACTACCCAGACACATAATTCATTGCTGAAACTTGGAAGCTGACAAATAATAATTGCACATAAAGGCTGGTAGTGATAAATTAATACTTATAATATTTGTGAATTGTTTATTTACTGTTGGGAAAATTTATTCCGATTAGAAATGAACATCTATATAAATTTTGGGGGTTGGCTGTAACGGAACAAATATAGCAGCTCCGTTATGATTCACAATATTATAATAATAATAACTATAACACCAAGGCTTCAGACTTACATTATCTTATTTATGTAATACTAGGTCTATAAATTACAAGTTATAGATCTAATGGAATAATAAAAGAAGGCTGATTTAAAATAGAAAAACTCCTTTAATATTTATTAAATAAAACCTATAGATTGTACATTGAAATGATTTAACGAATATTTAACTGTTCACCAGTATAATCTAGTCTACAGACACATTTATCACTTAAATTATATGGCTAACTTTGATTATCTAAAGTTATGAACTCTCTACGGGGCAATTGATGGTATTCTGGTTGATTTGACCTCCCGGAGTGGCCTTCGTCCAGCAGTGTACGTCTTATGGCTGTTGGTGTGGTTTTATTTGGAGAAAGAGAGAACGGCTTTCCTTAAAGCATGGTCTTGTAGCCGTATGAACTTGGAGCGCAGCATACTCTTCTTGGGTTTATGAAATAGCACGAGCAATTCTTACAAACTGGAAAGTAAGAAGATTAAGGTTACAAAGGGAAAGGAAATCTAATTGGTGCGGTTAACATCTTCAAATGAGATTAGTAACCAATCCAGGGCAAAGGGGAGCGTGATTTTCTTTACAAGTATTTCCACCATAATGTCTTTTCTTACTAGAAATACATGAATACAAAAGTAGGTATTTTTGCTGATGGTTAATCAACTAAAATGCTGCCTGGCTTGTGGAATGCAATGAAGAAATAATGAGTTTAACAATTACTTTGTTTACAGGAAATTATTAAGATGTCTTCACAAAAATACAAGATGGAAACAATAGGTTCTGTTCTATATATAACAAGTTCCACCTTTTGCATGAAAAACAACTGTGTTTGGAATAGTTGTAAATCAGCATTAAACATGCAAACTCTGTTACAGACTCTGTGACTCTGTTATGGCGGGAGTCATCTGTTTGTTATGTACATGCGAAAATATTTTAGTATAATAACGGAATAAAGCCTCAAATCTAGTTTTAGAACATTAATTAGAAACTATTCACAAGTACCTTTCTGTGGGGCAGTTAAAGTAGGTCCCTGAGGAGGAGAACCTCGAGGATGCTTCAATTCTTGGTTGGATTTTCAACACAAAGCCCAGTTCATTAGGTGGATAAAGTGGGATGATGATGATGATGATTTTCAAACTGCAGGTCTTGCTGTACTGGCTTGGACCGCGAGTTGGAGTCGTGGGTCGCGTGTCTCGCGTGTACCGCCTGTACCGCCTGTCTCGGGTAGGCCGCCTGTCTCGCTTGTCGTGGGTCGCGTGTCCCGCGTGTCCCGCCTGTACCGCCTGTCTCGTTTGTCGTGGGTCGCGTGTCTCGCCTGTCCCGCCTGTCTCGGATAGACCGTCTGGTTAGGAAACATGTTTCGACTTGTCGATTTGCGAGAGTTGATAAAAGGGCAGTACGCGTCGATTCGAAAATCATTCGTGCTCCGATTTCTGTAGGGTCGTTACGCTTGTCCAATTGCTTTGTAAATTAATTTTAAAAGGGGAATCTCTGCTTAATTTTGTGTTCATTTTATTTCTAAAATACTTTAATAATTGTTTTAAATATTTTGTGGGCAAAGGGAATTTATATTTTATGTTTTGTTATTTGCTGTTCAGTGTTGCTAAAATTCAACTTAAAACCTGGTATTTATTTCACGCTAGTTTGGAATAAGTGCAAAGATTAAGTTTTTGAGTGTAAAGTTTGTTGTTAAAATCAGATTGTGAACAATAAATTGGACAATTGTGACTCGCACATGGTTGCAAAACTTACACGCCGAGCTAATTAAAGCCTGTAAGTTCCCCATCTGTTAGGCTCGGGTTTTTGTAGCGAACCGAGGGTTTGTTCTTTCCCATAGAGAAAGACAGCCAAGCTACCGGTTTATGTGAGTTTTGGATTGTGGCTCTAAGAGAACCTCTGGGTCCTGGACAACTTCAGGTTGCACCCTAGCGGGATCGTTGTCGCTGTAAGCACGCTTAGAGACGCCTTCCAGAATGCATATAGACTGTCTTACGTTAGGAGGATGTTCACAACCGTTCCAGGGCTGTTCTTTGTGTTATAAGGCAGTTCCTACTTGGAAGTGACTCCCGTAGGGATGTTAGGGGTCGTAAGTCTTTTACGGGTTGACCGCCGTCAGGAATAGTTCAGTGTAGTGTTAGAAGGGTATTTGCACGTCTAGATGCTGGCATCTAGATAATACCCCGTATTAGTTTGGGTTAAAATTAAATACGAGACTCGCGTGTCTCTTGCTTGCCTGGGGATTATTATTTCTAGAAAGATTAGGGCCCTATTAAAGGTGTAGGATAGATCGGTAGGGTAATCTCGCCGATCCAATATTTTCATCTGAATGCGAATGTATTCGATCGCCGAGATATAGGGACGTTAGGGAAACTTTATTTCAGGTTTCTTCGGAGAGAGTAAAATTCCATTCAAGCTGGAATTGGATTTGTTAATCTTATGGTTTAATAGATAAATCTCGTTAAGTTTGTGAACTTTGCATAATAATTATACCAAATCAAATTTTAAATGATGGCAATTTGGAAGCCATAGTTTTAACTTGTTACATGTATATTTGTCTTTGGTTTTAGTGTTTTCTTTGGCCAAGCATAGCCGTGCCATGTTATGTTTTCTCTTACTAAAAGAGGAGAAACTGACAATAATAGAGAATACTTACCTACCGGCATAATTTTACATAATGTAATTACATACCTAATTGGAGTCTTAAATTATCTAACTAGATTGTTGCTCAAAGATGAGATTTATCTAAAGAAGCGTTCAGGATATGGTAAAACCTGGCCTTCCATCTTCTGTTTAGCTTTTAGAGATTCTTTTGATTCTATGATCAGGAGCAAGAGAATTTCATAGGTAGGTAGGGACATACTTACTGATACAACCACAGACTTACTGACTAGTTCTTTAGCTGCTTTTCTGTAGGCTAGGTAGGTCATTGCGCCTATAGGGACTCTCTTGATTCCCAGATTAGGGATCGGGAGAGCCCCGACTAAAACTTTGCAGGCGCCACAACCCACGGTTGACCACTTGCCGTTGGGGTTAGATGACTTAGTCGAGAACAAACAGACTACAAGACTTAGGGAATATGTCCTCTTGTCCCTTGCTAACAGACCAGACTGACTATAACGTAGATAGAGTTTAATTTCTCTATGAGACTGACATGAATCGAAACTTATTAAAGTAATTAAAATCCCCCCATTAAATGAAGTCTTGCGAACTTCATTAAAGTGGAAGGAGGATGACCTGCAAGGAAGAATCCTATTGTTATGGTGCGAGGCGGGGCGCCTAACCTGAGCCACTATTTCTATCATGTACATAGCTTTTATTTTATTTCAATTTTTAATCCGTACATGATCCATACATTTCAACAAGTAATTAATAAATAATTTAATCATATAACCTTATAAAGTTCCATTCTCAAGATAGTTTTCCCTATGTTTATTTATTTACCCTATATAAGTGGAAGTAGGTCCGTATTAGAAAGTTGAGTAGGATAATAAATATCTAGGAATTGCATCATCTATGTACCTATTGATTATTCAGAATAACGTATGTACTAAACCGCAAGGCGTAGAAATCAACTGCTATATTTTATGTATTATAAATGAATCTAATATTTGTATGTACTGTAAATAAGCTTACTACAAATGTTTGATAACCTTTCTCTTTAACGATGGCAATGTTAGTATTTGTGTGATAGATGTTTGATTCAGGCGTTATTACATTTTTAAGTTAAAACCAAGGGTTGAGTTAACTCTAGAATAGTTAGGGGTAGGTAATCCTAGGCTCATCTCAAATCTATCTCGGGTTATCATGGTTCACAACGTAGAGTCCTCCTAAGACGATCACTTGGCCAATTCATATGTGTAAAATAATAAATAGGTATTAGAACTAGTATTTTTATAAGTAATACATAGTAAATGAAACTAAAGTTATAAATAGGAAAACTAATTATTAAACATAGTATAAATATTCAAAATAACTATAAGAATTTAAAATCATTATTAAATAAAATAATAAATATTTAAAATCCATAAAAATTAATATGTGGGGGAGGAGGTTACAAGTTCTATGGCAAGGAACAATTTTATTTTCTTTCGATGTTTTTTTCTTAAGCTTTCGTTGTGAGTACTTTGATGGTACTTTTCCAGAAACTATTTTCAAGTTTTAATTATTGCATTAAGCGACAGTTCAATCCATAAAACGAGTCGCAAAGTCAAAGTCAAATAAAATTTGTCACAGTCATGTCCATGTCATGTTTCAGTAAAGTGACAACTTTACTTGAAGCTTCTTGAGCTGATTGAGATTTGGAGGCAACACAAAAAGACATGTTACACATTGAATCATTGGTTAACACATAATATGTTCAAATTATATATTTATTTATATAATTACATGCAACCACCGCTAACATATGAATTTTGGGAAAATGATACACAGAGACGACGTGAATTTTTTTCGTTCCCGCCAATACCAAACCTCTTTTAACGTTGTTTATTTATTTTTTACCTATATTTCAAGTCGTAGGTACTTTCTGCGAATTGAATGCATGTGCATGTGGCTGGATTTGCAACTCGTTAATTTTTCGCTTGAATCTGAATGCCTTGCGCGAGGTTTTTCAATGAGGAAATGAGGTTTATTGTTGGATGCAAAGTAAAGTTCACACAAAAAATAGATACCTCTACATAATAATGTCAAAAATGACGAAGACACATTTGCTTCAATATCAGAGTGCCTAGTGCGAGATTTTCCAAGAGCGTTTAGGTATTCGGTCACGTTAACGTAAACTACAATTTGTATGAAATAAGAGCAGCGCCACCAGACATATCAAACAGAATATGTGAGTGTGAGTTTTTTTACGTCGTCGCTATCGACCATCGAGCAAGAACTTCACTCGAAAGTGAAAACGTTGGCGCTCGTGATTGGTCGTTTCAAGCGTTTTGCGAGTGCCAACGAGCATTTTGACAGTTCTACGCGTAAATTCGAGTATACTTTACTACAATATCAATCGAAAAGTTGGTCACGCGATGGTGAAGTTTTTTGAATAATTTTGTAACACTCGCACTAGGCACTCCAAAAAAGCGACATTAAAGTCGCGTTTGCGACTCGCAGCGCCTAACCGGCACAAATAACAAATTTACGATTTAGTGCTGATCTACGAGACTATTCAATTCAATTAATGTATAAAAGTATAGGTGGAATTAAACAAAAATAATAGTGGCCGCCATATTCTACCTTTCGGCATGCAAAATACAACATTAAAAGAGAATGAAAAAATACCATTGCTTGTGTTACATGATTACTATAAAAACCCTAAACAGGGTTAGGTTAGGTTAGTAGTATGTTTAATATGTAAGTATGTTTCTAAAGAATGTAGACATATTATACTGCTAAGCATAGATTTGTTTAAGAGTGCGACTAATGCCAGAAAAATATCAGATTTCACCCGCGTACAATTTTGTTTGTATCTTATCCGCGTTTTTGTATCTTGCATTAGTTTAGAGTCGAAAATCGCATGATACAATTGATGATGATGATGGCTTTGAGCAATTTAGGTGGGATTTAATTTAATTATTCAAAATGTAGGCATGAAATAAAAAAAATAAACGGCTACTGTGCTAGAACATTAGTATGGCTATGTAATTCATAAAAAGTAATGTGGTGCTGTCGCTGATAATTTAGAGTATTTGAATTAAAACAGTTTCTTTTTAATTGGTAATTTATTTATATTTTTTAATAAACCAGATTATATTCCAAAATTCTATTCGGTGACTCGGCATCTTTAGTTTTTTCCCATACCAGTAGTATTTTTTTAATTTGAATATTTACGTTCTATATCATTAAACTATGTGTTTAAAAATACACCTTTTTCTTACTTTTGGCATTAGTCGCCCCCTTAAGCTGCAAATAATGCGTAACCATCATGGTTACGCATTTACTAGTAGGTACCTAATGGTTAAAAAAATAAAAGAATGTAATAATAGTACATTATGATACGAGTGTGCTATGTTGGTCATTACACTAGAGGCGGTATTATGCGCGCGAGCCGTAGGCGAGCGCGATAAGGAAGCCGAGAGCGTAATGACTAATAGCACAAGAGTTCCATACGACTGTTTTCGTCACACATGCGAGGAAAAAACAATTTTTTTTGATAATAATCAACCACACAGCGAAAACGTCAACAAACATTTGCGGAAAATGGCGCCCAAATCAGTAATGCGCGCGCAGGTTGACATTTACTTCAGCGGCATAAGAACTCTTTGTTGGTATTATAAAAACACTGTAAGTATTACCCGGCTATATTAAGAGTGCTTCGTAAACGTACGTCTAATTGCAGTCACGTACAAACTTGACTTTACCGGGTTATACCTATTATAGTACAAGTGCCGTAATGTAAAGTAAAAAGCACGCGTGTGTAATAGCTTGGATTATGAGCCTAAAAGCGATGTAATAAGATCTACTTTACGAGCAAGTGTGATGAAAAAAATCATAATTATGCTTATCATGATAGCTCTATGTAATATTTAAATAAGGGTATTTCTGCTCGGATTCTAGGAATAGATAATTAATTTAGTTAGAATACAATAAAAATATTTTAGTAATGTTGAGTGGTGAGTGGTTTTGGGTACCTACTTTATGTATAATAATAATAAAGTAATATTTTTAGTGAAAATAAAACAGCGATTTATGAGATATTTAGATATATGAAATACCGGGTGTTAGTTTGAACACCGTTATCCTTCAAGGATATCATTGTACTCATAATTATGAACAACTTTAACTATGGGGCCAACCCTGAAATCACGAAAAAAAACAGCTGTTCCATACATTTTGTCCAAGATCGATGAACCTTTTTGTATGGAACGGCTGTTTTTTTTCGTGATTTCAGGGTTGGCCCCATAGTAAAAGTTGTTCATAATGATGAGTACAATGACATCCTAGAAGGATAACGGTGTTCAAACTAACACCCTGTATTAAACTTTTTTAATTCAATAAGAATACAAGCTTTCAGCCAGATACCAGAATATGTCCAATAGATAACATAACCTTAACTGAATAAATACAATGCAACGTGACGATATTTTAAAGCGAATGATCACGTTAAAATAACTTAACAAACTTTCATTAAATTCCACCAGTTAGAGTATGATCAGGCAAATGGCAAAAGACAGGCCCAGTTAACAAACATATTGCTGTAGTTAGTGGGTAGGCAGTAGACACGCGAGCACCCTTGCCTATTCATCATGTGAACTAGGTGTGTCCGGCTTAATGTTGTTGTACAGCTTTATCGTACCTACTTACATTTAAAATGAGACAAAATTGGCTCTACTAAGTAGGCTATGCTAGGTTTGACGGTCTCTTTTAGCATGTAATCCAAAAATACTCGTTGTATTTTTTAATTAGCAGATACTCTGGGCCGATTAATAAGGGCAATAGAGTACGCCAAGCACATAAAAAATTGCAAACACACAAAAAAGGCAAAAACAACGAAAATATGTAGTACATATTTAATGAGATAATACACTTTTAAAAAAATACAACCGACTTCAACATCGAATACCTGGATGACATCTTCATATTTTCTAGTAATTTTGATTTGAAACCAGACTACTGAACCGATTTCGATAAAATTTATATGGGACCACTTCTAAAGTATTAAATACCAAACAACAAAAAACATCAAAATCAAATCATAATTGGCGGAGTAATCACGTAACATACACATTAAAAAAAATAGAGTCGAATTGAGAACCTCATTTTTTTTAAGTCGGTTGATTCCATTCATTCCATTAAAACTGGAACAGCGCTCTTTATCGGGCGTAAATAGTTTTTTCTGAATCATTTAAAACGATTAAATCGATTAGTAGTATCGATTATTTTAGAACGTATAGAAACAATCGATAAGATTGTAGGGTATGGTATGGTCGGAATGGATACTTAGTAGGTTTCGGATTGCCAACCACGAAAGTATTTTTTTCAGCAACCGGCAAGCTATGTCAGGAGCTTGCGGGGGCCGGAGTATAAACTTTGACTCTAGGGCTGGCATCAGCCTATGCGATCTTATTTAATTACCTACATTAAATTCTTCATAACTGTTTTTTTTAATGCAATCTAGGGACGAGACGAGCAAGACGTTCGCCTGGTGTAAGCGTCACGCCTTCCACTAACAGTAGCAGTAGAATTGAAATTGCGAACACAATCCTGCGTGGTAACTAACTGTGTGGTAACCTAAAATTGTATCAAATAAAATGAGTATAAAGGCAGAATTTCAGTTGCATCTTATTTGTCAGAGCTTTTTAGTAAATATGTTTAGGTACATCATGCAATATACGTCGCGGAATATGAATATAAATACTGCCGGAATTTAAGTAGAAGATGTGGAGTGGTGACCACTGAAGAGAGAAGTGAATAGAACGGAAATGTGACGGGCCGCACTAGCCGGCATTAAGTGCAAATGCGCTTGATTACAATTCTACCAATATACATGTTATTAAACTTAGAATACTCAAAAAGACAATTTAAATAGACGCGTAGGAAACTTTGGAAATGTGGTTTGCCACATTGCATCGTAATTAGATCAATTGTGAACTGTTGCACAATGTCATTTCGAGCGTTATACTTCAAATGCGCGACCAATTATTGGCGTTTTTTCGTCGTAGTTTCTATACAAATAAATGTAACTGGCGACAGCGGTTTTCCATACAATTGCTTTAGAATATTGTTTTGATAGCCGTTCTAACCTAAGAAGTAGGGCTTTCGCTTTTCTGTGGTGGCGACACTGAATTTTTTGAAGTGAAACTCGAATAACATTTTTAATTTGAGAAATATACCTACTAATAAATTATACGAGTATACGTATACATAAAAATGTATTATTTTAAACAGATACATTAAACTAGGTTTGTGCAAGGCATGCATGCAAATTGGGTACTGTTAAAAAATTATCAGTGTAAAGTTTTTGACAAAAGACACGGACCCGGAGTCAGTGGTGCTTAAGCAACAAATTAAAAAAAGAACATTGCGAGAAGTGCTGACACAGGAAAAGACCATCAGAGAACCATAATTACGAAATAGTAGTACTAGTAAGTACGAAGTTTCCAAAGCTCGCAGCGCGTCTGGCTGGTTTTAGTCACGTTTGAGTACCGCAAAGCACTTTTCAGTGTGTTGCGGCTGAATACATTGAAATTCAGTTTCCGCGTTCTACCAAACCTTCACTTTACATGAGGCAAGTTGTGGTTAGTTACCTTTACAACACATTTGTAAACATGCATTTACGAAGCCTGTATACATCGCCATGTAGACGTTTTCACGTGCCGACGATCTGCAAACATCGTCATTTACCCTGATAGTCCTTTAGATACGGAGCCCATCGTTCGAAAGTAGAACATTACGCACCATACAACTAGGCGTACGGTAAAATAGGTACTCTTAGCTAGGCGTGTGGTAAACCTATTTTACCGCACGCCTAGTTGTATAGCGCCGTGCGTATCCTTTACAGTTTTTTTTTCTATAATAATAAGTAACATAAGATTACCACCAAGGAGTTTCACATTACGAGAATAAATAATCTGAATGATCGAACCTCCTTGGAAGCGCTTTTGCTCAATACGTTTGTCACACTATAATACGAACAAAATATTTTTCTAATATTCACAACGCGCACGTAGCGCCATTTGTTAATTCGCGCCATTTGATTTTTCCTCCTAGGAGGATTATGGCGTCGCACTTTGTGTATTTATCAATGTTAAGTTTTTAGTTGCGACTTTCCGACCGATATTTATAAACAAAATAATAAAGTTTCTTTCATTATCTGTTGTACTTCTGTTATCTGTTAGCTCGTGACTATGGTAAGTCCGAGATGACTACTGTTGGTGATGTGTTGGTTGTAAAAACCAACTTACCGCACTAGTATCATAAATAACTAAGTATTTCAATTATAAATCATGATGTCGGATATTGGAGACACTTTAACCCTGGAAAATGTTAAATTTTATTAATTGCCAGTTAAACCATGAGGCGCAGTTAGTTAAGTTAGCTATAGATAGTATTAATTTCTTATTATAAAATATGCGCCTTAATCATAAATAAAAACATACGTATCTAAAAGTCTAGAGTTTTTGTTGTCCATTCCAGCACATTTGTGTCTGAAAAATAATATTGTTGCTTGTTGACGAGACATGATTTTTATCCCTCGAGATCTCGTATTATTACGTCGGTGCACATTACAAATGCGCAGATTTGTATTCGGGACCTCCCTCATTATTTACACCAACCCTGAAGAAATAAAAGTACCGGAATTAGGCCACCTTACATCTTGGGGTCCTTGCATAGATAGAGCAGTGCTGTAAGGATTTATTACTTAGGATCATAACGTGATCTAATGAATATTTTTATTTTATTTTAATAAGCGGACTAAGGGTCAACCCACACGTACCAAAACCACAACCACAACCACACCACAACCACAACACGTGGTCAGGCGCTTATTTTGTATTGAAAATGAATAGTAGAATTTACACGTACAACATTTTGCAGTCGGTATCGACCGCGTGGTTGATACCGACCACATCGCAACCTCAACGCAACCACCAGCTACACAGTGAAATACCCGCCGGCCACATCGCAGATACAACGTTGCGACGACGCAACGACAGTGCGCGCTCTATGAAAGCCAGAGTCGAACTGTGTCTGCACACGACGCAACTACATCGCAACTGCTAACGACAACGCAACCACATCGACATTTTGTCGGTACCACAACGCAACTGCAAAAAGCTGCAGCGACGCTATTCACACGTAACCACTGCGTCACCACATTTTGACGCTGCGATATGGTATGGTTGTGGTACGTGTGGGTTGACCTTAAGTTCTAAGCAATCGTCGTCGTCGTCAGTCATAAGACGTTCGCTGCTGACGAAGGCCTCCTAATACAGGGGTGTTGCCATAATCCCCACGCTTAGCAGGCGGCTTAGGGATCGCAGAATGCTCACCACCGTTAACCAAGAGCAAAGAGCAAGAGTTCTAAGCAATGGAGCCACATTATTATTTTGTGCCCATTGCCGTAGAGACTAAGGGTAGCTGGGGTGCTGAGGCTAAGAGTTTGGTCACAGAAGACATCGACTCGGCGACTCACCATCCCTCTAAATTAAAATCGACTAATTTCTTCAAACGTAAATAGAACCCTATGTTCTTTGAAACAAGGTCCCTCCCAAATTAAAAAAGAAGGTAACATTTGTTGTTTTAGAAATCAGCGATCCATACATCGTCGGTAGCTTGACAAGCCTAAAATTAACTTATTCGCCACAGAATGAGAGTCTCCATTCGTTTAAATGACTTTACTACCCTGTGCCTTCAAGCGTCATCTTTTAGGTGTAGATTAAAATAACGTCATCTTAGCTGCTTTTAAAACACGCTTTGAGCTGGCAGTTTGATAAATGGGGTCTCTCAACACCTAGCAACAAAGTCGAATTTTCGCTGATAGGTATTAGACTTGTCAAGAGGTGCTAAAGATTAGATGCCGAGGGCAAAAATACCCCTTGTTACGAAGTAGGCAATGTCCAAATTACATGTTGGAGAAATTAAGTGTGGACGTCTAAAATTTGTGTGCCGCCGAATCAGCCTCAAATGGGCGCAGAATTCGGCACAGAGGTGTTGACTCCCGCGTTTCTGGTGGTAATATGGATAGCCATTGCCATTCAGCTGCCAGTATTATGGACACCTTTGCGCTAGAAACAGTGAGGGGCGTGTTATTTTTGATTAAATGTAACGAGAACGTATGGTTTTTAAATGTATTGTTTTGGACGTTGTTGTATTTTTTTATTTAAATACTAAAATAAAATGTTATATAGTAGAAAGTTAATGAAGTACCTAATTAACAATAATTATTATTAATAAAAGTTTAACGCATAAATAAGAATGCTGCTTGCGAATGTAACAAAACGTAAATCATAATTAAATTAAAAAATACGTGTATCCAGAGAGATTATACAATATCTTTTCAAGATTAGATTATAAGTATCATACCACGTCGTTGTTACCAACTTAAATAAATTCTACTTTAATCAACTACTATAGTCACCGCGTTACCAACTGAGTCGCGCGGCCATAAATCATGGCCGCACGACCCACAAGTGCGACCACAAGCAAGACCCACAAGTGCGACCACAAGCAAGACCCACAAGTGCGACCACAAGCAAGACCCACAAGTGCGAGCGAGATAGACATAATGAATGATTTATGGCCGCACGACTCAGTTGGTAACGCGGTGACTATAGACTGATGATTATGTTTATCACCGGGACTTAATCGCGCACATGACCACGGCCATTGGAACATGGTCGAAACGTCGAGGTAAATAAAAATAAATTTATTTGTGCGCGATTAAGTCCCGGTGATGAACATAATTATGTGTTCAAATCGCGAAAGTTTAAAAGTTTCATATAGACTCATGACTCTATGATTTGAAAAATATTATGTTGTTCATGCATCGAAAATACCAACACCAGTGATCAAAAGTAGCAGAAGCTCCTACATTATTAAGGCCACTATAAGGATTTTGTTTATATGAGGGTAAGAGCATCAGTCAGTAACTACGCCCTGAGTTATAGGCGGCAACATTTGTTACAGAAAAATATCCGTTTTCTGTGGGAAGCCAAGCCGAAACACATTTCCGAGAGTTGATTTTTCCGTAGATTTCTGTAAGTGTTTTGGTTGGTAGTGGAAAACAACTTTATCACAATAATCAAGTAGGTGAATAAGTTATCATAATCAACGACATTTATTTGTTTTTTTTTAGTTTCGAATAAACATTGTTATTAGATAGCTTTCGTCGTCAGCCATAAGACGTCCACTGATGGACGAAGGCCTCCCCTTAATAGAGGGGTGTTGCCATAATCCCCACGCTTGGCAGGCGTCTTGGAGATCGCAGTATGCTCACCACCGTTAACCAAGAGGGCGCTGCTGCCCGTCCTCCGGTGGGTCTGGTTGCAGTTTAAGGACATACCCTGGTCAGGATAGCTTTAAAGAAAAGTAAATAGTTAAGATACGTAAATATAACTCTACTTCTGAATTCCACCAAAAGCCTTAGTTTCGATTGGTGGCAAAGATTCAAATTTATAAGTATAGTATACTTAATTAATATCTTTTGCTTTATCTTTTTAGGGAGGATGTCAACTTGGCTGTCATAGCTCTTAAAATCACAGAGTTGAATCTATGGTCGTAACCATACTTATTCTGATACCAAGACAGATATACTTGGAGGATCTAGCTCTCTCTCTCTCTCTCTCCAGATATGTGGTTTATAAAGATATTTGGATAATATTGACGTGCAGTCGCGACACCTACGACCTTACTTAAAAAAACTTCTCAACCGTTAGTCACTGCTTAAGATGCTCTGCCATCTTCTCTCTGACGTGAAGTGTAACATGCAAAAACAAGACAGAGAAGTTTAAGCAGTGACTAAAAGAATCGAGATTATTTTAGGTGAGGCTGCTAGGCTGCTGAGGCTGACATATGCGTGACTAAGTGATTTGACTTCTGTTTTAGCTTTTTAAATTCCTATAATTTGGCCGCACAACGTCTCTACATAAATCTAAGTATAAAAATCATTGTGGGCAACCGTCTGAATTGCATTGTTAGTAGTGGCAGACCACACGACAGGCGGTGGTCAGAACTGCATATTGGGGCGGCCGCAGAGCGTTGTCCGACCAGGTGCTTTGGCCGCATGTAGGCACGAGTATACATACACTTATTATTATGTTGATAAGATGATGCCTAGACTAAATTAAAAGGAATTATTCACGTTTCATTGAATACATAAAATAAGTATTGATGTACATTTCACAAAGTGCCATCTAGCCTGAAACTAAGCAAAGCTTGTACAATGGGAACCAGATAACTGATAAAATACTTAAGTATTTACTTTAATTAGGTCGGATACTTCGACTATAGTTTCGATCACATCCCGTGACATTTTTCAGGGAATGAATACAGCAAGACGCGCGTGCGGCCATGTCCTGCTTCGAAATAATGTGTCAAAACCACGTCTATATGGGAACTAACCCTCAGCTTACAGAATAAAACGCCTAGATTAATTCAGATCAAACATTTATCAACATTTAATATTCGTAAAATATGACGAATACGAAAGTACCTTTACAGCGCTCGCTGTCTCTATTTCCGTATTCATACACATACCCCCGAAGCAAACAGAGGGGTGTTATGGGTTAAACATAACATTTGTAGGTAGGTATGTGTATCTGTTCATCTGTCTGTGGCATCGTAACACCAAAACGAAAGAACTGATTTCGATTTAGATTCGTTCAAAAAATCATTCAAAATATCCAGAACAGAGATGCGCTTTGCAAAAGAAGGAGGTTTCTAATTTCTGCAGTGGGTAGATTGAGCAGTTGATGATGATGTTTAAATTGTTATAACTAGAAATAATGATGCTTAAGTTGTTATAATACCTACAAGATACCTATTGTCTGAATTTGGTATACCTAAGTTATATTATAATCTTAAAACTGTTAGCATTGCGTATCTGTAGTTTGTATAGATTGGTACCTAGTACAAAACTTTAGTGTGTAGTGTAGTGTTACTAAAGATTGAGCGAATTCTGTTAGGCACTGGACCGCACGGTGAATCTCTTTGCAAGTTTCTTTTATATGCTATCTTAAACTTTGAATTTAGTTTGCAGTTTGGTAAGCTATTTCCCACACTCGCTGTCGTTTATTTTAGCAAGGATTTTCACTGAGTAGTTTGTATGGAAATAACTGCGAGTATAGACTTTCGCGTACTTGAAAAATAAATGTCCATTTTACTTTACAAGCAAATTTGAGCATTGAGAAAGAGAGTGAGAGGTAAGATATACGGGTATTTACCAACTGAAATAAGAAAAGCTCAAATCAATCTATATCTACTATAAAATCTAGCTGACCCGACAGACGCTCTGTCCTGTCTTGACATAAAGAAAAAAATTATTACGTATATATCTATCGTTTCGTGAGTAACTACAAAAAAAAATGACGTTCAATACTTCCCAAATATCCAACAAGTTTCCGGGATTTTTCCAATTTTTCTTTCCAGAAAAATCTAATAATAAGGACTATTCAAACATTTTACAACAAAAAATCAGCAAATCGGCCCAACCGTTCTCAGGTGATGCACTTACCAACGAGCCCCATTTCATTTTTATTATTATTTAAATAATAATATAGATATAGATTATTTTAGGTACGTTAACCGTATAGACTACTAACGTCTAGAACTTCGACGGTTAATAGCGGTCACCTGGGGATTGCGCTAAAGTAGGTACTTAAATGTAAGTCTGAGTATAGACTAAGTAATTTAGGTACTTAAGTAGCTATCTTATACTGTAAGTAGGTACGTGTGTACTTAGCTTAATTAATAGTAGTAAACATAAGGTTTAAAAAAAAATTATACAAGGAGCTTTATAATCAGCTAGGGAACGGTTGTGAGGATGTTGTGTACATGGTAACAAACAACTTACGTTGAAAGATTTTTGAAAAATCACAACTTTATCACAAGATCCATGAACATTTTGTATGGAAAAGCTGATAATTTTTTCGTGAATTTTCAAAACTCGTAGAACAAAAGTTGTTTGTTATTTTGTATATAACATGCTCACGACCGCTCCCTAGCCGATTAAAAAACACCGTGTATATACAGGGTTAGTTCTAATCAGTTAGCATCCTTTTAAGGGCATATTCTGTACATCAAAACAAACAACGTTTACTATGGGCCAACATTTTAGTCGCTACTAGTACTTAAATATCGGGAGCTCGTTTCACGAAATAAATCGGCAATGAGCTGTCTTTTTGTTAATTGGCGTGTGTAAAAAAAAAAAAAAAAATTCAAAATTCAAATTGATTTATTTCAGATTACAGACCCACTAAAATTACACATAAACAAAGTCCTAAAATGTCACAAAATTTTAAATGTCATTATTATTATTTAAAAAATATGTGTATGTGTATGTATATTTAACATGGATACAATTAGTATACTTTAGTAAACTATTATACCTTAAGAATAGATTGCTTACGCAACAGAATCTTTACAACCCGAGCGAGGAAATCTGAATTCTCCTTTCATTTAATTCGCGAAACGTACAATGAGCGTTAAATCTCCCAACAACAGTTATCCATCAACGACATCACGATTAATGGCATCGCAAACGTGCCACAAAAAGCAGAACTTTCCACAACCAACGCAAATCTCAAACTGGTATAGTTTCATTCACCCGTCACCAGTTATTCAAATCTTACGTTATATAAAAGGGTTATAAGGTACGCACCTCATACTTCGGAGACAAAGAGAAATACGTCACGAATCCACGATACGAACACGTAAATTAAATTGTGACGAAAGGGAAAACCTCAAACAAAATTCCAACATGACTCACATACATCGCCTTGTGTCGGTTTTAGTTCGATTTTCCAATAGTAACGGAACAATGGCTGCGTTTTTTCGCTCTTTCTCTAAATGGAAAATGCCCGGGTTTTCCAAGGAGATACGATCGAAATGTTACAAAACATACAATGTGAGTGCATAAAATACTAGAGCAATGGTACGTGCATAAAAACGGGATTTGATAAAGGAAAGTATGTCCGGTATGCCGTGATAATAGCACGCGTGTGGAACGGCAGGCGCGTAGCTCATGCAATGCAACCCTGTCACGCCACCGCCTACGTCACAGTTACCATTATTAAAATTATAGACTCTCACTCGACACAGTCAGAGGCTTACCCGTCTGTATTGAAAATTATACGCGAATAAATTTATTTACGTGCAAACCCGAGGATTTCCGCGGAAAATTGCTGCCAATTGTGGCGGGAGCGTTCGACGGGGCCGCTTCTTTTATAATAACACCCCACTCACCCGGCCGAAGCTCTCGGAAAGTTAAAGAAACGCAGGGGGCTCTGAATAAATAATGGAGCGACGCGCCAAAACTTTTACAGATATTGGCTTTGTTTCGCAGCGGGAAAATATTAACGTTAGCAGCTGTGACACGAACCGCACACTCGAGTTAAGCTGCCCACTTCCGTTCCAGGCAAACATTATCTCTGACGGGAACGGAGAGCTAAATACCTTGAGCCTAACATAAAAGTTAGTTAATAATAAATTGAGGTCGGTTCGATTTACGGCTTTTTTTCCAAATGCTCCAGAAATATTAAAAATAATTTGTTTACTAAATTTAAAAAAAAATTAGTCACGACTAAGCTTATAGTTACCAAAAAGGGTTTATGGTGGTAGGCAACGCTATGTTTTAATATAAAATTGGCAGGTACGCAGATATCTATGCAATAAATGATTACCAAAGAAATATGAAGAAAAAAATTGCTACGGCTAAACTATTTCAGACAACAGTAACTCTGTAAATTATGATAATTATTATTATATATATTTTTTATAAAATTAATTGATGAGACGAGCAAGTTCAAGACGTTCTTGCCTTGGCCTTGTTGTAAGCGTCACGCCTGCCACTAACAGTAGCAGTGCTAGAATTGTGAACTTGCGAACACAATCCTGCACCGCACTGCACGGCGCTCGTCACTCTGAGATATTATATGTTAAATCTCTTCTTACCCAGTAATTTCTCTGGTAACATTGCCCTTCAAACCGGAACACAGTAATGCTTGCACACTACTGCTTGGCGGTGGAATAACTGGCAAAGGTGTGGTACTTCCCCAGGCGGACTCTGCAGTAGAGTCCTATCACTACCACAAAATATATACTGACACTAAAAATATTCTGAAGTTGCTCCACGCAAAATCAATGTTATTTAGTAAATTACTATATTTAAAACCAAAATATATTTATGTTACAGGCGAACAACCGTCTTAGTAATTTCTGTAGTTGAAGACACGATTAATTATACTGTCCTCGATAAGAAAAAATACCGAAACAGTGCTTATTATTTAACTTTTTTCAGTTTTATGTTCTAACTAGCTGTACCTGCGGCTTCGCTCGCGTGGACCAAATACTTTTATGCGCATGACTTTATTTTACGTGAAAATAACAAAGCAACGTTTAAGAGGGTTTAAATTCGGCTGATCATTTGTAACCACAGAAAAGCGAAGGCCCTACTCTTAGTTTGTAACGATATCTTCGTGCATAATAATATGTTTTATCTCGCACCATCTTACACTTACACCTCTCTAAAGATAGATACTTTCATTATGAGGGAATGCAGTCTTATGTTGTATTTTCTAGATAATCAGTATTCAAGGTGGGGTAGATGGGATATTCGTGTTGGTTCAGTTCAGTTACATGATTAGCCTGCTGCTTGGATGATATTATTATTATTCACGTATTTATTTCCATTCGTAGTTATTATTATTATTATTAACCGCCATATTTTTTCTCCGCTAAATGTGATCCTACCTGATACAGCTTTAGACTAATGCTCGATCGCGTTAAAAGATGTGATTGAAACGTGGAATATCCTGAGCTAAGTTCAAAAATAGTGAGACAATGTGGTCGATTCTGGCGGTTTTAGTTGACAGTTCTAAACTAACTAAAGTATTGCTGTCCTTAGCTAACATGCCTAGTAAAAAAGTGACAGTATTATTATAATTAGTTTAGAACTGTCAACTAAAACCACCAGAATCGACCACATTGTGGTCGATTCTGTCTAAACTAACTAATTATGTCTAAACGAACTAAAGTATTGCTGTCCTTAGCTAACATGCCTAGTATAAAAGTGAAAGTATTATTATAATTAGTTTAGAACTGTCAACTAAAACCACCAGAATCGACCACATTGTGGTCGATTCTGTCTAAACTAACTAAAGTATTGCTGTCCTTAGCTAACATGCCTAGTAAAAAAGTGACAGCAATACTTTAGTTAGTTTAGAACTGTCAACTAAAACCGCCAGAATCGACCACTTTTGCAAAAATCTCTTAGCCAGTATTCATTTAGGCCAAACCCACATCCATTTGTCTATTGTGGTGGCGGTTCTTACATTGTTTTTCTGCAAGAAATACGCTCCACGATCAAATAAATTGAACGTAGAGTCCGTTTAATCGAGCCCGGGATTAGAGACGAGTGAACAAACAGACTTTACGAGAAGCCTTTTGTGTAATTATAGGTTTGGTAAGCGACTTTGAGGTCGCCTGCGCCGACGGTAAGCGCGGTTAAAATATTGAGGAAGCAATCTAGGTAATTAGTATTGATCTGTTTTCGTCAATGAACCTACTTACTTACCCGTAGTTTCTAAGAATATGTTTATATCAACCGACTTCTAAAAAGGAGGTTCGCAATTCGACTGTGTTTTTTTTTTGTTACGCGATTTTGCCGCCAAATATGAATTGATTTTGATGATTCTGTTTTGTTTGGTAGGTATTACAGCAGAGGTGGTCCCATATAAATGTTATCAAAATCGGTTCAGTAGTTTGGTGTTTAAATCAAAATTACTAGAACATAAGAAGATGTCATCCAGGTATTAAAAGTTGAAGTCGGCTGTATTTTTAGCAGCGTTCTCTTAATTAACGGTGGTATCACTCTGCTATCCTGGACCTGGACCTGGGTATGTCCTTAAACTGCAACCAGATTCACCGGAGGACGGGCAGCAGTGTCCTCTTGGTTAACGGTGGTGAGCATTCTGCGATCCCCAAGCCGCGTGCCAGGCGCGGGGATTATGGCAACACCTCTCTATAAAGGGGGAGGCCTTCGTCCAGCAGTGGACGTTTTATGGCTGACGACGACGACTCTGCTATCCCCAAGCCACCTGCCAAGCGTAGGGATTACGGAAACCCCTGCTCCCTACTAAGGGAGTGACTTATTGAGTCGTCCAGTAGTGACATATTCTGGCTGATAAGTGATCACAACATAAAAATTAACTTTGAACTAGTGTAACAATTTTGTTTTTGTAGTGGTAAGATTCTACTGCAGAGTCCGCCTGGGGAAGTACCACACCTTTGCCAGTTATTCAACCGCCAAGCAGTAGTGTGCAAGCATAACTGTGTTCCGGTTTGAAGGGCAACGGTACCAGAGAAATTACTGGGTATGAAGAGATTTAACATCTGATATCTCAGGGTGACGAGCGCAGTGCAGTGCGGCGCAGGATTGTATTCGCAAGTTCACAAGTTCAGTTCAAGTTCTGGGACTGCTACTTTTAGTGGAAGGCGTGACTTAAAAAAAAATTGGCGGCCTTATCGATCTCCTTCAGGCAACCTTAGTTGAAATTAAAATCAAAGATCGGACTGAGTGGCATGCCTCTGGAGACGCCTAAGTCTCCTAGTGGACTAAATCTTATCCGATAAGTAAACCATAAGCTTCCTGCACTAAGCCTAGGTAATAAGTGGGGTCGGCACAGTAGGTACTTATGTTTCCTTTCTCCACTTAGAGCACTTTATCATTCTCTTTACACACATAAAATAATTATCAGTATGAAAATAGTACCCATTAACACATTATCATAATTATGTAGGTACTTACTATACCTAAAATGAAGGGAAAGAAATTAAATCTGAGTTTAAAGTTTCACTAACGCAGTCCAAGCCTTAGTTCTACCAAACGACCGAATTACATCAACACATTTCGAGTGGAATCCGAGTTTTCAGAGAGCTGACGTCTCTCAAAAAGGACATCCGAAAAGTTCATGTTTCGCCCAAATTTGAGCCTCGGCTTTGAGGCTGCTTCCCGGAGATTTGATTTGGGTTATTTCACTAACGAAGGCCCTTGAAGTCCTGCCTGGTTTCCTATAGTCCGAACTACGTCTCTCGAAAATTCAGATTACAAGTAGGTATACTTACTTACAAGACTTGTATAGTCGTTTCGTTTTTTTTTAGTTCACAGAACATTTTTCACAGATTTATAAATGTGTCAGTTTTTATTGTTCTGTGCTAATATGATTGAATTGATCTTTGCTGTTAGCTTAACAAAAGGCTCCGGTGCCGAAACTTTTCTACGAAAACCTCCTGAGGTTCATAAAATTTTATTTAATCAATTGCCTACCACATGTTAGCGAAAAGTGTTTTGTGAAAGTTTTTTTCCTTTAGTATTGTGTGCCTAAGTGGGTACGATTGCCTGAATTACAATTCTTCAAACGCATGTAACCCCGAAAAAAATTGTCCGGAAATGTCCATACTCAAAACTAAAATTTAAATTGTTACAACTATAATCAAACCAAGGATAATATAATACTGTACTAAGATAAGCAAACATAAAAGAGTTATTTATGATACTAGTGCAGTACTCGTGACTATGGTAAGCCCTCGACTTCGTCTCGGGCTTACATTCGTACGCGAGTAGGCGTTTGTAAAAACTAATTCCGCACGAGTACCATAAATAACTACTATCTACTTCAAAATAGTTTACTAAATTCAGTAAAATTATGTAGGCGCAGCACTTCTGCATTTGATACTCACGAAGTAACTATCTACTGAAACATTATTTCTGAAGACTTGTAGATTATCTCCATTATTTGTGATTTTAGAAAACAGAGCCTTGTTATAATCACATTAGCTAAGGTTACCTACTCTTTGCGTTTTCGTCTGACTTCACTGCCTTGCGTTGACTTTGAACATTTTGAGTGCCAGACAGTCGGTCTCATTTTGTAATTATAATCTACGGATTTCAGAGACTGATTCAATTATTTCAAGAGGCTTTGCTTGACATTTCTGTAATGTAATGCTAGTTCTATTCCGCCTACATATCCCATTTTGTTGGTAGGTCGTTATGCGTTTTTTTTTGACTAGCTACATAAGGGTTAGTGGTTTTTTTCACACAGCGCTATCTAGCCCTAAACGATGTAAGTAAAGTTTGCAGTGTGGAACCAGATAACCGGTATAATACTTTTTAGTTAATATTTATTTATGATACATACAACACCCATACCAGAAAAAGCATCTAAGTTCGTCCCATTAATGTTTGTCCTGCGTGGGAATCGAACCCACGCCCTACAGCTTTAACAGTAGTGTTACTAAGTACTAACCAAAGAATAATAAGGCAGTCAGCAGCTAGGTGTGTACTTTGTGCAAAATAATGAACATTGTAGGATATGAGGGCGATGCCGTGCTAAGTTATTATTTTATTTAGAGAGCAACACCCTATGGAACAGTGTTGATAAAACAGCTGCTAAGGTTGTTCTTTAAAAGTCGTAAGCTAGCTTGTTTTCTGGTCACGACAGTTTTCTTTCTGTAAAAAGAGTTCTATGTTTGAACTTATTGTGACTGAATTTAATATTTTTATATGAAGTACTAGAGATCCCCCGCGACTTCGCCCGCGCACTGAAAAAAATTTGCTGCTCCCAAATACTCGTATCTTCCATACCCGCTGGGTTCATTACTAATTATTTTCGTCCCCATATTCACGACTTTAAATCATCCTAGTCCCCTCCCCGGGCCCCCAAGCCCCCTCCTCCCTCCCATACGTAACTTTTCATTAAAAGAAGTACATCACTCATCTAGTTCACTAGTCCAGTTGCTCATTTGAAATGATTTCGCCATTCGATACCTAACTACTAAGAAGATACGTTTACGAACGAAAACTGCGCTTACTATGATTGCTTCATTTTACATCCAAGCTCGTACAAACGTGTTTGTAAATTGTACATTGCCCTTTTCCTTCCAAGTTCAATATTAGCTATTTTGTATAACAAGCAATGTACGATAAAAGTTAGAGGACTCCTAAAATCGTTCTCGAACTATCGTAATAGGTAACCAGAGGACCGAACGCAACGAGCCAAAGATTGAGTGAAATAGACAATTACTTCAGTACCTAAAACAGAGCGTGATAGCATTATCTATCCTTCCTCACTGGGCTCGTTCGTGTCTCATCGTTCGCGACTTCGCGACGTCGAGTGAACTAGACAGCTGAACTAAGAAGTAGCTACATTTTATCTGAAGTAGTGAATGAAGGACGAACACAGCTGAAGTACTTCAATTGAAGGATTCATTCAAGAACGACACACGGCTACTAAGCATCCCGCAGCTGGATGCACGCACGACGTGCACGATGCTACGTCCAGCACAGCGGCCTTGGCGGGCTGTACAGCATGCAAGATGGTGCGTAGAGTGCTTTAGTGGCAGGCGTGACGCTTATCACTAGGCAAACGTCTTGCTCGTCTCGTCACTTGATTATATAAAAAAATTAAATGTGTTTGACTGCTCAAAAAAACTGTCTCCATTCTTTTTCCGGGTTTTGACCTGGTACTAAAATAAAAAGAATAAAATGTAAGTACGCTGATAATTTTTGTTCACTATTTAAATCCTTTCACACAATTGTCTCATTGAATATGTGACATTTACCTAACAAAATCGCCGTCATTGTTTGTAAAAAAACCTAACTCTCAGGATCAAATTAAGCTATTAAAATTTGGAACAAACTTCTATTATAACATAAAATTAATTTCAGATGCCTATTCCTTTGGTTTTGCAAGTCAAATATTTCCTATAACAATTCGAGTTTGAATTATAAACTTTGTTAAATTTTACTGGGATGGATTAAGACAAAAGTTAGAGTTAGCGAAAAGCAATTTAAAGTGCAAGTACGTTTACCGAACGAGATTGCAATGGCTCTGTGGCTGGGATAATGACTTGGCTATTCTAGAATTTATTGAGGATTGGCTCAATTGTAGTTGCTGTTGATTTAAGTAATTGATTTTATTTAACTGATATCAGAGCCGACGAGGAGGAGAGGGGGCCTTCGTTCAGCAGTGGACGTCTCCGGGCTGATGATGATGATGATGATGAGAGGTGATCAGCAAGTTACTCGACTGATGAAAATCACAACGTCAGTCCATTCTAGAACTTTATAATCTTGTTTCTAGATTTTTTTGTTTTTTTTATATTGTCAAGTGACGAGACGAGCAAGACTTTCACCTGATGGTAAGCGTCACGCCTGCCACTAACAGTAGCAGTGCTAGAATTGTGAACTTGCGAACACAATCCTGCGCCGCACTGCACTGCGCTCGTCACCCTGAGATATAAGATGTTAAATCTCTTCATACTCAGTAATTTTTCTAGTAACATTGCCCTTCAAACCGGAACACAGTAATGCTTGCACACTACTGCTATACTTGGCGGTTGAATTACTGGCAAAGGTGTGGTACTTCCCCAGGTGGACTCTGCAGTAGAGTCCTACCACTACAGTATCCGCTTATCTTTGTTTGAGAGGTTTCAGGTTGAGACACGGGTTCCAGACCCGAAATTCAATCATGGCTCGCCTGCTTGGTCTGAGCCACATCTACCAAAGCGAAGCTCAGCGAAGCAACAAAATATACAAAAACAGTTGAATGTTTAAAAAATGGAGCATAAAAGTGTAATTCCTTTCATAGTTTCATAAAATTTCAAACTATTAAAACTACCTACGATATTTAAGGCTAAAGTTTAATTATTATGGTCTTTTACGTTTTGATGTGTATGAGATATAGCGTGAAATTTGGGCCAGAGAACTATTTTACTCTTTGACTTGTCCATCTTTCCTATTCTGTGTTAGTGGAGTATGAAGAAGAATCCTCCACGTAATCCGGGAACAAAGCCGGGGCAAATGGATAATCGATGGAGCCTTCACACGTATCCACTTTTAAATAATGAGGGAAAAACGCCTAGGAAAATAGCGAGATAAATTGATATTGTGTTACGTAGTTGAGTGTCGGGTATATAGAGGGGTGACAACGGGACAATCTAATCACTAAAGGTTGACCAATTTTGACGCCGTTTATCTCTGGTTTTCTTTTCGGTCGTCTGGTCAAAACACATAGGGTCCTAACGTTATACGAACGTATGTTGTACAAGAGCGGTTTATAATTTTATTGTTACTAACTTTTTTTTCAAAGTAGTAAACGGATTTTTTTTGTGAAAAAACGTGGTGAATTTTGAGAGCGGGCCAAATTTCTTCCGTACGCGGACGAAGTCGCGGGCGACCTCTAGTTATTTATAAATATAAATAATTAAAGTATAAAATATCTAATCCAATAACTTTATCTTAATACTTTCTTATGTAACTTAATATTTTAAAAAATACTAATAAAAAAATACTGCACATTGAAATTACCCATAGCATCATACTGTATGAAATTATTTCTAAAGAAAATTCTTGGAACGATAAGAACCTAACTAATATTTAATCTTATAAAAAAAGAAAGAAAGAAAGAAAAATGATTTATTATAAAATAAAAAAAATACTAAAAAAATATAATAATAATTAATAATATAATAATATCTATATAATATATATTATTATATAATAATATCTATATAATATATATTATATAATAATATCTATATAATATATATTATTATATTATAATTATAATTCATACTATAAATGTTGTTCTGATTTATAATACCTAGTGTGCAATAAATGAGTTTAAATTTAAAACAATTACCTTTCTGAATTTATAGACAGTTTTAGTCTATGCTATATCGCTGGCTATGCAATCTCATATTTGCGTGGGTACTTTTTTTGCACATAAGTCTTTATTAACTACAAAAACGACCTATACTATGGTCGTAACATTAGGCTACATGACTGATGTTTAAATCGTTGAAACCAATAGGTTTGATGAATAATTTAAGTAAATATAGTATGGTAATTGAAAACATTATTTAAATCGGTTAATAATGTTCTGATATATGACCGTTTAAAGTTTTTGTTAGAGACAACTCTGTCCCTTTCCCACAAAACAAAAAATTACGTCACGCCTTACTTGTCAGAATAGAATTTATATGGCGTCCTGACAAGTGACGTCACGATTTGCTGTTTCGCCTCTCTGTCTAGCATGATATTAAAATGCTTATAAGTTGCTTATTTTTGATCAGATTTTAATTTTCTTTTCATTAATCAGCTATATTTATGGGCCACATTTGAATAGGATAATAAAAAAAAACCAGTCATCTAGCCTATACGTACCTGCTAATCACCGATACCCCCTTTATCCTGGCAAGCTCAGCCAGGAGTAGATCCGAGTACCAGCGTGGTGGAACCAATAGTCGTAGTCCCTTGTCACTCCCTGAACTCACTCGCGGGCTAACTACTCTAGGCCAACCAAACAAATTCTATGTGAACAGCACGCGGCGCATTTCCAAATCCAAATACTATTGCGCACCAAAACAGCCATGCATTCCTTTACTCGCGCGACTGTGCTAGTCGCCGCGCCAAAACAGACTGGCGCGGGCGCCGGCCGACTCCGCACTCCCCGCGCCCCGAGAGGGGCAAGCGATAGCGCGGAACAATGGTCGCGCGCGGCGCTCGTAGCGACAACACACTATAATTAGTCTTTGTACTTTTAAATATCGACACCATAGATATCATAGTAGAGGTCACTACCAACTAAAACAATTACTGTATATCCACGTAATCAAATTAAGCATTGAACCCTTGACTATGACCGATAGGTATATTGAATATCGTATTACTCACCTTTGGCACGATAAAGGATTACAAGTAGAGAAGGTGGAGCTTACCTGATTCGAAAGTAAAACAATACCTACTCGGACCTAATGAAATTTGACGCCCTTTAGTTGAGTGAATTTGTTCCATTTATGTTGCTCTCTATTCCATTATCGTAGAGGGAAAACGGTCGTCTTTTCTCTTACTTACTGAACTTGTAACTGATTCGGTGTTTCAAAACTGTGTGTTTATAAGTTATAGTAGGTTTTCAGTACAGGCAGAAAGTTCAACTCTGCTGTCGCAGCTTTTAGAATTAGCCAGAATTTAGATGGGTTAATTTCGGCACCGAATCTTCTGGAAGATTTATGACAAATAACAAAAATTAAAAACAATTATCTGCTCATTCAGCCTACTGGAGTTTTCTCCGTCTTCTTTTTTAGGGTCGAAGGATCGCAGGATCAAAGCCTATCTCTTATTAGGATAAATGACTGTTTTTTTTTATTATCCTATTAAAATGAGGCCCATAAATTTAGCTGATTAATGAAAACAAAATGAAAATCTGATCAAAAATAAGCACCTTATAAGCAATTTAATATTATGCTAGACAGAGAGGTGAAACAACAAATCGTGACGTCACTTCTCGTACGCCATATAAATTCTATTCTGACAAGTAAGGCGTGACGTAATTTTTTGTTTTGTGGGTAAGAGACAGAGTTGTCTCTAACAAAAACTTTAAACGCTCATATATCAGAACATTATTAACCGATTTAAATTTTTTTTTTATAAACATACTATATTTACTCAAATTCTTCATCAAAGCTAAAAACAACGATAAAAACATCAGTCATCTACCCTTTTCTCAGCCTACCATTTCTTTCTGCCCGGGTGTCTGTCTGTCCTTCTGACCTATACTGCTCTATCCTGTACATGCCGAAACGTAATAGGCAGCGGGTTAGAATTTTCACAGAATATGCTTTACTATGGCTGATCCCCCTTACAATTACACTCTAATATTATTAATGCGAAAGGTTTGTCGGTGTGTGTTTGTTACTCCTTCACGCTGAAACGGCTGAACGGATTTGGATGAAATTTGGTATAAGAGTAGCTTATACTTTGGAAGAACACATATACTAGTTATTATCCCAACAATCGCAGGTTAGTTAAAAATATCGGTGGTATTCATACAAGAAATGTTTTATTTATATTTTTTTGCTTTCGTAATAATGGTAATCTTGTAAACGCCAACCTTATTATGATTATTGAGCATTTGGAACATTGTTAAAAACATAATGATTAATGTTGATCCAAACTAATCACTATTCCCAAAATCAAAACAGAAGATACTTGAACCTCAAAAAAATTGTTAACTTAACTGTACCTACTTAGCTGTTTACCTACTAGATTAAATATGAAGAGTAATATCATGTATTTAAGTAAGTTCCACAACTTTCTACGTGAGGGCCTCAGTATTACTACCCAGACGTCTTCAGAACTCGCCCCTTAATATTTTAGTTAAACAAGTTAGACGAACTTCGCTATTACTTAATTAAGGGGTTGCTTCCATTTCCTACTAGGTAACTAAATTACAATTTCTTGTGGGTGCGGTGTCCAAAATATGTGTTCTTAACAAACCCTTGAGTTGTAAACATTGCTGATCAGAAATTGTGTAACAGTGACACAGTTTTCAAACATTACTTCGAGCATCTAGGTCTAGGTATACATAGGGCGTTCATTATAAAGTGAGAATGAGGTAGAAACTCTTTGGAACCGAAAAAAGTAAATACTGGCAGGTAAAGCTGGAATATTGATAAGATTAAAAAAAAGGAAATTATAGAATATCTTTTGGTTTTAAAAAATGGAAGTCTTTTGTTTGCAGTCCCCAAAATACTTACCGATGCACAAAAACAAACCAGCAGGGCTAACATGCGCACCGCGAGAAAATTTTGTCGTGTCTTTATGTCGTGCGAAAACGAGACAAACTTATACAGATTCGTAGCCTTGTCCTGTTTTGTAGAATCGAGAAAAAATTCTCGCGGTGCGCATGTTAGGCGTGCAGGCTGAACATTTCTCGAGCTTCATTGGAAATGTTACAACAAGATCCTGATCGTTTTATGTCTCGATTCACAATGGATGAAACATGGCTTCACCATTATGATCCTGAAACAAAATTACAATCTATGACTTGGAAAAAACCATCATCTCCAACTCCTAAGAAATTTAAGGCGAGTCGTTCCGCCGGAAAGATCAAGGGCTCTCTTTTCCGGGATAGTAAAGGGGTGGTCATGATAGAATATCTCGACCATAGAGCTACTGTAACGGGCTTTTTGTATGCAGAACAAACAAAAAAATTGCGTAACGAAATACACGAGAAACGGCGAAACAGACTAGAAAAAATTGTTTTGTTCCTTCAAGATAATGCCCCGGCTCACAAGTCCGCCGTTGCTATGGCTGCAATTCGAGATGCTGGCTTCGAAATAATTGAGCATGTTCCATATTCACCCGACCTTGCCCTTAGTGATTTCTATCCATTTCCGAGGTTGAAGGAGTCTCAGAAAGGACAGAGGTTCGAAAATGATAAAGCAGTAGTCGCTGCACTACAGGAGTTTTTAGGTGCTTAGGATGAAGAGTTTTTTAAGATAGGAATTTTAAGCTTAGAAAAAATATATTCCAAGTGTCAATTCGCTAAAAGGCGATTATATCGAAAAATAAATTAACATTTAATTAAAGTTACTGGCAACATACTCATTCTACCTTTTTATTGAACGCCTTACGTAGTACTTCGGGAAAGGAATATTCGTTGGTTTGGGATAGCCACAAAAATTGCTACAGTATTGATTTTTGAAGTGTTTAGGAGGCTTGATTATGGGACCTTAATTCCTGGTTATCACTCTGTGGCCCTAGAGCTATTGAGAACAATTAAAAAAACCCTTAACGTACCAGCTTATATGACCCATGACATGTGATTTATACTCATTAATTAATAGACACTTACGAGTTTTTTTTTTTTTTATACAATCTAGACACAGACTCAGACACAGAGAGACAGAGAGAGAGAGAGAGAGTTCTACATAATTAGGTGTTTGTTTCATCATTATTGCTCTAAAATTAAACAAGATAAACTCTTTATTGTACACATCAAAAAAATAATAATAACAGTCATGATAATTACAACAGAAAAATGAACTTGCACTAGTGTAACAATTGGCGGCCTTATCGCTAAAAGCGATCTGTTCCAGGCAACCTTGGGATGGAAAGGATTCGAAAAAATATTAATAGACGGGGTGTGCAATATTAAATAACTTCAAGAAAAAGTACATAGAACAAAAAAACTTAAAATTTTAAGATAAGTACCTAATACAAATACATAAATTACCTACATTTATTACAATACACTAATATATATAATTATATAATAAATAATGATATCTGATAAATTAAATAAAAACAACAGCATTAATGAAATGGAATTTGCGTAAGATAATATTTTTTTACATTTTCTTTAAAAACAGCGAGCGACGGAGCAAGTCTTATGGACAAGTACCTAAGTTTTACCTAAGTATGTAGGTACCTCAAAATATTTACCACTGATTCAGATACTTAGTGGGAACTTTAAGCGCATAGGATTTCTGGTAGGTAACTATTCTTATTTACTTAGGTATAATGTTTACTTGTCGTATTTATGTTTGCATCAGATTTCATAGTGTTGACTATGATACCCAAATGGATTTATTTCCTGACCGTCATTAAGAAAATGGGACAGAAGATGAGATGTCGTATCCTCGAGTCCGTAAGGACGGTCTAAAGTATGGAGGAATGCTAAAAAATCACCGCCACTGAAATTCAACGAGCGGTGCGATGGAGTCGCATAAAATCTGACACAATACCTCAGCCGAGAGGATTCCGTAAAAGGATCTCGAATCTTTATGATCACTAGCTTTTGCCCGCGGCTTTGCCCGCGTAGTAATGTTGAATACTTGAATTCGGTTAAATCGGGGCCCAACTCAATTGAATCACTAAAATACGTATATTATTGCATTTTTTCCAAGCCGCTTGCAAGTCTTTAAGTTTGCTTGAGGATGACCAAATTTGGCATGTCGCGTTTGCAATACTTACTTCAAAACAAAGCCGTCTTGTTGAATTTTAAACAGACAGACAGATGGACATGACAGAATAGATGGATGGATGGACATGGAACTTCTGAAGATTGTGAGGCTTCTTTAAAAATATATGTGGGAGATATATCACTGCAGGTCGGTAAATTAGAATGTGATGAACTGGGAATAGTTGGAATGGTAAATGTAGGTGAAATTAATTTGTCATTTGTTAACTGAGTAGGCTGTACCGTAAATGTAGGTGAAATTAATTTATCAGACTGAGCCGTAAATGTTGGTGAATTCAGTTCAGAAAAATATCGGGCTGAAGAAGTTTGGACGGTATGAGTTGAAGACGTTTTGTAATTATTTTTGGGCATCTCTACAGCTAAAGAATCAAAGTACAAAGGCAAAGTAGAAGTTGCGTCAGAACTTATATCTTCTGTTTGAATGGAACTTGGAGATGTAGGAACCTCAACACGTCGCTTAGTTATTTTTTTCGCTACTACTGGAACACGTGGAGTGCCGTTAGAAATTTTTCATCACACTTGCTCGTAAAGTGGATCTTATTGCATCGGTTTTAGGCTCATAATCCAAGCTATTACACACGCGTGCTTTTTACTTTACATTACGGCACTTGTACTATAATAGGTATAATCCGGTAAAGTCAAGTTTGTACGTGACTGCAATTAGACGTATGTATACGAAGGACTCTTAATATAGCCGGGTAATACTTACAGTTTTTTTTGTAATACCAACAAAGAGTTCTTATGCCGCTGAAGTAAATGTCAAGCTGCGTGCGCATTGCTGGTTTGGGCGCCATTTTCCGCAAATGTTTGTTGATGTTTTCGCTGTGTGGTTGATTATTATCAAAAAAAAACGTTTTTTCCTCGCAAGTGTGACGAAAACAGTCGTATGGAACTCTTGTGCTATTAGTCATTACGCTCTCGGCTTCCTTATCGTAATACCGCCTCTAGTGTAATGACCAACATAGCACACTCGTATCATAATGTAATAATATCTATGTCTTCTAACAGATACGCATCAAAATGATTTCCCGTAAATTGTAGCCGCTTTATAGGTCTTCCTGCTGTACCACACTTTGCATACAATTTGCCATTTTCATAAACTTCAAACTAAAACTCATATATTTGTCCTGCAGCGGCTAGTTCACACGCAGTGCCCCAACTCGACTGCCGTGACATGTCATCAAAGTATGCAGTCGCAGTGGTGTAGTTGTCGCCGTTTTAATCATGAGACATGATTTCAAACTCCTCCCAATTAGCTACTACATGAGTAACGATGTTTTTTCGCACCTCAATTGCCTTTTCTTGGGTACCGTGCATTAAAAAAGAAAGCGCACGAAAAAGACACGCTCCATCACCAACGAAGGGAACAACATAGTGTTTTACCTTCGCTCCATGAATGAAGAGAAGTTCACTAAGCATTTTAAATAACAAACTAAATAACAATATCAACAGTAACAATATAAAAAAACCTAATAACAAACAATGTAAACTAAAATTAAAAAAAAAAAACGAATAACAAACTAAATAGCAATCTAAATAATTAAAGGAACAAATAACGATAATTATACGAAATCTAAATAACAAATGAAATGAAATAAGCTTAAGCATAAAAAGTATGATAACAAAGAACGCAAAAAGATCACCAAAATATCGCAAGAATTACGAAACTTCGATAAAATACAGTGCTGCACTGATCGCTTAGGTAGGCTCGGTGTGGGTTGGAGTGGGGCGCGCTCGACGTACAGCGCGTCATTATACTCGGGTTTTAACGTATCTGAACCGACGCGGGATGGACGTTTCGAAAGCGCTGTGCTTGGTGCGTGCACCGGATCAAGTACATGTGTTTAAAACATTTATCTTCTTACGCATAAACACTCGATTAGCTATTATTATTATTAGCTAATCTATAAATATAACATTTTTTTTCATATGAAAAACTGACCCGTGGCCTTCCAGTTTTTAAATTGTTTGAAAATTCTGAAACATGTTTATGTTTATTTTATCTTATCTCTTAAGTCAAAAAACTTAACAGCCTTAAATTAATGGTTTCGGCAAAATGGTATTTTAATGATACATTGAACCCCTTGCGAATTTTTCAAAATCCTTTTTGAGTGTGCTTCTCTGCATCAGCCCTTAACACTAATGGAATATCGGCCTACCCTGATTGGGCCATATTCACTACGCTGGCCCAGTGCAGGTTGGCGGATTCACATACACTATCGTATTTCTTCTCCGGAAACATGTAGGTTTCCTCATGATGTTTCCCTTCACCGAAAAGCCAGTGGTATTATCCATGCGTAAGTTTCAAAGAACTAATTGGAACGGGCTCGCCCGGGTTCGAACCCGCAACCCCAAGAATGTGAGTCGAGCTTGATCTCACTGAAGCTACCACAGCTTGAGCTGAGTGTAAGTTTCAAAATTTAGTTTAGGCATTTAAAAGTAAGTTAATTTCATATTAAATATTAATTTAGCAGCTTAGGCTGTACAGTATCTATAATAATTATGTCCGTCAAACAGTCGTCTGCGTGGACCTACAAAAAAATTGCCTATGTCCGTTTCCGAACCTTATGCTATAACTACCTATCCAAAAATTCAGCCGACCAATAAATACGCCCATCCCCGTCCCCATTCCCAGCCTCATCCCTATAAGCGCCCCCTTCCCCATCCCCATCCCGATACCAAATGTCATTTTAATATAAACACGCCCATCCCCGTCCCCATCCCCGTTCCCTCCCTCATCCCCATCCCGAACCCCATCCCATCCCCACCCCCATCCCGATTTCAACTTTCATCTTAATATGGACACGCCCATCCCCGTTCCCAGCCTCATCCACATCGACATCCCATCCCCACCTGTCCCCACCAAATCCCCACCCATCCCCACCCCATCCCCATCCCGATACCAAATGTCATTTTAATATAAACACGCCCATCCCCGTCCCCATCCCAGTTCCCTCCCTCATCCCTTTCCCGAACCCCATCCTCACCCCATCCCATCCCCACCCCCATCCCGATTTCAACTTTCATCTTAATATGGACTCGCCCATCCCCGTTCCCAGCCTCATCCACATCGACATCCCATCCCCACCTGTCCCCACCCATCCCCACCCCACCCCATCCCCATCCCCACCCCATCCCCATCCCGATACCAATTGTAATCTTAATATTAACATGCCTATCTCCGTCCCGTCTCCGTTCCCAGTATCATCGCCACCCCCAGTCCCACCCCCATCTCCACATCTATCCCCATCCCTATACCAAATTTCATTATATATGTACAGCCGTTACAAAGTTAAGGAGAAACAAACGTACTATCACTAAAACTTAGTTTTTTTTTTATACTAACGGGAGCTGATTTTGAAAAAACTGTGACACCCGTATCTTCTTATTTTTATAGTAGAATATGTATACCAAGTTTTGTATCAATCGAACCAGAGAATAAAAAGTTTCATACAAACTTTAACACCCCATTTAACCCCCTTCGGGGTTGATTTTCGAAAAATCCTTTCTTAGTGGGCGTTTACACCTCTCCAAAAACATACCCTCCAAATTTCAAGTCTCTACGTTTAGCGGTTTGGGCTGTACGTTGTCTATATGTCAGTCAGTCAGTCAGTCAGTCAGTCAGTCAGTCAGGACAAAGCCTTTTAGGCCATATTCACTACGCTGGCCCAGTGCAGGTTGGCGGATTCACATACACTATCGTATTTCTTCTCCGGAAACATGTAGGTTTCCTCATGATGTTTCCCTTCACCGAAAAGCCAGTGGTATTATCCATGCGTAAGTTTCAAAGAACTAATTGGAACGGGCTCGCCCGGGTTCGAACCCGCAACCCCAAGAATGTGAGTCGAGCTTGATCTCACTGAAGCTACCACAGCTTGAGCTGAGTGTAAGTTTCAAAATTTAGTTTAGGCATTTAAAAGTAAGTTAATTTCATATTAAATATTAATTTAGCAGCTTAGGCTGTACAGTATCTATAATAATTATGTCCGTCAAACAGTCGTCTGCGTGGACCTACAAAAAAATTGCCTATGTCCGTTTCCGAACCTTATGCTATAACTACCTATCCAAAAATTCAGCCGACCAATAAATACGCCCATCCCCGTCCCCATTCCCAGCCTCATCCCTATAAGCGCCCCCTTCCCCATCCCCATCCCGATACCAAATGTCATTTTAATATAAACACGCCCATCCCCGTCCCCATCCCCGTTCCCTCCCTCATCCCCATCCCGAACCCCATCCCATCCCCACCCCCATCCCGATTTCAACTTTCATCTTAATATGGACACGCCCATCCCCGTTCCCAGCCTCATCCACATCGACATCCCATCCCCACCTGTCCCCACCAAATCCCCACCCATCCCCACCCCATCCCCATCCCGATACCAAATGTCATTTTAATATAAACACGCCCATCCCCGTCCCCATCCCAGTTCCCTCCCTCATCCCTTTCCCGAACCCCATCCTCACCCCATCCCATCCCCACCCCCATCCCGATTTCAACTTTCATCTTAATATGGACTCGCCCATCCCCGTTCCCAGCCTCATCCACATCGACATCCCATCCCCACCTGTCCCCACCCATCCCCACCCCACCCCATCCCCATCCCCACCCCATCCCCATCCCGATACCAATTGTAATCTTAATATTAACATGCCTATCTCCGTCCCGTCTCCGTTCCCAGTATCATCGCCACCCCCAGTCCCACCCCCATCTCCACATCTATCCCCATCCCTATACCAAATTTCATTATATATGTACAGCCGTTACAAAGTTAAGGAGAAACAAACGTACTATCACTAAAACTTAGTTTTTTTTTTTATACTAACGGGAGCTGATTTTGAAAAAACTGTGACACCCGTATCTTCTTATTTTTATAGTAGAATATGTATACCAAGTTTTGTATCAATCGAACCAGAGAATAAAAAGTTTCATACAAACTTTAACACCCCATTTAACCCCCTTCGGGGTTGATTTTCGAAAAATCCTTTCTTAGTGGGCGTTTACACCTCTCCAAAAACATACCCTCCAAATTTCAAGTCTCTACGTTTAGCGGTTTGGGCTGTACGTTGTCTATATGTCAGTCAGTCAGTCAGTCAGTCAGTCAGTCAGTCAGGACAAAGCCTTTTATAGTTATAGATAAGTTGTGGGACCCGTGAAACGTTGGATTCGGGACGGTCATAAATAAAATACGATGATTGCCCCTCAGAATGTTAGGCGGATTATGAATCAGACGCTTCAAGCTTCACAGAAAAACTATGTAGGTAACCTAACTATTGGCTTATTTTTTATTAGGCGTAGACAGCGACAGTGTTATTGGAATGGACGGGCCCAGCGCTTGCAAATCGTTCAAAATTAATAAGTCAACACAATCAAGCATACCTAGCTATAAGTATGCATATTACATTTGCCAGAAAATAGAGATAGCAAATCTAATTACTGCATGACAAAAAGAGAACACATGTACACGTATTAGAAGTTAGTATTGTCGTATCGACATCTCGCTTGTCGCAAAGACAGAGTATGACTGTCGCGGTCGGATATGTCCCGCTTGACCGCAAGGGTGGCGAGCACTGTGTACCGGGCGAGAGGGAGAATGATGTGTAGTTCGGAAACTAATACGTGTCCCTTCTCGCACCGATGCGCGCTGGTGCACTCGCCTCGGAGGTCACTGCTTGAATGATCGAGGATCGGTGACTGTCCCAACTAAAGGGTCTTGTTAATAATAACAGCTTGGTTCTTCTTATAGTCGGGTGGTTGGTTCGGTGAGGAGCGAGTTCCCTGATCGGTGTTCGTAGTAAGACTGCCAGATCGAGAGTGACTAAGCAATCGCACGGCCCGTATATTTATCCCGTTTACCTGCTCGCGCCCTTAGCTGACCATGCAGCGAGCAGGCGCGGGGGCGTCGGCCAATCCGGGAGGACGATCGTGTGAGCGAGACGGTAATGTCTCGCTCTCCGATCGCCGAGTCGAGATGTAGATGCGGAAAGCAATGTTCGTGTTAATTTTCTACATCTACATCTATTTCCCGGATTTTCCCGCTAAGCCTATATATGGGCCGGCTACCTAAGTTCAGTTCCTAGCCTAAACATTCCTAATTCTCGCTCCCCCATCGACCGAAGCACAACCACCCAAAACACATTTATTTCACACAAATATTTACAACTTACAATATAATTCATAACCACGTGGTATTTTTCTACTAGGATTACTGCCCGCTGACATTAGATTTCCCACGTGGTGTTTTCGTGGAGTTACTGGTCGCCGACAATGACTGACGCGAGTGGAGAGCTGGCGCTCAACATATAGTCTTAAAATCCGTGCGCTTATTTCCCGTCCATTAATTTTATCATTGTCGCTGGGCGTAGACCTACATTTTTAACAACACTTCTGATGGTAAGCGATGGAATGGCCGGTGATTAGAGCACGTCAACGAAATCTATTCACTCTAGCCTTAAAAAGGCCATGAGTGTATTTTACAGGAAACAAGAAGTTATTTTTGTTAAATAATGGCATTACACGCAGCTGAAGCCCTAGCATTAGAGGATAAACAAAGGTTTGAGATAACGCCTAGAAAGGCATTCTCACTTTAGAGGCACCAATATATACCCATTTGCTTTCATTAAAAAGTGTCAAAGTAAATATGAGAGAAGTATCTTTGACTGTGTGGAAGCAGGCCAACGTGGTATTATCTATAGTCAAAGAAGCACGTAGACTTTGACGGTTCATCATTGGTCACATTATACCTACACACACACATCAGGTAGAAGACGTCCACTGCTGGACAAAGGTCTCCCCCTTAATAGGGAGGGGTTGCCATAATCTCCACGCTTGGCAAGTGGCTTGGAGATCGCAAAATGCCCAAGACCAGAGATATCATTGATCACATCGCCGCTTACTAACTGTATAGTCACATGGACATCACTAACCTGCATGACAAGGTCTGTAGGTTGTGTACGTGCCAGACAGTTACCGCAGCTGCAGGCGTCACAAGCTGTTTGCCGGGCCCCGCTGTCGCACGGTGGCTCGCTCTTACTCACCCATCCCACGCACTCTTACCGTGCTCAATGCTCTCTTGAAGGCCAATCCTGAGTGTGATGTGTTCGATGATGGATGGTCAGATTTGATGTCGGTATGCTTGACGTTTTGTGAGAAACATGTATGACTGGACGATTGTCTTATTTATAATTATTGATTTGAATATATTGTGTAATTGAATTATTAATCTATCCTTAACGAATGTATTAGTGACATAATAATAATAATATAATAATGAAATAATTTGTTGTTAACTTAAAATATTGACTTCTGTGTAAATTTAAACACAGATTTTATTTTTTTGTCGTATTTTTTTTTTGTTTTTTTTTTTGTGTTTTATTTGTGTATTTTTTTTCTGTGTTTTTTTTAGCGTGGGTATTATAGCAACACCCCTCTATTGGGAGGCCTTCGTCCAGCAGTGGATGTCTTCTGGCTGATGTGTGTGAAAATTTTATGTTGATATTGATTAATGTAACTGGCATTGTGCCGATTTAATTGATTAAATAAATAAATGAAATAATTCGCGATAAAAGAAACACTATGTTCTGTGCTTCACAGGCATTACTACAATCATATCCGGTCAACATTTCGGCACAAAGGAAACAAGGCGGATAGATTAACGAAGTGATGTTGGGTTAATCTTATCTTTTGGTGATACGGGGTCTACACGCGACCCCGACCCGCGCCCCTTGTAACGTTTCTGCTTCACAAGTTGCTTGACTGTTAATTTCCTCACTGAATGCGTAATTTCCTGCCGAGATGTTTGTTAATAATCACGGAAGCTTAAACATACACTGTTACGATACCAGTGTCCTTACTAGGTGACCTTAATAGTAACTCGACGTATTGCCAGCGGGATCAGCTAGGGGAACTAACAAAACAGTAAAATAATATTATGGGAAAGTTATTTAAAAAGCAATAAAATATTCAAAACTATTTAGAATGTGATCAGCATTACTAATAAAAAAAAAGTTTTTGGTAAATTTATACAATTAATACCAAAAAACCAATTTTTTTCTGTAAAAACAACAAACATTGTTTAATTATAAATATCTCGAAAACTATTAACTTTCGCCCATACATTGGTGGGTTTAAATTTGATATATGTCCTGCCGGGAATACGTCGAGCTACCAGTAACCCTGTATACCGGGTGTAATAAAACTGCTCCCGAAAACTAAGCCAGGTGATGTACTGGTGATAACTACCACCAACGCTTTACTTGGTAGCTTGTAACAGGTTGGGAAAGTTGGCAAAGCAGTTGGGACGGAAACCCATAGAGACTGCTCGTATGCAGGTTTGAGTCCTGCCGGAGGTCATAATTTTTCTTCCTGTTTAAGCTTTAAAAAACATGGTGATAACTAATCCGACACAGCACAAAACAAATTGCTGACGGTAGAGGTCAATAAAGGTCGTTCATTTATTTCTAGCATTATCTATCAGCTGATATGATATGGTTTTTTATAGTGTTAAATACACTTCGAACTTAAAACAAACTTAAGGAAGTTTATATTGTTTGCGATATATCACCTGGCTCAGTTTTCGTAAGCGGTCCCCTTAACACCCCATACCCCATAACCTTTGTACCTTTATGGCATTACTTAAAAATGTCGCTTAAAGTTACATTAAACGTTAAGTGTCATTTTTAAGTAATGCCTATAACTAACGTCATTACGTTAGTTAGTACTGCGCTCTTAATTTTTGTAATACTTAAGCAGTGTTTACCATAGAAAGTCAAGCTAGCAAATGTCATTCGAAATTCATTAATTATTTACTGAACATTTTAAGGACAACTAATTAAAATTTAAAGGGTAGTTGTAAGTTTATTATGAAAACTGACGTGGTTTTGACACATTTTGTTTTATTTATACGGGAATACTCACGTTTAATTAAATCGGATACTCCGACTATAGTTTCGATCGGTGTCCTTTTTCAAAGAGTGAAAACAGAGCCCGACGCGCGTGCAGCTGCGTCCTGCCAGGACACCGGATGTGATCGAAACTATAGGCGGAGTATCCGATTTAATTAAACGTGAGTAATCCCGTAGTTGTAAGTTGTTTTTAAATAAATAAATAAAATGTTAAACTTGGAAAGAATACCTTCCTGGAAAGATGTAGGTAGGCAAGTAATGGATTTATTAATCAACTTTACCCGTACAGAATGTTACCTGTACTTCTATAAGAAAGTATTTTTTATTCATCTCAATTACGCTACAAAGGTTATTTAACAGGATATAAAGGAAATAAATTGTGGAGTGAAGCTGTCTATTAATTAACTTCATCTGAATGAAATGGTAACCTAACGATGTTCGTTTTTTTTGTTTAAATAGGAGCAAGTAAACAGTAAGCAACTATATGTAATAAAATTTCTTCTGGCACACAAAATTTTGCTCGGTTTAACAAAATTGCCTCGTATGCAAACACTTATTCGCACACATCCTGTCTACCTGTGGTGAGGCAGTCACACCGAACGCGCCTTGCCTGTGCAATCATCTGTTTTCACAAAAGAAATGATAAAATAACGCTCCATCGTTTAGCAGTTATCTTAAGCTTAATGGCGGGTGGAGATACACGATAACCTATTATTCATTCACAGTTCATTACTTACAGTGCCTACAACCGAATTCTGTGTAAACACAAGAACAGCTTGGAACGAGATTCGTTTAGGCTTTTGTTTTATATTCAAATACAATTTTCCTTAATTAGACGAGAGGTATCTCAGAAAGAATAATGCGAGAGCGCTGATGGTGGGTGGCGAGGGCCGGCTTGGCCCGCTTACGAACTTAAAGCTTAATAAATAACCCGTAAGTGGACAGTTTAAACGTGAAACTTGAACTTTATGATTATGAAGCTGTTGAAAAGTATCACGTAATAAACTGTTCCAATGGAAAGTAAACGGTAAAGCGTATACTCCGCTACCGCTGTTGGTTGCTACTTACTTAATTTGTTTAGCAAATGTGCTACAAATTTCGCATCACACAATTACGTAACCTTTAATGTAATTTGAGTTTTGGTTCTATTTAATGTTGACAAAGAGGCGTCTGAGGAACTTTATTTGCTTACTTACGGTAGGAAGTGCTTGGATAATGTGTAGATCAGGTTAGATAATAAATACACTTGATCGTTGGAGCGGAAGCCTTGTAAGCCGCTATTCCGGTTAGTTTTAACCGACTTCAAAAAGTAGGAGGATGTTCCACGGTATATATGTTTTTTTAATGTATGTTCACCGTTGATCCGATTTCTCCGATTTTTTTAATTTTTTTTTTATTTGAATGGGGTATACTTCCGAAGTGGTCCCATATTAATTTGAAGTCGGTTGTTTTTTTTAATAGTCATTTGTCTTGTAAGTAGAGCTTTTGTGCCTGCAACGTTCTTACAAGATACGCACGACCCCGCAAAATGGCACGACAATTTTTTCCCTCGCATTAGTTCGACCACAAACTTGCCTGTTGATAAATTGCGATGTGGTCAAGATGAAGTACGCTGACTTTTCAACTGACTTCAAAAAAGGAGGTTCTCAATTCGACTGCACGTTTTTATGTGTGTTACTCGATTACTCCACCAATTATGGATTGATTTTGATGATTTTTTTGTTTGGTGGGTGATACTTCAGAAGTGGTCCCACATACATTTTATTGAAATAAGTTCAGTGGTTTGATTTAAATCAAAATTACTGGAATAAATCAAAATAACTGGAAAATATGAACACGTCATCCAGGTAGTCGAAATTGAAGTCAGTAGTTTAAAAAAAAAAGTGTATGGATTCCTATTCACTCTGACCTTAAAAAGATCTAGCTAGATTATTATACTCAGGTAACGAGGAAGGTAGCAATTTGTTAGCTCTACGGAATTGAAAATATAAATAACAAAATGGTTTAGTTTCTCGGTTTTTATGGAATTTATTATGTTTTGCTTAGGTACTACATGAGTTATCAAGTTGAAGACATTATTTTAAGAACAGGGATTTAAAATGCAAAAGTACTTACTATTGTAACGATGATGACCACCATCTCAACGGGTCTATACAATTCGCCATTAGAAAGTTTAAGTGGCTACCGTCAGCCTTCACCATCAGACTCTCGCTAGACGCTCTCTAGACTCTCTAGACTCTCAGCTCTCGAGACACTAGACTGTCTAGACTCTAGGCTCTCAGACTCTAGGCTTTCGAGACACTAGGCTCTCTAGACTCTAGGCTCTCTAGACTCTAGGCTCTCTAGACTCTAGGCTCTCTAGACTCTCAGCTCTCGAGACAGACACTAGGCTGTCTAGACTAGGCTCTCAGACTCTAGGCTCTCGAGACACTAGGCTCTCTAGACTCTAGGCTCTCAGACTCTAGGCTCTCTAGATTCTAGGCTCTCTAGACTCTAGGCTCTCTAGACTCTCAGACTCTAGGCTCTCTAGACTCTAGGCCCTCTAGACTTGCTAGACGTTTGCAAGAACGAGAGTCTGATGGTGTTAAAGAAGATCCAAGGCTGGAGACGTGCTCCAGATCTATCATTAGATCTAATCCAATTATTCCTTTTGTCATTATAATAAAATTAACTATATTCATTGTTAGGCTCCACTCTACCACAACTTAGGTACCTACTTTACAATTTTAATATTAAATCTCACATAATTATTATACAAATAGTACACATTGATATAGAGCATAACTTAATATAATATATTATATATACATATACCTACATTTACATTTTGTGTCTCTCTAAACATGGTTGTTTAACGGTTAGACACGGCAGCGGTGGCAGGTAGATCCATCAAAAGTGTTATGTTTCTAATTAGTTTGGCTTAATGACTTATGCCTGCCGATGTCTGCTTAGATATTCCGCCACCTACCTGATAACGTACCTACCCGTTTTACTACAATTATATCAGTAAGGATATTCTAAGAGTATAGTCAGAAAAAAGTAGGTATACGTATGCATATACAATAAAAAATTGCATATAAATACGCTGTGGCTATCATCATCATCGGCCCGGAGACGTCCACTGCTGAACGAAGGCCTCCCCTTTAGTCCGCCACACTGTACGACCACCTGCCATATGGCAAAAAAGTCGTGGGCAACCGTTGGATGCATATATATGCATCCAACGGTTGCCCACGACTTTTTTAACCAACTTCGAAAAAGGAGAAGGGTCTATGTTCGACGGTATGTAAGTTTTTTTAAATGTATGTTCACCGATTTCTCCGTCAATTGTGGACCAAATTCTTTTTTTATTTTTAAGGGTTCACTCTCGTAGTGGTTCCATATTAATTTGTTTGTTTTTTTTTAAAGTTACTTATTTTATCCAGTATAAAATAATATGGAACCAGACTCAGTATGGAATCCGTCTTCTTCAATACGGAATAAATTATTTTCTCACAATGATACCTGGAACAAAATTAACCATACTGAATGCTACGTACACTCTTCGTACACCTGATATGGAACGAGATCGATGAGCACTGAATGCTCTCTCGAATTCTCAAGTGTCACAGTATTGTAGAAACCAAAGATAATATAATACTATACAAGTAGTAGTAACGCATTTCATGGCATCTCTAACTGGACTGATTGTTAACAGACATAGCTTCCTAAATCTCTCCCACAATCTGCACAGACCATGCACGCATTGTGGACAATGAGTGCTTTTATAAGTCTTTATTAACTGCAACAAAATATATAAAATATAAATAACTAAACAACTTAACATTTGCCGTAAGGGAAAGTGATTTGTGCACAAGGTCACGCGCTGTTTCAGTACTACCTTGTTATTGTCTATACTTATGAAGATACATAGTAAAAAGTTCAAATTAAAACACTGAAATATAATAAAGATCCAAATAAAGTGGGAAGGTCATCTGAGATTAGCGCTGACATCCATCGAAGGACAAGAGCCTGATCGATCCAAGTGGCACCGCAAACTCGCACAGCGCCCTTAATGGCAGTTGTCGAATACGCTTATACGACAAAATGGTGATTCGGATATAAATTGAGCATTATAAAACCTTAGTAATTCTCGATAATTCGGATCGCGGTCCCTTTGAATATAATATTACGTATTAACGACACCTAAGAGGCTTATGAAAAGTTTGGGAGCAGGAATTTGGAACCATTCGCTTGTTGGTTTCGCGAACAGTGGAGTCATCTTGTTTCGAACTCAATCTTAGTAAGGACTCAGGTAGGCTTAGGGTTACCATCTGACAGGCATTTACCGCATTTTACGATTTAGACAGGCGTGCGGCTGGCGCTAAACAGAGACAGGCTTTTTTGATTGCGGATGAAACTGACTATAAAAACATGCGCTTCACAGAAAGAAAAGTAAAGAAAGGAATCGCCTGACTATAGAGTCACTTAAAGCGCTCTAAATAAACTAAGAAAACTACAAAAACGCAAAGATAAAGTTATTCATTCATTTCATTTTTAATAAATTATTTTAGGCTTTAAAACTATTTGTTGCATTATTTATTTTAAGACATTACAGATTTTTTACAATAGACAGGCATTTTGTACGTCCTGGACAGGCACTCCTCCATTACACAGGTGGTAACCCTAGATAGGCTTAGTTCTGTATATAATGGACTATTTACTTTATGTGTATTAGGAATGTATGTTACGGGAAGAAAAGAAAGACACTGGCTTAATCATATTACACTACCAAAGGCGTGTTTTCGTGAATATTACGAGGGGCGTTCATTATAAAGTTAGAATGAGATACAAACTCTTTGGAACCAAAAAAAGTAAATACTGGCTGGTAAAAAAGGAAATATTTGAATATCTTTTGTTTTAAAAAAATGGAAGTCTTGTTTGCAGTCTGTCGTAGCGTGTTGTCGAAAATGAAAAATTTTGAATTGCGCGCGGTTATTAAGCAATTATTAAGTATATGTGCTTGAAAAATTTCACTACGGAACGAACTAATCAATACTTGCAGGATACTTTAGGAGCAAATGCACCACCTTATTCTACAGTCGCTCGTTCGTGTGCCGAATTTAAACGTGGAAGAACATCCACCAAATATGAGCCTCGCCCGGGCCGCCCCATAAAGGTATAGAGACCAAAGAAATGGTAAAAAAAGTCGAGAACATTGATCGTCGTGTCACGGTTAGTTTTATAGCCGATGAAACAAAGATTTCGACTGGTAGTGTGCATGGCATTTTACACGAACGCTTGGGGATGAAAAAAGTATCCGCGCGCTGGGTCCCCAGAATGCTTACCGATGCACAAAAACAAACCAGGCTGAACATTTCTCGAGCTTCATTGGAAATGTTACTCCAAGGTCTTGGTCGTTTTATGTCTCGATTCATAACAATGGATGAAATATGGCTTCACCATTATGATCCTGAAACAAAACTCCAATCTATGACTTGGAAAAGACCATCATCTCCAACTCCTAAGAAATTTAAGGCGAGTCGTTCCGCCGGAAAGATCAAGGGCTCTCTTTTCTGGGATAGTAAAGGGACGTCATGATAGAATATCTCGACCATGGAGCTACTGTAACGGGCTCTTTTTATGCAGAACAAATAAAAAAACTGCCTAACGAAATACGCGAGAAACGGCGAGGCAAACTAGCAAAAATTGTTTTGTTCCATCAAGATAATGGCTCACAAGTCTGCCGTTGCTATGGCTGCAATTCGTGATGCTGGCTTCGAAATAGTTGAGCATCCTCCATATTTACCCGACCTTCGCTCTATTGATTTCTATCTATTTTCGAGGTTTCAGGAGTCTCTGAGAGGACAGAGGTTCGAAAATGATTAAGCAGTACATGAGTTTTTAGGTGCTCAGGATGAAGAGTTTTTTAAGATAGGAATTTTAAGCTTAGAAAAAGATATTACAAGTGTATAACAAGTGTACGCTAAAAAGCGACTATATCGAAAAATAAAATAACATTTAATAAAAGTTACCGGCAACATACTCATTCTCACTTTTTATTGAACTCCCTAGGTACGTTCCCATTTCTATAATATTTATTCGAGGTGCCATTTTTTTCACCGAAACCGAATGTAGATATGAGTACATCGACCATAGTAAAAGCGGAGCAAAGCATAGTAAGAGCGGTACTCATGCGGTACCTACTACCATCTTGAACAACTTTTACTATGCCAAACCTATAATCCCAAAAAAACTTGCTTTTTTACAGGTTTACGCGTTAAATTTGTTTTTAATCTCATGTAAAATTTGCATCTATGAAAATTTTACATCTATTCCGGGTTCCTTACTATCTCACAAAATTTACAAAATAAATCTATATAACAGAGTTTCTGATAAAAGCGATAGCGTGTTCTAGATATATATATATTGCGGGGCAGGCTACACACAGCGCCATCTAGCCCCATACTAAGCAAAGCTTGTATTATGGAAACCAGATAGCTGATAGAATACTTATATCCATTTTTTTCGTAAATACCTACTTATAATACATACAACACCCAGACACAGAACAAACATCTATGTTCATTATGATATGCAGTGATTAGTGTTGACGTGTTTAGGGCTTGAGTTATCAGGTAAAGCGTTATTTAGAGACAGGCAGCGTGAATTGGGATGCCATTGGTCGCAGTCACTTGTTTTACAATCTTATATTTTATACATTATTTTAAACTATAGAGAATTTGATTAAAGGAGGTTGTTAGCTAGCTATCACTAACTAGCTATCAGAACACACCTAACACTATATCGGGTACGAACCTGGGTAGTTTCAAAGCTGTAATTAGTGCCTGCAGCTCGCCCACAATACGGATCGGGTGTCAGAAGCGGCGTATTAACGAGGTAGGTACATGAATTTCAGTTTGCTGTTAGGTGCTAACGACGGGTATTTTGAGATGCAAAAGCTGTTTAACAGTGTTCAACCGTCTAGACTAGGTAATTGATGAATTTCAACCAAAAACTTGAATCTAACCATGCTGCATAATATGATACTCAAATCTATACATTTTTATGCGTAGAGTGACAAGTTAGCGAGACGTTCGCCTGATGGTAAGCATCACGCCTGCCCATAACAGTGTGAACTTGCGAACAAAATCTTACTCCGCGCTGCACTGCGGTTGTCACCCTGAGATATTATAGAAAATACACAGTAAGGCTTTGCCTATTGTAGTAAGACAACCATCAGACACTGTTGTTTCTTAGTTACGGGTAAATAGAAATACTTATTACTTTATTACTAGACTTATTTTAATATTTAGAAATTATATGGTGTAAGTGAATGTGCCAACCCACCGAGCCAGAGCGTGGTAGAGTTTAGCTCAACCGCTCTTCGAAAGCAATCCCAGCAGGGGAATGTTATAGGTTGCACAGTGCATACAGTAATAGAATAACTATAAGACATCCACATTTGTTACTGCGGCCCATCACCAACCTGGCACGTGTTATGTTGCATTGTTTAAGGTTTTCTTCTCGTACTTATTACATTTGAGCTTGTGCTTGGTCATTATAGTGCGCGTGACGTCACTTGCCAGTGTGAACAGAAAACCAGCGCCGGTTGTTTACAACCAGCATCACGCTGAGTTGGGACCGGGTTCATGACTAAAATGATAAATACTCCTTCTTATGTATGTATCTTATAGATGTGTCTAGGTAAATTTTGTATTTTTTTTGTTTTGTAGTATTTTTGTTTGTGTACTGTGTTTTTGTTATGAATAAACTTTTTTGTATTGTATTATATAAATACAGCACAGAGCATAGCACATTACAGATCTGGCAGGGAACATAATTATAAGCACACTTACAAACATACCTACATTCAATCACAACCAACGTATTGGTAAAACTCTACTGCAGATTCCGCCCGAGGAAGTACCACACCTATGTCAGTTATTCAAATGCCAAGCAGAGTGTGCAAGCATTACTGTGTTCCGGTTTGAAGGTCAATGTTACCAGATAAATTACTGGGTTATGAAGAGATTTGATATCTGATATATCTTGGTGACGAGCGCAGTGCAGTGCGGCGCAGGATTGTATTCGCAAGTTCACAATTCTAGCACTGCTACTGTTAATGGCAGGCGTGACGTTTACCACCAGGTGAAAGTCTTGCTCGTTAGTCACTTAAAAGTATTTAAAAAAAGTCTGTTTGCGTAGTCCTATAAAAATTACGTTAGAAGTATGGTTTACCTTCCGCTCACAACTGTACGTAAGCTAACTACTGTATGAGCAGCTAATTTAACTTCAGCATTTCCCTAATGAAAACGGCGGCCACGTTCGATACCGTTGTTATTGGCTAACTGCCGCATACAGACCGACAAATCCAATTAACGGCTAAACTAGATTTGATTTCAACTTTAATGTTTTACTTCATTAGATTTGCTTCGCAATGAAATTGGGAATTTACTAGTATCAAACGTAGCTCATTCAACTTCGGCTGTAAATGTTATAGCTGCTTTTAACTCTTTGATATAGTTAATGCTGGTTTATATTTGGAGCAGAAAACTAGCGTCGCTATCCAGCGAGGAAAGGCGGTCAGCATTTTAGGGACATTCCCCGAAATTAGAGATAGTTTAAACTATCTATAGGTGCTCTTTGCCTATAGATATTTTTAACGATCTCCATTATAAATTGGTTTTAAATAGTTTATTAGCCATAACAGCTAAACTAAACATAGACACGCTATTTATCTAATAGCGTTTCGTTCTAAACTACGACATAAGTAGCTACTAAAACAAAAAAACACTAGTGAAATCTTCTTTTCGGCGATACTAATCTTTCAATTGAGTACAGAATTTATTTTGCGGGATTCAGTTAGTTACGGCGAAATAGCATCGACTTTAATTTAGCCATGTCTATGACTATGTACCTACTCAATTTCAGAATTCATAGAAAAGAGAAAATATTTTCCGAATACACTCGCCATCGCATCATTAACAATTGTCCGTGTAACGATGTAATGATTACAATAAAAAATAATAAGTCCAGCTACAAATACAATGAAAGAGTTACGGTCTGGAGAGCCGAAACACCTGCTCCGGGCTAAGCCCGCTCCAAATCGTAAAATTGTTTCACGTTTGTTGTTCTAACCCGTTTTCAACCCTTTGAAAGTAGCTGTCATCAACAAATGCCTTCCCAGATATCATTTCAGCATTTACATCATAATATACAGGTTATATTATCAGCCGACAAATACAATTTGGGAGGGTTTACATGCTAAACTAAGTAAATCCAAAAATTTGAAAATGTAATTGATACTTTGTGGCGGTCTAAGGGGGAGGCAGTGTGCAGCAGTGGACGTCTCAGGGCTGATGATGATGATATTTCTATGATAATTTATTAGATATTTACCGTGATTATGTTGTAAAACCTGAAACCTTGGGGACCTGGGTATGTCCTTAACTGCAACCAGACCAACCGGAGGACGGGCAGCAGTGTCCTCTTGGTTAACGGGGGTGAGCATTCTGCGATTCCCAAGCCGCCTACCAAGCGTGGGGATTATGGCAACACCCCTCTATAAAGGGGGAGGCCTTCGTCCAGCAGTGGAAGTTTTATGGCTGACGACGATGTTGTGAAACGACATCATGTTCACGGGCGGGTGCCCGTGAACATGATGCATGCAACTGCGCTGAAATATCGGGAGCTCGTTTCAATCATAGAAATGTAATGAACAACCGTGATAGTCACTGTTTAAAACAGTGTTTTGTAATATATATTTTTAACGTTACCGATCAACATAAAAACTTAGGAACAATGCTGGCAGAGATGATCACCTTATGAGAAATCAGCGCAATCACATTCATAGAACATCGATTGCTTTTTTGGTGCACCCAATAAATTGCCACTCGATCACTATATTAAACATAGGTGGACCAACGACATTGTGGAAGTCGTGGGCAACCTGTGGATGTAAATGGCAGGTTGTCGTACAGTGTGATTAGGCTTTTCTTCAGTAGGGCCTTCTCCGGACTGATGAGATTCATTACTGTTGGTGTATATTGTGTCAAATAAATGTTTGTATTTTGTTTTATTTATACGGGAAAACTTACGTTTATTTTAATTAAATGGGATAATCCGACTATAGACAAAATATGTCAAAACTACGTCAGTTTTCATAATAAAATGTTTGTATTTTTTTTATAATTATCACCTCTGAATTGTTTGCTCAACAGAGCGTACACATTAAATCCTTTGACATTAAGTCGTGGCATTACCGACCTGAAACATATTATTATTAATTATGTTTCAGGCTTTGCAAATTCGGAAAGAAACTTTCTTCTGCGCGTTTCGTTGTTGATACAATATTAAATTGAATTAAATTAATTATAAATCCGGTCACCCCAATGGCATCGGTTGCCTCCTATAGGTAATTTCAGATATAAGTTGTGGTCCACGCTGCACAGCAATAAATGTGACATTCTCTGTGGACTCATACCACAGAGACATTGGGTCTTTGGTATCAAATTAACGAAACTTTTGTAAACATTTAATAGCAGTAAACCTTTTATTTGCCAATTATGTTTATTTAAAGCAAAAGCAGATAATTCGCCTGACGATATTAAAACACCCGCTAACCACCACTAGATGCATATGGACAACATTATTGGTGAAACTATGTGGGTTTCACAAACACCTTCATCGCTTATTATACGAACAACCTGTATTACGTCATATAATGTTAAGCTTCGAGCTGCGGCGTTGTGTTGTGTCACGGCCAATTTAAGGGCGAAAGTGACTGTTTATGAGGCAGTAAACCTTATTACCCTTTGGGATAGGTAATACATTAAAAATGACGTTATGTTACTGTCGGTTATACAATAGGAGTCTGTTGGGGAGTCACTGAATACGCCCAAATTGCACATCAAAGTTATTGTTGTTTGCTGATCAATTTCAAAGTTTACTGCATCAGCCATTATCATCATTCCACTGCTGGGAATAGGCCTACCTTCCAAGACCAATAGGGTGATAATCCAGCAGCCTAGCCCTTCGGGTTAGCAGACTCACACACGCTATTGAATTTATTATGTGGGCATAATAGATTTCATGAAGGTTTCCTTCACAGAAAAGTCAGTGGTATGTATATTAAAATTCGTAGTATTCCCGGTATCAAACCCACGACCTCATGATTCTAAGGCGTGTCGTCTCTCTAGGAGCTATGATGACTTAACAGGCTACCACGCCTCTTTGAGCTTTTAAAGATAACAAAGAATAATTTTAGCTTCCAACCACTGCCAGCTGCTCTACGTATATCGTCTCTCCGTCTAATCTCAGGGCATCCTACTCTACGTTTGTCGATTCATGGTCCAGCCCTCCACTCTAATCACACGTACCCCAGCGGTCTACCGAAGACCAGGTTTAATCAAACCTTGGGAGAGGCGTTCATAGCAGCAGTGGAGTATAATAGACTGATTATGTTGATAAAGATGATGAAAATATAATTTCCTTACGCCTGACATATTTGCATTTTAATAATGTTACTTATTTTTTCTTTTCAGGTAAGATAGTCCTACAACACACCCTCAAGATATTAGTAAAAGCAAGAGTGAGTTATTCAATGCATGAAGGAATTAAGTACATAAATATTTAACGAACTCTGTCGTCTAAATTCTTTGAGCGTTCCAAGTTTTTATTGCATACCTACGAGCTGCGAGCACACAAATTTTACTGCCTTTACTTTGTAACTATTCCAACCAAAATGTTTTAGGTATTAATCTGGGAATGGACGCTATTGAAGCTGCACTAGATTATGTTCCCGTTGTGCTAATATTTGAAAATAATTTATATCAGAGTCCATGTCGGTAGCAAAAAGCGAGTTTAAAATAGGATATTAAATTATGATTCTGCTAATAATATTAATGTCAGGTTTAAACTACATTTATTGTACGTGTATACTGATTTAAATTATGCTGAAGGATTTAGTTTATAAACGCGCAATATGTGGCTATGAATGAAGATAATAATATATTATATTACAAACATTTCACGCAGCGAATTTTCCTTGTAAGTTCTCACATGAACGACTGTGAGACGAGACACCTCAATATTTGTCGCAATCGTATTTTGATCGTGATACGCTTGTATAATCTACGGTAGACGATAAGTACCTACCTAGCATTTTGCTGTATAGTAAATCACTGTAATCTGTATCACTGTAATCTATATCACTGTTAGTAGGGTAAAACCGGGATATATGCCTCACTTTTTGAAAGTGCCTCGTATGTTTAAAACTATTCATTTACCATTAATATTTCCTTTAGATATAGCTAATTTAATATTTTATCTTACTTTACGTCCTGTCTTTCTTGACCTAACAATTACAGATTAAACAGAAATTGAGTTTTAGCAGATCCATTTTTTTGAAGATAGTTGCCTACCTACGTAGGGCGTTCTTTATAAAGTGAGAAAGAGGTAGAAGCTCTTTGGAACCGAAAAAAGTAAATACTGGCTGGTAAAGCTAATAATTTGAATATCTTTTGTTTAAAAAAAATTGAAGTCTTTTGTGTGCAGGTTGTCGTAGCGTGATGTCGAAAAACAAAAAAAAATTGCGTGGTGTTATTATGTATCTGTGCATGAAAAATTTCACTACGGAACGAACTAATCAAGACTTGCAGGATACTTAAGGAGCAAATGCACCACCTTATTCTACAGTTGCTCGTAGGTGTGCCGAATTTAAACGTGTAAGAACATCCACCAAAGGTAACCCTCGCCCGGGCCGCCCCATACAGATAGTGACCGAAGAAATGATAAAAAAAAGTCGAAAACATTGTTTTAGCAGATCATCGTTTCACAGTACGTTTTATAGCCGATGAAACAAAGATTTCGACTGGTAGTGTGCATAGCATTTTACACGAACGCTTGGGGATGAAAATAGTATCCGCGCGCTGGGTCCCCAGAATGCTGAGCCATGCACAAAAACAAACCAGGCTGAACTGAACATGTCTCGAGCTTCATTGGAAATGTTACAACAAGGTCCTGATCGTTTTTTGTCTCGATTCATAACAATGGATGAAACATGGCTTCACCATTACGATCTTGAAACAAAATTACAATCAATGACTTGTAAAGGACCATCATCTCCAACTCCTAAGAAGTTTAAGGCGAGTCGTTCCGCCGGATAGATCATGGGCTCTCTTTTCTGGGATAGTAAAGGGGTGGTCATGATAAAATATCTCGACCATGGAGCTACTGTAACGGGCTCTTTGTATGCAGAACAAATAAAAAAATTGCGTGACGAAATACGCGAGAAACAGCGAAGCAAACTAGCAAAAATAGTTTCGTTCCATCAAGATAATGCCCCGGCTCACAAGTCCGCCGTTGCTATGGCTACAATTCGTGATGCTGGCTTCGAAATGTTTGAGCATCCTCCATATTTACCCGACCTTACCTCTATTGATTTCTATCTATTTTCGAGGTTTCAGGAGTCTCTGAGAGGACAGAGGTTCGAAAATGATTAAGCAGTACATGAGTTTTTAGGTGCTCAGGATGAAGAATTTTTTAAGATAGGAGTTTTAAGCTTCGAAAAAATATTCCAAGTTTATTACGCTAAACGGCGACTATAACGAAAAATAAAATAACATTTAATAAAAGTTACCGGCAACATACTCATTCTCACTTTTTATTGAACGCCCCTTGTATATGAATAGATGCCCCACAATGAAAATGCTCAGGAGGATAGGTGCCTGTAAGGAAAGATTATGGCTGTAATTGTTCTATGGTCCAAGAAAGTACTCGAGCGTGTACTCCTTCCTTTATTTTGTATTTTCGTGGCCACCTATAATCAGTAGGAATTGATTAATAAAATGAAGATAGGTATTAACAAAACAAAATATTTCCAAAAAGTAAAAAAATATTTTTAGAGCACTAGAACTAATCGGGGTGTAAATGCCGATTAGGAGTCAATTGGAAAAAGCAATAAAAATAGTAACAGAACACGCTGGCATATATGTAGGAATATGAGGGATATTTGCCCCTAAGTTCATCCTTAGGGCACCTATACCGCAAAAATTTGGGTGACTATCCTTTTTGATGTGGATAGATGCCCTTAAATTTTTAAGCTAAACTAAAAACAAAAGTGCAATTATTTACAACAAGATGTGTACTCAATGAACCAGTGTATATATATAATATAAATATACCGGAATGTATTACTACTTATAAAGTTATGCAACAGTAAACATTTACGTCTGAAACTTTGAAGCGTTATTCGAGTTTTCCGCGGAAATGATCGCACTCACGACTGAAACACATTTTTTTACCACGATGGTCTGCGGGGAAATTAGGTGTGCGGCGCCTATGCTCCTTATTTAACCTATTATTTCTTTGTTGAGATTTAGGGAAGTTCGAGTTTTTGAGTTCGCGACACCTATCCCACTGCGGCAACTATCCCGGTTTTACCCAATCATAATTCGTAGTAATTTTAATCACTATGTATACCTAATAATATCAGTGTGTATCACAGTACCTACCTAGTTTAGCGTGTTGCTAGAATGTAATTAAGGTTACAAAATGTAACCTGTCGTATTGCTGAATCATGGTCCAGATTACACGTGTAGTTTAGGCACTTCTAATCGTGGCAAAGATTACACGTGTAACCTAAAGTACCTATTGCTGAATCGTGATACAGATTACACGTGTATCCTAGCGTATTGATGAATCGAGGTATCGATTACAGTGATATCAGTGTATAATGTAGTGTGTGTGATATCAGTGTATAATGTGATTGAATGTTTCCTTGCATATTGCTGTATTATATGGATCGAGATAAAAAGGACCAAGCATTTGCCATTGAGGATTTTTTATATACAATATAGGCTAGCGTTTGACCGCTAACTCGCCGGAGCCCGGATGTCAAGTGAAGATGTAGTCTACAAAGGACCATGCTTGAAAAAAAAAAACAATTTATTCGCAAGTTGCATATTTCCTGTTTTAGCTAGCAATGTTACTACGAAACCACTTCAACTTTAGGAAAATAATAAAAACTAAAAAGTTATAGGTAACTAAAATAATAACCTTTCACGTTCCGTGATCCAAACATGAACATTAAATTCTAAATTATAATGTACTTTACGTAATAACATTTTCGCTTTCATGTTCTCAACGAAAATACATAAACGTAGCTAGTAGGTATATAATGCCAGTATTACAAAAGCGATTACAAACGAAATTGGGTATTTAAAGATTGTAGGCATTGTTTATGTACCAACGACGAAAATGTACTACAATGGGGATCTACACTGTGATTGTTTTCCGCTAGGATTTTTTTTGTAGTGGCGCATCGTCGATGCGGCCATATTAGTCAACTGTCAATCTCATACATTTAGTTGTGCTGTTTTCCTTTTTGCAGAGATGAAAACCCGAATTACGCATTTGTTTGTTTGGTAGGACTCTACTGCAGAGTCCGCCTGGGGAAGTACCACACCTTTGCCAGTTATTCAACCGCCAAGCAGTAGTGTGCAAGCATTGCTGTGTTCCGGTTTGAAGGGCAATGTTACCAGAGAAATTACTGGGTATGAAGAGATTTAACATCTAATATCTCAGGGTGACGAGCGCAGTGCAGTGCGGTGCAGGATTGTGTTCGCAAGTTCACAATTGTGGCACTGCTACTGTTAGTGGCAGGCGTGACGGTTACCACCAGGCGAACGTCGTGTTCGTATCGTCACATGAATGTATAAAAAAAAAGTTCTTTGTTTTAAAGTTATTAATAGTTTATTTCGGAAAACATAGACCCATATTTATTTTAAAAAAAACCTTAATAATTATTTAATAAAAATTTGGACCAATACTTATGTAGACAAAAGCATTGGTCAAATATAGTCCCTATAATCGCATTAAATATAAGAGATAAAGATAAAAAGAACTTTATTGCCAAAAATGTAGATCAAGAGTGTAGATCTTAATTTTGCAATGCGATGTCTAATAGGAAGAAGAGCTAGGGAGAATCGGTTGGTTTGTACAACAATCCTTGTACAGCAATCCTTGGCCTTGCTAATTCAAGCTCTGTCCAACATAAAATGATCAACTATCTAACAACTGTTTACGTAACCTACAAATTTATTTTCAGCCGTCAACAGCTGTATAGATTCTTAATTAAAATTAAAATTTCCAGTATTATTCCTTGCACTAGATTATCGTCAATGCCCTCATCAAGAGCAGATAGATATTAGCAACGATTAACAAGAAAACTTCATTTTGTCAAGTCCGGACCGCCACTGGCGCCATCTGTGAAAAGTTTTCCCAATGGAACCTCATTAGATACCTTATTCAGCGATGAAAGCAAAAAAGCACCATAATTTAAACTAGAAATGTGGGCAAGTTATTACCTAAGTTTTCAATTTCGTCACGAGCAGGCAAAACGTGTAGGTATACGTTTCGTAGTGCAGGTATGAACCTAAGTTTTCAATTTCGTCACGTGTGTATACGTTTCGTAGTGCGCATCCACTACGCTGTGAATTCGCCCGGATTGGTTAAACAAATTGAGATTCAAAGTAGGTATTCATCCGGTGCCCCTGCCCCGGTACCAGGGCAGATAGGAAAAAGTGTTTCATCCACCCCGGTGTACCCAGCGTCGGCGCTTAACGGGGTGAATGGCACACATCAAGTGTCATCTAGCCCGGTATCGTTTATAACGGGGTGGATGGCACACATCAAGTGTCTTCTACCCCGGTATCGTTTATAACGGGGTGGATGGCACACATCAAGTGTCATCTACCCTGGTACCGTTTATAACGGGGTGGATGGCACACATCAACTGTCATCTACCCCGGTATCATTTATAACGGGGTGGATGGAACACATCAAGTGTCATTTACCCCGGTATTGCTTCTATCTAAGAGGATGGCACAGAACAAGTATCATGTATTTTATTGGCTATACCACGCTATATTTTTCCTCCCTGCTTGATTTTGAACTAGTCATGAAAATGTGTATTTGGATAGTTCATTTAAAATAAAAAATGCTGTTTTTTTGGACAGGGATTTGGGGAACTTTGTATGAAAGTCCTTTGTTTTTGGACTTTTAGTCACGAAAATTTGGATTTGGATAGTTCATTTAAAATTAAAAAAATACTGTTTTAAAAAAAAAAAATACAGGTACGTTTTAAGGGGGGGTAAAGGGGGGGTGGAATGTTGTATGGATAGTTCTTTGTTTTTGAAGTTATAGTGATGAAAATTGATATTTGGGTAGTTCAATCAAAGGGGGAAGTCGGTAGAGTCGGTAGAGACAGTAGAGTTGGTAGAGTCGGTCGAGTCGGTCGAGTCGGTAGAGTCGGTAGAGTCGGTAGAGTCGGTAGAGTTAGGGGGGCCGAATTTATTCCGTACGCGGACGAAGTCGTGGGTGACCTCTAGTATTCTATAAACTTAATTAAATTAAAATCTAAGGACCCCATCGCCTCGGACTTATGGGCTTTGGGGGGTCGGGATGATTTAAAGTAGTGAATATGGGGAGGAAAATAATTAGTAATTTACCCAGTGGTATGCAAGATACGAGAATTTGGGAGCGGGGCGATATTTTTCTGTTCGCGGACAAAGTCGCGAAGGACCTCTAGTTTATTCCTATTCGTAAACCTAAGCACCGCGAGCTGCGGGGCCGGTTCTATCCCCTTAGCTTTGCAAAACCTGAGCTCGCTGCTCGTTCCCTCCAAATAAACCAAGTAACAAATTACACAATCCTTTATAAACAACGGCCGGTTAGAACACCTGTAAAGAAAACCGGTTCAGGTAATTTTTATCCGCAGAAATGTTTGTGAAGAGCTCGGTGTGTGCTTTGCATTAGAAAGAAAATGCGTGGAGAATTTTTTACCGGCAACCGCGACACCGTAGGGCCAATTTATTTAGGTGATTGTACCAAAAAATAAAAATAAAATATCCTTGAAAACTTGTACATTTGGTTACACACAGTTTTAATTTATCCAACGACGAAAAATATATGACAATTAGTATTTTTCTATGAAAACTGACGTAGTGTTGTAGCGTTTGCGGATGTGCGAAGCAGGATGCACGCGTGTTATGCTCTATTTTTACTTGCAAATAGTAGCGCTCGTGGCGTAGCTTGTCTAGGTGATTCTAAACGATCACCGATGTTAAGCAACGGACGGTCCGGTCAGTCTTCGGATAGGGTGACCGTGAGTGGCATTTATTTCTGAGCGCTACCGTGGATCGGATGACACGTTAAATTGTTGGTCCCGGTTGTTTGTTCTAGTTTCTATAACATCAACCGTCAGCCATGTCAGAGGCCTCCGGGCGGCACATTAACTCTGACACTAGGGCTGCCCACTCAGCCTATACGAACTTACTTACTTACTTGAAAAGTGTTACCGGATGTGGACGAAACTATATTCAGAGTGTACGACATTTTTTTTTATATTATGTACCTAACAATTTGAGGAAAGCTACTTTATCTATGTATCTTGTGCAAAGGCATAGGTACCTAAGCATTACTTACTTATTCGTACTGATTTCATTTAAGCAGGATCTCACACTAAACGACGCATATACAAATAACCGTGTCCAGTTATGCGTAGTTAGTTATCTCCCCATCATCATCATCAAAAGCCGGAAGACGCCCACTGCTGGACGAAGGCCTCTCCCTTAAAGGGAGGTGTTGCCATAATCCCTACGCTTGGCAGGCGGCTTGGGGATCGCAGAATGGTTACCACCGTTAACCGAGAGGGCGCTGCTGCCCGTCCTCCGGTGGTTCTGGATGCAGTTTTAGGACATACCCAGGTCGGTAGTTATCTAAAATGTATTAATGCAACTTTTACTTTCTTGCTGAAATCAAAATCTATAAAAATCACAATTATGCTGAACTAAAATTTTCAAGTAATCGACCAAATCATAAACTGCAACCACTAAACTTATCGAACTTAAAATCATTAATTAATTGACATTAATATCCAAACCACGAAACCAGCCAGAATATGAGAACTTATGACTATCACGCGTTAATTTAAATTAAACAAACCCCTTTCATAAGGTAATTTGACGATCATTAGTGAGCTTGTTTCAGCCGGGCGAAACGCCGTACGCTGGCTTAATGTCAAAACTCTGACTTGGTAGATCATTTTATATCATCTGATGCTTGAGGTCTTCTTGGGAAGGTATGTTACTATGTACTTAGGTTACTTTGGTAAAGTTTGGTACTATGTAAGTACCTTGTTATGTATATCCTTGCTACAAAGGGCAAAACTACGAGTTTTGCAAAAAACTTCAGTCTGATAAACTTACAACTCTTTAATTTACCTCTCCATTTTGAACTGTGTTTCGGTTTCGTAGGGTAATTTGTAGCTATAGTGAAATTAAAGGTCTCATGGCTTGTCTTTTTATTATGACTGTACTAAGGTCCCCTGCGACTTCGTCCGCGTACGGAAGAAATTCTTCTCGTTCCCCAAATTCACCACTTTAAATCATCCAGAGCAAATTAGTTTTATCTGTTTTATTTGTTTGTCTCTTGATGATAGGAGTAAAAAGAAATGATAGGTACAAACTGAAAGAAACATTAACATTTGTGGCACCCTTTTAACTAGATCCATCAGTAAGCATGCTTCGACGATACGGCTGAATCAATTTCAATGAGATTTGACAAAGTACTTTTCACGTAAATCATGAAAAAAAACGACTGAAAATCGCGAAAAAAATGGCTAAGTCGAAGTGTTTTCGGCTTCATAACCCGTTAACACTGCTAGGCACTGTCACGGGTCGACACTCGACAGACACCGAATACGCCAGCGTAATATTACGGTAGGCAAACGTGTAGCGTAGCGTATTTAGTTGTGTACTCATCCCAAAACAAAGTAAGCCGCACAGGCAGGATCCATTTTGCATGAGCTGTCTCAGCAGGGGGCGATGTACGACGCAATGCGGATTTAAAAACGCACACGGTCATCAAAATTCGTGAAAAAGGTCGTTTGAATGTGGGCGGGTAAATATTGGCGCGGTTGCTGCCTCACTGACAGTGCCGATCAATGAGAAAAAACATCAATGTATTAACTAGTTGATGAATTCTATGTTTTTCGAGTGAGCCATATAATTAAGTTGAAGCTATGATAAATAACAAGTAACTTTAAATAAAAACTAACTACGACCAATTATGGGACCACCTCGAGAGCACCACGCTGTCAAATTAAAAAAAATACGGAGAAATCAGTGGACATATTTTAAAATAAAATCATACATAAAGAACAACATAGTACCTCCTCCATTTTGTCAGTAAGTAAGTAAGTTCGTATAGGCTGAGTGGCCAGCCCTAGTGCCAGAGTTAATGTGCCGCCCGAAGGCCTCTGACATGTCTGACGGTTGTTGTTATAGAAACTAGAACAAACAACCGGGATCAACAATTTAACGTGTCATCCGATCCACGGTAGCGCTCAGAAATAAATGCCACTCATGGTTACCCATCCGAAAACTGACCGGACCGTCCGTTGCTTAACATCGGCGATCGTTTAGAATCACCTAGACAAGCTACGCCACGAGCGCTACATTTTCCAGTTAATAATGTTTATAGTGTTTCGTGTAAAACTGCATACAAACTTAAACACCATTTTGGATATGCAATCTTACAATAGTCCAAAAAGCAGCCAAGTGCGACTCAGATTTGCGAACTGACGACGGTTTCGTACCACCGTCTTATATTGTGATTCCAAAAATATACTATATTATATTGGATTTATTCGTAGCCTAGCTGACTTGAATTTAATAGAAAAAAGATACAACTTTTCTCTTGTATAAAACCTCGCAAAATTGTAAGGTGTTGGCTTGGATACCTTTCAGATAAGGAACTTTAAAAATAATAGCTATAAGGTATTTGAAAACGTTCAAGACAGGAATCTACTCATATAAATATACTGCATATTTTCAAGAAATAAAAAAAAAAAAAAAATTTGACAAAAAATGGAAAATACCTTGTGAACCGTGATTAAGTTGAGAGAGAGCTAAATCCTCCAAGCTTGTGAAGATGTACTAATGAAAGGAACTAATTATGAACTTTAAACCTTATTATTTAAATGCTAACAAAAGACGTTGAAATAAAACAAAAACGTCTGAGCACCTGAACGGAACTGGCACCGACTTTGATAAGTAGCGCAGTCGACGTTAGGCTAATTAGACGTCCTGGGTCCTAACTAAAGCTCGAGTACGTGCAAACAGCTAGTCTTTAGCGTTAAGTGGAGGAGCCACTAACGTACTTCATGAACGTAACTGGCAGCCTTAAAAATCGTACTAAGTAGTAACTTCTTTTGGCCACTTTTACGGATATTTATGTGGGCTTTTTATTCATGAAACAATCTACCTACTTCTTGGAAGAAACCGATTACTTGCAACATGATGACACTCAGATTATATTTTTTGGATAGCATACTCCACTACCTACTACGATAATACGCTTTAAAAAAAAAAATACAACCGACTTCAACTTCGAATACCTGGATGACATCTTCATATTTTTCTAGTAATTTTGATTTAAAAACCAAAATACTGAACCGATTTCGATAAAACTTATATGGAACTACCACTAAAGTATTACATACCAAACAAAAAATAATCATCAAAATCAGTTCAATATTGGCGGAGTAATCGCGTAACATACATACAAAAACATACAGTCGAATTGCGAACCTCCATTTTTGAAGTAGGTTGAAAATAGAGGAAAATGGAGGAAATGTCTGTCACCCGAGATTGGACGAGGATGAAAAGCGAAATCCAAGCCCTAGGCCTAGCCAAAGATAAAAAAAATACAGAACAGGAGCTATGTAGTTGGAGAAGAACCCAAAAAAAAACAAAGAAAGAATAATATTTTTATTAATTGGACAATCAGCTTTTGATAATGACATGCCAGAACATATGCTATACTGTGTGCAATATCCATGCAGACATCGTCTATGCTCGAAGCACAAACAGAATAACAAATTAGATTTGAAAACGTAGTAAGTGCGTTGCTATCGTTTGCAGTATAAAAAATTACAGATCCATCTGTAAATGCATGAATATTACAAATATATATGTAAATAACTGAACTATTGTTTTTTTCTGCGGCCACATAATTATCTCAATTTAGTCAGACCATCCAGTTTTACATAAGTATATATATATTTTATACTTAGTAACCGAAATAGGTGAGATTCCTTCATTGTTGCCTGAGAAAAGTCATCGTTTATTTTCCTCTCTTGAAAGCTGCTTCTAACCTAGTTAATTATTCTGTTTGACTACCAACATCAAAACGGATAAGGGTACGTTTAAGTACGCTAAAATATCTTACATGAAACGTTCAGATATGTGCGTAGCTATACAAAAGTCTCTATTTAATAAAACTTTTAACACTATCTGACAGACAGTTTACTATCTACTACGTGGATCTAGTTCTAGGTTCTAGCTCGTATTCCAAACTCTATGGAGTACTACTATTTATTCCGTGGCCTTGCAAAACTGACCGTTGCAGGGAATAGCTAGTTAGTAGAGTTTGTATACGGTAGCTATATGTAATGTGTACCTTTTTAACTGACTTCAAAAAGGAGGAGCCTTCAATTCGGTAGTTTTTTTTAAATATCTCATGTTTGTTTTCTCTGAACTCCGTTATTTATAACCCGTTTTTTTTATATTTGAAAGAATATAATTAATTTCAGACTGGTCTCACAGAAATTTAATCAAAATCATTTCAGTAATCTAGTTTTAAATCAAAGTAGGTAACCGGAAAAAGATATCAACCAAGTAAAAAAAATAAGTGGGCCGTATTTTTTTTTATTACTTGTTAGGACCTCATGCACAAAGGATATCCTGCGGGACTATTGGCCTTAGTCATTTGTCGGTCTATACTACCTTTAGTTGTATCATTTGTACCATTTTGTACGGAACTACAGAAAATATAGTTATGGTAAGCAAACTTGAGTTCTACCAATATTACTTGAGGAAGCTTCGTATGAAATTTTATAACAATCATAATATTAGGTCTTTATGTATGAAATTGCCGTTTTGTATGGAATAAGTGAAAGTACTTGTTTTTTTAAACTTTTTTATTCCTGCAAAGTAATCACCCATGCAATAGACGCATCTTTGCCAACGAATTGGCAGTTTATTGATGCCCTTCTTGTAAAAATCAGCTGGACGGGAGGCAACAAACTTTTCAAAGACATTTTGTACTGCCTCTCGGGAATTGAATTTTTTACCCAGTAAAAAGTTGTCTAAATTTTGGAAAAAGTAATAGTCTGTAGGTGCAAGGTCTGGTGAGTATGGCGGATGAGGGAGAACTTCCAACCCCAGCTCTTGCAGCTTGGAGACAGTCTGTAGCTGCAGCGCGAGGCAGGTATCGACGCGTACGTTGCGCTGGCGATCGTTAAGTTCGTGGGGCACCCATCTATCAAGTTTTTTTACCTTGCCTATTTGTCGCAAATGTATCAAAATTGTTTTGATGCTAACATCAAAAGCTGCTGCTAGCTCAGCTGTAGATTGAGTTTCGTCAGCTTCCACAATTGCCTTTAATTCATCATTGTTGACCAAAGTCTCCGGACGACCACGAGCTTCATTTTTCAAGTCAAAATTTCCAGAACGGAACCGGGAAAACCAATAACGGGTTGTGCGTTCGTTTGTACAGTTCTCTCCATAAACGTTTTTGATGTTACGTGTCGTTTATGTCGCGTTGGTGCCACGACGGAAATCATATTCCATAATTACACGAATTTTTAAAGTATCCATTATGACGAAAAAATTTCAAATATAATGAAAATACAACGCTAATCAATAAACAAAAGACTGAGTTTGTAAAAAAAATGTCATGTTTTTAAGACAAAATTAATTTGATATCAGAATACAAAGCCATTCCAATTTTTTTTCTATCTGAAATGACCAGTACTGAAGAACGGCAATTTCATAGGTAAAGACCTATTATTAATTTACGTACGTTGCTACATGGTTGCTACGAACCTTCGGTGCATGAGCCCATCTCGCACTTGTCAGTTTCGTACTAAAGATGGGTAAACACATCACATGATCGTAAAAACACGAGTACTAAACACAAACTCACGTCCGTTGTAAAGATAAATTCATACCTCTTGGCCTTTCGCGTAATTGAATAGACATGATACAGCAGGTCCTTTGTGAGGTGGCCGGCCAGTTGCAATTTGAAGGCGTGATGGCGGCTCTTTGTCCTGTCGCTAGCGCGAGATATATTACTTCGTCGATGCAGATACGGTCTCTGTATTTCTGGTGGAAAGTTTGCTCACTTTTTAGAATAAACATTTTAGGGGCTTAGTCGCACAAAGCAAAATCGCAAAATGACAAAGGGTCGCAAATTGTCACAAGAGAAAAAATACCAAAGAATGTTATATCCAAGGCGTACAATGATCAAGAAGAGAGCTAGATCCTCCAAGATTAAGAAGCAAAATTCCAAATTTCGTAATTCTAGGTCAACGGGAAGTGCTTACCTACCCTATGAATTTTGATACAGTTGAGAGTCAAGATAACTCTAAAAAACCTGCAAAAAGGGCCGTAATTTTTTATTGCGTTAGCTTTGAATCTTGATTCTTTTACAACTCCAAGGGACCGTGTATTTACGTTTTTGATATTAATTTAAACTTGATACTTCTTCGCGTTCCAGAGAAAAAGCGGTATTGACAGATATACAGACAGACAGGTGGTTTCATTATTTTCCTTTTGAGGTACGCAACCCTAAAAACGTGGATAGGTACACAGAAAAGCGAAGGCCCTACTCTTGATAGGTACATATATATTATACATATATATATATTCCTAAGATGAAATAATCAACCTTCAATCTAATACCATAATACTTTTTGTTTGTCACATAATAATACGTTTGTCAGTAAAGTTTTTGTAGTGGTAGGACTCCACTGCAGAGTCCGACTGGGGGGAAGTACCACACCTTTGTCGGTTATTCAACCGCCAAGCAGTAGTATGCAAGCATTACTGTGTTCCGGTTTGAAGGGCAATGTTACCAGATAAATTACTAATAATAGTTTATTTCGGAAAACATAGATCCATATTTATTTTTAAAAAATCCTTAATAATTAATTAATCATAATTTGGACCAATACTTATGTAGATAAAAGCATTGGTCAAATATAGTCCTTATAATCGCATTACCAGAATAAGAGAGAGGAGATCTAAATCTTGCAATGCGATGTCTAATCAGTGCATCGAGAGCCGGCGAGCCTTTTATTTTTGGTAACTAAACTGAACTGCTATACAAATAAGGAATTCGTGTACTTGTACATCAAATATCAGTGTGTACAAAATCGGGGTGTGCATTATTGAGCCGAGCCAATAATTTACGGCATAATAATGCACAGCATGATAATTGGTGTACATGTACATCGAATATCATGCTGTGCAATATCGTGCCGTGCAATATCATGCCGTAAATTATCGGCTCGGCTCAATAATGCACACCCCGAGTTTGTACAGACTGATATTTGATGTACAAGTACACGAATTCCTTATTTGTATAGCAATTTAAATATAGTAGGAAAAAAAACTTGTTTATTATTCTAAATTAACTTATTACCTAATATTAACTTTACATTATTCGTTGGAAGAAAAAATACATAATAAGTAATAAATAAAATATTGGACATTTTGTGCTATGCACGTTACGGTCTTTGGTTTTTATGAGCTTTGTACATTTTGCTTCCAGCCCTTCTAGCGCGCACCGAGGACTAATTGGTCTTTCCCCGCGAAAGAACGTCATAAAGGTAGAATATGGATAGGTAAGTCTATCTTGTTTTCGCGGGAAAAAAAGAGAGGCTGGTCTTTGTAGGCCTTGGACGTAACACTCTTTGGTCATTTTGCTCTTTTGTCAATTTGCGATCCTTTGTCATTTTGCGCTTTTGACATTGTACGACTAGTATGTCACAGATAAGACCAAGTTAGTTTGAATTTAGAATTTCATTAGACTTTTCCATACAGAGAAGTTTACTAGTTTCCATATGTTTGCCTACTAAGCTATGGTTACATAAGGTATTGCCTCAAATTCACTCACTTAAAACACAAAAAATATGTGCTTCAAAACTTATGTACGAAAACTTGAAATGCAAAATAGATATATATCATGTTATGATAGAGAAATATTAAAATATTGAAAAAATATTTGAATAGAAATATACCATATTTTGAACTCGTTGAAGAACGCGTCGGATAACTCACAGATAAGCGAAGGCCCTACCCTTAGTCTCAGTGAGGTAACCATATGACGGCTGTCACGTTAGCTTTCATTCTGAGCCAGACACTCGCCGTATCAAAGTCGTTCGACAATTTATCTTCGCGCTCAACTCTAAATCCTCTAAATTTTTTGCACCTTATTCTTATAACTAACAAGATTAGGCTCATTACATAAGTGTAGTAGTAGCTCATTTTAATGAGGCCAAGAATGTTTGGAGGGAGGCTTGCCCAAATACTGATTTTCCGAGGACTTTGTCTTCGCAGAGGCTATGAGATGGGCCGATCTGTGAACTAGCACGGAAATCTCTTCTAGATACGTGTACTAGCGTCGCAGATCGCGCTCGTATCCTTGCTGTCTCTGTATGGGAATCAGGTCTTTGGTTGCAGGCTATTCCCTCCTTTAACACTGGTAGCCTTTTGGACCCAACTGCATTTCGTCTAGCTGTCAGCTTGCGCTTGGGTGCAAGGTGCTGTGAGGCCCATCGCTGCCAGTGTGGTACTGTTGTCGATCAGCTCGGTCACCATGGTCTCTCTTGCTCAAGAAGCGCTGGTCGGATCGGCCGCCACGCTAGGCTGAATGATGTCATACGCCGGGCTTTATCCACCGCCAATGTTGCAGCTGTGCTCGAACCGAGCGGCCTTGCGCGTGACGATGGCAAAAGACCTGACGGTATGACACTTGTGCCTTGGAAGATGGGACGGCCCCTTGTATGGGACGCAACTTGCGTTGATACTTTGGCACCGTCACATCTTCCTGAGACACAGAGTAGGGCTGGTGCGGCGGCAAATTCGGCGGAGCGGCACAAGCGGCGCAAATATGCTAACCTCGGCAGAGGTTACATATTTGAGCCGTTTGGTGTTGAGACATTGGGTCCGTGGGGACCGGGAGCTCATCATCTTTTCAAAAACATATCCGAGCGCCTGGTCGACGCGACGCGTGATCAAAATGCTGGCGTTTATTTGGCTCAACGCATAAGCATTGCCATCCAGCGTGGCAATGCCGCCAGCATGCTGGGTACGCTGCCGACTGGTAGTGGGTTTGAGCATTTGGATTGTCTCTAGACTTTCATCGGTCTGGATACAATTCTTTTGTTTTTTGTTGTGTAGTAGGCTAAGTAGTCATTGTAGTTTGTTGTAGTTAATAAAGGCTCATTTGTATGTTAGTGTATGTATAAAGTTCAAAGTCTACTATAAACAGCTTAGGTATATAATAACTCCTAAAAGATAACGAGGTCTCTAACCAAATTTAGCAACGTCATCCCTTAACGAACTATTTATAAGCTGTTTGCATCTCAAGACACAAAGCGCCATGATTAATAGCCCCTGAAACGACATCGCCGACTCCACAGCGACGTAAACAACAAAGTTTTACTTAAATCGCTGTAACACTAACTACGGAGCACCCCTTAATTGCTGAGAGTCAATTTTGACAGATGACTGTAGGGGAAAACAAATGAAAGGCAAGCGCGGTTATTATGGGCAAGCACACAGAAAAGCAAAAGCCCTACTTCTTGGCAAGCAGTATAAAATCATAAGATAAAAAAGTCTTTGATCGCAACTGGTTTCGTTTAAGGATGAAAAAGTCTTCGATCGCAACTGGTTACCAAGCTCCGGTTTCGTACACGGCCGAAGGGAAGTGGGCAGCAACCTAGTAAAATGTTCTACCACCTTGATTTTTAAAAGAAGTTTGTCGAGAATAAATAAGTCTAGTACTCGATTCTCGTTACAAATGGGTTAAACTCCCATTTCAAATAATTATTATTTACAAAAGATTATGCATCGTTTAGAACCATAGCACGTAGAGCGTAGAACGTTTGGACCTGGGTATGCCCTTAAACTGCAACCAGAACCACAAGAGAACGGGCAGCACCGTCCTCTTGGTTTACGGTGGTGAGTATTCTACGATCTCCAAGCCGCCTGCCAAGCGTGGGGATTATGGCAACACCCCTCTGTTAATAGGCCTTCGTCCAGCAGTGGGCGTTTTATGGCTGATGACGATGCAACGTTTAGAAATTACAACTATAAAGTTATCTTAGATACTGAATAATTATGATAGATGCTACTGATACCATGAAACTATGATGTAATCAAAAAGTATCAAAAGCATTTTGTTAAATTTTTACGGGTTTACTTACGTTTAATTTTATTAAGTCGTAGCTAATTGTGTTTTAAAGTTTTGTGTCTCTTTAAAATTATCTTAATGATATAGAGCTGATTCCTCCAAGTCTTAATGTAGATCTTTTATAATTGTAAGATAATGACAGCATGGTGCTAATGGGGTTGATGTATTTCAAAACATTCATATTTTTTTAAATAAATATTTTTTATATATTTTTTTCTGGTTTCCATAATACAAGCTTTGCTTAGTATGGGACTAGATGGCGCTAAATGTCCCCCAATAATTATTTTATTTTATTTATTTATAATTCTATCTAGTCCGGAAATTGGGATTATATAGTTAAGTGTGATCAAAGACTAACTTATTCCGAATAAAATATAATGGTACGCAGGGCAATAACACCTAAGTAGTCATTATTCTATAGTCTGTAGAGGTTAGAGGTGTTAGCATACTGAAACAATCTCAATAAAAATACAGTGTTAAAGGTAAGAAATTCAATTTGTTGCAATAGGTGGAGAAATCCCTAAGGATTACTGCCCACGTCGTACATAACTTTAACCTTTTGTGGAACTACCTGAGAGGTACGGACCACCGTGAACCGGTGACATTGTGAATTACGCACTTCAATTATGAAGGGAGAACTCGGCCTCAAACAAATGTCAAAGTTCAAAATAACATTTAGTAAACCATGTTCAATTACAGTACAAATAAACCCGATTCTAGCACATATTTCACTGGTATTGAATGTTTACTAAAGTAAGTAAATAAGTAAGTTTGTTTAGGCTGACTGGCTAGATCTGGTATCAAAGTTATTGTGCCAATGATATTTATCTATGTCTTTATATGTTGCGTACTCATCTTACAAGGACTAATACATTATTGTCGTTGAAATATTTGGGCACAGTTTTCCAATATTCGTTGCTCTTAACTGTGGTCAGTTCATTGGCAATTATAGCAACAACCTCCTATAATTATAATAATAACATCATAACTTTAGCTCTATCACTTTTAAAATTTGATAGATCGTTTAACACTCGACAAAATGGCATTATTTTCTCTCTATGATTTTAACAAAAGTTTTTAGTAGCAAAGTTGTTTATGATCTACCGAAGCCGATCTTATAAAGGTTTCTAACATTTACAATTCTTGCACGCAATCCTCATCTTGCTCGTCCATTTATCCTACAAGGACTTTGTTGGTCGTTTCAGATCTCATCCAGCTCGATTTTGTAGATCGTTCCAGTGAATTTCAAGCTTTGGAATACTTGGTCACATTCATACACGACAGCGACATTCGGCCGACTCTATATCTGCCTACACAATGGTCTTGCGAAAAAAACCTCCAGCGCATCTTTTGTACCGTCCATCACTTGTCCGGTGAAAGGTTTCGCCGATAAAATCTGAGCCTCGAAAGGCAAACGTTTGCAAAAGCCTCCCTGAGTTCCGGTGCGGACACTGGAAATGCTGTGGAAGACAGTGACCAAAATTTATACAAGCAGTCTTAATTTAAACACTAGACTAGAGGAAAAAAAAGTAAAATTGAATGGATGGAATGGCTGAAAAATCCCTTGCCAATCTTCTTGATGATAGAACGTTCAGGATTTGCATGTAATATAACTCCTTGTGAAGGTTTAGTTCAAGAGTGAATCAATAACATCTGTTGCTGTTACTATAATCCGAATTTAGATTTTTGTGCCAGCGGATGGACTTTTTCGTTGTTTTTTTGTTGTTTTTTTTATTGCTTGATGGTAAGCAATCACTGTCACCTATGTTATGGATATCTGAAGTACCGAGAGCACCAGAAATACGTTGCCGAACTTTTAAGACTCTGTTATCAAGCCTTTTGATGAACTCAATGTTATTGCTCCACGAGCAGGTTGACGAAAGAACTTAATTCCATATTTTGCAGGTGTAGAGCAAGAAGGATTGCGTAAATCGTACACAGCGCGATTTTAATGGATCGATTACAATTATGTTGCATTACAAGCACTTAGCACTTGTATACACACAAAAAGAAGTAAATTTAATAGAACGTTAGGAACTTTGATCCAGTAAGTCCTTTGTCCTTGTTATTAATGAACGCAGTATTGTGTTAAATATAAAAGAGTAGGTACTATCGTGGTAAAATTTTAGTACTTTATAACTTTTTACAGAGTTAGACAAACAATCATCCATTCGTTATCGGATAGTCACTGACAGCTGCGGTTAACAATCCAATAGTAAATCCTTTGTTTTAATTTGCCGTGTTGGTTTTTCGACAAAAATAATTACCAATCTGCCTTTTTTAAATTTTAGGTTCTGGCGAAAGCCAAACATTTACACTGCTGATGACAAATTGGAGGACTGACCTGACGTTAGAGAATTTGCGAGTCAGGCCAAAGGCCAGCTCATATAAAGTTTGACGGCAAGCAAGCATATTATGAAACGTAAAATAAACTTACAAATCACACTAATATTTTAAATGCGAAAGTTAGTCGGTATGTCATTGTGTGTGTTTGTTACTTCTTTACGCCAAAACGGCTGAACAGATTTGGAAGAAACGTGGTATGGAGATAGCTTATTTCCCGCGCGGAATAATATTACAGAATAATATTAATATAGATCCAAATCCGTTCAGCCGTTTTAACTTTTACTATCTTAACTAAACTTAATTTAACTTTTTATCATCATCATCACTATTTTTCATCATCACGCGGTTGAAACCGCGGTACGCGTAGCTAGTTCTTAATATCGCGATTGTAGTAAGAAGAAACTTTGTCCCCTGTACGGTGAAGTAAGGCCGATTGATACCACGATGAACGGTTTAATAATTCAGCGGGGTGGCGCGACGTGCTCACAGACTCTCGAGCTTTCGCGAAAGGTCGGATTCGGATTCGTATTTGGGTTACGAAAGAAAATTTCTGTTTGGATCAAAGATCAAGATAGCAACACGAATGACGATTGAGAAATCGTTTATCTCATTTTATCACCTTTTTAAGAAAATTCTTCAATAGGAGTTAGCCGGGGTTAGTTTTCAACCGACTTCAGAAAAGGAGGTTCTCAATTCGACTGTATGTTTTTTTGTTTTGTATGTTTGTTACGCGATTACTCTGCCAATCCAAACTACGATTTTATTCCATTAGGTGACTCATCGTCGATGAGTCCATAGTCAACTTTCAATCTCATACATTTTGTTGTTTTTTTTTCAACTATAGAGTCGGATTACCAGGGAGAATCTGCATAGCTATACTGGTTTGTACAACAACCCTTTGCCTTGCTAATTAAAGCTCAGTCCAATACATAAAATGTAAACAACTACTTATTTAACCTACAAATTTATTTTCATGCCGTCAACAGCTGCATAGATTCTTGTAACAAGGCACAGTACCCATTATTTTACCTTGGACTAGATTATCGACTACGAACAAGTCTGTTTTACAAGAGCAAATAAGCAATGATTAACAAAAAAAGTTGATGCCGGAGTCATCTGCGAAAAGTTTTGCATGTGGAACCTCATTTTGAATTGATTTTGTTTTTTTTTTAGTCATACTTATTATAGAGGCATTTACTTTTTATCGAAATCAGTTCAGAAGTTTGGTTATTAAACTGGAAAAAACGATGTTATCCAGGTAATCGAAATTGAGGGTTATTTGAATAACCCATAGTACATCTGGGTGACCCATGATCCAATAAAACAAGGTCTGCTACTCCGGGAGTGACACTTGCTTACGTTTCTCCAGTTGCCACTTTATGGCAACAAAATTAGAAAATTGAGAATCTTATCTGTTAATAATTTATTCATTATAAAATACAGAAGTCATTTCAATTGTTATTTCGTGTCCGCTCAAGCAAAATGGTTCAAGTTAAACACGAATAAACATAGTATCAACCAAAATCACATAGTTTTATGGGATTCCCACAGGTAATATACGGAGAACGGAGAGTTATGATTTCATGCTACTGGTCATTTCACGTCGATGAAGTAGGCTTGTGTCACCCTTACGACCTTTGTTTCTCGGGAGTGTCATATCTGGCGGAGTATATTATTATACCATGGAATTACCTATAGTACACCTGCGTGTTCCATCACATCACAGCAACAGCCGGAAGACGTCCACTGCTGGACGAAGGCCTCTCCTTTAAAGGGAGGTGTTGACATAATCCCCACGCTTGGCAGGCGGCTTGGGGATCGCAGAATGGTTACCACCGTTAACTGAGAGGACGCTGCTGCCCGTCCTCCGGTGGTTCAGGTAGTTCAAGATGCAGTTATAGGACATAACCAGGTCCAGGTCCGTGGGTGTTCCATGGGTATATTTAATTACTCATAGTACACCTGGTGTTCCACGGGCGTAAAAGGTATCCGTGGAACACCTAGGTGAACCACGGGGAAGAAACGTATTCACCAACTGGACGCGAGGGGCTGGACACGCGTGTGTTCAGTTGGCGAAACTCAACATTGGCATCACTTATTATTTCGTCATCTGCACACGCTAGAATTTTCAAGCATGTCCAGATAGTGAATCTTAAAATAAATTGCTTAAAAGTTTTCGCCAACTGGACTCGAGTTGAGATTAATCCCGAATTCATTAGAAAATACAGTCACGCAAACCAATGTCTCGTACGTTTCGACGGTTTTAGACCACAATAAAAAAAATACAAAAATTACAAACAAACAAAAGTCGGCTGTTATATTTTTTTATGTACTTGTTTAAATTTTAGTTATTCCTCGTCTCTATCAGTCAACCTGTCTATTTTATGCCTACAGAGAGACTATCATTCAGTAGCTGATGCAATCAGGTGCTATTTTCCAATTGTTTAGGATCACTTTTTTATATAGCTCTTTCGTTTGGATATTATTTTACTCAAGAAAAATATGAAGGCATAAAATTGCCATTATGATTATTATAATACCGCCGCTAATACATAATCTCTTTTAGAAGAAAAAGGGCCAAAAGCAGAAGCGGGCAATGATGTTGAAGATCTTTGGAGATGCGTTATACTCATATTCCAGCCGTGGTAGCGAGAGAGAGAGAGAGCTAAATCCTCCAAGCTAGTAGTCTAATCGGGAGACCGCTCGACATGAAATCTTGAGGTTGCGGGTTCAAACCTGGGCTTGTACCAGTGCCTCACTGGTACGAGCTCATTGAGCACGGGAAACCTGCGTATACATCCAGAGAAGAAATTCAATGGTATATGTGAATCCACCAACCCGCCAGTGGGACAGCGTGGCTGCCATGGTATCATAGGCCATATCGAATATGGCCCAATGGCCCTTCGAAGGTATATAGGCCCCTAAATCCACCAGTCATGCACACTATTCAGTGTGCATGATTATGCTTGTATTTCATGTCATATAAAAAATGTAGACTCAATTTCAGTAAAAGAAAAGAATTGTTTAACACACTTAATTTTCTGCTCCACAGAGAACCTAAAAATAAATGAAATCACACAAAATCACAATTCTTCGTATATCTCATAAAACCTATTACGTACAAAGCTTAGGGCTATTCAACAAAAACTTGGTCATTTATGTGCAAACAACACCAATAAAATACATTTTTCATCTCTAACCTCAGAAGTCACGAGAACTTTCAACCTTGTCAACAAAGAAAAACAAAATAAAGTCATTTTAATGTCGAAAGCTCTTGCGTGTCTTACTGCGGGACATGACTTTGACGTGTCAAACTTTTGTCGTAAGTGACACCCCTAATGTATAGACGAGACAATTCAAGGGTGCGGTGATTTTTCTAAACAAAAATAAAATAGCAATACTATTGTATTTAGTTGCAAACAACTGCACGAACTACTGAGAAGGGTAGCACTCATTCTTTAAAAAAATTGTTCCCGTAAACTACTTATTTGATGGAAATAGATGTTTATTTTTAATTTATTTTGTCTGTTCTGATTTTTATTACGGACCTACCTATTATTTAATTTATATTTATTTTTCTTCTTTCATCCCACAAGTTGGACGAGCAAGCAACTTGCAACCCGTCTTCATCTTAGTATTTCCTAGAAGCAGTTTTTTCGTGGTTTCGTGGATACAAACGAGATTTTACAGAAGCGTTGCAGAAAACAAAACTGCATGAATGATTAGGTATGCTACCTAATACTTAAAATCAGCACGGTAATAGGAATACTACTTTGTCAGACGTGTTCGTACCTATAGTATATATTATAGTACACTGACATGACGTTCTAACAACAGATATGTACCAAGTAGACAACAAGTTTGTCAGATATATGTAACAGTTGTCTTTATAATTGCTTTTTATAATTATAGGAGGAAAATCATAATAATGAGCTATTATCTGACACGCCCCGGCTTCGCACGGGGGCAAACTCCCATTTTAAACGATTTTAAAAATTGGGAGATTATCAATTCGACAAACGTAGGTACCTATATTATATTACTGGAACTGCAATATATTATATATATTATATACATTCACATAAGTATGAACTAAAGATAGATGGACTGTAAATAGAGATGATACAATTGTTCATATTTTTGTTAATTGGAGTGACAATAGGCTAGATGACTGATGTTTATATCGTTGAAACCAATAGTTCTGAAGAAGAGTTTAAGTAAATATAGTATGTTTATTGAAAAAAATAATTTAAATCGGTTAATAATGTTCTGATATATGAGTTTTGTTTTGAAATTATTGTTTTATTGTTTTGAATTAGTATAAGCAAACAATGTTTTGGCTTATACTAATTCAAAATTACAAAACTTACATAATAACACGAAGTATTTATTGTCATCTGTTTACTGTGTAGTTTCACGTCACATTACGAGAACTTATTAAAATTAAAATTAAACTATCTATAAGCAACTAAAAGCGAAATTCGAAACTTATTTCATTAATGCATAGTTGCGATCCAAAGTAAAGCTTTCAAACTCTCAAAAGTCTGGCTTCTGAACAGAGCTCCAATCCAAGAGAAAACACGACTATAACAGTCGAACTTTATAAACAAAAAGTTATTGAAACTGACTTCAAAGACTCAACAGCAAAAAACCGACGAGCAAAAAGCAAGAAACTGTTTGATGTACGTTCATTTGTACTTATCACGTCTGCACTTTGCAATTTTCAATACGTGTGAGGCATACCCTGCATAAAATGTATGTGCAGTCTATAATTATGTTGTAAAACTTTAGCATAAAATATACATTCGATACAGACCTTGAAAAGTAACTGAAACACAAGAGAAATAATACGTATAGTCCAGAGTAGGACCCAGGGCGGTTATTTTTAACAAGTTGTGACAATTGTCATACAAAATCATTTTTGAATTTTTATGCAATGTGACTGGATGAGCGAGACATTCGCCTGGTGTCTGGATTACGCCAGACCTTAGCAGAATAACAACTCTCATAACATATTTGACCTTTGATATTTTAACTTTGATTATCTTCTAACTTCTAATATAATAAAAGGCTCTGTCCTGACTGATTCAATGACTGACTGACTGACAGACCACGCAAAACCCAAACCGCTGGTCGTACAGACTTGAAATTTGGAGGGTGTATTTGTCTTGATGCGTAGGGGTGCACTATGAAAAGATTTTTCGAAATTCGTCCCCCAAGGGGGAAAAGGGGGTGGGGGAAGTTTGTATGAAAGTCCTTTGTTTTTGTACTTTTAGTCACGAAAATTTGGATTTGGATAGTTTATTTAATATAAATAATGCTGCTTACAATTTATTTTAACAGGGATGATTTAAGGGAGGGAATGGCGGGGTAGCATGTTGTATGGAAAGTTTTTTATTTTTGAAGTTATAGTGATGAAAATTGATATTTGGGTAGATCATTCAAAGGGGGAAAGTAGGGAGGGGGGGGTTTGGAGTTGGTCGATTTGGTAGAGTCGGTAGAGCCGGTAGAGTCGGTAGAGTCGGTAGAGCCGGTAGAGCCGGTGTTAAAGTGGTGAATTTTGGGAGCGGGTCGAATTTCTTCCGTACGCGGACGAAGTCGCGGGCGACCTCTAGTCTACAATATGATCGAAGCGTAAAATAGACTTGTTATGAACCCGAAACACCAAATCTGTGTATCAAATCCGACATTCAAAACTCACAATCACATTTATCCGAATGTGATGAATACAATGCTTAAAATTTATCTGCCCCAGTAAAAGGTAAATCATTCTACCTAATTTCTACTAAGAACATCAAAGGTCTAAAGAAATTAAAGAAATTAAAAATCCTTCCGTTTTGTAAAAGCTTGGCGTACCTTGTGCACCTACATAACTAACACTTCTTCATTTATAATTAAACAAAGGCAGAGCTCAGCTTGTTTCATTAAGTCTAATGAGATAAGTCAAACTTTGACCGGGCGAAAGTTGCCTTAACATATGAGTCTTCTTCACACTAAGCTTTAATATTTCGCATAATAGCATGTATTTATCTAATCTATCTAATACTTTAAGAATCACTGTCCTGGCTCAGCGACTGACTGACTGACAGACAACGCACAGCCTAAACCGCTGGTCGTACAGACTTGAAATTTGGAGGATGTGTTTGTCTTTATGCGCAGAGGTGTACTTCTAGTATATACATGGTAGTATTATTTATACGGGAATCGTCATCGTCGTCGTCGTCGTCAGCTATAAAACGTCCACTGCTGGACGAAGGCCTCACCCTTTATAGAAGGGTGTTGCCATAATCCCCACGCTTGGCAGGCGGCTTGGGGATCGCAGAATGGTCACCACCGTTAACCAAGAGAGCGCTGCTGCCCGTCCTCCAGTGGGTCTGGTTGCAGTTTAAGGACATACCCAGGTCCAGGTGTACGAAAATAATCACGTTTAATTAAATTGGATACTCCGACTATAGAACAAAAATGACAAAAATGTGTCATAATCACGTCAGTTTTCATAATACATGGTAGTATGTACTACTCAATCAATCAGTAAATCAGGACAGCGATTCCTATATAATTAAAGACACAGAAAAGCGAAAGCCCTTATTCTTAGATAGAACGGCTGTCAAAACAATGTTGTAAAGCATTTGTATGGAAAACCGCTGTCGCTAGTTTCACACTTATTTGTATAGAAACTACGACATAAAAAATGCCAATCATTGGTCATGCATTTGAAGTAAAACACCCGAAATGCCATTTTGCAACATATTCAAATTGATCTAATTACGATGCAATGTGGTTTGGTTTCCTACTCGTCTATTTAAATTGTCTTTTTGAGTATTCTCAGTTTAAGAACATGTATACCTATTGGTAGAATTGTCATCAAGTGCATTTGCACTTAATGCCGGCTAGCGCGGCTGTCACATTTCCGTTCTATTCTCTTCTCTCTTCGGTGATTAGAGATGTAAGCAACGCTGCGAATACAAGAATAGTTGTGAAGTTATAATGTGATCATTATGTTGTAGCATACTCTGTATAGGTCTTTACGGTTGCGTGATCCGTTATGTGATACGCGGGCTTCATTAAAGAGTTTATTTTGACTAACGTGGGCTGATTTAGCCACCAAAACTCTTAATTGGTGGGCTGGAAGTTCTACCGTTTCACAAAAGGAAAATAACTCGGAAACTGTTGCTATTTTGTTTGTAAATAATATAGCTACTCACTTACAGAGCAGAATACGCTAGTATTCTGAATATATTTCTATGTTTTCCTACTAACAAGAAAGTGAAAAACTATAATCCTATTTGAATATTTGTGTATGAAGTGTTTCCACAGTCATGGTATTCCTATGTTAAAGCTTTAACAGGAAGAAACCAACACACACACACAACAGGGAGAAAGTATTATAATCCTAATCTAATCCTTTACGAGTTACTGTCCTGACTGACTGAATGACTGAATTACTGACTGATTGGCTGACTGACAGACAACCCACAGCCTAAACCGCTGGTCGTACAGACTTGAAATTTGAAGGGTGTATTTAGCTTGATATCAATCTAAGGGGGTAAAAACTTTTGTATGAAACTCGTTTGTTTTTCAACTTTTAGTCTTTAAAATGTGTATTTGGGTAGTTCATTTAAAATAAAAAAGGCAGCTTAAATTTTTTTTATCGACAGGAATGATTTAAGGGGGTGCAATTTTGTATGGAAAGTTCTTTGTTTTTTAAAGTATACTGTTGAAAATTGGTATTTTAAATTGGGTATGTAAAGCCTTTAGCTTTTAACGGCCTCACTTTAAAAAACTTCTCAACCGTTAGTCACTGCTTAAGATGCTCTGCCATCTTCTCTCTTATGTGAAGTTGCACGTGCTAGAAAAGGACAGAGAAGTTTAAGCAGTGACTAAGGTAGAAAAGTTTTTTTAAGTAAGACTGTAAGTTATTAAGTGTAAAATTTAGGTAAAATACTTTTAAACATTGTCAAAAGGCACGGACCCCGCAGTCAGTGGAGCTAAGAAACAAATAAAATAAAAATAAATGGGGGATCTTATTTTGTATGGAAGGTTTTTTGTTTTTGAAGTTTTATTGGTGAAAATTGGTATTTAAAACAAAAACTTATAATATAATATTTTTTGCTATAGTTGAGTTAAAATGGTGAAATGAATGGTGATGGTGGAGAAAGAAAATGAGTAATTAACCTAGCTGTATGGAAGATACGAATATTTGGGAGCGAGACGAATTTCTTCCGCACGCGGACGAAGTCGCGGTCGACCTCTAGTTGCTAACTAAAGTTTAGGTGGGTTTCATTTGTCATTTCTATAGTAGATCAATATTTATTATGTAAGACAGGTAGTACTCGTGAGACAGGTTGGTGGTACTGGAAAACTGGAAAACGGGAATGAGTGGCCAAAAAAGGAATGGATAAATAGGATGATGTGCATATAGGTGCGAATGCCGAGATTAATGATAGACTGAAGAAGAGAAAAAAACATGCTGTGCGGACCCCACCTAATGAGATGCAAAAATATGATTAAATGTGAAGCAGGTACGGTAGATAGTGACCGAAAAAGAAATGCCAAAGATCAGCAGGACAATTCAGCTAACCAAAGCCGAACCGCTTCCCATGCGTTTCCGCTGCTTTTCTTTCTTACTGCGGCTGAGTAACAATCGTGGTCTGGCCAAGCGTACTTAAAGTTCATCAAAACCATAGACAAACTGCTCATCGACATAGACATCGCACGTTTATAAAACTTTTACTATATGCTTGGCCGGACCACGACTGTTAGTCGGCTGCTGTCAGAGAGGAAGAGTAGCGGAAACGCATCAGAAGTGGTTCGGCTTAGGTTAGCTGAATCGGGGCCCAGTGTGAGTGGGTTTTATTAAGAGATGCATAATGTTTAGCAATGGAACGTCCCTGTATTTCGAAGCATATTTTTAAATATAATAATAAATAATATTAATATTAGAACGCAATTTTTATACCATTACACTAGTAAAGTAGTAAACATATTCCCAGCCAATAATATTCAGAGTCGTAGAGTTTTATTTATACACACATAGCATTTTTAAACCATGGTACTAAAGAGTAGTAAACGTCCTCTCAGCTCAGGCAATAATAATTCGAGTTGCGGTGCTTTAATAGAACTTTGTTTGCATAAATATCACGACTGCAATGACACCAGCGAGTTTGCACAGCGCGTCCGTATAAATAAACTGCTTCAGAATGACAGAACGTAATGGAAAGGTGTCCGTAGAGCGTAAGTAATTCGGTACCTAACTAACGAATGGAAATATTCGACGGGTATATTTCCGTTTACATTTTCGATTGCGATATTCGTCGCTTATCAAAATAATTCGCTTCAATAAAAAGGTAATAGCTTTACTCTGAAAGTTTTGTTTACACCTACATACAGGCCAATATAGTATTACTAGAGGTCACCCGCGACTTCGTCCGCGTACAGAAAAAATTCGGCCCGCTCCCAAAATTCACCACGTTTCCCCATTTTTACCATTTTGAATTTTAAATAAACTAACCAAATCGAAATTTTCGTGACTAAAAGTCCAAAAACAAAGGACTTTCATATAAACTTCAATTGGGGGTCGAAATTCGAAAAATCCTTTTTTAGTACACCCCTCCGCATCGAGACGAATACATCCTCCAAGTCTGTCATTTCAAGTCTGTACGACCAGCGGTTAGGGCTGTGCGTTGTCTGTTAGTCAGTCAGTCAGTCAGTCAGTCAGTCAATCAGTCAGTCAGTCAGTCAGGACAGAGCCTTTTATATATATAGATAGATAATATTATTATCTGTGATACCGGTTTTTTAGAGTGAATGTTATCAATTCGTGTACCTAAATACCTATTACATTTTTTTTAAGACATAAATACAAATACTTAAAATATATATACTTATTGCTAATGATGGGTTATATTTTATACACATCAACGTAATTATGTTCTGGTTGAACATGTGTTAATAATATATGACCGCTAATTTGACATGTGCATAATAATTAGATTATTTAAAATTAATGATAAGAATGGGTAAATGGTATAACTCTCTTGAGGCGCCAAATATTGTTACTTTAACCTCTTTCGATTCGTGAAAACCAAATAAAAAGAGTTGGTTGTTGGACCAAAGTGGCCACATATCTAGTGCGTAATCAAAGTCGCTCGTAATAAAAACGTACATAAAATTTTATTATTCCAGTCGCAGTGTAATTCTAGAACTAAGCATGTTCATATTGATCGTGCTGTTGAATTTGTTATTATGTCATGGTAAAGTTCATAAGCCCGTAAACGAAGCATCGGACGAGGATTTTGGAAGTAATCTGGTGGCTTCTATGAGGAATGACGCTAACTTGGATCTGCCTGCCGACGAAGAGTACGAAGACTTGCGGGCCGAGCTACTTGCTTATCATACGGCGCTAGCTTCACTTTCTTCAACTCCGAATCGAAGTAAGTTAAAATATACAAATCTTTTCGGCCTTTATGGACTACAAATAAAAATTACCGCTTCTTGAAATTACTATTTCTTGAAACGACCTCTTCTTAAAATTACCATTTCTTAAAATAACTACTAAGCACCGCGACAACACACTGGTGCATGTGCGAGTAATAAGTAGTATGAGTATTTGTAGAAAAACAATTGACATACGATAAACAAAAGAAAGTTGAAAAAGAGTCTTAAAGATTACAAGTCGAAAAAATACGGTCATTTCAAAAAGTGGCCATTTCAAGAAGTGGTCATTTCAAGAAGTGGAAATTTTTATTTGTGTTGGACCAAAAAAACACGAAAAACAAATAACAAAGAATAAAACAACTTTACGGAAAAAAAAGTCAATAAATATTTTCAGGTACGTTTTAAATTAAATTATTGATAAATATAGATTTACAAGTCACTGAATAAAATGAATTTAAAATATACAAAAATAATCTTATAAATTACAAAATAGCAAATTAAAATGAAAAAAAATACTTGTTTGTTGCTAAAAAATATTAAGTACTGCTATTCTTCCTTAATATAAAAATAAATAAATATCGGTGGGCATTTTGCACAGCGTCATCTAGCCCCAAACTAAGTAAAGCTTGTACTATCTTATCTCTAAAACTCTACCAACCTCCAGCAAATTTGAATTTATGGAGTCATATTTCCACGAACATTCGCATTTGTAATCGCTACATCTTTGTAAAAGCAAGTATCGTCTCGTGAAATTAGGAATTTCGAAAATAATGAACAAAGTTTTTACATTCTCTGTGCCATATTATAAATGTGAACTCATATAAGATCACGGTGAAGTTACGTTACATTTGGGAGCACAGTCTCTTACATGTAACAAGTTTTTATTTTATTGTTCAACCGACTTCAAAAAAGGAGCTTCTCAATTCAACTGTTCAGTAGGTGTTTGGTTTTAAAAATCAAAATAACTGGAAAATTATTAATATGTCATCCAAATTAATAATCGAAATTGAAGTCGGTTTTTTTTAAACGTATTATACTATTAACTCTTACATTGGCCATTCAACCCGTTTAAAACTTACTTGCCGTACTTAGTGACATGATGTTGCGTTTTGTATAATAATTTTATTTATTCCTTGTACTGATAATTTGCATCAATAAAATTCTAATACGAATTATTTGTTTTTTAGGGTCTATGATATCGACACCGTGTTGGAGTCTCGGTGGTATTTGCGTGGATCATAAGCTTTGTACTGGCTTCCGGTACCTGACCGAGGTCCCTGGATGCAAGAACAAACAGATGGTATGCTGCTTTGCATGGAATAGATTCAAAGTGCAAGATTGGAGGGACAAAGGCATAGGATCACTTGCTATGCCTTGGTCAGAACAATTAGAATTTGGAGGCCTTGGCGTAGTTATCAAGGGTAAAGATAAGGGTAAGGATAAGAAAATGCAAAAGAAAACACCCAAAAAATCAAAGAAAAAGGGTAAAAAACAAAAGTTAAGCCAAGTAAATAACAATGAAGAAGAGAATTCAAACGAAGAAAGTGAAGATACCCATGACGAACAAAAAGAAGAAATCAGCAATGAAAATAAAGGTGCCAGGGTAATAGAACACCGAAACAAAGAAGCCAATGTAGAACAAAGCAAAAATAAAGACAATTTGGATATGGACAACATAGAAATGGACAACTCAGGAATAGACAACGAAGAATTGGAAAATGAAAAAAATTACCCCGCGATAAATGACAACGGAAATGATAAAATTAATTACCAAGATAACGTAAGCCGATATAGGGTAGGCAACGGCTTAAGCAAAAAGAAAACTATAGCACTAATAGTAAGATCCAATAAATGAATGTTCATTTTAATGAATCTCTTTGCTATAACTTTTAAAATAGGAGATACTTAATAAATTAGTAAGTAAAAAGTTAAGTATTAATTCTATACCATGGTGATACTATAGCTGACATATATCTTTATCGCCGTAGCGATAGACTAAAGTAGAGGTAAAAAAAAAAACAAAAAAGAAACCAAAAACGCGTACCAGAAATTCAAATAAACGTATTTGGAATATGCATGTTTGGGCAAATTTTGTTTTTTTAGGTTATAAAATTCGACATATTTTATTAGATGGGGACGTTCCCTATGACACTCTAGTGTGAAAAGACGCGAACACAATCCGTTGCGTAGTTTAGAAGATGTAAGCGCACCTAAGTACACCTAACTCATGCGCAACGAGACCTTAAGTATAGTGATGAAAGGATTTCAAATAAAAAACAATGTGATGTGAAAAGCGGCCTCATCGTGATTTTCAAATGGGAAAGTAAATCAAATTTAATTTTATAGTTTTGTCGACGGCAGGGTTGTACTCGTAACCCTTTGTATCATTTGTGCTGGCATAAGTCTACGTAATGTTATAAGAGTCAAAGCTTTTACGACCTTAGTTGAATGCAGTACTGACATTTTAGAATGCTATTTAGAATCAAACAAAATAGAGAGTGATTTCTAAGGTTTTTAAATTATATATACATTATACATATACAGAGTTACCCAAGATGCCACATTTTTCACACACTCCCAAACACGCACACACATAAGCTTTCGCTGCTTTTATATATTATATTAGTTGTGATTGTCTACCAGTGTATATTGAAACCCTACATTTCCAAATTACTTATACCTATTTGATCTAGCGTATCAACGACTATTTGTTGAAAACTATAATTAGTAATAGCAAACTTGTGATCGTCTAAACTGAGGTAAAGTTACGCTTAGCGAACGCTAAGTGGCTACGTCATGTAGTGTGGCCTTTAGCCACGTCAAACTTTGTAAATTATTTGAATAGTTTATCTTAGGCTTAAAGTTTCCTTCCAAAAGTTATGTACTATGTATTATATGTTAGCTTTAAAATACCTAACTTACTAACATGAGATATAGTATACTGGCTGCTTGGTAGAGGGTTAGCCAAGTTATATGGGGATTTTCATGAGCGCATCTGAAAAATACCCGTTGACCTAAAAAGTTCTAGGGGCCCACTTTTTATTCCATGGTTTTCTAGAATTGCTACATTACCACTCTTATCCGCCACAACTCATCAATTTATGAGTTTTTATTTTAATTTCTTTGTTATTATATTTTATACAAAAGTACTTAAAATTATATTAATACTAATTATATCTATTTAAACAAACCCTACAACCTTATAAAAAATACAAAACTTAAACTAAAAGCCCCGTAGATGATGGAAAGGTGGCCAGAATGCTGGCGGCATTGCTACGTTGGATGGCAATACTGCGTTGGAGCTAGATGGCGCTGTGTGTAAAATGTCCCCCAATATTTATAAATTTTTATTTAATACTAAGTTTTTGGCCAAAATACACGCCAGCATTCCGGTCACCTGACACCTCGACTAAACGAAATAATTAATAACACTCATCAATTTATAATTAAACAAAAATCGAAAATAAACGGGACGACAATTATGGCGGTTAAAATATCAATTTTCTGTAAAATTCCAGAAAATCACAAAAAAATATTTTCGACGAATATGGCTCTAGAACTATTTTGGTCAATATGTATTTTTCAAATGATCTCATAAACCCATATAACCTCTATGATACAAGGCGTACTTGTATAATAGAGGTCCGTGACGCTAGAGACGAGCGAGATGTTCGCCTGGTGGTAAGCATCACGCCTGCCCATAATAGTAGCAGTACCAGAACTGTGAACTTGCGAACAAAAAGGATTTTGTAGAGGTTTTTGCAGTTCGAGCGCAGTGCAGAGCGGCGCTCCTGCGCCGCACGGCACTGCGCGTAATCCCAGAGATATTAGATTTAATCTCTTCATGCTCAGTAATTTCTCTGGTAACATTGCCCGTTAAACCGAAACATATTAACGCTTGCGCAGTACTGCTTGGACATTGAATAACTGGCAAAGGTTTGGTACTTTCTCAGGCAGGCTCTGCAATAGATCCTACCCATCCTACCACTACAAAGTATAAACTATATTGCTATGCATACCTAATACAATACAATACGATATAATTATTATATACAAGGTAAGTAAAACTTATCGATCTTTCCAGATACTTTATTTTGAGAATCAAGAATCATTATCGTTATTATAGCCTTGTCTTCGATCAATTCAGATATTTGTTGAGATATATTTTTTTAAACGTTTTATAATTTTAAAGAAGCTTATAATTTAATATTATACATCTATTACTACTGAACGCGTCAAAATAAACGAATAAACGCTAACTTCGTACGTTAATATCCATATAGGTAAATATTGAATGGATTGAGCGCAACGCCCTCTTGTCTATGGCACGGATTACTCTTTTATACTTTGATTTAGTAATATTTGGTTCAGTTAGGAGTGCACTCGTGCAATATCAAAGAGATGTTATTTAATACGAAACTGCCGCCTCGTAGCCGGCCCATACTCGTACATTATGCGATGCGTTCTATTCACGGACGCAGCGCAGCCATTCATTCAATCCAAACTAGTTAGTCCCATCACAGCGTAACATGGAAATGGTTTCAATAGCAGAAGTACCTACCTACGCACCTATCTGGATTGTACCACAGATAACTCTACAGAATGTATAGTGTTCACCATGGGCGTCGCCAGGGTGGTGCAGAGGGACAGAACAGAGCTGAAAAGAGATTCTAAAAAATGCAACGCATCCGAAGTACTAAGTCCTTTCACTTGTTTGACCGATAATTCCCGCACTTCGAAGCTTGAGTGAATTGACTAATTCCATTCCAAGATTAGTATTTCGCGCTGTTATTAGTCTATTATTTAGTTCTTTCGTCAATGCAGACTTCCCATCCCATGCTCCATATATCAACTTGCCCTGGGCCATTGCCTGGCGACGCTCTTGGTGTGAACATGAAGGTAGATGAGGGAATTTAAACAAAACTAGCTCTATCCCGAGGTTTCACCAGCTGATTTACTCGTGGTGGTGGAAAACAATATTCTATGCAAGTACCTATCCTGATAAGACCACTGCACTTATGTATAAATTAGAAAAAAAAGGTATTAGTCTTAAAAATTAAATGTAGGTACTTACCTATACTTAAGATTGCGCCTTACATAAGGAAAACGAAGTCATTGCGAATAAGGAGAACCGCGGAAGAAGGAACAGTAAATAAATCGACAACCCACATGGGAGCCAAAAGGTGGCAACATTCAATTTGTTACAACTTATTCCATTACCATAATCTGAAAGCCAACAGCGCGAATACAAAAATGTAAATCTAAATTGCGTACCTCATCCAAACTCCAACGAAATTAATGTTCGTCCACACCTCAAGTAATCAAGTTACATAGAATTAAGAGATTTGATATCTCCTCATCACGTTTTACGGCTTAACTTTTAGTTAATTTGAGATCTCTTGAGTTCGAAATTAAGCGGCACAGAAATGTCGGAAATAAATTGAAGGATGCTAATTAGACAGTGCTTAGGCAAATAGTCTCGAAGGAGAGTTCTAAAGCGCTTGGAAGAGAACTAAATAGTTAACGTTTCTCTCTCTTTAAATCCTCATCAAGCACTCGACCGCTGATGCCTGCACTTTCTATATTTTTGTAGAGGTTTTAACCCAAGGCTTTTATTATATTACGAGCTGTGACTACGAGTACCTAAGACTAATAAAATACAATAACGTAAAATTCAATAACGTAAAATTCAATTAATATCAACTATATTTACTGTTATTAATAATTACTTGACTTGGTCAACTTGCTGTAGGCACATCATCATCATCTTCCTGATCTTATCCCACTAGATGAAGTCGGCACAGCAACGTTATTATTATACAGGGTTAGTTCTAATCAGATAGCATAATTTTAAGGGCATATTCTGTACATCAAAACAAACAACTTTTACTATGGAACCATCATTAAAATCGACAATAGCTATTCCATATATTTTGCCCAAGGTCGATGAACTTTTTGTATGAAACAGCTGATCTTTTTTATTGCGATTTCAATGTTGGCCCTATAGTAAAATGTGTTTGTTTTGATGTACAGAATATACCCTTAAAAGGATGCTAACTGATTAGAACTAACCCTGTATATCGTAAGCTCTATATGAAAAGGCACGTATCAAGGTACAAGTAAGGGCTGAGAGCATATTCAGTTTAAAAGATGTCTCTAATCACCTCTAATCGTGTACTTTCTATATTGCCTACATAATAGCACTAACATTTTATATTATGTAGTGCTATAAAAAGAGACCTTCGGCAGGCATTATTTCCTCTGTAGTAAGAGGCCGGCCAATGATCAAAATAACTCTGGACTTGATATCGATATCTCAAAGTTATAACGTCAAAAAAGTATACATTTCGAATGTCCTCGGATGTAAAGAGAGGATGTTAATTAGCGAGCACTCAGCCGCTCAGGCTCCAGAGGATTCTCAAGTTCCCGGGGAGGTGCGATAACGGCGCTCGGGTTTGCGGCACGTTCTCGATTTATAGCTCGAAAAAATCCAAACGATCGTGAACAGTTCTCTTTCTAAAGCTCTCCGATGTATCGATATATTTTGCTGCACTTAAAATTATTGAACTCTAGGTTTAGATGTGATTATAGTTATACTCTATTAAATGTAGCTTGATCGATTCGGCAGCTCACAGAATTTCACGGTGTAACTTTATTATATCGTCTGACAAATCACAGTTATTTGTAACACAAAGATCACTGGTTTTCTGCGCATAAAACTACTATGACTTACAAGAGCTGTACGTGTTAATAGTAAAACTATATTTGAACTATAAAACAGAACTGCATTTAGCGTGGATTATCACAAAAAGAGAGCTAGTTCCTCCAAGCACAAAACAATAACATGACATCAACCATATTTTTCTATTCTGGCTTTCTAAGGTTACGTCAAAATGAATAAAATTCTAGGGATGTGGTAAATTGATAAACATAAAATCTATCCTAATATGAAAACTGACGTGGTTTTGACACATTTTGTTTTATTTGCTTGTGTGCAAAGCAGGACGCAGCCGCACGCGCGTCGGGCTCTGTTTTCACTCTTTGAAAAAGGTCACCGGATGTGATCGAAACTATAGTCGAAGTATCCGTTTTAATTAAACGTGAGTATTCCCGTATAAATAAAACAAAATATAATCTATCGTTTTATTTTGCAAATGCACAAATTCTGTGAATGCCATATTCAAAAAAACCGCGTTCCGCCGTGATGTCAGGTGTACCTACAGCTTGGCAAACAAGTCTTGAAATGGAACTGGTATTTCTATGTGTCAAAATATGTCAGAGGAAATTTAAGCCAAGCTGTACGATTGTATTGTTTTTTTGTTAAACTCCCAAATATACGACTTTTTACAGGTGGTATAGTATTTTCTTATTCCGCTATCTTGTTTGTTTGAGTGATTTGATTTAGTACGAGTGCTCACGCTTTGCAACGTGTTTTTATTTCATAAAATATCTGTTGCTATAGTAAACTTATTTGTTGAGATTTTGTTGATTTGTCGTTATTGTTATATTGTTTTACTGCAACCAGAACCACCGTGGTTGCAGTTTAAGGACATATCCAATATAGAGGACTTTTACTCCATTAAGGAGGGACCGGTCACCTCATTCACGAGAAGGTGGAGATGGGGACAAGACCTTGGATCGACAGAAACGATGGAATATGCTCTGTATTATATATTTTTTTGAATATTGATGAATATTTGATTAATATATTTTTGATGAATATATTTACCATTCTAATTTCTATCTCTGATAAACCCAGAACAAAAACCTATCAATTAATATTAAGGTGGCCCACAGAGGCTGCATGTCTGCCAAAAGAGGTGCGCCACAGCATAAAAACGTGAACATAATAAAATGTTGTTGTTTTTAGAAGTACCATTCGTGAAAAACACTTCCAGTCGATAAATACAATCATGGAGTTTTGGCGGCAACACGGAAAAATCATGTCGCTGCATTCTATTAGTTTCTTATACAATTTTTTTCGCGAGTTAATGATTAATAATGGTGGTGTTTTATTCATTGAGTGTTGAATTTCATGCACGAGTGTGACAAGTGATATATTGTGGTGCAAAATGTCTTTTTGGGTTGTTTTAAAAACTGCGTAAAAGCTTATAGTAAAGTCGCCACAACTTTACTTGGGCATGCCTTGGACTCGACTGCGACTAATTTCGTGTGATTAACTGTGATTTAGAGACATGTTATTTGATTTGGTACTATAAAAACTTGATTTTTTTTAATATTATACTTGATACTGGCAGAATGCACAAGGTGCGATGCCAAAATGAAACAATAAAATTATATTCTCGATTTGAACCGAATTATCCTAGCACTATTAGAGGCTTTTGACATAATTCATTTCGATTAAGCTACATTTAATAGACTATAGTGAAGTGCTTATCGATTGAGTTGGGTTTGACATTTCATCGTAGACAACATTCTGTCTCGCTTTTGATAGGTTATTGAAACGATTGCATTATTTTCATTCGATATAGTATTTTAAATAAATTTCAACACTGTTCAGTATCCACTACATCATTGCCTCGCGAATCTTGGAGGAGTAGCTAAGTACTTAATCACTGCCGTGGGTTTATAAAATCTAATATTACGATTTTTCTCAACTTTTTAAGGACACAAGAACCGGAAAGGTCACCGGATGTGATCGAAACTATAGTCGGAGTATCCGATTTAATTAAACGTGAGTATTTCCGTATAAATAAAACAAAAATGTGTCAAAACCAAGTCAGTTTTCATAATAAAAGACACAAGATTAAAAAAAAAAATCTAATTGTGAACCTCCTTTTTTGAATTTAGTTGAAAATATCGATGTTGACGACTCCATGAAATAAGTAATTATAATTTTATCCTCATGGAGTCGTTAATTAATTAAATGACTTAAATAAACAGTCATTAAGCTGAGTTTAACCCTTAAATGAACCAATACATTTATATTATACATTTTACCTAATTAAATATTAATTGTTCTTTTCTATCCGATTAAAATTAATGAACTGTGCTAAATTTTACCATTACAATATTTTTCGCTGTAATTAAATTGAGATAGACTGTTAAACATAATATTCAAAAGTATTCTCCGGACTAAATGTATTAACCTATCCCTAGGCAACCTCATAAATTTAGCTCCATCGGCCAAGGTTGGTCCAAAGTAGATGATTCAAATGAATCCTTTATGAATTCAACCAATCACTGAAATTGCCTGAAATTAGATTGGAAATGGGGCGACTGAAATATTATAGACAGAGGCAATTAGACGCAATTTGATTTTGTCCGTATAATAGAACTATTCCTGCTCAATCCAGTTCAGATTATTTTTGTACAAAGGCGTAATAAAACTTAGGTTCAAGAAGACTATACTTATATACATATAATATTTTTTATTGTACGTAAGCAGTTGCCCACTTTTGAGAATGAGGGCATAGATAAGGTTTATTTCTTCACTTAATATTGTCAAATAAAAATAAAATATGGTCCGAAGCAATTAACAATGCCTGATTGGCTAAAAGTTTTATCAGATTTATGAAATTATATAATAGATTATTTATATTAAGTTGCTTAGACATTCACACAAATACCGCAAGAGAACATTCATTCTCGCATATTTTCGAAATGTTCTTGTTCAATATTCCAAGTTGGTACAGTGTTGTTGTTTTTCTTATTCCCGCTATGTATTGTTGCAATATAATAGTTTTCCGATATATGAAATTCATAACACCAAACTTGTCAATTTTGTATTATGATCTATGGGTTAAAGTTTATGTATTGATCGCAGGAAATTATATATTAGTACATTATGATACAAGTGTGCTATGTTGGTCATTACACTAGAGGCGGTATTACGCGCGCGAGCCGCAGGCGATCGCGATAAGGAAGCCAAGAGTGTAATGACTAACATATCACAAGAGTTTCATACGACTGTTTTCATCACACTTGCGAAAAAAACAAACTTTTTTTGATAATAAGCAACCACACAGCGAAAACGTCAACAAACATTTGCGGAAAATGGCGCCCAATCCAGCAATGCGCGCACAGGTTGACTTTTACTTCAGCGGCATAAGAACTCTTTGTTGGTATTACAAAAAACTGTTAGTATTACTCGGCTATATTAAGAGTGATTCGTATAAATACGTCTAATTGCAGTCACGTACAAACTTGACTTTACTGGGTTATACCTATTATAGCACTAGTGCCGTAATGTAAAGTAAAAATCACGCATGCGTAATAGGTTGGATTATGAGCCTAAAACCAATCTAATAAGATCCACTTTACGAGCAAGTGTGATGAAAACTATATAATAGAGTACTAATAATTATTATTTGACATTTAATTTATTTTATAGATGGAAAATAAAATTATACTATTGTGTCCAAAATAGAATACTTTACTATATATAGTACATTTTCTAATATTCTAGTTCTGCTTTTTAAAGTATGTATTGTTCTCTTAGTACCTAAGTATAGCTACATTCTTTGTTGGTTGCGTAATAATGTTGCCCACGATTTTCTAGCATTTTCCTCTTTCCATATTATTTTAGAGAAGAAATATCTTATATCGGTTCTTGTGATGCAAACTGCTATTATACCAGATTATAATCTATATTATGTCGGTAGTTTAGTAGTAAAATGATAACAAAAAGTCAAACAGAGAGACAGAACCAATTTTAGTATTTAAATACAATTTACTTCTCTTAATAAGACTACATCAATAGCCGGAAGACGTCCACTGCTGGACGAAGGCCTCTCCCTTAAAGGGAGGTGTTGCCATAACCCCCACGCTTGGCAAGCGGCTTGGGGATCGCAGAATGGTTACCACCGTTAACTGAGAGGACACTGCTGCCCGTCCTCCGGTGGTTCTGGATGCAGTTTTAGGACATACCTATATCTTAATAAGACTAGGTTTTCTTTTATTATATTCTCATAATATGAATTTTACTTATGCACTTTGCTTTTTTTTATTATTATTTTGTTTTTTACGTAAAACTTACAAAAAAATAAACCTAGTAGGTAAATGTGACAATTCTACAAAAGTGTGTGTGTGTGTGTAATTACCACAATTAATTATATCTACAGTTTGTTTTGTTCTATCATTTGTTATATTTTTACAATATATTAGGTTTATAAAATGAGTGATCGTGGAATGTTTTCCGCAGAGGCGCCAGAACCCGCGCAAATCCCCGCCATGAGATATAGCGTGTGACAAAAGTAATTGAAATGTCGCTTGACAATTTTATTTCCGACTATGAATCTCTCTATCTTTCTAATAAATCTTTCTTTGGTAGTCAGCTGAAAAATCTATGGCTTGGATGTTTATGATATTTTTATATATATTGTTTGAAAAACAGAAAGCTATTACGCATATGGCTATTATGAAATGTTTCCAAAGTAAATTGGTGATAAACTCCATATCGCGTCAAAATGTTTTCAGAAAAGTGCGACGGCAGCATTTTCGCACACATGCACACTTTTACTTATTTCTTTTGTTTTGTTCTAACTTCTAATATGCGATGGTTGCGCGATCGAACGATAACGCGATATAAATGTCCTGCCGACTCAATATTTACCTGCCGTACGCCATTCCCGTTCCAGAAAACCATTAACGAAGCAATATCTCCCTCAAAATGTTCCATCTGCCAAATTTGCAGCCTAGTGATTTATTCCCAACACCACAGTCAATAGGATCGAATGGAATTACCTATTCCCAGGCATTCAGGGATCGTGTAATAAATTGTTCAATAGGCAGGTTAATTAGACATTTCTCCAAATGGTACAACGTAAATCGGAATAGCCCCTCACGTAAATGGTTCGTGGAAAACGCTTCGCCGGAAAACAAATGAATCCTTAACAGGGTTAAGGCGATAGCAATCGTAAACGTGGATCTAGAAGGTAGGTGGTGCGCCAAATTAGTGATAAAAAGTCCCAATTCGGTTTCGTGTAACTTAAAACGGCACGCTAATATTTGAGTTAACAGTTCCTGAATTAAGGCTCATTTTGCATTTTAATTGGAATAGTATATTTATTATAATTAATTTCATTTGCGAAAATAATTCTGCGGTTCGTTAGGAATTCGCTGTAGAATTATCTAGCTAGATACTACGTAATAGTCAACGCTTTTGAAGCTGAAGATAAGGATTGTACGGTAATCTAAGAAGAAAGTGTGCTAAATCTTCAAAGTTTTCAGCGTTGAAATGTTTTCATTTGACCGGGCAATTATTGCGGATTATACCTGCCACAGAAGGCGTTTTACTGTCGGCGGCGATATTAGAGAGAGGGATAGGTTTTTCGCAATTTTCAGCGTTATGATGGAAGTTCGTAACGGAAGCTTATTCTGGGAGTGAACGAGCCGAGTCCTCGGTTCCGCTGGGCCCGCTTCGCATGAAAATGTTCCACACTACAATACATTGCGCTATTTGCATTGTAGCTAATTGCTTTTCCTTTCGACGCCAAACAAATGGCCGTTTATTTCTTTGTATTTTGGACACTTTATCGGGTTTGCTAACGAGGCTTTATTCATTCATTTAATTTGGTATTTCTTTTATTCAAATCACCACGTCGTCTACTATACACTAGAGGTCGCCCGCGACTTCGTCCGCGTGCGGAAGAAATTCGGCCCACTCCCAAAATTCACCACGTTTGTTATAAACCCCTTTCGTTACAACATTCCACACTCCCCCTAGCCCCCCTAAAATCGTCCCTGTCAAAAAATGAACTAGGTATCCAAATCCAAATTTTCGTGACTAAAAGTACAAAAACAAAGGACTTTCATACAAACGTTTCCCCCCCTTTTCCCCTTAGGGGTTGAATTTCATAAAATTATTTCTTGGTACACCCCTACGCATCGAGACGAATACACCTTCCAAATTTCAAGTCTGTATGACCAGCGATTTGGGCTGTGCGTTGTCTGTCAGTCAGTCAATCAGTCAGGACAGGGTCTTTTATATATATAGACTACTTAGTGTTAGGTTCGAATTATAATAAAATTATAACATGGTTTTCTTTGTGATTAGTTAGTACCTACAGTTACATTTGTGTGAAAGATGTTATAATTTTTGTTAGTAATTGCGGGTACAGAGAGCATAATAGTGAGATTTAGAAATGATAAAATTAATGAGAAAATCTAATTAGGTTTACTAATTAAGTCTACATATTATTCGTTTAAATATAGTCTTTCTGTACGAGTATGTAGGTACCTATCTTGTTTTCAGATGGTGCTGTATTCATAATGACATTAACTAAATATCTTATAAGGAGAACCCATTCCAAAGTTGAATGGGTACAATCAAAGTTGCGAAATAGACATGTGGCCCTGTAATGTGTCTTTCAAACACCATTCAATATTTATGTGAAGGTGAAGTGAACTAACTTTTAAGATTCAAAGTTCAAGTGCCTTCTCTCCTTAATGATCAGTGCTTAGTTTGAATCCAAATTTTAATTACATGTGCTTAAGATCTTGTTCAATACTTAAGTAAGTAAACTATCTACTTATTTGTTTACTTACAGTAGTAATAATTTTGCCAAAAATCATTTTAAAAAGGTAAGTACCTACCTAGCTAGGTTTTAAAGTGTGGGACCTATTCGCGTAGCATTTTCTTTCTACTTGAATACATTTTAGTAAGTAAAGTTTAAGTTACATTTTTTAATGTTAAACACCTTACTTAGGTACGTATTTTCTGGCAAGCAAAACTCTGTATTTTCACTATCCTAAAACCAATTGATCCATGACTAGTAGGTTACTACTTAATTAAACAGAATCTATCAAGACAGTAAGTACATAGTTATGCTCAAAGTAATTGGAGAAAAGCTTTAAATTAGACTAATATTCTGAAGACCGCTCATTGGTAAAGGTCTACATCCAGCAGCACTGGACTGATATGAGCTTACGACGAAGAAACAAAAACTATTAAAATGTATGTAATACAGGATTATAAGCAGGGGGGTGTCATGTCACTACGCAGTTTGGGTATGTTCGGCCGGCGCTCCGCGCCGCGAGGACATTGCAAGACTGAAGCACAGAATAAAATAATAGTCTGAAGTCAGTGGCCGCCCGCACGCTAGACTCGTCGCACGTAACTAAGCATACGTTATAGAAAGAGAGCGATATATCTAGGTGAATATAGCGAGCGGTATCCAGCACTGTGCGAGTTGAATTGCTACTTTATTGCCTAGTAGATAAAGTCCTTATTTATTTCAATTCCTTTGCGGAGTGAACTTTCTGTACGTAGTTCTATTATTTATTCTGTGTTATAAGTTTGTGTGTACTAGGCTAAAAGTCATTGTACCTACCTACTCACCATTATGAGCAACTTTTTTTAATAAAAAAATTCAGCTAAAGTTAAACCTTAAATTTGCAGCAGTAAAATGTATACTCTTACTGATAATAAAAATTGATTACAGTGTGTGGTATTCTTTCTATATGTAGAGTGAATTTAGTGTACTTAGTAAAATGGGTTCAAAAATAAACCCAGACGATATCTAAGATGTTATAAAACAAACCGAGTAAACAATTTATTTAATGCGCTCAGTATATTATACGAGACACGAAGTTTTGTCTTCTAAGACATAAAAATATAGCTTTTATAAGCTGCGATGCAGCTTACGAGCAAAGGGATTAATTCATTTTTTTTTGAGAGTCGTTTCATATTTTATGGTTGCGTATATTGTTAAAGTAAAATTTCTGCTGCAGACTGCTTTTCTGCAAGATTTGATTAAGCCAATCACAGAGCTACGGCCGGTTACCCTCAAACAATTTTATTTTATTTTGAGTGTGTCCACTTCTGGCCTTGCCTCACCGAGGCGTAGACAATATGTAAGGTGGAACTCGCTTGCTCAGAAGATACCTATTCAGTCTTCGATTGAAGATCTCCAGATCGTGTATATGAGCCTGGAAATAATGTTGCAGCTGGGGTGCTCCAAACATTGGAAGTGCGAATAATGAACGTGCTTTCAAAGCGTTTTTAATGTAGATGAGACACGTCTACAAAAGAGAAGTGCCTTACCAATCTTGAACGCCCTAGCAGAAAGAAGAGGGCGGAATCATTTCGTGTAGCTTCTAAACGCACTCGCCAAGGTACAAATTAGAATGGAATATTAGAAATGAAACGAAATGAAAAAGAATATTCGCACTCAATACTTACCCCCAAGAAACTACCTAAACAGAGTATTTTGTTTGTATTGACAAAAGCCATTACTTCGCCTTTATAGCCACAAACTACGCAATACCGGAACTATTTAAAAACCTATCATCAGACCCTTGGCGTTCAGAACAAATTTACAAAAGACTTTTAGGGGGCTACACAGATTGTATTGACTAATAAATTGTGTTAAATGGTGATGTACATTTCTTGGGCATGTATTTGAACTAGTAAGCTTCGATTCTATTATACAAAAGTAAGTATGCTGGGTCACTAGCATAATCAGCCTTTTCAATAGAGTGCTGCTGCAGGCTAATCATGTAACTGTTCGGGATCGCGATTCGGATTCGAGTTGTCAAAAATTGACACTTGTCACTGTCACAGCTTCACGGTATCACGGAGGGATTTCTCTCGCTATCGTTATCGAACTAATGCATTGATTTCCTTAATTAAGTTAAGCAAATCCGTCGGTCTTTTGGCGTTTCGTCCTGCCCTGCAAGGTCAAATGAGTTTTGGCGGGACAGTGACAAGTGTACATTTTTGACAACTCGTATCCGAATCGCGATCCCGAACAGTTACAACAGTTACTGCTGGACCTGGGAGGCCTATCCTCGAAGAGCGACTGGGCCTTATTCACTACGCTGACCCAATTGAGGGTTGGTGGACAAAATACGCCAAAATGGCATTTCGAGAGTTTTACTTCAAATGCGCGACCTATGATTGAAATTTTTTCGTCGTAGTTTCTATACAAATAAGTGTGAAACTGGCGACAGTGGTTTTCCATACAATTTCTTTACAACATTGTTTTACAGCCGTTCTACCTAAGAAGTAGGGATTTCGCTTTTCTGTGGTTGAACCCACGATCTCAGGTTTCTTAAGGTCACTTTATATGCCAGAATAATATACTTTTCTGGTAGGATAGCGAGTGAAACGCAGTATTCCACTTTGCGCGCCTATTTTTGAACACCGGTGAAAACAGCACCAATCAATATTTTATTATGAAAACTGACGTGGTTTTGACACATTTTTTGTTTTATTTATACGGGAATACTCACGTTTAATTAAATCGGATACTCCGACTATAGTTTCGATCACATCCGGTGACCTTAAGCAGGACGCAGCTGAACGCGCGTCGGGCTCTGTTTTCACTCTTTGAAAAAGGTCACCAGATGTGGTGGAAACTATAGTTGGAGTATCCGATTTAATTAAACGTGAGTATTCCCGTATAAATAAAACAAATAATCAATATTTCAGCTCGGTGCTTTATCGGCTGGTCCCAATTAGCGATCTCATTTAATTGTTACCGATCTCCGATCGAAATTTCAATCTGATTTCACCAACACGTACCTATTTCAATATCCAAACCGTAGATAGCAGTTAAATAAAAACAATATTAGATGTTTTGACTTTGTTAAAATTCATGGCAGTGGTCGACATTGAGATCACATTCTATGTTGGATAGATCCGATCTATATCGAGGATTGAATATTGGGACTAGGGACCCGTCGCAGTCAGCGACGGTGATAATGGAATGGACGGGCCCAGCGCTTGCAAATTGATCTAAATTAACAAGACAACACAATCAAGCATACCTAGCTAAAAGTATGCATATTAAATTTGCCGGAAGATAGAGATAGCGAATCTAATTACTGCATGACAAAAAGAGAAACACATGTACATGTATTAGAAGTTTGTATTGTCGTATCGTACGGCTCGCATGTCGCAGAGGCAGAGTATGACTGAAGCGAGTGGAGAGCTGGCGTTCAACATAATAGTCTTCAATTTCTGTGCGATTATTTCCCGTCTATTCATCTTATCATTGTCGCTGGTCGCAGTGGAACAAAAAAATAATCTGATTTTATTCCACTATGAGCACTTAAGGCAGCATCTAGTGATAGGACCATAGTTATCCCGAAAAAGCTAAAATCAATATTAATAGAATTAAGACTACTGTTTAGTAGATACTTTTAGTTTATCGCATTATCTAAGTATGGGACGCTGTAAGTGCCTACTGTATTAATAAATTGGGTACTAGCTTATAGAGATGGATCAAGGCATATTTTATATGGAGACTTAATGTTCTAAAGCTCGCACTTAGCAACGACTCGGTCGTAAATTCAACACTTTATGGCTCTCAATACAATGTTGCCATGTCATAATATTATGTAAGGGCTTAGTGTTAGTTAAACTAATATCATAATTCATGAATTTGTAGGTAGGTAGGTCGTCAGGTTCTAGTAATATTATAATCATAGCTGCTGTGTTGTGGTACGTAAGTTACATAAGTAAGTATCTTTTGCAAAAGTTTGAGAGGGCGGATATTTTTTTTACGAAGTTATTATAAGAATTATGCTCTCCATGATAATGGCAGAAGTCGCCAAAATCAGCACGTAATTTGAAGCTCAAGCTCCGCAAATGGCTTCGATTTATAGTCGAACAACCTTTTTTTGGCAGTCGATTTCTATAAAATTACTTGAAAGTGACATATCCCAAACATGGCTACTGCCGCTCGACTTAAAGCGTACCACAGGGCAGTAGGTACTACCAAAAAGGTGCCTTATGTCGAGGAGCAAAGAGCTTAATACATTATACGTCAGTGTGAAACACGGAGCCAATATATATTGACAATAATCTGGATGAACGGTGTGAGATTTCTAAAATGGCGTAGATGAATACCCAAATAACCCAAACATGGCGGCTAGTCAAAAAAGTGCTTCGATTCGAGCTATAGTGTATGCAACAGTAAAGGGCTTGTCCATTGAGATTAAGGCGTTTATGAGGAATATTCTGGTTTTTTTTTTCGCATTAGATGTGACACTTCTAGTCTGCGGGAAGCCACATGTAGCGTAGATGGGTGTTTATGCATAGGTAAGACGGTGTCAACCTACATTCACGTAACAAACTGCATTTTCTCTGGTGAAAACAAAATAGGTTAACCGATTTGGTTTTAGTGTCACATGCCTTCGCCTAGTTATACAAACTAACTCTAATTAATCCTTTGTTAGTTAGGATGGGATACATTAAGCCTCGTGTTTATGTTTACAGTCTGCCAAGGTTTATTTTACGACTGTTGACCCTCACCGAACCTATTTACGTACGATACCATGAATAAACATAAAATATCTGATGAAATTAATTCAATAAAGTTGTTTACTTAGCTTTTGATTAAATTAACGCCACCGTTGGTTCAACATCAAAATCATAGTCCACAGCTAGACATAGACCCAAGGCACGCAGTACTATTATTTATTCTGTGCCCAAGACGAGTCACTCAGGCTTTCTTCAGCTGTTGGGCATTTTCCTACTGCCACGACACGACACGATATTATCGTGAGGTCGGGCGACACGATATCGTGATGATCCCGGTATGTAACAAGATCGTAATCAACAGATAGTCATGCGCAGCAATCTTAAATAGTCGCCTTGCGTCAGCAAAAGCTTAATACATCACCGCGCAAATCCAAAAGTGGGATGGTGTACCTTCGAGTGTAACAAGTTATGCCGACGATGATTGTCGTGCCTTTGGCGCGCACGATAATAATTGTCAGCGACGATATTGTTGACGACAACGATACAGTGTGAAAGCGTTTAGTAGTAATAGTAAGTGTATGAAACTAGCAGTCCAACGATATCGTGTAGGTTTTGTGTTGTGGCAGTGGGAAAGCGCCCTTTCGCGCTTCCAGCCACTACTTACCAGATGTTAGCAAGCTGAAGTAGCAGCGAGCTGGGCATATCTTTCGCAGAACCAATAATCGTTAAGGTAGACATGCCCTAGAGTAAATACTGTTTTATTCCGGTACGGGGTCGTGGTCCAACTACTTTGTCCAACTACATACGGGCCTTCACTAGGGGTAGTGTTTCAATATTTTTTTTAGTTGGACCACAGAACTATGTTAAAGTCCCGTGGTTCAATTAACGAAAAAAAACATTGAGGAACCTAAACTGCATCATAGGTATATTAAAGGAGGTCTTTTTATATTTCTTTTTAATGTTTTTTTTTAAATATTTTTTTAAGGTCATCGGTTTTTTTTACTTATTCTCTCTCCGTCTCTATTACTCTCTCTCTATAATAAGTAAGTAACTTTTTATAAATATACGGCTAAGAGTTTGACCACTAATCAACTGATGTAACTCGTCTAGCTCGAGCTAATATTTTAACTCTTATCTGCGCCTGACAAATATACTTCATATACATAATTATAACGACCAAAAATCCATAGCTCGGACAAAATTGACTTTACCCTTATGCTAGGGCTTCACCTGCATGTAATTCCATTATTTAGCGCGGTATTTTATACAGTACGCAGATATGGCCGGGTATTAGCACGCTAAAAGGCTAGTAGCATTATTAACGTCGTTAGACGTTAGCCAATATTTAAAGTCAAATGATAGTGTGGCCACCCATGTAGCGCATTGTTTAATACATCATTTATTACACGTTAATTATTTCGATAACTGGACTTAAAGCGTCACGCAGGTGAAGCCCTAGCATAAGGGTATCCCTAAATAGTATGAAAAGCATAAACAAAACAATTTATGTTATGCACAATCAATTATGGCTTAATACGTTAATTTATGCGCCTTTCCAGTTTTAACCCTAAACGCGAAACATCAAATTATAAGAACCCGAAATTGAAATTCTTTAGGTGTTTACCCTTCACGCTTTTACTAAAGGTAGAGCGGTACTTACAAAAATTTATTGATTGTAGATTAAAATTTTACTCGAGACAAATTCCAGACAATGTTACGACGAAATGTTGCGCTACAAGAAATCGTCGGAGTTTGCTGGTTGTTTGTCGGCACAATTTGGACAAAAGAATTTCTACTTTAATTTAAAAAGTTAGATAAAAGAGTTTAAAACTCGACTCGCCTTCTTTGCAAGTTGAGTAAATAAACACGTTTTAGAGATTTGTTTTTTCAGTGTCACCGATAATTTAAATGAAAATAACTAAGTGCTCTATGGTGGAATTGTACTCTAGATCTAGAGTAACTTGGCAGACTAATTACTATTCTAAAGTAAAAAATCTAATGTTCAGTATCTTACGGGTTTTTCCGATAGACTCATTTCTGAGCAAATTCTTGTTTTAGACCAGGGGCCGTACCATGAACTCTTATTGCAGGACCGAATAGGTTCAACTGCCGACGCTGCGCGACCACAACCCGTATTGCAGGGCGATTCATAGTCGCGCAGCGTTGGCAGCTAAGCCTATTCGGTCCCACAATAGGAATTCATGGTACGGTCCCAGGTTTCTATCTACTTATTATCTTTACGTAATTTCTGGTTTATTAACGTTTAGCCGCTCCATGAACTGTCATCTGTTAAGCTGTCTTCAAACACCTAGCCTATGTACGATAAATACACGATTATTTATCGGCGTAAATATATTTCGTTTCGACATTTATTTGTCTTAAATTTCCCCAAATCCTGACAAATGTTTATTGCGTAAGTACCTAGTACATTGATAAACACTCATGTGATAATAAAACTGTATGAAATTATATTAGGTATGACGTACGGATTGGTTAGCACAGCAGGAAAAGTCGAGAGAGCCTTTACCCAGCTAGAAGACTTTAAAAGTTGAAAATAACCACAACCACATGAAGTCCAGTTCTTACACAACCTACATACAATAAATTGTTGGCGTTGGTTTGTACTCGTACTGCCACTATACTTAATGTACGCAGCCAGTCAGATAGGCGTAAACGGAAGAGCTGGCAATAAAGCGAAGAGTATAGCTTTTGCCGAGAGCCTTACGTAAATAATCAAAGGCCTAACACGGTACAAAAATATACTTGACAGTAAAAATTTGTGTTGTTCCATATTCAACCTTAGACGTCTTATCCTCGAAAATCGAATCTCATCCCTAACTTGAAGAGAACCTGTTCTCAGCTCTACGTATTACTTTATTGCCAATTAATTACTCACCCAAGGGAATGTATATATAAATAAATAAAAAATAATAATAATATATAATTTTAAAATGTCAACTGAAATTTGTTCTTTACTCATCCATAAGCTATTTTTGAAACGTCTCTTATCATCATTAAGTTTTTTTTTGAGCTAAGGTACCGTCTACCCCTGAACAATTGATAATTGCAATGATACCTAGAACTTTTCGTAATAAAAAAAACAGGGCATGACTGCATTTGACGCTCATTACATAAAAACTTTCGATACCGCTTCTCATTACGTAGCTAAAATAATTATTTTTATAATTTTAGCTAGTTTTTAGTGCTAGCTAAAATACCCATAAACAAACCGGAACACAGTAATTTTAACAAACTTCGAGTATCTGGTTTACACAGTATTAGGTACATAACCGATGGGAAAGAAAAGTTCTTGGGTAGCGACCGCGAACCGGATGACGCAGAGGTGTGGAGTAGGTGGACGGACGGCATTGTAAAAGTCGCAGGTAACCGGTGGATGCAAATAGCAGGTTGTCGTACAGTACGGTTGTCTAAGGGGGAAACCTTCTTTCAGCAGTGGACGTCTCCGGGCAGATGATGACATGTTGACAGAGAGAAGTGTGGTACATATCGTAGCAACATATTCAATTTCAACATTATGATATAATTTATACCAACAATACCTACACCACCCTACAAACCTAAGTTGCCAAGAACAACTCAGCAGCAAAACGATTCCTGAAAATGGAAATGTACCGAAACAAATGTACCTACACCATAAAAACGAATGGCTGATATCGAGGTTTCACTCTGCGCTGTGACATTTTTCTGTATCTATATACGCCGTTTATTGCAGATGTAACGGCGTATCGGGGCGATTCCAATACAAACATCCAGTTCAGCTTGCGCGGAAAATTGGCATCGGATTCGTACACAAATCATGATGATACACACACAGGAAACACGTGCATGAAAACGGCCACTGACATTCAATAAGTCACGGATTTTGTTAACCGAGCGAAGCGAAGATGTCAGTGTACGGAAACAAATCAGCGGCACTTGTGTGTGTGCTTTCCTTGAAAGTAGGGATTTCACTTTTCCGTGGTGTAATTGCTCGATGATAATACGATAATTATTATGATTTATAATAGAATCGACCGGTCTTAATAAATAGACAACTTAGGCATATTCATCATCAGTCAAAAGACGTCCGCTGCTGAACGGAGGCCTCCCTCTTAATAGGAAGGGGTGGCTATAATCCCCACACTTGGCAGGCTTTAGGCTTGGGGATCGTAGAATGCTCACCACTGTTAACCAAGAGAATGCTGCTGCCCGTCTTGCAGTGGTTATGGATGCAGTTTTAGGACATACCCACGTCCCAGGCGTAAGGCATATTATATGTATGTTTTATAAGTTTTTACAGGCATATCAAAAATTGTCTTACTATTAAACATGCGAGCAAATTCAGTCCATGGGATCCAAAGACATAAGAGGCACAAGATTATACTTTCTCAAATGGTCATATAACACATTTTAAGTAAAATGTGTTAAAGTAAAAGTAAGTAGTAATGTGTTTAAGTTTTAGTAAAAGTACCTACCTAATATTTCGCAATATACGAGATGATACTTGTTACTACATTATGTAACATTTATCCGACTACTTTACAGTTATAAAGTTTACCTTCACTTTATGTCGACGTGCTATTTTTTAAAGCATAAAAAAATAGCTTAAGTATTCATCTTTTTTGTGAATAGTGTAGGTAAGACATTTTTGTTTTATTTATACGGGAATACTCACGTTTAATTAAATCGGATACTCCGACTATAATTACCAACCGCAGAGAAACCGCTGTCATCGAGCGCGCGACGCGCAGCGGCCCGCAGTGCTAAGCAGGACGCAGCTGCATGCGCGTCGGGCTCTGTTTTCACTCTTTGAAAAAGGTCACCGGATGTCGAAACTATAGTCGGAGTATCCGGTTTAATTAAACGTGAGTATTTCCGTATAAATAAAACAAAAATGTGTCAAAACCACGTCAGTTTTCATAATAAAAGTGTAGGTGAGCATAGAAAATTAAATATTTCGTTTTAATATTATTTATTCAACCATATTAAAAAATATATAAGTATTCTATCAGCTATCTGGTTTCCATAATACAAGCTTTGCTTAGTATGGGGCTAGATGGCGCTGTGTGTAACAAATTTCCGCCCAATATTTATTATTTTTATTATTATTTATATTTATATTTTGCTATGACTGTGATGCGTGCTTCAAACTAAAACCGTTCGTAAACAAAGCCATTTTCATAGCCAATATCACCATAACGCATTTGGCTTGAAGACAACAATAAGGAAACATGTTACGCGATTGGTTGCCACTAAAACTAAATAGAAAACCTTTATGAAAAGTGGCTATAGTGGGTTCAATGGTTCTTTTATGTGATTTCCGTGGAAATTGCCTCTATAGCCCGCTTTGATTGCATTAGCCTCCTGCGAGCCACTCGCCGGAGCTAAGTGAATGCTCTTTAAGCACAATGTGACTTTTTATTACTTCTACTATTATTGGTTTACTGGATTCCGTTGCGATTGAAGTAGAGTTCGTTAAAGATTTATGGTATCACTGTATAATATCAGGAGACTGTAAACCTATGAATGTCTGGTGAATAGGCTAGATGACTGTTTTTTTTTAATTGTCCTATGAAAATGTGGCCCATAAATATAGCTGATTAATGTTTTTTTTTATTAAATCTGATCAAAAATAAGCATTTTAATATCATGCTAGACAGAGAGGCGAAACAGCAAATCGTGACGTCACTTGTCAGTACGTTTATAAATTCCATTCTGACAAGTAAGGTGTGACGTAATTTTTTGTTTTGTGGGAAGGGACAGAGTTGTCACTAACAAAAACTTTAAACGCTTATATATCAGAACTTTAATCATCATCAGCCCGGAGACGTCCACTGCTGAACGAAGGCGTCCCCCTTAGACCGCCACACTGTACAACAACCTGCCATTTGCATCCACCGGTTGCCCGCGACTTTTACAATGTCGTCGGTCCACCTAGTGGGAGGCTTTCCTACGCTGCATCTTCCGGTTCAGACCTTTTTTCAATAAACATACTATATTTACTTAAATTCATCATCAAAGCTATTGGTTTCAACGATATAGACATCAGTCATCTATTGTAAGTATAGTATAATAAATATTGCCAATGCCAAATGCGAATGCCAGTTTGCAGGAAGTCGGTTGTCATCATAATGTATATAGCTATTTGCACTACTACTGAAAAAGTGGGGGGTGGACACGTGGTTGTCATACAATACCAAAGCTGATGAATTTACACACAAATAAAAAACAATTAAGATCTTCAATTAAGCAAATAATACTCCGTAGCTTGTGAAACATTCTAATGTGGTGGGACCTAATAAGAAACATAATTCTATTTTGATGGTGATAGTGTTTCAAAATAGGATTAAGTATTTAAATTTTGAGAATAGTAAAGATTTAGATATACTTTTTTTAGTTCAAAATGATGAGACCTTACCTAGAGAACGGGATAACCACAGAGATTAGTAAAATTAACTATATAGGTATAACGTATGGTCAAATCTGAAACTGTCTAGAGTTTATTTGACAACTAGAACGATTTGAAAAACATGATTAAGTAATTATAGCCCAACTATAACTTATCTCTACAGATGAGTGACGGAGCTACCATTGTAATTTATGAACGAAACTGACAGCTGTCTGTTGTTTTTTCAGTTCTATCCTTTTCACCAACAGAAAAAATAAGTTGGTTGAGCTGTGATAACATTTATGAACCTACAACGCGCACATTTCTTGTACACGATGTATTAAATACTGTAATGCTCAATAGCCCTTACTAATGCCGCGAACACGAATAACATTTGTACGTTTTATAAACATCATTTGCGACATCATTTTTAAAAGCCTTAATCTTCTTGCGTTAGCATAATCCCCTTTTATTTAGCGTGAAATGGAAACACTTTCTGGATAAAGGTTTTTCTTTTTAACGTGACTAGCTGCAAGTAGCTCGCTAAAAGTATCATTTATTCCTTTAGATTTCTTTTACAAAACGCATCAGAAAGAAGTCTGTCTACTCGTAAACGCTTGAGAAAATAAATTGGTTCCATTCAAGTGATGATGGAAATTTAGTGACGGGACAACTATTTGTTTTCTTTAATGTCTTTGTCCCTGCGCTGTCAGGGTAAACTGTAAACGTTTTAATCCAAAACAGAAAGAAATAAATGACTGTGGCGAAATAGTGTTTTACTAATGATTACGGAGAAGGAAAACGGGCTGATACTACCTATTCCTAAGTTACTTAGATAAGACTGACGTCGAGTCTATTTAAATTAAAAATAACATAAATATGTTTCTTTCTTTAATAGAAATTACGTTAATAACTAATTAGTTATGCATCTTAGACTGCATCTACGTTTAACATCAGACGCGATGGCAGCAGATTACTTAATACTAATACTTGTAGCCCCATAAGGATTTGGTACTAAATATTTAATTTTTGTGTTATTTATACGGGAAACTTGCGTTTATACTCTGAATTTAGTTTCGATCACACCCAGTGACACCCAGTCACTCCTTTTTCAAGGAGTGAAAGCAGAGACCAACGCGTGTGCGGCTGCGTCCTGGGGCCTCATTTTTGAATCGTACGTAAGAGTAGCGCATGCGGAAGGAGCCGACCTTCGAACGATATTGTTTGGAATAAGGTTTAATATCGTTTAAAAGTCGGCTCCTTTCGCATGCGCTACTTTGCGTACGATTCAAAAATGAGGCTCCTGGTTCGCTTCGAAGCGAAATCGGCGTGGGATCAAAACTATTGTCGAAGTACCCGCCTTAATTAAACGTGAGTAATCCCGTTTAATTGTCAAAACCACATCAGTTTTCATAGCAACGCGTATGCTGTGGTTACTTAATAATTATTTAATTACTTTAAGAACTTGTCCAATAATATGAAAAAAAAAAATATACGTGAATAATATATTTCCCACAACGACCATTATAACGACCCAGACACAGAACAAACATAATATTATGTGTATATGAGTCTATGATACTTGATGAATAAATGATTATTATTATTAAACGTCTTTGTTCGTCACATAAATATTTATCCTGGTTGGGAATCGAACCCACGCGCTACAGCTTTCAAAGCAGACATACAACCAACTGAGCTATAAGACAGTCAAACATATTTTTAACTGTAAGAGATAGTAAGGCGAAGGCTCTATATTTATGTGTTTGCAGCAATTATATGACTGACTTTTTTACTAATGTTTCCCCGTGGACTCACTGCGATGACCTACTGGTGGGACTACGGGGTTTTTTGTTACCTTTCGATCCACCACGCTAGAGATGCTAGGTTCAATAAGAAGAACCAGTAAAAAATAAACCCATTTACAAATAATGGGTTAGGTTTGTTCTAGAGGTAAACAGTGATACATCACTTACAGTGTTAATGTACTTAGTAGACATAAGTTCGCGATAGCCAGGATATCGCAAGCTTGATATATTATCACCCGCTTTCGATACCTTAGCTGATTGATCACCTCGCGTGTAACAGGTTTATACTTCTATTTCGCTGTAATAGGTATTACGTAGTATGTGATAGCGGGCTTCCTCACCTTTGATCAATTTTAGTTAATGAGTATTGCGTCAATTTATGTCGATGGCCAAAAGCCAGGCCCATTTTGAAGCACCACATTATGTAGGGCTATCAAGAATAACGTAGCCTATAGCAACGCATGAATAAATTAGATGTATAGAGGTCCGTTGGAAGAGTGTTTATAGGAATAGGTAGTATTTTGTGGCAATAAATGCGTCCTGCTTAGCACCCAAGCGAAGCAGGACGCAGCTGCACGCGCGTCGGGCTCTGTTTTCACTCTTTGAAAAAGGTCACCGGATGTGATCGAAACTATAGTCGGAGTATCCGATTTAATTAAACGTTCCCGTATAAATAAAACAAAAATGTGTCAAAACCACGTCAGTAGCACCCAAGCAAAGCAGGACGCAGCTGCACGCGCGTCGGGCTCTGTTTTCACTATTTGAAAAAGGTCACTGGATGTGATCGAAACTATAGTCGGAGTATCAGATTTAATTAAACGTGGGTATTCCCGTATAAATAATACAAAAATGTGTCATAACCACGTCAGTTGATTGAAATTGATTGATTGTATAATAAAGCAATAAATATATCCGATATATTTTCCAATCAAGTCTGCTAGATAAAAAATGACTTACTTACTTTTTATATTGCTTCTTCGATTGCTTCTGACTTGACTGAGTAGCACCCTCGTAGAGTTGACGTAATTTTCATATGAATGAAAAGCAAAGTAATTTGATTTCCCGGGTGTATATCGCCTGTCGCGGCGAACAGTACCAAAACCTAAAAACTGATGTTTTATTACTTATCATGACATTCGTATTATGAATATTAGATTATCAAAGTTATTATAATAAACTTAATTATTATCAAGCTTTACCAATTAAAATCGATATTATATGCAATGTGTAACAAAAAATGTGTACTCATCATTATGAACAGCTTTTACTATGGGGTCAACCTTGAAATCTCGTTATAAAATCAGCTGTTCAATACATTTTGTCCAAGGTCAATGAACTTTTTGTATGGAACAGCTGATTTTATTTTCGGGATATCAGGGTAGACCCCATAGTAAAAGTTGTTCATAATGATGAGTACATACATGCTCTTCCGTATTGTTGAACCTTTTTGTTACACATTGTATATATTTAGCAAATAAACGTGATCAAAAAAGTTGCAAATTCGATACTGCAAATTCGATACTGATCTCAAATATTTATTGTCAAAAAATGTAATGAAATTGAGTCTAAGCTGCCTCATTCAATATTGTATTTTTTTTTTATTAATTTAAAATTATAAATTCATAACTGGGATAAGATAAAGATATATTTAGTTTCAATAAAATTGAGTAGGAACATGCTTTTGGTGACATTATATTATACTTACACTTAATGTTATGTCTAAAAGACGAACAAATAATACGCTTTACAAAAAAACCACCGACTTCTATTCCGGCTACCTGGATGACATCTTCATATTTTCCAGTTATAATTCTAGTAATTTTGATTTAAAACCCAAACTACTAAACCGAATTCGATAAAATTTATATGGGACCACCTCTGGCGTATCCCCAAACAACTAGTCAAACATAGAATCTCCTCCTTTTTTGAAGTCGGTTAATGAGAAACATGTCGCTGTCGTATCATCATAAAAGTATAACAACTGAATGACAAACATCTACAATACGTAAAAACTTGAAACCAAAAAAACAAACCAAAGACAATAACAAAACAAAAATATACAAAAAATAAACAACACAAAAACATGGACAAATAAAATTTTACATAATTTTTATACAGCCATCATCTTTCTTTTACTTCTAAAATACCTACATTGTTACAACTAAAATGAAATATAAACTGCTCTCCTGTAAAGTATGCGATTTGCAGTTTCAACACTTTTCATTGCGGCAGTCGATACCTAAAACGGAGCAGAAGCCTGCTCCATTTATTTAAACAAATTGGTGGTTTAATTTAACACCATTTCCTCTCATCGATCACCGGCAGTGTTACGATCCAATCAGCTACGAATCATTAACTTTTCATTGTGACGAAACAACAGGTAAAAAAATATATTATTTAAATTTACTTGGACGAGGGAAAAGCAGGCAGAACGCTGTCAGCATTGCCTGGTATGTTTGGCCAAAAAACATTACTAGTATCGAAATTAATGTGTATATTTTCGAGATCTCTAAATGATGACGATGATTATTATAACATTGTATTAGGTACTTACGTATCAATATTTGACCTGTTGAATATTTGCCAGTGATGACATATGGAACTGAAACGTGGTCTTTAACTGCTGGCCTTTTGGAGAAACTTAGAGTCACGCAACGGGCAATGGAGAGAGCTATGCTCGGAGTTACTTTGCGCGATAGAATCCGGAACGAAGATATTCGCCAAAGAACCAAAATTACCGACATAGCTCGCAAGGTTTGCAACTTGAAGTGGCAATGGGCAGGCCACATCGCTCGAAGAACTGACAACCGATGGGGAAGAATGGTTCTTGAGTGGCGACCGCGAACCGGAAGACGCAGCGTAGGAAGGCCTCCCACTAGGTGAACCGACGACATTGTAAAAGTCGCGGGCAACCGGTGGATGCAAATGGCAGGTTGTCGTACAGTGTGGCGGTCTAAGGGAGAGGCCTTCGTTCAGCAGTGGACGTCTCCGGGCTGATGATGATGATGATGAGGTATCAATATTTTCATATCGTCCATAGAATTTCTTATCAAGTCGCCTAAGCCTGGTATTAGAGTTCACTGACAAGTCGTTTTCTTTTATGTGTTCAGCAGTTATCCGATCGTTTCCGAAGGCACTTCCAGACGCCAATATTAAACTGAGCCTCTCACTAGTGCAGATTGATATCGATGAATGGCAACAATTGTTCCTGGGATACAATGGTCGGGCAAACTATTGTTAACAGTACCTACCGCTTCTCCAAAACCGACCTTGGAGAAACAGTAGGTTTCATAACAACATTTTCACTATGAATTTTAATTATTGTATTGTACAGTTTGTTAGGGTAATTTTTCTCTACTTTTCATATAGATTTCAAAGAATGGCAATTGTTTACGGAGCTTAAATTAAAACGTAGAACATTTTACTGAGCAATTTCAGTCGTAATTGTCTATTTGCATTGCTTCAAAGCGTAAATTGTTTGTTGCAGAAGAGACGATGGAAAATGAGAGAGAAGCCGAACAATGACAGCATGTCCCCGCCGCGAGCGATGACCCAGAAGGGCGGCGGGCGTCGCGCGGGACCCGCGGCGGGACCCGCCCCACACGCGCCTCCCGACACACCGATGCCCTATATTATAGAAAAAATCACGCTTATTAGGCTATGTCTACAATACCTAGGAATATACCACGCGTCGGTCCCGGGGGCGCGAGCGAACTTTTTTTCAAAGCGTCCTCTAGTAAAATTAAAAACCGTGTACAGTGTTGTTAGCTTTCGAACTAGGACATTGTGTTGTGATGTTAAATCGTTGTTAGTGAAGACTATAGTGCAATTATTGGTTGTTGGGAAGGGGGCGTGTCGGGGGGCGAGTGGGAAACGTGCGCGAGCGCTGCTGTTGCTGTGGCTGAGCGGATGCGGGTACAGCGAGGGCCGGCGGGACACGGATCTGCATATTGGTGGGATATTCCCGATGGAAGGCGAGGGCGGCTGGCAGGGTGGGCAGGCGTGCATGCCCGCCGCGGAACTTGCGCTCGCAGACGTCAACAACAGGACTGATCTCTTGTCCGGATTCAAGTTAATGCTTCATAGTAATGACAGCAAGGTATGTTGAATGAATCAGAACTATATTTGGTTTAAGAACTTAGCTGTTAGGCTAGGCGAGGATCTCTGTTTCTACCTACAGAGGAAATGTTGCCGATACCTTTTTTTATCAGATAGGTACCTACAAGAAATATGTACGAAATAACATTTGATGACATTTAAAAAACAGTTTATTATTTTAATTTTTCACCGAAATATAACGTTTCTGCTTAGCTTTCCTGGCTTCAAATAGCAATTTGTGTGTTATTGACCGAGCTAAGAGTAGGTTGATCGTCAGTAATCATAAAATTTAATAATATGTTTGACCATACAAATATTTTAATTTGAATACTCCTAAAATCAATTCAGGGATTGGAAGTACAAGACGGTCGCGTTACGCGTTCGCGAGCTAATTTCACCAATCTTGAGAAGTATCTTATCCTGTGTAGGTACACACATAATTGAATTCTCAGTATATTATATTTTTCTTTGACATACAGAAACAAAATCTATTTGTGTAATATTACAAAAATATTTAGACATGGGCTTATTCCTTGGAGGATTCAGCTCTCTTATTCCAAAGCTTTAGAACTCTTTTAAAGGTCACCAACGTTTTCTCTGAATAACAATATTCCGTTTTCCTTTCCCTCAAATAATAATTTAGATAAATATATTATTTATCTATCTATCTATATATATAAAAATCCAATGATGTTCGTTTATCTTGCTAAAACTCGAGAACGGCTGGGCCGATTTAGCTGATTTTGGTTTTGAAGTGTTTGTCGTAGTCCACGGAATGTTTAAACGGCTGGACCAATTTTGATGAAATGTTGTGTTCACGGAGCGGATTAGAGTAGCGAAGCCGAATAGCGAGCTCTGCACGTACGAAGTAGCGGGTATCAGCTAGTATTTTATATTTTCCTACCTACTTGGTTCTGTGTAAACGAAATATCATGATATTTAGTTTACAATAAGCAAGACAATGGTGTCGATTCGGCGGCTTACCGTCTTGCCTATACTTTCTCTAATTTTAATTTAGACTGTCAAACGCCACTTTGCTATTCAAACATGACATCTCTAACTAAAATTTAGACACGATACGTTTAAATTACTCAACTTAGCTTACTAGCCCTTAAAGTCATTCGGCCACACATTTTAGAGAAGTTTGTGTCTAAAATGTAAAACGACATTTTTCTAAAAAGGCGGCACCTAAAAGATGGCGAATAAAATTAGAGTTCTATCAGAGCAGTTCTAAATTAGGTACAACGTAAATACCGAATAGCTTTTGTGACACCTTGCGCCTAAACTAAAATTTTAAAGTGAGCTAAACTAAGAGTTCTCTAAAATCACCGAATCGACACCACTAATAGTATCGAGCTCCTGGTAACTATAGTATACCGGCTGTTAGTTTGAAAACCGTTATCTTTCTAGGATATCATTGTACTCATCATTATGAACAACTTTTACTATGGGCCCAACTCTGAAATCACGAAAAAAAAACAGCTGTTCCATACAAAAAGGTTCATCGTTCTTGGACAAAATGTATGGAACAGCTGTTTTTTTTCGTGATTTCAGGTTTGGGCCTGTAGTAAAAGTTGTTCATAATGATGAGTACAATGATATCCTAGAAAGATAACGGTGTTCAAACTAACACCCGGTATAAGAATCGGAGTGTGATTTGTGATGACGGGTACTCTATTTCCCAAATACTTTACGGGTTTTGTATAAACGAGTAAAGCCTCAGAGTGCTGCGCTGGTGGCGTGATCTAAATTCCAGTTGAAGCGTCATAATTTCATTTTGGATTAACTAAAAACGTCAAACCAATTAAAAATTCCAATTAAATTAACGTCCATACCGTGTCTTTGCCCGCGTGAGTGACAAGTACTCGGCTAATCCATTAAGTTAAAACCAGCGCAGCTGACTGCGGCCCTTGACTGGTAATTAGCAAAAAGGGCCCGTTCGTAACCACCGCCATTTTAAGCACTTTTCAGTTATTTTCATTATGATAAGTGGGTGTAATTTTTGTTTTGAAATCATAACTGACATTTTATTAGGAGAAATGGTTCCATATTCAATCATAGTAATTAAGTTACATCCCAATCGTCACCATCGCGAGTTAATCCTGGACCTGATTAGCACAGTACAGATAGCATAGTAAGAAAGAGGCCTGTACTGAGCAGTGGGATAAAGAAGGCTGTGGATGATGATGATGTTTAAATACCAATTTAAATGCTGTTCTATCGTCAGAGACTCGAAACTGAGAGATCACAGCCCAAACTGCAGTGTCAGTGTTTTCACGTCATATATTATACATAGGCCTCCGACTATCTGATACAGATAAGCAACGTACTTAATGCTAGTCTTAATATATTTGAAATGTTTCAATAAATTCAAAAAAAACCCGAACCGGTTACAAATATTTTATCAAAGGATGGCTGGCAACACCGGCCGTTTAACACCGACGATGTCGGCCGACAGAGCCGCTCATAAATCCAAATGAACTAAAATCATAGGCTCATGATATTGCAACCGAGAGGGTGAGTCTGACGTTGGATTCAATTATCGGCTATAAATGGCCCACGGTAGGAATTTTATTCGATAGAATTCACCCACCGTTCAAGGTGATCCCACTTTATCGATTCTCACCTATTCACGGACAAATTGACGATTCCAATCACTTTTTTTTATTGATAACGCCGCGATTACTGAAGGAAATTGTGAAAGGGAGCTGATGTCGTAATGGAGGAAGAATTTATTGAGGATAGCCTGACAAAGCCTTTATAATAATAGCGGTGTTAGGTGAAGCAGGATTATCGAGGTCGAATGTTACAGTAACGACGATTAATTTTATTAACAAAATGCCAAGATGTCCTTTTGTAATACTCGTATACTGAGTACTGAGCCATGTCCGCATTTTTGTGTTTTTTTTTTCTTTCATTAATATATTGAAGATACGTAGAGCGTAGAGCTGTCTAACTGAATGTCAGTTACACAGATTTTATTTGCCTTATTTTCACAATAGCTTTGTTGCACTCTGTTCTGCGACTTATGACTGTGGTTTATTTGATAGAGTCACTTCCACAGAAAAGCGAAAGCCCTACTTCTTAAGTAGAATGGCTGTCAAAACAATGTTGCAAAGCAATTTTATGGAAAACCGTTGTCGCCAGTTTTACACATAATTGTATAGAAACTACGACGAAAAAGTGCCTATCATTGTTCGTGCATTTGAAGTAAAACGCTCGAAATGCCATTTTGAGATAGATTAGAAATTGATCTAATTACGATGCAATGTGGTCTATTTAAATTGTCTTTTTGAGTATTCTCAGTTTTAAAACATGTATATTGGTAGAACGCATTTACACTTAATGCCGGCTAGCGGGGCTCGTCACATTTCCGTTCTATTCACTTCTCTCTTCAGTGGTCACTTCCATAAAATACACCTATTTCGCAAATACACAAAATAGCTAGAAATTAGTGGAATCTCTTTGTTTGCTCGCGTTGAGTGCGTAGGTATATGAGTGAATTGGTAGTTTGTTTGTGTGTCCTATTTTGCTCAAAATCATCTAATTCATAAAACTTCAAACGGTTGTTGTGAAACTCGCATCGCTACATCAGGCAAAAGGCAAACGCAAACCTATATTTCCAATAACAGAAAACTTTTTTCTTTTAACCCAGGACCATCATACGAGTAGGTATATCATCAACACCAGCCCACCTTAGTCCTTTGCTGGACATAAACCTCTCCCAATGCACGCCACTCAGCCCAATTATCGGCTTTTCGCTTTCAGTCATTGCCCACTGCTTTGGGTAGATATAACGATGAATATACATAATTAGGATGAATTTTGAATATTTTTATGGCTTTGCGTACAATTTTTTCATTTTGATATTATAATTTCTAAAGGTCACGTTCTCTACGGTTCTTATTACCAGTCCAAGTTTATATATACCTATATATACATATATATTTTTTAATTATGTTATTACAGCAATTGTGTTTAGACGAAGCTCCTATACAGCTGATTCACTATGACTATGTACTAGATTTCATTCGTAATAATAACTACCCTCATACTGTTGTCGTTTTGTAAAGGAGATAAAATATTATACTTAATACCCACAAAATAGTTTGTTAGTAAATTGTTATTCCTTTTTATGTTTTGGTGAAAGTCCATTATAGAAACATTCAAGATATTTTATTATTAGTAAAATGGTTGTGAATGTAACTTTATGATAATCAATATTATTCTATTCTATTCTATTCATGCTTGAAAGGCACACCAAATTAATAATTTAGGTAGTCGTCGTCGTCGTCAGCCATAAAAAGTCCACTGCTGGACGAAGGCCTCCCCCTTTATAGGGGGGTGTTGCCATAATCCCCACGCATTTAGGTAGTACTTACGCAATAAAAGCTAGCAAACACTAGTGAAATAAGATTATAATGTGAAACCAGTGGCAATTTACGTATTGTAAGTAATTTACATTCCTACAAGAAAAAGGAAAAAGTTGTATATTGGCATACAATAAAATTATCCTGTGATACAGTACTAACGTAGATACTAGAGCCAACAAAGTCAGAAGTTAGTATATGAGTTTTAAATGGAAATAAGGTTTGGTCTAGATCTCTCGAAAAATATGTAGGTGCGTAAACAGTAATATAAAATGTATATATTTTTTTTGTATTAAGAATACAATATGTACATTTTTTCTACATTCGTTTTCATATATTTTCAATTTTCGAACAAACACGATAGTTTTTGTGTTAGCTCTACTGAAAAATAAAAGCGTTCAACTATTATTATCGATTGACACCTTTTTGTTATTGTGTTTTATACGTATTTTTTTAATTCTATGTATAAGCACAAACTTTAATTGCTCGATTCTCCTCGAGGTCAGAATATTTCTAAGAATTACTCATTGTATAAAACAATGCAGGAAGCACCGGAGAAACAATTTCAAAGCCATTTTAATGTACTTGTACTGGAGTAGCGTTTGGAATAATAATCAATGTTTATTGGTGTGAAAAATTCTCAAGACTTCTACGCCAATTCAATTTAGTACCATATTTAGTACTATTTGGTATAATAATTGCTATCTTAATCATTATTTCAACTCATAAGGGCCCACTGTAAGCATATGCCTTTTGCATAGACATTTTTTTTGTAGTAATAGGACTCTACTGCAGAGTCCGCCTGGAGAAGTACCACACCTTTGCCAGTTATTCAACCGCTAAGCAGTAGTGTGCAAGCATTACTGTGTTCCTGTTTGATGGGCAATGGTACCAGAGAAATTACTGGGTATGAAGAGATTTAACATCTAATATCTCAGGGTGATGAGTGCAGTGCAGTGTGGTGCAGGATTGTGTTCGCAACTTCACAATTCTGGCACTGCTACTGTTACTGGCAGGCGTGACGCTTAACACCAGGCGCACGTCTTGCTCGTCTCGTCACTTGATTGTGTAAAAAAGGCCTCCCTTCATGTACGCCAGTCTTCCCGGTCCTTTACTAATCTTATCCAGATTCAACTCGCGATTTTTACACTACCGTCAACCCAACGAGCTTGTGATAGCGACGCTTCGTTTACCGGTACGCGGCCACAAATCCGTCAATTACGCTAATCAAAATAATACGCTTTAAAAAAAAATACAACCGACTTCAATTTCGACTACCTGGATGTCATCTTCATATTTTCCAGATATTTTGATTTATTCCAGTAATCTATCTATACTACATATAATAACTACATACTGTAACGAGGCGATTACTGTACATTGAAGATATATTTAAAAAATCTACTTTTTTAGGAGTGTATGACAACAGAACCTAAAAATACAGTTTTTAATTTTTTTGTCTGTCTGTCTGTCCGGAATAAACTCAGGAACTACGGCACGAATTTGAATGCAGTTTCTTGAAATATGATCTATGAAGTCCGGCGCTTCACATAGGCTATGTTTTATCAAAATCGGCGACTTTACAATGAGCTTATACGGAGTTATGAAAACAACACGACAAGACATTTTTCACCACATTATATCATTTTTCCACACTCTTGCATGTAATTCAACACTCAATGAATAATACACCACCATTTTTAATCATTAATTCGCGAAAAACACAAGTTTAAGAAAATAATAGAATGCAACGACATGATTTTTCCGTGTTTCCGCCAAAAAACCTCATTTGCTTTGCTTGTAACCTTCTTGTAACTTATTGTCTTCACATTGTTTAAATGTATTTAAACAATTCACATTCATTCACATTGCATAAATACATTTATTTACAGGATAACATGTATATATATATATATATATATAATATACTAGATATTTAAAATTAAATCTCAATGCGAAAACATTATTCGTCAAAAATTCCCCCCCGTAATGCACCCTGCCCAAACGTGCCCATTATAGCGGCGGCGTTACCGCGCTGGATGGACAGAGAAATCTGCTGCGTCAAAAACCACCCAGCGCGGGGGTCCCGGCCTTTCTTTTATATATATATATACATTATCCGGATATTAAATGTATTATTTATACAATGTGATCAGGGTAATTATGCTGGCGCCTATTGTTTTAGTCATAAACTTAGCATTGCCATTTATCGTTTGTCTGTTGTCAGGATTTGGCTACTTTACGCTCCAATCAACGGGTTTTTACATGACTGCGCAAAAAAATAACTGTACCTAATGTTTTCAGGGTTAATGTACCTATGTATGTAATTATTTGAGTTTCTTTATTCCCTCAGAAATCCCAAATGCCTAAATAGATTTGGATGTATGATGTATGGCATCGTTAGAATCCTTCCATCATCACAAATGACACTGGCTATAAATATAAAAATAAAAACAATGCGTCTGCATGGCGCCATTTTCAAATGTGTTTCTTTTTTGTTATTTTATAAATGAGATTTCTTGTATAATAGATAAGATGTTTTGATACACAAGCTCAAGTGTAGTATTATGATTGACAGTGCGAGCCGGGCCTGGGAGCGAGTGTGATGTACAACCTGCTGTACAACCCGCCACAGAAACTGCTCCTGCTGGCTGGGTGCTCTACCGTCTGTACCACGGTCGCAGAGGCTGCCAAGATGTGGAACCTTATGGTTGTAAGTAATCTTCTATCTTCTAATACTATAAGAATCAAAGTCCTTACTTACTGACTGACAGACAACGCACAGTCTTAACCGCTAAACATGTAGGTAACCCCAGCGACAATGATAAGATGAATGGACGGGAAATAAGCGCACAGATTTTGAAGACTATATTTTAAGCGCCGGCTCTCCTCTCGCTTAAGTCATACTCTTCCTTTGTGACATGCGAGCCGTACGATACGACAATACAAACTTCTAATACATGTACATTATGTTCTCGTTTTGTCATGCAGTAATTAGATTCGCTATATCTATTTTCCGGCAAATGTAATATGCATACTTTTAGCTAGGTATGCTTGATCGTGTGGTCTTGTTAATTTTGATCGATTTACAAACGCTGGGCCCGTCCATTCCATTATCACCGTCGCTGGGTAAAGTACAAACTGAAACATAGAGCATCTTAAAAATTATGGGTAGTCATATATTTAATAGAGTTCGTATCTACTATCGAAACGTACCGTGTGAATTCGTACGTACCTACCACCATACCGTACTTGACACGTGCCACGTAACTTAGGAAGGAGTAACTTCAACCACCAACTTCGACCTCTTATATAGAGCGCCCTTGGTTGAAGTCAGACAACCCTACATAAACACGTAGCACAAGCCTCGGACCCATAAAATACCTATCAAATTTTGATTCCACCATTAAAGTAAAACCAGATTGATACTTCAAGGCAAGGCACGCGGTTTCTCTGTCTCTGTAGACGACATAGGCTTGGATCATTGCCAGAACGTTCTGTCGCGAATGTTCTTGTAACTTGGGATTCTTCCTCTAATGTTTTTCCGTTTTGAATTAATCTGAGACAAGTGTGGTGATTACAAACATGTGGTTTGAAGAAATCGGAGGCACTATACAGGGTTACTTGTAACTTGAAGTATTCCCGGCCGGATCAGAGTGAGGGGCTAATCAAACAGTAAATAAATTATAAAAAAAAAGGGGAAAATAATTTAAAAAGTGAATGTGATAAGCGTGACAATATTTTTTTTGTTTTTTTTTTTGTACATTTTTTCGATTAATGCCAAAAAACTTTAATATTTTTTTCTTTAAAACCCCTACAACAAAAATAGTTTAATTTTAAATATCTCGAAAACTATTAACTTTCGCCCATACATTGGAGGGCTTAAATTTGATGTATGTTAGCCAGAGAGGCTGGTTCTGGCGGGAATACGTCGAGTTACCACTAACCCTGTATATTGGAAACGCTACTACAAATGATCATTGGACAATGCTCGCTATTCTCGAAGTTTTGTTTTTTTTAATACAATGTGTAACAAAAAGGTTCAACAATACTTCAGTATTAAGGCTATGTTTGTACTCATCATCATGAACAACTTCTACTATGGGTCGTCATCAGCCACATAACGTCCACTGCTGGACGAAGGCCTCCCCCTTTATAGAGGGGTGTTGCCATAATCCCCACGCTTGGCAGGCGACTTGGGAGTCGCAGAATGGTCACCACCTTTAACCAAGAGGACGCTGCTGCCCGTCCTTCGGTGGGTCTGGTTGCAGTTTAAGGACATACCCAGGTCCAGGTCTACTATGGGTACGACCTTGAAATCGCGAAAAAAAAATCGGCTACTCCATACAAAAAGTTCATATTGGACAAAATGTAAGGAACAGCTCATATTTTTTTCGTGATTTCCAGATTGGGTCCATAGTAAAAGTTGTTCATAATGAATTGTACATACATACTTTTCAGTATTGTTGAACCTTTTTGTTACACATTGTATATAATCTGTGCGTAAATCAAAAACCTCTTTTCTTTGAATCTGAAGAAATAAGTAGACGCAGCAGTTTTAATTATTTTGCCCTTGCTCTGCCGATAAAACACTTTGATCAAAGAAAGAGAACAAAAGAAAAGTCAGTTGTTTTTTCTTCTTAACGATTGTGCATGGTTGTACTCGGATTCAACAAAATTATTACAAAATATTCGATCGAATACACATTTAATACAGACTAATGAAAAATATGCATAATGACCACCGTGAATTTGAATTTCAAAGCATTCAACCAGTCGGGCCAGCCCATAAATTTGATATCCTATATAGAGGCGTCCAAAGACTGTGAACTGATTCAGTCCTAGTAAAGCTACTACACGCACAAACTAAGCTTAGCTTTTCATGTATGTATCCAAGCGTATAAATGTACTTTTCACATCACCTGCTCGATGTCCAATTACATATCATGCCACCACAACGCATTATCTCTTAAGGTATATAAAGTTGTATGAAATTCCTTAAGGAACAACGTGATTTTAAATTTGGAACGTCAGTTTCGTGTGGAAACTCTTGGAAAACTCTATAAGTAAAGTAAATACCCATATGGCATTGTAAAGAGGTTTGTTCGAAAATCGAACTGGCCACCATAAGCAGAACTCAAAAAAAAGGTGCGTTTACAAATAATGTGAAACAAAATACGGTGTTTGGTCCTGTGACTGACAGTGAATTTTAATTTATGGAGCCCTGGCTTTTTACTGTTTCGCAGAAGGTGTGAAAAGTAGAGTATGCTCCTCTGGAACAAAGCCTGTCTTCGTCTTAGGCAGCCTTGAACCCTTCGCTTCACTCAGGACTCTATATAACTCTAGACTCCCTCGTTACGCTCAGGGTTCAACATGCCGCCCGCGACTTAAGACTTTGCTTTATTCCCTTAGTGCATAATCTACTATTATTTGTTTAGAGGCATTTAATTTTACAAGCAACTGCCACTGAAAGTCAATCTTACCAATATTATTTAAGTGAAATTTTGTATTGTTGGATGTTTATTTCTCAATCACGCAACAAGGACTTACGGATTTAGACGATATAGGTAGCTTATATCTTGGATTAAATCATTTTACTTTTCATCACATCTATTCAAAAATACCTACTTTATTATTCGCAAACAGGGCAGAAAATACCTCTTTTCTCCCTTGGTAAACAATCTACTATTCTTATCCAACGAATCCATTAACATACTTTCTAATCGCGGGAGATAAGTACTATGGGGTCTGCTAATATTTTCATCAAATTTGCCCGCTTACCGCAGGATAAATTGCGATGTTGGTGATTTACGACTGCATAAATGTGCCCAAGTTGGCCCAAGCGCTGAGTATGATAAACTAAAACTGCGTCCAGAACCACCGGAGGACGGGCAGCAGCGTCCTCGTGGTTTACGGTGGTCAGCATTCTGCGATCCCCAAGCTGCCTGAAAAGCATGGGGATTATGGCAACACCTCCCTATAAAGAGGGAGGCCATGGTCCAGCAGTGGTCGTCTTCTGGCTGATGAGAGAGGGCATTTAATCAACCACAATCGTTCAATAGTCAGCTTTAAACACATAATAAGTAAATGTTTTTGATTGGTTATCGTACAAACCTGCAAACGATCGACAGCTTGGAATATCCTCGGTTTTCACAGCTAACAGGTTTTTTAGGGTAATGAGTTTCGACGTCACTCTTCCCTTTACCAAACCGTTAATGGAGTATAAATAAGGCTATTAGGTAAACGTAATTTGGGCGTGGTAATTACTAAAATAAAATTCTGCTTTCGTGCACTCGCGTTGATTGATTTTGAATTAATACTGACGATTCAATTAGTATAAAAATACTCGTAAGCAACGACGAATGCTGAGCTTTTCAAATAAAATTTCTATGTAAAGCATTGATAGAAAGATGCGTGAGTATCAGTTATTTATCGATATTTCTATTTCAAAATTTCAATAGGTACGATTTATTTCATTTTTTAATCTGTCTTGTATCTTAATTTGTATTTAAACTGTGTTATCAGGATGCCCCCTCCCTATTAAGGGGGAGGCCTTTGTCCAACAGTGGACATCTTCTGGCTGATGATGATGATGATGAGGATCAAGTTGCTGGCGCCACTATATTGGTCAAACACTTAGCATTGCCAAGCATTGTCATCTAGCGTCTTTAAGCTTTTATAATTTGCCTACTAAAAAATATGCTGTCAGAATTCGGCTACTTTTCCATCCATCCAAGGGACCTTTAGATTAGATTTTAATAAATTTGAATCTGTCGAAGCACTTGGATATGATTGGTGCTGAAACGGGAAGATTGGTGGAAGAGTGAGAAGGCTCATGTCCTGCTGTGGGCTGAATGAGATGTTTATATGATGATGATGTGTGTTTTTAAAGTTAGTTTAGGTTCCTACTCTTTTTTAAAGGTACAGGTAATGAGACAAACGAGTAGGTCTCTGATGGTAAGAGATAAAGCCAAAGAGATTCCATAACCATTTCATAACCAGCGATATCCTAGACACTGGTGGTTAGAGGAGTGACTAATGTCACACAACAGTCACACGTAACATAATCTAAGGGCATAAATATTATAACTTGTTATTCACAAAGACCATTATGTAACTCAATATTAGTACACTATTACCTCTTTCTGCTACGCGAAAACACTGTTCACAAAATTGTGTTCTCATTTTACTGTTATTTGTCTGTCCCGAGTAACAGTTTAATTAACCTATTATCCGTAAAGCGATATCATTAATATTAGTAAAATAATAAAATAAAATAAAACGTGACGTCATCGTCATTCGTGCTTATTACTTTGAATTATTTGATGGGGTCTCTTTAGCCCTAGCTTCTTTTGCCACTTACAGATATTTTTGCGGTCAAACCGTGTTTCAACCGGTCAAGCCTTGTTCATATTATGCATTTGCATTCAACCCATTTCATTGCACTAAGATCTTTGTCTTGACCTTGTTCCCGTTTCAATTTAGGTCGGCCGTCCTACCTCTTGTATGCAGCTCTGTTTTTTATTTCACGCCTACACTACACGTGCAGTCCCTTGTGTAACTTCACAGCGATGTTCTCGGTATTTGTTTTCAAATACACAAAACCATTATCCTGGCAGTAGTAATGCCTACGTACTGATTAGGAATTTTAGCGAGTGTTTTATTTGAAACGAGTTTTTACTCGAGTCGTATAGTCCTCTAGGATAGCATAATTTAGAGAGCAGTGAAAGAAATACACCACCAGAAATGGTGGTGTATTTGTGCCAAAGATTGCTTGATTGATTGATTTTACAGACTTTCCGTTCTTTAAATTTTACTTTAGGGCTTTGTTCATATTATGATCGAAGACCTAATCGTCTGTTTAGGCTCGCAAATAATGTGTTGCGGGCCGCAAATACGATGATGTAACCTAAACGATAGAGTATCTTACTGGTTAGTAACCAGCCTTGTATGGCTTGTGATATTGTGTCATTTGTATGCGTCACCTATCACTCTGAGCTAGATTACCAATAAGAAAGATGATGTCACCCTTGCTAGTAGTTGCTAAAAGTTGCATAAAATCGTTTTAAACAATATCATGTGCTCTGGAATAGCTTGACACGACCTTGTCTACGGTCTCGAAACGTGCTACGAGAACGTAGACCGCGTAGCCGTAGCATCCCCAATGCACGCGTTGACCACGTAGACGTAGTAGATGCAAACCGGGTAGCCGTAGCATCCCCAACGCACGCGTTGATCACGTAGACGTAGAAGGCGTAGACCGCGTAGCCGTAGCATCCCCAATACACGCGTTGACCACGTAGAAGTAGTAGACGTAGACCGCGTAGCCGTAGCATCCCCAATGCACGCGTTGACCACCTAGACGTAGTAAACGTAGACCGCGTAGCCGTAGCATCCCCAATGCACGCGTTGACCACGTAGAAGTAGTAGTCGTAGACCGCGTAGCCGTAGCATCCCCAATGCACGCGTTGACCACATAGACGTAGTAGACGTAGACCGCGTAGCCGTAGCATCCCCAATACACGCGTTGACCACGTAGAAGTAGTAGTCGTAGACCGCGTAGCCGTAGCATCCCCAATGCACGCGTTGACCACGTAGAAGTAGTAGTAGTAGACCACGTAGCCGTAGCATCCCCAATGCACGCGTTGACCGCGTAGAAGTAGTAGACGTAGACCGCGTAGCCATAGCATCCCCAATGCACGCGTTGACCACGTAGACGTAGTAGATGTAGACCGGGTAGCCGTAGCATTCCCAATGCATATTGGGCATGCTACGGATACGCGGTCTACGAGTATAATGAGACAACTGACAGCTGCAGCTGTCAGTTTCATATACTCGTAGCTAAGACACCTATCTTTATGAAAATACAGTGCGAATCTTATAGTAGATCTACAGATACTATGCTTTCATAGTACCCTTAGTAGTAGGTATGATTTTTGTTAGTAAACGCTTACTACATTTCGTTTCGTCAAACCAGTAAAACCAGTACTTAAGTTAAAGTAAGTACTAAGTGGTTACCTAGGTGCGTCTAGTGATAACTACTGCAAAACGTAAAACTGTATGGAGCCTGTCAAAATGAAATAATAAAAAGTATCAAAGCTCATACTAATGGTACAATTTTAGCTTAAAAACTCGACCTTGTCAGTTTACTTGGCATTACCACGCCTTGTATTCTTTTCAGCTCTGCTATGGCGCCTCATCACCAGCTCTATCCGACCGCGCCAGATTTCCTACTCTGTTCCGGACCCATCCATCGGCGACTGTACACAACCCCACCAGGATCAAGCTGATGCAGAAATTTGGATGGTCCAGGATAGCTATTTTACAACAAGCTGAAGAAGTTTTTATATCGGTGAGACTATTCATTCTATTTTTTTTTATTAAGGTACACAAAACAGATTACAGTCTTTATAGAAACAAAATTGAATAAAGATAACAGTTACGAACTAAACTGTACTCAAAACAAATAAGTATACACAACATGAACGATAGTAGCTTGATAAAGAAGAAATTATGAATTAATTAAGTAATTAAATAGTTATAAAAAAAATGTGATTACTATTACAAACCGATTATGAAACCACCACCACCACCATCTAAAGTTTAGCTTCTAAACCATCACCACCACCTTCACCACCATTTAAATTATTATTCCGGTATTTTAACTCTTAAAATAAATATCATGATTGTTTAAGCCGGTAATCGCTATCTGTTGAGCATAGGTTTTTAATCATTTTTAGCATAAACTACTTGAAGTTTTTTATTTGTTTAAATGTAGCGCACAAACGTAAAAGTTGAAAAGCATTAAATAAATCTCATTTAATAAAATACTGAAAAATACTACAATAGTACCTACATACCGAGACATACCTACAATTCAGTATCATCAAAACATTCCAAAAATATAAAGTTATAGTCAACTACTGTTAATATCAATGTTTTTTTTTCTATTCTTAGTTGTGTACGGTTTTAATTTGAGTTTAGGTTCACAGTGCTCTATTTACCATATTATATAAGATAGCCTTTAGTCCGTTACTGTACCCTAATAAATAAAATAAATTCCTCGCAACAAACTGCACAAAATAATCATATTTTATCAACAGAGCCACTTTCTGCTATACGTTATCAACAGACTTCGAAAATGTCCTACAAACCTTACTTTTAGGTACAGTTACAAGACAAAACAGTTAAGAAAGTTTACACAAGAAATAGAAGAGTAATTGCGGCTGCGGCGCGGCGGACCGCCCCACCCCATTCCGCCTTGTCTCTTGTGATAAAATGTTCCCGTTTTATGGCTAAACTTGAATGTATTCGGCCGTGCTTCTCCGACTCACTATCACAATAAGTTTCAGTACGGGGTACTCAGAAATGCGATGGGAAGGAAAATACATTTGTCTCGGAGCTCCTATTCATTGTCTGTGTAAACAGCGCTTGTCTTCTTCGAGTGTTATCTTTACATTACAATACGTTTCGATAGCTCAACCTGTGGAGCGAACGCGGCGATAATAGGGCCTCGTATCGTAGTGATTATATCGTGTAGGTACCGTCGTGTCAGCGACTGTTCCCATATCGGTCGCGTGACTGAAATCGTTCGAGCAGCGGTCGTTCGTATCGACATCGCGCGAGTGGAGTATGACACGCTAAGCGCTTTGTCTGCCGATTGACAAACGACCTTCGTGATTGGCCTTCGACGAATCGCCGATTCCGATTTCATTGCATATTGAAAATCAGCCAACCGTGCCATAGGATCTTCAAGCGTGTGTATTTTTAGAGGTTAAATGATAGCAGTTGCAGAAAACGAGACGAATACCGAAGCTTCGATCTGAGCATAGGAATGGGTAAATAACGTGATATTTCAACGATATTGCTACTCGGAGTGAGTACGAGAAATGTTGCGGCAAATGGAAAGCTGCTGCAACTGAAACACGCTTTGGAAAATTCAGACTTAGCTTTTGACCTAGAAAGATTCGCGAGTTACGCAGAACATAAACTAGCAAGCTCGCTCTGATGTATTCGACTACAAATTTCGACCCAAGGATTTCTCCTATGCCCTACTGTAGAAACTGTTAAAATACCAGAGAAAACTAGCCTATGTGGCGGCTATTATAAAATGAAATGTATATAATAATAAACTTTTTTCTTTCAAATGTAATAATTTTTACGGAATGTAAAATAAGTGTTGGTGGTCATTTTACACAACCCTACCTAGTTCTAAACTAAGCAAAACTTTTGTATTCGGGGAATCAGTAAACTGATAGTATACAAGACTTCTTACTTTAGTCTGATTAGATACCTGCACATGTTTTATTAAATTTGTAATTGTAATTTGCGCCAAAATCTGTATTAATACGTACCTACCTATTTCAAACGCGGTCAGCATATATCAGCTTCTTGGCCTCTTAGTTTGGTAAATTTGACCATCGTAGTCATTACTTCAGAGAGTTACCTTAGTTTTGGCACAGAATAAATAATAGTACTACGTACAGAAAGTTAACTCCGCAAAAGAATTGATATAAATAAGGACTCTATTTACTATGCAATAAAGTAGCAATTCAACTCGCACAGCGCTGGATACCGCTCGCTATATTCACCTAGATATACCGCTCTCTTTCTATCACGTATGCTTAGTTACGTGCGACGAGACTAGCGTGCGGGCGGCGACTGACTTCTGCCTTGCATTGTCCACCCGGACGGAGCGCCGGCCGAACATACCTAAACTGCGGAGTGACACCCTCCTGGTTTTGGTCTATAGACTATTATATTATTCTAAGGTAACTCTACGTTGGGTTCGGACACCAAATCCACGTATTTATAAATCTGAGACGCATATCATAATTATACTTGATAACAATTGGTAGCTATAACTTATACATACAGAGAATGTAATCGTTCTCGCAAGGGAGTATACCTACCGCCAAGCTAAAGCTTTTCAGTATGATAAATGGATACTACTCAAATGGGTGAATATTTTTTTCTTTATTACAGCATCCACTTAAAATGCTTTTGTATAAGAGCGCTGTTATTCACATTTGGAGAATATGAGAGTCCGCCTAATTCCTGCGTGTAACGTTGCTAAGTATGGCTCTAGTGATAGAATCTAGGTGTAAGTAAGTAAGTTCGTATAGACTAAGTGGCCAACCCTAGTGTCAGAGTTAATGTGCCGCCCGATAGCCTCTGACATGGCTGACGGTTGTTGTTATAGAAACTAGCCTGTAGCCTGTAACAAACAACCTAGGTGCAAAAGAATAATATGCTTAAAAAATACAACCGGCTTCAACTTCGTATAACTGGATGACATCTATATATTTTCTAGTAAAAAATAATCATCAAAATAATTTCATAATTGGCGGATTAATCGCCTAACAAACATACATAAAAAACCTCAGTCGAATTGAAAACCTCTTTTTTTGAAGTCGGTTCAAAAAGAAAGAAAGAAACAAAAAATCAGTCAACTTTATGTACTTACCATACTCCGTTTTTCTATGTGGGGAGAAATAAAATCCCATGGTACACCCACTTATCTTGGGGTAGACAAAGGGGAAAAAAAGCCCCTGCGGTACAGCAGGGCAGGGAGTGAAAATAAATTCTGTAACATCAGAACAAAATAAAACGTGTACGTTAAGTGTACGTATACTTCTTGTAAATATACCCTAAACATTTATTTGTATATTTGAAACAAATAGACATGCGTGGTATACAGGCTAATCAACCTCGTGAGATCAACGTCTGTACAATAAAAAAAATAGTTTTGTTATAATGACTTTTAAAATTCACTAGAAAAAATCTACAGAACATGCGCACAGCGAACAGCGGATTTTATCTGTTGAATCATTCAGGTGAAAGGATGTTTATTATTCTATACAGAAGTTGATCTTAATAGGTAGCTAGTTTTCAATAGTTTACCAATAGTCCTTGATCGATATGGAAACTATAGAAAAATACGTACTTAGCACGAATTTGACATAAAAAATATGAACACTGGGATAACGAACCTAACGGATGCAAAACAGTACTACTTTTTCCTTAACATTTTCTATTCATAGTTACGTATTTTTCAATAAATTCTCTGTTTGATACAGGATACAGGGATTCTTACAGGGTATTATTATTATTATATTATGGGATTACCCCGCGCTATCTTTCCCGGAAGGTACCAATGGCGCTAATGAGTTTACGTGCCTGCGGGGTTAAAGTGGCTACTTTAGTATTTTTCCGTCCGCGTATCGGGGCTAAAGTAGCCATTTTTGCCCCGCTACGCGAAGCGAAAGGAGCCACTTCCCCCGCGCAGCGCCACGAAAAATCGTATACACACCACGGGAGCCAGTAAAGAAGCCTCAGATCTCATGTATGTTGTCTCCCGAGGCGAAGCCAAGGGTGACAAACAAGAGATCTCAGACATTCTTTACTTTTGCTCCCTAGGTGAGTAATCTACTATTCTAGTAAGAAAATGCTGCTCAATAAGCATAATAAATAGAAGTCACAAAAGCTAAGTTCACGACTTGACTAAGCCATTCGCTGGCGGAGTAGCTCATTGAAATTCATAGATCGGAAAATTTAAGATGTCTGAAAATATGCATGAAATTCGTTTTCCGTTTGAGACCGTTTCACTATACTTAAATCAATATTATGAACTTGAACGTTTGTGAAATTATATTTAAAAGCACTATCAGTATTTGTATATATCATCATCCTCATCATCAGCCTGGAGACGTCCACTGCTGAACGAAGGCCTCCCCCTTAGACCGCCACACTGTACGACAACCTGCCATTTGCATCCACCTAGTGGGAGGCCTAGAGGTTGGGGGTTTGTATGTATAGTATTTATTAAATCTGAATTAATTAAGTTTGCTGTTACATCGCGGGTATAGCCTAGTAGTAAACTTGTAAACTATCAGCCTTACCTAAAATAATCTCGATTCTCTTAGTCACTGCTTAAACTTCTCTGTCCTTTTCTAGCACGTGCAACTTCACGTCAGAGAGAAGATGGCTGAGAATCTTAAGCAGTGACTAACGCTTGAAAAGTTTTTTTAAGTAAGACCGTATAAGTTCATGAAACGAGTACCTACTGACTTTTCACAGTTCTTGACGTATAGCGTGGCAAAATGAAGAAGTCGAAATGAAAAAAAAACTCTAGCTGCCCCGAGCAATATTCTGGATGATTACTTCAATTGTAATTCAATCACTTATATGCTACAATGGTTGATACTATTTGGGACTACGAGTACTTGCGATAAGTAGTATCGTCCATATTTTTTTTTTTTTTTAATCAAGCTAAGTATAATGTATAGCTCATTTTGTAACCGCAATAAAACTCGATTGTACATTTAAATGTCTGTACAATTTCATAGTGGATAAAATCCATATTAACGAGTTTTTTTAATGTAATTGAATGACTAGATGAGCGAGACGTTCGCCTAGTGGTAAGCGTCACGCTTGCTCATAACAGTAGCAGTGCTAGAATTGTGAACTTGGGAACAACATCCTGTGCGGCACTGTACTGCGCTCGTCACTCTGAGATGTAAGATGTGAAATCTCTTTATGCCCAGTAATTTCTCTGGTAACATGCCCTTCAAACCGAAACCACAGTAATGCTTACACGCTACGCTTGGCGGTTGAATAACTGGCAAAGGCGTGGTACTTACTTCCCCAGGCGGCCGCTGCAATAGAGTCCTACCACTATACAATAGAAGTAAACTTAGATATGATCAGTGGCAGATTTTTTTTATTACTTACCCGCACATTTTATCTACTGACATGCATTTGTGCCTGTTATGAATAGCTTTACCGTGCGCATGTTTACTTTGTGATTTTTTACTCTCGTGTGTATTTTTAATATCTGTGCCGTTAGGATGTTGAGTGCTTTATAATTATATTAAAAGCCATGTCATGCTTGTGGCAGATTTTACCGGTCATTTTATTTGTAAGCTTGTTAAAGAAAAAAGAAATAATATATGTTCTAACATCAGTCAGGTAATATAGCTAATCCACAATCCTCGAGAATAAATAAATAAAATAAATATCGGTGGACATTTTTCACACAGCGCCATCTAGCCCCAAACTAAGCAAAGCTTGTAATATGGAAACCAGATAGCTGATAGAATACTTATAAATTTATACTTTTTTTGTAAATACATAATTATAATACATAAAAAAACATACAGTCGAATTGAGAACCTCCACCTTTTTTGAAGTTGGTTAAATATGGCCTCAACTCTTCGCAATGCTGTTAAACAGCACAGTCTTCCGTTGAGGCCAATTCAGTGTGTTGTGTGTGATTCAGTCTTTTTAGCGGTTGTTTTAATCTCTTCTTACTCCACCGGGTAAAGTAAGAACGGCCTAATAATACGGTTTCCGGTAGTAGTAGCAATACGTAGGTGGGTGACGTTCTACCCATTAAAATTATTTTTCAGAACATACAGAATACAAGTTTGGCAATAGGCTAGATGACTGGTTTTTTTTATTGTCCTATTAAAATGTGGGCCATAAATATGGCTGATTAATGAAAAGAAAATGAAAATCTGATCAAAAATAAGCAACTTATAACCATTTTAATATCATGCTAGACAGAGAGGCGAAACAGCAAATCGTGACGTCACTTCTCAGTACGCCATATAAATTCTATTCTGACAAGTAAGGCGTGACGTCATTTTTTGTTATGTGGGAAAGGGACAGAGTTGTCTCTAACAAAAACATTAAACGCTCATATATCAGAACATTATTAACCGATTAAAATTATTTTTTCAATAAACATACTATATTTACTTAAAATCTCCATCAAAGCTATTGGTTTCAACGATTTAAACATCAGTCATCTACCCTATTTCGAGAAAAAGAAAATTGTATCTCCTTTCAAAATGGACAGCCATATCTATTTAAAAAAAAACAAACTAACTTGAGCAAAGTAAAATAGATAACTTTCTCGTGTATATCTATACCGTTTAACATTGCTATACCAGTCTAAAAACCTCAGTATATGTAGCAGACTCCTATCATAGTCTCAGATATCTATAGAGTTGTTTGAGTGTGGTAAAATAAATATTTTTGATAAATTATATAACTAAACAACTCGCCTAAAGATAAACGATTGATATAATCAAATATGGCTCTTGGCAAAATAGAAGAAATCAATTAGCTATTTTATATACTAACTAGTTTAATACAACGGAAATTATTCCGAGAAACGAATAAAATAGGTATTAAGTGCTCACTTTAACAATTTACAACGTCCCCTAAGAAATATATTTAACATTAATGCCTTTTAAGGAAAACGAGAGGATTTGCTCGTTTTGTTTCTGTAAGAAATCTGTATTGTTCTTCTCCATTTTGATGCTTTCCAATTTTATTTTTAAGCGGAAGCTTTTACACTATAGAATGTGCTACAGAGTAGTACGTATTTATTCTATCCCCTTCTTACTTCAGGACAAGTAGAAAGATGGCCCATTATTCTCATAAACGTTTGACTCTACGTTTCTAATCCATATAGCCAAGGAATGAAACAAGCTTTCAGCTTTTCCCCTGAGAGATATAATCTTGATCTTATCAAGGTGAGAGTGAATAGGTATCTTCAAAGTCTGCGTGTTTTATCTTCAATCACATCGTCTCTTATCAACAGGCTAGTTAGTGGTCAAACGCGTAATTTTACGTGCTAAAATAAAGAAGAAATGATGCATTGGAATATAATAACTGAACCACAGATCATTTAGCCTGTTGATGGCTCGTGAACATAATTTCTCCTACAAACACGACTCACCGTTGCGGTCAAGGGGCGAGGTAACGTTATATGCTTGCGATTGGCCAATCACTGGGATAACAATCTGAGTTATGAAATACAATGAGATTCTGACGTACTCGCAATGGCTAGCACTGGTTTTTAAACTACTAATTTTCGTAGGGGAAGTTGGACGAGCAGTCAACAGGATTTATAGTCTTTGGATAGAACACTAGAATGTTTCAATTTCGCATTAATGTTCGTCGCAAATGCAATATAATACTGTCGATCGGTAGATGTGGCCCCATTATTCTTTAGCAGTAACGTTCATCGCAATGACATTATTTCGAAGAGTAATTATTCTTCGAAGCAACGATCTTTCTAATAACTCTTAGTCGTTCATTCAAAGTTCAGTACTCGTGTGGAAATGTAGCTAAGCCTTATGTGTCTATAGTCTCATCTAGGATTTATGAAGGGGGATTTAAATACTCTTGTACAGTAAAAACTGCAGATTTATAATGCACGCCGGGGTGTGTCTAGGCTAGGGTGCATACTGCACAGTTCAGACTCTGCAGTGAATGAGGCCGAGCCTTTCACGCGGGATTCAATGTAATTAGAGCGGCTCCGGTTTTTTGCATAAGTGGGTTTGAAGCGTTCTGGCGCTCCTGTTTCGCTTTCATCACTTCACTGCAGAAAAAACAAAACTCCTCGCACGGAAACTGACGCCGAAATAAAAATATACAATGTAAATAAAGTGCTCACTCGTATTATAATCTCATCATGAATTTAAATGCTAAAACGTGGGAAAATAAAAAGAGAATTTAGGGAAATTGAGTGAGTACTTTCAAGTTGGCACTTATGTAAATACAGGTTGAATCTTGTTCGGTGGTCTGCGTTACTTAGTGGGTGGTTTTGTAGGTACGAATAATGTTACTGGCAAAAAGCTCTCAGCGCAAAATATGAAGTCACACTTGGTTTAACGATGTTTTACGCAAATTTGCACGTGCGCGGCAATTTACCGGCTAACTGCTTGCTTTTAGTGATTTTAACTACGGACATATTGTTTGAATATCACGTTCTTCGTCTTGAAGGAAAGTAACATAAGTATGTATAAAAAATATTTTTGTTATTTACGTGTGTGTAGATCTGTGCTTGATTGAAGGTCCCGATGGAGATCGTTGTTTCTCTTTATGGAAAGGTTTTTATCTACGTTGGTATATTTTTTCTATTTTTCCTTGAACTCTCTCTCTCTCTTTATTGTATTTTGTGTACCCCTGAATAATAATATGATGAATACAGTTTATTTCGTCTCTTTTTAGGTAACCCTCTAGATAACATTACATAGCTTGCTGTTTTAATAGAGTTTTTTTTTTATTGGTTGAACCAACATAAAGGCTTGAGAATTACCTACTGTTAAAGTGCAATAATTTCCAATAATTTTATAGCCTCTAAAAAACATTATAAACAAAGTTCTTCATACACAACAACACACAACACCAACAATACAATTACAATTTACAATTGATGTTTTTTTTTCTTTTTACAATTGGAGTTGGTGAAATAAAATTAATAATATTATTACTGGGCAAAAAATTTGTTTCTAGGTATTTTTTTAAAACAGACAAAAACAGAGAAAGACATTTCTCATACGCAGGTGGCCTAGTGGTACAAATTCTCCATACCTCCTTGTAAGAACTAGGCCAAAATGTCAAATGTCTATTAAAAAAAGAACGTAGGTAAAAGGGTTCACAAACATTTTTTGAAGTATATCGGGAAATGTTGATATACGAATATTTATGCATAGGGGGTTAGCTAGATAGCAATATTTTAAGATCGGCTTCTGTACAGCATAACAAACAACCTATGTTCTGACTTTAGTTAAATCGTAACAAATTAAACATTCAAAAAAATATGTCAAGCGGCAATATTATTTTTATATGGAACAGTTGCGTCAACCCGTAACTGGGCCAGCGTGGTGGACATGGCCCAATTTTTCGAGGGTAGACTTGTGACTAGCAGTTGACTATTAACAGGCTGATTATGTAGAAACTACAGTTTATTTTATTTTGTTTGTTGAACAATTTAAAGTTGGTTGCCATATGATTTACACAACATAGCATAATACTAAATTGATGATCTGTCGCATACAAAAATTGCAATTACGCACAGCAAAATGAAGCAGTAATTTTCTTCACCATTTTCGAGTTGACCTCATTGGTTGTTTATTATGATGAGTTTAATGAATTGCTCACACCTTCAATATAAGTACAAGCAAATTACGGATCGAAAACATTCTTCATTTTTTAAAGTCAATTAAAAAGATTTATTTTCACAAAAAATTATGTTTCTTTTCCCAGACAGTGGAAGACCTCGAAGCGCACTGCAAGAAGGCGGGTATAGAGATAGTGACCCGGCAGTCCTTCCTGTCGGACCCGGCGGATGCGGTGCGCAACTTGCGGCGTCAGGACGCGCGCGTCATCGTCGGTTTGTTCTACGTGGTGGCCGCGAGGAGGGTGCTCTGCGAGGTTTATAAACATCGCCTGTACGGGAAATCGTACGTCTGGTTCTTTATCGGTGAGTCAAAAATCTAAAATCATCAGTCCAATCATTAAGGCATTTTTTATACGATGGAGTGACGAGAGATGCGAGAAGTTCGCCTGCTGGTAAGCGTCACTCCTACCCATAATAAATAGTAGTTGTAACTTGCAAACAAAATTCTGCGCCGCCCTGCACTCATCACCTTGAAATACTTGTCAAATCTCTTCATTAACTGTAATTTCTCTGGTAACATTGCCCCTCAAAGTAATGCTTGCACACTACTGTTTGGTAGTTGAATAACTGGCAAAACATGCCTCTCCTAAAACACGCTACTCAGCCTGATCTTCGGCTTTCCACTGCCACTGTCCTACGATTATTCCCATCTCTTTAACCGCGGGGATGACTGGTAGAAAATGCTTTAGCATTAAGTCCTCTTTTTGTACATTAATGTATTTATGTGTGCAATAAAGAATTAAATGAAATTATCTTTACTCTATCGAGTCTCAGTCTACGTTTTCCGATTCGTGGTCTTCACTCTAGAAAACGTCTATTCCTGCGGTTATATGTTCTGCGAAAGATATGACCAGCCCTAAGCCCACTGCCACTTCATCTTACAAATACGTTGAGTCGGTGAAAACGACCGAAACGAAGTATTCGCCAGAAAACTAAAGAGTTTTCTGGCGGATACTTAGTTTCGGTTGCTAAGCGACTTTGAGCTTGTGTAGTGATCCTACTGTTGTTGAGAGTCCACGTTTCAGCACTGACGTCATAACATAGTAGGCAATTTACTTTTATCAGCTGAGAGCTGACTGGACTAGAAAAACAATCAGTGCGCCCTAGTACTTAAATCGATTTGCAAACTTCATTATTGGTCTCTTCTGTCTGTGCTATTTCTGATAGAGTGTGCATTTTAATAAGGTGTGTCGTGCATCTGTTTATTTCAGAATTGTCTTTAAGTTTTTTTATTTCGCTGAAACACGCCTATGGTCGCTCTGATGCTTATAAATAATAATACCTCAATGGAAAACCATACGCAAGGTTTAGGTTATTCCATAAGTACCAAACAGATTATCTTCGCGGCTCGCGATGATCCTTCCAGACCACATCTTGGGTTATTATTAAGAGAATGTATAAGCAGTAGCTTGAAACGTTTCAGAACTAAACCCTATGAAAGGTAAATAATGCCTTTGTTGACGGGACCTCACGGAGGAATATCAATCTTTGACGTAACCTCATAAATAAGATTATCCACAAGCCCAGAAAATCTTGCCCATCAAGGGTCCGGCCACCAACAGTTAAACAAAAGATCATCCCTTTCCGTGGGAAGCGCTCACGTCTTTACATTATAATAATTTCTCAGAAATGTCCCTCACAAGAATTCAATCCCATTTTCTTGAGCTATTATTCGGTCTCCGTGACTTATGGCCCCTTTTATTAACTCTTTGATGCCATTACGTGACGCTGTTTGCACGAAGAAATTTAAAACAACGAGTCGTTAAAATGAGAGACGAGCGTGGTAATAAGAGAGCTTTATAAATGGCGGGAAAGACGGAATTAAAAGAGAAATAATGTGTGGCTGGGTGACGTCGCGGTCGCCTTGCCTCGTTCCTACACCGCCAGAAACCATTTACGTTTATGATGAATTATTGGAGGTATAACGACTATTGTAGAATTAGGTACGCTGACAATGAAACAGGAAAGCGGTCAATTCCACTTTATTATGAAATATTATAAAATATTCATCTTACAATATTAAAAGTCTCTTTGAAGACTTGATTATTGTTTCTTTTCATTTCTTTTTTTTCTAAATGGGTCTCGCGGGTCTCACTGAGATATTTATTAATGAATTTCTCGGACGGAATCCCTAGAGAAAAACCACGGTTCGCGACAGTAATGGAAGTGGGAAAAAATCTTAGATAAAGTGAACAGGAGCGAGAGCGACGTAACGATGCCCCAGCGCCCGATAAACCAGCGAAATAGATATTTGCATGATGTATTCTGACGCGATTTACGCAGTCTCTGATGCTCTTTTATAGCATTTTAAAAAACTTTGTTTCAGTTCTGCGCAATGGTAAAATTTTAAAACGCTGTGCAAAAAGCTGTGTACTTTACTTTTCTATCTATAATTGAGTAGCTACCCGGCCACGCGTGGCTTTGGCTCATAATTTAGAATTCACACCAGTTTTAAGATAGGGGCTTTTTTTAACAGCAAAAGTCATAGTGACAAGTGTCAAAGAGACAGTTGTCAAAGTGACAAGTGTCAAACTATGAAATGTAGACTAACACGAGTGTAACACGAGTAAAAAACTTCCCGTGGTACTACTGGATCGCCTGGTAGTAGATCGCCGGGATTACTTTTTACCCGTGATACTACTGGTAGTAATACTGGTAGTACCATGGGCAACAAACGATAATTTATCACATTTCGTATCACAATCAAATTTGACTATAATACTCAACAATAGTTGTACCTAGCGTCTATTTAAATTAGGTTTATTTATTTTATTTTTATCACATCAACATCAACAGCCGGAAGACGTCCACTGCTGGACGAAGGCCTCCACCTAATAGGGAGGGGTTGCCATAATCCCCACGATTGGCAGGCGGCTTGGGAATCGCAGAGTGCTACCACCGTTAACCAAGAGGACGCTGCTGCCCGTCCTCCGGCGGTTCTGGATGCAGTTTTAGGACATACCCAGGTCCGTTAGTATAGTAATAGTCCAGACATTATTTTTATAATTACCACTAACTTTTTGGTGAAGGAAAACTTCGTGGGGAAACATGCACACATCGAGAGAAGAAATTCAATGGCGTGTGTGTATCCACCAATCCGCACCTGGACCAGTGTGATGGATGTGGCCCGACCGTCCTTCGAGGGTAGGACTAAGACCAGCGATGTAAGAGTAAAAGGCTGATTATGTTTATGCTTTATGGTAACTAGTTACCGTAATTGTAGGTTCGCTACGAATAGCGTAACTCGGTGCTATGTAACCGATTCGTAGAGCCCTCTCTTACACATACTAAAACGAACCTAGCTCAATAGTTTTTCGAGAGGAACTCTACCCGTTTTCGCGTCGACTGTCCATCAGTAAATTGCAAATATTTTTACTGTTCGAGAATATTGAATGCAAAAAGAGTAGGAACTAAATACGTTTATCATTTTTGCTTATCTTTCTGTGCTCGGAGAGGTTTTATTCCAATGTGTCTAATAAAATTAGACAGTGGTGCTGATTCTGCATGCCACAAATTTTAGTCTGACCAGCTAAATTTCTTCAAAGTGTTATTTAAACCTCGTCTACTTCTTAACAAGATATTTTTGCCCCTGGCGTCTATTCTTTAGCACCACTGACTTAATTTGGCAAATCTTTAATACCTGTCAGCGTAAAAATCAACGTTATTCCTACGCGTCAAAAGTCCTTTTTTATCAAACTGCCATCTCAAAACGTGCTTAAAGCAACTAAGATGACGTCATTTTAATCAATACCAAAAAGGTGCATAAAGGCACAGAAAAAAAAAATGTTAGTGAAGTACAAATAGTACACTTTGAAATGTAATTTAAACGAATGGAGACTGTCGTTTCGTAGTAGTAAGATTCATTTTAATAAACGCGACAGGCAAACGTCGATGGATGAATCGCTAATTTCTATAACGACAAATGCTACCTTCATTTTTAATTTGATAAAGATCTTGTGTCAAAGAACATAAGGTTGATGTCATACTTGAAGAAAATTAAATTTGCTCGTACTTAACTTAGTAGGATGTTAGAATTGGCGCCAGTTTCAAAGTTACTTTACAGGTAGCAAAATATTTGGCTTTAGTTAAATTAATAACCCAACCTTCGCTGTATTCGCCGCTGTTGCGTCCCCGACCGTGACAGCGGCTCTGTAATGTGTTATTATCACCTTAGTTTTGATAATATATTTTGTTTAGCTTTGTACAACATTGACTTTGGAGTTATAATGAAAACAGAATAGCAATAAAACGCGATTTGTGTATTCATGAAGCCAGAAGCGCGGGCGCGGCGTGGCTTGTTTCGAATGGTGATTGTCTTTTGAATCAATTCTCATTAATGTATACGAATTTGGAAACATTTACATTCCATCCCTGTAACTAGTGACTGGAATAGACAGTTTGTGTAGACGCGTATGTGGTTGAGTACTTAGGATGATTGCGGGGGTGTGGTCTATGGTAATGTATAGCTTGGTTTAAATACACGTTTCCGTACATTTGCTGTAAAACATAAAAAGTAAGTAAGGAAAAGTAAATAAAAAATGGTTTTGCTACACAGAGAGATTGTCAGCGTCTTTACCGAGGTAGCTTTGATATTTTTTATATTATTGCAACGAGTAAAGTAAACTTTTTTTTGTATGCAAACCCTAATTTTACCATTGCATCCAAAAGAACCGTTAAGCCGGAGACCTTAAGTCGAAGCTTTCCGTCGACGCATTAAATTACCATAGGAGCGATACCTATAAAACTTGAATGACAAAACAAAACATAGTCTAGGACCTAGCGGCATTAGCGGCTTTGAGCCATTTAATTCGATAGTGAATCTCATTAGCCCTGCTTTTGATAGCTCTGGTAGCTTCCCTTCAAACTGTAATGTTTGCACACTATTATTTGAGTGCAGAATAGGTATCTAGTATTGCGGTGGTAGGTATATAGTACCCGATACCCTATAGTACCCTACCCTACCCCATAATAAGCTAGGTGCCATATTAGTTCTCGATACGATAGTTAGACTTACCGTTTAGTACATGGGCTTTATTAACTACGGAAAAATACATAAAACCTAACTACCTAAACTACTTAACCTACTACACAATAGCAAAAAGATTGTAACACTAACCTCTATTATAAAAGTACGCTGGACTTCATATTGTCGATAGCAAAGTGAAGCCATTTGATTTTCGCTATCAAATGGCTTCGCTATTTTGGCGCGGATAGCCAACGCATAGCATCCATGGAACTAATATTTCGTTGACACAAATGTCAATTTGAGTACCGGAGATGCCCGAAAGGGCGTTTCAAATCGGCAAAAAAAAACTGTAATTTTCTAGATAATATTTAGTCCAGCGAACTTTGTATAATAGAGGTCAGTGGATTGTACGCAGACCAATAAAAGTCAAATCAATTCAACGCAGCAGCCATTTCACGCGGCAATGCCGCCGCCATGCTGGGTACGTTGCTGTGGACTGGTAGTGGGTTTGAGCATTTGGATTGTCTCTAGACTTTATTACCACTTCAAATTAGTTCAAGTTGCAGTAAAGCTCAGGATATAAGCGTGCTTATACGAGTAAATTCAGTGTCTGATAGCAGCTGGCATGCTGCCAAAGTTATGTCAAACCGGGTTCTGCAGGTTATCAACGTCCGGTCGATCCAGATCTTTTTCTTTTTCCGTAATAAATCTTTATTACGACGTAAAAGTGCCACTAAGGAGATCACTTCATAACTGTAATAAAAATAATCGAAACGATCACTACTGGGAGACTGGGACAGTCATTTCGATGATATTAGGTATGGGATGAGCGAGTGACAACTCCATCTTATATTTTGTAAAGGATTTACTAAATACAAAACTTTTTCCACGATAGTTTTTCAAGCGAATCTTTTTTTTTACTTCTATCTCATTCTCGATTTACTAAAAAAAAACCGTTGAAAAATTGCAGTTTGTGATCCTAAAATTAATTACAAACATACCTGAAATTTTGGGAAGGGTCGCCGCTTTGTTAACCTACATTCCTATGGTGGCCAGATTTTGTGGAGCACAAAATGTAAACAATGCCTTACAGCCGCCTCATTCTGAAATAAACGCTCGCTTTGACAATCCCACTTGTGTTTTGAAGTATGTTCCACGGCACATAAAACAAGTAGGTATTACGAAATTGTTTCCAACAAAACAGACTATGAGACACAGCTCGCCCCGCTAATATAAATTGTTTCAAATATGATTTATTCTACGAGCAGCGGACTTTTGCAATTTGAAATGTCAGAAAAAAATACGAAAAAGTTATTATTGCCTCTCTGAAAAACTCAAGTTGTATGAAAATATCGGCCGCGGGCGCGCCGAGTCTGAGATACAACAAACACACATTTGTTCGCCTCAGGTTCTCCCAACAAACAGGACAAAGGAAACGGATAGAAAGAAGATAAATAATGGTGCGAGGGTGCGCTGCGTTCATACAAATAGCCAACCAATTCTGCGTCCATAGCTCGCACAACAATTGCCGCACAATTCTTGGGAATAATTGCCGTGCAATATGAAACTGTGTTATGTTCTTTATTAGATACATTCTCTATTGTGGGGATATTCATACTTTTATTAATAATACTAGCTGACCTGTCCCGGCTTCGCACGGGGGTAAATACCCATTTTAAACCGACTTCAAAAAAAGAAACTTATCGATTCGACGCGTACGTATGTAATATTAGCTGTGGCCCGTGGTTACACCTGCGTGATGATGAAAAAAGCCTTCAAGTCTGACTTGTTCTTGCGACTCGCACAACGAGGGTCCCGTACCACCACAAGTACTAGGTAATCCGCGATAGTAACGGATGTTCAGTGAACATTTCAACCGGCTATCTATTACGATTCACGAGATTATAGGTATATTACCGGAAAGACAGATGGACAGACAGAGAGACACGGCAGGCGGCTTAATAATAGGGTACAATTGGATTCTCTTTGGGTACGGAACCCTAAAACAATTTCTAATTTCGTTAAATACTTTAAATGCAAAATTTCAAAAAAATGTGTGGTGTAAACTTATTACGAAACGTTTGCGAGTTTTAACACCCAGCGCTGCTAATTTTCTGGGAACTGGGAACTAAAGAAACAAACAAAATAACCATTTCAGTTTTGGCTTGAGAAATTACGATATATCTACAAATTATCAATTTTCAGAATTTTCCCGTAATTACTATTATGTGACCTTGCTTCTTGCCAAATTTCATGAGTCTAGATCAACGGAAAGTACCCTATGAATGTTGATTTTTTAGTTCACTCTAAAAAAACACAAAAATGGCCGTAACTTTTTATTGCGTTGACTTAGAAGCTTGATTTTGTACAGCACCAAGAGACCGTAGATTTACGTATTTGATATTAATTTTAACTTAATATCTCGACGCATTCCAGAGAAAAACGGTCTTGACAGACAGACAGAAAGACAGACAGGTAGACAGATAGACAGACAGACGGACAACGGAGTGTCCCATAAGGGTTCCTTTTTCCCTTTTGAGGTACGGAACCCTAAAAACGGCGAAGATGATAATTAAATAATGCCTACAATTTTGTCATCACTACTATACCTTTAAAAACCAAGTTCTTCCCATACAAAGTTTCATCCCGCGTTTCACCCCCTTAAGTAAGCCCTGTCAAAAAATATTGAAAAATACTTTATTTAATTTTAAATGAACTATCTAAGTATCAGTTCATCAATATAACTTCAACAATAAAGACTTTTGCTTTATAAAAATTAATCACCACTTTACCCCCTTAAATCATCCCTGTCAAAAAATATTTAAAGCGTCATATTTTATTTTGAATGTCCATTCAATTCATTTGGGTAGTCATACCCAAATACCAATTTTTATCACTATAACTTCAAAAACAAAGAACTACTATCAAAATTTGAATCCCCCATTTCCCCCCTTAATTAAGCCCGTTCTTAGCTGACGTCTCCTACCTATAAACTACCTACCTGCCAAATTTCAGCTTCAGACATCAAGCAGTTTTCGAGATTTCGTGTTTAGCCTTTGTTCTCGCCCTTAAATCATCCCTGTCAAAAAATATGAATTACAATCTAATTTTAATTTGAATGGACTACTCAAACACCAACTTTCATCAATATAACTTCAAAAACAAAGATTTTCCATAGAAACTTTCGTCCCCCATTATACCCCCTTAATTCAGCCCTGTCAAAAAATACAAAATTCTTAGCTGACGTCTCCTACCCATAAACTAACCTACCTGCCAAATTTCAGCTTCAGAGATCAAGTAGTTTTCGAGATGTCGTGTTTAGTCAGTGAGTGAGTGAGTGATTTTCTCATTTATATATATATAGATAGATTTTGATGAATACGAAAATATTGTATTTCATTCGTAAGCTGAATCCGGACCAGGAGTTCTTGCTTCTTTCCTATTTAAAGTATTACGGCGTCGCGCATTGTTTATGTAATTTATTAATGTGACTGCTACTGCTATAAATTTTATAATATATATGATGAGTGATAATGAGTCTATGATGATACTTGATACTCAAGTATGATACTTGATGAATAAATAAATAAATAAATAAATATTGGGGGGGACATTTATTACACACAGCGCCATCTAGCCTCAAACTAAGCAAAGCTTGTATTATGGAAACCAGATAGCTGATAGAATACTTATATACTTTTTTTTTTCTTCAATAAATGATTATTATTATTAGACACTAATTTGCTTTCGTTCTAAGTCTGTGTTTTTTATAATATAAATACAAAAACATAAATATTATAAAAAACCTAAACCTAGAGTGCCGCCGGCAGCGGGGCAGGTCTCAAGCTGCCAGTGGTTAAGGGCTGCAGAATGAGGAACCTTCTGACAATGCGTGCCGTGTCAAGAATGACTGCCTTTTGTATCTGACCCTTGACCCAACCGCCTAGCGAGAGCCTCTTGAGGTGGTGGTCAAGGCTCTTCGCTATAAGACCGTTTGCTGAAACGACTATCGGGACAACGATCGTCGAATCAACATCCCACATGGCGGTTATCTCGAAGGCCAAGTCGTACTTGCTGAGTTTGTCCTTCTCGGCCTTCACGAGATTCTCGTCATGTGGGATGGTGACGTCGACGGGCACTGCCCGGCATTGGGTCCGATCTACCATCACGATATCAGGCTTATTGGCGACAATAGTCCTGTCCGTGATGATAGAGCGGTCCCAAAGCACGGCCATTCTCAAGAACTGGGGCTGGTGCGTACTGATAGTACGGCACCTCCGACTCGACAAAGTCGTATTAAAGAGCAAGTTGCTGGTAGATATTATTATTATTCACATATTTATTTTCGTTCTTAAATCTAAGTTTTTTACAATATAAATTTTAAAACATAAATATTATAAAAAACCTAAACCTAGAGTGACGCCGGCAGCGGGGCAAGGCTCATGCTGCCGGTGGTTAGGGCTGCAGAGCGAGAGGAACCTCCTGACAATAACTCTTATTATTATTATTATTGTACATTTCACGTATTTCAATACTTATTTAAAGTTTTTAAAGAAGTCTAGTCTAACGAGTCTTAGTCACACACAATAAGCCACGGTGAATCCAATCATGCCCTAGTAAAGTTGGGGCAACTGTACTAAATGCTACTTTGGAGTTTTAAAAACAGTACATAACAAAAAGACATGTTTCACCACATTATTTCATTAGGTACCCCTCACCCTCATGTGCGTAAATTGGCACTTAATGAATAAAACGCTACCATTTTTGATATACATTACCACTAGAAAAAACACGTTTTGGAAAATAATGCAATGTGGCGAAGTGCTTTTTTCGCATTCCCGCCAAAACAACCTGGGTGAGGGTTGTTATATCGCATGTTACTTTTGTACAATTTGCATTGCAACCACAGGCAAATATGCTTTGCTACAGGTTGTTTTATTAATGCACACAATAAATGAATTTAATTTAATTGCTAGCACGTAATTAACAAAGCGTGTTGAAACGTAAGCACGCGTATTTCGATATCAATAATCTATTATCGAAGTATTTGATGTAGGTACTAATTTAAGAGTAAAATTGCGGGTCTGTAATAGATTGAAACTTATTACAATCACCAATAGTACTTATTACAAACTCAATGGTAATTAAATATCTCCCATCTTTTTATCTGTCCCGTTGTTTATTTCTGTTTTTTGTCTTTCTAGAGTTTGTGCAGAAACAGGACTACCGTGGCCAAAAAGTGAACTAACGTTACGATTTATTAATAGCAACACTCATCCTTCCTTTTGACATAACTTTGAGGTTATGTTAACCACAGTAAGGCCTTCGCTTTTCTGTGATGTTAACATCGCAACACAGTGTTGCTACCATAAAGAAGGCCTAAAAGCATATAGCGTTGGGCCTGGCACGTACAAGTTGGTATGGAAGTAAGAAAAAAAGAAAGTTTCACCACTAGGCCGAGTGCGTGTAGGAAATACCGTAAGCTTTTATAGCAGCGAAGCTCAAATAGAAAATGAAAAAATAAAATTGAACAAGACATGATTGCCCTGCCAAAAGAAATAAGGGCCAGTGTTACTCGGGATGTAAGGATTATAACGATACCCCATACATTCAAATCTGTTCAAGCATTTAGAAGTTATGATGGAACAAAGAAACATACACACATTAATCTTGAACCATTACGCTCCATTTGTGGGCAGTAGTGTAAAAAGAGGTAGACATTTTGCTGTAAAGAGTTCAGTTTTATTTTTATAGCACAGAGATAGTCTTTCTGTTTAACTGTAAAAAATTACAAGTCATTTGTTTAACTGAAGACTTGGGACATTTTTCAGGTGGCCTTGTGGTACAAATTTCCCGTATCTCCTTGTGTGAGCTAGGCCAAAATGTCACATGCTTGTAGATACTTAAAATAATATTATATAGTATGTTAAAGTTGTTTTTATTTTACAGGCTGGTACGAAGACAACTGGTATGAAACCAACTTGGAGCGAGAAGGCATCGAATGCACCGTGGCGCAGATGCGGGAGGCTGCCGAGGGTCATCTCACAACTGAAGCTCTTATGTGGAACCAGAACTCCAATCAGACTACTATCTCAGGGATGACTTCGGAGGATTTTCGGTACGATATTCTTTATTGCTTCTAAGAGTTAAGCGTGTCATTTCTAATAATTATTATGTTATGTAGCGCTCATAACATCACAGATAAAAAATAACTAACTAAGTACTACGTACAGAAGATTCACTCTTAGAGAAAAAAAAACCCGGGCGGTGACACAAATGACACAAAGGTAACGCTGGTTGAGTTGAGCGTTTTGGCGGGAACGCGAAAAAAAACATGTCGCCGCATTGTATTATTTTCCGAAACCTGGGGGTTTTTCGAGTGTTAATGTATAAAAGGGTGGCGTTTTATTCATTAAGTGCCGATTTACATGCATAACTGTGGGCAAGTGATAATAAAATTATAATACGGTGAAACGTGTTGCTTTCAAAAGTCTGAAGAAGCTTGTAGTAAAGTTACCACGACTTTACTAGGGCATAACTAGGGTTTGGGTCCCGGGACGTCTCGTGTCTCGAAGTCCCGGAACTTTTAGTAAATTTAGTTATCTCGGGTCCCGGGACTTTTGGGTCGAGACTCGACAGTCGTTGAAATTATAAATAGTGTTAATTAAAAGTAAATAATACATTAATTAATAAATAATAATTTACTCTATTAATTAATTAATAGTGTTAATTTTAAAAGCTCATACCTAAATAATAAACTTTATAATCCCGCATCTTGTCATTTAAAGGGCCATCTATTAGCTTGACAAATTATTAATACGTTTGCCACCAATGGCCGACATATTGTCGTTTTGTGACATTTGTAGAGATCATAATTCGTGATATTTGTGAATCGGCTCAGTTTTCTAACTTATTGCTCAAATTCATTTTAGTCTCTCTCCTTACAGTGACTGTGTCATGCTGATAATTAACGAGGCAGTGTTACTGAAAGTGTTTTCCAGGTCTATGAGTCAGTCACTAATTTCACTTAATGAGGTTGAAGTGTTGCGGCCGTAGTTGTTTCGCATACTCGACGCTCTTTTTAACGTTATGGATGTTATAATTTGATTTTAAATTCAACAAATGTTGATTTATACTAAAATTGCTTCTTTATTGATACATTTCGCCAAAAATGTACTCGATTCTCGATAATTTTATTCCGAGAAGTCCCGACGTCGCAGGACGTCCCGGGACGTGAGTGGTCTCGTGTCCCGGAACTTGAAAATGTCGAGACTTCCCAAACCCAAGCATAACCGGATACTAAGGCATAATTGGACTTGACCGTGACTTTGACTGTGACTAGGACTCATTTGACTGGAGAAAGAGAGATCGATGAAGAAATATGTATGCGGCTGAAAGACTTGTATGAATGCCATGGCTATGAATAACTAAAAAAATACGCTAAGACTATCTACTACAGGTAATAAATGTTCTTCCTTTTACTGGACATCGAGGGAGAGGACGATACAGTTCTCCCTCGGAGAGTTCGTCTTAGATGGATGGCCGCGAGATGCATTTACTAGAAACTCTACTGTGTGACACGATATTCGGTTAAATTGCGAGTCCGGTTTATTTGTTCTAGAACAACCATAAAAAGTCGGACACTGGGCTGGCCACTAAATCCACACGAACTAACTTACACGTTGATGTATTTATTTGCTACCATGTAGTCACAGATTAAAGTAATTTAAATCATTGTTATAAACTATCACGATTGTCCATTACAGTTATATGATTATTTACGGAATATTTACCGTGATTATGTTGTGAAACGAGCTCCTGATATTTCAGCGCAATTGCATGCACCGTGTTCATGAGCAGACAAATAGTAATTTAAGTTAAGGTCATTCTTATTCTAAATTCATAAATAACATTTACAAAATATTTACATATTATAAAACATGCGTATCGGTAGAGTAAATTTTAAATAGTTCATGGACTTTTGTCAGCTTCATTCTCATGCGTAAATACCTCCACATCCTTTATTTCATCTCCCGTCCATGATACCTGTCCTTTTTGCCCGCAGAACGTGCGACAATAGGGTTAAACAGCCTTTTAACTTCGTGTTACGAGTACCATACACCTGTTCGTGAACTTGATATTTCCGAATCACTGTTACAAAAATACCTGCGACTCGTGGGAGTGGAGCGGAAACGCGTAAGATACGCGATATCGCGGCGCTTACCGGCTTTTTATTGTTATGTCTGCCTCGAATGAAAACCTTGTTGTCAAGAGCAATAAATGTTTCAAAGAGCACTTGCTGAGCCAATTGACGAAACGTTTATTTTCTCAAAAGAGTTGAGCTTTGAATAAGCTTAGAATTCACAGTCGATTAAACAGAAAGAATTTCTTTGAAAAATAAAAACACGGTCTTCCTGTTATTGTGAATTCTGAAGCATATCGGTTATTTGAAATCTATGGGAAAGTGTGACGCAATAATAAGAAAGCAAATAAATTTATTACCGGTTAAAAAAATATTACACAAGTACACAATTTCATAATTTATCATCGTCAGCTTTTAGAGCCTACTCCAAGGTATGAGCCTCCTCTCCTCTATCCTTCGCCAATCTTCTCTGTTTAGGATCATTCTGGTCCAGTCACTTTGACAACACTTGCCTTATCAAAAGACGATAATGTGTTACTTATATACCCCAAAACTCAGATAATCAAATCAATACGACTATAGCCAGTGCAGACTGTTTTCTTCTTAAACTGACAAGTTCTTTAATCTAAGTGATCCAGTAACACTGACTACTATTTGCTACATACGATATCCTCTTAGGCTTTGCAAATTGGGTCACGTCGCTCAATTGGATAACAACTGCTTAAATATTGTAGCTACGAGTACACGTAATATCGGCTTAAATTGAACACCAGTGCCGGCTTATCGCCTTCTTTTTTCTTTTTGTGGTGGCTGACTGGTATGCAGTTCAATCTCTTGTATTTGTAAATAAAAATAAAAACTGCAAATAAAAAAATTGTTTTATTTATTTCAAGTCTATAATAAGGGCTTTATAGTCTCGTCCAAAAGGAATAGTGCACTGTTATCATTATCGTTAATACGAGGGGAAATTAAAAAAAGCGATCGATATTCAAGAAAAGGTAATTTTCTCGTCACCTTCCTAGCGCTTGAATAAATATAAATAAATAAATCTAAATATCGGAGGATTTTTTTTCACACAGCGCCATCTAGCCCCAAACTAAGCAAAGCTTGTAATATGGAAACTAGATAGCTGATAGTATACTTATTTAATTTATTTATTTTGTAAGTACGTACTTATAATACATACTACACCCAGACACAACATTATGATTTATGATTTATGAATAAACGAATCAATCATTTGATTAAAGTTAAAATTCCTCCTACACTGACGTTTGCTATCGTCAGAGTGCACTACACTACGGCGCTGACCTCAGTGGCGTGTGTGTTCGTATATATTTGTACGAGCGACCGACGTGGACGTCTGTGGCTGAAGTCAGCTTAGGAAAAAAACAAGCCTTCAAAAATACCTACTACTTAGTTGCTTAGTTCTTGGAATGTCAACCAAGACTATAAAGTTTTTTTTAAATCACCGTTTTTGCACCGTGTCGGGCAGAATATGCATAAACATACTAGAGATTCGTTTAAAATGTAATTTTTAGTAACACTATAACATCATTATACAAAGCTACAACTAACCAAGTACTTCTCGCTGCAAGGGCGGATCCAGGGGTGGGGCACATGGGCACGTCCCCTCCCCCCCTTTCTGTTTCTTTTTGCATTGTCAACCTGCCATTTCTCATTATTTAATCTATATATATATATATATATATATAAAAAAGCGAAAACCTAAAAAAAATATTTTTATAGTTATTCTTGTACTCGTATGTCATTGAAAAATAATCGATCCCACAGACAGCATAGGATAATAATATTATATGGGAACTTGGGCTCAGGCCCGTGTGCCCCCCCAGAAATAAATCCTTGATCCGCCCTTGTCTCGCTGGTTCCCAACGAGCCAACTGAAAAGCCGTCAGCTGTACCTATGAGTGATATAACATAATACAACATCTATTCCGCTCTCATTGCGACTGCGATGAAAGCTTATTGCTTTAGTCTCAGGGGGAACACCGACAGTACTTAGCTTTGTTCTGAAGTGTACTATTTCTAAGAAATAAAATGCACATAGCAAGGGGAGAATGGGCGAGTTGGGTGCATTACCTTTTTAAACATTCATGACGCGAGAGAAATGTTAATGTTATACGTAATATTTTTCGGACATTTCATTGTTTTGACGTTAAAAATGTTTAATATAATTGGCTGTTATGACACTGCTATCTAATTAAGCATTTAATCATATATTCTGATTATATCTCTTATTATCGAACGATAGTTATGACAGAAAAAAAATGTATATCAAAAATTTAAGAAGGTACAAAATTTATATCGGTCATAGAATAATTAGGTACAGTTAGACCTGAGATCAGACTAGAGATTAGTTTAGGTACTTCTGAATTCCGATCTTCACGTCATAAAATTGTAAACTGTAATTGCGTATCAAGTCTTACATTCGGGGCTAAAACTGATGTTATTGAATGTGATTAACGAACAAAATAGCTGCAGCTTTGCTTAGTATGGGGCTAGATGGCGCTGTGTGTAATAAATGTCCGCCCAATATTTATTTATTTATTTAAAATAAACAGGTGCAGTTGAAGATTTTTTTTTTGTTTATTTCAATATTTCAAACATAATTGGGAGGGGCTATGTCCAGCAGTGGATCAAAGTGGGTTTGATAATGAAGAAATTAATATTTAAATTACACATCAACATTATCTGATTAAAAAAGTAAGACTCTATTTCCGCAAACCTATCCTCACCTAAACCTATAGCGGCGATGTTGATTATAATGAGACTTTCTGACACGGAAAATTAGAAAGTCGTAGGTGAAGCTGCAGGGATCAGGTTCACCCACTCATCAGCCAAAATACGACCACTGCTTTGTAAAACTTAATACTTAATTAAGACTTAATTTTCCTGTGCATCTTGTTTTATAAATATAAGTAACTACATCACGTATACTTAAGCATTTTAGAATCGTCTTTAACAGTACATTCTTACTGGCATATTACAAGTTAAAGCAAGCGTTTTGTGGATTTGGATCGGATTATTCTTATCTAGAGCAAAGCTGACCGAGTTCAGCTGCCAAACAAATGCCGATAAACGCGCTGGACAACATTTATTTTGTTGTTTCTATATTAAATTTATTTATACGGGGTGTTTCGGTGAATGACGGACCTATTATTGGATTTATTAGAACTTATCATGTACATGTACAACTTTTTTTAAATCTTTTTATCCTATTTTTTTTTCTTTGTTTTTGGATTCGCACTTTGTGCATTCTGCTAGTGTCAAGTTTATAAATTTTCTAAATTAAATTGTGTCATTAAGTCAAATGTGTCATGAAATCACAGTTAATCACACGAAGTTAGTCATAGTCGAGTCCAAGTCATGCCCTAGTAAAGTTGTGGCGACTTTATAAGGAGCTTTTACGGAGTTTTGAAAACAACACGAAAAGACACGTTACACCACAATACTTCTTGCCCACACACTCACACATGTAATTCAACACTCAATGAATAAACACCACCATTTTTAGTAATTCATTCGCGAAAAAACACTAGTTTAAGAAAATATTAGAATGCAAACACTACTACCATACTACTACTATACTACAATACTACTACAACAACAACACAACTACAACTACTACTACAACACACACTTACAATGATATTACAAAATAAATTACGTTTCATTCTTTCTTTCTTTCTTTCTTTCTTCAACGACATGATTTTTCCATGTTCCCGCCAAAACTCACCTTTTTATCCTTTCGCTATTATACCGGGTGTAATGGACTACTCTCAAAACCGAAGATACGTGATAATACGTATGGTAACTAATACGACACAACGCTAACGCTAGAGGTAAATGAACGGAAGTCGTTCGCAGCTATACAGGGCTAGGTCTAATCAGTTAGCATCATTTTAAGGGCATATTCTGTACATCAAAACAAACAACTTTTACTATGGGGCCAATATTGAAAACGCGAATAAAATTTCAGCAGTTCCATACAAAAAGTTCATCGACCTTGGTCAAAATGTCTGGAACAGTTGGTTTTTCGCGATTTCAATGTTGGCCCCATAGTCAAATTTGTTTGTTTTGATGTACAGAATATGCCCTTAAAAGGATGCTAACTGATTAAAACTAACCCTGTATAATATTAAATAATTTAATAATAAATTTTGCTATCAAGGCTTAGTTTGATTAGGTGGTTCTAAAAGATCACCTATGTTGAGCAACGGACAATCCGGTCAGTCTTTGGATGGATGACCGTGAGTGGCATTTATATCTGAGCGCTACCGTGTGACGGATGACACCTTACATTGTTGGTCCTGGTTGTTTCTTCTATTTTTCTAGAACAACAACTGTCAAGCCATGTCAGAGGCCATCGGGCGGCACATGACTGACATGAGGGCTGGCGTCTAAGCCTTAAGAATTTACTTACTTTACATTCTATTTTTCTAAGAACTTACTTACTTTACATTCTATTTTTCTTTACAATTTTATTAAGAACTTTTTTCAAAAAGTTTTTTTTTTTTTCTTTTTTTTTTTATGTACTTGTGTTCTTGCAAATACATTATTTGATTTGATTCGTTTATAATTTTTTGTATAGTGTGATACGTTGCAAACTTGAAAAAATTAAGAAAATAATAGCTTTTTGCAGTAACAATGGTACTGGGGCTTTATTTTTGAATCGTACGCAAGAGTTGAGCATGCGACCTTCGAACGATATTGTTTGGAATAAGGTTCAATATCGTTTAAAAGTCGGCTCGGCTCGCATGCGCAACTTTGAGCACGGTTCAAAAATAAAGCCCCTGTACTAAAATAAGTCCTCGAAGCTGGTGTTTCTGGTTTACAAAAAACAGCGATAATGGGCGTTGTCACACTGACCAGAAACGATATCGTCGATATTGTCGCGATATCGTTTGTCAGTATGAAAGCGTGGAGTGCTAATTGTATGAAACTAGCACTCCGACGATATCGTGACGATATCGTTTCTGGTCAGTGTGAAAACACCCATTGATAAAATGAATGGACAGGAAATAAGCGCACGGATTTTGAAGACTATATGTTGAGCGCCAGCTCTCCACTCGTGTCAGTCATACTCTGTCTTTGCGACATGCAAGCCGTATGATAATACGACAATACAAACTTCTAATACATGTACATGTATTATTTGTTAACTCTTTTTGTTATGGAGTAATTAGATCCGCTATCTCTATTTTCTGGCAAATGCAATACGCATACTTTTAGCTAGGTATGCTTGTTAATTTTGAACGATTTGCAAGCGCTGGGCCCGTCTATTCCAATAACACTGTCGCTGACAAAAAATGCATTAAAAAAATGTATCAGTAATTATCGATGCTATCACCAGTAAGATCTCCTTTCACCGTAATTTTAGTAAGAATTTGGTTCCAGATTTACAACTATCGTCATTTCAAACATTGTCACAAAATCGGTCGTTACTCGAATTTAATAAACAGCCTTACCTGGAAAGGGCGTGGACGTGAAGCACCCCCAGGCGATGCAATAAAAGACTAATGGCCGATTTCACAAGCTAAACTTGGAATTAAATAAATCCTCAGCCCAATTCCCAATTGTTTTCTTTTTAAAGGAAATAGGCAAAAAGTATGCGCCAAAAATGTACAATACCAGTTTAATTAAAACCAGGGTTGGCACAAGATTTATTATTCAAGTTTAAAAGTACTCTAATGACAACGATTGAGCCCAAGCTTTTATTATTCCCGTTTCAAAGTACTCTTATGACAACTATTGACCCCAAGCTTTTATTATTCCCGTTTAAATGTACTCTTATGACAATTATTAATCCCAAGCTTTTATTATTCCCGTTTCAAAGTACTCTTATGACAACTATTGACCCCAAGCTTTTATTATTCCCGTTTAAATGTACTCTTATGACAACTATTAATCCCAAGCTTTTATTATTCCCTTTTGAAAGTACTCTTATGACAATTATTGATCCCAAGCTTTTATAATTCCCGTTTAAATGTACTCTTATGACAACTATTGAGCCCAAACTTTTATTATTCCCGTTTCAAAGTACTCTTATGACAACTATTGACCCCAAGCTTTTATTATTCCCGTTTAAATGTACTCTTATGACAACTATTAATCCCAAGCTTTTATTATTCCCTTTTGAAAGTACTCTTATGACAATTATTGATCCAAGTTTTTATTATTCCCGTTTAAATGTACTCTTATGACAACTATTAATCCCAAGCTTTTATTATTCCCTTTTGAAAGTACTCTTATGACAATTATTGATCCCAAGCTTTTATTATTCCCGTTTAAATGTACTCTTATGACAACTATTAATCCCAAGCTTTTATTATTCCCTTTGAAAGTACTCTTATGACAATTATTGATCCCAAGCTTTTATTATTCCCGTTTAAATGTACACTATTAATCCCAAGCTTTTATTATTCCCTTTTGGAAGTACTCTTATGACAATTATTGATCCCAAGCTTTTATTATTCCCGTTTAAATGTACACTATTAATCCCAAGCTTTTATTATTCCCTTTTGAAAGTACTCTTATGACAATTATTGATCCCAAGTTTTATTATTCCCGTTTAAATGTACACTATTAATCCCAAGCTTGTATTATTCCCTTTTGAAAGTACTCTAATGACAACTATGAATCCCAAGCTTTTATTATTCCCATTTTAAAGTACTCTTATTACAACTATTGAGCCCAAGCTTTTATTATTCTCGTTTAGATGTACTCTTAAGATAAATAATAAGCCAAAACTTGTCGGTATTTCCCAGATCATCATCACATCAGATTTATAATATTAAAAGATTGACATCGAAACTATAAATATAAGCTCGAATCGCGAAAGTTTAAAAGGTTCATATAAATATAAGTACATGTCAAATCTTCGCTACTTAAATAGGATCAGACAGAGTTTGAAAACTTTTAAAAATGCATATAATGTAAAACAAAATGTTTCATATATTTATTGGCATTTTTTAATAACATTTTAAATAAAAAATGCTAGTAAGTAATAAAGCAAGGAATAGCGCTCGTGGCGTAGCTTGTCTAGGTGATTCTAAACGATCACCGATGTTAAGCAACGGACGGTCCGGTCAGTCTTCGGATGGGTGACCGTGAGTGGCATTTATTTCTGAACGCTACCGTGGGTCGGATGACACGTTAAATTGTTGGTTGTTGTTTAGTTTCTATAACAACAACCGTCAGCCATGTCAGAGGCGTTCAGGCGGCACATTAACTGTGACACTAGGGCTGGCCACTCAGCTTATATGAACTTACTTTTGTAATAAAAGCAATTAAAGTTTAGAAGATTTATAAACTACTTAATCTAATCACTACATCGCGTCTAATGTAACCTGTCCGGAAGACGTAGACAACTACCGTTTCCTGTTACTATTAACCCGCCACAACAGTTAACATTTCTATCACTATCAACCCCCATCAACAGCCCTTGCGAAGTCATTAAACCAACCAATGTTTGCGTAATATGTTGATTTTATTCAAGCAAATATTGTTCAGAAAGTTACAAAGAAACAATGTCTTATGTAAACAGCATACGACTGAATGGAGCACTGAAAGACGCGGGCTACGACATAGAAGGGGAGAGATTTCCAGAGGGATACCAAGAGGCGCCTTTGGCCTACGACGCGGTGTGGGCCGTCGCACTTGGTACGTACCTATGTATCCAATAAGTTACACACGACTTATTCGTGCTTACATGTTATTTTGCCAAGATATTCCTTTGTTTTGATAATACGGACGGAAACTCATGCTGAATGACTTTGTTCGCTTGTTGTTTTTGTATCATCTGCGCTGTAATTTGGGGATAAAAATTATGTCTGAATTATTTAAGAAGTCTAAGTGTAGATGTATTTCTTTGGAGAGTATTTTTTTTTTATTGTGGTTACTTACTTTTTATAAATACATAATTATTATGTCGCTTACAGCTTGTATCTATCTTTTAGATATATCGGGACTCTGGAACATACCACGCATTCATGCTAAAGTCATCGTAGAAGTTCTCAAATTCAAAAATTCACAGTTATAGAGTTAGCCTGTTAGCCAATTTTTGCCCCAAACTTGGCTCAGCCGAGCATCAGTCCTAAGTATTTTAAACGGGTTGTTTGCAAAGTATTCCAAAAAAACCTATTTTAGTTAAAAATTGTTTTGTCTTCTTTTTTAAAACTCAATTCTTAATTCGAAAGATATTGACAAAACACTTTTTTACTAAAATAGGTTTAAAAGAGGTTTTAGTGTTTTATGCATAAGAAGTCTAGTACTAGTTCTAAAACTTATATCATACAATGATTGATACATAAATAAGTGCCGCTTTGTTGTAGTGGTAGGACTCTACTGCAGGGTCTGCCTGGGGAAGTACCACACTTCCAGTTATTCAACCGCCAAGCAGTAGTGTGCAAGCATTACTGTGTTCCGGTTTGAAGGGCAATGTTACCAGAGAAATTACTAGGTATGAAGAGATTTAACATCTAAAATCTCAGGGTGACGAGCGCAGTGCAGGGCGGCGCAGGATTGTGTTCGCAAGTTCACAATTTTGGCACTGCTACTACTGTTAGTGGCAGGCGTGATGCTTACCACCAAGCGAACGCCTTGCTCGTCTCGTCACTAGAATGTATAAAAAAACAAAAACTATTAAGACTTGGTATGATTGCTCCAATATTACGAAGTAAGTAATATTGGACCTTATTAAAAACTAGCTGCGCTCCGCGGTTTCATCCGCGATTCTTGGCATAAAAAGTAGCCTATGTTTTATTCCAAGGTATAAGCTACCTCTATACCAAATTACATCTTAATCCGTTCAGCCGTTTCAGCGTGAAAGAGTAACAAACATCCATACATATAAACTTAAGCGTTTTTAATATTAGTAGGATTAAAATAGAAAGATCTTATACACTACGCATGCAAAGAAATAACAGCAACGATGAAAATGAGGTGTAATTGAGCACGACACATCATTAGTAACGTGATACGCACTTAAGCTCATTAGTATGAGTAGATATAACACTAAAGTTACGTTGCGTGCGAAATACGGGCAATTATTTTTAGAATACAGTATAATTTTACAGATATTTTCATGTCGGAAGGTCAACTGGAGTTAAACAGAGTCATAAGTACGTTTGTGTTCTTTAAAAATACGTTTGTAACATAATAACATAAAAGCCGTGTGACTTACATCAATTTAAAGGGTACACACAAGTAATAGTTATCACAAAAAATAAACTTTTATTTGCATAATTATAAATGTTTTATGGTTAAAAAGAGAATGATGAGCTACTCGAATTTAAAACATAATGGACTTTAAAAATATAACACTTAAGTATCTATTTTGAAAATGGTGACCTTTCCACATTAATTTTAGTTCCGTTTCTTTCCGTTTACCTCCGGATTTGATTTGTGTAAGAAACAGCAGACTTTATTGTACGTTTTCTCACAATGCCTAAAAAAACTAAGTATTATAAGTTCCATTATTATGTTTTTTGGTTTTATGTAACATGTTTTATGTGCTCCAATTAATACCCATCAATAGGCAAGATGACTGGTTATTTTTTATTGTCCTATTAAAATGTGGCCCATAAATATAGCTGATTAATGAAAACAAAATGAAAATCTGATCAAAAATAAGCAACTTATATTACTTATAAGCATTTTAATATCATGCTAGACAAAGAGGAGATTATGACGTCACTTCTCTGTACGCCATATAAATTCTATTCTGACAAGTATGGCGCACAGAGGCGTGACGTATTTTTTTGTTTTGTGGGAGAGGGACAGAGTTTTCTCTACTAAAAACTTTAAACGCTCGTATATCAGAACATTAATAACCGGTTTAAATTATTCTTTCAATTAATATATTATATTTACTTAAATTCTTCATCAAAGCTATGTATTGGTTTCAACGGTATAAACATCAATCATCTACCCTATTGTTTAAACAATCTGGTTGACTCCGATGAAAAATAAGATGTCTTGTAAAAATGACAATAATAATTTAATCATGCATTCACAGCGTTTAACAAAACCATGGAAAAGCTGGAAAAAAGCGGTCTGAGCCTCAAAAACTTCACTTACACCAACAAGAAGATCGCAGATGACATCTACGAAGCGATAAACTCTACATCGTTTCTCGGCGTCTCGGTAAGTGTAATCAAATTCCATTTTGTAAAAATACGACTTATTAAACTTTTAGAACGTTCATACAAAAGAATCGAAATCGTCTGGTACTCCTATCAAGGTATCCTTACTGGTAGGGATAGGTGGAAAAAAAACCACTTAGATCTACCGGTAGCGATAACTAGAGAAATCTGAGTCCACTTATCCCTACTTACTCACTTACTCATCAGCTAAAAGACGTCCACTGCTGGACGAAGATCTCCCTTACAATAGAAAGGGCTTGCCATAATCCCCACGCTTGGCTTGGGGATCGCAGAATGCTCACCACCGTTAACCGAGAGGACGCTGCTGCCCGTCCTCTGGTGGTTCTGGCTGTCTGGTTCCCAGGTCCACTTATCCGTACTTAATTAAAATATATTAAATACTATTTATTGCCTTTTTTTTTAATACTTATACGTCTGACAATCATATTTAGTTTTCGCAATATTTGTTATAAATTGCCTATAATTAGCCAATTTAAATCAAATCAAAAAAAGCAAATCTCTCTTCTCATTCACATATTATCCTAACAGGAAACTTTTTGTCAACGTAAATCATTCCAAAGTTTGATGATGTACAAGATATAACGGAAATATAAATTCATACTTTCTATTTCGAGGAATCTATTTCTTAGTAGAACGTATCACTTTCCTACAAGAACTCGGCTGTTACCATATATCTACATATCCTTGATGGAGGTGTTTGCCGTTTTTATGTACCAACATTTATCACCTCGGGGTATTTTTAGTCCCCGACGCGAGACGCGACGAGCGGAAGTACGTAAGTAGGTATACGCACTTAAGTATGAGTTTGGGGTGAGATACTACGTTAACTTCAACCACATTTTCTCCTCATAAGGATGTGCTCATTTCGTACTTAGGGAGCTTTACACAAATTAAACGTGAGAACGTAGAGGTAAGATAAATGTTGGGAAGCACACTTTTAAAATAATAAGTACTACCTATATTATTATCAGCTTTAATGATTTTAATTAATACCAAGTACTTTAAAAAACGCAAAAGACTCAGAGTCACGCAACGGGCAATGGAGAGAGCTATGCTCGGTGTGCTCGGTGGTGGTACTTTGTGCGATAGAATCCGGAACGAGGATATTCGCCAAAGAACTAAAGTTACCGACATAGCTCGCAAGGTTTGCAAGTTGAAGTGGCAATGGGCAGGCCACATCGCTCGAAGAACTGACAACCGATGGGGAAGAAAGGTTCTCGAGTGGCGACCGCGAACCGGAAGAGGCAGCGTAGGAAGGCCTCCCACTAGGTGCACCGACGACATAGTAAAAGTTGCGGGCAACCGGTGGATACAAATGGCAGGTTGTCATACAGTGTGGCGGTCTAAGGGGCTGATGAAGACTTTAAAAAAAAACTACCGTCTTCAATTTTGATTACCGAATCAAATAATTTATTTGCCTGTTAATGGGTACAAAAAATCTTAACAACTACAATGACATCAGTCCAGGATGACATCAATATTTTTTCCAGTTAATTTGATTTAATTAAAAACCAAACTACTAACCGATATCAATAAAATGTATCCACCTCTGAAATATAAACTAACAAACAGAAGAAAATCACCAAATTAATTGGCGGAGTAGTCGCGTAACAAATATACAAAAAGTATAATTTAGTCGAATTGAAAACCTCATTTTCTTTTTGTTGTGATTACGTGACGTTACTTGACTTTGTTTTGGGCAGTTTAGTCTCGCAATTCAGCGGGGCAACGCGGACAGCATTTTGGGCACACTGCCCGAGATTAGAAATCGTTTAAATTATCTATAAGCATATGTTGTTAGATAGTTCCAAACGATTTCCGTTTAATTTTGATTTGTTTATAAGTAGGTAGTTTTTATCTTTCTTATTAGTTACTTGAATTAACGAGAATATTTGGCATTGCTCCTATCGGTCGGAGATACAAAAAAGACATTTGAATGTAAATGGCTAATTGCTTTGGTACTTAACATTAAAATTACATTATTGTAGCCTAATGTTTTGGAGGGACCACAAAAAAGTACCAACATAAATACAGAACAAGCTGGTACAGAATACTAAGTGCTTACATTGTAGAATACGTTTAGAGCAAAACACTAATGTCCCTTATGCAAGATAGATAAAGGCTTAGGACATTTCCCATACGCTAAACGCTAACTATAGGCATAAATGACACATGCCTTTACCAAGTGAGTCGTATGTAATAGAACTGAGCTGAGATTTCTTACGTATTTTAGCTTCGGAAATTAATAGGTCCCGATGCAGATGTGTTTAGTTATTTATGTTTATTACGGCACAATGATAAGAAGGAATCCGATCTACGATTCTCAGAACAAACTTATTCCCCTATTTTCTTCCTGGATAATGCCTCTAGAGCAATCTTTTTTTTATAAAGTTAAGCCCTTCAAATATCTTCATAGCAATTATTGGAGGTATTTTTTTAGCAATTAGTTACTGAAAAAAAGAAATGATAGAGACATATAGTCGGAGTATCCGATTTAATTAAACGTGAGTATTCCCGTATAAATAAAACAAAAATGATAGAGACATGTCATAAATGTCGTGTTGCTCTAGAGACATTATCAGGAAGAAGATAAGGGAATACGTTTGTATGGATAATAGCAGACCGGATTCCCTCTTAAATAAAATAACAGAAGCAGTATAACCTATAATAACCACGTAATATTTCCTGTGAACATTAAGGAGTTGGTTCATTCATTTATTGTGGACTTTCTTCGGATTCGTACAAAGTCGTTTGATTTCGCGTTTCTAATAAGTTGCTTTTAAGTTAACACCAATCAATGGAATACTCAGGTATAGTTTACCTATAAACACAATCTACTGCTGGACTTATGCCATTTGCACGGTGGGTAACCGACTTTTTTCCCGTAATTTTTTCCGATTTGACTCTTCATAAATACCTTCCTCAAACTTCAAGGAATACAAAAAAAAATATTTGCTAAATTGGTCTACCCGTTATTGAGTTTTGCGTTTAGCAACACATTTAGCGATACATTTTTATTTATATAGTTTTTTTTTTAATCATAATTATTTGGTCTTTCGCAGGGTTTAGTGGCTTTCTCATCGCAAGGCGACAGGATAGCGTTGACGCAGATCGAACAGCTGTATGACAACCACTACGTGAAGCTCGGGTATTACGACACACAGGCTGACAACCTAACGTGGCTGGAGCGGGAGCGGTGGGTCGGTGAGTACCAGACACTTGCAGCGTTGATTTATTGTCTATTTTGGGTCCCGTAGCTGAAGGTTATCAACGGGACCCTAATACTGAGACTTTGTGTGGACGAGGGAAAATTTTGTATATTCGAAAGTTGCTCGAGTTGTTGTTGCTCGTTGCGTTGTAGTATTACACCCGGGCTACAGAATGTCCTGTAAATTAAGAATATATCTGTAACTGGGGATAGTCACTAATGTCCAATTGCAAATCAAAAAAAATTTGGTTAATAGTTCCCCAGTATTGGACGTTTTCCTATAGGAAACTATAGTAACTCGTTTTCCACTCAACACGTTTTCACCATGTAGACGTTTTTTAACAAGCTGACGTTCTGCATACATCGTCATTTACCCTGATAGTACATCTGTTATGGAGCCAAAATTTGTACATACTTTGATGACTTTTTGAATCTTGTTTTCTTTAAAATTCACTAAAGGATTAAAGAGTATTTATTTATCTTAAAATTCTTTAAAAAATGGTATGTCAAAGTTTAACTAACTCAAAAAGCTGACTTTAATATCTCGAAAATGGTCAGACTTTTACTGTTTTATGTTTTTAAAGCTTAAACAGGATGAAAAATTATGACCTCCGGCAGGACTGGAACCTGCAAACGAGCAGTCTCTATGGGTTTCCGTCCCAACTGCTTGCCAATTAGGCTACAGAAGTCTCTGCCTTAGATGCCAAATTTTCCAAACCTGTTATAAGCTACCAACTAAAGCGTTGGTGGCGCCATCTGTAAATTTTTGTAACACAAATATTTACCCAAGCCGAAACCGTTGCAGGTTCCAAGGCCTGACGAGAGAAGTCGCCCTGGCTATACTTTTTGAATATTTTTGTATGAAGTGATACCACACTTATGGTATTTCAATTTTTTTAAAGCTTAAACAGGAAGAAAAAAAACTGTTACTGTTGTTTACTGTTTTGTTTTTTTTGCTATAATTATATAGCAGGACATGATGTAGCCTATCCGCTCTCACAGGGATATCCTTCGAATACTGGAAATTCTGTATATGGGACTGTACTGTACTTTATGGCTACTAGTATAGTCAGGGTGGAAAATATATGATTTGTCTCCACTGAGCACAAAACTAGACACTGTATAGAGTCACAATCGTGCAAAAAAAATGTCCGAACCAAAACTCGCCGACTTTTTGACTGACTTGAACTACGATATGACACAAGCGCTCAAGCATACATTGAACACTATACAAGCGACATAACGTCTAAATTCGAACAATTGTAAACCATATAATGCACGTATAGATAAAAGATAAAGATAAAAAGAACTTTATTGCCAAAAAAATATATATATACGTAAATGCTAGACAAACAAGAGAACAATAATTAAGCACAACAGGTATAGGTACAGGTTATAGGTATGTACAACGGCAGTCGGACATTTTTTGACTGTTTTCACTTAGAGATTGTGACTCTTTAGATATTAGCTCAATGTTTGCCTCCCAATAAATACTTGAATAATATTATTTATCGTATTTGAAAAATAATTAAGGGCCTCCACTCCTTTGTTGCCCCGGGGCCTCCACACCTCTAAATCTGGCCCTGAGTATTATAGTGTTATATAATCAGTGCTAAGGCGAAAGATCGTCACACAAAAATGAGTACTTAAAAAAAAGGTTTCTTTTATTTTCTTAGTTGTTGGCATCGCACGTTGTGCATTCTGTCAGTGTCAAGTTTATGATTTTTTCAAGTATTTATATATTGCTAATATGATATTGCTATATTGGTATTTAATTTTATTATTTTGTTTTGTATATAGTTCTTAATTTTATTGTTGGAATATTATTATTAACCGATTTAAATTATTTTGTCAATAAACTTATTTTCTTGTTAGGTCATGATTGTTGCCAAATGCCTTGCCCGTAATTAATGTCTGCTGAAAAACACGTAAATAAAAAGATAACTTCTAATTTTAATTTGACGATATATATATTGTATATAGTTCTTAATTTTATTGTTGGAATATTATTAGTAAAATCTACATTGTATATGCTTGTAATAAATCAATTGAAAATATAAAAAAAAAAAAAAAGATTTGACGATTAAGTATACCACATTAATATCCACAGCCTCCCTAATCCCACAGTACTATAAGGATAATATTATGAAAACCTTTGTAGCATAATTTTTTGAAAGAAAGACCTTCAAGTCACATTTCTTAGAGCAAAATTAATAAAAAATACCGCTGCCTCCCAGTAAAATACAGCTAATATTACCGGGAAATATTCTCCAGACTCAAACAACATTGTTAATGCAAATTATGAGACACGAAAAAAATACAAAATGTAGAGCAGATCATTTCCCTAGAGTACAAGGTAATTTAGGTGGTACGTGACCGACGTTTTTGAATATTTATTGCATCGTCATCGATATTTACTCTATAAATTGATGAATGCAAACGGAAGTATCTATTTTATTCACATACTCCATGGAATTTAAACTATCTACGCTTTATTGGAAATTTATTTCACTGGCTCTATGCGAAGTTTTCGTATTATTGTGTTGGAAATTTGAATTACATGAAAACGCTTTTATTTAAATAATTGTGTAATACGAAAATAAAATATAAATATACCAATGTGTTTCTCTTTACGACTGTATGAGGACTATGTATAATTGTATAATGGGGTAGATAACTGATGTTTATATCGTTGAAACCAATAGCTTTGATGAAGAATTTAAATAAATATAATATGTTTATTGAAGAAATAATTTAAATCGGTTAATAATGTTCTGATATATGAGCGTTTAAAGTTTTTGCTAGAGACAACTCTGTCCCTTTTCCACAAATCAAAATATGACGTCACGCCTTATTTGTCAGAATAGAATTTATATGGCGTACAGAGAAGTGACGTCACGATTTGCTGTTTCTTCTCTCTGTCTAGCATAATATTAAAATGCTTAGAAGTTGTATAATTGTAGTATTTTCGATCAGATTTACATTTTCTTTTCATTGATCAGCTATATTTATGAGCCACATTTTAATAGGACAATAAAAAAATCTGTCATCTAGCCTATTAGATATGTTATGTACCCTTCATCCAAATTCGTAACTAAAAGGTCATAACTAGCTACGCAAACAGAAATTTTCTTCGCTGTTTCATAACCTTATAATGTGTGTCAGGAGTAAGGAAACGTAGCAAGTCTACGACGATTTAACGAGCCAGTAGGAAGTGTTTTTTTGTCGCTACCTGCTCTGACTAGAATGAATCGTTATTACGTATGTATTATGTATTTATGTAATAACTTTTTTTATTTATATGATTGTCACAAATGCTAGAGTTTGTAAAATTCTATCAATTTTAGCTAAGTATTTATTTGGTTTAGACTATAGCGGTCTATAGGTAATCCAGCTGCTTTTATAGGCTTGCGTTTCACTAACATCTCACTTGATGTTAAGCGAAGATGCAGTCTACGAAACAGCATGCTTGCCTAGAAGTAACTAATTCACTCGCGACTTAAAGACACCCAGGTTGTAACTATCGGGAAACACCCTCTCAGGCAAAAAATCAATTAGATTGAATTAGGTAAACTAGATTCAACGACCTAAGTAGTGAAATTCAACATATTTTTGTTTGATTAATAAAAGGAGCTTCCCTCACAAAAAAAACACTACGGCGTGGCGCTACAGTGCCGACATTAAATTAACACACATCATCATCAGCGTGGACGTATCCGGATACGTCCACTGCTGAACGAAGGCCTCCCCCTTAGACCGCCACACTGTACAACAACCTGCCATTTGCATCCACCGGTTGCCCGCGACTTTTACAATGTCGTCGGTCCACCTAGTGGGAGGCCTTCCTACGCTGCGTCTTCCGGTTTGCGGTCGCCACTCAATAACCTTTCTTCCCCATCGGTTGTCAGTTCTTCGAGCGATGTGTGCGAAATGAACACACGAGTAGGGTTAATGGTCAAAAACCATTAAAAAATCGTTGAAAAAAATAGGTGTTCCATACATTTTGTCCAACGTCGATGAACTTGATTTATGGAACATCTGATATTTTTTTCGCGAATATATATTTTTTACTTAATTTTTATGGTTACTGATCATTAACCCTACACGTGTGTTAATTTAATGTCGGCACTGTACCGCCACGCTGTATACATAAATTCACCAGCAAAATGTACCAATATTTTCTTTTTACACAGTATAAGCAGAGCCGCAGCAAGATTAACAAACTCTGTTATTCCGGTCTTGTTGCCCTCTGGCTCAGTACGCAACTTACCTAATTGAATCCATGGAGCAAGACTTGTTACCTACTCCTTCCGCCATAAAAAAGTAATAAAATACCGGAAAGAACACGGGATATGAAAATATTGACATGATCATAGCAAATCAACGCTAGAACCAAATGAATATCGATAAAGATTTATCGACAGTCGATAGTCTAATAAGTAGGGAAGTTCCTAACACGTTCGATAAGTTTGTCGTCTTTATTATAGGTTTTGCTTGCGGGTATGGCGTTTAAAGGCACAAAACTTAGTTGCTACAGATTAAATTGTTCGAAGCCATTTTGAACTAGTTGTTAAACTAAATGTATGGTAGAACTAACTAAATATAGTACGAGTATAATTAAGCTAAGGCAAATTACTTTGAAAGTAAACTTACATCTTGCTTCAAGAATTATGTTACGGTATGGTGATATACGATTCTGTTATCGTGGTGTGAAAGATTTATCGATACCTCATCTTGTCTCTACCTCTGCTTTCAGGGGTTGTTTAGTTTTATGACAATTTTATGACCATCACATAAGTTTTGCTTAAGAGTTACGTGAAGTACAGGGTTACGCGGAAATACAAGCCGAAAGGAAGTAACTCCACTCATCACTGTGAACAACTTTTACTATAGAGCCAACTCTAAATTTGGGAAATATAAATCTACTGCTCCATTAAGAGTGTACGCTACCTCATCTAAAATAACCCCTTTTTGCCTGGGCTGGGCGGCAGGAACAGTCTCATGTAAACTGGTTTCAACGATCGATAGTTTAAGTATTTATTATTTTAAGGCAATATAATAGTTATTTTGTACAATAGGCTAGATGACTGGTTTTTTTTTATTGACCTATTAAAATGTGGCCCATAAATATAACTGATTAATGAAAAAAAAAGAACATCTAATCAAAAATAAGCAACTTATAAGCATTTTAATATCATGCTAGACAGAGAGAAGAAACAGCAAATCGCGACGTCACTTCTCTGTACGCCATATAAATTATATTCTGACAAGTAAGGCGTGACGTCATTTTTTGTTTCGTGGAAAAGGGACATAGTTGTCTCTAACAAAAACTTTAAACGCTCATATATCACAACATTATTAACTGATTTAAATATTTTTTTCAATAAACATACTATATTTACTTAAATTATTCATCAAAGCTATTGGTTTCAACGATATAAACATCAGTCATCTACCCTATTGGTTCACGTATAATCAGTTCAATTGTTATGCAAAAATTCAAGATCTCATTGAGATTATTTTGTAGATTAACAATTTTTAAATTTGGGTTTTAGAGGTAACTTCGTTATTTGTTTCTATCGACATTTTGTTTTTGCAATCGTGTTTCCACAACTATGAAGCCCTAGCAATTATCCTTAACTTTGCCATGTATTTATTTGAATTGGAATGTATTAGTATTTTCGACCGGATATATGATTAAATTATGCAATGTGCCGTTACCTCCTATCGTTGTACCTCCTATGGGCCGTTAAGAATGTAATTAGCCATCAAAAAATTTATGGATAAGCTGTTTTTTTTTTGCGAATTTAGGGTTGGCCCCATTGTAAATGTTGTTCACAATTACGAGTACAATGACCTCCTTTTGGCGTAGTAATGCCGTTACGAGAAACCCTGCAAACCAATACCAATGGTGTAAGCGAACTTACCTCTCGGAAAAGTATCTATGAATGCTGGAAATTTCCGCTAGGAAGCTTTATTTCATACTATCATCTGAACAGTTGGAAAATAAACTTATTTTTCCGTTCCTGGAAAACTGTCGCATTAACCTCAATAATAAGTACCTCTATTCAGATCTCGCTGTAGAGGATTTTAAAAGAAATATAAATATTGCTGTGAATTTGCAGTGCATCCAAACGGCGGCGTGGCATAGCGTGGATCGCGTTTTTCGCATTCACGATCACTCCAAAGACGCCATGCCGATACATCCAAATGGCGTGGCGGGCTGGATTTTAATCCATTTGGAATCCATCTAAACTTGGACGCCGTTTTAAAAATGGATGCCATTTTCGAAATTCACGGACAGATTTTGGAATTTTGAATTTTGGCAGCCACGCCGTTTGGAAGGTTGGACGTATCGTCAGTGGCGGCGTTTCTGGGTTCTGACTTGATCGAGAAATGACGTCAGTAGATTAGATTTTACTAAGTAAGAATCAATACTATAGGGTATGAGGTAATGACGTATGTCGATGGGTATGGGGTATTAAAATATAACAACCGAAACCCCGGCTTGCGACATCTTGGTGTTGACTTCGGCCCCACCAATACCTCTTAAAAGGTCCGGGCTTAGACCCGAGTTTCAAATTAAATAGAAGAAATAATAATTATTATAACTTGCTGGGCAGTTGGATCAAGGGTCAGATACAAAAGGCTGTGGTCCTTGCCACGGCACGCATTGTTCCTCACTCTGCAGCCCTAACCACCGGCAGCTTGAGTCCTGCCCCGTTACTGGCGGCACTCTAGGTTTAGGTTTTTATAATATTTGTATGTGGTTAAAAATATATATAGTAAAAAATTAAAATTTGTATGTGGTTAAAAATATATATAGTAAAAAATTAAATTTAAGAAACGTAATATATGAGTGTATAATAATAACCGTTTATTTCAGGCAACAGGTGTTACTTAAAAAACACGGGCCCATATAATAGATACCTTAAGACCACAGTAAAGCGAAGGCCCTATTTACTTCTCTCTTCAGTGTTACAGACTAACATACATACCCAACAACTTCCCGTTACGCTTCAAGCGTATGCAGTTGCCGTAAGTCTTATAGTTTCACCATGACTAGGTATTATCAGCAAGGCACGCGGAGCCGCTGCCGCTCACGGGCTTGAACTATTCCACCAGCTGCTTCGGTCACGGCCAGCTTTATTTGAGCGATGCCATAAATTTATTTGTTTTCGCTCCAGAACATGTTACCAACAATATTGTTAGCAGAGAAGCACTGTGATAAATACTCGTATTGCAATAGCCAGTAATTTGGTCTGGAGATTCTTACTAACGCATCACGCAAACGATCGTTTGCGTGATGCGAAGTTGCGTCCAGCTAGTAATTATAATATACAGGGTTAGGTTAAGGCCACCTAGATCCTTTAGGGGGCTAAAGTATACAATCATTACTGAATGATTTGACTACGGGACCCAAACCAAAACCGGATGTTTTATTTTGCATAAATTGGGTCGAATTTATTTCGTGATCTAGAATGCAAAATAAAACAACAGGTTTTGGATAGGGGGTCCCATAGTCAAATCAGTCAGTAATGGTGTATACTATATAACTCTCTGAATGATCCAGGTCGGCTTAACCTGTAACCCTCTAACCCTGTATATTATATTATATCTCATTGTAAAAAGCCAGCTTTTGATTTGAAGAATTTGGTAAATGACTAAAGCGTAGTCAGAACGAGCCTTTTAGGTATTCAAAAGGTTAATAAGGCCGTATTATATTGGTGTGATAATAATTTTATTTGGTTTATAGCGTAGTTTGTAGAGGTCTTCAATGAGTCTTTTTTTGACAGGAGGCAAGGTGCCCCCAGATCGGACGGTGGTTGTGAACGAACTTCGCACTGTTTCGCTGCCTCTGTTTGCCTGCATGACTGCACTGTGCATAGCCGGGATGCTGGCGGCTATTGGACTGATCATCTTCAATACTATCCACAGACGAAGAAGGTAATACGATTCGTTTATTTAAAAATTGTTTTGCGTTAGACTTTCCGATTTTTCAATAGATTGATCTTCCAAGGTTTGAGCACAATCTCTATTTGAAACTTTCAAAACTCGAGGATTTTATTTAATTTTAGCATCTATAATGTCGTGTGATTTTAGACAGTGAGGCTGCACACAAATTTTAGACGTACACTTAATTTCTCCAAAATGTAATTATCCTTTTCTTTTACGTCAGATCTTACACTATCTTATAAGTGAATATGTTAGCGCAATCAAAGCAAAATTAACTTTAAATAAATAATTGTAAAGATATAAAAGCGAAAAATAAATTTGCGTCATCAACATCAGCCGGAAGACGTCCACTGCTGGACGAAGACCTCCCTCTTATTAGGGAGGGATATTAACCCTTGTTGGGGCGGAAAGTTGCATAAATTTGCGATATTTCATAAAAATATATAAAAAAAAATTGTTAAAAAAGTATTATGTTTAAAAAATATTATTAATTCGGATAACTGTTTTCGGATGACTATTCACTCCGATATACCAAACAACTCTGATCTTGAAAAGATCTAAATTTAAATCATAATCACAATCAGCCTATCATAGCCTCTGTCAAGGGCTGTAACTGAAACATTGCCCTTCAGTGCAGAATACTTTAAATGTTTTCTTTTCACACTCTGCTCGGTGATTTGATAACTCTTATCGTAAAGCCAGTTATTAAATAGTTCTCCAGGCTAACTCTGTAAAAGAGCCCTACCACTATCAAAACGATGAAAGTATTCTCCAAAGCTATTACGTCCACTGCTGAACGAAGGCCTCTCCCCAATTAGACAGCCACACTGTACGACAACCTGCCATTTGCATCCACCGGTTGCCCGCGACTTTTACAATGTCGTCGGTCCACCTATATATAGTGGGAGGCCTTCATACGCTGCATCTTCGCGATCGCCACTCAAGAACCTTTTTTCCCCATCGGTTTCCAGTTCGTCGAGCAATGTTGCCTACCCATTGCCACTTCAACTTGCAAACCCTGCGAGCTATGTCGGTGACTTTAGTTCTTTGGTAAATATCCACGTTCCGGATTTTATCGCACAATCTGTACACTTAGTTGCAAATAAATAAATATGAAAAAAATATCGTAGCTCTTGCCGCAAACATATTATTATACTCTACGTTACTAAATTACCGGTATCAACGCACGTGAATATATTAGTGGCAAACCAATACTGTGCTCTCTTCTCGCTAAAGAAAATATTACTATAGAGTCATAACATAATATTTACTATCAATCTTTGATGTTTTAGTTTTAAAGCGGTATAACAGTTTTTTTGTCGATTTTCAAAGACACCGTGCTTTATCATAATATTGTCCCATAGTTCCTTATAACTGAAATTAGTACGCAAAGCAATGTTGTTCATCTCTGATATTCAAAACGTATTCTCAAAAGCGATTCTGTTTGTTTAACACAAGTATTCAAACAACAATCACGTACGAATTCGCCTCTATCCTCTAGAGGCACATCGATGATAATAACGATATCAAAACTCTTCACAGACATTGGGACCGTTTGAGAGCGCAATCGACTAAAAAAGTCATGTGAATCCTTTATTTTGCGCGGCCCTTGTCAACGTCAAATTCCACCCTTTCGGAGATAAGTGTGTAAGTTTGGGGCGCAACATGATATTGACAGGGGCACTGAAACACAATCCGGCCGTTTCCCAGAATGCCAACCCCGGCTGCGACCAATCGATATCGCTAAAAATTTCAATCCCACACAAATAAAACAGATGCCCGAAATAAAACTGTAGTCGTTTCGCGCGGTGCCTTGATCGCGTAGAATATTTTAACATTCGACTCCACGAATAGGGGGCGAAGATCAGGGCACGCTACATAAATTCCCTAAATAGTAGTGGTTAGAAGATTGAGATAAGTAATATTATATCGAAGATTTTCGGCGCCTTGTCCTAAAAAAGCACATTTGTATGCGTACCTATTTACGGTTCGATATTCTGCTCCCATTATCATAACACTTACTTGGATAACGCTATTTCGGTTTATTCAAGAAATCGTGAACATTAAACTAGAGTAAATTTGTATATCTACAACAATAATGTAGCTACCGGGAAGAAAAATCTGATAGCGCTCGGGATCCGGAGCAGGCAATGGGGACATAAAATGAACTGAAATGCAAAGATACGACAAATTGGATAATCAACATTTTGAATATTTATTTACTAAAGTAATAAATGAGTTGTCAAAATATCAAGAATCAGAACTAGAAAGATTTAATGACGCGCTAAAACGTATGCACTAAATACTTCATCATCATCATCATCAGCCCGGAGACGTCCACTGCTGAACGAAGGCCTCCCCCTTAGACCGCCACACTGTACTACAACCTGCCATTTGAATCCACCGGTTAAACTCCACTAAATATTACGTACATACAATTCAAGCATTTGGTAATTATTTCCACAAATTTTTAGTGGTCTCTAATAAATACCAGAGTCCGCCTGGGGAAGAACCACACCTTTGCCAGTTATTCAAATGCCAAGCAGTAGTGTGCAAGCATTATTGTGTTTCGGTTTGAAGGGCAATGTTACATCAAAACAAACAAATTTTACTATGGGTCCACAGATCATATAGCTTGTTGATTGCTCGTGAACATATTTCTCCTACAAACACGACTCACCGTTGCGGGCAGAGGGCGAGGTAACGTTCTAAGCTTGCGATTGGCCAATCACTGGGATGACGCAGTCTGAGTTATAAAATTCAATTAAAATTTTGACGTACTGGCAGCGGCTAGCAGTGGTTTTTAAACTACAAATTTTCGTATGAAATGATATCAGGGGAAGTCGGACGATCAGTCAAAATAATTTATAGTCTTTGTATGGGGCCAACATTAATATCGCGAAAAAAATTCTGCTATTCCATACAAAAACTTCCTCAACCTTGGGCAAAATGTATTGAACACCCAGGTAGCAAATCGACGTCACAATGACGTCTAAATTTAGTAATTTCGCGACGTAATGACGTCATATTACGACGTCTTTTAATACCGGAAAAAGACGTACATTTGTCACAGCCTCAAGACGTCATCTCTGATCGTCAACACGACGTCTTCAGATGACTGACAACGTCTTTAGAAGACGGCCATCAGTTTGCTACCTGGGCAGCTGGTTTTTTTTCGCGTTTCCAATGTTGGCCCATAGTAAAAGTTGATTGTTTTGATGTACAGAATATGCCCTTAAAAAGATGGTAACTGATGTAACCCTGTAAATGCTCGAACCCTTCAACAGATCTATACAGAATAACAAAGAGAGATTCTTCCTGGTTAATAATGAAGACCTTTATATCACATATTTATGCCAAACTTCCTCGTATACAAGCTTCACTGATATCATTTCCAACAATATTATTAGACTTGCACGGCGCGAATCTGTCGATATCTAACTACATTCCGCTAACTTTGTTTCCGTTTTTATTGCGAGCGAACGCCGAGCCAGTCGTTAAACTCCGACATTTGGTGTTCGTAATATTTTTGTTACGGGTTTATAGTCGGACTAGCAGCGGCCCGCGATAGCCGATCTAATACTACTTGGTCCAACTCGCATTGCGTCCAACTACCAGTTGGTCAAATACGCAGATAGTCCAAGATTCCAAGTATATGCGAAAAAATAAACAACTGTTTTAATAGAATGAGCGTAGCGCTCGTGGCGTAGCTTGTCTAGGTGATTCTAAACGATCACCGATGTTAAGCAACGGACGGTCCGGTCAGTCTTCGGATGGGTGACCGTGAGTGGCATTTATTTCTGAACGCTACCGTGGATCGGATGACACGTTAAATTGTTGGTCCCGGTTGTTTGTTGTAGTTTCTATAACAACAACCGTCAGCCATGTCAGAGGCCTTCGGGCGGCACATTAACTATGACACTAGGGCTGGCCACTCAGCCTATACGAACTTACTTACTTAATAGAATGATATAATTATTTATTTATTTTACAACAAATTTGCTCGAAAAATGCATTTACGAAGCATGTACTCATCGTTTGAAAGTTAAACATTACGCACCATACAACGGAGCAGTTGTATAGCGCCGTGCGTAAACTTTACGGTATTTTTTTAATTTCCATAAAATGTTTATAGGAATGTATAACAGAAATATCATAATTTTGAATTCTTATTCCAAAAAAATATATGCTGTATTTATAATTATGTTTTTACACCTGTCAACTTGACAGCTGTCAATTTGACACTTGACATGATGACACCTATCAGTTGGATCACGAATAATGGATAAAAAAATTGACATACCTTCAACGTGTCTAATCACTTGATACCTGTCACTTTGGATCCAAAAACAAGTCATATATTCGGATTCAGCGCCTTCGAAAACCACGAAAACGTCGCCCATACTTTCAGACTTTTGACAGCTGTCACCTTGAATCCAAAAACATTCATCACGTTCAGCGTAAAATAAAACACTAGTAAGTTGACAGGTGTCAAATTACTTTCACATGGTGTTGAGGTAGTGAGAGATATAGAGGCAGACATTTGACATTTTAAAAATAAAATTTCCGAAATATAATAATTTGATTTGTGGTTTAAAAGCTTGGAATTGTTTTATAGCCTATAGTTATTCCGGGAAATAAGCTATCTTCATTCCGAGTTTCATTAAAATGCATTGTACCGTTTGGCGTTTGGTAACAAACACAAACACACACATAACAAACTTTCGTGTTTATATTATTAGTGTGATAAACGTTGGGCTTCCTTCACTACAGGGTAATACTGTGGTCGCACCCAGCTTGCAACACTGTGATGCTGTGTGGATGCTGTGTTTGCCTCGCGGCGGCTATCGCGCTGGGGGTGGACGGCCGGTGGGTGCAGCCGCCGCACTTCTCTGGGCTGTGTGCGGCGCGGGCCTGGCTCCTCGCCACCGGCTTCTCAATGGCCTACGGAGCGATGTTCACCAAAGTCTGGAGAGTCCACCGACACACCACCAAACCAAAGCCGGAGCCGAAACCAGGCGGCAAGGTAAGACACATTCAGGCTTTAAACACAAGTTTAAAGGAACCTATGTATCTGTTGGGACTTGGGTTTGTCCTTAAACTGCATCCAAAACCACAAGAGGATGGCAAGTACCATCCTCTCTGTTAACCGTGGGGAGAATTCTGCGATCCTCAAGCCGCCTGCCAAGCGTGGGGATTATGGCACCTCTATTAAGGGGATGCCTTCGTCCATCATTGGACGTCTTCTGGATGATAATGAAATTGTTTGTTGAAGTTGGTGGTTAAGTTTGACCGAAGTTGATTAATACGCCTAGCCTGAAATAGGAACAGGCTCTTAAGTGAGGCAGCTGAAACACACATACTTAGAGCTACCGGCGTGATAAGGTTTCCTTACCATATGTTTTCCTTCAGTGACAATTTAAAGTCAGTATTGGAAGTTTGTAATTTTTATTTAATGTTGACATGATATTCATTATTTTAATTTATTAATAAAACAATATTATTATTATTGACAGTTACTCATGAATATTATCAAATGTTATGTAAGATTTTACTTTTTTTTTTTGATATTGCTATGTTCGTTTTTTGCGTTATTACATTTACACCACATGACATTTGTATTAAATCGTTATAAATAAATGAGTATGAGTATGGTAATTTGATCTAACACCCTATGGCGTGCGTATCTAACGCACTAATTACTGATCTATCAGCGCTACACCATGGCGATTGCACCGCACCCTCGTCGTTCACGTCGTGTCTCACTGGGAAACAGAGATTGTCGTTTGCGTCACTTAGGTACATAGGACAATAATTATCTGCCTGAAGCCTGACATATAGCTAATCGAGTTCAGCAACCTACCTGTCTAATTATGTTCACTACGTAGGTACTACCATCACTCTCATACATAAAGTTTGTAGCTCACTTCAAGTTAGATGTATGTATATGAAATATTTTTCATATAGCTGGGTAATACTTACAGTTTATTTTTTTGTACTTAATACCAACAAAGAGTTTTATGCGGCTGAAGAAAATGTCACCTGCGCGCGCATCGCTGGCTTGCGCGCCATTTTCCGCAAATATTCGTTGACGTTTTCTTGATTATTGACAAAAAGAGTTTGTTTTTTCTTCGCAAGTGTGATGAAAATACTCGTATGAAACGCGTCGGCTATTGGTCATTACACTCTCGGCTTCCTTAACGTGTTGTATCGCCTCTAGTGTGATGAGCAACATGGCACACTTGTATCATAATGTACTATTTTCTAATAGGTTTTTATTGGATCACTTAGTTTTACTTTCTAACACGTTACGAATTATGATTGGCCCTGAGGATAGAATCATATTCGAAGTAGACACTTATTGACGTAGCTTGGAATAACATTGGGCATAAAATATTTAACGGCCTCGTTTCAAGCACCAATATTCAATACATACTTTGGAAATGGATTTTGACAGTAAACTAGGTTTTATTTTCTGTTTTACGAATATGTTGTTTACTAAAAGTATAGGCTAAGCGGACAGTCTTAATGTCAGAATTATTAAGCCAGCCGAGAACCTCTGACATAGTTTCGTGAGACTTGGCTTTACTTGAAATTTGTGTCGCGCATTTTTTGCTTTCATAAAAGTAAAAAAAAAGTCGCTAATAAAACATAAACATGAACACATCGATTATTTCTAATTGTATGATCACATGCCTAATCTTAATCTAATACTATAAGAATCAAAGTGAATCCTGACTTATTCACTGCCTTACAGACAACGCACAGCTTAAACCGCTGGTTTTAGAGGCTTGGCATTTGAAGGGTGTATTTTTCTTGATGCTTTGAGGTGTACTAAGAAGTGAAACTTTTGTAGTGTAGTTCTTTGTTTTTGAACTTTTCGTTGTGACAAGTAACTTAAAAAAAGGGAAACTATTAAGGGACCACTTTGAGAGTACCCATGCCATGCCATTACAATCAAAAAAGGTTTTTGCTAAATTGTTACATCGGTGAAAATACATTACTACAAACAAACATACAAACAGCCAAACATTCTTTCTTTTTAAAATCGGGTAAAAATGATTTAAAGGAAAATGCTGGTGGCTAAAACTTACCAGGAATGAAATTCCATACAACTTTGGTACCTATTTGAGTAGAGCGGAAAGGTCGATTTTGCTCATAGAAAGTTGTCAAAATAATGACCACATAACAAGCATTTTTGAGTAAATGTAAATTATAATAACCCGTTTTCTCTGATGGAGTATGCGCAGTTATATTATAGTAATAATAATAATATTGGGGGGACATTTATTACACACAGCGCCATCTAGCCCCATACTAAGCAAAGCTTGTATTATGGAAACCAGGTAGCTGATAAAATACTTATATACATATTTTTTTCGGAAATACATACTTATAATACATACTACACCCAGACACAGAACAAACATCGATGTACGTCACATTTTTTTTCCTGGGTGGGGATCGAACGCACGCCCTACAGCTCTGAAGGCAGACATGCTACCAACTGAGCTATAAGGTGCACGTATTATTTATACGTTATCATGCTTAATTATGTCAGATGCTCCGACTATAGTATCGGTCACATCCGGTGACCTTTTCCAAGATATGAAAATAGAGCACGACCGCGCGACCACATCCTGCTTCGCTGTATATTAAATAAATCATAAATTAGTCAAAACCACGTCAGTATAATTCCTTCTGGTTGACTTTATAAAGGAGCTTCACTTAAATACATAGCTTAAAGCTCTATTGTTATTTACCGTGATTATGTTGTGAAACGAGCCTTCGATATTTCGGTTAAGTTTCATGCACCATGTTCACCTAGAACCATAATGAACTTGATAGTTTAAAATGTTTTTTCACTGCTGAGCAACGTTGCAAACTTCATATATCTAAAAAATTAAGCGCCGTCATTTAGCTTTAGAAAAAAAACTCACTTTAGTAATACCAAGTACTTGATACTTAGCTCTATCAAAAACATGCTTGCTTATCTATACAATAGGACAATTAGTTAATTTAATCATTGTCAAGACTATTCTAAACAATCTAAGCTAGGCAATTCAAACAGGGCTGAACATTGTCAAGGAATACCATAGCTGGCTAAAGGGTATTTATCTTCGCAACTCCGTATAATTCGCTATTTAGGTACACAACAGACAGAACATTCAATATTCATTAAGCGAAAACAATTTCTGTTGTTTGTTTATTTACCAACTTGGTCCTATTTTATGCAAACGGTTTTCCTTTTATTTACTCTTTAAGATAATTAAAACATGGAGATTAAAATAACGTATTGATTTTTACGAATAATAAATCGGCGGTTGATTTTGTTATTAAATTAATTTTATTAAGTACGCTCTTGAATGGCATTGTGAGTAATAAAGGGTATTTATATTAAGTAACTGTAATATTTTCATAAAAAGCACGGAACCTCGAGCCAGTGAAGTGTAAAAAAATCAAACATCCCATAGTCTACACAGCGTTGGGCAGAAAATGATAAAGTTACTCCATCGTACTTCTACCGCTTACTGATCGCGGCTTCTTGTACAGCTGCTGCCGATGAATGCTGTCAGTGCAAACGCATGTAGCTTCCCACACCAAATGTCTATAGTAAGCATACATACACTATCAGCCAGAAGACGTAAACTGCTGGACGAAAGCATACCCTTGATTCCCACACTAATCACCACGCTTGGCAGGCAGCTTGCGGATTGCAGAATGCTCACCACTGTGAACCGAAAGGATGCTGCTGCACATCCTCCAGTGGTTCTGGATGCAGTTTTAGGACGTATCCAGGTCCACCTGGTCGGTCCTGGGTATGTCCTTTAATAAAAAGACCAACAAAATAGTATTTACGCTGATATATTGTATTGTATTTGTGTTCGTAGCGAGGCATCCACGGCTGGAAGCTGTACACTATGGTGGGAGGTCTGCTGCTCTTCGACACAGCGTTGCTAACTGCGTGGCAGATTCGCGATCCTCTGCAGCGGAGAGTAGAGACCTTCCCGCTGGAGGCCCCGAGGCATCACGACGACGACGTGCACATAAGGCCGGAACTCGAACACTGCGAGAGCGAACACAATGCTATATGGCTCGGTGAGTTTTATGATGATATTTTTCTTTGCATTGCCCAGGAGACCAGGAGGGTGACGAATGCAATGCGGCGCAGAATTTTGTGCGTGCACAATTCTGGTACTGCTATTGTTATGGGCAGGCGTGATGTTTACCATCAGGCGAACCTCTTGCTCGTCTCGTCACTCCGCTGCATAAAAAAGTTACTTAAATAATAGTTGCACTATAACGGCCTTACTTAAAAAAACTTTTCAACCGTTAGTCACTGCTTAAGATGCTCTGCCATCTTCTCTCTGACATGAAGAGGCACGTGCTAGAAAAGGACAGAGAAGTTTAAGCAGTGACTAAGAGAATCGAGATTATTTTAGGTAAGGCCGTAATAGTGCAACTATTATTTAAATAGTCTACAATAATCGTAGACTATTGGTATGTGGAGACTTAAAAAAAATAACCTCTTAATATTGACATCGCACTTTGTACAATCTGCTAGTGTCCAATTTGTTGGTAATAATTATAATAGGTAGTGGTTTTCCCTTTTCTTCGGTAATACTTTTTGTTTTACGTTTGATAATGTTCTTATTTTTAATTTTGTAATGAAGTATGGAAAGAGATTTTGTGACATAAATAAGTCATCGCCAAAAGGACCCTTGAAGGTTTTATCTCCTCTCGCTTACCCCGAAATGCAAATCTATAAATCTCCCACAACTAACTAGCAGTCTCAGAACTGTGAACCCACGAATATAATCCTTCGCCGCATTCCTCAGCGCTCGTCACCCTGAGATGAAATCTCTTCATGCTCAGTAATTTCTCAGATAATATTGCTCCTCAAACCAAACACAGTAATGCTTGCACAGTAGTGCCTGGCCGTTGAATAACTGACAAAGGTGTGGTACTTCCCCAGGCGGAGTCCCTACAAAGTCCTACTAATTTATGGAATATACACCAACCGCTTTAAAAACTACAGAGTATTTACAACGTTACTTGAATCCGAGGCATAACCAGCCTCGCTTAATAGAATGAAAGAGAAATAATTATAGCATAATAAAGTTTAACACGGATATGAGCTTAAATACAAAACGTGTATAAGTACGTAACCTACAATGTGACCAGCTTATCTATAGAGTTAAGAGACAGAGCAACCATAGCTTATTCTAAAAAAAAAAACTTTCGTGGAAATGTTCAGTTCCCACCCATTCCATGTTAAGGCCGCCATGTGTGCCACATTTATTATTTAATTTTGTGTTCTGGACAATAGAGAATATCTATCTATCTATTTATTGTAAGTGTGTATGAATTTAAAAAAATAGTATATTAAGTATTCTATTAATTATTTGGTTCCCATAGTACACACTTTGCTTAGTTTGGGGCTAGATGGTGCTGAGCATTCGGATATTTCACTAAATGTCCGCCTATATTTATTTATCACTAGCTGCGCCCCTCGGTTTCACCCGCGATTGTTGAGATAATGTGTAGCTTTTCGACACACAGGTACGCATATTATGTGGTCGCACCTTACCTACCTCTGACATTTTACAACGGCATAACTCTGAAGTTTCTCGTACTGCAATAACAATCTAGTGCCAAGGGACTGCAGCTTTGAAACTGCTGAAATTAGTTTTACGTCCAACGTTCACTGTTTACCCCATAGAGACAAGTTTTGGTACTAGGTGGGAAACTACGGGATATAGACACCTCGTTACATACGTACCTCGTTACGTTATACAAGAACGTTGGATATTTTGGCTTAGTAGGTAGGTAGGTACATTATGTGAAAGGGCCACCATTAGGCCACGAGGGTAAAGGAAAAGACCTAATATTTTATTTTAAATGTAGTTATAGAATAATAAAAAAGAACGAACGGACCACGTGGTCATAGGGGTGTACCTACTTTAATTACTGTAAACTATAAAAAAGAATGAACGAAAGATAATCGGACCACGTGGTCAGAAGGATGTACTTACTTTAATTACTGTAAACTATAACTGCTATGTACGACTGCTTTAAATTCATGTTTCTTACTGTTTTCATTCATTCGGAATTCAAAGAAACAACCGGACAAATGCTAGTAGCTTTCAAGAATAATACAGAATGCAAGTACCGACTTAAAATGAGTAAACAAAAATTGTTCTAAGTTTCACTAGCTCAAATTTTAATACATTTAGACGGAACAGCGAGAGACGGGCAAAGCTTATATTTTGTAGCTGCATTTTAACTCTTTGATGTCCGGAATCTCATGAAAACAAGATAAACTTTTAAATTACATAACAAAGGAAACAGATGTTAATGACGACTTTAATAAAAGTTTTTATTTTGTTGGTACAATAAAACTTGCAAATAAGCACGGTGGATTTACGAGTTTGTTTTATAAAAGGAGTGTGATAAATTTATCACATCTCTAAGTATTTAAAAAGATATAGTTTGTTATTCGCAGACAGGAACCAAAATAGCTCTTTAATCGCTAGGGAAGAAAAATGATTTGAATTTGTAATGTGGATATTGTTAGTAAAGGTTACAATCACCAAAGAGATCAATAACGAACATTGTATAATAGGTTGTATAAAAATGAAAGCGCGCGAGTAAATTAAAAAAAAATTTGAAAAAAAAACAAAAACGCGCGCGATATGCATTCCGCCTTCATTTGTAATAAGCTAGATGACTGGTTTTTTTATTGTCCTATTAAAATGTGGCTCATAAATATAGCTGATTAATGAAAACAAATAAAAAATCTGATCAAAAATAAGCAAGTTATAAGCATTTTAATATCATGCTAGACAGAGAGGAGATTATGACGTCACTTCTCTGTACGCCATATAAATTATATTCTGACAAGTATGGCGCACGTAATCACAAGTCACGTGGCGTGACGTAATTTTTTGTTTTGTGGGAAAGGGACAGAGTTTTCTCTACCAAAAACTTTAAACGCTTATATATCAGAACATTAATAACCGATTTAAAATAATATTTCAATAAACGTATATATTATATTTACTTAAATTCTTCATCAAAGCTATTGGTTTCAACGATATAAACATCAGTCATTTATTCTTTCGGATTTTCCTTGGGTTTATTAAAAAAAATACTGATTTGAGTTCACCTCGGGAGCAACACTACTTTAAGTTCGAGTGACATACCTACTTTGAAAATCCCTCAACTCCACTCTTTTCTTCATCTTTAGAATTCCTGGCTCCACTCTGGTTTTGAAGAAACACTCTCGCCTTTAAAATGGTTGTTTGTACTCTTGGTAAACAATCTACTATTACTGTTTACCTTAGTATAGGTAAATCACTCTGTAATAAAGCTCATATTTTATAATTATTGCAATTTTTCTCAGAAGTGTAGTCTGGGGGATAATTTATGTTCAAAATGAGAGTGTTTCATTTTAATACTTAATCAAATCACAAGGCAGTGAATCTTCTAGGCTTGATGGAGGTTGTAAAGTCAATTTCGCAATAATATAGTTGTGTTACCTTGTTGTGTATTTGTTCACGTTGAGCCACGTAGACAAAAAGTATTTTAAGAAAAAAAGGAAGTTTTAGGAGGCGTTGAAAAACAAAGGAAATACATACAAAAGTTTTCACACATTTTTACCCCCTTAGGGGTTGAATTTCGAGAAATACTTTCTAAGGCATGAAGACAAATACGCCCTCCGAATTTCAAGCCTCTACAACCAGCTGTTTAGGCTGTGCGATGTCGGTCAGCCAGCGAGTCAATCAGTCCAGTAAGTCAGGACTTTGATTCTTATAGTGTTAGATACTAGGAAAAATACAAATTTTGGAAAAATAATACCATCTTATCAACCGACTTCAAAAAAAGAGGTTCTCGATTCTACTGTATGTTCTTTTTTTGTGTGTGTGTTACGCGATTACTCCGCCAATTATGAACTGGTTTTTATGATTTTTGTTTGGTAGGTAATACTTCAGAGGTTGTCCCATATACATTTTATTGAAATCAGTTCAGTAGTTTGGTTTTTAAATCAAAATTACTAGAAAATATATGAATATGTCATCCAGGTATTCGAAGTTGAAGTCGGGCGTATTTTTTTTTAAAAGCTTATTATTCTTAGACAGTACTTGACGACACTAACAAACTGAAACTGTGCAATAGGCTAGATGACTAGTTTTTTTTTATTGTCCTATTCAAATGTGGCCCATAAATATAGCTGTATAATGAAAAAAATATTAAAATGTGATCAAAAATAAGCAACTTATAAGCATTTTAATATCATGCTAGACAGAGAGGCAAAACAGCAAATCGTGACGTCACTTGTCAGGACGCCATATAAATTCTATTCCGACAAGTAAGGCGTGACGTCATTTTATGTTTTGTGGGAAAGGGACAGAGTTGTCTCTAACAAAAACTTTAAACGCTCATATATCAGAACATTATTAACCGATTTAAATAATGTTTTCAATTACCATACTATATTTACTTAAATTCTTCATCAAAGCTATTGGTTTCAACGATTTAAACATCAGTCATCTAGCCTATTATAGGCTTTTCCGTGAATCGGTAATCCTCCCTAATACTGGTATCAGCTAATACGTATAGAAACGAGCGTTCACAATATTCCTGAACAAAATTCGCAGATCGCGTGCCGGAAGCTACTTACAGTGATCAGATTTCTGTAAGCTTAGTTGTTGGCTATATTATAACTAACTAACCTCTAACAGTAATGAGACAATAATACAACAGTTCGTTAAAGGAAGTTTTATACTACGAATAAAGATGAATATACTCGACATTACTTTTTATGGCTGAGAGGCTAAGATGGTGAGCGTGCTTAGCCAAAATTAATAACTGGCTCTCGAGTGGGATTGCCAGTATCTACTCACTAGTTATAGGCGCTTGGCTTAGATAGATTTACGCTAATCAGGCAAGCACTAATTAATTAAAATTGGAAGGACCACACCACTACACCAAAACAAACCATTATGTGCTTCACTTCTCTTCTCTCCGCTTCAACAGCAAGAAGACGTCCACTGCTGGACGAATTAAGTGCTTGGCATAGGAATATACTAACAACCTACCATTTCCATACAATATCTTCCTTCTCTGAAAGTTCATGCTCATTGTTGGTCTTGGTCGATTAGACTCAAACAGACCAACAACCCAGCTATCATCACATGTATGCATCATGCATGCTTCATGTAGGCACATCAACAGACGTAGGTAAGTTGTGGGCGTATAAAGAGGTTGTTTAAAAGTTCTGGGGCCGTACCGTGAACCGCTTATAGCGGGACCGAATAGGTTCAGCTGCCGACACTGCGCGACCGCGAACCTTATTGCGAGGCGATAAAATTCACAGTCGCGCAACGTCGGTAGCTGCGCGTAGTCGGTCCCGGAATAAGCGCTCATGGTACGGCCCCTGGACAAGTATATCCTCCTATGCTTAGTAGGTATATCCACTATCGTTAGCTTGCATCTTTTATTGCAGGTATGTAATAAACTGAATGGAATGTGTTGTTCAGCGGCCCCCAGAAGTGGGGGGCAGAGTGGGCCAAATGCCCCCCTAAAATCAAACGGGGGTGGAGTGGGCGCTCCCTCCAATTTTACTACCTAGTAAAGAAGGTTTCTCTGTGCTATTAACAGAGCTTTGTTTTTTCTTAATCGAAAAAGCGCTTGTACGTAAGAATTTTTTTCGGAGAGACGTGACTGATAATTTGGTTGACCTAGTCTTCTCTATTTCGTCTTACAACTGCAGTAAATTTACCGGAGGAAGCCGGGCCGGAGAAACGGAAGAGCACCAAAGAAGCCAGATCTAGTTTACGTTTGAGCTGAGACCCCCTATCCTTAATAAATAAATAAATATCGGTTGTCATTTTTTCTCATAGCGCCATCTACCCCCAAACTAAGCAAAGGTATACACATGTTTTTTTGTAAATACATACTTATAATGCATACTACATACTACACCCAGGCACAGAACAAACATTTATGTTCGTCACGTAAATGTTTGCCCCGGGTGGAGACCGAACCCACGCCTAGCTCTGAAAGCAGACATGCTACTAACTGAGCTATAAGGCAGTCTTACTTGGATCCTTCCAATCTAAAAACTATAGCTACGCCAGAAAAGTAACCTCTTTGTTCTGTTATAGGTGTAATGTACGGCTACAAAGGCCTAGTGCTGGTCTTCGGGCTGTTCCTTGCGTACGAGACTCGGTCCGTGAAGGTGCGACAGATCAACGACTCGCGCTACGTGGGGATGAGCATCTACAACGTGGTGGTGTTGTGTCTGATCACGGCGCCTGTCACGCTGGTCATAGCGAGTCAGCAGGACGCTGCATTCGCGTTCGTCTCACTCGCGATCGTCTTCTGCTGTTTTCTGAGCATGGCGCTCATATTTATTCCTAAGGTGAGTAAGAATTTATTTCATACGAGGGACGATAATGGTTGTATTGATGTAGTAACGTAGGAATAGACGAGAGCATGGACCTGGGTATGTCCTTAAACTGAAAGAAAGAAGAAAGAAAGAAAGAAAGAAAATAATTTATTCTGCGACATCAGCACACAATAATAGGTAATACAACCATTGATACATTTATAGATTCTTGAGTGATGTCACAAAAAGGGCCTCAACTCAGCATAATGCTGTTTAACAAACAGCGCTGGTCTTCCGTTGAAGCCGAATTAGCGAGGTCACGAAAGGTTTATAAACAGTGAAACATGAAACAATATTTCACGTAAATACTGTCATATAAATATGCCTACAAAACAAGTACAAAAATATATTGATTTAAAAATATTCTGTAGAATATTTACAAGAGAATATTTATCATTTTACAATCATAACTGTATAAAAATATAACTTTAATGTTATTTTATGTGTATGTTATTATATTACATAGCAATTGAAATAAACCTTAATCATTTTAAAAGACTGAAATCAAAAATCTTAATAAAAAAATAACTTTTCAACCGTTAATCACCGCTCAAGGTGCTCTGTCAACTTCTCTCTGACATCACGTGCAAGAACAAGACAGAGAAGTCCAAGCAGTGACTAAGTTTTGAGCGGCGTTTCTAAGTAAGGTCGTAAGAGTTTTACGCAAACATAAATACTAATAACAATATGACAATGCGCAAACTCAACCTCGGCATGATCCAATCAAACGTATATTATTATACCATGGGTAGCACAACACTACTTAAACATTGTCAAAAGTTGGCAACACTTAACGCGCGTAATGTCATTTTATTTATTTAAGATATTGTTATTATTTTTACCAAAGACCAAAGAATTGTAATTGTTTCTACATGCACAATACAATAATAAAAGTACAATAATTTTCATAAAATTAAAACATTTAATTGAGCTGCTCAATTTGATCAGCTATACCAGAAAAGCAAACAGCAAATAGAACCCATGTGACCAATGGAATTACTGCGGGTGTGGTAGTGGATTCGAATAAGATGAAACCTTATATTCTAAGAATGGTAAATAAGGTAGGCTACTTATTATATTACATACTTTTAACACATATTTAAATAGCACTAGTGTCATGTGTTAAGCTCTCCTGCTGCTTTTGGTGATCAAGAAGATATGCTTTTAACTTATGTCTAAAACCATGTAAACTTTGCAGGTTCCTAATCGGCGGCGGTATGTTGTTCCAACATTTGGTAGCAGCATATCGAAAGCTACCCCTGAAAGCGGCTGAGCAATGTCTTTGTGTAGCAAGCTGCGGCGTGCATTGACGTGAGCTATGGGATTTTGCTTTGCGCATCCAGGTCAACTTCTCGAATAAATAACGTGGTGCTTCATGTTTAAGGACACCGAACAGTAAACAAGCAAGGTGCAGCTTACGTCGATGTGTCATCTTCAATACAGTATTTTTATTCAGGTATGGACTTACATGAGCCCTTAACGGAATGTTAAAACAGAAACGTGCACACGCATTTTGAACTCTCTGAATTAGCCTCTGAGTTCTTTTTAATAGCCGTGGACCAAATACTATGTCCATATAGTTTAACTTAGACAAAATAAGCGACTCGACTAGTCTGATACGCAAATCTTCTTTTAAGTATGGTCGAATTTTATACAATAGTTTTAACTTGTAAAAACAATTTCGAATAGAATTTGCTACATGCTTTTCAAATCGTAGGTCACAGTCCATATGTAAGCCTAGGTTGCGAGCATCGTAAACACGCTCAATGGGTTCATTCATAAGTCTTACACTAATCGTCGGTTTTATATTAGAAAGCTGGTGTTTACTACCAAAAATAAGATATTTAGTTTTAGTAGGGTTTAGAAGAAGGGAGTTTTTTTCTGACCAATACGCTATACTACATAGATCCTCATTTAGTTTTATGATTGCATCGTCAATCTCAGATGGCCTGCACGAGATGTAAATCTGAGTATCATCCGCATAAATATGGAATTTGCAATGCTTAATATGCGTTTTTAAATCTGCAGAGAACATGGTGAATAACACAGGACCCAAGATGGACCCTTGTGGCACACCCTCTGTAACCGCTGCTCCATCAGACAGAAGAGAGGAACCATCATTACAATTAACCTTAACATATTGGTATCGATCACTAAGGTAACTATCAAACCACAGTAAAGCTTCTCTGTCACAACCATAGTAATTTAGCTTAGATAACAGTAGATTATTATTAATTGATTCGAAGGCCCTAGAATAATCAAGTAAAACTAGTATTGTACACATTCCTTCGTCCTGCGCACAAAGGATGTTATCAGTGACATCGAGCATGGCAGTTACAGTGCTCCGTCCTTTTCTAAAACCAGACTGCATTTCCGGAAGAATTTGATTTTTTTCAAGATATTCTGTGAACTGCATGCATACTGCTTTTTCCATAACTTTTGATAAACATGGTAAGATACTGATCGGTCTAAGATCTTTTAAATGGGCTGGATTTGAAACTTTTGGCAAAGGACGTACAATGGCAATCTTCCATATGTCAGGGCAAGTAGAAGTCGAAATAGACTTATTTATTAATTCCTTTATTACATCCAATGTATGAGGAAAAGTCTGAAGCAGCATGCTTAAATTAATTTTGTCGTAACCTTCAGCATTAGATTTCAAACTAAATATAATTTTTGTCAATCTATCTGTACTTACAGGTTCGATGTGGAAGATAGCCTCACTATATTTATGGAATTCAAAATAAGTTAATTGAGAAATACTGACCTCAGCTAAACCGGGTATATTTAAAAAGTGGGTATTCAGAACGTTGGGATCATGAAATTGAGGTGGGAGTTCATCACTTTTGTTCGATAATAAAGTGTTCCTAAGATTCTTCCATAATAATTGTGGATTATTTATTTTGTTGTTTATATTGTGTTTAAAGTAAGCAGATTTTTCATTAAATAATGCCTGGTTTACTGTACATTTTAAAGATTTATAGTACTCCTTTTTTACAAGAGACTTCGATTTATGATAATCCGCTAAGGCTTCATCGCGTAATCTCATCATGAGCTTTACCGTGTCAGTGATCCAAGGGTACGAACGGTCTTTGATATGAATAGTTCTGAGAGGAGCATGTAGATCAAATAGTGCAACCACACTGTGGTTTAAAGTGTTAACAATGTCGTTAACGTTTCCAAGCGCTGATATTTGATCCCAATTTGCACTCTGTATATCATTATCAAATTGTTCTTTACAAATACTTGTAAGCGGTCGATAAGTAATTTTGTATGGAGCAGGCTTCACACGCTTCACATTAAACTCACAGACTATAAGGCAGTGGCCAAGAAGAGATCCTACGTGATCCAAAATAATTTTTTTAGGACTTAAATCCGTACAAATTAAATCTATCAGTGTTTGACTTGTGTCTGTAAAATGAGTCGGGTCAGTAACTATTTGACTAAGATTAAAGCAGGATAGAAAAGTCATAATTTTTTCTGAGTTAATATTATTTTTATTCAATAAATTTATATTAAAATCTCCCATTAAAATCAAATTGTCATAATTGGCGATCGAGCTAATAGAGTCGGTTATTGCATCTATAAATAAATCCACATCCAACCAAGGCGGGCGGTATGCCGTACCAATCACTACACTCCTTCCGTTAAGGGTCATAGTAAGCCACATTTGTTCAACCGACTTGTGCGATGGATCTACCGGATGACGCAAGGTACGAACGCTAACGTTCCGCTTTATGTAGAACCCGACTCCACCGCCGCGCGAGCGCACGTCGGCGGGACGCGGAATGTGCCGCAGACGGTAGCCCGCAGGTGCGGGGGCGCGCCCCTCCTCGCCCGCTCTTAGCCAGGTCTCGTTTATTGCTAGAATATCGATGTCATTATTCGTAATTGAGGCTACGAAATTGTCATGGTTAGTGCCGAGGGAACCTGCATTGTACAAACCTATTTTTAAAAGTTTACTATTCATAATGATTTCTGTTTGAATAAACCGGCATCCAAAAATAGTAAATCACAGTAGTGCTGTTTATATGGATTGATGATACAAATACAATGTTATAATAATATCGAATTAAAAACCAATTATTGTTTTTAGAAATAATAAGTAGCTGCACATTCACCCTTCTAATAATAATAATAAAATAATATAAAGCTAAAGTATGTAAATAATAATAATGAAATGAGTTTTTACATAGGTCCCATTTGTATAATTTATTATCTAGTGTTTCAAACATTTGCAGGCCCAAAAATACGATCGAAATCAAGTCCAGCACGGATCTGATGGACCTGCTGACCCTCGGCCCGGCGCACGAAGATTCGGCCTCGTTTTGTCCACGAGAACCGCCACTGCTGCTTTTTGCATTCCTCACGGACTCGGTAGAACAGCAGGCGGTTATCTCGCGTCAGCCGCTCGTTGACGTAGACCCGACCCGACGGCTCTGGCAGGCCCATGTCGGCCGCGGTGAAGTTGCGGCGTACGCGAGCCGCAAGGAGCATCTCGTCCCGCAGGTGGCGACGTGCGAACCGCACTATGAGGCGGCGCGTGCGTGACATGCCCTCTTTAGTACTCGCGGCGCCCGCACGCTCCGCGAACACGATGTCGCGCTCCTCCAAAGTTATCCCGAGCTTAGCAGCCAGGACCATCACAGTATGCTGGACGTTTTCCCCTTTCTCCTCCGGAAGATGACCGATGTCCAGGTCAGATAACAAGGCGTCCTGGTCGCGTTCGTTTAGCTCGTGACGTAGCTGAACGACAGCCTGCTGCAATTCGGACACCTGGGCCACTGCGGGCGCAGCAGACTCTCTCTGCTCGACCGCTTCCAGTCTTTTCTCGAACCCGTCCATCCGCTCACCCATCCCGGCCATAGAGGCTCGGAATTCCTTTCGAAAATCCCGCAGCTCGGACATGAGTGACTCGAGCGTCAAGGGAGGGAGAGACTGAGGGGAAAGGGTCACTTCCGACTCGACAGCTGCGGCGGCGACGGCTTTCGTGACCGGCGGCGCAGCAGCACCATAGACACCCTTCACAGGCGTGCAGCTATTGTCGCTCCTACGCAGTTTTTTTGTGCATTCAGGGCAAACCCAATCTATGGCCACAGTCAAGTAGTCGGGCACTGCCACACACGCTTTATGGTACAAGCAAGGGCACGAAGAACAACCAGCGGCACCTGACGGCGACAGAAACTTTCCACAAGCTGCGCATTTAGCCATCACGGATACGCGAGATATCGAAAATAGGTGCGCAAAATAGGTAATAAATTTAGTGAGGTGGTACACTCGTCACACACTAGATGGCGCGCAAGAAAAAAATCAATACGCATCAATGATTTTTATAATTTTATTTATTTTATTGAAGGTACTTGGGAAAAAACTGTCAGCTGTGATATTAACAAATTGATTGATTGATTGATATTATACCATCCAAAGGAAGCCAGTGCATGCGAACACTCACACAGGATTGCCAGTCACAGAAGCACACAATAACAACACAAGTGAAGCTAACTAGAGGCTTTTATAATTTTAACAAGTATTAATCAACACGTACGTGCACTGTTCGTAAGTCGTTCGTGACACTCCTGTCCTGTCGTAAACTGCAACCAGACACACCGGATGACGGGCAGCAGCGTCCTTTTGGTTAACGGTGGTGACCATTCTGCGATCCCAAGCCGCCTGCCAAGCGTGGGGATTATGGCAACACCCCTCTATTGGGAGGCCTACGTCCAGTAGTGGACGTCTTATGGCTGACGACGAGACGAGAGCATAGCTAACTCAGCTCCTTGAAGTAGCGAAGCGAGCCAATCAAGAACTGGAGTAAGTGTGCGGCAGGCACAATTGCTCTAGCAGCTTAGAAATGAATATCTACAAAAAGGATGGTGAAATGGCAAAAAAAACGAAGTTCCCAAAAGACAAAGTCTATTTCTGTTCAGGTAAGCGTGCTTCATCTTAGACTGCAGCGTTGCTTAACATCAGTGCGGTGTGGTTGTGTCCAAAACTATTACGAATATTATACGATAAATAGATAAAAACGTACGTCTACTAAACTGTCCCCTGCTCTTGCCGTCATATGCATAAAACGCTTAAACGTATTTCAAACCTATTTCAGTTAAAAAGTGTTAAATTACGATATGAGTTTGAAAAAAGAAGACAAAACACTTTTTAACAAAAATGGGTTTGAAATAGTTTTTAGTCTTTTATGCATAAGACAGTTAGTGTGTGGTGTGTTACCCTCGTCAGTATCCACTATCCACTGCGGCGAGAGCGAAGCAAAGTTCTAGGCCGTTTGCACTGTTACTCCAGTGACCTAAAGAAGAATGCGAGTGATCGTGAGAAAGAGCCAAGCTGTTGTGGTGACATCGTGGATGATGATGAAACTGCCTAGTACAGTAATGAGTGCGAATGAAATTATGTGTCGTCACAGTTTATCTATAAGTACATACATCAAATAGTATCTAACTTTTACAAAAATATTACAAAATATGAGACGGTGGTGCGATAAAACTCGAGCTTATGATTGCGGATCGTAACGTTACCTACGCGTAATCATAATAAAATGTTGATTAAGCCAGTCTGAAACCTTATACTTTTTCCATTACCCTCATTTTGTAGAGCTCTGACCCAACCCTTGCTTCGAAATATCTGGTAGATTATCTGTAGTAACGTTGGTTATAGTAAAACATAAAATCCTTTAAAAAAAAATCTAGGGAGTTATACTAAAACAGGCTATCAGTTTTGGTATACACAAACTTAAAAAATCACAGTAAGGAATCATTATACAACTGACTTCTTTATTTAAATCAAACATCTCTCGTAGACTACAGAATAACATTATTTAATCACTTTGTTGATAGACAGACACGTATCAAATGGGTACCTTGATACCGGCGACGGTGATAATGGAATGGACGGGCCCAGCACTTGCAAATCAATAAAAAAATCAAAACAAAAAGAGAACACATGTACATGTATTGGAAGTTTGTATTGTCGTATTGTACGGCTTGCATGTCGCAAAGGCAAAGTATGAATGAAGAGAGTGGAGAGCTGGCGCTCAACATTTATAGTCTTCAAAATCCGTGCGCTTATTTCCCGTCTATTCATCTTATCATTATCGCTGCCTTGATACCTACATATAGGTTTAATATAAATTCCAGATACCATAGACTACTACTAGATATCTAGGCCACACTTTGTGCCAGTTCTTCATTAGATTTCAGATACGGGTATAATTAAACCGAGATCTATCTTGTCAAAGAAATCGCTCCTTAATTTGAACATTAAGATTTATTGCGTCCAAACGACAGAGAGCGGACTCAGCCAGCGGGAGGCGTCACACTATATCAATCTCACAGACAAATGAATAAGGATGAGTTTATTTATCGATCCAGAAACTTCGTAAACTGACATCTTCTACTGTATTCTTTCTATCCATCTAGCACGAGTAAGTATAGTTATAGCTTTTACAAAGGCCTTGAATAGAAGAAGATCATCATCAGCCCGGAGACGTCCACTGCCGAACGAAGGCTCTTAGACCGCCACACTGTACGACAACCTGCCATTTGCATCCACCGGTTGCCCGCGACTTTTACAATGTCGTCGGTCCATCTAGTGGGAGGCCTTCCTACGCTGCATCTTCCGGTTCGCGGTCGCCACTCAGGAACCGTTCTTCCCCATCGGTTATCAGTTCGGCGAGCGATGTGGCCTACCCATTGCCACTTCAACTTGCAAACCCTGCGAGCTATATCGTTGACATTGGTTCTTTGAAGAAGATATTTATCTTTAAATATTTAGCACGAGTTTAAGCAGCATAAATATAGTGAAACATGTGGTAAGGTGTATGTATTATTGAGTTGTTGTTATGGTCAACGTGACTCTTGACAATAGTAGAATATAAAGTGATAATAATTAACTATAGAACGTGTTGAATGGGCTGGGTTTTGTTAAATGTCTATCGCGTATACGACACAGTAATTTGTTAGTATTTTAATACACAGTTTTCTGTTTTATCACTTCATATTACTTCACTGATGCAACTTGGACTTGAGCGTAATTTATTCCAATTTACTTTGACTGTGATTCGATGACGTATTTGGGTTGACAATGTTTGATGATAGCTTGGCAATTTTGAACTTGAAAATCAATAAAGGCTTCCTACTTATTTGCCTTACCCATGCAAAAATTTCTAATGCCTTTATTGAGTAAAAAAATAAAAGAAAATATGAGTATAAAGAAATAGAAAACGACGACTGTTTCAATAAACAAAAACAAAATATTTTAGAAGCGAAATGCTATTACACCCTTGACGAGTTTTTCAACGACAAAATTCTGATATCAACTAGTAAAATATAGCGTTCTCCACCAAATGTTGCCATACCCTGACAAGGGTCACATGTATTACTGTAATATAAACATGTTACTTAAGACCTGCATGTAGCCACATATGTTGCAATAAATGATTGAGTATTGAGTTGTAATGTTAAAATTATTTACATTGGCAAATACACAATGTGCAACGCCATAATTCTCTCAAGGGGAAAGAAAAAACTAAGTGTTAGTAAGTACTCTCTCATAGATAGGTAAACAAAACAGAACCCAACTCAAAACTTAATCTAGCGTAGATCCCTTAAAAGCGAGATGACCCACATAGCTTGTAGAGATGCTATAAAGTTACAAAAGCGTGTCGGTTACATAAAATACAAAGTTATCTGTGTACCAGCCCAGGTGTTTAATTCAGATATGAAGTTAGGCCTTAGGCACAGGGCTCGGAGGCTGCCAAAAGCTTCCCCACCTGCGCTCCTCGCGACACTGAATTTGTACTGTGAATTATTTATTTTAGAGGCTACACTTTCCCTTCAGCTTTAAATACAACACAACACGAGTAGAAGAGAATTACTGATATCCTTCCCTAAAAGTACCTTCTTCATGCTTTATCATTCTTAGACCAGCAGTATGACGATACAGTTAAAAATAACAACAACTCAACAACTCTAGTGTGAAATGTATAGACCGCCATAAGTACTGTACGATATACATTGTTTTAAGCAGGACCAATATTACGGATCTACAATTAGATTTAGTACAACAAAACCTAGAACTAAAACCTTACTTTTTTACTTTATGAAGGTTCATGAATATTGGATACTATGGTAAAACTTTATCTAAATGATTATTGAACAGACTTTCATACATACGCTTAATTTTTCCAAAAGACTCGCTAAGATTGGTCAACAATCGATTTTCGGGTAATTATATAGTACACTAGAACATAAAGTACTACTAAAACATAAGATGGGATATAAGTACTTCTCAGATTACGGTAGGTATTGAGAATAACCCGCATTTCGCTTGAGTTCTCTTTGAAACCCCTAAAGGGACTTAGCTCGATATTATTGCTCAAAAGCTCCAAGCTTAGCTCTTAAGCTGGGAAAAGCTTGATTGCAGGTTATTGCCATTTTATTAAATAAAATATATGAGTAACTTCAATTCTCACACCGTTATTGGAAACGTGCAGGGTTACGCGGAAAGATCGCGGAAGATCATTTGAACAAGTTGTACTAAGGGTAATTTTTTTTGTTATACACAAAAAGCAATCTCCTGTACAAAAATTACATCAAATGAGCAGCATATTTTTTGTCGCTATTTCATAGTTCATCCTTTTTTTAAAAACGGTTCACAATGATGAATACGGGATAAGCTCCTTCCGCCTTACAGCCTTACAGCAATTTCAATAAAAATACTTCGTTTATATATTTATTAAATATAATATTATGGTTCACTAATGTTTTACCGAAAACCTTTTGACAAAATATTACTTGACAACCAACGTTTCGTATAATATTCATTCAACAAACATCTTGTTTCACAAATATTTTGTTTTACAAACAATCACTTCACAAACAGTTTTTGGCAAACACTTCTCATATAAAATGAGTCAAATGCTATTATCGTTTTTGTGCATTTTTAATTTTATATTTAGATTGTTTTGCAAATTCACTTTTTATAAAATATCATCTTACAACAAGTATTTTAAAGGAGGATTTCTGGGAAGGGTTTTCCAATATGTGTGATATAATTAGTATAATGATTGGGGTGGGGGGAAGGAGAGAGGGGGGGGGGAGAGATGATCAGGTTGTATGTGTCGGCTCTGCCACTAATTTCAAACCTGACCAACACAAATTTTACTCCGAGTGGGCTCCCGCCAGAAGCTCTTGCGGTCGCCCCTGAGTGTCGCTTCGCCACACTCGGCCTTCGCTTCGCTACGGAGGTCAACGGCTGGCTTCGCTCGCCACCTCCCCCTTTCGCTACGCTCGGCCTCGTATGGCTTGCTCCACTCAGACCTCCCTTGAGCTTATGGCTCCTGCGCTTTTTATATATACTCTAGAGGTAGGAACCATAAGGCTAGGTGGAGTCGGAGTGCTCTGATTTGGATTAATTAGACTAATAAAATAATTTTACTAATCCAAAACAAAAGTTAAAAAGAATATGTTAAAAATTGTATATAAGTCATTCAATTATTTAGTAATCTGAATATTAAATGAAACGTTTGTCTTGTGATACGTTATGAAATGTAAATTTATCAGGTTATTATTTTAATTCATGAACCATTTGTTAAATTTGTATTTGTAAAGTAATGATTCGACGATTCATGTTTTTGTGAAATGTTGGTTGTCCAGTAAAAATGTATAAATTGACTGTCGGTGAGTTGTACCTATAGCCATTTAAAGATTATTTTAAAGAGGTACTGAGTTAACGAGGTACCTAAATAAATATTCAGCCTTCTAAATTCTAAAACTCCAAGACTAATTTTCTTCTTCGGTAGTCGGTTCACAATGACGAAACCCGTGACGCAGTTTCATGGATTATGGAAATGAAGTGTCAATCAATGATAGGTATCTAACGGATATTGAGAGAGATTGATTAATATTTCTGATTGGGTACTGAAAAAATAGCAAGGCTACCGAAAATATTATGGGAAGTGCTGATATTTACATTTTCTTGTAGTTTTCCTGGTACTACTGATAGATTCTTATGCTAAGGTACTTCACCTATCCTTACTTCCATCATATGCCAGCTTAAATCAAATATACTATACTTAAGAATAAGAATATAGTTATTGCCAAAAACACAAGTAACAACAATAAAATAAAACATAAACGTCGTTGTTCGGCAATAGGGGTACGCTCAGCGCTCAGTAGTTATGCCAGGCCTAACGGAAAACCAGTGGCGATTTTTTTTTCTGGAATATTGGTGTCTTGCATTTCACTGGCATCTCGCCTGATGCAGTCTACGGTGTAGCACGCTTAGAAGAAACCAATTTACTCGCGACTTGAAGACACCAAGATTGAGACCCGTTTGGTCACAACCGGCATCATGCCGAGTTAGGGCTGGTATTGTATCAAAAACTGTTTAAAATTTTCTTACTGAAATAAACTGTTTAAATTAATTTATTGAATATATTTTTTTGCTGTTGTTTTTGTCGAGAATAATAAATAGTAGATTGTAAAACGAGAGCATAAATAAAACAAGCCATTTTAGCCGAGAAGTTTATCAGCTCTATAATCGATGGCGAGGTATAATTAAATATAGTTTTTTAAATGTATTTTTTATACAATCAAGTGACGAGACGAGTAAGACGTTCGCCTGGTGGTAAGCGTCACGCCTGCCACGAACAGTAGCAATGCCAGAATTGTGAACTTTCGAACACAATCATGCTCCGCACTGCACTGCGCTCGTCACCCTGAGATAATAGATGATAAATCTCTTCATACCCAGTAATTTATCTGGTAACATTGCCCTTCAAACCGGAACACAGTAATGCTTGCACACTACTGCATGGCGGTTGAATAAATGGCAAAGGTGTTGTACTTCCCCAGGCGGACTCTGCATTAGAGTCCTACCACTACAAAAAGGATAAAATGAATAATACCCTCGGCAGGTGATTGAAGTGATCCGGCATCCCACGGAGCGAGCGGAGAGCGGCCGTGGCTCCGGCTCGGGCAACGCGCCCGGGGAAGAAGAGAAGTATCGAGAGCTAGTCAAGGAAAACGAGGAGCTGCAGAAACTTATAGCACAGGTAAACCAGATTAATATTTAACCTATAAAAAATCTTTTACTATGTCCTAAAACTGCATCCAGAACCACCGGATGACGGGTAGCAGCGTCCTCCCGGTTAACGGTGGTGAGCGTCTTGCGTGCCCCAAGCCGCCTGCCAAGCGTGGGGATAGTGGTACCTTAATAGGGGGGACACTTATTAAGGGGGAGGCTTTCGTCTAGCAGTGGACGTCTTCTGGCTGATGAATTATTTAATATCTAATACTAACAGGGAATTTCAGTGCGCCTCGGTCTTGATAATTAAAGTATGAAACAATGCCATCTAGGCATTGTTTACTGGTGAAGACAAAGATACTAACGTAAAAAATCATGGAGCTCTTTATAGTACTTGCTTGATTTTTTTTTGATTTTTTTTCTACTCTCTGAAAACACTGATCGGAGACCTTTTCTGCTTTCATTCATACCAGTTCTCGCTTTTATTCAATATTTCATACTGTACTCCATGCTTTCTAATTCCTTCTTTCATGCTTGTCATTGGTGGGAATTCTAATGCTAGTCGAAGCTACTTATATTATAGAGTATGGGATTTCTGGGGAGATTAAGGTATTCAGAGTACATAATATATTTTCTTAGTCTACTTATTTCTTATTACTTACATCTTATTTTTAATACACAAACATGTATATATTGTACTTGCTTGGTTAGCTATAAGGTCAATAACTATCTGTCAAGTACATGTGGGAATTATAATATTTTGTCAAGTGCTTAAATAGCAGTAAGGTCCGGAAACTCTTGAGAGCCATTTCTCAATCAAACCAGCTACCATCATTAAACACAGCATTAGGTTATCTGTGATCGCATCTAACCTAAAACTTGTAAATGTATCAACACAGAATCTGGTCAGCGAATCTACATACAAATGTACCTAATCTCCTATTTTCGTCCTGGATAATGCCTTTTAAGCAATCTTAAACTTAAACAATAAAATCTAGGTCCTCTGTCATTTCCTTGTTTTCAGCAAATACCTAAATGTAAAAAATATTTGACTGTTTTTTTAGTTTTTTTTTTTTTTTTTTTTAATTTTCTGATATATGAACGTTTTTGGTTTTTTTTAGGCGTAACAAACATCTATAATATTTACATATGTACAAAACTTAAAATAAATATTTAAACTATATACTAAAAACTACTTATTTACAATAAAATATATAAATAAAATTAAAAAATTAAAAAAATATATATTTAAAAACCCTAGACTGTTTAAAAATCTTCAAAGTGTTTTTTAATTTCCATTCAAAAACCTTTAATAAACAAGTTGTAGTTACCTTTAAGTATTATATTATCTGTGCCTTTAGTAACCCGTTTGTAAACCTCACAAGCCCACACCAATCGCCAAACTAACCAAGTGCGTGTTGAGTATCCATTATCCTCTTGTCTTTTTCTATCTTATCAAATTTATCGGTCTACATTGAGTGATTACAACCGATCGAAAAGCAATTTACCATAGCGAGGTAGCTCTTTCAATAAACTTCACAGTTTATTGGACTTGAAATAACACTTTGAGTAGATTGTTCTAGAACCATACATAGTAGGTATCTACAATTCGCACTCAGTCCGCGGATTGAGTTTTTTGTATTCACGAAGAAAAATATCAAAATTTCGAGCCCCTGGGGCCTTATTTTTGAATCGTACTCAAAGTTGGACATGAGAGCGGATCCGACTTTCGAACGATATTGAACCTTATTTCAAACAACATCGTTCGAAGGCAGTCTCTCGCTCGCATGCGCAACTTTACGTACGATTCAAAAATAAGACCCCTGGCCACACGCAGATGAAAATATCGTTCGCCGCTACAGTGTCGTGCGTGTCGTCAGTGTAGTGAGTAAGCTCGCGCAGAGCGATGAACGTTAAAAAAATTACAATTTCTGGTATAATTAAAAAAAAAAAAAAAACGATTCAGAGATGATCCATATTTTGAAACTAGACTACTTAAGTACTGGAATGTTCAATGTGAACTTCCAAAATGTCCTAAATAACGAGCGCAAGTTTAAGAACTTCTAACGAATGTTGCTAATAAGAATTATTGAACAAAAGTTAACTGTTAGCTGTTTCCAGTTTACGACGTTAGCTGTTCACAGGATAATTTTTTGTACGCGATTTTGTGTGCACCGTGAATATGCGTGTGACAACAGTCGCGGTAGAAGAACGCCCGCATGCGGAACGCACGCGCGCGGGTTGTGCGCCCGCAGCCAACCCGCGTCCCGCGTGTGTGCGACCCGCGTGATAGGAAAAACATGCATGACATGCATACATGAAACGATAGGATGGGGGCGCCCCTTAGGCGGACAAGATCCGTGCTCGGGCGCGGATCCGCACGACAGGAAAAGGGCTCTTAATATAAAATCCTTGTAATCCACCCTCCGCAAGTTACTTATACATTTAATGGCAGGTTAGTAATATCTGGTACTACAGTGATACAATCAACTAGGCTACAACACGGATTCTTTTTTACTTTTTTGTGTAACTTAGACAATCCACCATTCATCCTATCAGCATCTTTGTCCTCGTAACACATCATAGTATTCGGAAAAACAGATGAAATTGATATTTTCTACCTTCTCATTGTTGTCGGGGTCCAATTTCATCTCCAATCTATCGTTTTTTATCGCAATACTTTATCAAAAGAAAGTGCCTTTGTAGAAACAAATCTGCTGACTCTCAAATACTTTTTCATGAAAAAAGCTTAATGAAAAAGTATCGCTATTTTTGTTATAAAGGCATACAGGTTGTCCAGAAATAGAAAGATATCACAGTAACTGGGATAGGTCACATGATGTCCTAACATATGCTAAAATTGCATTCCAGTAGAAGTCCCACCATTTTTTAATAATCATTTATTTCGGAAATATTATAAGGCCATAGTAGTTAGGGTTTCTGATTTCTCGACCTTTTTTTATTCTCGAGTTTGGAGAATTCTCGAGCCCGTTTTCTCGAGTTTCCTCGGGTCTCGAGTCTTTTTATAAAAACCATCAAATTTTGTTGATGATTAATTTAATAAAGCAATTTTTAATCAGTAATATTTGTTATTGCACCAAAGCTACCTCTTATTTACGTAAATACATATCAAAAACGAAAAATTATTACAAACAAACAAAAATTAAAAACTTACAAACAAACAATAATCAAAATGTTCTAACATAACAATCAAAATTCAGCAGTGCTACTAATAGGAAATTAGGAACAGAGCAGATGTGCACGCGAGTTAACAGCATTTGGGGGCAAATATGTGTTTTATTATTTTAGCTGTTCTTTATTTTACTGTGAGCGTGAATATTAAAATGATCTATTAAAAAAAAATGCTTAATCCTGGATCATGGTCAAGCGAGCCTAGTGGAGTGAACAAATAAGCGCGAAAATTGGAAGTTACGCGGCAAAAAATAGTCACACGATGCGCCCGGTTTTTAGCGCGCAATTCAAATTCGGAATTCGAGAATTTTCGAGTGCCGGTAATTTTTTTCTTGTCTTGTTTGAAGCTAAATTTCTCTACCGAGAGCAGAGTTGAAATAAATAGAGTAGTTATAGTCGAACAAAACTGCTTTAAAAACTGACTAGAAGTTGCCTAAATAAATATACTTCACGTTGTGAAGAAAAGGAAAGAGTATGACCGACTTTATACACCACACCTGTTGTTAGAAAGAGACAAATATCAAATTTCTCTTACGGCGTAATAAGCTACCCAAGTTTATTGGCCAGAGCGAGCACCCTCGCCGCGCCGGTGTGGCTCTCTTTCACTCTCTCACACTAGACGATCTATCTATCTCGGCCATCCATTTCAAAGTGACAACAGTCGCCTTAGATAAAATAAATTTAATTTTTTCCCATTTCAATAAAAATACAGTACTTACGCGTGAAATGATTTTTTTTTGTCTCTCACAGTGCCTGTGTAGATTGTGCAGTGTCTAAATACACAGAAAGGCATTATATCACCATCTTTTTGCTAGAAAACATACGATTAGCGGCAGCGTATTACCGGACATTCGGAAGTGAAAGACTGGTAGCGATCACGGCAATTACCTTGATTTCGTCTAGTAAATATGGCGGGGGGGACAACTCATCTACAGGTAAAAACAACTTAGACCGAGAGCATAAAGCCTAATAGTAGTTCAAAAATTAAAAGGCTGTAGCACGATAGATTTTTGAAAAGTGCCCACATATCCTTGCTAAAAAAATCTATATAATATTAAAAGCGAAAGTCACTCACTCACTGACTAAGCCCGTAATCTCACGTACCTACTTGATCTGTGAAGCTGAAATTTGGCAAGTAGGTAGTTTATAGGTAGGAGACTTAACTTTCCACGATTGTGTTTCCCGAGAGGGCCTGGGAAAATATTTATTTAAAATAAAGAACACTTTACAGACGAAGTTTGAAAACACTCGTTTAATGGTACGGTAAACTTTAATAGGTAAGTACTTACTTTTGATAAAAGTTCATTGAAAGGAGAATATTTTTCAACTGTAGCTAAAAACTAGATTTTGTGAGTGTTGTAAATGTGTTTGTACTTAACTCCGCGTGTGCTGATTCATGTTATCAAAATAAATCACACTCATATTTTGTACCGTACCAAAAACTTCTATGCTCTTAAAATTTACGGTCGAGGCAATTCAAAAGTTAACGGTCTATTTTATCTCTTTTAATATCTTGCACGTAGGTACGTCGTACATATTTTAATCTGCAACGAGGTTTGATTACCTTTTCCTAATAAAAGGAGGCAAATGCACATAGGTTAATATGTTAGTACTGATACTAAATAATTGTCGTATCAAAAAATTATGAGATTTAACATAATATCTTAGGGTGATGAGCGCAGTACAGTGCGGCGCAGGATTGTATTCGCAATTCTGGCACTACTACTGTTAGAGACTGGCGTGACGCTTAGCACCAGGCGAACGTCTCGTTCGTCTTGTCACAAGGAAGCAGTTTATAAAAAACAGACTTGATCCAGACGCCTATAGCTGGTGTTCTGTGATTGGTTCATACGGCCCATTTCCACACTTACCAGCCATAGCCTTTTTTCAGATATCTATATTTATTATATAAATATATTATATGAGATTTTTTTTATTTATTTCAATTAAGGCCAATATAATCAAATAAAGCTTTATATTTAAATAATTAAACTAACATAATCAAATTATACACAAATAAAACAAATTATAAAATTATATTATATTATATTAACAAATTATATTATATTAGGTATGTATTATAATTTTATTTTATATATTTTATTGGTATATATTTTTTTGTTTTTAATGTTAACCTTCAATCTGTACAGTAATCTGAAAACTATCACAAAGAAATAATGTATATTTTTCTTCTTTTTAATACAGTAAAAAAATAATATAAACTACTTACGGTCAGTAAAACTACTACTGAAAAAAAAGTACTTTGATTAAAAGAAAAGTACCAAGTAGGATTTGTGGTATAAGAAAGAACAAAACTTATGATAAGCAAGACGACTACAAACTTGCTAAGACCGCTTTCCCAATCCTTGACAGGAAAATCGCTTACAATCTGTTGAAGTTGCAACGACAAGACCTTCGTCTTTAAGTAGGCTTTATAACCGGTCATTGCAACTTGAATAGTCACTTATATGTGGGTGCAACGAATAGTCCGTTATACTGTCGCTGCATGCAGGACAATGAAGAGATAGAGTATGTGATGTGGCATTCCAAAGCCACAGAAGTAACAAGAAAAGTTATCGGATTTCATGTGGCAGCTTTATCTCCAACCATGTCACCGCAACAGCACGACTGCGTCTCACCATCTTTCATCCTTCCATCTAACCCACTGGATGCCCAGCCAAGTGCCTTGCTCCAGGACTTCAAGAAGCTGGAAGTAGATGCTAGTTGGGTAATGCATGATACACCTTAAGCAGTCGTCGACAACGTTAGTGCAGGACTTATCGCTCCCACATAGTATAAGAATGAGGCTAAGATCAAGACTCACATGTGCTGGCCTCTGCATTTTCGTATTCGTCGCAAACCGGTCTCTTTAGTAAATAGGATGGTAGGAACTTCCTAGGAAGTAATGCATGACTCGCTCTAGAACAAGTTAATACATTGTGTCCGCTCACAACGCGTACTCCTAGCAAATTACTTTTTGCGAATTTCTTAGTCTGTTATTGCGTTAGAGAAGGCTGTGAAAATCATAGGTGAAAATAAACATTTATGTACTTACCTACATTACATAATAACTACATCACAGGCCATACAAGTAAATAGACACCTGCATGGCTAGGATGCGCACCAAGAGAAATTGTGTCGTGTCTTTATGTGTTGCGAAAACGAGACAGACTTATACAGAGTCATAGCCTTGTCCTGTTTTTAAGAATCGAGAAATTATTCTCGGGGTGCCTTGCCTTATAGATTATAATTTTAATGAATAGAAGAGAAAAACAGAAACGAAAGGTATGTCCCATACACACATTTCGTTTCTGTTTTTCTGTAAAATAAATAAAAATACTTCGTCTCTACTTATTGCTAATTTATTTACATTATAGACAATCGTATTGCGAAAACGAGGTCACAGAAGGCTTTAGTTGAGTACCAAATTCCTTAGACCTATTTTATTTTGTCATTTATGGCTCTAAAAGTTTTGTTAAATTCTAAGTCACGCCGCGCCGTTAACTTTTAGGTGGTACTTATTCGATATTCTGTGAAGGTGTTCCAAGTCGCAACAACGAGAGAAATGTTTGAGTTTATTTGTTAGAGATATAAAATGTTTTGATATTATGAGCTATCACTTCCTCGCACTTTGCTTTTATTCCAGCGGGACTATTCCAAAACCTGTGATACTATTTTTTTCATCTGTCACTCTCATTTACATTGACACATAGTAAGCGCAACAAAGGCAGAAATAATATTACATTATAGTACATTATGATACAAGTGTGCTATGTTGGTCATTACACTAGAGGCGGTATTATGCCTATATAAGGAAGCCGAGAGTGTAATGACTAACATAGCACAAGAGTTTCATACGACTGTTTTCATCACACTTGCGAGGAAAAAACAAACTTTTATTGATAATAATCAACCACACAGCGAAAACGTCAACAAAAATTTGCGGAAAATGGCGCCCAAACCAGCAATGCGCACGCAGGTTGACATTTACTTCTGCGGCATAAGAACTCTTTGTTGGTATTACAAAAAAACTGTAAGTATTACCCGGCTATATTAAGAGTGCTTCGTATAATAATAATAATAATAATTTAAAAAAAAAAAAAAAAAAACACCGCTGACAGACAGTCGTCGAAGTGATAATTATAATTAATTTTCTAATATTTTGCACTCGTGACGAAGCAAAATTACCATTTAAGACAACAGTGAACAGCCGCAACCCGTTCGTATATATTTATTTACAGCAAAACCTGAACAAATCATATTAAAATCGATTTTATTTTGGCTGATGACATTTGACAGTTCAACGTCTAAAGAAATGGAATATCAACAACGAATATTTATAAATGATTACACGATCACAATCTCGACGAAATACAGCGGAACGTAACGCACGACCACCATCACCGCCCGCTCCATCTTCTCCGAGCGCTTCGTCGGGGGATGACGTGTTCCTCACCCCCCGTGAGTCGAGCGTCTCGTCGAGCAATAGCGATGTGAGCGGGCCACGGACACCGGCGCCACCACCACCTGCGCGTCGGGGACGTCCTCCGCTGCCGGCACGCCTGGGGCCTGCGGGGCTACCTGCCTCGCGCCCGGCTCTCGCTGCCGGTGGTGTAGTGCGTCGCATGCGATGGTCTCAGACTAATAATGAGAATTGCATGCGCGCCTATTATGGGGCTACAGAGGGGGGAACCAATCTGTCAGCGTACCGAGTTAGGATGCTGCCTTTGTTTCAGGCCCTTGAACCGACCGTCACCGTGTCTGCCCAGCGACTATCAGATCAAGTGCGGGCTATCCAGCGGCTCAACCTGCTGGATCAGTCCCTGCTTGATCGGCTCCGCCTGGAGGCGCAGTCTGCTCGTCCTACGCCTGCGTCGACGCGGGACTTGGATGTCGCGTCGTCAGCCCCGACACTGGCTTTAGTGCCGACGTCGGCGGCGACACTAGTGACATCTGCCGATCCCGTAGTCGATGAAGGCGACTGTACGGGTATGAGTGTGTCTACCCAGGTGAGTGAGCAATTGAGGAGGGCTTTGGAGGACGCGATTGGTCAGTATCGATTCACACCTAACTCTAGGCCGCGACTACCGCGTTTGCCTACTCATAGACGTAATCTAGCGCTAATGGGAGCTCTGAACGCTTTGCTAGCCCCGTACTTGAGGGCTAGCGAAGACCTAACTGATACCCACTCGATTTTGTACTGCGGTGCTATCGCGGCGTGTCGTGTTGCACGTGTTAAGTTTCCGGACACTAACCGTGCACCGCGACCCGCCGGAGATGTGCCCGCGTGGCAACTACGAATCGAGCGGCGTATCAGCACGTTCAGGACTCTCATAGCAAAGCTGATCTGCTTCAGCCGGGGGAATAATCGCCCCCGAGTCATGCGTTTCGTGACTCAGGCCTTTGCGGGGACTGGTATTCGGCCCCAGCAATATATGGCTAATGTGACGGAACGCATTGACTATCTGAAGCAGAAAGTCTATGCGTGGGCAAACCGTATCCGCCGCTATAGAGAGCGTGTGGATAGATATTGGCAAAATCGCCTCTTCCAAAGCGATCAAAGGAAGGTGTACCGGAACTGGGAAGGAAACGAGCAACGTGTGAGCGACGGACAGCTACCAGATGCTAGCGCCATGACTAATTTCTGGCGCGGCATCTGGTCGGTGCCCGTCGAGCACACCGAGGGTGATTGGATGCGTGTTGTCGAACGGGAATGTGAGTCCATCGAACCCATGGGGTCTATTTTAATAGACCCCGTAGACGTTAGTTGTGCGATTCGTACGGCACAGAACTGGAAAAGTCCTGGGCCGGACGGGTTGCACAACTTTTGGATTAAATGGTTTCGGTGCTCACATGACCGTTTAGCGACACAATTCCAAGAAGCTCTCGAGCTCGGTTCCCTCCCTAGTTTCATGACAACCGGTGTCACCTTCCTGCTCCATAAGTCCGGTAGTACCACGGAACCCAAAAATTACAGACCCATCACCTGCTTGCCTACCATCTACAAGCTCCTTACATCTATTCTGAGCACTAAAATTAACGCGCACATTGTTGCGAACAATGTTTTGGCCCCCGCTCAGAATGGATGTAGGGTTGGGTCCCGTGGTACTAAGGAGCTCCTCCTCATCGACATGGCCATTAGCCAACAAGTTCGGCGGAACAAAGGAGCCCTTTCCGCTGCCTGGATCGACTATAAGAAGGCCTATGATTCAGTGCCTCATTCATGGCTGGAGAGGATTTTAGAGTTGTATCAAATTGATGCAACTCTTAAATCATTCTTAGGCGCATGCATGAGGCAGTGGACCACAGTTCTTCGTCAGCCAGGTGGTGGAAATGGCTCCTCTGATTCGCAGGACTTGATAAGGATTGAGCGAGGCATCTTCCAGGGTGATAGTCTGAGTCCATCGTGGTTTTGCCTAGCACTGAACCCTCTCAGCATATTGCTGAAGGATTCAGGACTAGGCTATCGGCTTCGAAGGGGGGGTGAAGTCATTTCTCACCTTCTGTACATGGATGATCTTAAGCTGTTTGCACCAAAACACCAAGACTTGTTGGAGTTGCTAAAAACCACACAGGTTTTTAGCAGCGCCATCAGTATGGAATTTGGTGTAGACAAGTGTGCGGTCATGCGTGTGCAGCGGGGGAAAGTTGTAAATTCTCCGGATTTACAACTTTCTGAGATAATGACTCTCAGATCTCTCTCTGAGGCCGAGACCTACAAGTATCTAGGTATGTCAGAGTCGTTGGGTATATCAGTAGTGGACATCAAAAAATCAGTGAAGGAGCGCTTCTTTTGTCGGCTCACAAAAGTACTCAACAGTCTTTTGTCTGGCGGCAACAAGGCGCGCGCCTTTAATGGTTGGGTGATGCCTCTACTGATATACTCCTTTGGCATACTTAGGTGGACTCAGACTGAGCTGGACGCCCTGGATAGAAGAGTCCGTCAACTGCTCACTGCGCATCGCATGCTACACCCACGCTCATCTGTTATGAGACTGTACATTCCACGGAAGTGGGGGGGTCGTGGCTTTTTAAACGCCAAAAACCTCCACAATCGTGAAGTGTGCAGTCTCAGGGATTATTTCCTTAACAATGAGTGTGGGATGCATCGCGATGTAGTGACAGTTGACAAGGGGCTCACGCCGCTCTCCTTGGCAAACGAGAACTGGCGCACACCATCGGTGCTAAGCACCGACGACCGCAAGGAAGTATGGAAAAGCAAGGAGCTGCACGGGCGGTTCTATCGGGTTCTATCGGGCCCCGATGTGGACTTGCTCGCGTCGGTGAACTGGTTGCGCTTCGGGGACCTCTTTGGGGAAACTGAGGGGTTTGCCTGTGCAATTGCGGATGAAGTTATCAAGACGAACAATTACCGGAAATATATCATGAAGGACGGTACGGTCGACATATGTCGGGCATGCCATCGTCCCGGGGAATCTCTCCGACATATTATTTCCGGTTGTTCGCATCTTGCTAACGGCGAGTATTTGCACAGGCATAACCAAGTGGCCAGGATCATCCACCAGCAACTTGCTCTTCAATACGGCCTTGTCGAGTCGGAGGTGCCGTACTATAAGTACGCACCAGCTCCAGTTCTCGAGAATGGTCGTGCTTTGCTCTACTGGGACCGCTCCATCATCACGGACAGGACTATTGTCGCCAATAAGCCTGATATCGTGATGGTGGATCGGTCCCAGCGCCGGGCAGTGCTTGTCGACGTCACCATCCCACATGACGAGAATCTCGTAAAGGCCGAGAAGGACAAACTCAGCAAGTACCTTGACTTGGCCTTCGAGATAACCGCCATGTGGGATGTTGACTCGACGATCATTGTCCCGATAGTCGTTTCGGCAAACGGTCTCATAGCGAAGAGCCTCGACCAATACCTCAAGAGGCTCTCGCTAGACGGTTGGGTCAAGGGTCAGATACAAAAGGCAGTGGTACTTGACACGGCACGCATTGTCAGGAGGTTCCTCACTCTGCAGCCCTAACCACCGGCAGCTTGAGCCCTGCCCCGCTGCTGGCGGCACCCTAGTTTTTAAGTTTTTTATAATTTGTATTTTTGTATTCTTATATTTATTGTAAAAAACTTAAATAACTAAGAATTTAAATAAATACGTGTATAATAATAATAATAATAATAAGCCCTTTTATCCTGAACTCTTTTGTTTGATTGGATTTTTATAGTAAGTCTCTGAGTTCAGTGTGCCTCCTGGCAAAGGCCTTCTCTAACAATTTCCACTGCTTTCTGTCCCTAGCGACTCTCCTCCAGTGTGGACCTGCTGTGAGTTTTAGGTCGTCTTCCCATCTTGTCATTTGTCTTCCCCTTTTCCTTTTGCCATCTCTGGGGTACCAATCAGTAAGTATATTGCTCCACTTTTCTTGGGTACTGCGCAACATGTGGCCAGACCACCTCCATTTTTGTTGATCTATTTTAGAGAGTATGTCAATAACTCCTGTCTTGGCTCTTATGAGAGTGTTTCTTTTCCTGTCCTTTTTTGTGATTCCTAACATACTTCTCTCCATAGCTCTTTGACAGTATACTAACATACTTCTGTGGTGTTTAGTTAGTGCCCAAGTTTCGCAACCATATGTGATGCAAGGAAGAATGCAGATATTGAAGACTTTCTTTTTGATTCCGACACTGAGATCAGTGGATTTCATAACCTCCTTTAATGACCAGTATTTTTTCCACCCATTAGCAATTCTTCTTTGGATTTCTTTGTAAGTGAGGTCTTTGTGAGAGATGATCTGTCCTAAATATATGTATTCGTCCACATATTCTAAGGGTTGATTGTTGATTTTGATTACATGTGTGTCCGAGTTTGTTAATAGTTTGGTTTTGCTAATGTTCATAGATAGTCCAGTCTTCACACTCTCTTTGTTTAAATCACAAATCATTTGCTCAAGGTTATATGGGTTTTCTTCGAATAGGACTATGTCGTCTGCAAATCTAAGATGATTTAGTTTTCTACCATCTATGCATAGTCCATACTGATCCCAAGCCAGCTTTTTGAATATGTTTTCAAGCACTGCAGAAAATAACTTTGGAGACAGCGGGTCACCCTGCCTGACTCCTCTTTCTATTTTGAAAGCTTCCCCTGTAGCTTCTAGCCGGATTCTTGCTTTACTCTTGGCATACATTTTTTGAATGGTATTTATATAGACTTTGGGAGTTCCCTGCTTTTTCAGACTTTCCCAGATGGCTTCATGGCTTATACTGTCGAAGGCTTTTGTGTAGTCAATGAAGGCCATATACAGCGGCTTATTGTACTCCTTGTATTTCTCTATTATCTGTTTAACTGTGTGTATATGGTCTACTGTAGCGAAATTTTTCCTAAAGCCAGCTTGTTCCATCGGTTGATTTTCGTCTAGTAAAGTGCTTACTCGGTCTAAGATAATCTTGGAGAAAATCTTGTAGATGTTGGACATAAGGCTTATAGGTCTGTAGTTTCCTAAGTCTTCTTTTGGGCCTTTCTTGTGTATAAGGATTATATGTGATGTTTCCCATTGCTCCGGGATGAGTCCTGATGTTAAAATATCATTGAAAATTTTAGTCAGTATGGGAACTAGCTCATCCAAAGTACCTTTTAAGATTTCGTTTGTTACCTTATCCGGGCCAGGGGCTTTATCTGACTTTTGGCTTAGTATAGCTTTTCTAACTTCATTTGGTAGGATTACTGGTACTGGAATTGCCAGCGATTGTTTCAATTCTAGGTTTCCACATATTTTTTGCGATATGCTCTTATTACTAGAGTATAAGTTGCGGTAGAACTCTGTAGCAGTTTTGATAATATCTTTACGATTTGTAATGTGTTTGCATTTGTTTTTCAAATTTGGTACCCAAGGGTTTGCTTCACGGAGTTCTTTGAGAGCTTTTCTAGTTCCACCTGATCTTATGATATGTTTTTCGAGTGTTTCTAGTCTCTTGATTTTTCTATCTTTTCTAATGCCAACTCTAATATTTTTACTTAGCTCAGTTATTTTTCTGGTATTCTGTTTTATTTTATTTTTAAACAATTGCTTTCTTTCTTGTATTAGTTGCAGTGTCGAATCACTTAGTGTGTATTTTTGTTTGGTTTGTCTTTCAGTTTTTAAGTGTGTGAGCTGTTTTAGTAATTTGTCATAGCTAGTTTTTGTATCTGTCATGTCTGGTACAAGAATTTCTTCCCCTAGTCTTGCTAATGCATGTAGTGTTGAATCTTTGATTTCTGTGTTAGGGGTTGTTCTGGATGGAACAATGTGGTTTTTAGGTATTCTAGGCGGTGTTACCTTGATTGAGGCTCTGACCATACGGTGGTTGGTTTGAAGTTGAATTTTGATATCACTGAAGTATCTGTGAATAATCTTGGGTGACTGCTTATAACATAGTCTATCTCGTTCTTATATTCACCATTGGGAGAGATCCAAGTCCACTTGTTGTTTTTGTTTTTATTAAAAATGCTATTCAAAAGGGTCAGATTATGTTCTAATAATAAATCTATCAATCTTTGCCCACTAACACTTCTTTTACCAGATCCAAAGCTTCCCAGCACATATTCATCACTATTCTGTCTAGATCCAACCTGCGCATTGAAGTCTCCCATGAGAATAATTATGTTACTTGAGTATTTAGATATGATGTGGGATAAGTTGTTATAAAACAACTTGTGATCTAGAACGTCAGCCTGTTCTGTTGGTGCATAAGCTTGTATGATAGTCCATATTTTTTTGTAACTAGGTATCTGAATGTTTAGTATTGCAATTCGATCTGACACTCCAATGAAGTCACGTATGTAGTTTTTTAAGTGTATTTTCACCATGAATCCGAGTCCCCTTTGTCCTCCAGTTTCTCCTTTGTTGAATATAATATACTCTAAATGTTCTTCCACCGATTCGCCAGCTCTACGCATTTCACTTAATCCTAGTATATCCCATTTGAGATCTTTTAATGCTTCTTCGAGTTCTAATAATGATTCAGGTGTTCTCAATGTTCTGGTATTTAGTGTAGAAATGTATAATTTGTTTCTTTTTGTTAGAGGGTAGTGGTCTATAACTCCCGCAGTGACCAGCTGTGGTGGGAGAATTAATGGAATAAGTTGTTTATTTTTTGAGATTGTTTCTTGCAGGTTATTTGATTTTTGTGGATTTATTAAATTGCATTGTTGGGTGTATCCGGTTCTTAAAGTTGCTTTGTTAATTAAGATATGTGTTTTTGTCTGATAGAGAGTATGATCTTTCACGCATGTATTGAAATGCATCTTTTTTATGTATCTTTGTGTTATTTAGGTATTGCTCTTGGCTTTTTGGGCTTGGAGTTTCCGACCTTTTCCTTTTTTCCTTATCCTTCATATCGATGCCACTCTTTGTCTTATTTTCCTTCTTTGCTTGTATAGCTGCTTTCGATAGGTCGTGGGTAATATAGGTGTTAGGTTTCATTTTCTTTTTGTTTACTAGAATTTGAATTTTTCTCTGTAATGTTGTGGTAGCAAGTAAGATTGGTCTCGTTTTGCCAGTATCATCTCCCTTTTTCCCTAATCTTTGGAGTCTGTCAATTTCCCCAGCTTCTAGTTTTACTTCGATATCGTTTAAGATAGACATTACAAGAGTGGTTAGGTCTTCATGTTTTTCGACATTAGGCTCTGAGATACCATGAATTATGACGTTGTTTCTCTTGCTATGTGCCTCTAAATTTCCTATTTTCTTATTTAATGTCTCGACTTCTGTTTTTAGTTTCTCGTTCTCCTCTATGATCGGTTTTATTTTATCATCCATTCTCTGCATTATAACGGCAGTAATATTTTCGGTTATAGTGTTAGTTTGAACATTAAGTTTTTCGGTCAGTTTGGATAAAAGCAATGACATTTCCGGTGATAGTTCCGTAGTCATGATGATAGTTTTGTTAATATTTTTAAGTATCGAAGCGGAACACAGTTTTGTAAAGAAATAATTTAGAGAACTACACTAAGTACGTGAAATGAATCGCGATTAATCAAGTTTATGAACGCGAACTTTGACTTTGAAATGTTGGTAGCACTGACTTATAATGTAACCTCAAAAATGCTTGCTCGGGATTTTATTTTGCGATTTTCATCACTACGCGACCGTAATTTCGTGATCATTCAATATTTTTCGAACCACACGCGAGATAGGAACACTTGAGACGGCACTGATGTGAAAGCTACTTAGTTCTATTGCACTTTTTCCTTTTTAAATACGGGAGCGTTTGATAAGGCGTCTGTCGTCACACAACAAGAGTGCTTCGTATACATACGTCTAATTGCAGTCACGTACAAACTTGACTTTACCGGGTTGTACCTATTATAGCACTAGTGCCGTAATGTAAAGTAAAAAGCACGCGTGCGTAATATCTTGGATTATGAGCATAAAACCGATGTAATTAGATCCACTTTACGAGCAAGTGTGATGAAAAATACATTATTAAACAGGCTGCAATAGTAAGTATAGGAGTAACTCTACCTACTTATCAACTTTAGGAATCGACCTCTACATTACTGCTATCGAATTCCTAAAGTTGATAGGTAGAGTTAGTCCTATACTACACTATACTTACTATTTTAATTGGTACCTACTTTGATATTATTCTTTTTGTTAATTTTCTAATCATTCACCATCTTATTAACCAATATGTATATGAGGATAACAAATATGTTTTAAACTCACGACACTAATCTTCGTCCTGTGCTAAACCATGTGTAATTAAGACACTATAATATATATGTTGTATATTATTATTACATATGATAATGTGTTATATTAATGCGACGCCCCTACAGGGTATGTACTTAGTATAGTCATTGCTTTGTACATGTGCATATTTAAAAAAAACCCCTAGCGAGCGTTGCGAATGAAGTCTTTGCAACAACTGGTAAAATTTGCTTTCGTCTGTCTGGATGTTTGGATGTCGCCTTTGCAACGAATCTTGACGGAACTTGGTATACAAGTTCTACAATGTATAGTTCTTTTTGTAATCTTTGATTTTGCTTTGAAGAGGTATTTTCCCCCAAGTTTGCTGCGGCACTATTTATCGGCTGATTTTGATAATATTTAGCAGAAACATCTTGATACTCAATTCTAAGCCAGATTTCGAAAATGAGCAAAATCGGTCAATCGCGAAGTTGGTTCGCAGACATATTTTATGTGTTGCATCATACTGTGCACGCTATCTACCGTCAGCCCGGTAATTATTTAACTAATATTGATTCTGAATTCGCAGTAAATGGACAGATTAGACAATAGTCTCTTTGATAAACGATGTGTGGTGCAAAGAAATCAATAGCATTGCTGGTCCTTGACATGGTTTCAAAGGGAAATGTAACTGAACTGCTTTCTGATTTTCATACTTAAAGGTAGTCAGAAAAAGACAGATATTATTAGTATTTCTTTATTTGAAAGAGTCTCCAAGAAAAAGATAAAAATAATTAGATAGTTAGGGTTTTTTCTATTGGTATATCGTTTTTTTACTGGTTTTAAACGGAGATAGTTCAAGGAAACACAAAACGGATTTAAAGAGCTAACTCTTTCAAGACCTGCAATTTGTTTCTGATAATTTCAATTCCCACGAGGGAATTTTCCGGCAAACATTAAAAAAAATAAGCTCATTGTGGATTCATCAGTCATTGTGGACCAGACATGCTTGTCATTATTTTTATTTAATTTTTGTGCCACAATCAATAAAATTATGCTGTTTCGACAGCCAAGTATAGTCAGCGCCATCTATCGAGTTGATGAGATCTACTTTTTTTTAAACACGTTTGGAAAATCTCTCATTCCAAATCGTTATTTATTAGTACTTTTGAAGTTTTTAACGTTCTCAGTAAAGGGCGTCGCAATTTGTAATTTTGGAGTTTTGATCATTCGCAATACCACAAAGTAGCAGTTCTATTATTTCGTGCTCTTTGGTTTTCGCGGTAACGTGCGTCACAATGACATTATTCGCAGTCTGTTATTCGCAGTAACGTAATAAAGTCTCATGCAACGTTTGCCAACTCGTGAATAAAAAAATTCGTAGTGTTTTCTATAACCTCTATGTAATCATTGGAAAGTCTGTTTGTATTACTGCATCAGCCTGAAGTCAAAAGTCATGGTATGCTATAAAGTTGAAAGAAGATTCGTTCTCTCCTCTCATTCGTGAGGATGTGGGTTAGGCCCCGGGCCCGTGCCAATGCGTTCTTGCATACTACGTATAGTTTTGTTTTTCCTTTTTTGTTTTTTCTGTAAAATAAAACATTGTGAGAAACCCGTCATTATATCCGGAGTAGAAATTTAATGGAAAATCATATGCAAATCTACCTACTAACTTAGCTGGTCTACTAGCTATAGTCTGATGAAATAAGGCCTATGCCCGGATTAATAAAAATTTAACTTCATATAGGATGAGTGGCCAGCCCTAGTGTTAATGTGCCACCCGGAGGCCTGTCACGTAGCTTGATTCTTATACAAAAAACAGCGTGGTTTTTATACAACATAAAACCGGGACCGACAATTTAACTTAATCACCAAGAAAGACCGAATTGCCTTTTGCTTAACTTTGGTTATCGTTTTTGGGGTCACCTAGTACAGCTACCCCGTGGGGCAGAAGTTTAAACTGAATGTATTGTTTACAGAAAGAGGAGCGCATTCGGGTGCTGAAGCAGAAGCTAGCGGAGCGAGAAGCGGCCGCGGCGGACGGTGTGACGCAAGGTACAGGCGGCGGCGTGGTGCTGGCGGATCTCGCCACCGCCACATCCGACTATGGCACCTCTACCAACTACACTCGCTCCTCTCGTGCCTCTGTGTCAGACCTTGACTTCTCTGAGAGCTACCTTTAATAAAAATGGCTGTGTACCCTTCCCTAGACTCCTTTTATACCTACCTGTGTTTTACTATTGAAGAGTGATTGTGACTGAAGTTCTTTGTAGATTCTACTGTAACCATTGATTCTTATGACTATGTCTATTTCTCAATTGTGTTAGATCTCGTCATATTTGTACTACTATTTTATAATCTTAATTGGCTATTGTCATTCTAATCCTTTGAATGAAACATTGTAACTAAAGTGATAATGTGACGTCCGTATTTGTTTTCTGTACAACCTGTCTGTTCCAATATATCGTAATGTTTGTCTCGTGCCTCTATTTCATGCATACTTTGACCTCATAAGCCCTGCTTTTAAAATATATTCACTTGTGGTTGCCTTTAGATAGCTTAATACTTTTTACACTACTTGTTGAATGAGTGACTATTCCTATTTATGATGTCGTCCACAAACTTTTGTTTCTACTGGTGTTCACAGAGTTTTCGCACGACTTAGAAAATTATCTTTGATGTCACACGCTGCATTGTTTTTATTAACTTTCCCAGTTTCCACGGGAACCTCGCTGGTTTGGATATTATCGCCCGTGCCACGAATGTATCAAATTAACCCTGAGATTAGGTGCTTCTTCCCAACCCCTCTATTAACCCAAATTGCCAAACGTGATTCGCGTTTGTATGACACGTCAATGTTTTTGTGTTGCTTTTACTCTAACTCCAACATGTTTTAACCAAATTAGTATTGTATTAGTGTCTTGCCTAAGTGCCATCTTATCAGAGTAAAGGTAAAAGATTATACGCGTAGTCAAAGAAGTGACCTATCTTTATGTTTTTCTCTGACTTCAAAAATGTTTATGGTTCTTACGTGATTGTCTCTTTTTGATTCACTAACTAAGAAGTGAAGCTTTGACGGCCTCAAACTCGGCCTATTTATTAATAAAGGTTAAATGAGTCGCAAAATTAGATGAATACAGTCACTGAGCATCGATCCTCTCGATTGAAACGCGGTGAAATTGCGGCGTGATTAGTCGATCTCCGATGGAACCACACTTAACCCTAATTACTTGCCCGTGGCCTGCTCCAATCGCTAACCTGTTTCCCTTACCATTGTATCGAAGATGACATTTGTATTCAATTGCAGATACGAACAATTTCTCTTGGGCCTGATTGTTTAGCGTACCTTAATAGAATACATTTAATAGTGTGGGAGATTATTCAAATTGCTTTGGTCGATAGCAATTGGATTTGGTTTAATCTATTTGGATTTTGATATAATCTATTCATGTTCTTTTTTTATCCTTTATGACATTGACGTTTCAAATTAATTTGGTTTTTATATTTTTGATATATCAATTACAATTTGTTAGGTGGAAATATTTTTATACGAAATCTTATTTCCCTTTTGTTGTTAACTTACTATACCCATTTGGAAGCAGAGTTTGCAAAGGGCTATAAATTCATCGTTGCAGGCAAATCGAAGGACCATAAATCCGTCAGCACTTGACACCTCTTAACTGAGACGTTTTGTGCTTCACCCCTTTTTATTTCATTTTGACAATGGGCGGCATAAAACGGGCTTTTCCTTTCGTTTGTACACTTCAGTGGTCCGTTCTTGAGTTAACTTAGCCTGCATTATTCAAAGCAATAGCGGTATGGAAATGGCAGCGTATAGCGTCCTTTAAATTCTCTCTGCCTTTTATTTTATTTACGCGAGTCTCTTGACATTGCGTATTGAATTTCTGAAATCTAATATTTTCGAGTGATTGTGAATGCGTCGCGATAAGATTAATGATAGATGGGACAAAGCAAGATGTAAGTACTACGTTTTTCCTGCTAAGCCACTATCAATGCGGGTTATTTGTATAAGTAGAAGATATTGCTTTCCTGCGCCCATCAGTGGTACCTACTTATGGTGTACTATTTACAATGGAGGGAATAAGATGAGGAAAAACGTGGCCCACATATAACCTATTAATTTAAAAACAGATAGTACCTAACGGTACAGGAAAATAATATGCTGACCAACAAATATCTCATTTTTCTATAACCAACCAAAATTATCCAAACTTATTCTCAGATCACAAATTCTACCACGCTGCTCCTATAAATAAAATGTTACTTTACCGACCTACCTAATAATGTATAATTATTTAAGTTTTATATAGGTAACTAAGTGCTTTTATTTACCGCAAATCTAGTATAGAATTATAATATTTATTATCTTTAAATTAAATTAATCTTACCTACGAATTTAGAGTACGTTGAATTTTCTAATACGAAACCCTAATAAAAAAGATTTTACGACTCATTTTCTTAAAGTTGCACATAATTAATATATATTTTATCCTTTGATAATAAATTCAGTCAAATTGTTACGCAAGTTTGCTTGATTAGTTACGAGTAAATATTTCAATCATTGGAATAGGGAAAATATAATTAAAAAAAAAAAAAAAAATTATAAATATTGGAAATATTTTTTCATCATTTAACATTTAGTTGTAGTGTGACTTTTACAAAATAAATTAGCATTTAAATATTACGTGCTTATAAAAAAATATGTCTTACCCAGTTTAAGGTATTGAATGAACTTATGGGGTTTATTATTAATAAATGTGGATTAGCCTCATAGTTAATCAGCCTTTTATTTTTCCTTTCAAATCTGTAATTCCGTGGATAAAGATGAGACGGATTCATTATTCCGAAGCTACTCCACGTTCACTGATTACATAAATCATCGGACCATAATCAGTAAATTTATATTTAAAAGAAGTTCTATAACATCTCGTTTTTTTCTGTAAAATTCTATATTTTTTAAAAAATGATACGAAGGACACTTTCGTTTCATTTACTTATTAGCTATACATTATCAAGATGTGTTTATTTATATTTTTTGTTATTATTATTGTTTGAGGCGACATGTCGATAATTAACAATTATTAGGTAGCCTGATCCCCAAGCCGCCTGCCAAACGTGGGGATTATGGCAACCCCTCCCTATTAAGGGGGAGGCCTTCGTCCAGCAGTGGACGTGTTCCGGCTGTTGATGAGGTAGCTAAATTTAAGTGGTATTCTAAGTAGCAACAGCTAACTTTGGTTAAAAATGTATACAACGATTATCTTTGGCGACACTTCATTTGGAACATTTAAACACGTTTTGCGCGTTGAGCTTCCTTAATTTGTTGGCATAACAAATTCGTACCCAAAATATAAATAATACTCGGTTACACTCGGACAAATAAAGGTCAAATAACACACAAAGTCGCCGGCCCGGTCACAACCCGATTGGGTTGCCGGCATAATTTTGAACATGCATGTTCTCTGGCGGGATGGCCTGCGCACCGCATTAATGTTAAAAAAATACATATTGGCAAAGTACAATTTTACAAGTCAAATACATTTACTAAGTACCGGTGTTATTAACGCATACTTAATCAAACAAGATAAAAAAAATTGGCATTGGCAAAAAATGTTGACAATTATTTATTATACGAGTAATATCCTAACTTTATAGTTTTATATTATGTGCCTATTAATAATTACTCATACTAGACTGATATAGTGGATACTTTATCAATATTTCATCTACTAAACTAAAATACACAAAATGGGTACATGGTCCGTTCTTTCTGGGGCACTCAGATTCCTTATTCAATGAATATACAGGGTTACTCGTATTGGTATAACTTAGCCGAAAAGAGGTAGCTATACACATCTTTGTGGTCAACTTTTGTTATGAGCCCACCCTGAATTAACGAAAACAAACTCTCCAGATACATAATAAAATATAATTTAACTTTGACAAAATAACATAATGGAACAGCAGTTATTTTTCGCAAATTTACGGTTAGCCTCATAGCTAGTACAGTATTGTATTATCTTTGCCCATAACACAGAATACATAATAGTACAAGTACAGAAGATTCAATCCGCAAAATCATTTAAATAAGTAGCAACTCTTGCTACGACACAATAAAGTGCAATTCAGGACGTGCGAGCGCTAACTACCTGCAGCTATATTAACCTTGAAGTCTGCCTCTCTGTCTAGCGCGTAACTTTTATTTCTCTTCTGTACTGAATTGGCCCGTCTAGACGGGCCCGCCACGTACTTGTAGCTTCATACTTAAAGTGCGGAGTGCGGGCATGCCCATAGTTATATTAATTATTAGCTAATAATTGTCTTTGATGACCGTCGTTATATTGCGAGATTGCGAACGTCTAGCATTGAATAGATAGACATCTAGGTTTACTATTAGGTTATCTTTAAAGGCAACACTTTTCAATTTGACATGTACAATGTTTTGATGATTTTCCTATAGCTATATAAATATTCCGGTTGTTAGATCTCGAGATTGGATTTGGATTCCCGAGGAACCCAAAGTCTAGCATAGTACTTTCACATTTTGCGACTAATATAATTACTAGTCATATGTGAAGTGTCCATACTGCTATGCACCCATATTTTTTGAATCGAATTAATCGGTTATATCGGGCCACACCACAAATCTTAAAGCGTTGACTAAAACGACTCACAGTTGCGGGCAGGGGGCGAGGTAACGTTCTATGCTTGCGATTGGTCAATCACTGGGATGACGCAATCTGAGTTATGAAATACAATGAAATTCTGACGTACTCGCAGTGACTAGCAGTGGTTTTTAAACTACTAATTTTCGTAGGGGAAGTCGGACGAGCAGTCAACAGGATTTATAGTCTTTGGGCTACATTAAGTACTGATAGTTTTTCATAGTCATATAATGCTCTAAACTTTACTAGATGGCAGATATGACCCACATCGTATTCCCTAGATACCTAAAACAGATTGAATTGATTCATAAGGTACAAAATAACTTTATGTCAACGACGTCGATGAAATGGCTTTGGCTAGGTGGTTCTACCGCGTGGTTCGATCAATGCGCCCATGAAAGTGACAAAAAAACTTGGCAAAATTTAAGGGTTTGGTATCCTTTTTCGTAAGGAAACAAAAAATTATAGTGGGTATTTAGTTGTTTTATCGCCTTCTATCGAATTTTCCGGTACTATTTTCTTGTATTTATTTAGTCGTCACTTTGAAGAGCTCATATTGCAATAGTTCGCTTTTCGGCTGCTCGACTTGTCGCAACATTATCCAAACATTAGTTAAAAAAAAAGGTGTTCTCTTCAACTCGATAGATGGCGCTGACTATACATTCCAGTCAAAAACAGCTTAATAGTTTTGATTTGTAGCACAAAATAAAATAAAGTAAACTTGACAATGACAGACACGTCTGGCCAGCGCAAGGTCAGCGCCATCTACAATGAGCTTCTTTGTTTTCTAAGTGTGCCGGAAATTCCCCTATTGTCAGCTCTAGTGTAGATACCGCTATTCATCGATTTCATCGTAGGTTTATTATCTCGGTAAACTTCGCGTGCTCTACAGACGAGTAACTTTAGATCTAAGTATCGCTACAACGATGTATCTTTTATGCATTTTAAATTTAATATAATTATTATATTACCATAAATAATGTCACATGTTGTCTTCAAATTTTCACATTTCTAATTTATTGGCACGAGTTGAATTTTTAAATATAATATAGTTTTAAATTCAGGTTAATGTTGTCTTTTAAAATTTTCTTTAAAATGTTAAAGTATTGATGTAGGCCTAAATAAAAATGTTTGTTAATGATTTTGTTTTGTAAATTTTAATTGCTATAGACGCTGGTAGTTAAGATTCATGCAGTCAAATCTCGTTATGACGCTTTGGGTGCCGAGTTGATACGCCGTTAAATTTAAGTTGAAATTCGAAATTCAAAAGAGAAAAAGACCATTGCGAATTTGTGCGCGGTTCTCCGCTCGCTTTCAAGGATACATAAAGCTCATAGGTATGTGTAAGTGACGTGTTGTGTTAGTGTGCTGTTTGTAGTTTGAGGTGTTGTCTGCCCCCGTAGCACCCGTCTCACCCACACTGTTGCATGTTACCCGACCACACCAAACCCACAATGCTGCCTTCACCTACGTAGCCGAAAATGTACTGAACTTCCACTTGCTACTTGGATAAGCGATTCACTGAAAATTTTGTTAAAATTTTAACGTCATCATACCTTAGCACACAAGATCGAAATTGTTTCTACGTAATAAACATGTAAAAACAACCTATCACGATATTAATAAACTTATATAAATATAACTAGAAAGCTGTATCAATACAAAGTTTCAGTAAATTTTGACTGTTCAAAAACTAATTCAAACTGATTTACCTTGGTCTCCCGTTACGTGTAACTTATTTAAATACTTACCACCCTACTTACATAAGTATATTAATAAATCCAAATTGTCGATTAACAAATATAACATTCGCAATAATGTAACTTACTTCACTTATTAAACTTACCGAAGCGCGCACGCGTCGGTTTCTGTTTTCACTAATTGAAAAAGGTCACCGGATGTGATCTAAATTATAGTCATAACGTCTGAAATAAATAATCTCGTATAAATAAAACAGAAATGTTTCAAAATCACGAAAATCACTTTTCCATAGTAAAACTTTTCTAAACTTTAAAAAAACAGTAATGGAAAGTTTTTTATAAGTACTTACCTACCTTTGATAACTTTGGCATTGAAAACGTTAAAACAAAGCAATGCCAAAATAATACAAACAACAACAATAGGGTAGATGACTGATGTTTATATCGTAGAAACCAATAGCTTTGACGAAGAATTTAAGTAAATATAGTATGATTATTGAAAAAAATATTTTAATCTGTTAATAATGTTCTGATATATGAGCGTCTAAAGTTTTTGTTAGAGACAACTCTGTACCTTTCCCACAAAACAAAAAATTACGTCACGCCTTACTTGTCAGAATACAATTTATATGGCGTACAGAGAAGTGACGTCACGATTTGCTGTTTCGCCTCTCTGTCTAGCATGATATTAAAATGCTTATAAGTTGCTTATTTTTGATCAGATTTTAATTTACTTTTCATTATTCAGCTATATTTATGGGCCACATTTTAATAGGACAATAAAAAAAACAGTCATCTAGCCTATTCAACGGTACAACGGCATTACAATTGCTGACAAAGGGAACCACTTACAACTTTAATGTGACTATAACATTGTGTTTTCACTTAGAGATTGTGACTCTTTAGATATTATAGCTCAATGGACTATAATAAAATCTGCATTTTCTTTCTGAATTCAGCAAAAATTACAGAGAATCGCTTTCAAACTAGGGTACACTTATATATACAATATATAGCTTATTGTTGCCTGTCCTATTCTTGGCACTCGCTAGTTACGTAATACAAAATATGAACACACCTTGATCTTCTTGATAGTAGCGCTCGTGGCGTAGCTTGTCTATGTGATTCTAAACGATCACCGATGTCCGGTCAGTCTTCGGATGGGTGACCGTGAGTGGCATTTATTTCTGAGCGCTACCGTGGGTCGGATGACACGTTAAATTGTTGGTCCCGGTTGTTTGTTCTAGTTTCTATAACAACAACCGTCAGCCATATCAGATGCCTTCGGGAGCACATTAACTCTGACACTAGGGCTGGCCACTCAACCTATACGAACTTACTTTTATAGTATTATCACAGAATAAATAATAGTACTTCACCGGATTATATTAATAACTAATAAGCTTACAACTTCTTAAGGACAACTATTGCACATTTTAACAAACAACTCTAATGTCTAAATAAAAACGAGCGCAGCACTCTATATAGGCGATGCTTATTATGAGCCGGATTTTGCAGCTACAAAATACAAAGTAAACAGAATTTAAAAAAAACCCATTTTTTTTTTTGAATATGGGTGTCCCATGTTAATTTGAAGTCGGTTGTTATTTTTATTGGACCACCTCGGGAGTATACCCTTTCAAATAAAACAAAAATAAACGCAATCGGTCCACAATTGACGGAGAAATCGGTGAACATACATTAAAAAAACATACATACCGTCGAACATAGAACCTCCTTTTTTGAAGTCGGTTAAAAATAAGAAAGCAGCCTACGAGTGATTGTTAGCATTAATCAACGCTAACAATCTCATGCAGTAACAAGCATATTCCCATAGTTTGCAAACACTATGTCCCAAAAGCAATTTGGTTTAATCGGCTTACAAAATTCTAGAATCTTACTTCCATATGTTACACGATCAGCAGGCTAATCATGTAACTGTTCGGGATCGCGATCCGGATCGCGATTTGTCATAAATGTCACTTGTCACTGTCACAGCTTCACGGTATCATGGAGGGATTTCTCTCGTTAGCATTATCGAACAAATGGATTGATTTCCGAACTAAGATAGGCAAATCCGACGGTCTTTTGGCGTTTCGTCCTACCCTGCAGGGTCAAAATGAGTTTTGGTGGGACAGTGACAAGTGACATTTATAACAAATCGCGATCCGAATCGCGATCCCGAGCAGTTACATGATTAGCCTGCTGATTTGTATGTTTATATGTTTAAATTGTGCATCTCAGCACTCGACCACTCGTATAAATATAATGTGTAATTGTATTATTATAAATGTTATGTTATCTGCTGAGTAACGAGATTTCCATGCATGAATGAGTATGTTGTACAGCCTGTTTATAATTTCTGTCAATGTGGGATTTCTGGAAAAATTTCGACTGCCGACCGAATCGACTGATTACGTACCTATGTGGTACATTTTTTTTGCTGAAAGAATTTTGCATTTTAGTTATTAGTTTAAGATTTTCATGATAAATCTTGCTAAAGCACGTACTTTTTTTACAATAATATAATAACTGTTATATTGAGTGTATATACGAATTTCTTTAACGGGCTGCGCGAATTTCTACGCCGAAAGGAGGCAGTTGTACTGATCATTAAAACAAATTTTACTATCTACATTAAAAAAGACTTTTCTACTATTTACGGGGCCAACCCTGAATTCACGAAAAAAATACTTTTCTATAGAAATAAGTCATTAAAAAAAGTTGTTCACAATGTTGAGTACAATGACCTCCTTTTGGCTTAGTAATAATAAACCACGTAACCCTGTATTAAACGAATATCAAATATTTAATTATTTATTAATGTTATTCAATAGATGTAACGGGGAAAGTTACTTTCAATTAACAGTTAAAGAAAATTTAAATATGGATTCCTCCCTCGTGAAGAATTAGTTTTTACTGATTATACAATGTGTAACAAAATGGTTCTACAATACATGTGGGCATGTATGTACTCATCATTATGAACAACTTTTACTATGGGGCCAAACCTGATATCGGGAAAAAAAACTGCTGTTCCATACATTTTGTCCAAGATCAATGAACTTTTGGATGCAACAGCTGATATTTTTTTCTCAATTTCAGGTTTGGCCCCATAGTACAAGTTGCTTATAATGATGAGTACTTAAATACCCTTCAGTATTGTTTAACCTTTTTGTTAAACCTTGTATACTTATAACTAGGTATATGATTTCGATCGCTTCAAGCTTGATGTTAAAAGTGATGCTTTAATAGTTAACTGTCTCGGCTTATTAACGCTTTAAAATTCCTAGAAAAGAAGGCTATAAATATTAGTTTCGTGTTAATAATATATATAAACAAATGTATATTAAATGATCTTTTTCTCTCTTGACAGATGTAAAGGACGAACACATCTGATCGCCGCAAAGCAAACTGCATCTAAAATTAGTATATACTGATTCATTTATTAGTTTAAAAGACCTTAAAATGTTTATTTACGATAATTATTAAGAGATAAAGTGTTCTTATTACTTATCTATTTATTGATAGTTAATTGAAATAATACCTAAGTAGAAAATTGTTAATAATACCATGTGTTTTAGTCGGTAAACGCCATATGTTTTGCTGTTTTGTTTCATTAATGTGGCAAATTATACACCGAGTCTTTTTTACCGTAAGGAAAGAAATGTGTGGTGAATGTGTGACCCAAAGCCACACGAAAGCAATCGTGTCGTGCAGTTAAGTATAAATAATACTCTTATTTTTTTTATACAACCTACAACTTCGAATACCTGGATGACATCTTCATACTTTCTAGTATTTTTTATTTAAAACCAAACTACTGAACCGATTTTGATAAAATTTATGTGGCATCACCTCTGAAGTATTGCCTACTAAACAAAAAATAATCATCAAAATCAGTTCATAATTGGTGGAGTAATCGCGTAATGTACATACAAAAAACAAAAAAACATACAGTCGAATTGAGAACCTCCTTTTTTGAAGTCGGTTGAAAAGGTTAAAGCTTCTAACTCTAAAGCGCGTAGGTATGTAGTAGGTAGGCCAGCGCGCTGTACATAAGTATATACCTATATACGAACGCTACGCACGAACGTCTCTCGCCGCTATAGTGAAAATATTTTTCATTTTCACATTTTTATTTAACTTCTTGATCTTTCATAAGCATTTCTGTATAAGATGCACTAATAAATTAAAAGTGACTGTGGTCGATTCTGGCGGTTTTAGTTGACAGTTCTAAACTAAAGTATTGCTGTCACTTTTTTACTAGGCGTGTTAGCTAAGGACAGCAATACTTTAGTTAGTTTAGAACTGTCAACTAAAACGGCCAGAATCGACCACAGTATCGGTATAACTTAATCTTGACACGTAAAATAAAAAAAACATATTCAATTTAATTATTCCATAAGCTTATATTTCATGTACACACAATTTTTTCCTCACGTTAAAAAAACACCCGGTATTAACACCAGTCAAAATGTTTAAAGCTAATCCACATAATTAATGCTGGTGGTAATCACCAGCGCTCAAGCTCTACCAATGTATGTGCCAACTAGATCGCGTCATAACCTACTCCACAAACTTAATTTATGTTTTCTACAGAAAACAATAGTAGTAGCCTACAGCTACGTACGAAAAATTCACTCCCAAAGAAAACACGTGGGTCGTGGTTTTGGCGGTAACGCGAAAAAATCATGTCTTCTTATTGTATTATCTTCCTAAGCTTGTGTTTTTACGAGAGTTATTGTATAAAAATGGGGTTGTTTTATTCAGTACCGGTGTACGCGAGTGAGTGTGGGCAAGTGCCAAGTGATATAATGTGGTGAAACTTGTATTTTTGTATTGTTTTCAAAACTCCAAAGAAGCTTTTTTCACAACACAACTTTAGTAAGGCAAGATTGGACTTGACTGTGACTGACTGTGTGAATTTGACTGTGACTAAGATTAATTTGAATTCAGAATTATACAAAAACGCATAAAGTGCGACGCCGTTATCCTCGTACAATTAACCACACACCTAGGTATAACTAAAATCATATCATATTCAGTGCAAGCTAATTTGTGTGTCGATACTCAACTGTAGTGCTAAGGCCATAGAGTATCCTCCATGGTTGAGGCGCAGGCGCAGCTGGCGGGAGAGCAACCACGTTACTTCAACGAGCCAAGAGCTACAGTAGAAAGTCACCACAAGGGTATATACAAATAGAGTAGAGTTAGCAACATAATATTAGGCGTGAAGATGACCATGATTGTAGTTAAAGGTCTTCGAGTATAAACCAATGGAAGTGGCAAGCAAGCCGTACGTACTCCTCTGCCTCTGCCCTCTAACACTGACCATAAACCCTTGTGTGTATTTGCTTTAGTGTGCGTCTATACGACCAGGAACTTGTTTTATTAGTGTGAAAGTAAAGTGATAAGTGTGCCATGAGTGTTTACCTCGCCCCCCGCAAAAAGTGCCAGAAAATCATGACGGCAGATTATTGCCTTTGGCTTCTCCATTGATATGTGGTCTAAGTTAAAGGTATATCTATGCTTAAACGCGTTTTCAGTGGGAGTGAATCTTCTACAAGTAGTACCTACTAATGTTTTCTGTGACTTTATGTGCTAGATACTTATGTCTACATATTCGCACGTAAAATTATATTAGGCGATGCTGAAATGTAGAGTGGTAATAACGCAAGAAATACTGTGTCATGTTTATACTTCATAATTTTTATTGTTTTATCTTATAGAGATTTAAATGTCACTATAATTATAACCTCCGTCATTGTTTGGAACGTATGTTTTTTTTACTTTTTTTAACGTAGTCGAAAACATCTGTGTTTGTCATGTTTATACTTCATATTTTTTATTGTTTTATCTTATAGAGATTTTAATGTCACTATAATTATAACCTCCGTCATTGTTTAGAACAGGGCTGTCCAAACTATACACCTTCGCGGGCTAATTAAATTTCACACAAAAGCTGGAGAGCCAGAAAAATATTTTCAGTTGTCAAGTAAATAAAATACAGGGTAATTTAGTCTTTCTATGTTTATTGATTTTTCGTTAATTTATCTTTAACAATAGTATCGATATCCACGTCAACATTCGTTGTTGCCAGGCGCATTGCATGAAGAAGCGATTTATCTGACAGTGAAGATCTATACTTGGATTTTATAAAATTCATTGTTGAATATGCACTTTCACATAAATAAGTGCTGCCCATCATCGATCCCATTTTCAAGCCAAAATTTTTTAGCTTGGGGAAACGGTCGCCAAAGATCTTAAAAAAATCCATTCCCGTACCCGTCCCCATACCCGTAAGTCCTGTAACGTTTCCAGTCATTGCTTTTGCTCCATCGGTCACAATACAAGAACATTTTTGAAACCCACCGTATTCCATAACAGTTTTATTAACAGCTTCAAAGATATCACTGCCTTTAGTTGAGCCATGTAGTGGCACTAAATTTAACATTTCCTCCGTGATTGAAAAATCTTTCGAAATGCAGCGAATAAAAATTATTAATTGACCGATATCTGTCTGGTCGGTACTTTCATCCAAACATAATGAATAATATTCACATTGTACAATGTAATCACATAATTTTTTCGAAACATATTCGCCCATATCATCTATTCGTCGCGCAACTGTTTGGTGAGATAACGCTACAGATTCAAATTTTTGCGCCAATTTCGGCTGCATGAAGCGATGAGCCATGGCAATTGCGCATTGTTTTATAAAAACTCCATCGCTGAATGGTTTTTTAGCTTTGGCTAATTGCAAACAAACTTCATAAGAAGCAGCCAAACTTTGTTCATTGTCTGTATTTACTTTTGAAAAAAAACTTGTCTGTTGCATTAGTTTTTTCTTATGCTCAGCAACAACAATTTTCCTTGCTTCACCGACATGTCCTTTATATTTTTCTTCGTGTAAAGTAGTATAATGACGTTTAACATTGTATTCTTTACTCACAGATAAAACTTGCATACAAATCATACACTGAATTTTATTATTGTTGTTGCATATAAAATAGTCAAGTTCCCACCTCTCATTAAATACTCGATGTTCATCACTTAATTTTCGCTTCTTCGTAGACATAATGCAGTTAGTTAAGGTTTTTTTTAAAAACTGCTGCTAATTACTTATTATAATGTGTAAAATTCAAAGCGGTGTAAGTAAGAAGTTCCGATACGAACTAAGTGGAAGCACAAACTTAACTAATACGGTCAACACCAAATCCTCACTCGACAAAAACAAAATAGTTTCCGGGAATTCCCCCAATAATAGTAAAAGTAGCTTCACTTTTAAGTGATCATGCGTATGGAATGTTGCAAGACTGAAGATAAATAATTATACCAAGTATTGAGTACATGTTTTGACAACGAATAATATTATCCAAACTATTTGTGTCCAAAACTATTTTTAGATTAAAATGTGTGTCGCGGGCCGCATGAAAACAAGCCGCGGGCCGCATGCGGCCCGCGGGCCTTTGTTTGGACAGCCCTGGTTTAGAACGTATGTTTTTTTTACTTTTTTTAACGTAGTCTAAAACATCTGTGTTTGTCATGTTTATACTTCATATTTTTTATTGTTTTATCTTATAGAGATTTTAATTTCACTATAATTATAACCTCCGTCATTGTTTAGAACGTATTGGTTTTTTTTACTTTTTTTAACGTGGTCGAAAACATCTGTGTTTGTCATGTTTATACTTCATATTTTTTATTGTTTTATCTTATAGAGATTTTAATCGCACTATAATTATAACCTCCGTCATTGTTTTGAACATATGTTTTTTTTTACTTTTTTTAACGTAGTCGAAAACATCTGTGTTTGTCATGTTTATAATTCATAATTTTTATTGTTTTATCTTATAGAGATTTAAATGTCACTATAATTATAACCTCCGTCATTGTTTGGAACGTATGTTTTTTGTACTTTTATTAACGTAGTCAAAAACATCTGTGTTTGTCATGTTTATACTTCATATTTTGATTGTTTTATCTTATAGAGATTTTAATCTCACTATAATTATAACCTCCGTCATTGTTTAGAACGTATGTTTTTTTTACTTTTTTTTTAACGTAGTCGAAAACATAATTATCATCATTTGAATAGATTAAGCGAAGCAGTGTTGTAAGTTTCAACAAACTTAGTAGTAATGTAACATATCACAATAAACTTTAACTTATGATGTTGTTGCAGTTAACTAATGAATAATCCGTACTTAAGGATGCATACATTTTTATTGGAATTTTAAGTAAACCTCATACATTTCTTCATCGTGCAGGTCGCACTTTGTGACAATAACGTGTTAAATAAGTAAAATGTAAGGCTGACCGCACTCTGGTTACTATCGCAAGTGGTAAGAGTGACAAGCGGCCGCGTCTTAAGGGCTCTATATTCCAAAGTTGCCCCTCGCAAAATCAATGTTATTTAGTCAAATTACCACATTTAAAGCCAAAAAATATATAGGTTACAGTCGGTTATCCATCTTAGTAACTTTTACGGTTGAAAACACGATTAATTAAACTTTCCTCGATAGAAAAAATACCGAAACATGTAGTGCCTATTTTTAAACTTTTTTTGTTATATGTCCTACAGCATGTCTTACAGCACATAGTCACATAAAAAAATATGTTTGTAAATATAATAGTATTTTGGAGAACATTTAACGCTTGAAAAGTTATACATTTCGATACTTTTCGAGTAATCTAAGAAAAACTTCAAAAATCGAAGCTTGACACGCACGAATCTGCGTAACCGCCATATTTATGCTCCGCTAAATGTGACCCTACCCCATACAGCTTTAGACTAATGATCGATCTCATAAAAAAATGTGCTTGAAACGTGGAATATCCTGTCCTTAAGCAATCATTTGGTAGTTCACGCGACAGAGCGGTAACTTGAACAACTATCGCTCTAGCGATGGTAGCCAGTGTGTGGTCAGCCTACGGGTTTGTAACGATGGCTTATCAAAAGTGATAGTGATATCAAATGCCAAAATAGTACCTATTTCAATGCGACTAAGTATTGTTATGTACCTGATCAATTTTATTTCGAGACTAACTCATTTGATATAGGTACTTTTGAATAAACTTAGTTTTTTAACTGGCAGGACACGTGACTTGCTCTCATTCCAATAAACCGCACTTTGAAAGGAAATTAATTTTTAATTTTATAATATTGCTAACGAATTATATAATTCAGTAAATTCTAAAAGAAAACACACTTGTAGTTCATTGAAATATTTAAGGTTGTTCTAGTTTAAGCAGCATTTTTAATTTGGTACACTAGTATAATTGTATTTTAATCTATGGTACCTACAGTATCTTTCAGTTTACGTTTCATTCAACTCATTTCGTAACTAAACGTTTTAGGTCCACCATTTAATATCTACAAATTAGTTTTATGACTATACATACAGATTTTAAAGCACTGCCAAGTCTATGATTGTACTCTAAGTAAGCAATTGGATTAAAAAAACAGTTGTAGTTATAGGAATAAGTTACTACTTAAGTAGCTGTAGATTTAGTTACAAATATGAAATATTTATTAGAAAATACTGCAAAACAAGAAATAGTACAATAAATAATATTGTATTAGTAAAGAAAAACTACAAATTTCTCACTGCAAAATATAGATTAAAAAAACACAGCAGGATTCACACTTGAAAGTGTTTCAAGACACTTATAATACTCTACACAGGATAAAACAGGAGTAAACATACATACCCGATAAAATTGCCTTCCTTGGGCAGTCAACTAAAGTGCAGAATATTGAACCATTAGGTACTGTATATTTTTAAAGCACAATAGAAATCCGTTTAAGTTATATCTATATTGCATATGTGTTTTTGGCTGGAGTTCAAATTTTCCCGTCCTCAATTTTAAATCGGGACAATCCATCCAAATATTGTTGGTGAATTACAATTTTATTGCATTATAGAAATAAGTCATTCGGTGTATCCGTATCGTCAATTTACAATAAGTAAATGTATTTGAAACACTGAGTAATATTAAACAATATAATTTTTCATTATCTATTATTTGATGGTGCTCTTGATCAATATATTTTTTGTTTATATTTATTTCCATACATCTTGTTGAGGTACGATGTAATATCAGGTAAAATAAAATATATATTGACTATAGTGTCATTGTGGTCTACCAAATGTGTGTTAAACTAGGTTTGGTAGAATTGTAATATTTTTGTTATATAATATTGTGTTGCAATGAATTTCGTTCGTGTTTTGTTTATTATCAATTTTCATTTAAAAAAATAGAAGTTTTGACCCAAGATCATCGAATCCATCACTGCGTGGTATGTGCAGAATCTATGCACGTTAGCTGCGTGGGTCTATTTGTCTGTGTGTGTCTGGGTGTCTACCACCCTACCATCTTACCACTGCTACAAATGCGGTGCACGGATATTGCGCGTCCCTTCCATACTCTGCTGCCTTCTGGCGGCATAGCTACACGACACGAATTCACAAAGCTAGACCGCTGTATGCCGTGCGTACAGCGTGCGCCGCGTTAAATTGGGTGGGCAACGCTTCCGAGGTCGCGTGTCCCGTGGCTCAAGCCATTCATCTGTACGTAGCGTATCCGTGGGATTCGGTGGATGATTTTGCCTAGATTTTCATACAAAGCAAAGCTACACGTGCGTAGCGTGCCCGTGCGTAGCAATGTTATGGATTTGCGGCTTTTAAGTCGTGTGGATTCATCCAAGTTGCCACGCGTAGAATTTTTATGTGAGCAAGAAATTTACGGAACACTTTAAAGCTAAATTGAAGTATTATTTCGTTTATAATTATTATTAAGGAGATTAATTATTATTATTAAGGGTTACTTTTTGCACAAGAACATTCGGCCTTAGTGGAAGATTTGACTGCATAGAATAATATTGATTTAACATCATCGCAATTGTTACCTAAAGTTGTAAATAATATTGTTTCTTAAATATTAAATGAGTATAGTAAATCGTTGATATTCGAAATTTTATTACAATTTGAGATCATTTTGTAATCATGTTTGATAGTTTCCACTGGAAATAGTGCACAACTCATTGATAAAGTGATATGGTTCATTTAGTGTTAGTTGAATAGTAAATTATATAAGCTTCGAACTAGTTAGTAAATTACTTTCCTGTGATCTGTATCTTTGGTTGTAGATATCGACGGTTCACCCATCATCATTGTGTAAATAAAACTCATCGAATGATCTGAATGTACTATGAATGTTTTATTTGGCTGCCCTATTTACAGGAAACTTACTTTCAACCTACGTTAAGCGAGCGGAAAGTCTATTATTATAGCCACGTACTAGATGATGCTAAAAATAATGATTTCTTTATAATGAGGAGAAAGCGGTCAGAATGGCATTGCCGCACGTTGGATGCCAAAGCTTAGTTTTTGGCCAAATATACCCGAAAAAATCCGGTCGCCTGACACTTCTACCAAACGTTTGGCCAGGTCCCTATATAAACCAAGGGCGGCCGGCCTCCAGGGATCTAAAGTCTCGACCTCAAACGGCACAATCATTTGCAATTGCACATACTGTCTAAATACCCGTATTTGTGCTGTTTGAGGTTTTCGGCATTAGATGTGGCGGCGCCAGCGTGATCTTGTGTCCTGGGAAGACGAGACGGTGCTAGTGTGTCGACACATGTAGCTCCCATTTTTCACGGGATAAGGATCATTCCATCAGGTCTCTTGCCGTCAGCCCGGATAGGTGAAAAGGACAGGTCATTGTTTTTTGTCACTCGATCATGATTATGTGCTCACATGTACAAAAGTATCGGTACAACTCTATAGATTTTAGAAGGCTAGCTACCGCGCGGCCGCTTTTTGTGACCATTGATAGTTGGACAGTTTATCGACCATATGAAGTCTTGTTAGATTTAGATTAATATCTCTAAAATTATTGAGTGCTTCGAGCTAAAATTTGGCAGGTAGATAATGAAAGAATGATCTAAATATTGCGTTACCTTTTAGGTTGTCAGTACATAAGGAACTCGTGCAATCCAATGGCGAAAACTGTCATGCTCTAGTCATGATTTTATTTCACTTAACTCATAATAACTCGTTAATTGCTTACATCACACAAATGATAATTGGCGTGACGTTGTAAGCAGTTGTAAGGTATATATTGACATTGAAATTTAGTCTCTAGGAGATATATTTTAAGTACTAGAACCTAAAAACCTTGTTTAACTATTTTTTTCTTTCTTCCAAACGGTGTTGTTTTTTCGGATTCTGATTGCGCAAAAATTATAAACAAATTGATAGCAATATGTGCAAATAAAATCATAACTGTGCGCCTAACCGTTTACGAAATCCAGAAAATGCGCAACCGTTCCCCCAGCAAAAACTTAAATATCTCTGAGGTCTTATGACAAACAAATTCTATTCTAGCACAAACATTTATGAACAAATTTGATCTAATTCGTGGCATACTTTTTTTTCTCGAAAGTCCTTTCTTTAGAAAAAAGTGCCGCTGGGAGAACGTACCCCTGGCGGCTCTATTTTGCAAATATCTCAAAAATGGCTGGATGAACAAATTTCAAATTACCACAAACATTTATACGACGTCATGATCTAATTATTTACTAGAACCAAAATTAGATTGTGGATACTTTTCCGCTAGGAGTACGCACACGTCATCCCGAATCAGTCCATTAGGTTCTAAAACAGACAGGACGCCGGCACTGACAAAGGCCTGACGGATGATGTCATTCAAGCTGACGCGCTGCGACCTGCTCTTCTGGTGCAAAACAGTGCATGGTGGCCGAACCGGTCCGCCATATCGCCGCATAAACAGCGGTAAGTACCTGGCGAGGTGTACCTATACGAAGGGATACGGCTAATAATATTTATTAATTAAAGGGGCATACGTTTTTATTACGTTGAAGTGGCAATGGGCAGGCCACATCGCTCAAAGAACTGACAACCGATGGGGAAGAAAGGTTCTTGAGTGGCGACCGCGAACCGGAAGACGCAGCGTAGGAAGGCCTCCCCACTAGGTGGACCAACGACATTGTAAAAGTCACGGGCAACCGGTGGATGCAAATGGCAGGTTGTCGTACATTGTGGCGGTATAAGGGGGAGGCATTCGTTCACCACTGGACTTCTCCGGGCTGATGATGACGTTTTTATATTTACCTACACTTGCTCTCTTCGTTCTTGGTTCGTTTCAGGATGTCTCTACAAAAATGTAAAGCTAGGAAAAAGTCATTGTCGGGTCACGTGTCGGCAACTGAAACGAACAAAGCACCTATCTGCAAACAATGGATTTCTCAAAAGCAGAATCCCTACTCTCAGTCGATTACAAAATGCTGTACTTAGACGCTCAAGAAAGCGCTCTCTAGAAGGATTAGCTGTTTCACAAAAGCTTGTCGGTCTTTCTTTTTATACTTACAAAAAAAAAAGCTTTCAATGTGTGTTATTTATATGTTAGACAAGCGTTCCAATATGTTAGGCAGCACAGCGGGCGTCAGTTTTCTGTTAGAAACAGAAATCTCCCAAATCACTCGACTTTCAAAACTTAGTAAACATCAGCTTCAAGATTTAAAAAATCGATTAAAATTGATTAGTTAAGTATGTTTTTGTCTGTTCTTTCCAAGCTCGCCCTTGCTCTTACATTGTGTGATATCATCTTGGCAAATACCAACGCAAACATGACCTAGAGAATCTAAAAGCTTAGTCTGAGAGCCCTATCTCAGGAGAAAACAATTTTCTATGTTATAAGAACGAGTCTGTAACGAAAACATCAACAGATTCGTTACAAGGTTTAGTAGGAGGGACCTCTTTTAGTTAACGAAGCAAAAGCAATTTGTTGTAAAAGCAAAATTATGAGATAACTGAATGGATATAACGTAAGTTCTTAACTCAGTTAAACTGATCCACAGCGGATTACAGTTTCTAGTTGTAATCAAGTTACGTTTTACGAGGTATTTTCCTTCATTATAATAAGTAGATTTTGAAGGATGATAGGTCAGTGGTTAGCGCGTAAGATTTGCCGAAGGGCATGGGTTCAAATCCCAATAATGAGTTTGAGCTGCCAGCAAATTAATAGAGCTACGAATTAGAGTAGGTATAGCTAGCTCGGTGCTAGAGGGTTAAAATGGTCGCGTTTAGCAATTCTGCATATGATCCTGTGATGATTCAATTCGGTTATCGTGAACCGGTCACTTAAGCGCCAATTCATAATATGATTTTGCAAATGATTATATTACGGAATTCATTAGTTTGTCAGTTTTCTATAGAAAGTCGTAAAATGGTCGATGAAAGATGAATTGCATAAAGTCAACTAGCAGATTCGTTAGAAGTTACTCAAGAGCAATTTTTTACAATTCATTCTGCTAACAATTCATTAGATTAACTGATTTTACGGAAATTGCTTAATGCGGTCATTTTAGAGCCCCTGATCAGGCTAGCTGTCATCGTCCAAGGTTTGAGACACCTATACTTCTGGTGAGACAGCATCTGAATACAAAAAAGGCCTATTTATTTTTACGGCCTCCATTAGGATGACGACCTGACGACTACATCAACATTTTTCTAAACAAATTCAATTTGAGAATTTTCCAAAACTCAATTATCTTAAAACGTACCTAATAAATGAAATTGTGTCTGGAAACATGAACTTGAAAATGAAACGTGTCGAAATTTTAAATTTCAACGAGAATAACGCGCTGGCATCTTATATCTTAAGACAAGAACTTTATATCTGGTTCCATTTCTTGAATATTTCATTCCGAGAAGCTTGTTGTGTTGTGACCAGCTTTTTCGTGGCGCAAATTCTGCGTGGAGCGGAGCCAAACTGACTATGACCCATAAACAGGGTCAGTTAGCATCGCTTGGCTAATAATCGAATAAGAAAATGCTGCAGATTGATTTACAAACTGCACACGCGGAAGCTACTACAATAGGTATTATATTATATTTTCAAAAGTCCCAAAACAAAAGTTGTTTGTCTTGATGTACCAAAGACGTCTTTAAGTTACCAATAACCCTGTATAAAGCATGATGACTTTTGGTTATAGCATAAAATATTGATGTATAACGGAAACCGTTCAGTCCTATAGTGAGTACCCAGACTTAGTCTTTTTCCTTTTATTAGGGCAAATTAACAACGTCACAATAACTGTTACTTAAAGAATCTAAACTAAATCTACCTTAAATAATTGTGACGCCAGCACCATTTACCACAGATTACTAATCAAGTTATACATGTTATGGGTAAGCAAAGTATCTCTAAGTATACAATTTGAGAAATAGGTAGTGAATTAGTACTAAGATAATAGTTCAAGCACTTTTGTCTTGAAAATACTTGGTCGCACTGCCGCAATATCTATAGAATTAAAGTACGTATTGTATGAATGAACTAGCCGGTACAGCGGAGAACGCATACCGGCATTGGTACGGCAACGAGAAGTTGCAAACAGTTGACAAGGTCTGCGGCAATGCGTTCTAGTAGGTATTCTGTAACATATTTTTCATCACACTTGCTCGTAAAGTGGATCTTATTGCATCAGTTTTAGGCTCATAATCCAAGCTACGCACGCGTGCTTTTTACTTTACATTACGGCACATAGTGCTATAATAGGTATAACCCGATTAAGTCAAGTTTGTACGTGACTGCAATTAGACGTATGTATACGGAGCACTCTTAATATAGCCGGGTAATACTTACAGTTTTTTTTGTAATACCAACAAAGAAGTCTTAGTTAGAAGTAAATGTTTTATTATGAAAACTGACGTGGTTTTGACACATTTTTGTTTTATTTAAGGTCACCGGATGTGATCGAAACTAAAGTCGGAGTATCCGATTTAATTAAACGTGAGTATTCCCGTATAAATAAAGCAAATGTTTGTTGACGTTTTCGCTGTGTGGTTGATTATTATCAAAAAAAAATGTTTTTTCCTCGCAAGTGTGATGAAAACAGTCGTATGAAACTCTTGTGCTATGTTTCAATACACTCTCGGCTTCCTTATCGCGTTCGCCTGTGGCTCACGCGCATAATACCGCCTCTTGTGTAATGACCAACATAGCACACTTGTATCATAATGTACTATTTCATCACACTTGCTCGTAAAGTAGATCTTATTACATCGCTTTTAGGCTCATAATCTAAGCTATTACACACGCGTGCTTTTTACTTTACATTACGGCACTCGTACTATAATAGGTATAACCCGGTAAAGTCAAGTTTGTACGTGACTGCAATTAGACGTACGTATACGAAGCACTCTTACTATAGCCGGGTAATACTTACAGTTTTTTTGTAATACCAACAAAGAGTTCTTATGCCGCTGAAGTAAATGTCAACCTGCGCGCGCATTACTGATTTGGGCGCCATTTTCCGCAAATGTTTGTTGACGTTTTCGCTGTGTGGTTGATTATTATCAAAAAAATATTGTTGTTTCCTCGCAAGTGTGACGAAAACAGTCGTATGGAACTCTTGTGCTATTAGTCATTACGCTCTCGGCTTTCTTATCGCGCTCGCCTGCGGCTCGCGCGCATAATACCGCCTCTAGTGTAATGACCAACATAGCACACTCGTATCATAATGTACTATTATTTATTAATGGTATACAATCATATCTATTATGGCATAGGTCATAAAGCAGCATCGCTTCAAGTTGTTTACGTCTTGATTCAAGTTTTTAGAAGTTCATATTTATCAAGAAGCTTCTCATACGAAGGGCGATTATGAAAACATTTGTAGTGTATACAACGCAACTTATTTTTTTTTCTTGGCATGACGAAGGCACCAGAGCGCAAATAAAACGAGTGTAGAATTTCAACCAATCGCCATCAAGTATTTACGGGTTCCCAACAGCAAATACAGCCAGGTAGATCCAATAAAGAGTCGTGTTTGTCAACTGCCTTCGGAATCGTAATTTCTTGTTACTCGCCCTTTGCGTAAAGGTTGATCCTATTTACTCTAAGTTTCGCTGTTTCGGCCAAGATTGGTAAACGAGAGCGATGCGATGTTTACTGGGAAAATATGTATTGGTTTGAAAACAGCACTGACCTTCAAATAAAAAGTTGCCTGCTCTGGTATACTTAGATAAATTTAAGTAGTTGTGGTCGATTTTGAAGGTTTAAGTTGACAGAACTAAACTAACTAAAGTATTACTGTCCTTAGCTAACCTAGTAAAAAAGTGACAGTAATATTTTAATTTGTTTAGATTTATCAACTAAAGCCTTCAAAATTTACTACATTCCTATCTAATATAATAAAAGGCTCCGTCCTGACTGACTGACTGACTGACTGACTGACTGACTGACTGACAGACTGACTGACTGACTGACTGACAGACTGACTGACACAGACAACGCACAGCCCAAACCGCTGGTCGTACAGACTTGAAATTTGAAGGGTGTATTCGTCTCGATGCGGAGGGCTGTACTAAGAAAGGATTTTTCGAAATTCGACCGCCTAGGGGTGGGTATGGGTTGGGGGCTTGTATGAAAGTCCTTTGTTTTTGTACTTTAAGTCACGAAAATTTGGATTTGGGTAGTTCATTTAAAATAAAAAATGCAATTTTCAAAAAAAAATACAGGTACGATTTTTTTGTTCATTCAAAGGGGGGAAGTTGGAGGGGGGGGGGGGGGGAGTTGGTAGAGTCGGTAGAGTCGGTAAAGTCGGTAGAGTCGGTAAAGTCGGTAAAGTCGGTAGAGTCGGTAGAGTCGATAGAGTCGATAGAGTCGGTACAGTCGATAGAGTCGGTAGAGTCGGTAGCGTTCGTGGAGTTGGGGGGGAGGGGCTAAAAAAATTTCTCGGAATGATTTAAAGTGGTGAATTTTGGGAGCGGCCCGAATTTCTTCCTGACGCGGGCGACCTCTAGTTTTACATAAAAGAATGATCTAGAGGCATTATCCAGGATGAAAATAGGGGATTACATTTGTATGGAGAATGGCAGACCGTATTCCCTATTATGACTTGTTCATCTGTTTCATATATCCATCTGAGTTATTCACATAAGATGACTTTACAAGAAGAAAACCTAAATATGGTCGATTTTATTGTATGTCAAACACACAGAAAAAAAGGCCCTACTTCTCTCTTCAGTGGTCAAACACGTTGTACCTATAGGTATAGGTTTTTTTGCGTCTGTTCCTTAAAAAAAGAAAAAAAGTAAGTTCGTATAGGCTGAGTGGCCAGCCCTAGTGTCAGAGTTAATGTGCCGACGGTTGTTGTTATAGAAACTAGAACAAACAACCGGGACCAACAATTTAACGTGTGATCCGACCCACGGTAGCGCTCAGAAATAAATATGTTCCTTTATATGAACGGATTTGAGTAAAATTTCGTGAAACGTGAAAAAAAAAATACACCAATTAACACAAAAGCTACTATTTATACCGACGGTTCCTGCAAGCCTAGCATACGGCGCCCCCTTAAAGTTTAGTCCACTTCTATTGTCGTGCTAAAATGGAACAGATAGCCTTATCTTGTTTTCACACGACAAAATATTAGAGAACATTTTATCGCGATATTTATGCATAGTATGTGATTAAATATCGCGATAAACTCTTGTGTATGTATACGGGCCTGCTGGTAAGTAGCGAATGAACTTAAAGCGCTGAATGAACTAGAACTGCATGAACTGAATGAACTTAAAGCACTGATGCATTGGATTACCTACCTACATAAACGTTGCCTGGAAGAAATCGCTTAAGGTGATTATTAAGGTTATTAGTTTGTTTGGCTTTTGCTTGCGTTGTGCTAAGCAGGACGCAACAGCAAGCGCGTCGGGCTCTGTTTTTACTCTTTAAAAAAGGTCACCGGATGTGATCGAAACTATAGTCGGAGTATCCCATTTAATTAAACGTGAGTATTCCCGTATAAATAAAGCAAATGTTTGTTGACGTTTTCGCTGTGTGGTTGATTATTATCAAAAAAAAATGTTTTTTCCTCGCAAGTGTGATGAAAACAGTCGTATGAAACTCTTGTGCTATGTTTCAATACACTCTCGGCTTCCTTATCGCGTTCGCCTGTGGCTCACGCGCATAATACCGCCTCTTGTGTAATGACCAACATAGCACACTTGTATCATAATGTACTATTTCATCACACTTGCTCGTAAAGTAGATCTTATTACATCGCTTTTAGGCTCATAATCTAAGCTATTACACACGCGTGCTTTTTACTTTACATTACGGCACTCGTACTATAATAGGTATAACCCGGTAAAGTCAAGTTTGTACGTGACTGCAATTAGACGTACGTATACGAAGCACTCTTACTATAGCCGGGTAATACTTACAGTTTTTTTGTAATACCAACAAAGAGTTCTTATGCCGCTGAAGTAAATGTCAACCTGCGCGCGCATTACTGATTTGGGCGCCATTTTCCGCAAATGTTTGTTGACGTTTTCGCTGTGTGGTTGATTATTATCAAAAAAATATTGTTGTTTCCTCGCAAGTGTGACGAAAACAGTCGTATGGAACTCTTGTGCTATTAGTCATTACGCTCTCGGCTTTCTTTTCGCGCTCGCCTGCGGCTCGCGCGCATAATACCGCCTCTAGTGTAATGACCAACATAGCACACTCGTATCATAATGTACTATTATTTATTAATGGTATACAATCATATCTATTATGGCATAGGTCATAAAGCAGCATCGCTTCAAGTTGTTTACGTCTTGATTCAAGTTTTTAGAAGTTCATATTTATCAAGAAGCTTCTCATACGAAGGGCGATTATGAAAACATTTGTAGTGTATACAACGCAACTTATTTTTTTTTCTTGGCATGACGAAGGCACCAGAGCGCAAATAAAACGAGTGTAGAATTTCAACCAATCGCCATCAAGTATTTACGGGTTCCCAACAGCAAATACAGCCAGGTAGATCCAATAAAGAGTCGTGTTTGTCAACTGCCTTCGGAATCGTAATTTCTTGTTACTCGCCCTTTGCGTAAAGGTTGATCCTATTTACTCTAAGTTTCGCTGTTTCGGCCAAGATTGGTAAACGAGAGCGATGCGATGTTTACTGGGAAAATATGTATTGGTTTGAAAACAGCACTGACCTTCAAATAAAAAGTTGCCTGCTCTGGTATACTTAGATAAATTTAAGTAGTTGTGGTCGATTTTGAAGGTTTAAGTTGACAGAACTAAACTAACTAAAGTATTACTGTCCTTAGCTAACCTAGTAAAAAAGTGACAGTAATATTTTAATTTGTTTAGATTTATCAACTAAAGCCTTCAAAATTTACTACATTCCTATCTAATATAATAAAAGGCTCCGTCCTGACTGACTGACTGACTGACTGACTGACTGACTGACTGACAGACTGACTGACTGACTGACTGACAGACTGACTGACACAGACAACGCACAGCCCAAACCGCTGGTCGTACAGACTTGAAATTTGAAGGGTGTATTCGTCTCGATGCGGAGGGCTGTACTAAGAAAGGATTTTTCGAAATTCGACCGCCTAGGGGTGGGTATGGGTTGGGGGCTTGTATGAAAGTCCTTTGTTTTTGTACTTTAAGTCACGAAAATTTGGATTTGGGTAGTTCATTTAAAATAAAAAATGCAATTTTCAAAAAAAAATACAGGTACGATTTTTTTGTTCATTCAAAGGGGGGAAGTTGGAGGGGGGGGGGGGGGGGAGTTGGTAGAGTCGGTAGAGTCGGTAAAGTCGGTAGAGTCGGTAAAGTCGGTAAAGTCGGTAGAGTCGGTAGAGTCGATAGAGTCGATAGAGTCGGTACAGTCGATAGAGTCGGTAGAGTCGGTAGCGTTCGTGGAGTTGGGGGGGAGGGGCTAAAAAAATTTCTCGGAATGATTTAAAGTGGTGAATTTTGGGAGCGGCCCGAATTTCTTCCTGACGCGGGCGACCTCTAGTTTTACATAAAAGAATGATCTAGAGGCATTATCCAGGATGAAAATAGGGGATTACATTTGTATGGAGAATGGCAGACCGTATTCCCTATTATGACTTGTTCATCTGTTTCATATATCCATCTGAGTTATTCACATAAGATGACTTTACAAGAAGAAAACCTAAATATGGTCGATTTTATTGTATGTCAAACACACAGAAAAAAAGGCCCTACTTCTCTCTTCAGTGGTCAAACACGTTGTACCTATAGGTATAGGTTTTTTTGCGTCTGTTCCTTAAAAAAAGAAAAAAAGTAAGTTCGTATAGGCTGAGTGGCCAGCCCTAGTGTCAGAGTTAATGTGCCGACGGTTGTTGTTATAGAAACTAGAACAAACAACCGGGACCAACAATTTAACGTGTGATCCGACCCACGGTAGCGCTCAGAAATAAATATGTTCCTTTATATGAACGGATTTGAGTAAAATTTCGTGAAACGTGAAAAAAAAAATACACCAATTAACACAAAAGCTACTATTTATACCGACGGTTCCTGCAAGCCTAGCATACGGCGCCCCCTTAAAGTTTAGTCCACTTCTATTGTCGTGCTAAAATGGAACAGATAGCCTTATCTTGTTTTCACACGACAAAATATTAGAGAACATTTTATCGCGATATTTATGCATAGTATGTGATTAAATATCGCGATAAACTCTTGTGTATGTATACGGGCCTGCTGGTAAGTAGCGAATGAACTTAAAGCGCTGAATGAACTAGAACTGCATGAACTGAATGAACTTAAAGCACTGATGCATTGGATTACCTACCTACATAAACGTTGCCTGGAAGAAATCGCTTAAGGTGATTATTAAGGTTATTAGTTTGTTTGGCTTTTGCTTGCGTTGTGCTAAGCAGGACGCAACAGCAAGCGCGTCGGGCTCTGTTTTTACTCTTTAAAAAAGGTCACCGGATGTGATCGAAACTATAGTCGGAGTATCCCATTTAATTAAACGTGAGTATTCCCGTATAAATAAAACAAAAATGTGTCAAAACTACGTCAGTTTTCATAATAAGATTTTAATTTAATTAAGTTTGTAGAATATCAAAATATAATTAGATTTTTGTTTCCTTTAGGATTATGTTGACTCTAAACCTAAGCTGACAAGAACAGGACAATAGGCATAGAATTGAGTTTCCAAAGAGAATCCTAACATTTGGCGATAGCTCTAGATGAATTGTATTATATTACAATTGGACCCTTCTAAATTAATTATTCAGTTTTTTTGTACGCATAAGCTACGCTATTGTAACGAAGGTCTATGAAATTAAATGTCCCGAATACCTACTTGTAATTTACCTACATTGTCGGAGGCTAAATCCTAAAATGTGTGTACCTAGTAATTATAAAGATCTACAATAATTCGGCCTGAATGTTCATAACTTCGCATGATATCAAGCATTTTTAACTGACTTCAAAAAAGGAGGAGGTTATCAATTCGACTGTATGTTTTTTTGACGTCTTTTATCGCCAACTGGGGCCGTGCCATGAACGCTTATTACGGAACCGAATAGGCTCAGCTATCGACGCGCGACGCTTTGCGACCGCGAATCGTATTGCGGGCGATAAAATACACAGCCACGCAGCGTCGGCATCTTTTTTTTATACATTCAAGTCACTAGACGAACAAGACGTTCGCCTGGTGGTAAGCGTACCGCCTGCCACTAACAGTAGCAGTGCCAGGATTGTGAACTTGCGAACACAATCCTGCGCCTAACTGCACTGCGCTCGTCACCCTGAGATATTAGTTGTTAAATCTCTTCACACCCAGTAATTTCTCTGGTAACATTGCCCTTCAAACCGGAACACAGTAATGCTTGCACACTACTGCTTGGCGGTTGAATAACTGGCAAAGGTGTGGTACTTCCCCAGGCGGACTCTGCAGTAGAGTCCTACCCCTACATAAGCTGAGCCTATTCGGTCCCGCAATCATACCAACAACACGTCAAGCCATGTCTTGTGGCATATTAACTCTGACACTAGGGCTGTCCACTCAGCCTTTACGAGCTTACCTTGTCTTAAGTAGGTATGTTGGTTATCTTTACATACATCGTCAATTTATATCAGATACGTTGCGGTCAAACGCCTAAACGCCATGATGAACAATACTTATGATAGACGTAGAAAGAACGTAGAAACCGAAGGAATAACAGTACCTGCTACGTAACTACCCTTCAATAGAGAAAGCAAGGTTCCCTTATCTCACATTATGGGTAGACCGAAGGGTCGGATGTGATCTTTCAAGGCGTGCTTGAATAACTATGGCCATAACATTCCGGAAATTAAGAATCCAATATACAGCGCCCATTCAAACATCCATTCACGAAGAAAATAACGTAAATTAATATTTTTTCATCACACTTGCTCGTAAAGTGGATCTTATTACATCGGTTTTAGGCTCATAATCAAAGATATTACGCACGCGTGCTTTTTACTTTACATTACGGCACTTGTGCTATAATAGGTATAACCCGGTAAAGTCAAGTTTGTACGTGACTGCAATTAGACGTATGTATACGAAGCACTCTTAATAATAGCCGGGTAATACTTACAGTTTTTTTGTAATACCAACTTAGAGTTCTTATGCCGCTGAAGTAAATGTCAACCTGCGCGCGCAGTGCTGGGTTAGGCGCCATTTTCCGCAAATTTTTGTTGACGTTTTCTATGTGTGGTTGATTATTATCAAAAAAAAGGTTGTTTTTTCCTCGCAAGTGTTATGAAAACAGTCGTATGAAACTCTCGTGCTATGTTAGTCATTACACTCTCGGCTTCCTTATCGCGCTCGCCTGCGGCTCGCGCGCATAATACCGCCTCTAGTGTAATGACCAACATAGCACACTTGTATCAATTATGATACAGTACATTAGTACTATTTCGTATCTTTGCGGTCATCTCATGAATGACATCAATTTTATACTCTTCTCCTCTTGATCAACCGACTTTAATAAAAGGAGGTTCTCAATTTGACTGTTTTTTTTTAATGTATGTTTCGCGATTACTCCGTCAATTATGAATAGATTTTGATGATTCTTTTTTGTTTGGTAGGTGATACTTCAGAGGTGATCCCATATACATTTTATCGAAATCGGTTCAGTAGTTTGCTTTTTAAATCAACATTTCTGGAATAAATCAAAATATCTGGAAAATATGCAGAGTTAGCGAAATTGAAGTCGGTTGTATTTTTTTTATATGCGCATTATTTATATTACTACTAAACGCCTGGACTGATCCTGATGGAATTTAACAAGATTGCACTGTAAATTACCTGAGTATGACGTAAAACTGCATCCAGAATCACCGGAGGGAGGGGCAGAAGCATCCTCTTAACGGTGGTGAGCATTTTGCGATCCCCAAGCCGCCTGCCAAGCGTGGGGATTATGGCAAGCCTGGGCTATTATGGGGGAGGCCTTCGTCCAGCAGTGGAGGTCTTCCGGCGGTCGAAGATGCCATACACTGTAAATTTTAATTAAGTAAAAAATATATATATATTATACTGGAAAACTGTGTGATCTAGTAACATATACCTACAGGGTTTCTGGTAATCATATAGCATTATTTTAAGGGTATATTCTGTAAGTACATAAAAACAATCAACTTTCACTATCGGGCCAACATAGAAATCGCGAAAAAAACAAATTTAACTCGTTTCAACCCGAAAATTATGGGCCTTCTATAGAATTAAACTATTGTTATTTTCTGTCATGTAGGTTATTTTCTAATGGAATGGAGTGACTAGCTGGCAAGGCGTTCACCTGATGGTAAGCGTCACGCTTGCCCATAACAGCAGCAGTGTCAATTGTGACATTGCGAATAAAATCCTGCGGCGCCGCACTGCGCTGCGCTCGTCACCCTGAGATGTTAGATGTAAAATCTCTTCATGGCCCGGAATTTCTCAGGTAACATTGTCCTTCTAACTAAAACACAGTATGCTTGCACACTACTACTAACTTGAAGTTTTAATAACTGGCAAAGGTGTGGTACTTCCCCAGGCAGACTCTGCAAGAGTCCTACCACAAGTTCCAAGGTATAAGATTATCCACTCATTAAACCACACCCTATATACGTCAGTCATGATCATCATCAGTCAGAAGACGTCCACTGCTGAACGAAGGCCTCCCCCAAGGGCGGATCTAAGGGTGGGGCACACGGACACGTGGATATCGGAGATGCCAATGTCGATAATCTGTTTACGTAATTTTCTGCCGGTTTTTGCGGGTGACGTGGTAAACACGCATGCATGCCACACTTTTAAGTAAACTTTCACACTATAAAAGAAACATGCTCGTTTGAACGCACACTAAAATAAATTCACAACACAAGGAACACAAGGGAATATGGTCACTGACCATATACCGTTTCGCAGAGGGGAGCACCTTGGTTTGCCACATTCAATCAATAGTACCAACCTATATGCACGAAGGCTTTTGGCATTTACCTACAACTGAGCGCTACCGGATCAAATGTCACGTAGCTAAATCCTCTAAGCATTTAATGGACAATCCCGGTTGTTTGTTTTTTACACATATTTTTTTTTTAATACTCTGTAGTTTTATAAAATATTTACGACCGTCTAGCAGTAGCAAAAATTAGGCGTGAGGTGTGCGTACAATGGTAAAGTCTCACTTGCAGCGTATTTCACAGCCGCCATTAAGTTTGAATCAGTCTATACCTATAATTAATAATGTATATATAGCGACACAAGGACCAACCTATAAGAATTTACTTGACAGTTTGGAGCCTTGTCTATATAAACGGCTCGTCAATATATTGCACGCTTTCGTTTTTAATTGCTAAAGATTAATGACGTTTGTTAAGCAGCGTTTTTTTCAGTATGGCCATTAGTGTATAGGAGCTCTTTTCAACTCCACTGTGTGCGCTGCAACCAACCTATCTTGCGGCCGATGTGCCAACAGTACTGGCCCTACCTAATCCAATTGAACTCAATTTGTTTAGGGCGCCTGGTTAACTTCGATAGCGTTAACCGCTATTTCCACTTACGCTTAGTCAGTCAGTTTATTTTGTGGCTTAAGTTGTATTGTGATTGTGAAGTTATGAAGGCAACTCGCTGTAGGTCATGGCACAGAATAGACAATAGCGGTACCTAATAGTGACTCACGTATTGCTTCTGTCTTGGGACCGATAGAAATGATCTTATGTTGTAAGGTCGCCGGGCTCGGGTCCCGACCCGACCAATTAGCTCTTTGGCATTTATACAATGTGTAACAAAAAGGTTATACAATACTGAAGGGTATGTATTTACTTATCATTATGAACAATTTTTACTTTGGGGTTAACCCAGAAATCGCGAAAAAAATTATCAGCTGTTCCAAACATTTTGTCCAAGGTCAATGAACTTTTTGTATGGAACAGCTGATTTTTATTTCGTGATTTCAACGTTGGCCTCATAATAAAAAATGGTCTTAATGATGAGTATATACGTATCCTTCAATATTGTTGAACCTTTTTGTTACAGATTTTCACACTACTGGCTTTTCAGTAAAGAGTACACCTGGGAGATACACGAGAACATTGAATTGTGTACTATGGACACCTAGGTGTGCCAAGAGTACAAAAAGGTAACCGTGAAACATCTAGGTGAACCACGTACGTGGACCACGGGTAAGAAACCATTATGGTTGGGTAAATGGGTATGTCAACGAATGACAACAAGAGATTAGCCTGTTTACGTTAGCCAAGGCCATTCTTCTACGTAAATTCGATTAATTGTATTATCTTTTTATCGTATTAGTGTAGTCGATTTTGAAGGTTTTAGTGCTAGTATACTTAATCTATGACAAAACTAAACTAACTAAAGTATTTCTGTCCTTAGCTAACATGCCTAGTAAAAAAGTGACAGCAATATTTTAATTACTTTAGAACTGTCAACTAAAGCCTTCAAATTTGACCACATTATATTTTAATCTTGGAGGATCTAGCTCTCGGCTGGGTATATAATCAAAGATTTTAATAGAACGTAAAAAATGCTTCATCATCATCAGCCCGAGACGTCCACTGCTGAACGAAGGCCTCCCCCTTAGACCGCCACACTGTACGACAACCTGCCATTTTATTTTATTTCTTAACTAATTTTCTAATTTAATTTACCTTTTCTTAGATTTATCTGTATTAAACTTGGTTGATGTATTTATTGACCGATTGATAAGAGGAAATGAGGGCATCAATGTAAACCATGTTTACTATTTCTACTGTAGGACTCTATATAGCAAGTCTCACTGGGCAAAACAGTAAAACAAACAAAAAGTACTTAAGTAAAAAGTACCACACCTTTGCAAATTATTCAACCGCTAAGCAGTGTGCAAGCTTAACTGTGTTTCGGTTTGACGGGCAATGTTACCAGATAAATTACTGGGCATGAAGAGATTTAACATCTAATATCTCAGGGTGACGAGTGCAGTACAGTGCGGCGCAGGATTGTATTCGCAAGTTCACAATTCTGGCACTGCTACTGTTAGTGGCAGGCGTGACGCTTACCATCAGGTAAAAGTCTTGCTCGTATCGTCACTTGAAAGTATTAAAAAAAAACTGTTAGCATCTTTTTAAGAACATATTCTGTACGTCAAAACAAACAACTTAAAAAAAACTTAATAAACAGCTGTTCCATACATTTTGCCCACGACCTATGAACTTTTTGTATGGAATATTTCGCGATTTCAATTTTGGCCTCATAGTAAAAGTTGTTTGTTTTGATTTACAGAATATGCCCTTAAAAGGATTCCAACTGATTAGAACTAACTCTGTATATTAAAAAACAAACAAAGGTCCAGCAACTAAAAAAAATATTAAATATATATCACCACGCTTGGTCGACGCCACTGGTGACAAGAGAGCTGGCTCATTCCTCGCGCAGAGAATTTCTTTAGCAATTCAACGCGGGAATGTAGCCAGCGTTCTTGGGACCTTACCAGACGGACACCGTTATTTTTTCGATTAATAATAGATATTTAATATTTTCTTTAGGTAGTTTTAGTTTTTATTAATGTCAAAGAATGAAATAAATATATGTTTCCCATATTTAAATATATGACGGACGGAGGAGGAGGAGGGTCCTTTCGCCATCATCATCAGCACTCGTCGTTGATCCTCTTAGCAGTGGGCGTCGTCGGTGGGTAGTGTCGGATGAGAATAAAACAAGCTCGTACAATCAATCTTCAAATTATAATCTTCACAGGCACAGTACAGTAATCAGGTAGGCTCAAATAAGTTGTAGGTAGGTACGTATCACAGAACGCGCGATGGTTCAGTGTCCACCGCACGCGCCGCTCGCCAATGGGAAAGTGAAGTCACCGATCGACGGCGCGCACGTCACCGACTCCATCGAGTGCCACCAGGTGGCGCTGGCGTCCCGGATACGACTCGATTGCGACACGGCCATCCTACTTGCACACGTCCTCGTGTGATGGTTACCCTGCGAACAAATAGTCTACGACAGAAATTTGTTCCACTCGGTCACTCCTGACCAAACTCTAGATTAATTTACCCGATGAATAACGAACGAACTCTACGAACGAAAACGAACTCTACGAACGAAAACGAACTCTACGAACGAAAACGAACTCTACGAACGAAAACGAACTCTACGAACGAAAACGAACTCTACATTTTTATTTCTTAATCAATAATGTGACATTAGATTAACCGAAAATACAAACATCAGTAGCCTGGGCCGTGTACCACAGTCGTTTGATCAACTTTTCAGACTCTATAACAGAACAGATACCGCCAAGCTTACAGAATCCTTCGAGTAAAACGTCTAACGCCACGTACACAGACAGAGCCACGCATCACAGTCGGTCGAACCAAATTGCTCAGTACAACTGTACACAGTTTTCACAAAACTTAAACTCTATAAACTCTCGCATAAACTCTACAAACTCTCTAAACTCTCGAGTAAGACATCTAGAGCCCCGGCTATCCAGCCGACTAGCAATCGCATTGCTCTCACACATCCAGCGAATGGATCAGATCCCTCAAAGATCTCCCGTGTGTCACCCCCTCGTGACCACACTTAATGGTTTTTACAGACCCCGACCTCGACCAGAGCCAAACGCACACCGCGCTCCCACGGACTACTTGAGTTGCCTCAAGAGATACCGATTTCTACCGGGTTACGACTACGAATTAGCTACTGGCACGGTCGAACACAACTCACTATAGCACCTAGAGTCCCCTTACTCAAGTTTCAATCAGAAATCAAATTTGAACTTCATCGTTAACATCATCTACATCGATTTCGACTGATACGTGACCTGCTGGCATTTTCTGAAGTCAAGACTCGAACCCAAAAATCTCCCATGGCAGTCTACCTTCACTACCGTTCGTCTATCAACGCTACGTTTGATCTGCATCATCTTTAGCTCGTCGTAGGTAAACCGTTAATAAAAAAACAAAGCCTAGACTTATCATTGCCTGTTACCTACTGCAGTCACGATACGAGTAGCAGTTAAATCTGATTGAAGCGTGGTATCACTATTATGACTCATCGATTTTACACAAAGAACTTTAGTTATCGAAAGCTCCGTTGCCCTCATGTTTACAGAAAACCCCGGTTTAAAATCTCGCGACCTCATCACTTTGCAAATAGTTGTCGAGCAAAACATGCAACAAAATTTCGAGAGAGTGATCGTTAATCACTACACAATAAAATCTGCTCTGTACTGAACACTCGTGTTTGACCAATTACCAGTCATAGCAACAACATTACTAGCATGTTTACCACTAAATTTCGAAGCGAAACTTTCTTTTACCAACGAGCATTCAGCGCCAGAATCATAAGCAAAGCATATCAGTTCACCTTTGTGATGTAACACGCCCGATGGTGGTTGTACGACGCAGACATCAACGCGCCACTCGCTGCGCGTGCCGCCAACGTCAGCCGCCCGCTGCTGCCGCCGCCACTGCCGCCGCCACCGCCACCGCTTCCGCCGCTGCCGCCTCTGCCGCCGCCGCTTCTGCCGCCGCCGCCGCTGCCGCTTCTACCACTGCCGCCGCCGCCGCCGTCGCTCGTGCACCGGATGGCTATGTGACCCGCCCACACACCACATTGCATTGTGTGCCACATTTAAAGCACGCCAAGGGCTTCGCTGTCGGCTGCTGCGCTGCTTAACTTGATGATGTAGGTGGTGCAGGTCTGCCACTCGAGTCTATGGGATTGCTTCTGCACTCAATTCGCTTTGTCCGATGGTGATCTAGCGGTTCAAGTGTGAAAATGCGTTCAGTTACTGCTGCAATTTGTCTCCCTCGATGTAACGTTTGTAGTGAACGCCATTCTTTGAAGTCACGGGTCAAACTGTGAAATGTGTGCGAGTACTGTTGCTACGGCAATTTCCTCCTTGTTCACGTCTTTCCAATGATTAGTGAACTAATCAAACGACTCGCGAACGCGGGTAGTGTTTCGTTTTCACCCGGTTTTTCACCGTGCATTTTAATGAGGGTACCCGCCAATGTCTCCGTCGAAATAAACCGTGGCATGAAAATTATCATAGACTCGTGCCATGTCATTCCTTCGCAGGCAATTTGTGATAGCCACGTGGATGCTTTACCTTTTAGCGCCTTGATGACCGCCAGAACAAGACGGCTGCCGCTTGGTGGATTTTTGGCGAAACACAAATCTGCCGTCGCGCACAATGATCTTGCATCGGTATCTCGTTTCAGGATTGAACGTAGGTAGTTCTTCACGGTAGGCTGGTTTTGGTGATTGCAGCGCCTCGATCAATGCTCGCATTTTCTTATTTTGTTGTTCGAACATGGCTTGCCAGATGTCCGTCTCCTTGTTCTGATCCAACACTGATCCCACTTCTGATGACGGACGGAGGAGGAGGAGGGTCCTTTCGCCATCATCATCAGCACTCGTCGTTGATCCTCTTAGCAGTGGGCGTCGTCGGTGGGTAGTGTCGGATGAGAATAAAACAAGCTCGTACAATCAATCTTCAAATTATAATCTTCACAGGCACAGTACAGTAATCAGGTAGGCTCAAATAAGTTGTAGGTAGGTACGTATCACAGAACGCGCGATGGTTCAGTGTCCACCGCACGCGCCGCTCGCCAATGGGAAAGTGAAGTCACCGATCGACGGCGCGCACGTCACCGACTCCATCGAGTGCCACCAGGTGGCGCTGGCGTCCCGGATACGACTCGATTGCGACATATATATTATAATATATATATATTTTATGGTTGCCGCCTCGTCACACCATTGCAAAAAAAAATACTATGGAACAAAACCTAAAATTACATTTCTATCTTTCTGTAAGGGTAATGTTATTGCAGATACCATAATATGCATATTTCGGATAAAGTGGATAGGTAATTATTTACATTATTTAATTTAATAATATTTAACCCTTTCCTGACGGCTATCTGATTTATTGACAAATACCGAGTTTTTGTAATAAAATCTTACTATAGAGGTTTTAAGGAAACACATATATTTTTTTTAGATTTTTACTAGTATTCTAGGTATTGTTTTCAAAACCTGGACTTTTTGGTACCGTCAGTTACTTTTGGTGACCAAAAAGTCGAGTTTTTAGAATAAACATCTTAGACCTAAAAATGGAATCTTATATCTATTTTTTACTTTAGTTAGTAAACATTATGATTTTCTTACTAAATTTCTATGCCATGATACTCCGAAAAGCAATTTTTTTTCTCATTTAAACATAAAAACACATTGCAGTGCGAGCATTTTGTGTGTGGCTTGGACTGAATATTTTTTATGCTACAAACTTCACATCGTCCTCTATTTTTCTCAAAGCGAGGCCAGTGGATTCCTCTATTACCCATCCTTACATCTTTTAGGGTAGAAAAGCCCATTTTACGACGCTTTGACTTTGATTGGCTTGGGGTTGGAGTTTCATCTCGTGACAATCTCTTTTTCTTGGACATTGGAGGATCCTTCTTCGACATTAGGCCCTGTGCCACAGATCTTCGAAAATCTTTTACTGGCATTTTCTCTCGCAGAAGGCCATGCACAATGTACGCATTTACAAACGCTATATCCAGCATGCCCCAGAATAACCGATGCCACCACTTCGGAGACTTTCTATCAACACAATATAACGCTCGAAGACGATCTGCTGTATCTACTCCTCCCATAAATTGGTTGTAATCCTTCACGACGTCGGGGCAGTTTACTGTGGATTTAGTACCATCCTTTTCTTTTCTTGTTACTGTGGCTTCCTCGTTTCCGTGGAAATTAGAGACAAAATGTACAACTTTGTTATCTTTCCATTTCCAAAATCCAATGTCTAGATTTGAAAATCTGTAGTCATATTCTCCTCTTTTCAGCTTATTGTCTGGTTTCAAGTTTGTGGGGAGTCCTTTACGGTTAGACCTGATAGTTCCACAGCCAAAAGTCCCCTCAGTCACCAATTTCTCCAGTAAGGGAACTGATGAGAAGAAATTGTCAAAATAAATGACCTTGTTCTTATGCCATTCATTTTCCGTCAATTCCAACACAACTCTTTCTCCAAGAGAATAATCAGCAAATTTGGCCGTCAATTCTTCATCTTTGCCTTGATAGATCATAAAGTTTTTGATAAAACCTCTTTGGTCTGCCAAGCACCATAGTTTGTACCCTCGTTTTATCGGTTTCATGGGAAGGTATTGTTTCAAAACTGATCTTCCTTTGAACTTTATCATCGATTCATCTACACTCAGTTCTCTGGTTCCATGATAGCATTCCCGAAATTTTTGATTCAACTCTTTTATCATAGGTCGTAGCTTGAATAATTTGTCTTTACAGTTCCGGGGCATCGTCGAATTATCGTTGCAGTGCAAACAAGATAGTATAGCTGCAAATCTATCCCTGGTCATCGTTTTGCATATAAGAGCATTGTTCAAATCTGGCGCTGAGGAGTAATGATCCGTCCAAGCTGGTCTTGTATTGTAGCCCATATAAAAATTAATACCTATAAATGCTAATAGCTCCTCTTTCTTCAAATTAAGTATTTTGCCTTTAGTGGTAGCGTAAAGGTTGCTTTGAAACACTATATTATCCAATATGGAATCAATGATGACCATAAATGTGTCCGTAGGCGTTTCGCAATCAGCAAAACATGTTTCAACTGCTCCAGCGTCATCAAAATATTCAGGTAAACAAGTCTGCCTATCGCGTTTTTTCCACCTTCGCTCTACTTCAGGTCTTTTTTTTGAAGATAAGCCCCTAGTAGCCGGCATGACTGGTGTTGCAATTTCTGATGTGCCAGCAACATTCAAATCAATGCTAGATATAAGGGGTGTAGTTTGTATTACCTCTGTCGATTCACAGGATTGCATTTCATAGCCCAGCTGTGACTGCTGACTGAAATGAAGCTCTTTTTCCAAGGCCTCTTCAAAAATTGAATCGAAATCCCTCGACAATGGTGGTTGAACTTCTTCTGGATTTTCGTCATCAGATTGTTCAACATCCGATCCCGCATTACAGTCTGGGAAGTCTTCTACGAGCCACGCCTCTATAAGTGCTTTCTGTTTCATATCATCCATCGTAAAGTACCTGAAATAGTTTGAATAAGCGGTTTATAACTACCCTCGATATAACAGGAATCTTATACTGAAAAAAAAACACGAAGCCACTGACGGTACTTTTCGGTCCTCGTCAAAATTTCGATGTTTTTGAAAACAAATAACGTGAAATACGTATAGAACTTATTATTATATTATAAATAACACATAAATGTAACTAATTCACAAAGAAAATCAGAACTTACCTCGTAAATTTTATTTATTATGTTTTTTTTAAAATGTCTGACGGTAACTGTTTTTTCGTCGGTGCCGGTCTGAACTTGCAAGCTTCACTGATTGGCTGTAGTTTATAATGTTTCAAATAAAACTATCTGATTGGGTAGCTAATTGGTACTTCTACGGATCGACAGCAAGACTTAAACGTTACGCGATCGGGTATTTGAAGTAAGAGGCGGTAAACTAGGTGGTACAAATTAGTACCGTCAGATAGGAAAGGGTTAATGAGCTAAACGGTCAAGCGGTTAAAACTTCTCCGCAGTCCTGAATCGCAAGTAGTTCTAACGATTTGGTGCACAGTAACCTAGTTCGTTCCCTTGAGATAGTACGTAAGTTTCAGCTAAGTTATCCTACCGCAACGACGCAGGCGAACTACGGCTCGAGTTAGTACTGAATAGTAAAACAGGTCTTCAACGAACTTCTGTTATAAATGTTCTCTATTGATTTAAAAAAGAACAAACAATAAAAATCAACGAACAAACTGTTAGTAATAATTTTAGATAGTATTAAGATAAGTAACCTATTTAGATAACTAAGTATATCTATCTGTTTAGATACTTAGCTACTTTATATTTAAATACTATATTTACCTATTCAAAATTACGCCTAATAATGTCTAATGTAAATTGTGTGTGTGTGTGTGTTTATAATGTGTGAGTAATTTAGTGATTTCTATGCCGCGTAATTTCTTACCTAGCATTCATTTTCATACAAAATTCCGGTTTTTGCCATACGACGATGCAATAGTTGAGTTGTCTGCCGCCTTGACTAGACTATTATGCAATTCAAAAAGGCGATCCACAACTCACAAAATTACATTAGGCTGGGAAGCCTAAAATATTCATACTATCTATCTAATTAGAGATACATAAACGTTTTATAACGGAAACCTTTTTTTTTTTAATAACTGTTACTTTCCATTAGTAAGGGGGCGACTACTGCCAAAAGTTAGCAAAAGGTGTATTTTTAAACGATAAAGAACGTAAATATTCAGATTAAAAAAATACTACAGGTAGGGGAAAACCTAAAGAGGCCGAGTAACCGAGTAGAATTTTGGAAAATAATCTGGTATATTTAAAAAATATATACAAATTACCAACAAAAAAAAACGGTTTTAATTCAAATGCTCTAAATTATCAGCGACAGCATCACATATTTTTTTACGAATCACATAGCCAGACTAATGTTTTAGCACAGTAGCCGTGTATTTTTTTATTTCATGCCTACATTTTGAATTATTAAATAAAATCCCACCTAAATTGCTCAAAGCCATCATCATCATCAATTGTATCATGCGATTTTCGACTCTAAACTAATGCAAGACGCGCAGGTGAAATCTGATATTTTTCTGGCATTAGTCATTAATCTAGTCGTTCTGGTTAATCCGGAAAAATTAAAGGTATCCGTAGTGAGTCCGTAGTTGTATATTATACGATTAAGTATATTAATAACGGTTAAGGTGAAGGTGAAACATCATAAACAACTTTGTCCTCGACAAAGATCTCGGTCTCTAAACAGCACCATTTTCAACCTTAAACAAGGTTAGCTACTTCATTAATATTTACCAATAATTAAGTATTTAACATAATACTATAAACCTGTATGATATAATTGTCAAAGCTTCCGTGTTGGCTTAGCAATAGTTTTTTTCTTTTTGTTGTTAAAAACTCAATACGGACTTGAAGGATTTAGCACTTCTCTCAATACAGATAATTTTAAAGGACAAATCTACAAACAAAATAAACAACACAAACAAACAAATACAAAAAACAAACACAAACCAAACAAACATAATACGCTATTAAAAAAAAACAGCCGACTGCAACTTCGAATACCTGGATGATATCTTCATATTTTCTAGTAATTTTGATTTAAAAATCAAACTATTGAACCTATTTCGATAAATTTATATGGGACCACCTCTGAAGTATTACCTATACCAAACAAAAGAATCATCAAAATCAGTTTATAATTGGCGGAGTAATCGCGTAACATAAGGTAAGAGCCCCTAATTCCGACAGTGTCCCAGTACTCGACAGATTTAAAAAAATGGCCTGCCATTTATTTCTACCGCGAACTAAATAAAAACTTTTGATGCCAACACATTTTTGGTAATATGCTAGATAATTAGAATAGAAACATAAAGCCATTAAATACAATAGCGCTGGAGAAAAGATCTTTCAAAGTTAGCGATTCCGAAATTTGTGCTTTTTGTGAGGTTTAGTTACTGAATTGTAGTGCTGCGCACCACAGTTGTTTCTAAGTTTCGGATGTTCAGTGGGCCGCTTTGGTGAATGTAATTATTTTGTGTAACACTTAAGTTATTTACCTAACAATCAAAACCTATATAATTGTTTTCTTTTTATTACTAGCATCTTTTTTTGCATGTGACATCTACTGGTACATCATATCCCTAATTGACCCAATACTCGTCAATATTAATATTAAACTTGACGGGTACTGGGACATGTTTGACTAATTGCAGGTAATGTCGACATAGAGTATATTTTAAACCCTATTGCGTCGTGATACGGTTTACGGTTGTGACAGAGGCGGTAGCTTTCTTTCACGTGCCTTAATTTTCACGTGAATAAAAAATAATGAGGGTACCGTATGTATTTTAAAGTCTGGAAGATATCGGTGGTTGGCGATAAGGACATCGATCGCTCATTGCACTAGTCGCTATATTTTTGTGTAAGATACCTCCTTGTGTTTATTCATGCAATTCTTGTTTTCAATTTAATAATAGGCTAGCATTTGACCGCCATCACACATGCAGATGTCAAGCGACGATGTTGTTTAAAAAAGAGCACGCTTGCCTAGAACTTTGCGGTTCACTGACGATTTGAAGGTTATCATCATCATCGTCAGCCCGGAGATGTCCACTGCTGAACGATAGTACAGTGTGGCGGTCTAACAGGTAGATAGACTGCCACTCTGTACTACAACCTGCCATTTGCATCCACCCAAATTACGGGTTGCCCGTAAATTTCACAATATCGTCGGTCTACCTAGTGGGAGACCTTCCTTAAATGCGTCTTCGGGTACGTGATCGCTATTCAAGAACCTTTCTTTCCCATCGGTTATTAGTTTTTCGAGCGATGTGTCCATTGCCACTTACAAACCCTGCGAGCTATGTTGCTGACTTTGGTTCTTTGGCTTTGAGACAGTATCAAGAGGAACTTCAGCTTCCTCAGCTGCAAAAGGATATGATGTGCCACGGCTCAATAGCCTGAACAAAGGGCTCACTCACTGTTTAGACAGAAAAAGAGGCAAACAGTGGGTTTCCTGTCATCAAAGATCAGTCACAGGACAGTGTCAGCATATTACAAAAACAAAATAGGAAAAAAATACAAACCGACAACCCTGATTACCAATGGTTGGAAGTATTAGTTAAACGGCACGCAAAACTTGGGCAGCGGGTTTCCCAAAACTTGTCACAGACAAGTGCCCTAGTCAGAGAATAAGATATCCGCACGTGGTTCAGAGAGATCTAGGAGTACTATACACCGCATGATCCCTCTGTAGATTCACGAATTTTTTTAACTGTGATGAAAATGCATTTTTCTTATCTCCAACCGCAAACAGGGGTGCTAGCGTGGTTAAAAAACGTGTTATGTCTCAAATGTTGCGGAACACAAGAGTGTGTCACCGTTCTCTTAATAACATAAAAGTCATCGGCTAAGCTATTCAGCATTTCTTGCAAGTCTTGCAGCGATTCTGCCATGACCAGGACCACGATATCATCGGCGAACCGTAGGTGAGAGAAGTGCGCGCCGTTGACAATTATGCCTTTTCCTTTCCAGTCCAGGGTATTTAACACATCTAGGGTGTTAGTGGGTCGAGACCCGAATCAAGATCTGGGCAGTATTGCAGTCCCTTCAGCGATGTCATATCGACTATAGGTATATCAAAATGTTGAAGTGTATAAAACTGCTATCATGTATAAAAAAGCTACCATGTCAATCCGATTACAGGACAAGACCACAAAACCAATCCAATTGCAGAAAGGGGAGAGATGAGGAGACGTTATTTCACCGAAACTGTTCACGAACGCGTTGTTGGACGTTTTCAAGCTGTTGGACTGAAACGGATTTGGCACTAATATTAATAGACATCACTCACCTTCGATTTGTCGATGATAAGGGTCATCATGGCAGAGTCGCTGGAGGACCTCAATACAATGCTCAGCGACCTCAGTAACGTTTCCCAATAGGAGGGTCTCAAAATGAACATGGACAAGTCGAAAATCATGTCCAATATCCACGTTGTTCCCGTGCCGATGGTTTATCTATCTATCTACCTCGGACAGATGGTTCAGATAGGTAGGTCCAACTGCGACTAAGACGTCGCCCGAATCTAACTCGGACGGGCGCAGCGTTCGAGAAATTGCGTAATATCTTCTCGTCCAAAATCCCACAGTGCCTGAAGACAAGAATCTTCAACCAGTGTATTGCCAGTCATGACTTAAGGGACTGAAAATTGGTATTTGACTGTTGGCCTTTTGCAGAAACTCAGAGTCACACAACGTGCAATGGAAAGAGAGTTACTTTGCGCGATAAAATCTGGGACGAGGGACCAAGCGACGAGGGTTTGGATATTCACCAAAGAACCAAAGTCACCGACATAGCTCTCAGAGTTTGTAAGTCGGAGTGGCAATGTGCAGGCCAATTGCTCAAATAACTGATAACCGATGGGGAAGAAAGCTTCTTAAGTGATGACCACGAACCGGAAGACGCAGCGTAGGCAGGCCTCCCGCTAGGTGGACCGACGATATTGTGAAATTCGCGGGCAACCGATGGAACCAAATGGCTCGTCGTCGTATAGTGTAGCGGTCTAAGTGGGACGCCTTCGTTCAGTAGTGGACGTCTCCGGGCTTTCTTAATACATCTCTACGCATGCAAGCAAATACACCCTTAAAATTTTAATTCTGTTTGACCAGTACCTTACGCTGTGCGTTGTCAGTCAGTCAGTAAGTAAGCCAGGACATTGATTCTGATAGTACTGGATTTTGCAATTATAGTTTTACTTTTGTCACTGACATTTAGCTTTTACTTTGGTTATTTTCGTTCTATTTATTCTCTGTATTTTCAGTTTATTGGGTCACATTGCAAAAAAACAATATGAAAATGTAATTAATGTGAACCTTAAAGCTGAAGTACTAAAGTTCAAATCAGTGTTAATAATTGTCGAGTACTGGGACAAATCTGTCGAGTACTGGTACAAATCTGTCGAGTACTGGTACAAATCACCTCTTGTACGGTTTTTCAATTATTTTAATACTTTATTGTTTTTCTATCACTTCAAAAATAAATTAAAAGAAAAGAATGATAAATCAGCAACCACGTCACGAAATTTCATTTTCCTAAGTTAACAAACAGAGGCGTAACAAAGCTGTAAAGACAGCTAGGTTCAGAAACTGTCGACTACTGGGTCTCTTACCTTACATACAAAAAAAACATACAGTCGAATTAAGAACCTCCTTTTTTGAAGTCGGTTGAAAATACACAAATCACAACACAAACACACAAAGCACACAAATCTAAGCTAACTAAAGAATTTCAATAGATTGCAATTCTAATAGATTTAATTCTAATTTGCAATTTCTAATAGACTGCAATGAAATAGACACCTGTCTTAGTAAGTTTAAATTCTAAGTCAAGCTTCAATTCTAAGTCGGGAATTGGCTTTATGACTTAGTACATCAAAAAACATGTGTAAGATCCAGAAATGATTATTGGCTGAAAGAAAACATTATATCGTATTCTATCAAACAGTTACAGTGTTTTTTTGTTATTCAATCATGTGACGAGTCGAGCAAGACATTCGCCTGATGGTAAGCGTCACGCCTGCCACTAACAGTAGCAGTGCTACAATTGTGAACTTGCGAACACAATCCTGTGCCGCACTGCACTGCGCTCGTCACCCTGAGATATTAGATTTTAAATCTCTTCTTACCCAGTAATTACTCTGGTGACATTGCCCTTCACACCGGAACACAGTAATACTTGCACACTACTGCTTGGCGGTTGAATAACTGGCGGCAAAGGTGTGGTACTTCACCAGGTGGACTCTGCAGTAGAGTCCTACCAGTACAGAGTAATAAGATGTAATGGCAAAAGGCAGAGCAAAATTTTTATGACTACCTAATGCTAGTCACTAACATTTTTGTGATTATATACCTAATAAACTAAATGCTTGTGATGACAACTTGTAAACTTGTAAATGATGACAGAATGAGAACAGGCAGTTCTGTTCTGTGTCAAAATTACAAAGCAATCGGCGAAGCACTTTCGGATTGTTAATTTTGAACAGATATATGCAGATATTTTGACGTGTAACTTTGGTGTTATGAATAAACTATTTGTATTTGTATTTGCACAGAACTGATTTAGTTACAGCCTTTAGCTTCGTTCCGGACACATTCCTTTGAATAAGTTTGCGCATTGAATGGGAAAAATTGAATCTCCAAAATGTTCAGAGTGCGACCTGCAGGCTAATCATGTAACTGTTCGGGATCGCGAATTGTCATATATATCACTTGTCACTGTCACAGCTTCACAGTATCAAGGAGGGATTTCTGTCGCTATCGTTATCGAACGAATGCATTGATTTCCTTAATTAAGAGCAAATCCGTCGGTCTTTTGGCGTTTCATCCTACCCTGCAGGGTCAAATGAGTTTTGGCAGTGACAGTGACAAATGTAAATTTTTGACAACTCGTATCCGAATCGCGATCCCGAAAAGTTACATGGCAGCCCCGCTGGTTGAAGACGTTACCCATATTCTGGCGGAATGTGTTCGGAGCGGAGCAGAGAGGGATTATTTATAAACCTTAAACCTTAATGTATTAAACATAGGGCTATAAATAATAGTGTTCTCGCTGCCCCATTGTCGCGGGAAGCCAGAACACTATATAAATTAGTTAGGCTAGGTATGAAACGTAGCCGTAGATAATTTGATGTGGATGTAAGTAAGAGAGAGATTGATCGATTAAAAAAAGCTAACTTCATTACCATTTTTATTTTTACGTACATAAATAGAATAGATCGTTGGAACTATTATTTTTAAAAACCTCCATGACTAAAATATAGGAAAATTTATTATTGTGTCTTCATTGTTCGTTATGTTATTTCCATTGTGCAAATACTTATGTAAAGATCTGAGGTACCTATAAGTACTTATTAAGTAAATGAACTAAGTAAAGACACAGATAAAGTACCAGGTGTGATCGTCATTTACACACTGTAACGATGTTTCATTTTGGCCGTCAATGCCTTTAATTAATTTTATGGTTCCGTAGTAGTCTTTATTATTTATTGTGTCATTTTTATTATTTATGTTCGTGTTTTTCTTTGCAGTGACTAAGTAAGTACATATATTTTTCTTTTTTTTTCAATCTTTTGTTTATTTTGCAAAGTTTGTAGGTATGTTTGTTTAGGTCAAACTGTACAAATAAATTTTGAAGCAGTTCTCGTAGCCGGAATAGGCTGAAATTTGGTATTCATGCATACCTGATAACAATGCAATATTATAGTGAGCTGAACTTGATGCTGCTAGAGCTAATAGATAGATTGATAGATAGATATATATATATATATATAGAATATAGCATCAACCTGCCCATCTGATCCATGTGACACTATGGCCATGGAGTGTAACCTAGAATGATAACAGATTAGACATTGTTGACCATTTTTTATGGAAACGGTGACCAGAGTGATGTCGTACTACCATTTATTTTTTTGTTTCTAATTAATAAATAAATAAATATCGGTGGACAATTTTCACACAGCGCCATCTAAAACTACGCAAAGCTTGTAATATGGAAACCAGATAGCTGATATAATACTTATATACTATTTTTTGTTATTATGTACTATATAAACTCTCTTACGAATAAATAATTGTAAAAAAAAATATGATGACTCTTTGGCGCACTTACTGATATTTAATTAAAGTATTAATTACATTTACGTCCAAAAATGTTAATCTTCGACTAGCTTTTGCTATTTTTCGAGTTTCATCCTTATCAATTCCGCCGTTTTGGCGTGAAGAGGCTGTAACAAACATACACACACACATATACCGACAAACTTTCGCAATTATAATATTAGTGTGATGCTTTATTATAGGATGTCATTCAGAAAATACTGAAGCTTTCAATCAGAAAAACAAACATTCCAAAAATATTTATATTTATATATAATATATTATTTAATTATTCCAGTAGATTTAAATCTCTTGTCTTGTCTTGAATTAAATCTTTCGTCCTGAGTCACAAACAAACTTTACCTATTTATAAGTTTTTGTGTAGTTAGTACGTGTTGTGGCTCTATTTTAGCAGCGACGGTGATAATGGAATGGACGGGCTCAGCGCTTGCAAATCGACCAAAATTAACAAGACACAACACAATCAAGCATACCTAGCTACAAGTATGCATATTACATTTGCCGGAAAGCAGAGATAGCGAATCTAATTACTGCATGACAAAAAGAGAACACATGTATGTACATGTATTAGAAGTTTGTATTGTCGTATCGTACGGCTCGCATGTCGCAAAGGCAGAGTATGATTGAAGCGAGTGGAGAGCCGGCGCTCAACATATACAGCCTTACCTAAAATAATCTCGATTCTCTTAGTCACTGCTTAAACTTCTCTGTCTTGTTCTTGCATGTTACACTTCACATCAGAGAGAAGATGGCAGAGAATCTTAAGCAGTGGCTAACGGTTGAGAAGTTTTTTTAGTAAGACTGTAAGGCTTCAAAATCCGTGCGCTTATTTCCCGTCCATTCATCTTATCATTGTCGCTGTATTTTAGAAATATTTAATTTACTTATGATAATCCTGTTCACATCGTTACACAGTAGGGTTTTGTTTACCTTTCGGAACAATAGTCCATGCGTCATCACAAATCACAAAAAGGTACTAAATCGTCTGCTGCAAGCAGTAATTAACATTTGAAACATGTGCAAATAACGTGATAACTGTTTTTTTTTAGCTTGAGATACAGGTGTAAAACGCTCTTCTCACGATAGAAAAACGGCTATAGCTATTTGGTTTCGCAGAAGAGTTTGTTCCAAGGGCTCGATTTTTACAGCAAAAGCATGCATTTTGTCATATGTATATGACTCATTTTCGAGCAATAACCCACATAATTAAACAAACGCACTTTCACATTTATAATTTCTTACTATCAGCAAAAAGCCGCTTTCGTCTCTTCCTGTCTCGTGTTATCATAAAAACCCTATTTTATTGTAAGAGCCAGCGTTTTAATTATGACTTACCTATATAGTGTGTTTATTTCAACGACGGACTTATTCTACCGCCACTGAAATAAGGAAAAAAATATCAGCTGTTCCATAAATTTCGTCGAAAGACATTTTTTCTATGAAAGAGTAGATTTTTTTTCACGATTTCAGTTGTAATCCCATAGGTAGTAAAAGTTGTTCATAATGAGGAGTACTATTATATCCTAAAATATTTCCGTCGCACAAATGAACATTCTGTATAAAAAACACCGAGAGGGACCGTAAGAAGTAAGGCAATACAATACAATAAAATAGTTTATTGATAACAGCAAAGTTACACGTCAAACTTCATTAATTATGTCACAAAAAATAATCATTTAATAAAATGAAAAAATAAGTTAACAATCTCTAATTTTAAAATAAGCTTTAATGTCATAAAAACAAATGCAAGGTATGAACATGGATGACATGTGGCATTCGAAAGAGCAAGATAGATGCCTATCTCTAGCAGAGGGACGAAGAAAGCTGTAGATAATGATAGTGATGAACCAAGACGAATAAGGTCCTAGATCTACCATCAGTAAACTACTAAGCAGATATCTTGCACATGCAATAGTGTGGGAAAGCTAAACATAGTTTAATGTAAGATTAAGGTCAGGTCCAAGTAAAAAAATATTTGAATGTTTGGTTTGGTAGGTCTTTAGTGCTTTCTTATACTTTATATGTTTATATAAAACCAATTGCTGTTCGTTTGTCTCGCTAAAACTCGAGAATGACTGGACCGATTTGGCTAATTTTGATCTTAAAATATTTTTGAAAGTTCAGACACGGTTTAAACGGTGTGTAAACGGCTGGACCGATTTGGATGAAATAGTGCGTTCCTGGAGCGGCTCATAGTAGCGAGGCCGAAGGCTGCTCTACGTGTAAGAAGTAGCGGATATCAGCGGGCTAGTATAATATAAAAAATGTAACGCATGAATAAACCTGTAAGCTGCATTTTACATCAGCGACGGTGATAATGGAATGGATGGCCCCAGCGCTTGCAAATCGATCCAAATTAACAAGACAACACAATCGAGCATACTTAGCTAAAAGTATGCATATTACATTTGCCGGAAAATAGAGATAGCGAATCTAATTACTGCATGACAAAAAGAGAACACATGTACATGTATTAGACGTTTGTATAGTCGTATCGTACGGCTCGCATGTCGCAAAGGCAGAGTATGGCTGAAGCAACTGGAGAGCCGGCGCTCAACATAGTCTTCCAAATCCATGCGCTTATTTCCCGTCCATTCATAATATCATTGTCGCTGTTTTACATGAATAAATTGAATTGAATTGAAAAAAAAAGTTTGATGTTATTCTAGAACCCCAAATGTCAGAGGAACCTAAACTACTCGTATGCCTAAATACATTACGGGTTTCAACGAAAACTAAGTTTCTCTTCAAGTAAACTTTATTTAAAGTGGGTAAAATGAACCGGAGTTAAGGTAGTACTGGCGGCTCTATGTATACCTCACGGGTATCGTTCAGTGGGGCAGGAGGAGTATACTGCTTCCAGGCCACAGCAGGGAACTTAATAGAGTTTTCGTAGCAGCAAACCAGGTCCCATTTGTAGCAGATACGAGAGATATACAACATCTCGCGACCTACACACTTACCTCGCGGGACGCAATTGCCTTTCTTAGCGACGCAGTCAGGGTCTGAAATTATGATAGTCAATTAGATGGTATTTTACCCAGCGACAATGATAAGATGAATGGATGGGAAATAAGCGCACGAATTTTGAAGACTATATGCTGAGCGCCGGCTCTCCACTCACTTCAAAGTGTCTAGTGCCAGTTTTTCCAAGAGCGTTTATATGTTTGACACTAGGTGGCGGTGCTCTTATTTCATACAAATTGTAGTTTACGTTAACGTGAACGAATACGTAAAACAAACTCTTGGAAAAACTGGCACTAGACCAGCCACCACCAGTTCACCTTTGCGACATGCGAGCCGTACGATACGACAATACAAACTTCCAATACATGTACATGTGTTCTCTTTTTGTCATGCAGTTATTAGATTCGCTATCTCTATTTTCCGGCAAATGTAATATGCATACTTTTAGATAGATATGCTTGATTGTGTAGTCTTGTTAATTTTGATCGATTTGCAAGCGCTGGGCCCGTCCATTCCATTATCCATAGTTGCTTTTTCTACATCATCAGCCAAAGATTATATATAATATCGTTGTCATCAGCCCATTGCTAATACTTACGTATGTTAAGAGCATAAAACATCTCTTTTCCCTTATTCGACAGTTTATGGTAGACGTGGTCTCGGTATAGCTCGGGGTATGGAGGATTCGTTTTTGCCGTCGTGTCATTTTTTTTCTTTCTTGTTGTCTGGCAGCTTCCGAAGCAGATGAAGTAAACGGCAACTATAAGTAAAACTTTTTTAAACATTTTACAAAAACAACCTTTACTATTGAAAAACAGTGAAGTATTGAATTTGCCTTAAAGTTTAAGTTTTACAATCAATTAGCTTGCTTTTAATTAATTATAGTAAGCGATTTTCAAATAGTCATTAAGCTAATGAGTTTTAGAATAATAGCTTACATACATAGCTAGTTTGTAGGTACTTTGTATTCTTATGACCGCAGGATTACAAAGACAAACAATCAATTAAAATATTTTCATATAACATAAAAATACTAAACTATCCATACAATTACTAACAATTAAGTAGGTGTTTACAAAAACATTCAATCATGGTAAAAAAAAATGGAATGCAAGTTATGCAGGGCCAGTACGAATTGTGGATCCACATCTTCTGAATTAAAATTCGTGTAAAGCCCGTTCGTGAGTTCCGAATAACCCATTAGTACCTACGGGCCATATCACCACTTATTGGGTCTTATCGCCACTGACCTACCTACTTTGCTTTGCTCACATAATTCACCATGCTTGCATCGGCCTTTAGGATCCTCCCAATGCTGGACACATAGGTCTATTCTCGAAGATTTGGGCGATATTCCAATACGATGAACAGACGAGTTGGTAGAATCAAATACCTACACCATTCCGAGCATATTAAAAATTATACAGGTTTCTTTGCCATGTTTTCTTACACCGGATGTACCTTCATATGTACCTTTTATTCCAAAATATCACAGTCGTTCTTTATTTTAATTAATAACTTCATTAGTACAAACGTAATAAAACCAAAGGGAACAAGTACTCGGGTCATGTGGCAAAATGTAGGTTTTCACGCTCCAAAGTGGGTTACTTACGTTTTACGACTGGGCGACGCAACGCATAAAACTTTTACATCCGCACTTAGAACATTAGTCGCATTGTGGTCCTATAGCTGTGGACTATAATCCTAAGGCATACTGTACTGGATTATAAGCGTAAGGTGTTAAGCCACAAAAAAGACCATAAGTCATTAGTACTTGACGCAACGCATAAAACTTTTACATCCGCACATAGAACATTAGCCGCACTGTGATCCTATAGCTGTGGACTATAATCCTAAGGCATACTAAAACATTTACATCCGCACTTAGAACATTGGTCGCACTGTGGTTCTATAGCTGTGGACTATAATCCTAAGGCATACTAAAACTTTTACATCCGCACTTAGAACATTAGTCGCACTATGGTCCTATAGCTGTGGACTATAGTCCTAAGGCACACTGTACTGGACTATAAGCTTAAGGTGTTCTAAGCCACAAAAAGGACCATAAGTCATTAGTACTTTTACTTACCTACTCATCGTTGTGAACAACTTTTACTGTAGAGCGAACCCTGATATCGTGAAAAAGAAACAGCTGTGCATACATTTTGTCAAGAGTCAACAAAAAATTACGATGAGTTAATAATAAGAACATATAAGTTTATAAAAATAAGTACCTACCTACATTCTTAACGACAAAAGATCGTTGCGCAGTAGAATTGTAAATAAAAGGTACACGCAAGATACAATAGCAAAGGAAGTTTAACACAATTAACTTATAAAAGATTTATGGTACGAATTTTCCAGACAGTTCATACCTAGCTACCTCCCTGGATATATACAGAATAAATATTATACTAACTAACTTACCTACCTGATTTACATTGCAGAGGTCTGATTAATGTTAAAATTGTCTCTCAAGGATTTCCCTCTAAACCTCAAGAAGATTTTTATCAATACCGTTGTCTAACCTTAAATTATACGTATCGAATAGATTAAATATAGCAATCAAGATAATTAAACCTAATACATACGCGAACGGCCAGCGGATAGATTGTGTCGAAAGAACCAGTTAAAATGTTGCAAACTGTGTTAATGTTTATATTTTTATCAGTGTTTTTGTTATTTTTAAGAAAAATATCGAGCAGTGAACCTAATATAGTGAAATATCATTTCATGTTTTCAATATATTATATTACAACGTCTATAGTGTCTGCTGTTATTTTGCCGTACTCCTTGCTGCGGCCTAAGAATGTCCTTAATGCAAAGTAAGTTTGCCCCTTTTTAACACCCTTTAATAACTTACAAAATACAGTATAATAAGTAGATATATAATATCTGATACACCAAGCTAGGAAAAGGTTAGTAATGAGTATTAGAGATGAGACCCACTAATTAACAGTATTATTATTATAATTATTTAATTATTTGTTTGACATTTCAATTTATTTACAATGGAATATATTAACAGTTAGATTATTATTATTGATAGACGAAAGGATAATCTAAATGCCATGATGTACTAATTTTGTTATAAAGCGCGGAACTGCTACCAAATTTTCGGAACTAACTCGATAAATACCCAGATGAGTAATGATCGTGGTTGATATTAATTAACCATAGTTTAGTAATTTTTTGCTTAAAAATAATTAGGCATGCAACATAATTACTTATCTGTTTTGTATCTTCTAATTACTTATTACCTACGGCTACCTACTCATTTCAAACCACCGGTAGAAATATTGTTATTTCAACTATTTACCGATATCAATACTAATTATTTACTGTACCAAGGCCTAAAAGAGAATAACTTTAACGTAAATGTACAGTGCAGCTACTTTTTATAGATTACTAGAGGTGCCCCGCGACTTCGTCCGCGTACGGAATAAATTCGCCCCGCTCCCAAATACTCGTATTTCCATCCCGCTGGGTTAATTACTGATTATTTTCCTCCCCATATTCACCACTTTAAACCATCCCGGGCAATTTTATTTATTATTTCAATCCTAATAGGAACCAATAACATCACCATAACTTTAAAACAAAGCACTTGTCTTTCCATACATAAGTCATCCTTGTCAAAAAATATTTAAAATTCCATATTTCATTCTAAATTAACTACCCAACTATAAACTTTTATCAGTATAACTTCAAAAACAAAGAACTTTCCACACAAAATTTCATCCCCGATTTCTCCCGCTTAAATCATCCCTGTAAAAACATAATATATAACAGCATTTTGTTTTTAAATGAACTACCCAAATACAAATTTTCAAGACTAAAAGTTAAAAAACGAAGGAGTTTCATACAAAAGTTTTTACCCATTTTTACCCCCTTAGGGGTTGAATTTCGAAAAATCCTTTCTACTACCTCTACGCATTAAGGCAAATAAATCCTCCGAATTTCAAATCTGTACGACCAGCGGTTTAGGCTGTGCTTTGTCTTGTCGAGTCGAGTCGTTGATTCAGGACAGAGATTCTTATATTATTAGATATATAGATATGTATAGAATATAGATTGTTTTCAAGTGTGGGGCAGTGTCCGATTACAAGAAAATTGTAGGAAGTTATCGCCTGACTCAATATTGCGATAATATATCCCCCTTAGAACGCCACACTGTACGACAACCTGCCATGTGCATCTATCGGTTGCCGCGACTTTTACAATATCGTCGGTCCATCTAGCTTGTGGGAGGCCTACCAACGCTGCGTCTTCCGGTTCGCGGTCGCCACTCAAGAACTTTTCTTCCCCATCGGTTATCAGTTCTTCGAGCGATGTGGCCTGCACATTGCCACTTCAACTTGCAAACCTAGCGAGCTATGTCGGTAACTTTGGTTCTTAGGCGAATATCCTCGTTCCGGATTTTATCACGCAAAGTAACTCCGAGCATAGCTCTCTCCATTGCCCGTTGTGTGACTCTGAGTTTCTAAATTATAATAAAGTTAAAAAAACAAAGACAAATAGTAAGCTACACCTTCTTACTCGTCAAAAAGTTCCTCGCACTCAGTATGCACTCGGCCAAACGTATCCAAAATATTTTTTATATTTTGTAGGGGTAGGAGGACTGACAGAGCGCAGTACAGTGTGGCGCAGGATTGTAATCGTAAGTTCACAATTCTGGCACTGCTACTGTTATGGGCAAACGCGATGCTTACTCGCTTGTCTCGTCACCTCATTGCATTTATTTTTTTTACTTAATTGCAACCGACTTCAATTTCGATTACCTGGATGACATCTTTTTCCAGTTATTTTGATTTAAATACCAAACTACTGAACCGATTTCGATAAAATGTATATAGGGCCACCTCTGAAGCAAGATAACTTGATGACCGACCAAACAAAAAAAAAACATCAAAATTGATTCATAATTCGCGGAGTAATCGCGTAACAAACTTAGAAAAAAACATAAGTAAGTACATTTGTCGAAACTTTTTGTTACATGTTGTATACAGGGTTAGTCACTGAAGAGAGAAGTAAATAGAACGGAAATGTGACGGGCCGCGCTAGCCGGCATTAGGTGCAAATGCGCTTAATGACAATTCTGCCAATATACATGTTTTTAGACTGAGAATACTCGAAAAGACAATTTAAATAGACGCGTAGGAAACCAAACCACATTGCATCGTAATTAGATCAATTTTAATCTGTTGCAAAATAGCATTTTGAGCGTTTTCCTTTTTTTTTGCTATTTCAATGTTGGCCCCACAGTAAAAGTTGTTTGTTTTGATGTACAGAATATGCCCTTAAAAGGATACTTTAACTGATTAGAACTAACCCTGTATATAGAGATTATTCCAAAAATCAATTCAGCTATTCTTACCTGTACCAGAGGCAACTGTTTGTTTGATGGAGGTTTTGTAGTGGTAGACTCTACTGCAGAGTCCGCCTGGTGAAGTACCACACCTTTGCCAGTTATTCAACCGCCAAGGAGTAGTGTGCAAGCATTACTGTGTTCCGGTTTGAAGGGCATTGTTACCAGAGAAATTACTGAGTATGAAGAGATTTAACATCTAATATCTCAGGGTGACGAGCGCGCAAAGCAGTGCGATGCAGGATTGTGTTCGCAAGTTCACAATTCTTGCACTACTACTGTTAGTGGCAGGCGTGACGCTTACCACCAGGCGAACGCCTTGCTCGTCTCGTCACAAGAAATAACAAAAAAAAAAGATTACATATTAGGAATTAGAGTCAGTTAGAGTCAGATGGAACGCACGGGGGATATAATATCATAATTGGGGGCAATGTGGTCAATTTTGAAGGCTTTAAAGTAAGTAAGTTGTCTTTTAAGTTGACAGATCTAACTAATTAAAATATCGCTGTCACTTTTTTATCAGACACGTTAGCTATAGACAGCAATACTTTAGTTAGTTTAGTTCTATCAACTAAAACCTTCAAAATCGATCACATTAAGCCTATAAACCTACAGGTCCATGAGCTGCGCCAAGATAGTACGCGAAGCCTACCTATAGGTTATTGTTAAAAAGACACTTTATTTTTTATGTGTAGTCTTTGCATTAAGTAAATGTTTTATAGCACTCCGAACAAACCTTGCAATAGTCGGCAACGTGTCTTTGAAATAATAATTGACCTTAATTAACATTCAATCTTAATGAAAGGTCGACCCGAATATTATATTGTCAAGACAAGACAAGAAGATCTATGATAAAAATAAATATGTATGCAAAATAATACGCTTTTATTTTAAATACTACCGACTTCAACTTCTAATACCTGGATGACATCTTCATATTTTCTAGTAATTTTAATTTGAACCGATTCGATAAAATTTATATGGGACCACCTCTGATTACCTTCCAAACAAAAAATAATCATCAAAACCAGTTCATAATTGGCGGAGTAATCGCGTACCAAACATACAAAAAAAAACATACTATCGAATTGAGAACCTCCTTTTTTGAAGTTTTTAACCAAGATGAAAACTCAGACAATGCCAGATTTGTTACACTGTTAAATTTTATTGTAGTGGCAGGCAATCATAAATTAGATAAATGTAAATAAATAAATAAATGTAAGTAACCAAAGATCGTAGATATGGTAAGTATAGGTAGGTACAACCTAGATGATAATATTGCCAATGGCAATGCCAATGTGTAAGAAAAAGGTTCAACAATACTGAAGGGTATGTATGTACTAATTATTATGAAAAATGTTTACAAATCAACCCCAAAATCGCGAAAAAATTTCGGCTGTTCCATACATTTTGTCCAAGGTCAATGAACCTTTTTGTGTGGAACAGCAGATTTTTTTCGCGATGTCGTGGTTGGCCCCATAGTTAAAGTTGTTCATAATGATGGGTACATACATGCGCTTCAGTATTGTTGAACCTTTTTGTTACACATTGCATACTAATTTTATGACTATTTACGGTATATTTACTGTGACTATGTTGTGACTTGAGCTGCTGATAGATAACTGCTCGGCGCAATTGAATGCACTATGCACATGCAAGCATGACTACGTGCAAGCTCAATTTCCTCTCCTTTTTATGTTATGATCTCAACATAAAAACTAGATCATTTGAATATTTAACACAAATCTTGGAAAACTACGATAATTATTATCTAAGTTAAAGTATATTGGGTTTCCTATTTACTATAATTTGAAACCAGTGACTAGGGTTTTATAATTCACGTTCTTTCTTATATTATACTTGTTTTACTGTGACTATGTTGTGACTTGAATACTTGACTTGACTACTATACTTGACTTTTCTTAATATCATCATATATTATACTTGTTTTACTGTGACTATGTTGTGACTTGAATACTTGACTTGACTACTATACTTGAATACTATACTTGAATACTATACTTGACTTTTCTTAATATCATCATATATTATACTTGTTTTGAGTCTTATTCTCTTCTACTTACTTAGCAGTTACCGGTATTATTGTAAGCATACCACTGTTATACAAATGATTGCATTACATATTTATGTACACCAAATGCCCTTACTGCGGTAATACTTAGCAATATTGCAATATTTGAATGATAAGATCACTGTATTTATGTTTCATGGAAAACCATTTTCCCGTGATTCAGGAATATATCTCGATTTGCTGATCTCAAATATGTTTATAAATCATTTCCTGAAAAGTTGTTTCTTACTGTGCCTACTTATGTATTCATACCCATACCTACGCTCTGCCGTAGAACAGTAAGGCAGAGCCAGTGCCGGATTTATATTTTTTATGAGTGTAGGCCAGTTTATTTCCGCCGCCCTATGCACCTTTCTAAAATAATAGAGGCGGCAGCGTCCTCTGAAATCTGCCGCCCCTATGACACTGCCGCCCCTGGGCCGCAGCCTATACGGCCTATTGACAAATCCAGGACTGGGCAGAACGTATGTGATTCCTATCTCTGTTCCGAATTTATCGTTAACGCATAAAAAAAACATCATTATGTAGTTTTAACTCACAAACTCACTCGCAAACTGTTGCCTACCAAGTAAGTAAGCTCGTATAATAAGCTCGTCGGAGTGAATGTGCCGCCCGAAGGCCTCTGACATGGCTGACGGTTGTCGTTATAGAAACTAGAACAAACAACCGGGACCAACAATTTAACGTGTCATCCGACCCACGGTAGCGCTCAGAAATAAATGCCACTCACGATCACGCATCCGAAGACTGACCGGACCGTCCGTTGCTTAACATCGGTGATCGTTGTTGCATACTGCTACGTCGTATTCCATCCGACAAGCTGGCGGTCAAACGTTGTCGACTTATATAATTTTTTATTTTATGTATATATAATATTCGTGTTGAGACCTTGTGCATTGATTTTTTATTCTAGCGTGGCTGCCGCCATTATTTCATACATAGTCAACAAGATATACAACATTAAATGGGTGCTAAGAAATCGGGAGATTTTAGCGGAAGAGCGAGGAGCTGTGATCGTGTCGAACCATCAACTCACTCTGGACGTCTTAGGTAAATATAATATTTCACTCCACAAATATTGATTGGATATCGGGGATCGTATATATGTGCGATCCCGTAGCAAAGAGTTCTTTAGAATTTATGCACAAATCAAAAAAACACTTCTATAAAACTGGCTTATCGTTGAAATATAAGAATGTGAGAAAACCTGCAATGCCCTTTTTTTTGTTTTCGCCAAGTTGCACCGGGACAACCGGTACAGGTAAGTAGCAGTTGAAGGTAGGCGGTATCGGCCGGTGGGGTCAATCACCCTTCGAAGGTTCGAAGGGATAAGCCAAGGAGCTTGATGTCAAAAACTGATGTAGTCCTTATTCACATCTAATGTGTTTTTTTATACAATTGAGTGACGAGACGAGCTAAATGTTCACCTGGTGGTAAGCATCTCGCCTGCTGTCTCGCCATAACAGTAGCTGTACCATAATTGAGAACATATGAACAAAATCCTGCGCCGCACTGCACTGCGCTCGTCACGCCCAGTAATATATCTAGTAACACCGAAACACAGTAATGCTTGCACACTACTGCTTGGCGATTGAATAACTGGCAAAGGTGAGGTACTTCCCCAGGTGAACTCTGCAGTAGAATCCTACCACTACAGCTATGTATGCCTGGACAAAGTCATAATAAATACAAAATATCGTTTTCAGGGATGTTCACTATATGGAACATAGTCGGTAAAATAGCGGCCATAGCTAAAAAACAGCTGCTCTACGTGTTCCCCTTTGGATTGAGCGCATACTTTGCCGGGGTCGTGTTCATCGACAGGAGCAACCCTAAGACTGCCTACAAGCAGCTGGAGAAGACCTCGGAAGTCATGGTTAAGAACAAGGTAAGTTAAGGTACGAGCAAATCTTATTGAGCGTACAATGCGTAGCCCCCCGCTAACATCCGGTTAGCGGAGGGGCAACGCACTGTACGCAGTTTAGGTTTCAAATGTAGCCGTGGTGGCCTAATCGGGAGACCGCTTGAGTAGTAACCGTGAGGTCGCGGGTTCAAACTCAGGCCTGTACCAATGAGCTCTTTGGAGTTTATGTACAAATACTTGTACCACTGGCTTTTCTGTGAAAGAAAACATCGTGAGGAAACTTACATCCGGAGAAGAAGTTCAATAACGTATGTGAATTCACCAACCCGCAACTGAGCCAGGGTAGTGAATATGCCCCATTCGCCTTTCCAGGGTAGTCTTAAGTCCAGCAGTGGACAATTAAAAAAGATTGATTATTCTTTATACTAGGTTTCAGAGGTGTCGCGAAGGCGCTGCTACACGGTCTGATACAGGTAAATCGGACCACTGACCGCTGTCTACACGGTCTAAACGGTTTAGACCAAAGAATCCTAGCAATGGAATAGACAATAAGTTAGATAGATAGATAGAATAACTCTTTATTGCTCACACCAAACATACATACAAAGGATTAAATAAATTAAATACTAGTGCACAAATGGTGGCCTTATCGCTAAAAGCGATCTCTTCCAGGCAACCTTAGGATGGAGAAAAATTATGAACACGAAAAGACGGGGTGTGCTGTAAAGAAGTAAGTTCTCACCACTCAACTCTCAACTTTTTGACTTTCTTAGGTGACCGTAGCTATTTTTATAATTGTTTCATTTGGTTTGTTTTATAATTTTTTTTGACTTTGTATTGTATTGTTTTCCTTAGCACCCAAACTATTTTGAGAAAGTTTTTGTGCTATTCCTAGTTCATCAAACATCAATTGATGTTTGATGTGAACCAGGTTATTGATAATTATTCTACTACTAAAACAAAGCCAATATCATGGTATTAATTCCAACGACATCGTAATACCAAACGGCCCCTAAATCATCAAGGTCTTGTAAGCAGGAAATCATGTACAACGATATAGTTTAGCTACCTTTATTTCATATGTATAAATATTTCGTGTTATTAATAATGGAAATGTTATACATAAATTACCAGTACATGGCCTATGTCTAGCTGTGGACTATTAACAAGCTTATTAAAATCTGTATGCTTAAAGTAAATAACACTTACGAGTGATAATTTCATTCAAAATCCCGTTCACTGGTGAAGCTGAAAAACTATCAATGTGTGTGTGTGTGTGTGTGCTTACTTTGACACACACACAAGCGTTTAAAAATGCTGAAAATAAATAGTAATTTTTCGCCATAAGTTGGGAAAATGAACAGAATCCAGTAACGAAAGTATTGTCATCGTGAGAAAAATAGGTCAAGTACCGTATTCGGCCTTTTGAGACCTACTTGCAATACAGGCAAGTATTGCCGACTCGGGTTCTAATTCTAACCCTAATATTTCTATATTTGCCTGTATAAAAGACTATGTATAAAAGAAAATGTCCAATGTCCATGTTGTGCCCGTACTGGTTGTCGTTGGGAACGATACTCTCGAAGTTGTTGACCACTACAACTACCTTGGACAGGTAGTTCAGTTAGGTAGGTCCATCTTCGACAAAGAGGTCGCCCGAAGAATTCAACTCGGATGGGCAGGGTTCGGGAAATTGCGTAATATCTTCTCGTCGAAAATCCCGCAGTGTCTGAAGACAAGGGTTTACGACCAGTGTGTGTTGCCAGTGATGGTATATGGAACTGAAACGTGGTCTTTAACTGCTGGCGTTATGGAGAAACTCAGAGTCACACAACGGGCAATCGCGAGAGCTATGCTCGGAGTTACTTTGCGCGATAAAATCCGGAACGAAGATATTCGCCAAAGAACCAAAGTCACCGACATAGCTCGCAGGGTTTGCAAGTTGATGTGGCAAATGGCAGGCCACATCGCTCGACGAACTGACAACCGATGGGGAAGAAATGTTCTTGAGTGGGGACCGCGAACCGGAAGACGCAGCGTAGGAAGGCCTCCCACTAGGTGGACCGACGATATTATATAAGTCGCGGGCAACTGGTGGATGCAAATGGCAGGTTGTCGTACAGTATGGCGGTCTAAGGGGGAGACCTTCGTTCAGCAGTGGACGTCTCCGGGCTGATTATGATGATAAAAGACGCTGATAATCTTATATAATAAAGAAAATAATGAATAGTTAAGTATACTGTGTGGTAGATCTCCTTGCAAGTCTTGCAGGTTTTGTAGTGGTAGGATTCTACTGCAGAGTCCACCTAGGGAAGTACCACATCTTAACCAGTTTTTCAATCGCCAAGCAGTATTGCGCAAGCATTACTGTGTTTCGGTTTGAAGGGCAAGGTTACCAGAAATTACTGTTTAACCAAGTTTTTACCATGTACAATATTTAGACTTCGCAACATTATGTTGCATGTTATTTTTGATTTTTCAATGTTTATTGTTTATTTAAGTATTACTTTGTAATTCATTAGTTTTGATTTGACTATTCAAAAGTGTATTGTCAAACCCAATGCGCCGATTTAAAGGATATTGTAACTAGGTAACGGCTAATGACAATAGACAATAATAGACAATAGATTTATTCGTGGTAGATTCGTGGCAAAAGTATAAACAAAACAACAGTTACACAGAACACGGAAAAGAAAAACATACATAAAAAATTGTTTACCTTTTGCCACAAACCGGCCCCAACTTCTTCCGTTGGGCCCGGCAGGTGACCCACATCATCGAATGTAGCACAGTAAAGATCACAAACACAGTGACTTAAGAATCTTGGTTATCACTACAGTTACCATGAACAGACGTTATCTCTTACCCTAACGTGACTCCTCTTATTAGCAGTTACCCTTGAAACCGTTTCTTTTCTGTTTCAGACAAAGATTTGGCTCTTCCCTGAAGGCACCAGGAACAAGGATTACACCAAGCTGCTGCCCTTCAAGAAGGGCGCCTTCAAGATTGCTGTAGCTGCCCAGGTGCCAATCATCCCTGTAGTGTTCTCACCTTACTACTTTATCAACGCGCAGAAATACATTTTCTCCAGAGGTGAGAAATCAAGAAAAACACCAAAAAAAAATGCCGAATAATTTATAGTATAATATTTTAATGGTATGGTCTAAAGAAAGTTGTAATTGTAATGATGGTAAGCGGTAAAGCCGGATTGAGGCGTCCTATAAAGGAAGAACATCAATTCACAAAGACAATAAACATTGCAGATTGTACAACATGCGTACCTATCTATTGTTTCCATTCGTTCAAATCGAATATCTGTGTATACATATTTACGTAACTTTATCAATGAGGTTCCACAGACAAAACTTTTCGTAGAACTGGCGCATTCTGCGAAAAGTTTTGTCTATATAAAGATTTATAATAACATTTTAATAAGCTTGTTTTATAATTTATGTTTCACTGTACCAAGCTCAGAATTCGTAGTTTATTAAAAAAAGGGGGAAAAATTAGGCCATCAGCAGCTGCATAGACATTCTTAAAACAAGGCACAGTATCCACCCAGTATTTTTCTTTGGACTAGATTAACGACAACGCCTTTATGAAGAGCAGATAATAGCAACGATTAACGATTTAACAAGAAAACTTGATTTTGCCACATCCGGATCGCCGCTGGCGCCATTTGTGAAAAATGTTTGCGTTTGGAAACACATTACGTGAGGTGATATAGGCGATTTTTCGACTCCCCCGCCCCCCTTGGTGAGATGTCGTGAGATTTGGCTTGACCCCCTTCCACCCCTCTAATCTCGCGTGAGATTTTTCAAAATGCGTATTTTAAGTGTAATATACGTTACTCTGTTCTTGATTGTGTTGGATTTTCTCGCAATTTTACGTCTTTTGAGAGGGAAAATATATTATGTGATATTTGGTGAGTCCCTGATTGTTTCTCTTGCCGGAGCGGTAGTCCCTGGTTCTTTCTCTTGCCGGAGCGGCAGTCCCTGGTTGTTTCTCTTAGCGGAGCGGTAGTCCCTGGTTCTTTCTCTTGCCGGAGCGGTAGTCCCTGGCTCTTTCTCTTGCCGGAGCGGTAGTCCCTGGTTCTTTCTCTTGCCGGAGCGGTAGTCCTTGGTTCTTTCTCTTGCCGGAGCGGTAGTCCCTGGTTCTTTCTCTTGCCGGAGCGGTAGTCCCTGGTTCATTGTCTTGCCGGAGCGGTAGTCCCTGGTTCTTTCTCTTGCCGGAGCGGTAGTCCCTGGTTCTTTCTCTTGCCGGAGCGGTAGTCCCTGGTTCTTTCTCTTGCCGGAGCCGTAGTCCCTGGTTCTTTCTCTTGCCGGAGCGGCAGTCCCTGGTTGATTCTCTTGCCGGAGCCGTAGTCCCTGGTTCTTTCTCTTGCCGGAGCGGCAGTCCCTGGTTGTTTCTCTTGCCGGAGCGGTAGTTACTGGTTCTTTCCCTTGCCGGAGCGGCAGTCCCTGGTTGTTTCTCTTAACGGAGCGGTAGTCCCTGGTTCTTTCTCTTGCCGGAGCGACAGTCCCTGGTTCTTTCTCTTAACGGAGCGGTAGTCCCTGGTTCTTTCTCTTGCCGGAGCGGTAGTCCCTGGTTCTTTCTCTTACCGGAGCGGTAGTCCCTGGTTCTTTCTCTTGCCGGAGCGGTAGTCCCTGGTTCTTTCTCTTGCCGGAGCGGTAGTCCCTGGTTCTTTCTCTTGCCGGAGCCGTAGTCCCTGGTTCTTTCTCTTGCCGGAGCGGCAGTCCCTGGTTGTTTCTCTTGCCGGAGCGGTAGTTCCTGGTTCTTTCCCTTGCCGGAGCGGCAGTCCCTGGTTGTTTCTCTTAACGGAGCGGTAGTCCCTGGTTCTTTCTCTTGCCGGAGCGACAGTCCCTGGTTGTTTCTCTTGCCGGAGCGGCAGTCCCTGGTTGTTTCTCTTAACGGAGCGGCAGTCCCTGGTTGTTTCTCTTAACGGAGCGGTAGTCCCTGGTTCTTTCTCTTGCCGGAGCGGCAGTCCCTGGTTGTTTCTCTTAACGGAGCGGTAGTCCCTTGTTCTTTCTCTTGCCGGAGCGGCAGTCCCTGGTTATTTCTCTTGCCGGAGCAGAAATCCCTGGTTGTTTCTCTTAACGGAGCGGCAGTCCCTGGTTGTTTCTCTTAATGGAGCGGCAGTCCTTCGGTTGCTTCTCTTACCCTATCTCGACACTCTTGATCTCAATGCCCCAAGCCATTGTCTCAACTGCAATGGACGATGGCTTTAATTGACAAATTAAAGATTTATAATAAATTGTATGTATTTTGTGTTAGTTCATATTGCTTTTGAATTTCAGGCCACATCATAATGCAGGCTCTAGAGCCCATTCCAACTGCTGGACTCACAATGGATGACATCCCAGACCTGATTGCGAAGGTTCACGAGAGGATGTCGGCCACATACAAGGAATTATCGAAAGAAGTTCTCACTGATCTCCCTGCCAACTATCCTTATACCAATATAGGATGACTGCTTAGGAATAACTATTTAAATGTACAGATCGTTATAGATTTTATAATAGGTATATAAGTTTTTATATGATAAGCAAGTAGACTATAAAATTTGCTTTCTTATTTACCAACTCAATTTGAATGTACCTACCTACTGTCCTCAATGTAAATAGTTTAGAATTTTCAGATAGAACAGATTTTTGAGCTTAATTATGTCATCTGCAGGAGATGCGAATGGCGGTAATCTGCTTTCATATTTTACATATTTTTTTTCAATTAGGTCGAGGGCCGATTCCCAAGCCGCCTGCCAAGCGTGGGGATTATGGCAACACCTCCCTTTAAGGGAGAGGCCTTCGTCCAGCAGTGGACGTCTTCCGGCGGTTGATGAGATGCGGTCGAGGTTAAAGACTCATTGCACACAATTTCAAGTACTTTCACACTTGTAAATCAAATTTCTGTTCGTACGGACAACAATTAAAAAACACGCAGCATTGCCAAAGGGTACGTGGTCGATGTGCACACAGAAAAGCGAACTTCTCTCTTCAGTGTATGCACATTCTGGAAGAGGCTACGCCTTGGCTAGCCACCTCTTGACCTATGTATGGTAAAGGGATACAATTTCTCTTACTTAGTGACCTGTCACTCCCGTTGTGATAGGCATGAGAGTGACGAGGACATAAACAATGTCGATTGCGTCAGAATTAACTAATAGATGTCAAACTGATCAATGGATTTTAACACCATTGAAATTGAAAAAAAAATGTTTGGTAACGAAATTTGCTGTTGGTTAAAAAGAATTTTGCTAGAACATCCCAAATTATACGTAAATAGTTAAATTTTTAATGATTATTTTTGTAGGACACCTTGAACTAGTAATTAGTATCTATGTACTTTTATGTGGATGAACTAAATTTTTTGAAGTTTAAAATCATATTTTATATTATTCCTATCATGAATATTATTCTGATACTTAAAATACAAAACTTGTATTCTATATTTCCATATTACAAGCTTTGCTTAGTTTGGGACTAGATGGCGCAGTGTGAAAAATTTAATGTGCTTTGTGTGTGTGTATCATGTGTGTGTGATATTTATTTATATACAAGTTTTCTTTACTCATTATATAACGTCATTTTAATAAATAATGCATTATATGTAAATGAAACTACGAAAAAAAACTTATGCTGTAACATTTATAACTAAGTTACCAAAATAAAGAGTTAAAAAATACTTACTTTCTTTTTGATTGACTCAAATCTCATTTAATAGCACTTATTAAGAGTAATGCCATGGTAGTCTAATGGGAAACTGCTCGGAATAATGAGGTCCTGGGTTCAAATCCCGGGTCCGTAGGCACCAATGGCATTTCGGTAAAGGACAACATCGTGAGGAAACCTGCATAATACTTCCGGACTTCCGGAGAAGACATTCAATAGCGTATGCGAATCCACCAACCTGCAATGATATGACACAAACAAAGCAAATGTAAAATAAATAAATCGCAATATAACAAATAAACATATCTCATAACTGTATGCCTTCTTTACATTTATGTATCTTAGTTTAAAATCTATGAAATATCTAATCTATGAAATCGTTTCATCGTTTTTACTCGTCTCAAATCTTATTTTTATGAATATTATAGTATTATTATTGTCTTTGGCTTTATAAAGTGTCATAGAGATTTTAAGGAAATTTCGAATTACTCGCGTTTCCCGGCACCGGACCACAAGCCTCACTCTCACTACCAGTAAGGTTAGACGGCTTAGGGATCCGCAAAATTTTAAGTGTAGCTAAATACACGTAAATTACATGATTGAAAAAATCCTTGGTGTCCTTCAGTTAGTACCTACATACTTAAGAAATACCTACGTTAAGTTAACATCACCTAATCAAATATTACAGACAAGCTTTTTTTTCGTATTAGGTCAATCCCAAATATTATTTGGCTATTGATATTGAAGCTTATTTTAAAATAAGAGATTATTAAGCTATTTATATAATGTAAACATTTACAATGAAAAAATTCACATCAATAATATACAATAGTCATCATAATATAATTATGCTGCGTTCTGTAATGCGCTAAAAGTGATAATATCGCGAATCCGACACAATTGGAATAGTCACAAAATATAAGGGCCTTGATTTGATCGAGTAATAATTGTGACTTTGGTCGGATTCGCGATATTATCACTTTTATCGCATTACGGAACGCGTCGATTAATGTCATATCAATAAAATGTAAAAAAATACAGTACAGTAATACAGAAGGACACGTCAAACACAAAAAGCCAACCACGAACGACACTGCTGCCAAAAGTGCCCATCAATCCGGAACCCAAATATTTAGGTATTAATCAATTGAGTATATAGCAACAGGTACGACTATACTCAAAACACCCTGTATTCAATGATAATTATAAGATACCATTAGAGACTCGTATAAAAACTGGGCAGTTTTTTCTTCTTTGCAAATAAGCTTATTCGCCTGACATTCTGAACTACTTAGTGTTCCATAACGTACGCGCCATGGACAAGATAATTTTGGCTGTATTTTGTTCATTGTTTTATTTGGCTATCAAAATAACAGATAGTAAACCTAATAAAGTGCAATACTATTTGAAGTGGTATACGTATTACTTGTACGCTTTATTTGTTACAATAATAATGAGTTTTGTATTAGTGTGGAGAGGGAGATCAATCCGTAATCTACCGTAAGTACCTACATTATTTAGTCCTAAATTATGGTATTTTTTGTACCTAGGTACTTTAAAGGAAGGTACACTTTCTTAAGTTTAAGCCAGTAATAGCTAGGCTAAAAAATATATTTATATTTATTAATTTCATTTTAATTAAATTAATTTTTACCAAAAAACATCAATGTGGTTAGAGCCGCTTTACTAAGATTCATATTATCATTTAAAACTGCTTTACCAAGAATAATGATGTCATGTAGAGTACCGAGATTCCTGTTATTATAACGATATCGCAATAAATTAATAAAATTAATGATGGCAGATTCATCAGCTAGTTTTTATATATAATTCAAAATGATTATAAATAAGTACTGTTCTTCATCTACAGAAATCATGCAAGAAGGGTCGTTTTTATATTTTCTTTCGTTATCCTGAGCCTGACCTGGGTGTGGGTATGTCCTAAAACTGCATACAGTATTAAATAAAATATATATATAAATATATTTTTTTTTACTCACTACCGTTAACAGAGGGGATAGTGCTGCTAACCCTCCGCAATCTCTTCTGGACGCAGTTTTAGGGCATACTCAGGTTCCGGGACAATATCTTACTAAAACTGTACCAATAGGTTAGTGCTGAGTAGTTGCAACAGCTAAGTCCTCGACTTGAATATACCAAGTATTTTACTCATACGAGTTGTTTCCATACTTAGGTATTTCAAAATAATAATTAACTAACTAAACTACTTTAAAACTAAACTAAAATTAAAACAAATACACTACACAATAGGCTAGATGACTGGTTTTTTTATTGTCGTATTAAAATGTGATGAGCTGATTAATGAAAAGAAAATGACAATCTGATCAAAAATAAGCAACTTATAAGCATTTTAATATCATGCTAGACAGAGAGAGAAACAGCAAATCGTAACGTCACTTCTCTGTAGGTACGCCATATAAGTTCTATTCTGACAAGTAAGGCGTGACATCATTTTTTGTTTTGTGGGAAAGGGACAGAGTTGCCTCTAACAAAAACTTTAAACGCTCATATATCAGAACATTATAAACCGATTTAAATTACTTTTTCGATAAACATACTATATTTACTTAAATTATTCATCAAAGCTATTGGTTTCAACGATATAAACATCAGTCATCTACCCTATTGCGGCAGCGCGCTGCTCATTGAAATTTAAAGTTCGAAAAATTTAAGATGTCTGAAAATATGTATGAAATTCGTTTTCCGTTTGATTGCATTTACCAAACATTAATGTTATGAACCGACAGTTTGTGTTTGTATAAGTTAAAATCAAAAATAATACGCGATAATAATACGAATACCTGAATAACATCTTCATATTTTCTAGTAATTTTGATTTAAAAACCAAACTACTGAACTGATTTCAATAAAATTTAATATGGGACCACCTCTGAAATATTACCTACCAACAAAAAAAAGAATCATCGAAATCAGTTCATAATTGGCGGAGTAAACGCGTAACATCAAAACAACAATAAAACAAATAACCGTGTCGAAATGAGAACCTCCTTTTTTGAAGTCGGTTGACAAATTAGAAGTCTTACTCTAGATGTTTAAAAAAAATTGGGAGGGATGGGATTTTTATTTTGTTTTTAGTAATAATCCTAATACCTATACTAGTTCTTTTTTCAAATTCTTAAAAAAGCTTCGCGCTGGGTGGTTTTGACGCCGCAATTACTATGTACATCCAGCACGGTAACGCCGCCGCTATAATGGGCACGTTTGGGCAGGGTGCATAACGGGGGGGAATTTTCGATGAATAAGTTTTCTCATTAGGATTTAATTTTGACATGTTTTATTATTTAATTTTATTGACTGATAGCTTTTACTGTAATAAAACTAAAACATGAAAGCTATGTATACTTCCCCAGACTAGGCTTTTTGCTAGGTTTTGCTCAATGATATTATTATAACTATTTGGGTTTGCCAGCGGCCGCGGAAGTGGGGGGCAGGTAAGGCAAATGCCCCCCTAAGATAAAACAGCGCCCCCTCCAATTTTAATACCTGCTCACCTAGCACACATGCCGTGATAAACGTCTATCCACTCTTTTTTTCCCGTCGAAACGAGACAGACGTATCCATAATAATAATAATCAATTTATTGGCAACATCTGTTACAGGTCAAATAATTAAGTAATATATACTTTTAACACAAATCTATTAATTGGAATTGTACAGTATTGTATCAATTACAATGACAATATAATCTCTGCACGTTACTTTATAATAATAATAAATACATGTCAGGAGAAATTAATTAAAATAAATCAATTTACATGTCAAACTTAAGTATAGAGTTAATAAAAAAAAAAAATTAGTCACAAAAACTAAATAGTATCAATTATTATTACAATACACAAATCAAATAATAACTTTAAAAATACAAATTGAACTAAGAATGCTACAATAACTCATGTCAAATAATAGGTACTGTTTTCTATACAGTACAGCATTACATTCATTTATTTTTGTTTCAATAAATTCGTCATAGCTATAGAACGTCTGCTCGATAAGCCAGCGTTTAAGGCGTGCTTTAAAACTAAGAAGAGTGTGCGCGGAAGTGACGTGCCTCGGCAACTTGTTGTACACTGTCGGACCCATAACATGCGTCGATTTGGCCGACCTTTCCAGTGTCCAGAACCTCCGCGAGTTTGTCTCCCACGCGATTGTTACGCAGAGTTTTGTACGAGGCTTGGTTCGATCTGGCATATACAGCAACTTGCAATATAACCAGCGATGGAGCGTCAAGATCCGAAGCCTCTTGAAGTGCGGGCGTGCGGAAACGTCCCGCGGAATCTTTACAATAGCGCGAACAGCGCGCTTTTGCAAAATGAAAGCCCGCTTCCATTCCGCTGCCCTGCCGAATAATTCCGCACCGTATTGTAGGAGAGTGAACCGTAGCAAAGTAGCATATTGTAGCTTTATCACGTTCCCGCGCGGGGAAAGACCAATTAGTCCTCGGCGCGTGCTACGGGGCCAAGTAAAGACGGTTTCCTTGTTTGCCCCCCATCCTGAAGTAGTTCCGCGGTCCCTGGGTTTGCTGAAGTTCCGCAAAGTAACGCCTGATGCAATCACATAGCTATAATTATTGTATTTATGATTTATTTATTTATTGAGATACGCTAACAGTGAACATATTACACATTCTTAAATATGTAGGTACATAACACAAGGATCTGACACGATCACCTTTTACAGAATATAAGTATTTGTAGAATATGATTTATTAATTATTTATAGAATATCTTTGTTGAGACGTTATTTGAATAAAAATCTAATATAAACGGTCAAGCTCGTGATCACACATATGGCAGGGTTCCGTAGACATCATGGAAGAAGTTAGACGTCTATAGTAACCGTGTACTTACCTTGGTAAAAAAGAGTAATAATACAATTATAATTAATATATCGGAGCGCCACTATCGTAAGTAGTTCTAAATACGAGCAACTATTATACCATTCCGCGTAACCCTGCATGTATAAATATACTTTTCACGTCGTTGTTTAGCATCAGACAGGCTGTGGACAAACGCTAACCTATTTAAATAAAAAATAATATAAGTAAGTAGTAGATAAGTAGGTATAGGTACTTTACGTGATATCAAGGTTGATCCAAAAGTACCTAATGATGAATTACCACAAATACCTCATTTCAGGTTACTCGCAACGGTCGTAGCAGTCTTTTAGAATGATATTTCAAATACAGGGTTAGTTCGAATCAGTTAGCATCCTTTTAAGGGCATATTCTGTACATCAAAACAAACAACTTTTACTAAGGGGACAACATTGAAATCGCGAATAAATTATCAGCTGTTCCATACAAAAAGTTCATCTACCTTTGGCAAAATGTATGGAACAGCTGGATTTTTTGCGATTTAAATGTTGGTCCCATAGTAAAAGTTAAAAGGATGCTAACTGATTAGAACTAACCCTGTATATGTATTACATTTACATTTATGTTATTCGTTTTTTAGGATATTAATGAAATGGCTGCGACCCATGTCAAGATTTCACGGTATGACTTGGCACTTGGAAAATGCGGAAGTGATGGATACGCCCGGCAGTGCAGTCATCATTTCGAACCACCAGTCCTCTTTGGATTTCCTAGGTATGTATATAGATTATTGTATAATGCCGTAGGTATATCATAGGCGAATCTTTCGCGTTATACAATACAATACAACAATGACCAATGACGTCAATGACTGGTAGAAAATGCTTTAGCATTAAGTCCTCCTTTCGTACATTAATGTATTTATGTGTGCTATAAAGTATTAAATAATAATAATACAATAACACTTTATTGACACCATAGAAAGGACATTACAAGCATAATACACTATATACTACTTATCATCTTCTCTTAGACACACAATGACTTAATACTCACCGCGTCGTTCGAAAATCTCTGAGTCCCACCAACCCGATATCGAGTCCTATGACTCCACGCAAATAAAAGCCTCTCATAGAATGGGGATCCACACTGCGTTTTTTCCCGCTAGGTGGCGCATCGTCGATGCGTCCATAGTCAGCTATCAATCTCATACATTTTGTTACTCTTTCTTGGTTTTAGTCTTATTAGACTCGGATTACCAGGGAGAATCTGCATTATATTGGTTTGTACAGCAATCCTTTGCCTTGCTAATAAAAGGTCTGTCTGTCTGAAAAAAATGTAAACAACATCTAACCTACAAATCTATTTTCAGGCCGTCAACAGCTGCGTAGATTCTTAAAACAAGGCACAGTAACCAGTGTTTTTCCTTGGACTAGATTATCGACAACAAAGCCCTCATCAACACAAGAGCAGATAGACATAAGCAACGATTAACAAGAAAACTAGATTTTTCCACATTCGGAACGCCGCTGGCGCCATCTGCGAAAAGTTTTGCCTGTGGAACCTCATTGTGTTCTGTTTATGATACAAGAGTGAACGAGAATTGAAATAAGCTATCAATTGGTTCCATTTAATCGGATTGGATTTCCCGCACGAACATTTGGATCAAAGACGGTTTTTTTTTAATTTGACAATTCGAGACGCAAAATGTTTCGAAGATTAAAAAATTTACCTCATCAGCTTCCGCATAATTCACAATGAAAGCATAACTTTCTTTGAAAACAGAGCTGTCGCTCTTGAGCCGAGCGACGCCTTAAGTTTTGTAACGGAACTCTATGTCAGGTAACGAATCCGCTGCAGCCATTGCCAAGCCAACAAGGCGTAAATGGGCCTTGAATTATGTAGCTCTATTTATCAATACAGGTACTACTATTATAGTAATATATTGTATTGTGTAGGCAGTACTAAGCCGAAAGGAGCTTTGTAAATACTCGTATTGTAACAAACATAGAACCGTGATTAAAAAAATATTTGTTCCCTATATTTTATTGAGTGTGATTTTCTATCATAACGCTGTTTAGTTTTGTTGTAGGAATGGTCCCTTAATAAAAGTTGCTCATAATAATGAGTTGTCTAGCGTTTTGCTTACCTAGCTCAATGCTAGCTCACGCCTAGCCTATATTACAAGTGTATCATGTGAGTTGTGTGAATGTGTATCCAACTGTTAATATTTTTAGGTGTGTTTCACGCATCTCCGTACGTAAAGCTTTGGATCCCCACAGCCAAAAAGGAGCTGCTCTACATGGGAACTATAGGTTTTGTAAGTTATCTTATTGGAACGGTTTTCATAAACAGAAGGAATCCAAAGGATGCTTACACCAAACTGAACGAAGCTATGGAGATTATGGAAAAGCGTAAAGTAAGTAGCTAAACAAAATAACAATGATAATGAAAAAACTTAACTACGAGTTGGTAGTAGGTAGTTAAAACCAACGACAGCATTTTGTCCTAATCATAATCATTTATTGTCGAACTGTGTGGTACAAGATCTTATAAATACATAGGTTAAGTTTCAACAGCTTCGTCCATTAACCCTTTTTTGTTTTTAATAGTTCCTGGCCATGGATACTAGTCCTTCAGCCGAATACATATTTCTTCATCGATTCTTCTTTCTGCAGTTAAATGAGTCGTAGTCACAGTCCAAGTCACACACAGTAAGTCACTGTCAAGTCCAATCATGCCATAGTAAAGTCGTGGCAACTTTTCTACAAGCTTCTTCGGAGTTTTGGAAACGAAACGAAAAGACACGTTTCACTACATTATATCACTTGCCCACAACACTCTTGCTCGTAAATCAGCACTTAATGAATAAAACACCACCATTTTTATGCATTAACACTCGAAAAAACACAAGTTTTAGAAAATAATACAATGGAGCGACATGATTTTCTCGCGTTCCCGCCAAAACTGACCATTAAGCACATACAATATTTTCAAAATTGCGAGATTTCATTACAACAGGTATTAAGATAATATATAATAATTCATCAATTAGTATTAATAAATGTCAAATCCATAAAACAACAAAAAAAACCTATTTTACTAATACATTGTTCAATTTGTCATTAAAATATTCTTCTATTGTGTAGTAAACCTTTATTGTCAATAAATTAAATAATTTTCCCTAAATTCAGCCATGCTTACCGATCCCAACACTGATTTAAGCAAATGATTACATACTTTTGGACCCATTCCTAACACACACTTGTTAAATAGAGCGGTGCTGTGGCGATGCATGCTAATTTTATTAACATGGCGTTTAGATGACAAACACTGAAATTGATGTAAATTATTTCTCACAAATAATGCTATTTCATATATGTACAGGTAAACATTTCTTTTGAGCTTTAAATATTGTTTCTCTTTCCGTACAATTGCCCCAGAATATAATCCCGTACCTTAATGTAGAAGTTACGTACGCATGGTATAACGTGAGGACAGTTGGTTGGTTTACGACTTTTCCCAGCATGTATAAGGCATAAGAGTAGCTGCCTAGTTTAGCGCAGAAAGATTCTGCTTGCTTTTCCCAATTTAAATTTTCAAATTTTTTGTCGTTTCCCGTTTGATCCCCCGGGCCCCTAATATTTAAATATTAACCGTCATATGCATACTTTGATTAAGTACAGAGCTATATCCTCCAAGTATGCATAGAACGCTAAAAAGTATGTCAAACCTATTTTCAACGATCTTATACTAGTAAATTTCTCTGATCTTATATGTTAACACCATAGAGTAAGTAAATACTACGGTTAACTCTATAAGATCGTTGCCTATTTTAGTTCAAAAGTGTTATGTCATATTTCTTTCTAATCACGATTTGAGTTTGTAAAAAGAAGACAAAAACAAAAATAGATTTGAAATCTGTTTGAAATACTTTTTAGTGCTTTAAGAGAGAGAGAGAGCTAGATCCTCCATTGTTAGGTTAGGGTAGACGGTTATTGTTTAAAATTTATTATTATTAGTAATTCTTTTATTTATTTAAATATTATCATAGAGACCTAGTCCGCCATAGAGAAAATTCACCTCTGGACAGGCCGATACATAAATACTACTTAGTACCAGTATCTCAAACTGAAGAGATGCCTTGCTGCCTTGGTCACGTTTCGTTGATAGACACCTATGCTAATCAATTGTTTCAGATGAAGATGTGGGTGTTCCCCGAAGGCACTAGAAATAATCAGAATAAAATGAAGCTGCTTCCTTTCAAGAAAGGCGCTTTCACAATAGCAGTGGCCACTGGATCGCCCATTATCCCTGTTATCTTCTCGCCATATTACTTTGCGCGTGAAGACAAACCAGTTTTTGAGAATGGAGGTGAGGTTTGAACATGGAGGAACATGGCTGGCTCTCTTTTAAGAAAATACTATTGAACAGTCGAATTGCAGAATTCGCCATATTACATAACAGCCATTAAAAACAAAGCCGTCAAGCGCGATTCGTACTCGCGCAACGAGGGTTCCGTAGGTACTTTTATTTTCGGAGTAAGTAGTTAATGCGCCATGTTTTAATTAGATTTTTGGCATGGCTGTCGTGTTTTTTTTTTATTTTAAATTATTACTAAACTTTATTTTATTTCGAATTTTCTTTAGTAGGTATGGTTATTTTTGTTCAAGTAAGGCGAGACGTAATATTTTGTTTTGTGGGAAAGGGACAGAGTTGTCTCTAACAAAAACTTTAAACGCTCATATATCAGAACATTGTTAACCGATTTAAATAATTTTTAAATAAACATACTATTTTTACTTAAATTCTTCATCAAAGCTATTGGTTTCAACTTTCAACGATATAAACATCAGTCATCTGTCATCACCCTATTCAATTTTATATAATGGATTTTTTTTTATTAAAAGACTCGGAGCTTTCCAGCACTAGGTTGCTTTTTTTTGGTTCCGGGGATTTTTGAGGTCCCCGATTCCGAATCAGAATTTCCATTGGAAAGCTTTTTACGCATAGTCGCCATACAAGGTGATCTTTTGCCCTTGATATATTATTTTGATAATGGGGTATTTTCACATTTCATTTGTGTTTCCAACATGCGCACCAATTCTTTGGGAGTTATTGTAAGCTTACCCATATTTTTGAGCTAACTTGACCGGATTATAAGTCCGAGCAGGCCAAAGAGTTTTGCTGTTACTGCGGCTCATCCAGCTCTCTCACTGATCTTTCATAGTTCCATTTCATATATTTATATAAATACAAATTAAATCATCATCAACAGCCAGAAGACGTCCAATGCTAGATAATAGTATATTACCATGGATAAGGGGATTATCGTAACCTCGCCCTTCATCCACTCGCTCCACTTTTACTTCAAGGGCAGCCGGCGGGCGCTCAACATAATAGTCTTCAAAATCCGTGCGCTTATTTCCTGTTCATTCATTTTATCATTGTCGCTGGTTCCAGGTAGGTAGTTAAGTGGGTTTTTTGAAGGGCGTTGTTTTAAAGGCTCCGTACTACCTATGTACCGTAGTAGGTTATTTATTCTCAAAGTTCCGTACCTACCCAAAAGTGTTGCAACGGAACCAATAAGTTATATCAACGTGGTTATTACCACCAAGTAGATACCCAAAATATTTGATCTGGGAAAGGGGATGCCTTTGGCAACTTTCTCAGTTTGACCTTTCGAACAATTAGTAGGTACAACGATTCCCATTTCGGCTACTTTTTTATTTCCTTAGCTTAGACTAACGGCTACGTCATATTGCCAACTTTAGGATATTAAAATATACTAAATTTATATCCTATTTTATTTTATGTACAGGTATTATATTTTTCAGGCCATGTGATCATGCGATGCTTGGAGCCAATCCCGACCAAGGGCCTCACGTTGGACGACGTGCCGGCGCTAACGGAGCGCCTGCACAAAAAAGTATTGGACGCGTACGAAGAACTATCCAAGGAGGTGCTATACAGGTTTCCAGTCGCTGCCCACTCAATTTCTGCAGGAGAATTTAAGGAATGATTATTTATTTTTAGTGATGAGTTATACTATGTTGTTTTATTGAGTTATGATCAAGGATGTGGAACCTATACTATGAACCTGGATTGCGCACTTCCCAGGGAACGCGGTCCGAGGGAGATAGCTAATGTTTCTATGGGTATACCGTATACACAGTATTCTCTATAGAAATAAGTAAAAAACATACCTACACTTGTATTAAAATAAGATAGGCTAAGTACATGTCTAATAAATTGGAATCAATTGTACATGAGAATAAAACATTTCCTTTTCTACCCTCTATGATCCCCTTTGCCGAAAAGAGCTGACAGAGTGGCTTTGTTCCGTGAAAAAACTATAACTGTATTTTGGTATTGTAGTTATTGGGGGATCCACATTGCTATTTTTTTCCGCTAGGTGGCGCGTCGTCGATGCAGCCATAGTCAACTATCTATCTCATACATTTTGTTGTTTTATGAAAAACACTCTGCGATCCCCAACATCCGGACCGACGAGAAGATTGTCGAGTTGGAGGAAGAATTGAGCAAGATGCGATGGGACATCATGGGCGTATCTGAAATCCGAAGAGAGGGACAGGATACGATAAATCCTGGAGTCCGGCAACATGCTCTTCTTCCGGGAAGGAGAGCGTAAATCCCGCAGGGTGGTGTCGGGTTTCTCGTCCGTAAGTCCTTCATCAACAACGTAGTAGAAGTCGATAGTGTGTCGTACAGGGTAGTTGAGGGTACCTTATACTCATAATCACCGACCGGTATTCGCTGAAGGTCATACAGGTATATGCGCCGACCGCGGCACACCCTGCCGATGAAGTAGAGACATTGTATGAGGAGATATCCAAGGCCATACATGTCTCCAAAACTTACTTCACCGTTGTTATGGGGGATTTCAACGCCAAGGTGGGCTCACGGAATGTCGACGAGTTGAGAGCTGGGATCGCATGGATATGGACAGCGGAACCAGAAGGGTCAGCGGTTGGTGGACTTCATGGAGAAGGAGGGACTCTTTATAATGAACTCCATCTTCGAGAAGCAACCTTCCAGGAAGTGGACGTGGATAAGCCCCGATGGTTCAACCAGAAATGAGATTGACTTCATCATGACGACCAAGAAGCGAATATTCAATGATGTCTCCGTGATCGGCAAGGTGAAAACCGGTAGCGATCACCGCATTGTCCGAGGCACATTTAATATCAATGTCAAGCTTGAAAGGTCACGTCTGGTGAAGTCTACGCTCCGTCCTGGCCCTGACCAAATTCAGAACCCCGATAACTTTCAACTGGAACTGCATAATCGCTTTCAGACCCTAGCCGAATGCGAAACTGTGGACGGGATCAACAATGGGTTCGTGGAAACTGTCCAGGCAGACGGGTCCAAGTCCTTCAAGGCCCCACGCCGGAAGAAGCCTCAGAAGCTCTCAGACAGATCTCTAAAGCTAATGGAAGACCGGACAGAAATGAGACTGCAATCTTCAGCTGATATGTCGGAATATGGCAAGCTTAATAGACGAATCTCGAAATCTTTGCGCCACGACTTGCGTTCCTATAATACAGTTTGTATTGCACGCAATTGAGCGGAACCAGGACTGGAACGTGTTTACAAGGAATTCGTCTATTGGGCAAAGCCAAATGTTGAAGCTGAAGATCGAAGATGACAGTATCATTTCCTCGATGCCACAGATTCTGAGAGAGCTCGAGAGGTTTTATGGACAGTTGTACACCTCAACACAGCAACCGATTGTCAGTAATGCTCGGGACACAAGAGCTAAACTGACCCGACACTACACTGAGGCACATCCCAGACGTCAGCCTGTACGAGATTGGAATGGTTCTCAGACTGCTTAAGAACAACAAGGCGCGGGTGATGCATAATCGGCCGTTATGTCAAGCATTTGTGGACTATGAAAAAGCCTTCGATTCAATCGAGACCTGGGCGATATTGCAGTCCCTCCAGCGATGTCATATCGACTATAGCTATATCGAAGCGCTGAAGTGTTTGTATAGGAACGCCACCATGTCAATCCGGTTGCAGGACGAGATCACGAAACCAATCCAATTGCAGAAAGGCGTGAGACAGGGGACGTTATTTCTCCGAAACTGTTCACGAACGCATTGGAGGACGTGTTCAAGCTCTTGGACTGGAACGGATTCGGCATCAACATTAATGGCGAATACTTAACTCACCTTCGTTTTGCCGATGATATAGTCATAATGGCAGAGTCGCTGAAAGACCTTAATACTATGCTCAGCGATCTCAGTAACGTTTCCCAACAGGTGGGTCTTAAAATGAACATGGACAAGACAAAGATCATGCCCAATGTCCATTTTGTACCCGTACCGGTTGTTGTTTGAAACGATACTCTCGAAGTTGTTGACCACTACAACTACCTTGGACAGGTACTTCAGTTACGTAGGTCCATCTTCGACAAAGAGGTCGCCCGAAGAATCCAACTCGGACGGGCAGGGTTCAGGAAATTGCGTAATATCTTCTCGTCGAAAATCCCGCAGTGTCTGAAGACAAGGGTTTACGACCAGTGTGTGTTGCCAGTGATGACATATGGAACTGAAACGTGGTCTTTAACTGCTGGCCGTTTGGTGAAACTTAGAGTCACTCAACAGGCAATGGACAGAGCTATGCTCGGAGTTACTTTGCGCGATAGAATCCGGAACGAGGATATTCGCCAAAGAACCAGTTACCGACATAGCTCGCAAGGTTTGCAAGTTGAAGTGGCAACGGGCAGGCCACATCGCTCGAAGAACTGATAACCGATGAGGAAGAAAGGTTCTTGAGTGGCGACCGTAACCGGAAGACGCAGCGTAGGAAGGCCTCCCACTAGGTGGACCATTGTAAAACCGCGACATTGTAAAAGTCGCGGGCAACCGGTGGATGCAAATGGCAATGGTTGTGGTACAGTGTGGCGGCCTAAGGGGGAGGCCTTTGTTCAGCAGTGGACTTCTCCGGGCTGATGATGATGATTACATTTATTTATTTACCTATAATATCAATAATATTCACAGTGATACTTTTTTTTTATCAGCGTTAATTACCATCGACAAACACTGGCAACATTGACCTGCCACTTGTGCATTCTGCCAGAAGCTTTACTTCGCAATGGTTTTCAAAGAAATATGACTCAATCTGATAAACAATATGATTTAATTTAGCTCGCCGTCCAGTCGAGCACGTGTTCATTTACATACCTACCAATTTCTTTTTGAAGGAATATGGGCCTTAATTCACTATACTACGGTTCATAATAAGTTATACATGGTTATACGTATTGAAAGAGCCGCGGACTAGGGTTGCTTACTTCGAGAAACTACTTATGCCATCTAGCGCACAGCACGAGCGTTTACTCCTACTTGTGGCGGGCAACGCGCAGCAGGCAGCGCCGAGTACGTTCATGTAGTCTAAGAGCTAGCTGCATAATTGTATATGCTATACGATTATTGCCAAAGATTTAATTTAATGAAGTAATAAAATAAAACACATTTTGTTAATTATACTTATATAGACAAAAGAATAATAGATGTTATGTATGTGTAAAAATATCTGGAGTTGTTTTTGTTTCGGACAAAACATAATAATTGTATCATTTTTACCTCACTAATAAATTAATTTATTACTTAAATGATCTCTTTTGAAATAATCCTACTAATATTATAAAGGCGAAAGTTTGTGAGTGTTTATGGATGTATGTATGTATGTATAGATGTATGTATGGATGTATGTATGTATGTATGTATGGATGGATGTTTGTTACTCTTTCACGCAAATACTACTGAACCGATTACTATGAAATTTGGTAGCTGAAGACCCAAAATAACACATAGGCAGAAAATCACGCCACCTCACCTTTTTGCTTTTTTTCGTTTTGTGTCCATCTTGCAATTATATAATGAATCAATCAAATCAAATAATTAAGTTGAACGTGGTCGAGCATATAGCGCGCACGCGTGTGTTTTCTTTCGCTTGTGGCAGCCTACTAGATTGGCCCTTGCGCAATGGCCGCCGCCCGTAGGTATGTTTTTAATACCTACACGCGGAGTGACACAGGCCTGGCCAGAGTCAAGTATAATGAATGTTCAAGTTTATGTAGTAATTATCAAGTAAAATATGTAATAAAATCACAGTTCAGTCACACGAAACGAAATTAGCCAAAGTCGAGTCCAAGTCATGCCCTAGTAAAGTTATGGCGACTTTACTATTAGCTTTAGGGAGTTTTGAAAACAACACAAAAAGGCATGTTTCACCACATTATATCACTTGCCAACACTAAATGAATAAAACACCACCATTTTTTATCATTAAAAAACACTAGTTTAAGAAAGTAATGACTCTTAGAATGCCATGACTGACATGATGCCACGACATGATTTTTCCATGTTCCCGCCAAAACTCTTTCTGTGCGTTTAATTAATTAAATGCCGACTGACGTTTTGGAAGATCTAGCTCTCTCTCACTGACGTGTATGAGTGTGGGCAAGTGATGTGGAGAAACATGTATTTTTGTGTTGTTTCCAAAACTCCGAATAAGCTCGTAGTAATGTTGCCACGACTTTACTAGGGCACTATACATTTATTTGCTAGGGCATAATTGCACTTGACCGTTACTTACTGTGTGTGACTTGGACTGTAACGCAACTCATTTAAATGGAAAAAGAAGGATCGATGAAGTAATATGAATTCGGCTGAAGGACTAGTATCCATGGCCATCAACAATTTTAAAAGAAAACAACAACTTCAATGAGTTTTTGGCGGGAACGCGAAAAAACATGTCACCGCATTGTATTATTTTGCAAAATATTCAAAATATAATAGAAAAATAGTGGTGTTTTATTCATTAAGTGCCGATTTAAGTGCGTGAGGGTGGGCAAGCAAGTGATATGTTGTTTTCAAAACACCGAAGAAGCTTGTAGTAAAGTTGCCACGACTTTACTAGGGCATGATAGGACTTGACCGTGACTATATGTGACTTTGACTAAAACAAATTTGATTAGAGAGAAAGAAGAAATAACAGAAGAAAAATCGACGAAGAAATATGTTTGCGGCTGAAGGACTTGTATCCATGACCAGAAGTTTTTAAAAACAACAAACAAACAAAATTCAATTTGTTTTTATTCGATTCAGACGAGTGCGCCAAGCTGACGAATTTATTAAAATAATAATACCTCGATCGGATTCAAATAATAAAACGTCGCTGCTTGAATTTACGTTTACCGTGTTATTTATTTATCGAATCAGAATGTTGGATAAAATAGGCTACCTGATAATCTTCATTGTGGTGACTTATATTCTAAAAGAACTATTTTCTGAAACGCCAAATTTCATCAAGTTTCAATCAAAATTTCTGATCTTCTACATTTGGGCTTCTTTAACATCTGTTATGCTCTTGCCCTTCTTTGTATTCAATCCTAAAAACGTTAAAAATGCTCTGTAAGTACCTGTCAAAGATATATTTAACATAAATCTTAGTTTTGTTTTGTCTTTAATTAAACTACTGCTTATCCTAGTGAGTCAGTGTATCGCACCAAACTACCCAATTAGAAAGTACTTAGATTTACAGAGTGTCTGAAGTCTGTAGTTTTTTTATTTCCATTCAGCCTTTGGTATAAAATCACAAAGCTTACTGTAGTTATTTTGCCATCGCATCATTTGCTAGCTGCTGTAACTTGCAAACTAAATATTATTTTTTTCTATCAACCTGCCCTAGCTTCGCCCATCTGTATTCCACACTTAAACCTTCTGGAATAAACTCAATGATAGTGAAAACAGTATCAAAATCCATTGGGCATTTTAGAAGAAATAAGCACACAAAATACACACACACATACGCTTCATTTGAAACTAGTGTTAATAATAATGCCTATCCTGTAAACTGATCAGCCATCACAATTTATAAACGAAATAGATACCTAGATATATATATATAGTATAATAGAACCTATTCCCATTTTATTTATATTTTATTCATATTTTACATAAAACCTCATGTTAATTTCTAGATTTGCTACTCAAATAGTAAAGCATGTGACAAAAGTGATTGAAGTAAAATGGCATCTGAAAAATGGACGAGTCTTGGCTGAAGACAGAGGAGCAGTTGTTGTGTCTAACCATCAATCCTCCATTGACATACTCGGTAAGACAGGCTACTATAATCAACATCAACAACATCATCAGCCCTGAGACATCCACTGCTAAACAAAGGCCTCCCCCTTAGACCGTCACACTGTACGACCTGACATTTGCATCCACCGGTTGCCCGCGACTTTTACAATGTCGTTGGTCCACCTAGTGGGGTGCCTTCATACGCTGCGTCTTCCGGTTCGCAGTCACCTCTCAAGAACATTTCCGGCTACTATGATAGAATGCAGTTATAACAATTGCCTAACTATTTATAAAATATGGTATTTGTGTTGATTCTGTCGCACCACTCACTAGACTAAACCAATCTGACAGGACTAAAATTATAAATGTCTCATTTCATTTCAATATGTTAGAAAAGGATGTCAACAGGTTTCGTCCTGTCAAATTAAGTTTATTTTAGTGAGCAGTGCATCAGAATCGACACCATTGTAAACATACTCTTCATGGGAACAGCATTCATTGAACTATTTGTTCATATGTCTATAGTAATCAGAATCTAGTGTACTTTGCCATTTAACTAAGATATAAGAAATGATGAGTTTGCTCTATTGTCTAAGCCTTTTCTGTGGATGATGTGTATGATGACTGCCTCTGGGATCTGCAAAAGCTAACGCTACTAATTAAGTAATCTTCTATCAGTGTCAATGAAGTTTGTCAGTCATCAGTTTGGCTTCTAAAAAATTCGTTGTCCAGAGAGAGTCTGAATTAAGTAGTAGGTAACATGGGTTTGTTCCCAACGAGTAACACCCTCACCTGTCACACTGTTAAAGGATAGGATATTTTTTTTTTTTTTTAAATCACAACTTAATTTTTTTTCTCATTAAATATAAATGTGTGACAATTACTTTACTTTTTACTTTAATTAATTACTTCAACAATTTTTGAAAAAAATGTATGTAAGTAATTTTAATTCAGACTTAAAAACAGAGTAGTTAATCACCCTCCAAATACCTGGATGCATGGAACCACTCACCACCATAGAAATGGATCAATTCCTATTGCCACAATGATAATGAGCATTGTCCCTAGGCACTGGATAAAGGTTATGTTTGCAACCAAGAGTTATCCAGAAGAGTCAGTGGAAATTGTCCCTATGATACCTTGTACGACTGTACGTGTACGTAGGTAGTCAAGATTCAGGGAGCGTCGCGATGGCGCGGTTTCTTAAATTTAAATTTAAATAAAAACCGATTTGAGATCTGCTCAGAAGGACATGAGCTTATTTAATGACTTTAAAATATTAATACTACTATACAAATAAAAATGTTAACCTACTTAAAATAGCTGAGGGTTGAAGCTCTCAAGTGGCTCCCAGCCCATGGTGTTAATAAAAAATTGGGTATGTCGCGTGAGGCATCTACCTGCTTGGGCTGGTACCATAACTATTAACTAGGTACTATTTATTTTGCATCTAAAGATTGAAATTTTTGGAGAAAAATTACTGACAATAATATTCATGTGTATGGCATTAATGTCACATCAAGTTTTATTAAGGTTAATTGGCAATTGTAAAGACAATGATTTTAGAACTGAGACACTAGTTGGTATATTTTTTCTCTTAAGAACACACCACATGGCTTCTATTTATCTTATCTACCTACCTATCAGCCAGAAAACGTCCACTGCTGGACGAATGCCTCCCCCTTAATAGGGAGGTGTTGCCATAATCCCCACGCTTGGCAGGCGGCTTGGGGATTGCAGAATGTTCATCACCGTTAACGGAGAGGACGCTGCTGCCCATCCTCCGGTGGTACTGGTTGCAGTTTTAGGACAAACCCAGGTTCCTTATCTATCTTAGGTATCTTGTCTATGTAATATTAATCGGTAATAATGTTGTAGATTTTATAAATATCTTTATTTTATTGTGGGCCCTGATTTAAAAAATCACGTGCAGTCATAGCAGTTTTTTGACGGTTTTTATGAGTTTCTGTTTTCCCAAAAAATCTATTTATCTCATAAATATGAGATGTGAGAAGAGAAATAATGCTTTTGTAATCTTTCTAGAAAAAAAATAGATAAGAAGAAAAATATATACATAAATATATTTTTACACATTACAACAGTATTAAGTAAACATTCAATTTTTACAAATTTAGCACGAAAATTTACTCAGTTGTAAATAATATAGTTTGTCACGAAATTAGTTTTGAATTTATTTTTATATTATTCTTATAATAAACTAAAAATGGTTCAAAAATCTAATCTTGACACGCATGAATCTGCGTTACTGCTATATGTTTGCTCCGCTAAATGTGGCCCTATCTCATTCAGCTTTAGAATAATGATTGATCGCAGTAAAAAATGTGCTTGAAACATGGATGTGCGTGGCCTTAAGGGTCCTGAGTCCGATTTGGGTTATTGTTAATACCTACTTTAAAATATGCTTGTGTCAATAAACTATAAACCATTTTATAGTCTATCTTGTATATCAACTGCAACCTATTAACTAGTAGTTCTGCGAACAGTAGACCTCGTCAGCACATAGTAGTATACAGATTCTACAATTTAATATAATTTTTTGCTTGGACGTATTGAAGGAGTAAAGTTTGCTGTGGTGCCATTTACCGGCCGATTTTGTACGTTTCGTTTTTTATAGGTGGTATAAAGCTTAGTTATAGATAGATAGATATACTCTTTATTGCACACACCAAAAGAAATTATAACAGTCATGATGATCACAACAGAAAAATCTACTTAGAATTTTATTAGTGTAACAATACTAGGTAGTAAGTAACAGGGTTGTTAGCACCTTTTGGGTATGGAACCTTAACAATCGAGGGGATTGGCGCTTCTTATGAGTCTTGTAATGAAACAAATGTATCATTGTTCATTGCACTGCAGCACCAGTACATGCGGGCACAGCATTACAAATGTTGGCCGTAGTTGGCCGTATTTTCTTTTAGACTTGACAATCGCCATTGTTGGACATTGCGCGTCGTCGCTCGGTTAGCGAGACGAGTGCAAGGCTTTGATTATATACCTGTATATAATATAATCACATATAATATAATGACAGGTATATAATCAAAGGTGCAAGGCAGCGCGGAACGTATACACGTACTTCCGCGCCTCGGTCCGTTCGTTTGGTGTGCCTTGCAGTACTCGGTGTCGCTCGCTAAGCCTCGTCTCACTTCGAACGTTGTTCAAAAGTATCACGTCTTCTGCACAAATCAAAGGCGCTCGCCTGTTCTCTTCAAGTGGGCCCCACATGTTTGTCGATGTTAGTCTGCACTTGGCCATAGTGACTAAATAATTATTGGTCTCTATGGCCAACAAATGCCATTTGTTGCCTTTGGCCATGCTACGTATTATACGTAGCATTTGTTGTTTATTAAGGCCAAATTATTCCATGTTTTAAGCGATTTTTTTACTGCAATCGATCATTAGTTTAAAGCTGCATCAGATAGGGAACATCACATTTAGCTAAGCATAAATATAGTGGTTACGCAAGTTCGTGCGTGTCAAGCTTCGATCTTGGAGGTTTTTCTCACATCACTAGAAAAGTACCTAAGTATCTAAATTAATATTTTTTCAACAGTAGAAAGTCCTCACAAATTATATTTATTATCTTTTAATTAGTACCTACATAATTATAATTTTTATGCGACCACTAGCTGCGCCTCGCGGTTTCACCTATACATATCTAGTGGAATATCCTGGCCTTAATAACCGCACTTGCTAAGGCTCGACGAGCTAGAGCCAACTTGTATTGCCGGCTAGAACTCTACAGCACTAAATGTTTCCAGGTATGTTCAACATTTGGCACGTGGCAGACAAAATAGCGGCTGTGGCTCGAAAGGAGATATTCTACGTGTGGCCGTTTGGAATAGCGGCCTATCTCGCAGGAGTAGTTTTCATCGACAGAAATAACTCTAAGGACGCCTACAAGCAACTCAAGGTCACCTCCGAAGTCATGATTAAGAACAAGGCAAGTCGCTTTACATTTATTGAATTAGCACGACCCTTTCCATGTGTTTTTTTTTAAATAGTTTAACAAGCTATATGTTTGATCGTAGGTCATAATGTTGGCAAGTGGCGATGTGTGCAAAGATATTGTTATTGTTGTATTCTAGTACAACATAAAGTAGTTTCCAACGTAAATATGTGTATATTGTACGTAAGTTTGCAACATTACTTTGTTAATGAAATTCTCGTTACGTGAAAAACATTGTACAAATGATTATTTTGATGTAAAACGGTTCACATTTAAAGGTACGAAATTACATTTAAGGAGAAATCTTTTTGCTTTCTTTGTGCTTTAGTCGTAAAGACGAAAGCCTACCCCCTTAATAAGGGTTGCCATAATCCCCACTCTTGGCAGGCGGCTTAGAGATCGCAGAATGCTCACCACCGCCAACCGAGAGGACCCTGCTGCAGGGGGGTGTCACTCCTCAGTTTAGGTATGTTCGGCCGGCGCTCCGCTCCGAGAGGACAATGCAAGGGTAAGGTTAGTGGCCGCCCGCACGCTAGCATCGTCGCACGTAACTAAGCATACGTGATAGAAAAAGAGCGGTATATCTAGGTGAATATAGCGAGCGGTGTCCAGTGTTGTGCGAGTTGAATGAGCGGTATATCTAGGTGAATATAGCGAGCGGTGTCCAGTGTTGTGCGAGTTGAATTGCTTCTTTATTGCCTAGCAGATAGAGTCCTTATTTATTTCAATTCCTTTGCGGAGTGAACTTTCGGTACGTAGTACTATTATTTATTCTGTGCCTGCTGCCCGTCCTCTGGTGGTTCTGGATGCAGATTTAGGGCATACCTATACCCAGGTCTTAAAACACGAAAAACAGTTTATAATGTTCATACTATACTGTTAATAAAATTTTACTATAATACCAAGACACGAATTGTTTATTTATTGGACACTTTAGAAAAAAGTATTTTACGTCTTAATTTTTGATATTTTTAGATACAAGTAGGTATAGGTCCCTAAAAATAATTATATTACAGTTATGCGCTAATTGATGCTTGTATAGACACTTCTGCACAGTTGGCCTTGCTTGCCTGCGCGCGCATTGCTGGTTTGGGCGCCATTTTCCGCAAATGTTTGTTGACGTTTTCGCTGTGTAGTTGATTATTATCAAAAAAAGTTTGATTTTTCCTCGCAAGTGTGATGAAAACAGTCGTATGGAACTCTTGTGCTATGTTAGTCATTACGCTGTCGGCTTCCTTATCGCGCTCGCCTGCGGCTCGCGCGCATAATACCGCCTTTAGAGTAATGACCAACATAGCACAGCCGCGGTATGAGTAATAACCAATATACGAAGCTGCGAACAAAAGGCTAATTAATAATTATTTAATACAATAGGCCTAGTACTTTTGTGCGCAAGTGTACACATGCGCAATCATACCCCCTCTACTTTCTTCCAGCGTTCTTTTTACATGACGCGACCTATAAGAGAAGTGGCAGCCTAAAGCATGTAAGACTGTAGGTGTATTTTTAAAGTATCTGTCTGAGATTTAGATTGGATTAATAATAGAGTCTGACGCGGACTACGGATATGATGGAACCATATAAATAACGAATAATGTGTTGGACTGGTTTTAACTGACCATATGTTGATTCATAAATTTCATTCGAGGGTTTTAGACCAACGAAATCAAGATACTCTTTACTTTGTTCGTTATTTTTAACTTGAGTAGGATAAAGGACACTAACCGAAGATGGCATTTTAAATACTTAATTGAAGTCATTCAGACATCGGAGCTACAGAAAAATCTAAAATTAATTAGTTCTGAAGTTCAATAAATTACACATTGAGACGTTCCGTGCAGGGGCAGGCTACTGACAGGGTTGGCAATCATACTGATAAAAAATGTGTTACACTATTTTTCGCCTTATTATACTGTTAACAAAAATAAAGTTTGCTAAATACCTGTTTTAATATCATATCACAACCTGAAAAATTTTAAATGACGGTAAGAAAGTATAGAGTTCTTAATTTATTTAAATTTTGATTTTACTGTGAAGTGCTCAAAAATGGCATGAAATTGTTAATCTTAATAAAATACTGTTTAGTTTTTTCCCTGTTTAAAACACTTAATTTCTTGTACAAAGTTGGAACCCTAACGGCGTGCAGTTTTATGTAAACTTACAGTAAGTATTACATACATCCTCTTACATACATACATACATACTCTTTTGATTTTGATTTCACTGATAGAGAAACAGTTTAATCTGAAGTGAGTTCCTAATTTATTTAAATTTTGATTTCACTGTGAAATGCTCAAAAATGATATGAAATTGTTATTATAATAATAAAAATTTATTCATTTTTCCCAACGCTTTGAAACGCTTAATTTCTTGTACAAAAAGTTGGCAACCCTAACGGCATGCAGTTTTATACATACAGTAAGTAAGTATCATATACAACATACTATTTTAATTTTGAATTTACTGTAACGTGCTCAAAAATTACATGAAATTGTTTGATATAATTCATATAATGAATTGTTAAGTTGCGGAATAGCTGAGCTTTTGCGCAACTTAACAATTCATTATATCAATTATTTTTTCCCAGTTGAATTCACTTTATTTCTTGTACAAAAAGTTGGCAGCCCTAACTGACATGCAGTTTTATACACACAGTAAGTAAGTAGGTATGGAAGTATGTACTGTTGTTACCCACAAATCCCACAATAGAGGCCTAGTTTATTCATTGAACTGATACGTGGAAGTTATCGTTAGGTAACTCAACACGTTCGGACAGCAATACTATTTAAATATGGGCGAATTATGATTACATTATGATACAAGTGTGCTATGTTGGTCATTACTCTAGAGGCGGTATTATGGAATAAGGAAGCCGAGAGTGTATTTAAACATAGCACAAGAGTTTCATACGACTGTTTTCATCACACTTGCGGGGAAAAAACTAATATTTTTTGATAATAATCAACCACACAGCGAAAACGTCAACAAACATTTGTGTAAAATGGCGCCCAAACCAGCAATGCGCGCGCAGGTTGACATTTACTTCAGCGGCATAAGAACTCTTTGTTGGTATTACAAAAAGCTGTAAGTATTACCCGTAGTGCTTCGTATACATACGTCTAATTGCAGTCACGTACAAACTTGACTTTACCGGGTTATACCTATTATAGCACAAGTGCCGTAATGAAAAGTAAAAAGCACGCGTGCGTAATAGCTTGGATTATGAGCCTAAAACCGATGTAATAAGATCCACTTTACGAGCAAGTGTGATGAAAAGAAACACGGATGATTACTAACGCGTTATATTTTTTGCATACTTGCGTTTACAACGGGTTTGTATGTGTTAAGCCTACGGATATGTATCGCATTAGGAAAGTTAACAGCGCTGTGGGGTTTCACTCGCTTTTATATTATAGGTACTCACTTATATTATATTAAAGATATAGAAGTCCAAAGAAATATTATAAATTCGAAAGTAACTCTCTGGCTGGTGGTGGCCTTTTCACGATCAAACGACTCGGCCGATCTTGATGAAATTTTGATATGGATATAGACTCTGTAAAAGGATATAAGCCAATTTTCGAAAACAAGATCAAAGGTGATCTTGTGTTTTTATTAAGAAATAATAATAAGTATATTATCATTCCATTAAACGGTTGTTTATTTTCCTGGTTGGCCCCATAGTAATAGAGTTGTTTGTTTTGATGTACAGAATATGCCCTTAAAAGGATGCTAACTGATTAGAACTAACCCTGTATAAGTAAAAACAAGTAAGCTAAAAAGAAACCGGAATAAATAATTTAATACTTATTAGCTTAAATCGGTCAGTGCAACGGGTACGACAGGTCTCAGTTGTAGTAAAACCTACAATCGAACTGCGATTCCTAAAATGTTTGACACTAAACATAGTACTCAGGGCTTGCGAGTTGAAGTGGCAATAGGCAGACCACATCGTTCGAAGAACTGATAACCGACGGGGAAGAAAGATTCTTGAGTGGCGACCACGAACCGGAAGACACAGCTTAGGTAGACCTTCCACTAGGTGGACCGACGACATTGTTAAAGTCACGGGCAACCGGTGGATGCAAATGACAGGCGTGGCGTTCAAAGGGGAGGCATTTGTTCAGCAGTGGACGTTACCGGGGTGTTGATAATTTGCCTAAAATCTCCACTGATTACATTACATCATCGTCCTTTACAGCATCCCATCCCTCAAGCAAGCACGACGGCTCACCCACGAAGTCGGCGTACGACCGCTCTCACTGAAGAGGAATTATTAATACCGTTAATATCGTTAATACCAATCAGTTATCACAATTAAGAATGAATAACCGGCGGGTATAAGGGGGAGGCCTTCGTTCAGCAATGGACGTCTCTGGGATGATGATGAATGTCCTATTTTGCCACGTTAAAACACTTTGTTTGTACATGTTAATTCCAGACGAAGATATGGTTATTTCCCGAAGGCACCAGAAACAAGGACTTCACGAAGCTACTTCCATTCAAAAAGGGTGCCTTCAACATCGCAGTAGCGGCGCAGGTGCCAATCATACCAGTCGTTTTCTCGCCATACTACTTCATCAACTCGAAGAGATACATGTTTAATCCAGGTAAATCAATTAAAACAGGAATATAATTTGTACGAAACTGGTTTCGAAAAACGAGAATTTATTTCGAACGTTTCTGGTTACGGAACTACGGTTACGTAGACGGCCGAAGGGAATACGTAAAGGTGTATCCACACTAAAACCGCCGGCCCCGGCGGGTCGGACGTTTAAGAACGTTGCAAGCCGGAACAACTTAGCCGGTGCCACAAGAGCCACGGAATCAGCTTCGTGTGTGATTTTCATTTAGTAATTGCAACAGGCGCAACCCGCGTTTGTTCCAAAATGAGGCCGGCACACAGCAGCCCGGTCCGGGTGGATTTGAAGTGCCGGTGGGCGGTTCAAATTAAAAGTTAAGAAAGGGCACGTTGTCAGTGGAGTATGGTTATATTTTTTTTTTTAAACACGTACCTAACTAACATTAAGTTACGCTGGGTTCATGATATAGTGTGAGAATTGCAAGTCAAATTTGGCAGTACCTACTAAATAAGGTCAGTACCTACTGCACTGGAATCACAGGCCAACAAGAGAGGCCCGTAGGTAATTCGTTATATTTGTAACCGACTTCAAAAAAGGAGGTTTTATGTTCGACTGTACTTATTTGTTTTATGTTTGTTCATCGTTTTTGATATTTTTGTTTGTTTGGGTGGTCCCATAATTGTTTGAAGTCGGCTGTTTTTTTTTTTTTTTTTTTTTAGTTTGCGTACTTGTATTTTCTTAGCAGTGGATGATTCCGGGCAAATAATCATGATGAGGAATTAACATTACAAGTATTATTATAGTAAAAAAAGAAGCTAAAAAAAGGTGCTCTTTGTAGCATTTTTTTTTTATTTTACGCTATTTCTAGTCAATTCATTGCTTACTTTTTACTAAAAAAATAACCCGGACATGACTTAAATGATAGCCAGTTATTTATTCCTCAGTAGTCGATCCTCCTCTAGGGTTTTTTTTTTTTATGCGCATTCACAGGTCAACGGTACGATAATTATTTTTGATTATGACATGTTTGAAGGGTTTGACTTGAACCCGGAAAATATAAGTTTATTTATTAGCTTGCTCTCCTTGGTTTACATAATGTTGGCTGCAAGGTGGTTATCTTTAATTTCGTATCTTATGCTTTAGATACATCACATGATGCAGGCAAAACTCGTAATACTTTTTGAGAAAAGGTGCATCATTAGTGTTTGTATTTTTTTTATGGCATTTTTTTTTTCTATTCCGCTGTCAGTCAAGGTTAATCGTAATAAAAGGAATTTTGGCGCAGATGTTAAAATAATGGCGACGACACTAAGACGATTTCAAGTTGTATACATTTATTTTCTAAAGGTTATAATTATTGGGTATTAAACTTACATGATATTATAGTGTAATATTGGTTACTAAATATTCAATGGCATGCAGGAGTGTATTAAAGTGTTATAATGTGGTGAAACTTGTCCTTCCGTGTTGTTATCAAAACTTCATACAAGCGCTTACTACTTTAGAAACACGACTTAGACCTTACATAGACTTTATTCGCTTAACCGAGTCCTTTATATTATTTACATTGTGACTTGATAATTGTAATATACTTGACACTGGCAAATGCGTAATGTGCAACGCCATTATCCTCCCAAAAGGCAAGAAAAAAACGTTAAATGTGTCATTATTCAATTTCAGGGCACGTGATCATTCAATGCCTGGAGCCGGTGCCAACAGCCGGTCTCACAATGGACGATGTTCCACAACTAATAGTTAAAGTGCGGGACACCATGGAGTCTGCCTACAAGGAGCTCTCTAAAGAAGTTTTGGCTTCGTTACCAGACAACTACCCTCTAGCCACCGTGGACTGAACAACCAGGTATACACTGTGTAAATAATTTTACCCTCTTTTGAGTTAAATGTTAAGGTTCAAAATTCCAGATCACCGCGCAAAGCTATGTCGCTCGCGCATTTCAATATCTTTGAAGATATAATACCACTGATTGATTCGCGAACGGTGAAATTGGTCAGAATAACATTACCGAGTTCCAGCAAAAATATTATTTACTAAGTTTAAGCACCTCAAATAGGATTTTAGTTTTTTTTTTGTATAATTAATTGTCTGAATCAAAATGTTCTTTGCTGGTCCTTCATAATGTTATTATCATTAATTTCACCGCTTGTGATTTTTAATAACGATTTTCAATGATTTATCTATGATCTGATATTTGTTTAATGTCTGTAATCATAAAATGTATGGAATGGTTATGGAACAGCGGGATCATCTGTTACAAATATTTTATACTTACTAGAAAGTACCTACTTTTAGAGGCGTAATCTTGGTTACAGAAATATAAACATTATGATTTTTCATTTACATGTTAAAAAAATTGAATGCACGAGCGAGATAGCGGCGGGCAGTATTCTGGACCTTAAGTAAACGTGGTAAAGCGTCTAACTGCCGCGCGCCGATCCCAACCTTTAGTGCTAAGAATACTAAGATGCGTCTTATGTAAAAAGGTTGATAATCTATGCATTATCATTCTATATAGTATAGATATAGTTTGCCTACTTCTCGCTTATGAGAGGAGTAAAAGCGAGTATAAGACAAAGGGGAAGGCTTTACTTCATTTCTATTACGAAGTGGAAAATTTTACTTTTGGCACTATTATAACTTTAAAAAGAAAGAAAAGATGGATTAGCTATTCCGAGGCTATTCCACGTTTATTAATAAGAGTTAATGATAAAGGGTATGGCATACCGTGTGTTGCCTTTTCTGTTCTTTAAAAGTTGAATTCGATCGAAAGAGACAAAACACAACTAGAATATTCCAAAGCCGCTTGACTACGCTTTATACAGATTAATGTATTTATATAGGAGTACATACAGTACTAATTAGTTACGAATAGTTGCACAGTGCACTCGTAATTAGCATAAACTTCCGTTGTTGGTATTGTCCCCGTGATTTTTCTAAACAAACGATACAAACATTATTATCAATACGCTAGAAATAATCGCCTTATTTATAATAGTTTATCACATAATGATCACATGTTGAATTATGCTTCCGTAGAATAATACAATTAATAGATACAAACGGCCACACTGTGAGCAAATCGTTTTTAGCGATCGATAAATTTGACATTTGGCTCGATAAGGTAATGACAATGTCATTACATGACGTTTGTTATAATTTTCGCAATACTCTTGTCGTATGGTCAAGGGCGGATCCAACTTTTAAGTCAGGGGGGGTCATATAGTCGAGGTCTAGTTAGGACAGGCTCCAATTCGATTATAACTAGAAAAAATACAGTAGTCGACCTACACCCGGCCCAAGGGGGGGAGGGGGTCATGACCCCCATGACCCCCCCTGGATCCGCCCTTGCGTATGGTCGTATCTAAGTCATATCGTAACTTAAGTATCAGTTTAGTTGATATAACTCTATTCTTACCTTCTACCAATAAATTAGAGGATTTTGCACCGGCCGTTCGACCGGAGCACACCTGAAACTCTCCACTGCACCAGTTTCCATACAATTCTGAGACTTTCAGGGGGTATAAAATGGGGGCATTAAGCAATTCCCCTAAAAGAAGTTCATCTTATGAATTCTTAGCAGAATGAATTGTAAAAAGTTTTTCCGAATAACTTCTAACGAATCTGCTAGTTGGCTTTATGCAATTCATCTTTTATCGACCTTTTTACGACTTTCTATAGAAAACTGTGAAAATAATTAATCCCGTAATAGAATCATTTGCGAAGTCATAGTATGAATTGGCGCTGTGACCGTTTTACGATTTGCGAAATGAATCATCATAGGATCATACGCAGATTTGCTAAACGAGACCATTTTAGCCCCCCAGCTGTCGTTCGAGTCGTGACAACCATTGACAACCATTATTGTATTTTTAGCCTTATTCTCATAGCTTAGCCTTGCTATTCGTATGAGTAGGTAAAATGTACCACTATTATCGCATTTCAATTACGTCGTGCGATATCGTCTGTTTCTTAAATCGATGAATCTTACTATTTTTTTACTTAATTATAGACTTTATTTTGACCGTTACCTCGCGAAGGTGCGGTCTACGATGGAGCAAGCTAGGAGAAACCAAATACCATTAACCATTACTACCTTCTTCGACTGTTGAGCAACGGTGCTCAACATCAGATAAATTGTACTCAGACACCTAGACGGCTGACCATAAAAAATCTAGCCTTACAATATAAACATTTCGTGAAAGATAAACATACGTCTACCTATACTTATTGACCTGTAACTAAATGCAATTTAAAAAAAACATGTTTTCAAATAACTTGTAAATTTTCGTATCGCTAAAGAGGCTACGACAAATCTTTTTAAACACAATTGAATCTGAAATATAACTCGTGCAATCGCTAAAAAGATCATAAATTATTTATGAAGCAGGGAAAAGTTTTTCACATATGAAAGGTTAAATGCTCAAAGTGCATGTATGCTAGTGGGCGTTCTGTTTATGTATTATTCTGTGGACGGCAATGTGATTAGAAATTATTAGTCATACGTTTCGATACAAAAATCGATTGTAGATTGAATACTAGATAAACTCTAGCAAAGTCTCTATTAATTCCAGGGGCCGTCTCAGCTACCGACGCTGCGCGACCGTGAACCGTATTGCGGGGCGATAACATTCACAGTCGCGCAGCGTTGGCAGCTGAGCCTATTCGGTCCCGAAATAAGCAGCTCATGGTACGGCCCCTGAAACGTTTGAGTACACAGGATTATTGAGTCACTTAGCTACCTCTTTAGAGCAAGCAGTTTTTTGAACTATTAAGTATAAAAGTATGAAAAATACATACAATAATTTTTTTCAGGAATGTAATTGACTTCTGTCAAATGCCATAGAACAACATGATTAAGTAGCACAGCTTCCTGGTTGAGGTTAGTCGGTAATGCTCAGTAACCCTGTATAATTATATCCTTACTTCTTAGGAAAGGTACTTCAACGTGTTATGGACGATGCAAAACTACTACAAACTCATTGAGGATTTCAAAAGCAATTTTCGCCATTTATATTCCCACTGCTGGACGAAAGCCTCCCCCTTAATAGGGTTGACCTCGATATTGTTGCGTTTTATTATCGTTTAGTATACAGGGTGCTATTGAATTCATGAGCAATAACTTAGGGGGTCATTCATCTCGTCATAAAAGACAACTTGTACTATGATACTAACACTGACAACGAGAAAAAAACTGGCTGTCCCACAAAAAAAAAACAATAACGCACGACGAAATGTGTGGAGCAGCTGAATTCTTTTCATGATTTGCGCTTTGATTTCATAGTAAAAGTTGTCCATTATGAGGAGTCCAATGAACCCCTACGATATACTCATGAATTCAATAACACCCTGTAGGCTTCTTAATCTAACTTTCTTTACGAAACGGACAAGACAAATAAATGAAAACACCGTTTTCAAACAAATTTTTTAATAATAATTTACTGCAACTGCTAGACGTCATCAGATAGTGAACGGACTATAAAAAAAACTTACTCGAGTATTTTAAATCTAGCATTCCAAATTATTATGTTCTCAATGGGCTAGTTAATACTTATTAGTCAAATGTTTCCTATTTATGTATTACCAGTGTGAGAATATCTTTACTTGTGCCGTATTAATAGCTTTAGTAATAACGCTTTAAATTTTAATTTTAATTATATATTTATTGATTAAGTACATAATAAGATTATAATTTTTAAGTAGCATGTGACGTTATTTTTTTATAATGTATTGTGGACAACTGATGCCGTAGACCGTTCACCACCATTTAGTTGTTTTTCTACTCGTTTTAGTATTTCGTTTCCATTGACATTAATTTTACAAGAATATGGACCTAGTTTATTTTATTGTATTAGTTTATATAGTAATAATAAAGAGGCTATATAGTTTTAAATCTCAGACAATAATGGAACACAGCTATTATTAAAAACAAAAACAATTCACAAGGACCTAGGTATATAATAAAAGCGTAAATTGCGTTCAGTAGAACCAAAGACTATAAATCCTGTTGACTGCTCGTCCGAATTCCCTTGCGATAATTAGTAGTTTAAAAACCACTGCTAGCCAATGCGAGTACGTCAGAATCTCATTGTACTTTATAACTCCGATTGCGTCTTCCAAGTGATTGGCCAATCGCAAGCATAGACGTTACCTCGCCCCCTGCCCGCAACGGCGAGTCGTGTTTGTAGGAGAAATTTATTCACGAGCCATTAACGGGCTATATGATCTGTGAGTAGAACGCTAAATATGAGTCTCCCTGATTTGCTGACGCAGTAGATGAAGTTACCGTCGCGAAAGAATATAATTTGCACTGTTATTGTCCGATCCATTTTTCGGTAATGTTAGATCTGATAATGTTAGTCGATCCAAAATATGCTTCAAATAAAGATTAATTTCAACTGTTTACACGTTCGACTACTGTTAGAACTAGATCTCACCTTTTCAACCGACTTCAAAACATGAGGTTCTCAATTCGACTGTACGTTTTTTTTGTATCTATGTTACGCGATTACTCCGCCAATTATGAACTGATTTTGATGATTATATTTTTTTATTATGTTTATCACCGGGACTTAATCGCGCACAAATAAAACATATAAATATATATATTTTAAAAAAAATGTGCGCTATTTAGTCCCGGTGATAAACATAATTATGTGTTCAAATCGCGAAAGTTTAAAAGTTTCATTATATTTTTTGTTTGGTAGGTAATACTTCAGAAGTGGTCCCATATAAACTTTATCGAAATCGGTTCAGTAGTTTGGTTTTTAAATCAAAATTACTGGAAAATATGAAGATGTCATCCGGGTATTCGAAGATGAAGTCGGTTGTATTTTTTCTTTAAGCTTATTATTAACAGTAAAAAAGAGTTTCCGCACAATAATTGACAGACTTTCGAACGACTCATGCGAAAACTCATTCCTATGATCGAAAAGTCTACCCTCTCTTCACTTTCAAAGGAAAGAAAACTCAAAAGGGACTTGTCTTTTGCGTTTTACTGTAACAGCGTGCCCATGTAATGATCATCAATCAGTCTAGCCAATGCAATGCTGTTATCGAATTCACTGCGCACAGAATTTACGTAATTGAATACTTTCTTGGTGCAATCGCCTGGTTCGCTTTCCAAGTCACGCGTTCCATGCTCATTTTGTTTGTTAAGTCGGCATGGTTCGGAATAGATATTTTAAGCATGCTACATTTACAGCATACCTAATTATATTTATTAGTGTGATTTATTGCACTGCGTTCGCTAACATACGATTGTACTTGTGACTGCCTTATAGCTCAGTTGATAGCATGTATGCCTTTAGAGCTGTAGGGCGTGGGTTCGATCCCCACACAGGGCAAACATTTATGTGACGAACATAGATGTCTGTTTTGTGTCTGGGTGTAGTATTTATAAAGAGCATATATTTAAAAAAATATATATATAAGTAGTCTTTCAGCTACCTAGTTTTCATATTACACTTTGCTTAGTTTGGGGCTAGATGGCGTTGCGAGAAAAATGTCCACCAATATTTATTTATTGTAACCTATCAAATCTTTAAGAGATTTCTTTGTACTTATTGCATAACTCTTGTAATTATGACCTATATGCAAGATATAAACAAATTTATTCGGTCGGCTAAAATAATAAACCGAAATGTTAAATTCCTACACGCTAATACTATGATTGTCTGAGATTCAAATATTTAAAAAAGTGATAATAATATCAGTATTTTCAAAGTTTCTACGATTTAGTTTATAAGGGCGCGTTTAAACAGATAATCATTTTACGAACATTTTAGCCTATACTATCGGTCCGTCAAGTTAAATCATATCAAAACGTACATTTCGTTAAAACAGTTGTATCTAGCTATCATACATTCTCTATGATAGCTAGAACAACTTTATGGCTTCGACCAAATAAATTGAGGGTTTTGCGTCATGTGACTGGCCGTGTCTTACCTGAAACTCTCCAGTGTTCGCTTGCAATTCAGCGACATTCAGCTGTGGTTCGGGTCGCGATTAACAATCACTTAATTTTTATGCCGTATCCTCTTTGCTTAAGGTTGCTATTTGTTTTTAGTAGTTTAAATGTCCCACTTTTTTATTGCATCTACGGCGTGAAATGTCCTTTGCGCCTGCTTTGAATATCCTTAGTGATCGTTGTACGCATTATACATTGCCCGCGACTTTTACAATGTCGCGGGCAACATATATATGCGTATTCACACTCAATGATATTGTGGCGACATTAGCGCCACCACTCACGCACACAGTCTCACGCACACAAGTGTGTTCTGTATTCACCAGTGCACGCGAGAGAGCAAGACAAACACAGGCGCGCTCCGAGCGCAGACGCTCCCGCGCCGAAATCAACCGAACGCAACCAAACGTTCGTTCGGTTCAGCCAGTCCGGCTCTCGCTTCCGCACACGACACACGTCGATATCCGCGACCCTCGCCTCTCACGCGCACTGCACTCTTACTTCTGTTTAACCATCTATTTGTACATACTTACAACTGTACCTATATCATATTGTGTTTTGGACATTATATTCGTGTGGACTAGGACGGTCTTTCATTCCCGACGGAGCAGACCCTCACTACCACGCGAGTACACCAAAATCCACATTGGTGACCTTTCCGACTCGCGCGCGCGAACGTGAAGACAGACAATCCGTTCGCCAAACAGTGCAAGTGCAGTGATCGAGTGCGGTAACAAACAAACAACAGCAACAAGCCACGCAACCGCCGCAATACAAACCACGGCGGACATCTTGCTTGTTGCATTGACTGACTCAACGACGCCTAAAGAAACAACAAAGCTATACACAGCTACTATGATAGCAGTAGCACGTGCAACTCAGCAGAAAAATCGATTCGCCCACTTCGACATCGACTCGCCCGCCGCCGTGCGCCGCCGCCGCTCGTTCAAGGACAGAGCTACACGTGCTCTGGCCGCGCCGCGTACCAACACAACAACGCGCGCAGACGCCGCGCCCTCGACACCACCGAGTTGGCTCCAGACGAGCCGTAGTTGCCGGTTTCGTTCCTGCCGTGCGCACCGGCTGGGAGCTGGTCATCGTAAACCGGGCGTTCAAGTCTTGACATCGTGACTCGCCGTGCCACAACAGCGACGTGCGTGACCACATAATTGCATAGTCTTGCAATCCCGCCGTGTCACGGAAACCGACAGCGACGCCAGCATCACGACTCGACGACGGCCGGCCAGCTGACAACGCTCGCGGGACCGGGACCTAACCTCCATCCGAACCCGGGCGTACAGGGAGTACCCATTCTACATTCCCGGTGAGCAAACTCCAATACTACTAATACCTACCTACTTCATCAACAAACTTTGCAACGTACAAACAGTGCTGTGTTTATGTTCAATTCCGTCCAAAGTGTTTTCCGTGTGTTTCAAAACAAACAACTTTGAACAATTTTCGCCACTAAATACCTATATAATATATACCTATGAACATTATACTTAAACATAAGTTTATATACCTTTTACGTACTTGTTTACTATAGTATCACTTAAGGCCCTACATTCATAGTATCACTTAAGGGCCATACTGAGTTACCAAAAATTTAATAATTAGGATTCGAAAAAAAAAAAGTTAAAGCAATTTTAGCTTGTAAGTTGTGTGTCTTAGTTATTAGTTAATTTTATCATTTTATTACATAAAGTGCAAAGTTGTATTTAGTGCATAAAGGTACTGATTTTGAAATTTTATTATTTTGAACAGTATTTACTTACTGCCTACTTTATTGTTTTTTTTTTTACGTATTTTAGCGATTTCTTAGTATCGCTAAATAAGTTGTGTTTTAGTATAAGTGGCGTCCGATTCGTAACCCGTTTTAGAGTGTAACACATTCACTTCCGGTTTCCAATCCACAACTTCCGTTCCGTTCCGTTCACTTCCGGTTTCTTTTCTTGGTTCTCTGTTCTCCACGATAATGGCAACCTCGGAAGAACAGATTAAATTGCTGCAAGACCAACTTAGACAGCTGCAGTACCAGCAAGACCGACGGGCAATGGCAGTATCAGTGAAATTGCCTGCATTTTGGGCCGACAAGCCCACAGTCTGGTTTGGCCAAGTAGAGGCTCAATTTGAAATTGCCGGAATAAAACAAGATAGGACGAAGTACAGCCACGTAGTAGCCATGCTAGACACCAAAATTGCCGGCGAAGTAGCCGATATTATAGAACGGCCACCGGACACGGACTGCTACCAATATCTCAAGACGGAGCTAATAAAACGATTGTCCGCCTCGAGGGAGGACCGAGTCCGGCGTCTCCTCGGGGAAGAAGACATCGGCGATCGCAAGCCGTCACAATTTCTGCGCCGTCTGCGCTCTTTGGCCGGATCAGAATTCAAAGGCGACGACATTATTCGTCAGCTCTGGATGCGCCGCTTGCCAGCAAATGTGCAGGCTATATTGACCGCACAGGAAGACCTGCCCCTCGAAAAGGCAGCAGATATTGCGGACAAAATAGTCGAAGTTGCAACACCCGCAGTTCACGCCGTCTCTGCGCATACCTCAGATTTGACACAGCTGTCCCTTCGGGTCGAACAGCTGACAAAGTTGGTAGAAGCACTCAGCTCTGACTCTCGATCGAGGTCACGCTCGCGCACAAACAAGCAGAGGTCTAATTCTGCGTCCAGGTCTACGTCTTCGGGATCCTTGTGCTGGTACCACCGCACCTATAAAACTAAGGCTGTAAAATGCGCAAGCCCGTGCAGCTGGAAAAGCCAGGAAAACGCCAACGGCAGTCAGTAGACGCGGCGACTGACTGCGACACATCTGGCCGCCGCTTATTCGTGACCGACAAGGCGACAGGGCGCCGATTCCTAATTGACACCGGTAGTGACCTTTGTTGCTATCCTCAACGTTTAGCCAAGGGCCACGTTTCCTCGTCAAATGGGTACCAACTTGCTGCTGCAAACGGCAGCACAATTAACACGTACGGCAGCCTGTCCTTACGCCTCAATCTGGGGCTACGTCGCGATTTCCAATGGAGTTTTACAATCGCCGACGTAGAAACTCCAATAATTGGGTCAGACTTCCTCAGCTACTACAACTTGCTCCCCGACCTTCGACGCATGCGTTTAATCGACGGGAATACAAGCTTGACAGCTACAGCTTCAGTTGCCCATGTGAACCAAGTAAGCGTCAAGGCCGTATCCGTCAACGATGTTTCACCATATTCCAGGCTTCTCCTAGAATTTCCAGATTTGACCCGACCTCCAGGCCTTCCACGGCAAGTCAAGCATACAACGGCTCACCATATCGTAACCACCGATGGCCCGCCCGTTTCTTGTCGTCCACGTCGCCTCGCTCCGCAGAAGCTGGTCGCGGCCAAGAAGGAATTCGACGATATGGTGAACTGCGGAACAGCTAGACCATCAGATAGTCCTTGGGCTTCACCACTACACATGGCCAAGAAAGGAGAAGGATGGCGGCCATGTGGTGACTACCGGGCTCTGAACGCCAGGACTGTTCCAGATCGGTACCCTGTCAGACACATCGCGGATTTCTCGCAGAACATTGCAGGTGCTACCATCTTCACCACAATAGACCTGGTAAAGGCCTACCAACAGGTGCCAGTTCATGAAGCGGACATCTGCAAGACCGCGATCACCACACCGTTCGGGCTGTACGAGTTCCCTTTTATGACGTTTGGCCTTCGGAATGCTGGACAAACATTCCAGCGGTTCATCGACGAAGTCGTCAGGGGACTCGACTTCTGCTACCCATACGTTGATGATGTTCTGGTATTCTCAAATTCACCTGGAGAACACCTGGAACATCTGCGCATCTTGTTCCAACGTCTGGTCGACTATGGAGTCGTAGTCAACGCTTCCAAGTGCGTGTTTGGCGCTGATGAGGTCACGTTCTTGGGATATCGCATCAACAAAGATGGCTCGCGTCCACCTACGGACAGAATAGAAGCTCTGCAGAACTACGATCTGCCGAAGACCGTACAAGGCCTTCGTAGATTCCTCGGCATGATCAACTTCTATCGCCGCTTTCTTCCTAAGGCAGCTGAACTCCAAGCGCCACTCATCGACATTTTAGCTGGCTCTAAACTCAAGGGGGCGAAACCAGTGCCCTGGACGCCCGACCTTGAACTCGCGTTCCAGAAGTGCAAGGAGAGCCTCGCCAACGCTACCCTTCTTGCTCACCCAGTTAGCGACGCTACATTGGGGCTCTTCACAGACGCCTCTTCAGTTCACGTTGGATCTTGCCTCCAGCAGAAAGTTGGGGACCACTGGCAGCCCTTGGCATTCTTCAGCAAGAAGCTAACGGACAAACAAGCTCAATGGCCCGCGTACTATCGCGAACTCCTCGGGGTATACGAAAGTGTACAACACTTTCGTCACCTGCTAGAGGTTCAAAACGTCACGATATACACGGACCACAAGCCTCTCATCTACGCATTCACACAACGCCGCGAAAAGCTTCCTCCTGTCCAGCTCAACCAGCTGTCTTTCATCTCCCAATTCACAACTGACGTTGTACACGTGAAGGGAGAGGACAACGTGGTTGCGGACGCTATGTCCAGGATCGAAGCCATCTCACTAGAAGAGAGTTTCGCAGCATTGGCAGACGAACAGGCTACAGATGAAGAGCTCCAGGATGCCATGACCAACTCCTCACTCAAACTGGAGAAAATTCTCATCCCCGGTTCCGACACATACATTATCTGCGACACATCAAATGGAAAGCCGCGACCATTCGTGACACCTTCGTTTCGCCGCAGCTACTTCAACAAGATTCACAACCTCAGTCACCCTGGTGCGCAAGCATCTGCACGCCTGGTGGCTGACCGTTTTGTCTGGCCGTCTATCAACAAAGACTGCCGGAAATGGGCTCGCGAATGCCTGCCATGCCAACGCAGCAAGGTGTCGAGGCATACTGTGACGCCCTTAGGAACATTTTCCACACCAACCAACCGCTTTCGCCATGTCCACATAGACATCATTGGACCCATGCCTTCGAGTAAAGGATTCCAGTATTGTCTAACGGCCGTGGACAGATTCACCCGATGGCCAGAGGTCTGGCCCATGGTAGGAATCACGGCAGAAGAGGTCGCCGAAACGTTCACCAGCAATTGGATTGCTCGCTTCGGCGTCCCTTCCACCATAACCACGGATCAAGGTCGGCAGTTCGAGTCCGCCTTATTCAAAGGTCTGTTAAAGCACTGCTCCATACAACGCACCCGCACCACCAGCTACCACCCATGTGCCAACGGTATGGTGGAAAGGTTACACCGTCAATTGAAGGTGGCCCTCATGTGCCACGGTGGTACATGGTGTGCTGCTCTACCTCTGGTGCTGTTGGGCATGCGAGCAGCTTTAAAAGAAGACCTACGGACCTCGGCTGCCGAACTCGTATACGGCGAACCCCTTAGGCTACCTGGTGAATTTCTAAGTCTTCCGACTGGGACCGAATCCGCCGAAGAAATCCGCGACTTCACGTCACAGCTGCGCAGCCATATGGCTGACCTCAAACCCGTGACTGGATCGCGCCATACACAACGTCGCACATTCATATTTAAGGATCTGCCCACATGCACCCACGTTTTTCTAAGGGACGACTCCGGGAAGGCGTCATTAAAGCCTCCCTACACTGGGCCTCATCTGGTAAAGAGCAGAGATGAGAAAACGATTAGCATTAACGTGGGGAACAGGGAAGTCCAGGTTAGTCTGGACCGAGTAAAGCCGGCATTCATTGAGGAGGCACCACCGACAACAAAAAGCCCTCTTCCACCGACTCCACTCCATAACCCATCCACTACACCAGCCCCACTCCATAACCCATCCACTCCACCAGCCCCAGTCCCTACTCCACCTTCCCCCTACGTCACACGGTCAGGACGCCACGTTCATTTTAAGACGCCCATTGACATGTAATTGTAAATATTGTTATTTTATTAGGGGATAAGAAATATGTATAGATTGTTATTATAATATATTTTTTTAAGCGTGGGTACTTTTCTCCGTGGGTGGGTGGTGTGGCGACATTAGCGCCACCACTCACGCACACAGTCTCACGCACACAAGTGTGTTCTGTATTCACCAGTGCACGCGAGAGAGCAAGACAAACACAGGCGCGCTCCGAGCGCAGACGCTCCCGCGCCGAAATCAACCGAACGCAACCAAACGTTCGTTCGGTTCAGCCAGTCCGGCTCTCGCTTCCGCACACGACACACGTCGATATCCGCGACCCTCGCCTCTCACGCGCACTGCACTCTTACTTCTGTTTAACCATCTATTTGTACATACTTACAACTGTACCTATATCATATTGTGTTTTGGACATTATATTCGTGTGGACTAGGACGGTCTTTCATTCCCGACGGAGCAGACCCTCACTACCACGCGAGTACACCAAAATCCACAATATTAAATTATCTTCAATTATGTAAAAATATGTGGACTCAATTGTGCGACAAGGGCTTTAAGATATGATTATAATCTATACTATAATTTGTAAAATGCTTTTCCGTTTACGCGCACCTTACCAATTTTATATTATGTAGTGCTTATACAAAACTAGTTTACTATTTTAATTAATTATTATTGTATAAATAATTAGATACATAATAATGATCGATCTTAATTTAAAACGCTGCTAAAATTAACAAACATCATTTAACTTCTGCTCCATACTATTAATTAACGTCACTCACTTAACTTTAAGCAGCGCTTTTAAGAAAGGTCCTGAGTGTGTAAAGTGGTATTCTATGAATTCTGAAAGTTGTTAGGCATAATTTAATGTTAGTTGCCTGAAATAATTATTATTCATTTAGATATTGACGATTTTATTGTATTGTTAATTATGTTTGTGGTGCAATAATATATTATTCTTGTGGATTATAAAATATATACTTACTTATTACTTACTTACATCTAAGATGTTTGTTCTGTGTCGAAGTCAAAGTCTATTATTAATAAATATACATTTACAAGTCAACCAAAATAATAATTGTGATACATAATTCATACAGTGGATCTGTATACAATATAATTATTAAAAGTAAATGAAAATCAAATGTAAACAATTTGACATTGGAAATGATAAAATAAATCAAATTAAATTATTAATATATTAGTTGCAGTTGCAATGACACATTGGAGTATTGTGCAAATCATAATAATGGCCAGGTCCCTCATGTTACACTGGAATATTTAGACGAATTTTTTATCTGGATGTAGTATGTATTATAAAGTATTTATTTACGAAAAAAAATTGTATAACGGGTGTTAGTTTGAACACCGTTATCCTTCTAGGATATCATTGTACTCATCATTATGAACAACTTTTACTATGGGGCCAACCCTGAAATTACGAAAAAAAAACAGCTGTTCCATACATTTTGTCCAAGATCAATTAACCTTTTTGTATGGAACATACATGGGGTTGGCCCCATAGTAAAAGTTGTTCATAATGATGACTACAATGATATCCTAGAAGGGTAACGGTGTTCGAACTAACACCCGGTATATTTAAGTATTATATCAGCTATCAGGTTTCCATAATACAAGCTTTGCTTAGTTTGGGGATAGATGGCGCTGTGTGTAAAATGTCCACCGGTATTTTATTCTTTAGGAATATTTGTGTGAAGAAATATTGACGTAACACATTGACGCAATAGGGTAGATGACTGATGTTTATATCGTTGAAACCAATAGCTTTCATGAAGAATTTAGGTAAATATAGTATGTTTATTGAAAAAATAATTTAAATCGGTTAATAATGTTCTGATATATGAGCGTTTAAAGTTTTTTGTAGAGACAACTCTGTCCCTTTCCCACAAAACAAAAAATTACGTCACGCCTTACTTGTCAGAATAAAATTTATATGGCGTACTGAGAAGTGACGTCACGATTTGCTGTTTCACCTCTCTGTCTAGCGTGATATTAAAATGCTTATGATTTGCTTATTTTTGATCAGATTTTCATTTTGTTTTCATTAATCAGCTATATTTATAGGCCACATTTTAATAGGACAATACAAAAAAACCAGTCATCTAGCCTATTCGATTATTTTTATTATTTTAGAAAATTTGAAATCTTTATTTGAACGGTATGCTATGATAATAATTTGTCGCATAAATTTCTACAATCAATTTCGTCGAATGCTTAACACTCATTCATTTTGCTCGCTTTTCTATGCATATATTTATTTTTAACCTACTTCAAAAAAGGAGGAGGTTCCATGTTCGACTGTACGTATGTATTTTTTTTATGTTTTTCACCGATATCTCCGTCAATTGTGGACTGATTAAAAAAAAAAATTTATTTGAAAGGTGTAATACTACCGAGGTGGTCCCATGTATTTTTTTTTTAATTTGCTTGTTTTTTTATGTTATAAGATTGGCCTGGCCTATCTACTTGTGCCAAAGCATAGTGTGGTCCTGCCCATTTGCCGCCGGAGGCACTATTTTATGTAAACATTATTTAATTAATAGTTTTTATACATTTATAACACATAAGACTTCATAACAAAAATAAATTCAGTGTAGCATCCTCGCAACACAATACTTGCTTTAAAAAACTTGTAAAATGGTTTTACTTAATGATTAATGATTATACCTTCAACTTTCTCTGTTCAGCCTTAGTACTATTATTTATTCTGTGGTTCAGCTTTAAAATAATTATTAATAATTGATTCTGTCATACGATCAATCTTACATTCCGATAGTAAATGATCCGATGTAAAAAAAATTGTTCAAGGTTTTGGTGTAATTAATAAATTGTAGAGTAATTCCGTATAAAAAAAATGTGTCAAAACCATGTCAGTTTCCACTGTGTAATAAACGCAAAAGACATGATAATTTTGTAAAACCCTGCAGTTTTGTAGTAAGCTACTTTATATATAAAATAAAATAAAATATATTTTTGCTTTTCTATAAAACAAAATGTAAAGCTCTGAAACGCATATGAGGTAAATATACGGTAAATGTTTGGGGTCTAGCTTTGTAAGTAGCTAAATTATAGTGACAATTCTGATTTTTCGATACATTAAACGAAACAACGTTTACAGTTCCAAAATGATCTCTTAGTTTTTTTTAAATTAATTTTAGTCAATTACGGGGAGAATAACGCTTGATGTGTTATCTTTAGTTAGAAATGCTAAATCGATCAGAATTGTCACTATAACATTAATGTGAAATTTTGTATGTGCGTTTATTACTTTGCTTCGTAAGCCTTTATAGAAACAAAAAAAAAAGTGGCGCCACTATCACAAATAGTTCTAAATACTAACAACCCTGTAGTACCTCAGAAAACAATAGTTCTACGTACGGCAGATTCAGATACCTATAACTTCAATCGTGTCATATTCAGTCCAAGTAGTACTAGTAGTAGTAGTAGCTCCTGGCTTGTTGTTGTCACGCGGCTGCCGGCCAGCTCCCCTTTAGCGCTACAGTGGAATATAAATACACTGTACTATACAAATAGGGTACACAATGCTAGGTTTAGACGCGTTTTCTATGGGGTGGGAGTTAATCTTCTGTACGTATTAGTATTATGTTTTCTGTTGTAGTAAGTCAGAGGAAGATGATTAGATGAATTCCCTCAAAGACATGACTATTGACTATCCACAATAAACAAAATAGTTTCCAATTCAAGCCTTTTTTGCCTATGTATAATTGTATATAACTACCTCGCGTCGGAAATCAAATGAAATATACTAGTATATACAGTCTCTATGAAACTCAAACCTCAAGAGTCCCCGCGCCAATGCTTACTTATACAGATACCAGCTAATATAAAAATAGTCCACAAGCGGGAAATATATCATTTTAATTGTTACGCTATTGCGTTGTAAAACATTCTGCATCGTGGCACGTCACACGATTGGCGCGGTCACGTTAGTCTGAGAGCAAAACAAGGCATAATTCGCTATTTATGCCTTGTTTTGACGGTACCGTTTTCGTGCGGCGATCGGGAATCTACCCTATATTTCATCGCAGCTGTGGTGACTTTACTATTTAAACATACAGCATCAGTAAGAAAGGAGGTAAAACTGGATAGTACACTGTTATTGATTTACCGCGTCTATGATTGTTTTAGAAAAATATTACTGTCACGAGATTATAGTATTAGGACAGCTGAAACCCATGAGGCAGTATTAATTCCTTGGATATGTGTCAGGTAAAATTATTGACTCAATCATTTACGGCCTTACTTAAAAACGCCGGTCAAACCTTAGTCACTGTTTAAGATGCTCTGACAACTTCTCGCTGACGTGAAATGTCACGTGCGAGAACAAGACAGTGAAGTTTAAGCAGTGACTAAGTTTGAAACCGAAAGTTTTAAGTTTAAGTTTGGCCGTTAAGGTCTATCATTCAGCGCGCCAACTAGCGCATATTAGTTCAACATTTTGGAAGATATAAAATCACTGAATCTAATAATGAAACATTGCATAATTTAAAAAAAACTAATTTTTAGGTACGAAAACTTGTTTGGATCAAAACGATATTTTTGTTGAACTAGAAGTTTTTTGCTATTTTCGGTAATATTACAAATTGCGATTTTTCATAATATATTTAGAGTGATTTCATATCATTAAATGTTGGATATGCAGAATTCTGGACCTTAATTTAAAAACGCACTGTCAGATGTTTGCTTATCTCCTAAATCCTAGCGAAGCGTTTAGATTATAATACTCACTTAAATAAACAAAATGTTTTAGGGGAATACGCACTGCGCCAATGATGTATACCCGGATTCATAATCAAACGGACTAAACTGACAGCTTGAAACGACACGTTTCAAAATAATGCTGCCTGCTAAAATCCGTAGTGATGGATACAGTTAAGTTCTTATCGTTCAAACGAATTATCGAATAATTATTAAGTGCCGTTTAACATTTAAAGTGCTGCCAGTAGAAGTGCAGGTAGAAAAGAGAAAACATATTGTTAAAAAGTTGTTCTGTAAATTGCTACAGATTGTCTGTAACTTGCAACTTCACTTTCATGATTTATAACCTTGAAAAGATTGAAATCGTACATAAGTCAGGAACTACGCCTTTTACAAAGACTAATATAAATAGATCGAAGTAGTTCACTGGTGTGAAATTAGTAAATTTGTTCTTAATGAAAAGTTTAAGTTTCATAACATATGTTAATGAACATAATATTTATATCCCATCACTATTTAAATTTTGACAAAAAGTAGCAACACATGAAACGTCAGTTTAGTCCGTTTAATTATGAGTTCTAGTATAGGTACTTTGTGTAGGAGGAAATAATACGTATAGCTACCTACTAGATTTATTCCCCAAATTGAATGAAAGTCTGTTCTTTATTTTATGTTAGTTTGAGAAATGTACTCGGATTATTGGCTGTAAAATATAAAATAAAATAGTGACTTCTATTATATCCGCGCTTTACGCTTTGACAATCACATAGCAATCCACACAAAGCGCCATTCAAAGTATTTTTCAGGAAATATTTACTAGATTATTAAACTGAAAGGCGCTAAGTGAACTAAATGCCAATGCGTTTTCGACCTTATGATCATATATGTTTAGGTATTTTATGATTAAATTAAGCAATTATCTTTGTATCATATTTTAACTATAATAATCTATTAGTCTAGTTAATCTATACTATTCTCAAGATAACCTTTCGAATGTTTATATTGAGTAGCGAGTAGAATATAGAATTATAGATACATATTATGTCAGGAAATACTAATATCAGAAAGTACTATTTTTGTACGATATTTTCAAATGATTAGCTCGAACCTTTTAGATGACGTTTTAAAAAGTTCCCTGGTAAAATTGTATTGTGATGTAAAGCCAAAGATAAAATATTGTAAAAAAAAAAAGTCTAATTGAGTTGTTTTAAATTTCATAATTTGTAAAAAATAAAAGTATTATATAGATGTTTAGATTTTTTCTTACTAATTATTTATTACCTATTATTATTTTATCATTTGTGTTATTCGTCACACTTTTGCTTCAGTCATTCCGCCAAACTGGCTGTCATGCAGCGGCCGCGGAAGTGGGGGATAGAGGGGGCCAAATGCCCCCCCTAAAATGAAACTGCTGAGCCCCCTCAAATTTTAATACCTGGTAAAGTCCCCCCCGTCATGGAGTACTTCCGCGGTCCCTGCTGTCATGTTCCGTTCCTTTCTCTATGGAACGATGTATTGGTTATTGCTTTATACCTTGTTAATATGGCAGATATATCGCTCGACGTCAGAGCATATCTGTCTTCTAGTCCCACAGAACTAATAATTCTTCAACAGACACAACCCTCGCTCAATTTTAGTGGCAAAGTTGCTCTTAAAAAAGCACAGAAGCCATTAAAAAATATCTTGTAATAAAATCGAGATAGACGACAAACCCGTTTCACTATTTTCTGAAGTAGTCTTGTGAATAAAACAAATCACAGGGTGTTCATGAATTTTATTCACAAACCTTTTTAATTCTTAAGTTTATTGAAAAATAAATACACCATATCTTAACAACAACGTGGACCCACCGTTTTGTCACAGTTTATACATTTATTAAATTGTACGCCAATAACACATTTATGTTTTGTTTATCACAGCTCTATTCACGAAGGGTTTCGTCCAGGAAACACCTGTAAAGAAAACGTTAATAGGTTAGTTTTCGCACCCAAATGGACAGCAACAATAAATAAATTACTCGCCTAAATATTCTTACGTTATCCGCCCTCGCATGACGACAGCGTGAGTAAATGTCTAATGTTAATGGTGATGTTATAGAGGTTTCTCAATAAGAAAACACTAGATAAATTTATTGCCATTTTTTTTTCGTGCAGTTGGCAACTCCGCTTCCCCACGTTGATGGGTTTCCACAATGACAACGCGTTCTATTGTGTACAGCGCTCCATTTTTTTATAATCACCTGATGTCTCTCATCTGTTTGTATAAGGTTATCCACTCATTACGCCACATCCTGTATTCTAGAATATCATGTATAATTAATTATAAACGACCTTTACTTTGGGACTAGCTCTGAAATAGCGAAAATAGCGGTTCCATAGAAAAATATCATTCACCCTCAACGAAACGTATATGGAACAGCATTTTTTACGCTTTCAATGTTAGTAAAAGTTGTTCATAATAAAGAGTAACTACTATGACTGTAGTAGTTTCACTAGTAGACCTTGAGCTTTTAGGTCTGATTTTCAATTCCACGAGTCGAATTCCGATAGACGAGCTGATAAACCAACCCATTAGTAAAGCCATAGCTTTTTTCTCTACCCTTTTTTTAATAGGTGATAGGGTCAAGGATATAAGGCTTCAAGAATTACCCATAACATTATCTATTCCGCCTTTGCTCTCAAGGCGCGTCGCTCAAACACCTCGGCGGACGTTCTCGAGAAGACCTCTTGCATGTTAATCTGCGTCTTCTCCACTAGCGCGGGAATGTCTTCTTTCTTCATGTTCTCAGTCTCGATTAGAGGCAGGATCGTGATTATCAACTCTCCTGGAAATACGGAAATTTATTGTGTCAAAAAGCTATTCAGTGATATGCTATACAAGAAATGTTAATGATTTAGGATCTAACACACTGCACACTTGCTCCGTTGGCTCCAAGGAGCTGACTTGGCTTGTGTAGACTTTGGGAGGGGAAATGCACAATATATCCCAAGCGGGGCGTCAGTCCTTTCTTTTCTTATGTTTTTTTTTTCTACCGGGTTGGTGTGGACCTATCGCCCCCAGGGTTCCGTTGAGTTCCGTCCACTCTTTATCACCGCAGAATCCTAGAGACCGTGCCATATCAGACGTATTGTCACCTATATACAGGGTTAGTTCTATTCAGTTAGCATCCTTTTAAGGGCATATTCTGTACAACACAACAAACAACTTTTACTATGGGGCCAACGTTGAAATCGCAAAAAAAAACAGCTGTTCCATACATTTTGCTCAAAGTCGATGAACTTTTTGTATGGAACAGCTGATAATTTTTTCGCGATTTCAATGTTGGCCCCATAGTTAAAGTTGTATGTTTAAATGTACAGAATATGCCCTTAAAAGGATGCTAACTGATTAGAACTAACCCTGTATACAGCAAAGACAATGTTTATCTCTATCTTTGACAACGATTCTTTATTAGCGATAGTTATGTTTGGCCGAAGTTATATTATGTTCAATGGAACATTATACTATGCCTAAGGTGGAACACGATTAAGATACCTAACTCGGAATTTTATGGCGCCCATGTTCCAAATAAGTATCCACCTATCTAAGGATTATTGCATGTTTTGACAGAATTACAAAACGGACTAAGTACCTACGCGAGGTATGTATATCTGAGAATTCGAGATAACGTTCTGCGTTCGTGATACCTATTTGTCAGCAGCTTAGTCATGTCGCTATAGAGTTTTATGACAATATCGTGTGTCATTGAGTTAGCTAGAAATATTTTCAAAAGTTATAGTAGTCCTTCAGAAATGGGCACGATTTATACCAGTAACATTACACCAAAGTAATGAAATCTACTTTTTCATCACACTTGCTCGTAAAGTAGATCTTATTACATCGATTTTAGGCTCATAATCCAAGCTATTATACACGCGTGCTTTTAACTTTACATTACGGCACTTGTACTATAATAGGTATAACCCGGTAAAGTCAAGTTTGTACGTGACTGCAATTAGACGTACGTGTACGAAGCACTCTTAATATAGCCGGGTAATACTTACAGTTTTTTTGTAATACCAACAAAGAGTTCTTATGCCGCTGAAGTAAATGTGAACCTGCGCGCGCATTACTGATTTGGGCGCCATTTTCCGCAAGTGTTTGTTGACGTTTTCGCTGTGTGGTTGATTATTATCAAAAAAAAATTGATTTTTCCTCGCAAGTGTGACGAAAACAGTCGTATGGAACTCTTGTGCTATTAGTCATTACGCTCTCGGCTTTCTTATCGCGCTCGCCTGCGGCTCGCGCGCATAATACCGCCTCTAGTGTAATGACCAACATAGCACACTCGTATCATAATGTACTATTACTGCCTACTCTCATGTACTTACCGACATAGACCGTAGCAGCGTCCTATCTTAGGAAATGTTTAACACATAGGAGGATGTATTTTTGCCAGTGTCAAAGATAATAAAGTTATGGCATTTTGGCTGATTTTGTAAACATGTTTACATAAGCAAAACACTAAAAGGAACAAAAATAATATACCTAATAATGCAACCTGCCAGACTCTAAAATTATAGCTATTGTCCAAACATAACACATGTTTCCATGGTACAAGCTTTGCTTAGTTTGGGGCTAGATGGCGCTGTGTGAAATGTCCACCGATACATAATATATTATGTAAAACTTATGTACTATGCCAAATTATCATAGGTCACATCACGTATTATATACAATTACAAGTTGATTTTTTGGTGCACAAAAATATTTTTGTTCACAATTAAAATCAAGTCTATTAAAAAAATAGCATTATTTTCGTGGAAACAATAGAAAGTGACTGGTATGTTTTTTTTAACCGTTTGCGCCAAAACTGTAAGTATTTATTGTCCCTTCACCTGCCCAGTAAAGTTGAACCGTAACCTTCGGTCAATAATGGAATGGTATCATAACTTGTCCACCACGTGCGCCAGTCCACTTGACTCGCCAAGTAGGTAGCTTTGTGTTGTGCAATGCAAGGCACATCGTATAACGTTCCATATTTATGTACATCAGTTCCAAACAAAATATGCATCACATTGTAGTTATAGATATAGGTATCTACGTTTAAACGCATTTTCTTTAGGAGCGAACCAGCGAATAGAGAAGTACTAAGTAGTAAGTAGAGTAGTGGAGTAGTGTAGTTCAGTGAATAGAGAGTTTTAACCCTGCAAAAGGTCCGGTAGTTTTGATTTTTGTTAAGTTGTAGTATAGAGATCGATAGAGTGATGAAAAATCCAAGTTTTAGTCACCCTCCGTCCTGTGCTTCCTCCGCCATATTGGAAAGTCCGACAAAAATTGCCACTTTTTTCAGTATTTCGGCTACAACTAATTTTCGGTGCACTTTCGCGCAAAACATGTTTGGGCAGTTTTGTAGAATACAACATTTTGTGCGAATTAAAGTTTGCCCGTTCGTTGGCGTTACATAACTCTGTTTCTAGTGATCGTAGAAAAAACCTACGAGCTTTAATATGTACCTACATAATAGTGTATTCTACAAAATTGCCCAAACAATTGTTTTGCGCGAAAGTGCTCTAAATATTACTTATAGACGAGATACTGCAAAAGTGCCAATTTTCTATCAACATTAGGTATATTATTATATTAAAAAAAACAGAACTATGTACCGAAAAGGTCCAGTAGTTCTGTTGTTTTTTTTTTGTTCTGGGATCATCCCACAAAAGGTTGTGGGATGATCCCAGCGGCAATGATAAAATGAATGGATGGGAAATAAGCGCACGGATTTTGAAGACTATATGTTGAGCGCCAGCTCTCCTCTCGCGTCAGTCATACTTTGCCTTTGCGACATGCGAGCCGTACGATACGACAATACAAACTTCTAATACATGTACGTACATGTGTTCTCTTTTTGTAATGCAGTAATTAGATTCGCTATCTCTATTTTCTGGCAAATGTAATATGCATACTTTTAGCTAGGTATGCTTGATTGTGTCGACTTGTTAATTTTGAACGATTTGCAAGCGCTGGGCCCGTCCATTCCATTATCACCATCGCTGGATGACCCTACATAAGTAGTTGACCTCTATTTAATGGATCACTGGCCGCACGCCACACAAGGTTGCGTACCGCTAGGATGCTTAATTACCTGATCCGAATCGGTGCCGGTCGCCGTCAACGAAGTGGTACTTGGAGATGACGACGGGCTGGATGGGCGCTGCGGCGTCCAACGCCACGTGGAAAGCACCCTTGCGGAACGGCAGCAGCCGGTCGCCGCCGTTGCGGGTGCCCTCAGGGAACAGGAGCAGCTTTCGCTGAAACCACACCGGGACACTTTGAGGGACAATCGATGGTTCAATGCAGCGCTGTTAAGGACGGGTATTCCACGTTTCAAGCACATTTTTTAATGAGATCGATCATTAGTCTAAAGCTGTATCAGGTAGAGTCACATTTAGCGGAGCAAAAATATGGCGGTAACGCAGATTCTTGCGTGTCAAGCTTCGATTTTTGAAGATTTTCTCAGATTAATCGAAAAGTATAGAAATTAATGACGTTTCAACCGTAATAATGCTCTCCAAAATACTATTATCTTTTAATACTTATTTTTTTAATGTGACTGTGTGCTGTAATTAGGACATAAAACTGAAAAAGGTATTTTTTTCTATCGAGGAAAGTAGTAAAGTATAATCAATCGTGTTTTCATCCGTTAAAGTTACTAAGACGGATGTTCTTCTGTAACATTTTATAATAAAGTAATTTGACTAAATAAATTTGATTTTGCGAGGGGCAATTTTAGAAAATACAAGCCTTACTTAGCGAAACCTATTATATAGGTATCTAGGTGTTTATAGGAACGGAACAGTATAATGTAGAGAATAAAAAAAAAGAATAATTTAAAAAACTTTACATAGAATATTTTGCCTGCATTGATACACAAAATAATATTAAATATCAACAGTAGGTACGTACTCCAAGTAGGTCAAATAAGCATCCTGAGAGCTCTAGATCAGTGAGGAACACGACTTGACACTGATAAACTCTACGGACGTAAATAAACTTTGAAACTAGCAATGAAATGTGCAAAACAACATACATTTATTTGCTTTTGTATATTTACAATGTAACCTACCCTTCAAAACCTTAACAATAGCTAATAATTCTTGATGAGATTTTCAGATTTTGTATCTGTTTAGACATGTTTAACAACTTCATTCTTCAACCGTATCGACCCATACTATAAAAAATTCCAATACGAGCTCTCGTTAAAGGTCAAGGTATGTAATCAACTGAATTATACATGGTTTAGAATAAATAAATAGTGCGAATGATTTAAAAGTAATTTTCATTATGTAATTAAAAAAAATGCCTTTTTTAGATTATAAAGTTTCTAACAAAAAAGGTTATAAGTATGTTTAAATAAAGAAAATAATTGTTGTTAATTGGCGAAATAGGAACAAACAGATAATCTCAAGATATCCTTTTATTCGATCCTTTCCTCAGTCGTACAAATCAGAAAGTGTTCTACTTGTGCCTTTTTCTATCTTCCAAAAAATAGTTGCCACTATATAAATAATAATCATCTTTAAACATTTCATATTCAAACAGCATCTAAAGAATATCTATTATTTAGACAAACATTAGTTATTAAACATATAAAAATATAATGAATTAAGTATCTTATCATGATTAGCTGACTATCAGATTATACTAGATCAATCTAGGAAATTACTAATAGTAGGTTCTACCTACCTATTGTTCTGAAAGTTGGGAAGCGGAAAGTGTACCTACTAACTACCTAGTGCCGTAAATAGGGCGGTGCCAGCGGTGCCCAGGTACCGAGCGCCTGGAGAGGCGCAAAAAATGTTTTAGAAAAAAACTAATTGATTCATTAACGTAGGTATAAATTTGATCAATTACACCATTATTATATTTACAGACTATTTAGCCTTATCTTCGGCTATGCGCTTCCAGTTAGTCACTCCATCAAGTCTGAAGGCGCCCTGCGCTGCGCTACTTTTACCGGGTTAGTTCCACTATGAGAAGTCCCGCTATGCTATGAACTTTATCGAAGTGTTATTCTAATAACTCCTGTGGATAAAGTTCAATAGCAGAACTTGAATTATAACAAGTGATAACTCGACACCGTGGCGCTAATCACTGGGTTAGCTTGGAATTGCGACAATACAAAGCACAGAAAAGCGAAAGCCCTACTTCCCAGTGAAACAAAGCACGAGTCCAGCGAGCGATGAAAAAGTTGATCGACCCAATTACATTTTCCCCCGTTTTCTCACATAACTCGGAAAATCTCACCCGCACGAAAAAATAAGCAAAATAGGTATAAAATGTATTTTTGTTTTATTATCTGATTTAATTCAACGTGAGTATTCCCGTATAAATAAAACCAAACTGTGTCAATACCGCATCAGTTTTCATAATAAAATAAAATGTAGAGAATTGAATAGTGAACAACTTTAGTCTTTAAGATTTTTCTCGAAAAGTTGAAAATGCCCGAGATATTGCAGTCCCAAGATGGCGAATAACGCAGCGCTCGAACTTGGCCGCGATTTTGAATTTACACTCTCAGTGACCTAGTAAAGCCCAAACCTTTACCCAGTAAAGGCCTAAAGGCTGGTAAATAAAATGTTGGTCTCGGTCATACTAGGTCTGGGCTTTATTGACTGCAAGCCAAGCCACGGCGCAGCAACGTGACCATGACAGTGGCAATGTTGTTGTGAGTAAATAAGTAAGGGTCAAATCAAGCAATGATAACCCATAAACGTGATAGGTAGTTAGGTACGTAACTTCCAGCGCTGAAACTGAGAGCTCAACTTACTATATTTTATTAAAAATAATATATAAATAGCAAGAATAAAACTTTAAAAAAAATAAACCAACTTCAAACATGGGACAATAAGAGATCACCTCGAGAGTTTAACGCTTTCAAAAAGAATATGAATTTTCATAAGCCAGGCCAGGCCGTCACGCTTACACGTCCATATCATGAAAACTACTAAACCGATTTTGATGAAACTTACACTGTTCCCTAAGTTGAAGTAGGTAAATGTAAGCCAATAAAATAATGGTCACAATCTGATTAGTTTAGAAGAAATTAAAGGACAAACATAGGTACATATATACCTATAAAAATTATACATTTGTTTGGAAGCCCTAATATATTATCCTATGTGAATAGGTATATTGCAGTTCCAATAATAATGATAAATACATACATGCGAATCATTAAACAATTTTTTTTGAATTCGATTCTAAATAAAGTACTACGTTAGGAACGTACTAGCTACGTACTAGCTAGTTAGCTACGTTTAACTACGTTAAAAAATTAGGGAAGTCCAAATACAAAAAACGGTTTATTTATTTTTCCCTGTGGTAACGTAACCCATGGCAGCATCAAACATGGCGTACTATCCTTTGTAGATACCTACCTACCTACCAATTTATATCTCCTGTTTCTATTAGTTCGAATACATAGACATATTTTCGTATATACCTACATAATAAGTGTGCGTCTTTCTCGTCTGTTATGTTATTCTAGTTCGTAAAGGAACCTAGTTATCTAACAACAAATGTTTGACGTAAATAACCGGCATTTGGCTTGAATTGCGATCGCTACTCTATAATGCATTTCGTCGATTCTAAGATTATAATTAACTGTGTTACGCCCTTATAAAACTGTTGCAATTATTTTGTGCTGCTATATATAAGCCAGAAATGCGTATATACCAGCGGCGAAGGGTCCACATAAGCCGATTCCTATCGGCTTCCGTTTGTAAAATGTGTCTGTAAGTATCAACAATATAACTACCGACATACTATCGAGTACCTACCACCTCTCAATAATTACCTAACTCCGAGGTGCCGTTAAAATTATCTTATCTTAGCAATGTCACGAGCCGCCGACTTTTACGCAATGGTGCTTTTAAGTATGGTGAAGGTGGTTTCGGGTGTTCCTAGACTGCTTTCCACACGATAAGTAAGTTGATTCGGCTTCCCTTTCCTGAATTCTCACGCCTCGCCACTGGTATATTACATGCATATAAACACTGGCGGACAGTAGGTAGCTTATTTAAAGATATCGTAAGTGTTGCTTAGACCTCAGGGCCCTGTTTTATAAAGCTACACTCTTGTGTACTTGTAGTGAAAAACTGCCAACAACACAGAAAAATATTAAGTAGATACAGCGTTTTCTAAAGCTACAAGACAACCAGTGTACAAACTACAAGTACAAGCACTTGTATATAAGTTAAAGACAAACCATCTACCTGTAACTGGTAACTTGTAGTTACTGGTACAACAATAATTGTACTTGTAGGTTTATAAAACAAATGACAAAAGTGAAACAAACTTTTCAAACAACACTACCTATTTAATACCGCAGTCATGGCATGCCGCATTTCTATGAATCACTTCGTGCCCATGCGTGATTATCTTAGGTATGGTATGGATAAGATATACTTAGGTATGTAAAGGAGAGTGTACTACAAAATCAAAATCATTCCTATTTTAATATTACACTACATAGGTACTAAGACTAGGTACCTACTACTTAGATACATTTTCATCTCAATCTCACAACAGAGCGAATTAAAGTTTATTTTTAACACACTCTAACGGCAATCACAACCTAGTAATACTAATAGACAGGTATTTGGATACATTTCGTGAGATTATTTATTTAGTTTGATTATAATGCCTCAATGATGGGTATAAATATAGCACCTAACGTAGAAGTCAAGGGCAATGAACTCAATTTCAATACGACATTCATCAAATTGGAGCTTGACATGACCTTAGAGACCACGACCACACTCGACAACACTACTACGAAATACGACGAATAAGAGAAATAGATATCAGTAGGTACTTTATTTTGTTGATTTCAAATCTTGGATGAATGTATACCTAGTTAGTACCATGGAGAATATTTTCTATTACTCTGTGGTTAGAACCTTACTCTAAGGTTAGTATTAGTACCTACAAATAAAAATAGCTCTTGACTTAGGTACCTACTCAAAACCCAAACTTGGTACTTATAGCTAGGCCAAAAAAGGGCACAAAAACCATAAAGAACTGTAGAAAAAGATTGTGCTGTACTATTGAAATATTTAAGACCAGAAATCTTACCACATCTAGAGCGAATAAATCAGTGAGTTGAAATAAATAGAGTAGTTATAGTCGAACAAAACTGCTTTAAAAACTGACTAGAAGTTGCCTGTATAAATATACTTACGCATATTACTATGCACTTTGTGAAGAAAAGGAAAGAATATGACCGACTTTATACGCCACACCTGTTGTTAGAAAGAGACAAATATCTAATTTCTCTTACGGCGTAATAAGCTACACAAGTTGATTGGCCAGAGCGAGCGCCCTCGCCGCGCCAGTGTGGCTCTCTTTCACTCTCTCACACAAGACGATCTATCTATCTCGGCCATCCATTTCAAAGTGATAACAGTCGCCTCAGATAAAATAAATTTCATTTTTTCCCATTGCAATAAAAATACAGTACTTACGCATGAAATGATTTTTTTCTGTCTCTCACAGTGCCTGTGTAGATTGTGTAGTGTCTAAATACACAGAAAGGCATTATATCACCATCTTAATGCTAGAAAACATACGATTAGCGGCAGCGTATTACCGGACATTCGGAAGTGAAAGACTGGTAGCGATCACGGCAATTACCTTGATTTCGTCTAGTAAATATGGCGGGGGGGACAACTCATCTACAGGTAAAAACATCTTAGGAATAAATGACTTGAACTTAAAAGTTTTGAATACATTATGTTTCATGCGACTAGCTGACTTTATTAAATTGGAAAAAGATGTATTTTTGGTCACCACACCACGCGCCTGATGGCATTATTGTATACTTCTCTGCGTTGGTACCTAATGGTAATGGCTCTTCTTCACAACCGGCGATTATAGACGATTACACGCGAGCACATTCCACGTCCATCTTGAAAGCTTGCCGCTCAACAATTAATGATCAAGGACGATCGTGTAGACGGTTGCATGGTGATCGTGATGATTACCTTGCCGATGAGCGATAACAGATGATCAATCGTCGATCATCGCCGAAGAGGAGGCATAAATAAGCGACAACACCGCCGCCGACGCGACGTGTGGCTTAGAGCCAAATACGTCGATCTACAGTACTTATCTAGTCTTCTTCAGCAATGTACGGAATTTTTGGAAATGTCCAGATTAAAACCCGGACTTTTGAAATTTCGAGATAGTAAAGTTTCGAACAATGCATCTTGTATATTGATCGAAGATCTAGTACCTAAGCTATTTTTTGTTCTAATTTTACGAGATTACTCACGTCGTCGTACTATATCTTTATTTCCTGTTTTGTCGCATGTTGGACTTGCGATGAATGGTGTAAAGGCGCCGCCTGCATGCGCCATTCTTTATCTAGTAATTATTCGTTTATCTGAAGGAATCCGGTCAGTGATTCTCCATACATTTCCCTATTTTCTTCCTGTATTTTCTTTTATTTTCTTTTCTTCTATTTACTCTAGAGCAATTTTTTTTAAATAAAATTTTTGTCTACTTGGGTGGAGTGTGGACATGTCTCTTTCATTTCCTTTTTTTCAGCAACTGTCGTCATTATTGTATATATATTCCAAAACTTAATGTTTTTTTTATTAGCATAATATTATTATGGTGGACGCAGCGCGTCTCTGATGTTCGCTGTAGCGCACACGGACGACTTTCATGCGATGATTCGCAAGAAAGTCGCGTCCCTGCGACAGCGTATACGAGCCATTCGCAACGGTATCCTGCAGATGATTGCAGCCCGATTTGACTGTCCCATTCAGAACAAGTGGATGGGTGTTCTTATGGGACAAAAGATATTTTTGTTTTGTCGTGTCGATTCAATCTTTTTAATATCAATTCAATGTGTATTCTAATCTAATTTTAATTTATAACGACATTCTTCAATTATATTTTTTTGGACTATATGGATTTATGTAATCTGAAATAAATGATATTTGATTTTGATTTGCAGCGTAGGAAGGTTTACTACTAGGTGGACCGATGACATTGTGAAAGACGCGGGCAACCCATGGACACAAATGGCAGGTTGTCGTACAGTGGGGCGGTTTAAGGGGGAGGCCTTCGTTCAGCAGTGGACGTCTCCGGGCTGATGATGATTATTTTCTAACGTAAACGACGTATTCAAATATCTACGCAATGAGGTAATGCACGTAATAGGCGAGGAATATTTGAATACGTCGTTTACGTTAGAAAACGTAAACGACTACGACGTCTTTACTATGAGTTTCTACGGAGTTTTGAAAACAACACGTAAAGACATGTTTCTCCACATTATATCACTTGCCCACACTCGTGCATGTAATTCAACACTCAATGAATAAAACAGCACTATTTTTAATCGTTATTGCGCGAAAAAACACAAGTTTAAGAAAATAATAGAATGCAACGACATGATATTTCCGTTTTCCCACCAAAAAAAAACTCAGATACCTACTTACTTATCGAGACCGTATACTTAGGTAATTAAATTTTTTTTAGGAAGTTACTCATCGTACGCACGAAGTGTTGAAATGTCACTAATCTGGACTCGGCTTTACAGTGACCGACTGACTGGCCTCTAGAAAATCGGCCTCGACTTTGACACGTTTTAGGAAAATGTAGCGTACGTGTACAGTACGCTTTACCTTTGCGTCACTTGTTCTTTGGCCCGATGTTACCTGCTTTGAATAAGCAATTACACAGTAGTTAACTTCTACGTAGCCTGTTTATTTGTCATTAAAACTTGACCTAATGAGGTTCAAGGGTTGTAATTAACATTAGTCAGTAGTAGCCCGTTCGCCACAACTTAGCAGCAAACACTAGTGACCGCAGTGCTTGCTTGTTATAGCAAATTATTTACGGATTCTTCGGGTCAAGATTCAAAAACATCGGCGTTGTGGCGTAACACTCACAACAAATTCTAAATTCTAACAGTAGGTACCTAGTACCTACCTATAGTATTATACAACGTGTAACAAAACGGTTCAACAATACTGAAGGGTATGTATGTGCTCATCATTACAAACAACTTTTACAATGGGGCCAACCCGAAATTGCGAAAAAAAAACAGCTGTTCCATACATTTCATCCAAGTTCAATTAATTTTTTGTATGGAACAGCTGATATTTTTTTCGCGATTTCATGGTTAGCCCCATAGTAAAAGTTGTTCATAATGATGAGTACATACCTACCCTTCAGTATTGTTGAACCTTTTTGTTACACGTTGTATATGTACGTACAGTGCTATAACCTACACCCGTGTGCGCCTACATCCCCATCTCTTTAACCGCGGGAATGACTGGTAGAAAATGCTTTAGCATTAAGTCCTCCTTTTGTACATTAATGTATTTATATATGCAATAAAGAATTAAATATAAAGGCCTTTTCATCAAACTTGCTCGTAAAGTGGGTCTTATTACATCGCTTTTAGCCTCATAATCCAAGATATTACACACGCGTGCTTTTTACTTTACATTACAGCACCAGTGCTCTATTATGTATTAATCAGGTTAAGTTTGTTTGTACCCGACTTCTACTTATAATGTATTTTTAAAAGAAGCATTCTTAATATAGCCGAGTGATACAGCTATTTTCTATAATAACAAAGAGTTTTTATGCGGCTAAAGAAAATGTCACATGTATGCGCGCGCATCGCTGGTTTGCGCGCCATTTTCCGCAAATATATTTTGTTGACGTTTTGCTGTGTGGTTAATTATTATCGAAAAAAAAAAGGTGTTTTCCTCGCAAGTGTGATGAAAATTGACGTATGGGACTCGTGTGCTATTGGTAATATTACACTCTCGGCTCCCTTATCGCATAATACCGCCTCGGGTGTAATGACCAACATAATTGTATCATTATCTATAACTATAAAAGGCTTTGTCCTGACTGACTGACTGACTGACTGACTGACTGACATATAGACAACGTACAGCCCAAACCGCTAAACGTAGATACTTGAAATTTGGAGGGTATGTTTTTGGAGAGGTGTAAACGCCCACTAAGAAAGGATTTTTCGAAAATCAACCCCGAAGGGGGTTAAATGGGGTGTTAAAGTTTGTATGAAACTTTTTATTCTCTGGTTCGATTGATACAAAACTTGGTATACGTATTCTACTATAAAAATAAGAAGATACGGGTGTCACAGTTTTTTCAAAATCAGCTCCCGTTAGTATAAAAAAAAACTAAGTTTTAGTGATAGTAGGTTTGTTTCTCCTTAACTTTGTAACGGCTGTACATATTAAAATGAAATTTGGTATTGGGATGGGGATAGATGTGGGGATGGGGGTGGGGGTGGGGGTGGCGATGATACTGGGAACGGAGACGGGACGGAGATAGGCATGTTAATATTAAGATTACAATTGGTATCGGGATGGGGATGGGGATGGGGATGGGGTGGGGATGGGGTGGGGATGGGTGGGGATGGGTGGGGATTTGGTGGGGACAGGTGGGGATGGGATGTGGATGTGGATGAGGCTGGGAACGGGGATGGGCGTGTCCATATTAAGATGAAAGTTGAAATCGGGATGGGGGTGGGGATGGGATGGGGTTCGGGATGGGGATGAGGGAGGGAACGGGGATGTGGACGGGGATGGGCGTGTTCATATTAAAATGACATTTGGTATCGAGATGGGGATGGGGAAGGGGGCGCTTATAGGGATGAGACTGGGAATGGGGACGGGGATGGGCGTATTTATTGGTCGGCTGAACAGATGGAGCTGCATTTTTGGATAGGTAGTTATAGCATAAGGTTCGGAAACGGACATAGGCTATTTTTTTGTAGGTCCACGCAGACGACTGTTTGACGGACATAATTATTATAGATACTGTACAGCCTAAGCTGCTAAAATAATTTTTAATATTAAATTAACTTACTTTTAAATGCCTAAACTAAATGTTGAGTGGTGTAAACTTACACTCAGCTCAAGCTGTGGTAGCTTCAGTGAGATCAAGCTCGACTCACATTCTTGGGGTCGCGGGTTCGAACCCGGGCGAGCCTGTTCCAAATAGTTCTTTGAAACTTACGCATGGATAATACCACTGGCTTTTCGGTGAAGGAAAACATCATGAGGAAACCTTCATATTTCAGGAGAAGAAATACGATAGTGTATGTGAATCCGCCAACCTGCACTGGGCCAGCGTAGTGAATGTGGCCCAATCAGGGTAGGCCGATATACCATTAGTGTTAAGGGCTGATGCAGAGAAACGCACACTCGGCAACGATTTTGAAAAATTCGCAAGGGGTTCAATGTATCATTAAAATACCATTTTGCCGAAACCATTCATTTAAGGCTGTTAAGTTTTTTGACTTAAGAGATAAGATAAAATAAACATAAACATGTTTCAGAATTTTCAAACAATTTCAAAACTGGAAGGCCACGGGTCAGTTTTTCATTTGAAAAAAATTGTTATATTTATAGATTAGCTAATCGAGTGTTTATGCGTAAGAAGATAAATATTTTAAACACATGTACTTGATCCGGTGCACGCACCAAGCACAGCGCTTTCAAAACGTCCATCCCGCGTCGGCTCAGATACGTTAAAACCCGAGTATGACGCGCTGTACCTCGAGCGCGCCCCACTCCAACCCACACCGAGTCTACCTAAGCGATCAGTGCAGCACTGTATTTTATCGAAGATTCGTAATTCTTGCGATATTTTGGTAATCTTTTTACGTTCTTTGTTATCATACTTTTTCTGCTTAAGCTTATTTCATTTCATTGACTCTGTTGATACGGTATGCAATAATGATGATGCTGTAAACTATCCAGTTGAGTTTTTAAATTCATTAAGACCAGCGGGGCTACCATATCATAGGCTTATCCTGAAGAAAGGTACACCCGTCATGCTCCTTCGGAATTTAAGACCACCCAAATTGTGTAATGGAACCAGGTTACAAGTAAAAATGCTGCATCGTAATCTGGTTGAGGCCATCATTTTGACTGGGTGTGCCCATGGCGAAACAGTGTTTGTGCCGCGTATTCCCATGATTCCCAGTGACTTACCTTATGACTCCAAAAGGCTTCAATTTCCTCTAAAAGTTTGTTTTGCCATGACCATCAATAAGGCTCAGGGTCAAACTTTAAAATACGCTGGTATTTAAGGTTAAGGTTTATTTAATTTAAGGCAGGACTGTTTTTCGCATGGTCAGTTCTATGTGGCTTGCTCGCGAGTTAGCTCCCCTGAAAGCCTGGCTATTTTAGCACCTTCCAACAAAAAAATCAAAAACGTTGTCTATAAAGAAATATTGTAATCTTTCGGGTCAAAGGCCCCGGCAACTATAGCGTCATCAGCAGACATTTTTAGGGTTCCGTAGTACTACGAGGAATTCTTATAAGTTTGTCATGTCCATCTGTCTGTCTGTTTAAAATTCAACAAGACGGCTTTGTTTTGAAGTAAGTATTGCAAACGCGACATGCCAAATTTGGTCATCCTCAAGAAAACTTAAAGACTTGCAAGCGGCTTGGAAAAAATGCAATAATATACGTATTTTAGTGATTCAATTGAGTTGGGCCCCGATTTAACCGAATTCCAGTATTCAACATTACTACGCGGGCAAAGCCGCGGGCAAAAGCTAGTGTACTATATTTTACTATTGTAATCGAAATCAGTTAAGAGAACCATATTTTATACGAAATAAGTTTATACCTATTAAATCTATTAATGTTTTATTATTTAAACGATCGGCTGTAAAACGTTTTATTCGGTAAAATATAATTGTTGTTTGGTCTAAACGTGATTTAATGATAAAAATATTAATTGTCTAAAATAATGATGTAATATTATGACGAATGTAGTTAAGTACTTACTACATACTTTAGTAAGACACATTACTTTTATGACTATATCAGGTGATACACAGACCAATCAAGTTGTTTGTATCGATAGGTAAATTGGCATGATGACTACAAAATTTTTATTACCTTATAAAAAAGTTGATCATCAATAGAGCCTATCAACGAAAACAAAATTTAAAATAATTCATAAATAAATAAGTTCTCAGTATTTTAATTTCAAGCTAGACAGAGAGCGCGCTATACTGAGCTATGACGTCAAGCCTCAGGCGCGACATACAAATGCTATACTAACACGTGCTTTGCGAGAAAGGGATAGAGCATCCCCTCTCTATCCCCACCTAAAACTTTAAACGCTCATATTTCAGAGATTTATCAGCAAATACAATTTATTTTTTCAGTATGTGTAATGTATTTAGTTATACTAAAGTTATATTATTATTAACGGGATATTTACCGTGATTATGTTGTGAAATGAGCTCCCGATATTTCGGCGCAGTTGCATGCACCATGTTCACGAGTAGACTATAGAAAGAAACTATAGAATAATATAACTTTAGTAAACAACCGTGATAGTTTAAAACAGTGTATTTAGTTATATTCATCACTAAGCTTGTTATTTGTCATAAATTAAACATTAGGCCACACGCCTATTAGGCGTAATTAAAAGTTCTGCGGATGTACCTACCGTTTTTTTATTCAATTTTTTTTTTTTTTTTGGACCCGACCTCACCCTGCTTGCTGATTACGATGGAGCATACCTACATAAAACCTATTAACCTACTCTAGATTTGTCAAACACCTTAATATTAAATGGTGTAAATTAATTAGATGGCAAGACATATTTTTAGTTTTTAAATAAGTATCGCTTTTGGCAAAGTAACTACACATCTATTATTCCTGTATTAAGCATCATTATTTTCGTAATTTTTTTTATAACTTCGCAAGTAATGAATAGAAATTTTTTATATTTTTTATTTAAGATTTATACGACGTAATCTCCAAATGGTTTTCGAATTTTGGTTCCTTTCCAAAAATTAAATGTAGTCAATTATGGTGACCGACTCGTGTTCTCTTTGTGATTTCCCCCTGGGGGAGATATCAGGATTTTTCAGTCCTGGCGTCTGCCCAAACCCATGGGAGATATCTGAACTTATTTTAAATTAGTATTGTAAGTATACATGTATCCCCATATTCATGTCATGTCAAGCAGCGACAGTGTTATTGAAATGGACGGGCCCAGCGCTTGCAAATCGTTCAAAATAAACAAGTCAACACAATCAAGCAAGCAATCAAGCTAGCTAAAAGTGTGCATAACATTTGCCAGAAAATAGAGATAGCGAATCTAATTACTGCATGACAAAAAGAGAACATATGTACGTATTAGAAGTTTGTATTATCGTATAGTACGGCTCGCATTTCGCAAAGACAGAGTATGACTGGCGCGAGTGGAGAGCTGGCGCTCAACATACAGTCTTCAAAATCCGTGCGCTTATTTCCCGTCTTTTCATTTTATCATTGACGCTGATGTCAAGCATTACATTGAACCCATAAAAAGAAAAAGATGTCAAATGTAAGTACCTACTTTTCGGGGAATGTAGACTCCAATTATGATATCGCCCTTCCGCTTAGCCACAGAATAAATAATAGCACTACGTACAGAAAGTTCATTCCGCAAAGGAATTGAAATAATAAGGACTCTATCTACTAGGGAATAAAGTAGCAATTCAACTCGCACAGCGCTGGATACCGCTCGCTATATTCACCTAGATATACCGCTCTCTTTCTATCACGTATGCTTAGTTACGTGCGACGAAGCTAGCGTGCGGGCATCACTGACCTCGGTCTTTGCAATGTCCTCTCGGAGCGGAGCGTCGCCGGCCGAACATACATAAACTGTGGAGTGTCACCCCCCTGGCTTAACTCTACTTCGAGCTTACTTACATACCTTTTGATCTCGAACTGCTTTGGACTGCTTGTTGAGCGCATCGCGAGCAGATTGTGCCCCACGATCGATGAATACAGTGCCCCATAGCCAAGCCGCCGTGCCAAACGGCGCCAGATACTGCAGTGAACGCTTCGACACCACCGTGCACCGCGACATCAGCGGCCACAGCACCGCCAACACTGTGGAACAATACGAACTCTAGTCAAAAAGCTGGTCCTAAAGCACTATAAACACCACAGAAAAGCGAAGGCCCTACACTTCTCTCTTCAGTGATAAACACAGTGTGCTAGAACTAGGCTACTGCTTAGAAACGCTTGACGGATAACAGGATATCTAAACTGTTACTCGGAACAGTCAAATAACCAGTACCTATAACGACTATTTTAACATAAGTAATAGTTTTCTCTCAGTGTTCCTGTTATCAATGTTCTCACGTAGCAGTGGAGGTAACCGTGACCGAGTTAGTAGCTAATATTTTTGACTAATACTGAGTAAGATAATATTCATAATCACAACAATAATTATAAAAATAATATTATCCTATCCTATTAATACTATAAATGCGTGAGTTTGTCGGTGTATATGTGTGTTTATTACTCAACTACGCTGAAACGGCTGATCGGATTTGGATAAAATTTGCTATAAAGGTAGCTATATCTTGGAATAAAATATACTTATAAACTACTTTTTATCCCAACAATAGCGGGTATAACCACAGAAGAAATAATAGTACTACGTATAACCGCAGGGCTCAGCTAGTACTAGTAACGTATAAAGTTATAACTTTTATGCCCTTAGATTACGTTTGTAACTGTTATGAATATATTAGTCACTCCTCTAATACCTAAAACTACGATTACACCGTGCAGCTAGACATCAGCTGCTACAGCACCACTAGCACTGTGGAAAAGTATCTATGAATGAACACTAGTTTAATCCGAATACCGATTTTCTTTAGGTACATTTCATATGGTCTATTTGAGCTGTTTGTTCCTGTCGTAGTAAGAAATGGCATAAATCGGTGTTCCACTCGCAAGCATTTTTCAGTAGGTAGGTTATGCGCACGAGGTCGCGGGCAACATTGCTACCCTCCCTTTTTTTTAAGTCGGTTTAAAATAATTTTTTGTTCCCGTGCGAAGCCGGGACGGGTCAGCTAGTTATATATAAATAAGGAGGGAGATATTTCGCGCCCTCAAATGGCCCCGTGAAAACGGCCCCAGGGACTGTCTCGCCTGTCTGCGCTCACTAAGCGAGACGCGCGCTATCCTTGTTGCTCTCATAAAAGTGCTATCTTCTTTCGCACTCCGGCGCAACTCGTAAACAGGACGGCACGGGCGTCATTTTCAAAAGTTGTTTTATTATGCGTTGTTTTGCGTTGTTGTATTTTTTGATTTGTTGTTGCTTTAGTAGTTTTTTTTTTCGGATTTCGGATGCTATAGTGCTAAAACATTTTGAACAGTGAGTGAAAACAGTGCCCCAGAGTTAGGTCGCCATGTCGAACGCGCGGCACTGGTGTAATAGCTTCGACACCACCTCGCCACAAGACATCAACACTAGCAGCCACAGCACCGCCAGCACCGAACCCAAGCTAGTCGAAGACCCATGGAGAATTCTATTACTCTGTGCGAAGACCTAAAATATAAAAATAATAGCTGTTCCATACAAAAAGTTCATCGACCTTGGGCAAAATGTATGGAACAGCTGATATTTTTTTCGCGATTTCTATGTTGGCCCCATAGTAAAAGTTGTTTGTTTTGATGTACAATATGCCCTTAAAAGGATGCTAACTGATTAGAATCATTGATTTTCATAATACATACGAAGAATTATCATTACTATAATATAGGCACGGATTTATTACGTTAATAAGGATTACTTGGAGAATTAATTTGGAATACAATCTAATAATAGGGCTTCACCTGCGTGACGCTTTACGACCAGTCATCGGAATAATGAACGTGCAATAAATGACGCATTAAACAATGCGCTACATGGGCGGCCACACTATCATTTGACTTTAAATAGCGCCTAACGTCTAACGACATTAGTAATGCCACTAGCCCATTAGCGTGCTAACACTCGGCCATATCTGCGTACTGTATCACATGCCGCGATAAATAATGGCATTACACGCAGGTGAAGCCCTAGCTTTAGAGTAGCGACACAAACAGATGCATCCATACCTACGAGGAAGCGGATACGGAACAACAAACAGGAAAAGTCATAGACGATACAAAAAGACCGATGAAGTTTGTAAGCCATACAGTACAGTACACTACACCATCAATCTAATAGCCATCGCTAGCGCCCCAGAATCGAGGACCGTGCTTACCACAATCTCAAAAACATTCCTATTTCGACGCTCTCATAAATTCTTTATGGTAAGAGAACGAGACAAAGTTCAATCCAGTACAATAAATACTACATACACTACATTATACATTATTAGAGGTCGCCTGCGATTTCGAAGAAATTTGGTCCGCTCCCAAAATTCACCACTTTAAATCATCCCGAGCAAAAAGTCCCCCAACTCTACCGACTCTACCCCTCCCCCCATTGAGGGTCGAATTTCGAAAAATCCTTTCTTAGTACACCTCTACGCATCGAGACGAATACAAGTCCAAATGTCAAGTCTGTACGACCAGCGGCTTGGGCTGTGCGTTGTCTGTCAGTCAGTTATTGAATCAGTCAGTCAGGACAGAGCCTTTTATATATAGATAGATAGATAGATAGAAACTCTTTATTGTGCACACCAAAAAAATACAAGAGAAAGATACACCTTATGAGCTAGTGCCACAATTGGCGGCCTTATCGCTAAAAGCGATCGAATCAATATATTGATTGATTAGGTAGTAGGTACTAGACAATACAAAATATAACACTTTAATGAAAACACAAAAGGGACACATTTACCACACACACTGTTTTTAAACTATCACGGTTGTTCACTATAGTTCTATGTGTGTGTCTGCCCGTGAACATGGTGCATGCAACTGCGCCGAAATATCGGGAGCTCATTTCACAACATAATCACGGTAAATACAACGGCATTTGTTTTGTAGTGCTAGTAACTCTATTGTTAGTCCGCCTGGGGAAGTACCACACCTTTGCCAGTTATTCAACCGCCAAGCATTACTGTGTTCCGGTTGGAAGGGCAATGTTACCAGAGAAATTACAAATTACTGGGTAAGAAGAGATTTAACACCTAATATCTTAGAGTGACGAGCGCAGTGCAGTGCGGCGCAAGATTGTGTTCGCAAGTTCACAATTCTGCCACTGCTACTGTTAGTGGCAGGCGTGACGCTTACCACCAGGCGAACGTCTAGCTCGTCTCGTCACATGATTATATAAAATAAAATAAATCCCGTAAATAACAATAGAACTATACTTATCACATTGTTTTGATATTGTGGTAGGTCAAGTGATTACCAAAGATGAAACTGATGAATAAACAATGCATTCCTGAAAAATAATTATATTGATATGGATACTCATTTCTGAAATGAAAATATAGAAAAATTCCTTGCGAATATCTGTTTTATGTGTCATGTTCGTAAACTAAACAAATCGTATTTTCCGGACTTCTAGTGGGTCAAGAAACTTTTTTCCTTTGTTCTTTCTGTATCAATATTATTTTTCAATATGCAAAATACCAGTGTTCTTCGAAAGCCTGTGTCACACCAGATAAGCTGAAATACCTACCAATCTAAAGATACTTTTTGTAAAAATTTTGATAATTTTAATGGTTCTTTTACAAACTAGGAAACCTTATTATTCGGCTCTTTGTTTCTGCGTCTGTAGAGTCACGATCACAGTAAACATAGTCTATATTAGGACTGACTATCTATGTATAGCGAGCTAGCTTCGCATGTATACCTAGTTAAGAAATGTGCGAGTCATAGGTGGTCATAGATCAAGAATAAATCAGAATAGTCAGTCTTCAGTCTCAGTGTTGTCTTTTCCCTACTTTCAAATTTGTTTATCGGTTGATTAGACAAAACACGGATGTAAGTATTCCAAACGATACCCGCTTTTATTAATCAGGTTTAAGATTTATTTAGGAATGATTTTGTTTGTAGTAAGTAGGTAAGCCCCCTTTGAGTAAACGGACAAATAAGGATATGAATTGTTTATCTAATTATTGAAGAGCAATCTTTGACCGCCAAGTGCAAAATGTGACATGCGAGTAGAGATCATAGGTCAACTATAATAACATGTGCCGTTTTATTATCTATCCAAGCAACAAGAAAATACTCGTGCACACAGACGTATCTAATCGTAATAGGTAATAGGTAGGTACTCAGGAAACTGTTAAATCAGTAAGTAATGTCCTTGGAAATCCGCAATTATTGATAAACGGAACAATCAACTAATGATCTGGTGGTTTCACTTTTAAATAAATAAAAAACGCGTTGGTTTTTGTGTTCTTTTCGACGTGATAGTCGAGGTAAGGGTGGTCGCCCTGTTTGTCCGGACAGTATCTGGATTTTAGGCTTTCTGTCCAGTTTTGTAATTTATCCGGATTTTTGACTAAGATGACATAATAATTTGCAAAGAGAAGTGTAGAAAACTTAAAATGAAACACACCTACTGGGTGAGCGAAGGGGCGCGGAATATTCCCATTGGATTAGGTAATATTTTATCCAAACCTTTTTTATATCTGGCTGATAAAGCAGTGAGGTACTAAGAAACTACCAAAAACACTGTGGTAAGAACGCTCATGATCACCGTGTAGCATATTTTACCAGCTCACTACACAAATGAAACAGTTACCGTCATGTTATTCCCATCGTATAATACAGGTACTTTTATCACCTGCGTTAACGGGCGGGTGGGGTGGGTGATTTTGTTCGCGTTGGCGTTTTGACAGCTAACAAAAAAATAATGTATGGAGTATGGACTCAACGTACCGTACAAGTCGAGGCCGGTCTGGTGGTTGAGCAGCACCACGGCACCGCGGCTGTTGTCCACATTCTCCAGCCCTCGCACCGACCACCGGATGCCGAGCATGCGCGCCGACAACCTCAGCAACGCGGATGGTATTCTGTGTCATTAACAGTTTAGTTTAGAGGATAGTCATTTATTGGACGTACGTTTTACCGGCTGTTTAGTGTTTAGCCCCATTGCGAGAAGATACACCTCGTAATCGTAAGATCATAGGTTCGATCCCGTGCCTGTACCAATGAGTTCTTTGGATTTTCAACATCGTGAGGAAACCTGCATTTATGTTTGGAGAAGAAATTTAATGGCGTAGGTACGTAAATCGCTAACCCGCACGTCGAGGATTTTAGTTCTCGACCGCCCCGCTACTGAATCTAATGGGAAAGTTGTGTTTTTTTTATTCCCAGCGTCCTCAGTGGAAAATGACAATAAGAACGCTGAAACTTTTAATTCTTAATGTCCTCAATAGAAATAAGTAGCCAGTCAGGACGTTGTAATTTTTAATTCTCAACGTACTACCTACTAATGGAAACGTCAGTTCCTACCTCTATGGTGTGGACCTTGGGAACATAAAGACAAGCTACTTTTTTGCCTAGTTTGTACAAAGATGTCTATGAAATTTGTAGCATTAAGCCACCTGCATATGGGAAGAGCTTCAAAGTCATAAAACAAATTGTCTTCTAAACAGTATCTTATATATGCTTATGCCCTAGCTGGTGTACCCAAATCTAAGGTACTGCATTGCAGAGACTGCTCCGGTGTCGGCAACTCGGCAGTCGGACGCTCCGGACAGTATTTAAAAAATATTCAGAGTTTTTTAAGGCCAACTCATTTTATGCATTATGACTATAATGACCTCATGCCACCACTTACGTTGAGTAATCAAAATGGGCATTACGTGCTACATGTTTTGCACTGAGAATTGATGTCGTTATGTTTGAAATATTAAAATTACTCCAAACGAGCGGAAATTTGAAAATAATAAGGCAAAATAGCCATTATTTCGACGTAATACAGAAAACCGTCTAAATAGACAAATGACAATAGAGCGATGATGCGGGTAGTAATCAGTACCTATATAGTATGTTTTAGACTATAGGATTAGTCATAGCAGTACTAACCTACTTATCAAAGTGAACAAGTTAGCTACATTTAACGATTAAAAAAAAGGTGCCATGCCAAATGGCCAGTCGCGTGATCCATATTGTATGGGGACATTTTTTTTTGTCAAAAGCAATCTGTAGGGCTAACATGCGCACCGCGACAAAAATTTGTCGTGTCTTTATGTCGTGCGAAAACGAGACAAACTTATACAGATTCGTAGCCTTGTCCTGTTTTGTAGAATCGAGAAAATTTGCTCGCGGTGCGCATGTTAGGCGCTCCACGAGACGACACACGAGACCGTAAATTACGGTGACGATACCGAGCGCCATACATTTCTATAGAGCGTTTTGTCACACAACGACACGTTTGTTGTGCAGTTGTCGTCGCGTAAGAAAACGCACTTATTGCTTACACTTGCGCCTGAAACAGCCAGTATATAATATAACCTTCGAAACCACTGAAGAGACAAAGAGTAGGGCCTTCGCTTTTCTTTGTTCGAAACACTGACTAAAGGTATATTTTTAAACGAATCCAAAAAAGGAAGTTCTCAATTAGACTACATGTAATTTTTTTTGTGAATGTTACGCGATTACTCCGCTATTTATAAATTGGTTTTGATTTTTGTTTCGTAGGTGATATTCAGGGGTGGTTCCATATACATTTTATCGAAATCGGTTCAGTAGTTTGGTTTTTAAATCAAAATTACTGGAATAAATTAAAATAGGAACTGGAAAATATGAAAATATGTCATCTAGGTAGATGAAATATAAGTCGGGGTATTTTTAAAAAGCGTATTATTTTACTGATGACAGTTGTTCAGGGTTACACGTAACGTGTTACTAAGCCGAAAGGAGGTCATTGTTCTCATCATTGTGAACAGCTTTAGTTAGGGACCAACCCTAAATTCGCAAAAAAAACTGTTGTTCCATTAAATTAAAACATTGGCCCACAACAAAATGCATAAAACACATATTAGGCTATTCTATAGGTACTTAAGTAAGTGTTATTTCCTAAGTAAGTGTAGTACTTCGGTGCCAACATAACTACTTATGTTTTAAAATAAGTGTTTTAGACTTACAAAGCATTTTTGGGATCAAATGGTCGGAACAGCATGAGTGGCATCGGCGCTGTCGCAAATATAAGTGACAGCACAATAAACAATGTGAACTGAAACAAAAAAACATAAATAGGATGGATATATGTAACAATTATTAATACTCACTATTTCACTTTTCACTATTTTTGCAACGCTATTGGCGTCAACACATAGTATTAAGTATAACATGGTCGTCAATGATGACATGAGACATGGCGAATGATGAATGAATTTGAATTGTCGTCGTCTAGAAAATAAAGACGTCAATACGAGTACTTGCGACTCGCATAACGAGGGTTCCCTACCACCACAAGTACACACCAGCAAACAACCGGCTAGGTACTTATTACGATTTACGAGATATACGTTGTTATAGATCAAAAATAGACGACAACATATTTATAGAAAAACAGACAGACACGGATTTCTTAGTCGTAGGGTACAGTTCAACACCTCTGTGTTCACTCTCTCTAAAAAGGAGTGTCAATTTACGTTCGACAAGACGTTCCAGTTTAGATTTATTTATTTTCTATCGTTTAGGTATGTACTTCGTCTTTTTCTGTAGTTACTATGAAATGTGCTAGGGTTACTTATTGATGCCAGTCCTCAGATAAGAGCAACCACGTTTCAGCCTTAGGGACTACAATTTTTATGGACGCAGCATGTGCCACCAGAAAGACGAACGAAACAGTTGCCCTAAAAGAGTGGCGCGGGCTAATTATCTCTGTGGCGCCATCTAGTTCAGTTTTTGGGAACTTAAGAACAGAAGCCAACCGAACGGAATAATCATTCAAGTTTTGGCAATTCAATTGAAATTTGGATTTGGATAGTTCATTTAAAAAAAAAACTGTTTTCAATATTTTTTTGACATAGACGATTTAGGGGGTGAAAGGGGGGTGGATTATTGTATGGCAAGTTGTTTGTTTTTGAAGTTATAGTGATGAAAATTTATATTTGGGTAGTTCATTCAAAGGAAGGGAAGTTGGGGGGGGGGGGGGGTCGGTAGAGTCGATAGAGTCGGTAGTCGGTAGAGTCGATAGAGTCGGTAGTCGGTAGAGTCGATAGAGTCGATAGAGTCGGTCGAGTCGGTAAAGTCGGGGGAGTTGGGGGGGGGGGCTAAAAAATTGCTCGGGATGATATAATGTGGTGAATTTTTGGAGCGGGCCGAATTTCTTCCGCACGCGGACGAAGTCGCGGGGGACCTCTAGTAATATATAAAAGGCTCTGTCCCGACTGACTGACTGACTGACAGACAACGCACAGCCCAAACCGCTGGTCGTACAGACTTCAAATTTGGAGGGTGTATTCGTCTCGATGCGGAGGGGTGTACTAAGAAGGGATTTTTCTAAATTCGACCCCCAAGGGGGGGCAAACGGGGGGGAAGTTTGCATGAAAGTCAAGTCATGAAAGTGAAGAATTTTTTGTAGGCTGATTCCGTTAGCCATCACTTCCGATCGTACCATCATCGGGCGTATAGCACTAGTAGGGTTTCCTTCCGTCCGGGTTTTTGCGGACCATGTCAGAGTGTAATCATTGTAGTGCTTCTATCCGGACATTGTCCGGCTTTGTAATTAAATTAAATAATCAATAATATAAAAAATAATTAAATTTTGTCCGATAAGTTTTTTTTTAGAATTTTCCCCGAATGCCGAGCATTATACTGATAGTTCCCGGTCAGACCTCACCAGGGGCCGTACCGTGAACTGCTTATAGCGGGACCGAATAGGTTCAGCTGCCGACACTGCGCGACCGCGAACCTTATTGCGAGGCGATATAATTCACAGTCGCGCAGCGTCGGCAGCTGAGCGTATTCGGTCCCGCTATAAGCAGTTCACGGTACGGCCCCTGGGGCTGTAATGTGAACTGCTTATAGCGGGGCCGGGTTCACCTGCCGACACTACGCGACCGCGAACCTTAATGTGAGGCGATAAAATTCACAGTCGCACAGCGTCGGCAGCTGAACCTATTCGGTCCCGCTATAAGCAGTTCACGGTACGCCAGACCTTTTTTCCCTATCACGACTCACAAGTGATAAGCGAACGAAGTGAACGACAACTATGTCAGTCACACAAAGCTAAAGTCCATGTACATATTTGTGGAACATACCTTCAAGTAGTATCTAGCGATGGAACTTATTGTGAAGAGGATTAACAGCAGAGCCATCACGCATCCCAGCACCACGTTGAACGCCGACATCTTGTCCGGAACTAGCACTCTAGCCCTACATCAAAAATAATAGACAGTTAAAATAACAGGTAGGTAGGCAGTAGGCAGGTGGCTAGGTAATTTTATTATTGTACAAGTAAACAAACTTTAAAAAGGTGGAGGTCTGACAGTCTCACAGTGAAGGTCCAACAGTGGACGTTATATATATATATATATTTGTTTAGTTACTTTGCGCGATAGAATCCGGAACGAGGATATTCGCCAAAGAACCAAAGTTACCGACATAGCTCCCAAGGTTTGCTAGTTGAAGTGGCAATGGGCAGGCCACATCGCTCGAAGAACTGACAACCGATGGGGAAGAAAGGTTCTTGAGTGGCGACCGCGAACCGGAAGACGCAGCGTAGGAAGGCCTCCCACTATATGGACTGACGACATTGTAAAAGTCGCGGGCAACCGGTGGATGCAAATGGCAGGTTGTCGTCAGGACGACACAGGTGTGGCGGTCTAAGGGAGAGGCCTTCGTTCAGCAGTGGACGTCTCCGGGCTGATGATGATGATGATGATATTTGTTTCATCATCTTCATCATCAGCCAGAGCTGATGAAGATAATGAAACAAATTTAAAAAATTAAGAAACAAATATTATGGGACCACCTCGAGAGAGTATGTGTATACCTAGGTACCCTTTCAAACATAAAATAATGTTCAAAATCGGTCCACAATTGACGGAAAAATCGGTGAAAATACAAAAAAACTTCGGGGGGGGCAGCTCCCCTAGAGGTCTAAAACCTACAATTTTTATCTAATTCCTATAATACAAACTTTGCTTAGTTTGGGGCTAGATGGCGCAGTGTAAAACTAGATATAAGTACATAATTTATTTTTATTTGTTATAAATATGGCGCAGCGCTTTTGTCGCGTTTATAAAGGTAGAATATAATCATGTATGGGATTAATTTATACAACATACGGTAATTAATGAATCAATTATGCTGTACATAAATAATACAAAAATAATTTAATTTAATTAGACACAGGATAGGTACCTACTTGGAAAATGAGACAAGTTAGAATGTAATTACAAATCCAAGTCTGACCATGAAAAAAAGATAATACCTAGTTAGGCCATGGGTACTATTATTTGTTCTGTGGCCATGGTCCAACTTATCTACTCACCGCGGGTACCGGTTTCCAAACTATACAGTTTTTCGGATCTCATTACTGCTGTAGACTGCGCTTTCAAAGTATTTCACTCCACCGGGGCGTGCTATCCGGAGGAGTGCGAGGATGTTTGGCTGTTTATTCAATTAGGGTTTTTCAATATCCATACCAAATTTGATAGGAACACCCAAGTTGTTAACAGTCTGTTGACTGATCTGGGACTTATTTGTGACAAAAAGTAATTTTATATAAAAAGATGGTATTTGTTTGTTACTACTGTAAAGAAGCTATTTCATCTTCTCCATCTCTTTTTATCAAACATATAAGTGTTGTCGCCTCCTTCGATTTTAATAATATTGGTGCAATATAATATTATAGATTTAGTGGTTACATTGATTATGCACCTGATTAAAATGAAGTTTAGCCTAGAGGGCGCTGTCGTAGCACCATCGCCCAATCAGGGACAACTTGCCCACCATCAAAGGATGTTTGGAGAGGGTAGGTGTGAGGCGCATGGTGCTAGGCCGGCGCCGACTCACATTTTAAAATTGATCCGTCAAGGAAGTAGCTCACAGAAATTGATTAAGATTATAAAGTGTACATAAAATAAGAAGTAAATATATATATAGATTGAAGTTTAGCAGCGTATCATTACCCTACGGATTAAGAACTCTTACATCAGTAGTGCTCCAGAAACACGCCTACACGCCATGCCGCGAAGCCGCAAACGCGGTAAAGGAATCAAGCGTCGTAAGTTAAAACGTCGAAGCTCTACCAGTTCATCGAGCTCGGGGAGCTCGTCCAGTTCAGAGAGCTCATCGAGTAGTAGCTCTGACAATGGAAGACACAGGAAGGGTAAGCGCTCACGACGCGCGTCCCCCGCAGTAAGTCAAAATGTAATACTTTCATCAGTGATTCCCGAATTTGACCCATTAGTGGACGATATAAGAATGTGGGTAAATGTAGTAGAAGCCAATGCTCGCGCTTTTGGATGGTCTGATCGCGTTATAAAGTACCAAGCGTTGCAAAAGCTAAGAAGCAGCGCTAAAACGTGGTATGACTCATTACAAAAAAACGAGACACGATGGACCACCTGGAAGTGGAAGCATTGGCGAGATACGTTATTAGATACGTTTCAAGCTAACCGCAATATGTACACTATGCTGAAAGAACTTATGCAGGTTAAACCTAACGAAAACCAGTCTTTATATGAATTTTACTTTCAACAAAAGGGTAGAATTGATAGGTTGCGATTATCTTTTTCCGAGCAAGATATCATATCGATAATTGTTGGGTCAATCGGGGACAAAAACATTTGTACTGCGGCGGAGGCAGGGAACTTTAGATATTGCGATGATTTAGCTTCTTTTCTACATGGCAAGACGTACGCCTCCCCTGAACAAAAACTGGCGGGAAAACAGAATTTCAATCCTAGGTATGTCAATTTTCGGTCACTACCATCAAATCAAATTGATAAAAAAATTGAGTCTCAAAATACCAGCGAATCGATAACCATTAGTTCAAAAGTTAGTCCAAACATTGTTTGTTTCCGGTGTGGCGAAATAGGTCATAAAAAGACCCATTGCGCTACTAGCGATACAGTAAAATGTAACAATTGTTACAAGCTTGGTCATGTAGAAACTGTGTGTAGGAAACCAAAGCATAAAACCGAAAAAGATGTTGAGGTTAAATTAGTTACGACCCCTAGTTCGAAGGATAAATTCATAAAAGAGGCTCAATTGAACGGATGTAAACGTCATGTTTTCATTGATATGGGGAGTAGCTGTTCACTCATTACGCCAGCCGTGGTAGAACAACTAAAACTTGTGCCGCGGCCATTAAAAGAACCGATTGTGTTAACGGGATTTAAAACTAACGCCTCATCAACAGTCACGCATGGTGTTGATGTGCATTTGAGTGTTGATGAAGCCAAACTGAATGTAGTAATGTACATATTTAGTGAGTTGTCGGGGTGTCCAATCTTAGTGGGTAGGAATTTCACCGAAGAGAAAACCATAATGTATACGCGGGTAGGAGATGCCTTAACGTTCCGTCCGATTACCAACGAGCAGGTAGCTATGATCGAACCATCCATGATCAACTGTAGCACCACAGAGCATATAACTGTTCTGAATGAAGTTTTTACCAAATACCCCCGAGTCGTTGCAAAAGATTTAACTACGTTAGGCCAAACTTCTTCCGTCGAGCTAGATATAGAAGTGATAACAAACAAACCTGTGTATCAACGTCCATATCGTATGTCTGAGTCTGAAAAAGCAACCACTCGCGATTTAATTGATGACCTCCTAAAAAATGGTATTATTAGAGAGAGTAGCTCTCCATATGCCAGTCCCGTAATATTAGTAGACAAACCTAACGGTGATAAAAGATTATGTATTGATTATCGATCCCTGAATAAAGTGACAGTAAAAGAAAAATATCCCATGCCGATTGCAGATGACTTGATTAGCAAGTTTCATGGCTGTAAATATTTTACGTCACTCGATTTAAAAAGTGGGTACTATCACGTGGTTTGCAGTGAGTCATCAATTCCTAAAACTGCATTCATAACACCGGACGGCCATTATGAATTTCTTAGAATGCCATTTGGTCTATGTAATGCGCCGTCAGTATTCCAAAGGCTGATGGATACAGTTTTAGGAAAACTGCGATTTGACAGAGTAGCTTGTTATATGGATGACCTCTTAATAGGAACTGAGACGGTAGAAGAAAATATTAAGCTACTAGAAACAGTTCTAGGAATTTTGCAAAATAATGGTTTGACCATAAATCTTGACAAGTGTCACTTTCTGCAAAGGTCGGTCAACTTTCTAGGACACGAAATATCGAATGAGGGTGTTCGTCCGGGTAGTAAAAAGTTAAAAGCTGTGGAACAGTACCCGGAGCCGAAAAATGTACATCAAGTACGCCAATTTTTGGGATTAATTAACTATTTTAGGAAATTTATTCAAAATTGCGCCATAATTTCCAGACCGTTGACCAACCTTTTGAAGAAGGACGCTACATGGGAATGGGGCACGGATCAATCGCAAGCCGTACATACATTAAAAAGGGAGTTGTTAGAAAACGCAGTGCTACACATATTTAACCCAAAACTTGCCATTACACTTTATACAGATGCTAGTCGAGACGGCGTAGCGTGTATTTTAACTCAAACTACAGACCAAGGCGAAAGACCAGTACAGTTCTATAGTCGCCAAACCACAAACGAGGAAAAAAAGTATCATTCGTTCGAACTGGAGTTTTTAGCTATTGTTGTCGGCCTTCAAAAGTTTAGACATTACCTTTTAGGATCTATATTTAAAATCATAACGGATTGCAACGCGGTAAAGTACACTATTAACAAAAAAGAAATAAACTCTCGAATAGGTAGGTGGGTTTTATTAACACAAGAATATACATTTGATATACTACACAGGCCCGGCACACAAATGCAACATGTCGATGCCCTAAGTAGAAATCCGCCTCCGGAACAGGCTCCACTTCCCGTATCCAATGAAAGTGTGATGGCGATCGCTGAAGGCGACTGGTTATTGTCGGTACAGTTGCAAGATCCAAGTATCTGTAAAATTAGAGAAATATTAGAGTCAGGCGACGCCGAGCCCCATACAAAAATATTTAATGAATACGAATTGCTAGGTAATAAAATATATCGTAGAACTGAGTATGGAAGGCGATGGGTAGTCCCAAAACAATGTATTTGGCAGATAATTAGAGCAAACCATGATGATTTAGGCCATTTTGCCGTGGATAAAACTGTTGAAAGAATTAAATCTGTGTATTGGTTTCCTAAGATGAAAAAAGTGGTATCTAAATATGTTAAAAACTGTCTTAATTGTATTTATTCAAAGAATATCTACGGCAAAAAGGAGGGTAAATTATATCCTATACCAAAATATGCGAGACCCTTCCATACATTACACATAGATCATCTGGGTCCATTTGTCAAGTCTACACAAAAGAATACTTACTTATTAGTGACCGTAGACTCGTTTACAAAGTTTGTATTTATTTCGCCTGTCCGCAATACAAAAAGTCAAGTAGTTGTAAATGAACTTGGTAAAATTTTCAAAGTCTTTGGCAACCCAAAGCGATTAATTTGTGATGCGGGTAGTGCGTTTACGTCTCACATGTTTGTCAAGTTTTGTAATGATAAAAATATCCGGCGCCACGTCATAGCAACGGCAATGCCTCGTTCGAATGGCCAAGTGGAGCGTTACAATCGAACGATTCTCGACGCGTTACGCAGTATGGGTGCAAATACGGATAATAATAAATGGGACCAGTGCATAATGAACATTCAACAAGGTATTAACAGCACTATAAATAAAACCACGTCAGCCGTACCAAGCGAAGTTTTTTTTGGATATAGGCTCCAAACGGATTCAGATAAGCTGGTGAGCGATAACGAAGAGAAATATGTTGACGTCACGTCACTGCGGAATAGTGTCAAAGAAAATATCTTGGCAAGTGCTAACCAACAAAAACAAGCATTCGACTCTAAGCGTAAAGAAGCTCGCTTATATAATGTTGGTGACTTAGTGGTGATAAAAATACCCAGCCAGTCAAATGATGGTCAAAGTACCAAGCTAATGCCAGTGTTTAAAGGTCCATTTCAGGTTACGGAATTGTTAGGACACGACCGCTACAAGGTTACAGACATGAGAGGCGCTGAAAGATCTTCTAAACGGTATATGGGAACTACGTGTGTAGAAAACATGAAACCTTGGATACGTCTAACAGATTTAGGTGATTAATGATGGAAGTTGATGTCAAAAACACCCTGAAATGATGAATCGAGGATGTTGTCAGGTATTTAATATTATAATATTTTATTTTGGAAATACTCGCTTCGGAGTCAAATAATGTCATTGTTACAAGTATCTTACCTTTCTGTCAAGTGCATTCGCTTCGAACACCAATTATTTAAGAAGATGGCGTAAGTGGTGTCATGATAGTTGGTCATGAGAGCAATACACCATCTAAAAACCAGGGCTTTAAGTGGCGTACCTAGGGTCGGCCTAAGAGCGTAACTGCTAGGGAAAGCTCCATGATTACGAAAACATGGGAGCCGCGTACCTAGAGTTGCCAGGCGGCTGTCGGCTAGGGAAAACTTAAAGTCCTGGCATTGGTTTGGGTTTGAGCTAAGACATGTAGCCACGTACCTTGGGTTGCGACAGTGTGGCAGCGCAACGCCTTGGGAAAACTACTGTTCTTAATAAGACATAAGAAGAATAACAAAGAGACAGGGTGACCTATAAATCCTTGTAAAATATCTTATTTTGTGTATGTTGTTCTCAGCTACTGCACCAGACTGTGACGCGGCCGAGGACGACCACGTGCGCAGGAGGGCCGGATGTTGTCGCCTCCTTCGATTTTAATAATATTGGTGCAATATAATATTATAGATTTAGTGGTTACATTGATTATGCACCTGATTAAAATGAAGTTTAGCCTAGAGGGCGCTGTCGTAGCACCATCGCCCAATCAGGGACAACTTGCCCACCATCAAAGGATGTTTGGAGAGGGTAGGTGTGAGGCGCATGGTGCTAGGCCGGCGCCGACTCACATTTTAAAATTGATCCGTCAAGGAAGTAGCTCACAGAAATTGATTAAGATTATAAAGTGTACATAAAATAAGAAGTAAATATATATATAGATTGAAGTTTAGCAGCGTATCATTACCCTACGGATTAAGAACTCTTACATAAGATATTATTGCAAATCAACTGGTACACATTCTAATTTTCATTGCGGCGAACCAGGGTGTTTTCGGCATTATCTATCTGTGGATTCATTTAAAAAACATTTAACACGTGATCACCAGTATGACCGACAAAATAATCCTATCGACATCTTGGAATCACCATCATCGTCAGCAGCAGAAGTTGTACCAGTCGAAATTATTAGATCACAAAACGAAAATCATGTAATTCATGCATCGAACTTTATATCTTCTTTGTATGCTAGTTCTACAATACCGCGTAAAATGGTGCAAGAGATCGTGTCCTGTAGTGATAGATAATAATTTCACGAAAAAATACCACTTTTGGCACTCTTTCTGTCTACTACGACTTAAATTAATTTCTACTTAGGTTAGAAATACTTCAATCGTATCAAGCCGATTTATTTATAAACCATGTATTCAGCGAGTAATATTTTTTTAAATTATGGTGCTATCCAGCATTATGTACCCTCTTAAGGCCCAGAATTGGTGTCGCTATCGTGTTGCTATCTCGCTCACACATTTAGATTTTTTTTATATTCTCTTTGTGGATTTCTATAGAGGAAAACAGACCTCCTTTTCTGGACAGTTTCCCTTTTCTGGGAACAACTGGTTTAAGTTGTTCATAAGCTGCAGAAATTATATGTTAATTAAATGTAAACATCTACATTTAATTAACATATCATTTGTAATTTCATTTTCTAAAAAAAAAATATCTACTTAAAAGTCTGGATTGTCCACATGTTCTGGTAAAAAAGTAAAGTAAAGTTTCTGTTCAAGTCTGCATCTTCGACAAATTTCGTAAACCGTCTGTTTCCCGTAAAGTACATTGTAAGTGTCTTAAAATCTAGAGTAAACAGGTATCTTCTAAGTATATAACCTAATTCCAATTTAAAAAAAAAAGTTTGTAAAAATCGCTTGCTTGATACGATTGAAATTATACGTACGCTAGTTTATTTATAAATTACTAACTCGTAAGTTTGATTCTATATTATGGTGGCGCAATAAAGGTCGATTTTTGTCATACCGGGCTGTGCCCCGCAGCTACGATTATGCTACCGGGACACGACCGACGCCTTACCGGGCTTAAGATAATAAATGGTACATAAGTAAGATAATAAATGGAAGTTTTAATAATTTGTATTCTTTTATCTTCAAAATCCACTAGCTGGTGCAATTGCCTAGTACGTACGTTATTATTTGAATATATGTTTTAAGTACAGTTAGGTATATGAATAGCTGTTAGACTAGTATTATACTGGATAAGGTTATGTACATTTGTATTGTGTGTCCTATTTATTTACAAACATACTGTACAGTTCAGGTATAGTGAACTATTTATGGTGCATTCTGTCTTTATATAGTGTAGAGCTGTTACACAGGTAGCTTATTGATTCGGTTGTAGTAAAAGCACGTGGCATCTTTACAAGTGTGTACGGTTGTTGTATATAATTCCGATGTGGCATATATAGTAATAGTTCACCATCTTCGTACCTATCCGACAGCTTCGGAAAGGTACGATGATGTTGCATAGGTACCGTCCTGGCTTAGATCTATTAAAAGCATGGTGCATCCTACGTATGTAAACATGTTTCACAGGTTCAATACTGGCTCGTGTAGTAAAAGCATGGTGCGTCCTGGCGATTATTCTTGCTCTGTTACTGTAGTCATCATAAAATATGTGCACTACAGTAACAAAGCTAGAATAATTGCCAGGATGCACCATGCTTTTACTAGACCCGAGCCAGTACGGTATCTATGCGACATATCTACATACGTAGGATGCACCATGCTTTTACTAGACCCGAGCCAGTACGGTATCTATGCGACATATCTACATACGTAGGATGCACCATGCTTTTACTAGACCCGAGCCAGTACGGTATCTATGCGACATATCTTCATACGTAGGATGCACCATGCTTTTACTAGACCCGAGCCAGTAAGGCACCTATACGACATATCTACATACGTAGGATGCACCATGCTTTTACTAGACCCGAGCCAGTACGGTACCTATGCGACATATCTACATACGTAGGATGCACCATGCTTTTACTAGACCCGAGCCAGTAAGGCACGTATGCGACATATCTACATACGTAGGATGCACCATGCTTTTACTAGACCCGAGCCAGTACGGTATCTATGCGACATATCTACAGACGTAGGATGCACCATGCTTTTACTAGACCCGAGCCAGTAAGGCACCTATGCGACATATCTACATACGTAGGATGCACCATGCTTTTACTAGACCCGAGCCAGTAAGGCACCTATGCGACATATCTACATACGTAGGATGCACCATGCTTTTACTAGACCCGAGCCAGTACGGTACCTATGCGACATATCTACGTACGAAGGATGCATCATGCTTTTACTAGACCCGAGCCAGTACGGTATCTATGCGACATATCTACATACGTAGGATGCACCATGCTTTTACTAGACCCGAGCCAGTAAGGCACCTATGCGACATATCTACATACGTAGGATGCACCATGCTTTTACTAGACCCGAGCCAGTACGGTACCTATGCGACATATCTACGTACGAAGGATGCATCATGCTTTTACTAGACCCGAGCCAGTAAGGCACCTATGCGACATATCTACATACGTAGGATGCACCATGCTTTTACTAGACCCGAGCCAGTACGGTACCTATGCGACATATCTACATACGTAGGATGCACCATGCTTTTACTAGACCCGAGCCAGTAAGGCACCTATGCGACATATCTACATACGTAGGATGCACCATGCTTTTACTAGACCCGAGCCAGTACGGTACCTATGCGACATATCTACGTACGTAGGATGCATCATGCTTTTACTAGACCCGAGCCAGTAAGGCACCTATGCGACATATCTACATACGTAGGATGCACCATGCTTTTACTAGACCCGAGCCAGTACGGTACCTATGCGACATATCTACGTACGTAGGATGCACCATGCTTTTACTAGACCCGAGCCAGTACGGTACCTATGCGACATATCTACGTACGTAGGATGCACCATGCTTTTACTAGACCCGAGCCAGTAAGGCACCTATGCGACATATCTACATACGTAGGATGCACCATGCTTTTACTAGACCCGAGCCAGTACGGTATCTATGCGACATATCTACGTACGTAGGATGCATCATGCTTTTACTAGACCCGAGCCAGTAAGGCACCTATCCGACATATCTACATACGTAGGATGCACCTATGCGACACGTACCTGGTACGTACTAACAGCTACTTATGTACGTAGTAAAGTCAGATAAATTACGTAGCTCGACACAAGTATGCCGGCTACTTAAAGAAAGCTACGTACACAGCATGGTGCCGGCTATAACCGTAATAGTGTCCTGTTTTGCTATTTAAAATAAGTATGGCGGTCCAGGAAATTTTTCTCAGTGTAGGTTTTAAGTAAGGTCTAATGCTCGGAAGCAGATCAACCTGTGATAAAGCAACTTTACTTCATGAATACCAATTCGCTTGCTCAAAATACCCAACGTAGAATAATATTATACCTCGGTGCTTATCTAAAACACATATCCTAGAATAAAACTGTGAATAGTTATCAACTTTTACTATGGTATGGGACGAACCATGAAATCTCGAAAATCAGCTTCTGTTTCATAGAAAAACGACATTTATACCCTTAACAAAATATATGGGATTTGGGGAGTGTCCATTAATTACGTGAGGCGTTTAGGGGTCCACAACGCCTCACGGATAAATCCCCCCCCTCAGTGTGGATCATGGACGACCCTTTCAGGGTTGGCCCCATGGTAAAAGTTGACCACAATGAGTACCATTCGGTTCGATTTGGAACTACCGTTCAGCGAAACCCTGCTTATGAAACATGACTGAATTATTTAATTAATGATTAATATTTATTAATAATTATTAATTTTATTTAATTGTATTTTATAGTACCTATTTTTTATTTTCATAGCACATTATAACATAAAGTAACAGAGGCATGTTTACATAATATGTAAAGGTTATATAAAACGTTCTAGGTCACTTTCAAAACATTATGTGCCTAGACAGTATGGCTGTGGTATGGCATTATACAAATTAATTAAGACTTATGTCAGTGGGGTGTCACTCTGCAGTTTAGGTATGTTCGGCCGGCGGTAGATATAAGCAACGATTAACAAGAAAACTTGTTTTTTGCCACATGCGGACCGCCGCTGGCGGCATCTACGAAAAGTTTAGCCTGTGGAACTTCATTGATAAAGTTACGTAAATAGGTAGGTATTAGATTTGAACGAATGGAAATAATAGATACGCATGTTGTGCAATCTACAATGTTTAATGTCTTTGTGAAAATACAATATGTTTTTTTTTTGTGATAAAAATATAGGTAGGTTACTTAATGTTTATTACTATAGCACGAGTAAGAAATGCATAAGTAGTTAAGTAAGTACCTAAATTATGTTTCGGCTTGCCATAAGCGTGGAAGCCTAATGGCCTAATGGGATACCACTATTCTCGGAAGCATGAGGCCGTGGGTTCAAAAGGTCTCCCGTATCAATAAACTCTTTGGAGTTTATATACGTTTTTTTTTACCATTTAGGTGAAGGAAAACATAGTGTGAAAACTGAAAGCTGACCCATCCCGGCTTCGCACGGGGGTAAATACCCATTTTAAACCGACTTCAAAAAAAGGAAGTTATCAATTCGACACGTACGTATGTAATATTAGCTGTGCCCCGTGGTTCCACCCGCGTGATGAAGAAAAACGGCGAAGATGATAATAAAAATATTGCCTATAATGTTGTCCACACTATACCTTTAAAAACCAAGTACTCCCCATACTAAGTTTCATCCCGCGTTTCACCCTCTTAAAGTCAGCCCTATCAAAAAATATTGAAAATTACTTTTTTTTATTTTGAATGAACTATCTAAGTATCAATTATAACTTCAAAAAATAAAGACCTTGCTTTATAAAGTTTAATCCCCGCTTTCTCGCCCTGAAATCATCCCTATCAAAAAATATTAATAACATCAAGTTTTATTTTGAATGGACTACCCAAAAACTAATTTTCATCAATATAATTTCAAAAAAACAAAGAACTTCCATAGAAAGTTATAAATTCCGTGCCATGCCTGTGCCCGACGACAGTGTGTCCTGCGCCTCAGAGATACGATTAGTACCACAGAGTCCATGATTAGTACTATCCTTTTATAACCGACTTCAAAAAAGGAGGAGGTTCTATGTTCGACGGTAAGTATGTATATTTATTTTTTAAATAATGTTCACCGATTTCTCCGTCAATTGTGGACCGATTTTGAAATATTTTTAAGGGTATTCTCCCGAGGTGGTGGTGGGTAATAATTTAAGTCGGTTGTTTTTGTTTTTTTTGAAAAAGTTATTTGTTTCACACACACAGCCGTAAACTTAGTATATATTGTGACATGATTATAAATAATATATCATTCATAAGGTATAGGTATATCTATATGAATGATAACATTGATTGATAACCCCACACAGACAGTTAATAATATTTACAGTTAGGTGTCTACTCAAGGCCGAAGAAAACAAAGAACTGCTATATAGGTTTATAGGTACTTTGGGGGGGGGGGGGGTTTACATATATTTATTTATTTATTTAATTTAATCACAACTTACAACTATCTTTACAGGCGTGCCTAATGCGATAGGGAACCCACTAAACCCAGTGAGTCAGGTAAAAACATCTTAGACTAAACCAATATATACTTAAGTACCCGAAGGTTACCAAATCCTATATCCCATGATCCAATAAAACAAGGTCATCTACTCCGGGAGTGACACTTGCTTACGTCACTCCAGTTGGCACTTTATGGCAACAAAGTTGGACAATTGGGAATCAAATCTATTCATAATTTATTAATTATAAAATACACAAATCATTTCAATTGTCATTTCGTGTCCGCTCAAGCGAAATGTTTCAAGTTAAACACGAATTAACATAGTTTCAACTAAAATCACATAGTTTTATGGGATGGATTGGAACAGGTAATATACGGAGAACGGGGAGTTATGATTTCACGCTACTGGTCGTCTATGACGTAGCTTGTGAGAGTTTTGGCGGGAATGCGAGAAAATCATGTCGCTGCATTGTATTATTTTCCAAAACTTGTGTACAAAACTTTTTTCGAGTGTTAATGCATAAAAATGGTGGTGTTTTATTCATTAAGTGCTGATTTACGAGCAAGAGTGTGGGCAAGTGATATAATGTAGTGAAACGTGTCTTTTCGTGTTGTTTCCAAAACTCCGAAGAAGCTTGTAGTAAAGTCGCCACGACTTTACTAGGGCATGATTGGACTTGATTGTGACTTACTGTGTGTGACTTGGACTGTGACTACGACTCATTTAACTGCAGAAAGAAGCATCGATGAAGAAATATGTATTCGGCTGAAGGACTAGTATCCATGGCCAGGAACTATTAAAAACAACAACGACATAGGCTTGCAGAGAAATTTACTTGTAGGCTTGTGTCACCCACGTCACCTTTGTAACTCGGGAGTGTCATACCTGCCGGAGTATATTATTATACAATGCTATATCCGTTTTTTTTCCAAGGGGCAATAGATATACATCCCCCATGCATCGGTACGTGTAGGTAGGCACTAGGCACCCAACTATAAATGTACGGTGCACTTTACTGACTCGAAACTGTTTTCCCTAATAGTTTCCTTGAATTCCTCTTATTGTTAACTAGAGGTCGCCCCGCGACTTCGTCCGCGTATGGAAGTAATTCGCCCCGTATTTGATTAACGAATTGGCTAGTTTTCAATTCAATGCTATCTGCTTCCAAAGGCGTCAAAATTAGACGTTACGAATTACATTGTTAATTGGTTTGAAAGAAGAACACACAAGTCGATAATTACTATCTTAATTCGCACCATAGTTTCTTAATCGCAAGTCTCCCTCAGCATTTTGATGGAAAAATAAACACGTAGGTATGTGATATATATATATGTAGGGAGGGGAAACCCAGGTAAAATAATCATCAAAATAAACTTCCATAATCGCAGTCCCAGTGATGTATTAAAATCGGGAACGCTTTAGACGTTCAAAAGCTGCTCTAAAATGCTTTAAAAAAACAATAAGTAGTAGGTACTACAATGGTAGGTACATAAACATAGGTAATACTCATGCCATATAAGTATGTTATTCTTTCGCTTTCTTTTTATCGCGCGACCATCCATAAAAATGTACCTGTTTCGCACAACGTCCGTAAAAACAGCGATTTGTGCTAAAGCAAGTAAATATCAATAGCGACTTACGATTTCGAAGTAAGTACCTTATTAGGTAATGTTTATATGGACACTAGGTCGTATGGCGTGCGCCAAAACTCGGCGCACGCCATACAGTACGCCGACTTTTTGAACAATTTGAACTACGATAAGACACAAGCGCTCAAGCATATATTGAACACTATATAAGCGATATAACGTCTCATTATCAGCCAGAAGGCATCCACTACTGGACGAAGGCCTCTCGCTTAATAGGGAGGAGTTGCCATAATCCCCACGCTCGGCAGGCGGCTTGGGGATCGCAGTGTGTTACCACAGTTAACCAAGAGGACGTGCTACTGCCCGTCCTCCGGTGGTTCTGGATGCAGTTTTATGACATGCCCAGGCCACGTCACGATATAACGTCTAAATTCGAACAATTGTGAACATGCTGAGTGGGGGCCGTTTTGCGGCAAAAGACGAAAGATTACAATTTCTTGTTTTTCTTAATATCCTTTGTTTGTGTGCTATGTTTTTTGTCGCAAATAAACTACTGTCTATTGTCTATTGAACTATATAATGCACGTAAAGATATGTACAACGGCACTCGGACGTTTTTTGACTGTTTTCACTTAGAGATTGTGACTCTTTAGATATTAGCTCAATGGCTTAGGCGCATTTTCTTTGGGTGAATGTGTTGTATACGTAGTATATTATTATATTTTCTGTGGTCGTAATCGGCGGACACGCAGAAAGAAGAGACAAAGGATGATTAACTTTGCTGTTTTATGAAATTGCTATGCGTCGAGCGTCATTTGTTTTATACATGTGAATGCAATAATAAACTAGCTATGAGTACTTATTCCTTGTACTTCTTGATTGATGATCTGTATTGAACTGTGTATCGTATAACCTATTGAATCTGTATTTAATGCTCTATTAAATTAAAAGTATGTATTTACAAAAAAAAAAGCATTTTGGCATTGCTATCTGGTTCCCATAGTACAAGTTTTGCTTAGTTTGGGGCTAGATAGAGCTGAACAATAAACAGACTTCAAAAGTAGAGGCCGTAAATCAACCTAGGTATGGGTGGTTTTGGCGGGAACACGGAAAAATCATGTCGTTGCATTCTATTATTTTCTTAAACTAGTGTTTTTTCGCGAATTAATGATTAAAAATGGTGGTGTTTTATTCATTGAGTGTTGAATTACGTGCACGAGTGTGGGCAAGTGATATAATGTGGTGGAGCATGTCTTGTAGGGATATGCTTCCCTACGGGTACCTATTGACTTACTATTTTATAGGTAATTCCTGTGTTTAGCTTCCTAATAGCTGAACATGCTTGAATAACACACTTTTATGTATTACTTTTCTTTATTTGGATAATGTTTCTCACATCTCGTTTTTGAGGCATGATGTTCGTCTTAGATTAGGCCCTTGTAGAAAGTTAGGTGCCTTCTTTTACCTTGTATGTTTAGGGCAAGTTGTTATAATTTTCCTTCTTTCGTGTTCACACGATTTCTCCTGCTAGGAACCAATGTTTTCCTGGTTTGTCGGCATACGGGCGTTCTTTGGGTCCGCATGCTGAATCTTTCATGCTCTTCTGGTGCCGGGATCGACGTTTTCGGATTAATTTTGGAAATAATAAATTTTCCTGGTACCTCTTCGATCTGCATGAAACTTACATCGATTGGAGAGCGAATTTTTGTGGTTCATCTGGTGTAGTTAGATTGTGAAATAACTTATTGGTTTTACTTGAATATTGGTTTAAAATTAGGTAAACAAAGCGCTGTCAATCTTGACAGTTGTCAAATTTGACCGTCTGTAGTCTCCATGTAGTTTCGTGAAAAGAGGTTTGCCTGGAAATCTCGACTACATGGAGTATTTTTTGGGTAAGGTCTTTTATATTATTAATAGGACCTCTCCGCTCTGTGAACAAAATTTCAGGCTGCAGAGAATTTTAGAAATGGCTCTAGAATACTTTCAAAATCCGTATATAAGGGAGACTTCCATCCCTGGTGCGGGATTCTGTTTTTGGATTCTGATTCTACAACTACTACTGAGATCAATGATACTTATGCCCTAAGGGTTATTGTGATTAAATTTAACCCAGTCTTAATTTTGGACGAGTTGGTCCGATTTGATCTCTTACTGGGCAAACCTTAGGCCTTCATTGTTCCTTTTTCTTTTCTCACCACAAATTATTTCAGATTCCCTAGACGGTTGCCAGCTCCAGTTCTTGGGGAACTCTGCCCCAAGACCCGTATTCCTGCTTCGGGGAGCTGAAACTCCGAGCAACCCTGGTGTCCTATGTCGTGACTCTGCCTCAAGACCCGTATTCCTGCTTCGGGGAGCTGAAACTCCGAGCAACCCTGGTGTCCTATGTCGTGCCTACTTCTGGTTGCGAGAACTACAAGCAAATCTGGTGTCCCATGGTTGTGTCTGCATCTGGTACAGAAGCTCTCCAGTGAACGTGTCGGCTTCTGGAAGCTTCAAGCAATCTCCACTGCGGAAGTCTTCATGGTGGCTAGATTTCTCTAATAAAATATTCTTCTTTTGACTTTCGATATTAGGGATCCGTAAGGTTACTACTTCCATATAGGAAATTATCAGTATAGGCAAATTCTTTAAAACACTAGGTAGGACATCTATTTTACAACAAGAGAGAGATTAAAATTCTTATAACCTATACTTTCTTTTATTTTAAAACTGCACTTCATTACAGTTTTTGGCGCCCAACAAAAATCCACAAATTTTACTCTCTTTCTTTTTTTTTCTTTTCTCTAAATTCAAAAAAAATACTTACACAAGTAAAAGTTTTGTTTGGTTCTTTTCCTTTGTTAGGTACTTTGCAATCTATGATTATTTTTACTCTTTACTATGTCTACGAGTATTATGACATGTTTGTTATTATCTTCAATAAATAAGAATAAACAATTTTCTTTTCGATATCACAACTTTCTTTGTTGATATCACAACTTATCTATTATGTTATAATCTGAAGATAGCTTAGTCAAGAATTCTAATAGTTTTTCTTGCTTTTCAGCTTGAGCCTGGTCGTTACGAAGGTATTAAGGTGATCTCACGACTTATACCACTATGACAGTTAAATGCGGTTCATGCGGTAAGTTTTTGAATTATTCTGACGGCATCACTTGCCGTAACTGCTCACTGTTCTTTCACAAGGATTGTGCTGGGGTAATAGGAGATTCTCTTTTGACTTCCGACTGGCATTGTCCTAAGTGTTTAGTTAATACAATGGAATCCTCAATTGACGTGCCTTGTTATAGCAAATCTGAAATACCATCAAATCTGAAACATGAACCAGAAATGCTCAATAGACAGGCATGTCTTATTGGTAACATCCCTAATACTCCGCCCAATAAATATGTCAATGAGTTAAAAAAATTTTCTTTTGACGGCAAGTCATGTCCTCGATCTTTTATTGAGAAATTATCAGAGTTCGCAGTTTCTCGACACATTGTTGAAAATGAGTTGGTAAATCATGCCTTTGAGTTTTTCATAGATGGTGCTTTACATTGGTTCCGATTTCTGAAAAATCGTTCCCCATCTTTGACTTGGAATTTTCTATGCGAAAAGTTAATAAAAGACTTTGGTGAGGTGATCCAAACCATGATGCTAAGCTCCTAGAATGTATTCGTTCTAGAACACAGGGTAAAGACGAGCCAATAATTATTTACATCTCAATAATGTTTGGAATGTTTAACAAACTTGATTTTAAACTTTCTGAATCTGAACAACTGCGAATTCTTTTGCGTAATATTCGTCCTGGCTATTCGACATTTGTAGCAATAAATAGAGTTAGGAATATTGACTCTCTCCTAGAAACTTGTCAAGACTATGAAAATTTCAATGACAAAGAACGTAATTTTAAAGAGCCTCAGTCTCTGACTTACGCTGGTGCTTTGGAATTCAATTATAAGAATGTCAATATTCCTACTGATAATAAAAGTAATACTTTAAATCCTAGGGTGAGTCAGAATCAAAACGTGTCTAACCCTAGACAGTTTTACAAACAAAACTCATTTAATCCTGGTCGGAATGTTCCTCAAAATCTGTCTAATCATCGGCAGAATTTTCCTCAAGATTTGCCTTATTCAGGGCAAAATTACTATCAAAATACAATTACAGCTAAAAAATTTAATCCACATGGATTTTGCCTTCGTTGTAAGGTTAATGGGCATACTCTTAAAGATTGTCTTGAACCTAGGGTTGTGCTCTGTTTTGCTTGTGGGGAAAAAGGTGTTAAATTTCCTGACTGTCCTAAATGTAATCCAAAAAACTAAGTTTTGACTTGAATAATTCGACAGAACCTTGCTCCCCTAAGCCGAGTATTAATCCGAAATTGGTTTATAATATTTCTTCAGTTGCTTTTGCCGATGAAATTGACAATCATCGACCTTTTATTGAAGTTCAGTTTGGTGGTTGCTTCTTTGCTGGTCTTTTAGATAGCGGCAGCTCTATATCAATATTGGGTAATAATGCTCACATTGATTTGGAGAAACTGGGTTTTGAATTATTCAAGTCTGATTCTATAACTATACAAACAGCTAGTAGACAAAAGATATTATCGATTGGTTATTTTGAAATTCCGATGACGTTTAACGATCGAACTCATATTGTTAAAACGTATGTTTTTCCAGATATCTCTCCTTCCCTTATTTTAGGTATCGATTTCTGGAAAGTCTTTGACTTGTTTCCGGAATCAGTTCCCCAATTTTGCAATACGATTTCTAAATCTTGTGACCCCGTCGTCGAATCTAAAGTTCTGGATTATGATCAACTTGAAAGTGATCAGAGGCTGATTTCTGACAATCTCATTAAACGTTTTAATGACATATCATTTGAGAGTCGCGGTGAACTTGGTCGTACTAACTTGATTTGCCATAATATCGATACAGGCGAAATTCCTCCTATTAAACAGAGAGGTTACAGGCTTTCTCCTGTAAAACAGGAAGCCCTTATTAACGAGGTAGATAAGATGCTGGAATGGGGGGTTATTGAGGAGTGTGAGAGTCCTTGGCTGTCCCCAGTTTTGATTACTCCTAAAAAGAACGGAGAATGGCGTTTTTGTGTCGATAGCAGAAAACTGAATTCAGTAACTCGTCGCGATGCTTATAGCTTGCCATTGATTAATGGAATACTTGATCAACTTAGGAATGCTCATTTTCTTTCTAGTATTGATATTGCTAAGGCTTTTTGGGAAATTCCACTAAACATTTCTGATAGATGCAAAACAGCTTTTCACGTTCCGGGAAGGGGAATGTTCCAATTTGTTGTAATGCCTTTTGGGTTGACGAATGCTCCAGCAACTCAACAAAGATTAATGGACTTGTTGTTTACTCCAGCACCTGAATTTGAAAATAAGGTTTTCTGTTATTTGGATGATATTATTATCATAAGTGAGTCTTTTAATGAGCATATTTTGCTTCTGAACAAGGTTCTTGACAAGTTAACAGCTGCTAATTTGACTATAAACTTTGATAAGAGTCAATTCTTTAGAAAAGAGCTGAAATATTTGGGCTATATTGTTGACAAGAGTGGTTAACGTGCTGATCCTGATAAGGTTCAGGCTATTATTGATTATCCAATTCCATCTTGTGCTAAGGAGGTTAGAAGATTCATTGGTACTTGCAGTTGGTTTCGTAGGTTTATATCTAACTTTAGTTCAATAGCAGCTCCTTTGAACAAATTAACAAGTTCTGGTAAGAAAGCACCAAGGTTTTTGTGGAATAGTGCAGCGGATTTTGCATTCACGAAACTTAAAAAAGTTTTATCTTCCGCGCCGGTTTTGGCCTGCCCCAATTTCAGTCGTTCTTTCTCAGTACATTGCGATGCTTCTAATTTTGGCATTGGTGCTATGCTTACTCAGGATAATGATGGTGGTGAGTCTGTCATTGCATATATGAGTAAATCTCTTAATAAGCATGAGCAGAATTATTCAACGACAGAAAGAGAAACTCTGGCTGTAATTACAGCATTAGAGCATTGGCGTTGTTACTTGGATAACGGTAAAGAATTTATGGTTTATACAGATCATGCTGCCTTGAAATGGTTTCTGAATTTGTCTAATCCTTCTGGTAGGTTGGCTCGGTGGTCAATTCGTTTGTCTTGCTTTAATTTCGTTTTGAAGCACAAAAAGGGTAAAGATAATGTAGTTCCTGATCTACTTTCTAGATCAAAAGCAGTAACTCCTAAGTCGGATATGTTACAAGCTAATCCTATTGCTGAAGTTAACAATCGATATGTAGAATTGTTTTCTGCTTGCCAGAATAATCCTGACTCTGTTCCGGATTATAAGATCGTGAATAATAAATTGTTTCGTTACATGAAATCAAAGGATTCTATTGTTGATGATTTCGTTTGGAAAGAGATTCCTACTTCTGATGTGAGGGAAAGTTTAATTGCGGAATTCCATGGTTCGTCTGTGTCTCCTCACACGGGAATTTATAAAACGTATAAAAACTTGTCTCTACGCTATTTTTGGTCTGGGATGTTCAAAGATGTTGCTAAATTCATTAATAAATGTGAAACGTGTTTATCATATAAACATTCTAATCATGCACCTTATGGTCCTATGGGTAAGCCCAAGATTTGTTCAAGGCCTTTTCAATGCATTTCTCTTGATCTTATGGGCCCTCTTCCTATGACTCGACAACGTAACCAGTTCATTTTAGTTGTGAATTGCTGTTTTACGAAGTATTGCTTAATTTTCCCTCTCAAGCGGGCTATTGCCGCAAATATAATTAAAATCTTAGAGAATGAAGTATTTCTGGTTCACGGTATTCCTCAGACAGTTATAATGGATAATGGCTCCCAGTTTCAGAGCCGGGAATTTCATTCATTGCTAGATAAATATAAAATACCTTTTAGGTCATTTACGCCTCATTATTGTCCTCAAGTTAATCCTACTGAAAGATACAACAAGACAATTGTTACGAGCCTAGCTTCATTAGTGGGGGAAGATCACAGATCTTGGGATTTACATCTTCAAAAAATACAATCCGTCATGAATAACTCTATAAATGTGGTTACGGGATTCACTCCGTCTTTTCTGGTTTATGGTCGTGAGATCATTACATGTGGATCGTTGTACACACAGGTGGATAACATTGATGAAATATGTTTTCTACCAAGGGATATTTACGCGGGTAATTTAGGACTTATGTCATCAATTTACGACAAGGTTCAAGTTGCTATTTATAATGCTCATATGAAGAATGCTTCTCGTTATGACACTAGGCATCCGTTCAAGGAATTTAATGTCGGTGATATAGTTTGGAGGAAAAACTATGTTCTTAGTAATGCGGGGAACTATTTTAGCGCTAAATTAGCGCCTAAATTTATAAAATGTAAAGTTTTGGAGAAATTATCGCCTCTGGTGTATGTCTTAGAAGACAACAAGGGTGGCAGAGGTAAATGGCATGTCAAAGACTTTAAGTTGTAATATAATTAGTTAATTAGTTGTAAATAATGAAGGATGAATTTCTTTTCTTATTAATGTTAATTTAATTATACCTTAAGACTTAGATTTAGTGGTAGATATTAATTGTATTATTATTGTTAATATTAGGATAGGTGTTAGGTTTTATTATTCCTGCTTATCTGCTTGTCTTCTTGTCTTGAATACTTACTTACTTGTAATCTTATCTTATCTTACAAATTGTCATGGATATCGACTATTGGATTATGCAAAATGGTTTTAGCATGATTGGGGGTTAAAGTTTTAACTTTATAGCCTTCCTGTTGGGGTACCGTATGAGTGTGGAAGTATGAAAGATATAGTAAATATATATTAATATTTTTAAATTATAGGAATGATAGGTTTTTCATGGAGGAATGCCTGCATTGTGCTATTAACATGTCATATCGATTGTTCGTTTCCAAAACTTGTTTGCATGAACTAAAAACATGCTTTTGACTATTCTAACTAGTGATTCAATTGGTTCTTTGATTATCTTAGTAACTTAATTTAGGATTTTCTCTTCGGTTTTCTCGCTTTATCGTTGCGTGCCTAACTTCTCAAAAACGTTTCCAAAACTTGTTTGCATGAACTAAAAACATGCTTTTGACTATTCTAACTAGTGATTCAATTGGTTCTTTGATTATCTTAGTAACTTAATTTAGGATTTTCTCTTCGGTTTTCTCGCTTTATCGTTGCGTGCCTAACTTCTCAAAAACGGTTTTTTTTTTAAAAAAAAAAGAATTAAAATACTTAGATATTTTAATATTTTTTTTACCGGGGTTTTTGGGGAAATGTAGGGATATGCTTCCCTACGGGTACCTATTGACTTACTATTTTATAGGTAATTCCTGTGTTTAGCTTCCTAATAGCTGAACATGCTTGAATAACACACTTTTATGTATTACTTTTCTTTATTTGGATAATGTTTCTCACATCTCGTTTTTGAGGCATGATGTTCGTCTTAGATTAGGCCCTTGTAGAAAGTTAGGTGCCTTCTTTTACCTTGTATGTTTAGGGCAAGTTGTTATAATTTTCCTTCTTTCGTGTTCACACGATTTCTCCTGCTAGGAACCAATGTTTTCCTGGTTTGTCGGCATACGGGCGTTCTTTGGGTCCGCATGCTGAATCTTTCATGCTCTTCTGGTGCCGGGATCGACGTTTTCGGATTAATTTTGGAAATAATAAATTTTCCTGGTACCTCTTCGATCTGCATGAAACTTACATCGATTGGAGAGCGAATTTTTGTGGTTCATCTGGTGTAGTTAGATTGTGAAATAACTTATTGGTTTTACTTGAATATTGGTTTAAAATTAGGTAAACAAAGCGCTGTCAATCTTGACAGTTGTCAAATTTGACCGTCTGTAGTCTCCATATAGTTTCGTGAAAAGAGGTTTGCCTGGAAATCTCGACTACATGGAGTATTTTTTGGGTAAGGTCTTTTATATTATTAATAGGACCTCTCCGCTCTGTGAACAAAATTTCAGGCTGCAGAGAATTTTAGAAATGGCTCTAGAATACTTTCAAAATCCGTATATAAGGGAGACTTCCATCCCTGGTGCGGGATTCTGTTTTTGGATTCTGATTCTACAACTACTACTGAGATCAATGATACTTATGCCCTAAGGGTTATTGTGATTAAATTTAACCCAGTCTTAATTTTGGACGAGTTGGTCCGATTTGATCTCTTACTGGGCAAACCTTAGGCCTTCATTGTTCCTTTTTCTTTTCTCACCACAAATTATTTCAGATTCCCTAGACGGTTGCCAGCTCCAGTTCTTGGGGAACTCTGCCCCAAGACCCGTATTCCTGCTTCGGGGAGCTGAAACTCCGAGCAACCCTGGTGTCCTATGTCGTGACTCTGCCTCAAGACCCGTATTCCTGCTTCGGGGAGCTGAAACTCCGAGCAACCCTGGTGTCCTATGTCGTGCCTACTTCTGGTTGCGAGAACTACAAGCAAATCTGGTGTCCCATGGTTGTGTCTGCATCTGGTACAGAAGCTCTCCAGTGAACGTGTCGGCTTCTGGAAGCTTCAAGCAATCTCCACTGCGGAAGTCTTCATGGTGGCTAGATTTCTCTAATAAAATATTCTTCTTTTGACTTTCGATATTAGGGATCCGTAAGGTTACTACTTCCATATAGGAAATTATCAGTATAGGCAAATTCTTTAAAACACTAGGTAGGACATCTATTTTACAACAAGAGAGAGATTAAAATTCTTATAACCTATACTTTCTTTTATTTTAAAACTGCACTTCATTACAGTCTTTTCATGTTGTTTCCAAATCTCCGCAGAAGCTCATAGTAAAGTCGCCACAACTTTACTAGGGCATGACTTGGACTCGACTATGACTAATTTCGTGTGACTGACTGTGATTTCATGACATATTTGACTTGGTTTTAGTAAAAAACTTGAAAATTCATAAACGTGACACTGGCAGAATGCACAACGAGCGAAGCCAATAACTAAGAAAAAATAAATAAAAAATATTTAGACTTATACGTCACCTTTCTGATCTCAAATCTGAAATGTTGTCAGGAGCAGCGACAATGATAAGATGGACGGGAAATAAGCGGATTCTTCAAAAAAAAAAGAAAAAATCTTCACGGATTTTGAATACTAGGTATATGTTGAGCGCCGGCTCTCCACTCGCTTCAGTCATATTCTTCCTTTGCGACATGCCCTTGTACTGCTGTAGGTATGTGGCATGGAGGAAAGTATTATCATTGCATTGTATTATTTTATTTTAAATATCAAGGATAACTTAGCCTCTTAACTCTTAAATATAAATGTTTAGTTCTATGACTGGGCCAATTACAAGTTTCCGCCAATAGAATACCTAACCGCAAATTGTACAACGCGGATTCCCTCAAACAAGTTGGTAGGTACGTACCTATTTTATTTAAACAAAATAACGAAACCTTGTGGCAAAACCTAACACGATCCTGCTATTTTAAACTCATGAAGTCTGACTGGTATATCCTCTATGGGTATATCTACCTACTTCTTTGTCTTTTTTGAATTTATTAGCTACAGACAATGAAGACTTTTTTTTTATTTAACTACAGATTGCTACAGATAGCATCTAACTTATTATTATGGCGTAATACCTAACTAAATCATATATTAATATTATGTATGTGTTCTTTAATTAATATAAGTAAACGACATTCCGGACGAACCCTACAACACTTTTAATTTGATTTGTCGAGCTTCTTGGGCCACAGGGGTAATAAAGGTATGTAGGACGTACACACTTACCTACATAAATCAAATAAGAAAAAAATACTTACTCCCAAAGAATACTAACTCACAGGCAGCTTACTTCCCTTCCGAGCCGCTGTGTTGAACAAACAAAAATATTTATAGGTTCTTGTTTTGGCGAACAATTGGACACAAAATCCAAAAATATCAGTTGAGTGAACAGAGGCAATATCAAAACGTGTGTTGTTTGGTTAATATAGCTAATAATTATGTTACAAAATAAGAACATTACACTTAAAATTAGTAATAACATAGGTAATTATCTTAGAGTAACGAACTGGTAATTATAATTATTAAAATTTATTAAAATATGTAGACCTATCTTCTAAATCTGCTTGTTTTTGTCTTTTACCACATCACCGCTTACCAAAAAGTCGGTGGTAAAACGAGGACCCTAGCCGGCGATAAAAAAGTATGTTTTTTAAAACTCATCGTCATCATCATCAGCCAGAAGAAGTCCACTGCTGGACGAAGGCCTTCCCCTTAATAAGGCTTTTTATTGGGTTTTTAAAAACTATTTTTTATAAAAAAACGCCATACTTGTTTTGGTAAGTAGATTGTTTTTTTATGGTTTTTCCTTCCATCGTTCTTTCTGTTGTTTTCAAAGCTAATGTCGTTTAGCTATTTGGGTATTGGTGTATAACTTAGATAAAATTAATTACACAATAGCAATGAAGTTCATCGGATTGATAAAAGGCTTACTGATAAATGAATTAGCAGGGGGCTTTAGATTATTGGGCGCCTATAAATTATCTTCATTATTATTATTAGTAGGTACGTATCAACATGCAAGCAAAACTCATAATTACATAGTACTTAGGTACGTATTTTAATTATGAAACTGTGGAGCTACCTACCTACTGAATATTTTTAAACGCAAATAGTTAAATAAAGGTCGGTTGTTCAAGTACGGATCTTGGCATTCCACACATCTTCGAGCAATATAATAATAATAAAGGTAATAAAATATAATAATAACAAATGGTAATGGTAATCTATTTAAAACAATATGTAACTAACTAAGTTCGTATAGGCTGAGTGGCCAGCCCTAGTGTCAGAGTTAATGTTAACATAAAACAATATGTTAACATTAAATATATATTCTAGAGATATGATTGTTTGTTAAAAAAATACATTTATTTTTTTGAGAATAAGTCTACACTTTTCGAAACTTTACGTCCGAAGCATCAGATAAAGATATGTACGTAGGGCGTTCATTATAAACTGAGAATGAGGTAAAAACTCTTAGGAACCGAAAAAAGTAAATACTGGCTGGTAAAGCTGGAATATTAATAAGATTCAAAAAAAGGAAATAATTTGAATACCTTTTGTTTTTAAAAATGGACGTCTTATGTTTGCAGTCTGTCGTAGCGTGTTGTCGAAAATGGAAAAAATTGAATTGCGTGCGGTTATTAAGTATCTGTGCATGAATAAATTTGTTACAACAAGATCCTGATGGTTTTTTGTCTCGATTCATAACAATGGATGAAACATGGCTTCACCATTACGGTCCTGAAACAAAATTACAATCTATGGCTTGTAAAATACCATCATCTCCAACTTCTAAAAAAAAATTATGGTTGTTCCGCCGGATAAATCATGGGCTCTCTTTTCCGGGATAGTAAAAGGGTGGTCATGATAGAATATCTCGACCATGGAGCTACTGTAACGGGCTCTTTGTATGCAGAACAAATAAAAAAATTGCGTAACGAAATACGCGAGAAACGGCGAGGCAAACTAATGTCCATCAAGATAATGTCCCGGCTCACAAGTCCGCCGTTGCTATGGCTACAATTCGTGATGCTGGCTTCGAAATACTTGAGCATCATCCATATTCAGTGTAGTGATTTCTATCTATTTCCGAGGTTGAACGAGTGTCTGAGAGGACAGAGGTTCGAAAATGATGAAGCAGTAGTCGCTGCAGTACAGGAGTTTTTAGGTGCTCAGGATGAAGAGTTTTTTTAAGATAGGAATTTTAAGCTTAGAAAAAATATATTCCAAGAGTATTACGCTAAAAGGCGACTACTTATATCAAAAAATTTAATAACATTTAATAAAAGTTACCGGGAACATACTCATTCTCACTTTTTATTTTTACGCAAAGTTCCATAAAAGTGCATACATAACTGCATTAAAAATCTATAATAATCTTCCAATAGATATCAAATTTTACATGGCAATAAATTTAAGAACAGTTTAAAAAAATGGCTCATAAATAAGGTATTTTACGATATAAATGAATATTTTGACTGTACAAGTCCGTTTAGGTAATGCGTAACTTAGCTTTTACTTATTGTACGTCCGTAAGGATAATAACTTTTGATACCAAATTAACTTTTAGCACGGTTATGATCAATAAATTTCATTTTCATACCCTCTACCAGCGACAATGATAAAATTAATGGACGGGAAATAAGCGCACGGATTTTGAAGACCATATGTTGAGCGCCGGCTCTCCACTCGCGTCAGTCATACTCTTTCTTTGCGACATGCGAGCCGTACGATACGACAATACAAACTTCTAATACATGTACATGTGTTCTCTTTTTGTCATGCACTAATTAGATTCACTATCTCTATTTTCTGGCAAATGTAATATGCATACTTTTAGCTAGGTATCCTTGATTGTGTTGACTTGTTAATTTTGAAAGATTTGCAAGCGCTGGGCCCGTCCATTCCAATAACACCGTCGCTGCCCTCTACGAGACAATAAGAACCCAGTTGCGCTTTTTTTGTGTGTGAACTGTGACGCCTATGAATGGTTGCCAGATCGATTTGCGAATAAACTTTCTTTACAATGCCCGTATCTATTCTAATACGAATTTTGCTGTTCCAAATTCAAATGACATTATAGCCCTTGGCATAGGTATAATGGTGTATGAATATCCCTTGGGATATAATTATAATTAATGCCTTGCTGTACGTTAAGATTTTGTGTAGTAATAAATTAATTGGACATTGTCGAACAGGTGGTATGAAAATATAATTATTTTACTAATCAAAATAAAAAAGTACGTAATTTTAGCAATTTTTTTAAATTCTTAAACGAAACGTGTGAAATTAGGTGATAAAGTTTTCCTAGAAGCTAAATGTAATGAATCTAAAGTAATTTAACTCTATAAAATATACCTACTATGCTTTATGACAATAAAAAATCAATTTCTACCGTTTTCCCAAATTCGTCCTCTAAAGGGGTGAAGCTTTTAAAGTTGAACGAAGTAAAGATTTTTCTACCAGCTAGAGTACCTAACTGAAACTTTGTTTTGCATTGTATGGTAAAGAAACCCGTTTTTGCGAAATACACCCCTTAAAATAGGCCGATAACGATGAGATTTCCCTAAAAGTTAGGTGATAAAATTTCGTACAATATTATGTCGTACTAGAGAAATAAAACTCGGTTAATATTTATATGACTTTTATAGTGTAAAAACATAAAAACGTGAGTTTCAGTTTTTCCAAATACATCCATTAAAAGGGTGAAATGTCGTAAGTATCAAACTTAGCCATGCGAAGATATTCCTTTCGCTGTGACGGTTTAGCGGATTGGAATAAAAATTTGAATGAAGATAGCATAAAACCTGGATTAAGTAACCCTTAGGGAATAATTTGTGCGTGTGAAATCTTGAGACACTGCTCGTAGATATATCAAAAAATAAATGTTATGCTACCAAACAGTTTACAGATAACTTTGCCCCTGTTTCCTTTACATCACCTTACTCTTACCACGCAGTACTATTATATATTCTGTGCTCTTACTTAGCTAGGTAATAAAAACCAATTTAGTTACTTTTTTTGAATTCGAAAGTTTTTTTTAATGGGCCGTAAAATAACTAGCCACCACATTAGCCAAATCAAATAATATCAATTATCTTACCTGCCTCTGATAACGATGCTACAAGAGTACACAAACGAAGCGTGAGGGTAGCCCGTAAGCGCAACAATATTTCCTGGCGACTCTAAATTGTGCACTGCAACAACTATGCAACGGGAATAAAACTATGTTCCCATTTATTTTTCTCAAATCGAATATTTGCTGTTTACGCAAGTTTCGCGAGGTGCGTATGTTATGAAAACATCGCCTACCTATAGATAAAACGCAACGAGCGCGGCCTCCGTGCAGTGAGCTCCGAACGCACTGACTGGACGTCGACGTCGACCGTTTGTGACAACAACAGCCCACTATGCTCCGCGCCAATATCTATTCGACAATCAGTAAGGACAACCTTGACTTATAGAGATAGTCAGTTCGAGCTTCGAGCCCCGCGAAGCGACGCGGACGTCTTGTGTTTTTTTTACTGGGCTGGACCTGGGTATGTCATAAAACTGCATCCACAACCACCGGAGGACGGGCAGCAGCGCGTCCTCTAGGTTAACGGTGGTAACACTCTGCGATCTCCAAGCCGCCTGCCAAGCGTGGGGATTATGGCAGCCCCTTCCTATTAAGGGGAAGGGCTTCGTCCAGCAGTGGACGTCTTCTGGCTAGCGAAGATGAATTTTGCTGAACTTAAAGGCATCTATTTTAATGTCACACACCGGCACCTAGGCGAGCTAAATAGCAGGAAACTGATATAAGGCATCGTGCCACACCGACTTATTTTTAGGTAGCAAACGCGCTAGGTACGGAAATAAAACCAATCAGAACAAATACTAATATCCCAAAAAACATCCCTACCTATGTGATCGTTATTTTGAAGTTTTTCAACTTTCTCAGCAGTGGAAAAAAAAGAGTATAACATTGAAATTATAATATCTTTTAGATTGCGATAGACTACCTCGCTGGGGCTCTACCACGATCTCTACATTATCTCTCGACGTTCTTTAGTATTTTAGTATCGTCTTTTAGTCTTGGTCTCACTCATGGGAGTCATGGGTCTCATTACTGTTGAACAACTGGTAAAGCCGGTATTTAGGGTAAAACACCCATACTGCTTAAAGCGTCTCGCGACATCGTAAAACGCGGATCAGCCTTAACTAATGCACGGCTCACGTCATCACTGATACCTATGCGATAACACACGATCACATAATGTGGGTAAGCAAATACGTTGCGACAACGTCCTTTATCTTCGAACATTAACATACATTCGTCCTAGAGACAGTGATCATAAAGATTCGCTTTTTTTATATGATATAGGCTTGCGTTTGACTGCCATCTCGTCTGATGATAAACGAAGATGCATTCTACGATGGAGCACGCTTGCCTAGAAGAAACCGATTCACTCGCGACTTGAAGACACCCAGATTATTATGGCTATTGCTATCATTGAGAAATGATGTACCTACCAACCCACTGCGTACTAAAGACTCTGCAATCTATAAGACACTGTTCCTCAAGGGTCTACTAGCCGCACCCCGCGGTTTCATCCACGTGATAATGAAATACGGTGACGATGATGATGATAAAGATTGGCCTATATCACCTGTACTGTACTGTACCCATGAACCTAGAAAAAAAGTTTTTTTTTTCTAGGGTCATGACTATACCTATTTTATTATGGGAAACAAGTTATCTCCATTCCGAGTTTCATATTCGTTCAGTCGTTTTGGCGTGAAGAAGTAACAAACAACACACACGCACACAGAGAGAGAGAGAGAGAGAGAGAGAGAGAGACATATCGACAAACTTTCCCATTTATAATATTAGTGTGGTTACCTTAATCTAAGATTCCTCTTACTTAGTTATGATCAAGTTATGATGATATCGCCACACCTCAGTCACACTCATGGTCACACTCAAGTCTTGCAACGCAAAAAGGGGAAAAAATTGGTACCTATCGGGTACCGGAGTGTGTCGTACTCGTACCCCCGGCATACCGAACTTAGCGTCAAGTATGATTGAAAAAAAATGCTTACCATCCGTTTAGTACACAGAAAAATAAAATGTTTTAATAAAATGTTTTAATTTTTCTGTGGGTAGGTCAGTAGGTTAGGTACCTCTATGTATGGGTTGGGCGAGCGCGGGTGTGGGTGGGTCTATGCCGTGAGTTCATTGAGCTAATATCTAGAGTCACAAACGTGCTAAAAAATGTCCGCTTCAATACTCGGCACACGCTATGCAGTGCGCCGACTTTTTGAACGACTTGAACCACAGAATAATAACTAGTAACAGAAGCTTTACTTCGCAATGGTTTTCAAAGAAATATGACTCAATCTGATAAACAATATGATTTAATTTAGCTCGCGGTCCAGTCGAGCACGTGTTCATTTACATACCTACCAATTTCTTTTTGAAGGAATATGGGCCTTAATTCACTATACTACGGTTCATAATAAGTTATACATGGTTATACGTATTGAAAGAGCCGCGGACTAGGGTTGCTTACTTCGAGAAACTACTTATGCCATCTAGCGCACAGCACGAGCGTTTACTCCTACTTGTGGCGGGCAACGCGCAGCAGGCAGCGCCGAGTACGTTCATGTAGTCTAAGAGCTAGCTGCATAATTGTATATGCTATACGATTATTGCCAAAGATTTAATTTAATGAAGTAATAAAATAAAACACATTTTGTTCATTATACTTATATAGACAAAAGAATAATAGATGTTATGTATGTGTAAAAATATCTGGAATTGTTTTTGTTTCGGACAAAACATAATAATTGTATCATTTTTACCTCACTAATAAATTAATTTATTACTTAAATGATTTCTTTTGAAATAATCCTACTAATATTATAAAGGCGAAAGTTTGTGAGTGTGTATGGATGTATGTATGTATAGATGTATGTATGGATGTATGGATGTATGTATGTATGTATAGATGTATGTATGTATGTATGGATGGATGTTTGTTACTCTTTCACGCAAATACTACTGAACCGATTACTATGAAATTTGGTAGCTGAAGACCCAAAATAACACATAGGCAGAAAATCACGCCACCTCACTTAGGGGGTAGGCAGGAAATTCTAATATGGTTGTTTCTTAACCGATTTTGATCAAACTTTGGGTAGGGGTAGGTTAGGGTAAGTTAGGGTAGGGTAGGGGTAGGGCCCCCCCCGTGGGTACCCGCCTTGTCGGGGCGGGGGGGCTTAGTAGCCGTGGGAAGTGTCCCCACGGTGAAGCTAAGAGGTACCCGAGGTGGGGCCGCGAAAGCGGCCACAGTGGTGGGGGCTAGGCCACTGCACGAGCCTGAGGGATGGAGACAGGCCAGAGGGGCCAGAGCTCTCCATTCCCAAGGGCCACGGTAGTGGCTGGGCCCTTACTGAGGGTCCGGACCTGGTCCGGACATGAGGGCTCTCCGCGTGTCCCTCTGATCAGCAGAGGGCACAGTGGAGAGCGAGGAGGGACGGCCAGGTGGTGGCCTCATCAAGGGCTTTCCTTGAGGGGGCACCCACCGGGTGTGTTGTGGTGGGGCTGCGGGATGGGGACAGGCCAGAGGGGCCAGAGCTCCTCATCCCCAACGGCCGAAGTGGCAGGCGGCGGGGCCACTCACCTGACCCGCCGCATGGAGGCCAGGGCGTTCGGACGTAGGGCCGTCCGGCGCCCATCTCGCTGGCATGGCCTCCGAGGTGGATGCACGATGTGTCTGGTGTTCGGACACATCGTCATCGGTGCGGGAGGAGCTTCGGCTCCCCGTGGTGGGCCCGAAAGGGCGGCGCCGTCGAGGTCGCGGATGAATGCGATAGCGTACCCGTGACCTCGACAATAGGCGCAGTGTGGGAACACCGTTGGGTTTTTAGTCGGTAGGGGTGCCATCGAGTCTCACTCTGGCATCGAGTCCGACATAACCCTCCTGCGCCCTGGCAGGAGGGTATGCGTAAGTGCATTTCCCAACGTAAAAAAAAAAAAAAAAAAAAAAAAAAAAAAAAAAAGGGTAGGGGTAGGGCGGAATAGGAATTAAAAAATATGTATATCGATAATAGATCTTTATCATAGATGCCTAACTCTTACATATTTCTTAATTTCTTTCTTTGAGTCTTTAAAATGACGGTTATTAAATTTCAATGTCGCATAAATACGCAATCTGGTAAACAATTTCAAGAGATATTCAGTTGGAAAACACGAACAAGGTACTTGCGCAGTAATAGTTCTGAATAAATTAAAAAGTTGTTTTCCTGGATTCGTTTGAATTACTTTTTCGAAATTCTGGGTGAAACTTGATTCTAAGTTTTGTATATAGTCTATAAATTCTTTTGGGGGCATTTTCAAACTTCCGTAGAATGAAGAATTCTTGTTGAAGGCTTTATAACGGGTAAACAAATTTGTTTTCCCCAACTCAGGAACAGTTTTCAAAACTTCGCTTAAATTCACGCACTTATGCTTATTTATACATTTAAACATAAGGTATCCCGAGACATAGGTCAATGCATTTTCTTCTGGTAAGTCTACTTCTCTGTAGTCTGATTCACCCTCCAAATACACTGCAGACCTACATAATTTCTCATTGTTTTTTTCACTCATAACTCTCAATTTCATCATGTCTTCAGCTTTCAAAAGAATTTGGCATATATCAAGTTCACAATTAGCATCGGGCGAGTTTTTTAACATGTTGCAAAAAAACAGTTTTGAAAAGGCCCTTCGAAACTGGATCGGCGTTGGTTTTGTGCAAGAGCCACCTTGCTGTCTAATCGACCCAAAGAAGTTCTCCAAGACATCTTGATTTAGTCTTCTCGTAAATATATACTTAAATCCGATTTCTTTTAGGTCTCTGAACAACATTTTGATTGCCTGTATACTTATTTGAAAATTAACGAAAGATTTCATATGTTTTGTGTTATCTTTTCCTGTTCTTTTATTTATGGCTTTAATCGTTGCAAACATATTTTGAGCTTCAACCAAAACTTCTTCTTGGGCGTCAGTGAGTTTGAAGGCAGTTTTAAATTTATTTTTAACTTTCACCCTACTAGAATTCAAAACATCAAAAAGGTTGTTCATAGACTCGATGAAGTTGGCAGTGGATCTGGCTTCTTCTGGTAATTTTCCCAAATCGATGTACGTGTGGAGTGCTGCAGACACAGTATGACTTAAAATTTGAACTGCATACTTCACTCGCATTTTTTAAAGTTGTTGGGTTCAATGTGACACTCGGTTATTTTTGGTATAAGTCTTAAGTTTTTGTCTTTTTGGTCGTCGTAAAGTTGTTTCATAAAATCCCAAGATATTCTTTTACCGTCACAATAGAAGTCACTTGTTAACAAATTATTCCGTAAACATTTGATTAGGTGTGGAACGTCAAATATATAATAGATTTTCTTCTCATTATACATAAAAAATGGTTTTTCGGCTGACACTCCTTTCACATCTTTGGCAAATTTGTCGAAGTTTGAGCCTTGGTCAGTGGTTATAGCTTTTATGTCGATTCCAATTCCGGAGAGTTTTGTAATAACTTCTTCTAACCATATATCTAATTCTTCGTAATGACGTGCACTGGCAAGTAGTGCGTATGCTATTGGTTGCTTCCATTTAAAGTAAATTCCTTGAAGCATTATCACATACGCATTGCTGGCAATTTCCGGAGTTTCCTTCTTGAGATAGATTAGGTAACGATAAAGTTGGGTTTGCATCTTCATTGAGCTTTTGTACAATTTTAATTGCTGATATTTCAAAATGCAACGAACATACATAATAACTTGAGTGCTTCAAATTATCTTTAGATAGTAAATCTTCTCTACCTATTGCCAATAACCAGGTCCGTCGCCTGAAATAAACAAACAAAACATACAACAAAACGAAACCCACAATGCAATAAAATACAAAAAGTATCTACGTATTGATATCAGTTGTCTAGCAGCACCCATAGTACAAGCTTTGCGTAGTTTGGAGCTAGATGGCGCTGTGTGGATTGTCCCATTATATTTATTTATTTATAAATTTAGAGGTACGATTTCATTTATTTGAAGTAAATAGGTATCTACCTAAAACATTTCATTCAGTCAAGGCCTTTTATTTTTAATAATATTGAGATAAAATTGATTATGATATTTTGGGTTAGTTTCCTTTAGCACTAATCCCACTCAGCGCACATTTTATAATAGATTCATTAATAAATTTTGAGGTTAATTGTGTCTGTAAATTTAATACTTTAACGAAAAAATAATTAATACAGGCATTATGAACGACACAAGATAATTTTTTTATAATTTTAATTTTCTTTTCCGTCTGGTAACCATATTGAATGAATTTGAACGATATTCGACATTATAACTATACGTATACTATATTATAATTACAATGTCATTACTGGCGGTGGTTGTATATCTTAAAATTTTGTGAAAACTACTAAATCGATGAAAATTAATCTTCAGTTAAAAACCGATATCAGTTTCTAAAATCAAAAACTAAGGCGCGAGCAAACCCGCGGGTATCAGCTAGTACCTAAATGTGTGCTTAGTGTGAATAGTGCTCAACGAAACTAACTTAATATTTTTTATCTTGCACCTACAGTTTTACTGCAATATTGCAAAATATTATTTTATTATCAGAATTATTTATTTATTTATTTCCAAGCAAGAAATTCTCAATATGGATTCGCTAACTTCCTTTAAGTTGAATAGAATTCCATAGGTATCATCTATAGTATCACCGAAAATATTTTGCGTTGGGGTCTTAGTCTAAGTTCGTAAATGTACGACAAATGAAATGCAACTCGAATGAAACGACTAAAATGTCTTTTTTATTGTACTTTTAAATACTTTTAGGATATTGGAATAGTACGGGGAGAAACGGTTTGTAGTTTGAATTAATTTCATTTCATATAGGAACATAATGTAATCCAGTCAAAATAGATTTTACCCTTACCTGTCAGCGTCTTTAGGTAACCAAAAAAAAGTTAAATTTCGATCACGATCCGTATTTAAACAATTAAATACTGCACAGTATCTTTTTGATTTTTTTCGTTTTGTGTCCATCTTGCAATTATATAATGAATCAATCAAATCAAATAATTAAGTTGAACGTGGTCGAACATATAGCGCGCACGCGTGTGTTTTCTTTCGCTTGTGGCAGCCTACTAGATTGGCCATTGCGCAATGGCCGCCGCCCGTAGGTATGTTTGTAATACCTACACGCGGAGTGACACAGGCCTGCTTGAACTACGATAAGACACGAGCGCTTAAGCATACATTGAACACTATACAAGCGACATAATGTCTAAATTCGAACAATTGTGAATTATATAATGCACGTATATGTACAACGGCACTCGGACGTTTTTTGACTGTTTTCACTTAGAGATTGCGACTCTTTAAATATTAGCTCAATGCGCGAGTTAGATGGTTTTTCATGTATGTAAGTACACTGAATAGTATAGTATTTAGTGTACCTACCTACCTTTATACACGGCGCAAGGCAGTTATGATCTCAACCGGCCTTGACAAAAATACTCGCGCGATTTTTTAGTTTATCATAGGAAAGTAGTACGATGTTATCATAAAACAAGTTCACAGACACTTACAGCCTTACCTAAAATAATATCGATTCTCTTAGTCACTGCTTAAACATCTCTGTCCTTTTCTAGCACGTGCAACTTCACGTCAGAGAGAAGATGGCAGAACATCTTAAGCAGTGACTAACGTTTGAAAAGTTTTTTTAAGTAAGGCCGTTACAGCCTTACTATAAAACGCCGCTCAAACCTTAGTCACTGTTTAAGATGCTCTGACACCTTCTCGCTGACGTGAAATGTCACGTGCGAGAACAAGACAGAGAAGTTTAAGCAGTGACTAACGGCCTTACTTAAAAAAACTTTTCAACCGTTAGTTACTGCTTAAGATGCTCTGCCATCTTCTCTCTGACGTGAAGTTGCACGTGCTAGAAAAGGACAGAAAAGTTTAAGCAGTGACTAAGAGAATCGAGATTATTTTAGGTAAGGCCGTGAGTTTGAACGGCGTTTTATAGTAAGGCCGTTAGTAAATCTAGGACTCTAGACTTGCTACGCTAGATTTTAAAAACTAGAAAGTGTCTTAACTCAATGCAATCTCTTAGCAAAGAGCTATAACGTATATAGGTATCTACTTACCTGCCTATTATACCGGTAGGAGGCCTGATATAAATAGATTTTCATCACACTTGCTCGTAAAGTGGATCTTATTGCATCGGTTTTAGGCTCATAATCCAAGCTATTACGCACGCGTGCTTTTTACTTTACATTACGGCACTTGTGCTATAATAGGTATAACCCGGTAAAGTCAAGTTTGTACGTGACTGCAATTAGACGTAAGTAAACGAAGCACTCTTAATATAGCCGGGTAATACTTACAGTTTTTTTGTAATACCAACAAAGAGTTCTTATGCCGCTGAAGTAAATGTCAACCTGCGCGCGCATTGCTGGTTTGGACGCAATTTTCCGCAAATGTTTGTTGACATTTTCGCTGTGTGGTTGATTATTATCAAAAAAAGTTTGTTTTTTCTTCGCAAGTGTGATGAAAACAGTCGTATGAAACTCTTGTGCTATGTTTCAATACACTCTCGGCTTACTTATCGCGCACATAATGACCAACATGGCACACTTGTATCATAATGTACTATAATGTGAAAATAGGCTATACGCACCCGCTTACTAAGTAGGTACCTCTACCTACCTATTTGTATACCTACCTATTTCCAGCGACAATGAGAAATGAATGTACGGGAAATAGGCGCACGGATTTTGAAGACTTTCAGTCTTACCTAAACTATCTCGATTTCTCGATTCTCTTAGTCACTGCTTAAACTTATCTGTCCTTTTCTAGCACGTGCAACTTCACGTCAGAGAGAAGATGGCAGAGCATCTTAAGCAGTGACTAACGGTTGAAAAATTTCAAATTTAGTACCTAGGACATTTTATTATTATAAGTTTATTTTGTTATGTTAGGTAAGTTCTTATTTCGTAAATAACAGAATTTGAATTTAAAAACATCGACGCGTCAAAAAAACTTAAGGTTGAGTGCTAGGCAATGATATTATATATATATAAGGAGGGAGATATGTCATATCGCGCCTTCAAATGGCCCCGTGAAAACGGCCCCAAGGACTGTCTCGCCAGTCTGCGCTCACTAAGCGAGACGCGCGCTATCCCTTTTGCTCTCATAAAAGTGTTATCTTATTTCGCACTCCGGCGCAACTCGTAAACATGACGGCACGGGGGTCTTTTACAAACGTTGTTTTATTACGCGATGGCGCATCTTTCGTAATCTTTGGTGCTAGGTAATCGCTCACATTCGCTATTTAGGTCTTATAGGCAAAGAATCTACAATAATACTAGCTTCATGTAATGGTAATCCTACCTCTATGGGTTTTCCATTATATGTCCTATATAAAGCGAATCTAGGTACGCGATTCTAACGAAATTAAAGTGTGCGTGTGTGCGAACGTGCGATCATAAAGGTAGTTCCTACCTCTATGCGTGCGATATTAAAGGCCGTTCATATTGATAATTTGTCCTATGGGACATGCGAAGCCCCTACGTTACTCATTGCCCGAAATGGCTACGTGAAAGTTTTAACGTCGAATTTAATGTGGCCGCTAGGTACCAGCTATAATTACTGCTTTTGTAGCTATGTATGCATACCCGAGTATCACAACTTGCATCAGATATTTTGTTTCTTTACTTTCACCGTTTCACCCTTCACCGGAAGGTACCGGTAGTAGCTAGTTGTAGTTAGGTACTTACTGTGTTATTAACATTGAATGAATAACAGGTTAGTTCTAATCAGTTAGCATCCTTTTAAGGCATTCTGTACATTAAAAAAAACAACTTTTACTATGGGTATGGGTATGGGTTGCCAACATTGATATCGCGAAAAAATTATCAGCTAGTCCACACAAAAAGTTCATTAACCTTAAGCCATGTCACAGGCCTTCGGGCGGCACATTAACTCTGACACTTACGGTCTTATGCATGAAAAGTTATAACGTAACGTAGCCTATACGAACTTACTTACTTATGGAAGAGCTGTTTTTTTGCGTCGTATAACCTATATATTTGTATAATGTTGTACCTACGGGTTTTACTTATTGCCGTTTATTATTCTACTTTCACGTTCCAAGTTTTTATTTTTAACCGACTACAAAAAAGGAGGAGGTTCTATGTTCGACGGCATGTAATTTTTTTTTATGTATGATCGCCGATTTCTCCCGTCAATTAGGACCGATTTTGAAAATTCTTATTTTTTATTTGAAAAGTATACTACAAATGCTCCCATATTAATTTGAAGTCGGTTGGTTATTTTTTTTTAAAGTTACATGTTAGATTTATAAGTAGATTTTTTAGTTACCTTAAATACGAAGGTTTTTTCTTATTAGTTGCTCTACGCATGTCATACTTGAAATGCTTAAATAGTGGCACATTTTAACTAATCAAACAAATAGCAACTCTAATCCAAGCTAACAAGGCTAAAAATGCAATGTAAGTGACCGGTTGTCACGACTCGAGCCGCCGCCGAGCAAACTGGTGCACCCGAGAGTTTTGATCCAAGCTTCTTCGCTATAGTTTTTTTTCATCGAAGCTTATAGCAATTTGATAACTTTTATGGCTGCATGGCTTTTGCGCCTTACCGAAGCTATTATAGTGTTGCACTCGAGTACTTTTTTATCAAACGGGGAAAGCCGATTGATTCATAGGTAAAATATGCTGCCTATCATAGTACTTATGCGGTAGGCTATAGCAATTTTATAGCGGTAATAAAATCTGAAACTGAAAACAGTGTTTTATTCGTCTTTTTTTGCAACTTTGGGCAGCTATCAGCGATCATCCAATAGCAAACGGACTTTAAAATACTGATAGTTACCAACGAGTTACGACTGAAAAAAATAGTACTTATATACAAAATTAAATAGTGATTTTAATAGAATTTTATTAAAATTACAATAAATAGGTATTATGTAAATAAATAAAATTACAATATATCTTGTGATTTGGTCTCTTGATATAACATGACATAAACTTATAAATCTAACATCAAAACAGTAATTAAAAGTGCCTCCCAATCACAGAGGCTTTGTGTAATTATTTATATCACAATAAAAAATATTTTAAGCTAGCAAAAAGCTCAACAAACTAAGAATGGTACTGATAATTCTACAACATTATCTAAAACCAAATTCTTACTTATATAATACAATTGTTTGACATATTATGTATCAGACCAATGTTCAGCACCTCGCAATCGTAACGTCGTGGGTTCTGTCCCCAGACATCTTTGGAAGTTATGTAGGTAAACTCACATCACTAGCTTTTCGGTAAAAGGAACCAATACGAGTCTAGAACAAAAATGCAATGGCGTATGTTAATACGCCAACCTGCACCGGCCCAGCATGGTGGGATTACGGCCCAATCGAAACCCTTCGAGGGTAGGCATGTGCCAGTCCCGGATCTAGGGGGGCAAACCTTTTTAACATTGGGGTCACAGACAGCCCTCGATGGCGATTGCCGAGGTTGGAAGGAGACAAAAGAAACAGTTGCGCACATGCTGCTAAGTGCAGCAGCGTAGCACGTCACAAAGAACGATCCTCTGGTCACCGAGGACGCTCAGGGACGCGTGCGTTGGCGTCGGCGAGCTGCTGGCCTTCATCGGGGACTCTGGGTGGCTGGACCATCAGGGGCATGTCGTGCGGAAGACGCCCGCGCACAAAGTACGCAAAGGGTGTCAATAGGGCTCTATTTAGCTTAGTCTGTCCTACCTTCAATAGCCTACATGTTTTGAACTGTACTTACAATTATACATAGCTAGTTGACATAATTTTTACACAAGACAAATATTTGTATATTGTAGAACACACTGTACGCTGGAACACAGCCCACTGTGCACAAGTTTGACTTGTATAGTAATCGCCACGCAAGTTGTTTAAAAGTGGGGCGCAGAAATAAAAATAATAAACTTGCCAAATATACTGCACGGAAGTGTACACCACAGAAAAGCAAAGGACCTACCTTTTCTCTCTTCAGTGGTGTACACGACGTACCTGCGCAAGCTCATCCCTTCCATGCCGACAATTTGACAACTTGTTTGGGGGCTACTGTACTTGACAAAGTTTTTTTACAATAATATTGCAGCTGTCACTGTCCATTCTTAGTTTGGTTGGCAAAATAAGTAAGCCAATAGCATAATGTGCAGTACATAAAAAAGCTAAGTTTTATACCCATTCTTTTCCTTCCTATGTCTTACTTTTAAAAGTTTTTTTTTTACAGTTAAATTTCAGACCAATTTACAGTACAATTATTCTTATTTCCTGTACTCTTCATTCTTAAAGATGTTGATTTAAAATACTGTATAGAGTTCTGATAGTTAACATTAACATATTTCGTATCGACAAGCCTTTCGAACCCCATTCAGTTTTTGTCAGGCTCCGTATTGAAAGGACTATCAGGGTAAATGACGATGTTTGCAGAACGTCGGCACGTGAAAACGTCTACATGGTGACAACGTCTTGAGTGGCAAAACAACTTACTAGTAAAACAACCAAAATGTGAAAACGTCCATTATACAAATGGTCAGGGACAGGCAGTAACAAAACAAAAAAGTAAACATATCTTTACTAACTAAAATAAGTAACCAAAAAAAACACTTCTAACAATGACATAGACACAAAAAAAACACTATTTTAACCACCAAAGAAATAAAAAGTTTTTTAAAAAATAACATCAAATTCCTGTTACAGGGAGCTATCAGTTATGTTCTAAAATTACGATAGTCGCTCCCTCACTCATCTGCATATACAAGTTGGCCTTATGGAATTTGAAGTGACCAGCCAGTATGTAGACAAAAAGAAGTACTTTATGTCAAGTAGTACTTCAAATCTCAAAGAGTCAGATTCTAATTAAATCCTTTTTAATAATAATAATTACATTTCGGAAAATACACTTCTCTTGATAACTGTACTTCACATCTTGGACGTTTTACTAGTAAGTCATTTTGCCACTCAAGACATTGTCGCCACGCAGACGTTTTCACATGCCGACGTTCTGCAAACATCATCATTTACCCTGATAGTCCTTTCGATACGGAGCCTTAATTAAGATTGGATTGCTAGAAATTACAATAATTTGGAATAAATTATTGTAATTTCTAGCTGGACACAGTCCCTGTTATAAATGTTGTACAGAACAAGGGATAATATTTAAATTACTCATAAATTAAGAAAATTATATTTCTTTATTTTTTATTAGCAATTTAAATTTAAGAGCCTTTTGGCTAGAGTTGCACTCCCATCTTATAACAGGAGCTGTTCAAATACCAGTTAGAAGCATATAACATATTGTTTTTAAAACAACAGTAGCGACCTAGTAAAAATATTGTATTTGATCACAAGTAACTATATTAGAAAAGCACAACAAAATATTGCTCTATGTTTTGGACACATTTTGTTTTATAGCTTAAAACATTTTTTTCTTCATTGCCGTGTATCTCTCGGTATACTCATTGTACCCTTCTAGGGAGACTAATTGTTTTGAATCAAACAAATTGCCCTCCAGATTTACAGTATGAAGTTTTGAATCCCGTAGTACGCTCGGAGATACAGCATCAATGCTCAAACAATTTTCTTCTAGCTTTAAAATTTTCAGTCTTGGTGCTTGATGCATATCTTCACTAATCTTTGATATTTCATTTTGACTTAGATTTAGTTCTATTGCGTGGAAATCAGACATACCGCGAGGAATTTCTGTAATCTTGTTATTGGATAACTCTACTACATCTAAGTTAGGGAGACCCAGTAGCTGAAGTGGGAAATGTTGGAACCCATTGTTGTTCAAGTATAGTTGTTTTAAATTGGACAAATTTGAAAACATTAGTGGCAACGAAGATATGTGATTGTTTGAAGCATTCAGCATCTCCAACTTCTTCAAATTTACTATGACATCAGGCAATTTTTCCAACCTGTTGTTCTCTATGTTGAACTGTTTCAAAAGTTTAAGGTTTGCGATGTTTTCAGGGAGGCTCGGAATTTTGTTTTTGGAGAGGTCCAAGTTTCTTAAAACATCACACAAGCTAAACACTTCTGTAGGTACTTCCTTCAATTTTTGTTCAGCTAATTGTAGAACTCCAGTTTTCGACGCAGTTTCGTAGTGAAGTTTTACGTTTGAATTACCCATAATTAATTTCGTGCACTCATCGCTTCCTGAATATATAAAATAATTATACCTTGATTTAAATCAATATTATTCAAAAACTAAAAATCTCATAGATTAGTATTATTAATCTTTGTCAAAAACAAAAAAGGGAGCCAATAATGTACGACACAGATAATGTACGGCATGATATTGTACTGCATAATAATGCACAGCATGATAATTGGTGTACATGTGCATCGAATATCGTGCCGTGCAATATCACGCCGTACATTATCGGCTTGGCTCAATAATGCACACCCCGATTTTCTACAGACTGATATTTGATGTACAAGTACACGAATTCCTTATTTGTATAGCAGTTAGGTTCAGGTTATTTTTTTTATGTCAATTTGAGAAATGTACTCGGATTATTGGCTGTACAATATAGGGCCGTACTTTATAGACACGAGCCGATAATGGATGGCCAGTATTGTACGGCATGGATTGTACAGCATGATATTCGATGTATGTACATGTACACCAATTATCATGCTGTGCATTATTATGCCGTACATTATCGTGTCGGCAAATATCATGCTGTACATTATAGACACCCTTTTATAACCGTAGACCATAGACAAACGATCCATTTGTCTCTGCCGTAGACAATAGACATATTAACAATATTGGGAGTTTTGGCGGGAGCACGGAAAAATCATGTCGTTGCATTTTATTATTTTCTTAAACTTGTGTTTTTTCGTGAATTAATGATTAAAAATGGTGGTTTTTTATTCATTGAGTGTTGAATTACATGCACGAGTATGGGCAAGTGGTATAATGTGGTGAAACATGTCTTATCGTTTTGTTTTCAAAACTCCGTAGAAGCTCATAGTAAAGTCACCACAACTTTACTAGGGCATGACTTGGACTCGACTATAACTAATTTCGTGTGACTGACTGTGATTTCATGACATATTTGACTTGGTTTTAGTAAAAAACTTGAAAATTCATAAACGTGACACTGGCAGAATGCACAACGAGCGAAGCCAATAACTAAGAAAAAACACGACACGAAAAAAGTATCGATACTTTGTGGTATCGAGTACATTTCCGTTCGATACTTTTACTCAATGAGTACTTTTTGGCAGGTATCGTATCGAATAAGAAATTAACGGCCTTACTTAAAAACACCGCTCAAAACTTAGTCACTGCTGAAACTTCTCTGTCTTGTTCTTGCATGTTACACTTCACGTCAGAGAGAAGATGGCAGAGCATCTTAAGCAATGACTAACGGTTAAGAAGTTTTTTTAAGTAAGACTGTAAGTTATAAATGGGTAATCTTAGAAATTACCCATTTTAGGCCGGGCGCATACGACGAGAAAAACATTTTGTACTAGGTCCCGCACACAGTAAGAAATTTCTCGAGACGCCCGTCTCGCTCGCACCAGACAGTGTGCGCAGTGTGTTACGGTGCCGGACCGGTGCCTGACGGAAGCCGTGCCGAATGCGTGTGCGGACAGGCTAAAGCCAATGTATGCACGGAGCGCCTTCGGGCGAAACCGGACGGTTTTTCTTACGGTTTTTCTCGTCGTATGCGCCCGGCCTAAACTTGCGACCTTACGGCTTATGTTTATGGTTATGGCAACGCCATCTAGTTCACTCGTTCTGAATCTTCTAAGGCTTACCGCACACGCATTCGGCACGGCTTTCGTCAGGCACCGGTCCGGCGCCGTACGACCGTAACACACTGCCCACAATTAACTGGTACAAGCGAGACGGGCGTCTCGATAAATTTCTTACGGTGTTCGGGACCTACTACAAAATGTATGCACGGAGCGCCTTCGGGCTAACCGGACGGTTTTTCTCGTCGTATGCGCCCGGCCTAAAACATTACTTAAATATCTTTGCTGGAAATCGTCCTTTCCTTCATTCATTTACTACACTAATCAATCACTCATTCACCGTTGTCTAGTGCTGCCAATTTAGCATTTTATTTTATTTATTTTATGGCTAATTTTATTAGCATATTTTCAACTGATTTAGCATGAAATTTTTTAATTTAACATATAGCATATTTTTTAGCATTTGTACTAGTCTACTACTTGTTTAAAAGAAGTAGCCACTCGGGGTTAAAGTTTTAGATACAATAAAAAAAAACTTAAGATTTGGACTGAAAAGGGTTAACAAATTTAAGTATTTTAGAGATTTGTAGACAGCACGAAAATACATGTTTCACCCGCTCCCTGCCCGTGGTCCACATAGAGTTCACTTGGCTGTACCAGTGGCTTTTTTTTCTCCTTGGTCCACCCCAAGATATCTGGGTGTACCAGGGTATTAAAAAAAATGCACAACGTGCGATGCCAAAAATGAAGAAGAAAATGACAGTTCCAGTTGCCAGTTCTTAAAAATAAATTCGTTAAAATTGGCGAATTTCCGACAGGCAATAACAAAAGAGGCGCTCATTCAACGCTTATTGTAGAAAAGTTTTTAATTTTATTTTAGTGCTACAGATCAAAAATATGATGCTGTTTTTGACTGGCACGTATAGCCAGCGCCGTCTTTCGAGTTGAAGAGAACTACTTTTTTTTAATTGCCTGTCAGATAATCGCCCATGAGTCGAGTCGAGATCGTTACGAAGATAACGATTGAGACCGTACTTGCGCCACTGATTAAAACTTTTGAATCTGTGGCAATCTCGCACATATTTTAAATCATGGAGTCATATTTTATCTGTGTAAGGTAAGACTGTGTATCGAATACGAATTCGTTCTTTCACGTTCTTTTTTTTTTACAGTTGACAAAGTTGCGTTTCAGGAGGTTATTTTATATTTTCATAAAATTCTGATGAGTTTTTAATAATACGTTTAGAATAATGATCACAAACACATAACTGCCGATGCATAGTGTATTCCTAAAATATATACGATTTGCACATTATACGATTTTGCATTACCGCGGGAAAACAGAGGACATTTGAGTGAACTGGAACTATAATGGCCGCAATAGCGCCAATGCTTTACGTGTTGTTCTTGTTGCATGAAATTTATTGAAATTATGCTCAACACATGATTTCTATGAATTAGATGCACAGTATTGACATGGATATCAACGCTGGTAAGTTTACGCTAACTATACGATCAAAGCTAACTGTAACTTTTTACTTCAGAGTAGACGACTCGTAATTTCCTTGCCTCGTTATTTTCATATTCTCGTGTGCTTCTCTCAGTTGATGAATTCATTTAATTCGGTACGTTTTAGCTTGTTATGGTCACATCTTCATTACTGCTCATTTCTATTAGGCTCAGGATTTCAGAGGACATGCAATGGTTTCTAGGTGTGTACCTACAATGTTACGGGAGGTAAACCCTCCCCAATTATACTGAATACCTATTCGAGAAAAAATATAAAGTCACCGATGTTTCATGTGCATGGGGCAACTTCTCATTATTCACCAAAGTCATAACATCTCTGACAAATAATTAAAAAAGGTCAGGTTCTATTCATCTGGTTTCCTGTGATAACTCTATGGAGATTTAGCCATGTAAGCAAATTGTCTAATTCCATCAGGATCAAATCTTATGATAGCAATGTTTATTTTAATAATAATAATATCACCTACCTGGGTAATTTTTATTATTTAGACAAGCTTCAATCTAGTTTGAATATCTTTTTATAAAAAGGATAGGACTGTGAAACTAAGCACTTCTCCATAGATACCATCTTCAAATCAAATTACAAATCCAACTTTTCTCTTTTGTCTTCTTGCAAAACAAGTTATGACTTCCTCCACTTGCTTTTGTGAACATGGAGAAGGCAAAGGCTTGGAAAATGAGAGTGGGAGCCTCAAGAATTATGTGTTAACAATACACCATCCTAGTAGCTATAGGGATATTTTCAATTTTGGGTATTGCTGATCTTTTTCCTTGTTCTATAGTTTAAGTTTAACCATAGAGGTTTGCAGTATGATACCAAAGTTATGTTGATTATGTTGTGCTAATTACACTAAAGTACTCTTTATCTCCCAAATTGAAAAAAAAAAGGTATAGTTTTGGTTTTGTCAAAAAAATATGAAAGTGGTAGGTATACAGTACACTAGAATAGACTATCTATTAGTTTTCTATTATTTAACTTAAATACAAGTCTATTCATCTTTCATTATTAGCACTACAACTTAAAATATGATTACCTGTCTATATACTTCAAGAAATATAAATACATTAGGTAAAAATATTTAAAAGTAACGTAAGTAACCATATAACTTATACTAAAAAACTTATTACACATGTGGTCTATTGGTGTAAAATTGTTGCATGTTTACTAGGTCAAAATATGCTATGATCCTACTAAACAGACATTACAAATTTATGAGAAATGGTAAAAATCTGCTGTTACATACAAAAATGTTACTTCAGAATTGGTCCCATAGTAAAAATGGTTAACATTGATGAGTGCAATGACCTCTTTTCAAGTTAGTATTACCATTCCATATAGCACCATTAGTACCCTAACAGCCTTACTTACAAAGCTGCTTAAGTTAACAAACCTAATTTAACTTCTGCACCAAGGGCGGATCCAGGTTCCAGGGTCTTGGGGTCATGACCCCCCCCCCCCCCCCCCCCCCTGGGCTGGGAGTAGGTCTACTACTGTTTTTTTTTCTAGTTGTAATCGGATTGGAGCCTGTCCTAACTGGATCTCGACTCGCCTCTATGACCCCCACCCCTGACTTAAAAGCTGGATCCACCTTTGTTCTGCACAATACATAAATGAAGTGCATAGTACTTACTTTATGTAATTTAATTTTAATTGGCGTTTTAGTAAGGCTACAATATTAAAGGCTAAATCATAATATATGGCTACTGAGGACGACATCACTATGCATGGCTTTCACATTGGCTTTGCTGTCTTCTTAGTTTTGCATTACAAAATTAAATTCACACACATTATAGTTATTTTTACATTCATACATTAAGCTGTATGAATGTAATTTTTATAATTAATGTTATAAAATTAATGTAATTAATGTTATAAAATTAATGTAATTAATGTTATTACTTTTTAATGTAATATTCTGTATCTTACTTATAATAAATACTCTATGGTTTTTATAATGCCTAAATAAAACAATTTATTATTATTATTATAGCTTGGCAAAGGTCTTGAAATGGTATTTTTTCCTATCAATACTGTGTACAGTCATGTCAGAAGGTGAATTTGTCTTATCATCTTCTTCCAACATACTACATTGTAGCTAGTATTAAGAACGATTAGCGTTTGTGGTGCGTCTATTAAATATTTTACTCATTTTTGCCAAGCTATAATAACACTGCAAATTTATGGACATTATTCAATACAAGCATGAAGTGCGCATTTCTAACATCTTTGTCTGATGCATGTATACAACAACTAAGTTGATATAGTTCCACCTGCTATTTTTCAGGATAAAATTAGCATAGCATATATAATAAAATTTATCAATTCCATTGAGCCAATACGATGCAGAGAAGTAAAAAAAACCCCAAACTTTATTAGCGAGAGTGTGATTTTATCTAAAGTATTCTATACTCACCTTTCGAGGGTAGGCCTAAGTTCAGCAGAGGACTATTAAAAAGGCTGATTATGCTAATGTTATTTTATACTCAACATAATTTATTGTAGAGTTTCCTATCATTAAGAAAATCTAAATTTGCATTGTTTTTTCATTGCAAACCCATGGATATAGTCGATTTGGAGTGAGTATCATAACATGTACAAGTAGGTACCTGTAATACAAATAGCCTAAAATTATAACACTTAATCTGCTATTTTCTGTAAATCATCCAAATTATGATTCTAATTGAATAGTAGTAAGACACACATGTTCACAGTTTGCATAACATATATTTTTGTGCTTATATAGTGTGTTCAGATAGATATCAGTCATAACTCAAGGATAATATTTAAAAAAAAAAACTTATTAAAAATAGCATGAAAATTCCCACAAATGTGCACCCAATACAGTCAAAGCTACTCAACGCAGTTACTGGTCCTTAGCAACTGACTATTTCTACTAGATTATGAAAAAATAATAGCAGACCAATTCATTTAATATAACTGATCTGCCTACACATGTAGGTTCAGAAAAGTATATAACCTCTCCAATTTTGTCTTGTCCTTTTATCTTTCTGTAGTTTTCAACAACATTTGCAAATGTATGATATGAAAAAGCTTTCAATAATACATTACTTATCTGTTTTCCACGCCCAAGGGTAACATTTGACTACTATTATTATTTCATGGCACAGGTTGTTTGTTCTTACAATTTCACATTGTATCAGTAAAACATCTGTTTCATAATACCCTTTTCTATGCAATGTCGGAGTTAGCTCATATATGTTAATTGCCTTTCTGGTGTAAGTAACTGTTTCACCCATGTTTGTACCTGTTTTAGTGTTAATAGCAACGCATTTGAAATTTTAGAATTCAAGACAAGACTTCAGTAATCTTGGCATTGAAAAAAAATATGTGAGAACATAGATAGTATGTATTTACCAAAAAAAAATAGAAGTATTCTATCAGATATCTGGTTTCCATAATACAATCTTTGCTTAGTATGGGGCTAGATGGCGCTGTGTGTAAAATGTCCCAATATTTATTTATTGTCTAATTTTTAGATACTGTAGTGACAATGAGACCATATTTTAGTATAGTTACTAATCACATTTTAATTGTTTCAAAGAGGTCTCAGCGCAATTGTCACTGATCGATGCGCTGCTGAGCGACCTTGACAACAAAGCAATTGCACCATGCACTAGCATAAAGAATGAGAAGAAAGAGGAAGAAGCACAGGATGCGATGCCAGACTCAACTACCAATACGGAGAAAAACAATGTGAACCCATTCCACTGTGGAGATGACGTACTTGTACCTAACAAGGATGGGAGGTATTACTTAGGCAAGTATCTTGCAAATGCATCTTAATTAAATCGAAAACACATAGTACTGCAGTTCTATGCACTACTTGTCTAGTGCTGTAGCAAAGTCCACTATTCTGTATTCCCTCGACTATATTGAGGTCTACAATCCTGAATTTTACTACTATACTAAACTTTTTGCAGTGTGCTATCAACCTTATTTCAGCGTCAGAGATCTTTCCGCATACTTACAGCATGGAGTTTGTTTAAAAAGAGTCTTCACATTATCTCTAACTTGGCAATGCATTGACATCAGTAATGTTAAAGTAGTCCATAGGCAACGGTGAGCTTACCATCGGGCGATCCGTCTGTTTATACACCGCTCCATACAAAACACCCAAAGCTGCTTGTTGATGAGGTAGCAGACAGCTAGATATAAAATAGTAGATTACTCACCTTGGGAGCAAAAGTAAAGAAAGTCAGATCTCATGTATATTGACAAACATGTTATCTGAGGCTTCTTTACTTGCTCCTGTGGTGTGTATACGATTTTACGTGCCGATGCGGGGAGGAAGTGGTTCCTTTCGCTCCGAAAATTTAGCCCCGCGGGCACGTAAAAAAAATGCTGGAATACAAAGAGTGCAGTTTGACCAATTTGTCTGTAAAGTTGATCAACTATTGTATTTAAACTCATTCATTATTCAAGAGCAGCAGAACAGTGGTAACCATATTTTTTTTATATTCGCATTAAACTCACCTTCAACCAAAGGTTGAAAGGTCTCAAAGAAAATTGCTTTTAGCAATAAGGCCGGCACTTGTTCCAATATTTTAAGTTTATTACATTATTTCTGGCAGACCTGGGTATGTCCTTAAACTGCAACCAGACCCACCGGAGGACGGGCAGCAGCGTCCTCTTGGTTAACGGTGGTGACCAATCTGCGATCCCCAAACCGCCTGCCAAGTGTGGGGATTATGGCAACACCCCTCTATTAAGAAGGTGGCCTTCGTCCAGCAGTGGACGTTTTATGGCTGACTACAGACAGAAATTATTTCTGTGTAATTCTTGGTGTGAACACTAAAGAGTTAATCAATCACCTTGAACATTTTTGCCAAAAAATCAAGATAAATAGGGAATATGCTTGTGTTTCAATTATTAAAAATAATACGATAAATTGAGAGTTGAACTGAACCTGATGATAACGTCAAAAAAATAATTGAAATCGGCTGCTAATGTTCTGAAATATAAACATTAAAAGTGTCTGCGAGGGAGTCATCTGTCCCTTTCTAGCAAAACACGTGCATAGTATAGAATTTGTTTGGAATCGTGAACATTGACGTCATAAACTTAGTATAGTGCCCTCCCCTATCTAATATGAAACTAAAATGTTCATAACTTCGTTATTTGTGCACATATTAATTGCAATTATTTATTATTTGTTTTGTTGCCATTCACCTTTTTTTGAGTCAATTAAAAATACAAATGCATATTCCCTATTGGTTGCTCTGTACTCTCATATTTCCAATTGGATTCTAACAGACATTTTCCAACAGGGACTATTGTGGAACTAAGCACGAGCAATGACAACGACTCGTGCGAGGTTGGCGCAGGCGAGGCACGGTGCCTGGTCAAGTTCGGCGACGGAACTCACGCCTGGGCACCCGTTGCTACTCTAAAGCTGCTGAGCGCTCCACCGGCCGACGATGGCCGCATCATGTGCGTGGTCTGCAAGAGGAGAGAGGGCCCGGCTGCCACGCTGGCAACAAACGCCATTATTGCCTGCGATATGTGCGGAAGAGGGTACCATGCGAAGTGCCACTCTCCACCAGTCGACGCCTGGATCAATGGTAAGGGTGAACCTCAACCAAAGACTTTTTATGTCTGTATATGGTACGTCAAAATAAGGGACGAAAAAAATTGTATTTAATGTCGTGGGCCGACATCTCGGGACGAATATTGCATAAATCAATTATTAGCTTGGGAAAATTAGCCATTTAACATTTCAATGAATTAACAACAATTTCGTTTGAAATTTCAATTCGTAACCTAGGTGCTGGTAGGTACTCGTAATCACTGGTGTCAGTAAGTGACATTAAACTAAAATGACGACCGAAAATTTTCCCGAAAGTTTGTAAGTTTAGAACCGGGTGCCTACAGGTTGACAAGTATTTGCCTGAATTTTTAAAATGGGACGATCTTTCTCGGTACGAAAATGGAGAGAGAGAGCTAAATCCTCCAAGCGAAAATGGCATAAATCAAACTGACTTATAGCATGGTAGGTAAGTGACATGCCAGAAATGACAGTTCTTAAAAAAACACAAATGTTGCTTTGCATAAACGGAGAGAGAGAGCTAGATCCTCCAAGCATAAACGTGAATGGACATTCACGTTTATGCAAAGCAAAATTTGTGATGTTATTCACAAATTGATTCACAAAAAGTAGTGTTTTTTTGGACCCAAAACATTGCACATTATTCTTCATTAGTGGAATAATTATGTTACAGTTAATTCTTATAAGAGGTTAGATGACCCAGTAAACTATACCATCTAAAAAAACCTAAACCAGCCCAGTATTGAGGCAAAAAAAAAAAAAGTTGAGTTTGAGTTTTTGCGACACTAATGCACTGCAATAGATTTTTATTTATACACATATTTATTTATTCAGATACACCAACAGTGAACATATTACACATTCTTAAAGTAGGTAAATAACACAAGGATCTGATACGATCACCTTTTACAGGCGTATACAACATTCCCCATAAAACAGAGATTTATACAGAGAATTCAGATAATGAAACTTTAATTTTAGCAGAACAGATAATTTAAAACAATACTTAGGTATAATTATGTTTATCACCGGGACTTAATCGCGCACAAATAAATTTATTTTTATTTACCTCGACGTTTCGACCATGTTCCAATGGCCGTGGTCATTTCGTGGTAATTTCAATCGGGAAGATGGATTTAGATTGTCGTCGTCGTGGAATCCCGTTATAGGCAAGTTTTCATATCGCGGTAGGGTTTCTGAGAAATCTGCTGATACCGTCAGTGTAGTGTGCCGTGGAAACAAACCTACGTTTTAACAAGACCAAATGAGGGTAGGACACCACAACACCCTCATTTTTCACCAAGATGACCCGCATTCTTCAGTCAGCTCGTGACCACGGCCATTGGAACATGGTCGAAACGTCGAGGTAAATAAAAATAAATCTATTTGTGCGCGATTAAGTCCCGGTGATAAACATAATTATGTGTTCAAATCGCGAAAGTTTAAAAGTTTCAAATACTTAGGTACTATGTAACTGTAGAATTACAATACAACCATTATTCGTGTCTGGTTAGAGACTTAATATAAATACTGTATAAATATTGATTTGTTTGTGTACATGGATGTTTTTTAAAAGCATTTCCTTTTCCCAAGGAGCGTCATGGCATTGCAAAAGATGCGTGGACCAGCGGTACAAGGTGGCGGCGGCCGAGAACCGCGCACTGAAGCGGTCGGACCTGTTCAGGTTCAGGTTCAAAGGCGGCCAGCAGCGGCGGCAGCAGCAGGAACTCACGGCGCCGTGTGATGTAGGTCCTAACTCCTATGTAGATCCTAATAGGCTGGATGACTGTTTTTTTTTTGTTGTCCTATTAAAATCTGGCCCATAAATATAGCTGATTAATGAAAACAAAATGAAAATCTGATCAAAAATAAGCAACTTATAAGCATTTTAATATCATGCTAGACAGAGTGGAGATTATGACGTCACTTCTCTGTACGTCATGTAAATTGTATTCTGACAAGTATGGCGCACAGAGGCGTGACGTCATTTTTTGATTTGTGGGAAGGGACAGAGAGACTTTAAACGCTTATATATCAGAACATTAATAACCGATTTAAATTATTTTTTCAATTAACATATTATATTTACTTAAATTCTTCACCAAAGGTATTGGTTTCAACGGTATAAACATCAGTCATCTACCCTATTGGACCCTGTCGTAGATGGGCATTGCTTGCGATATTGTTCATTACAAGACTGAATGAAAGTAAAAAAATTGTGACCTTAATATTTTACCGAGTCTCATTAGTAGAGTTGGGGACTTCTTGTGCCATTTAATCACACAAACTTTAGTAAGTTCGTATAGGCTGAGTGGCCAGCCCTAGTATCAGAGTTAATGTGCCGCCCGAAGGCCTCTGACATGGCTGACAGTTGTTGTTATAGAAACTATAACAAACAACCGGGACCAACAATTTAACGTGTCATACGACCCACGGTAGCGCTCAGAAACAAATGCCACTCACGGTCACCCATCCGAAGACTGATCGGACCGTTGCTTAACATCGGTGATCGTTTAGCATCACCTAGACAAGCTACGCCACGAGCGCTACAAACTTTAGTAATAGTGTGTTTCATATTGTATGAAAAAGAAACGCGTGATTATAAATTAATTTTCAGACCGCATCAACGACATCGTCGACGGCGTCCGACGCTGGGAAGGATCAGAATGAGTCCAATTGCTACTGCGGGGAGAAGAGTGACTCGCTGGCTCAGGTAAGGAACCTCTATACTCGGATTCTTAATTAAACGGACTAAACTGACATTTCGAGTGTTGCTACTTTTTGGCAAAATTTAAACAGTGCTGGGATAAAAATATTAAGTTTATTAACATATCGCACACCTAGATCTAAACAGGGATTAACTCAAAAAGCACTTTGTTCAGAAAAGCCGAATTGAAAGAACAACTGATTACTGTATCCCTGTGCACTGCTGGAGTTTTCTGTACTCATTTATGATTTTTATATGCAGCTGGCTGAAGGATATTGTAGGATTCTTATGTTTTAATCATGTTTTGGTTTAAGTTATTAAGAGTGCGACTAATGCCAGAAAAATAACAGATTTCACCCGCGCGTCTTGCATTAGTTTAGAGTCGAAAATAGCATGATACAAATGATGATAATGATGGCTATGAGCAATTTAGGTGGGATTTTATTTAATTATTCAAAATGTAGGCATGAAATAAAAAAAAATACGGCTACTGTGCTAAAACATTAGTTTGGTAATTAAACAAGTAAATAATTCGTAAATAATAATGTGGAGCTGTCTCTGATAATTTAGGGCATTTGAATTAAAACAGTTATTTTTTTTTAAATTAACCCAGATTGTTTTCCAAAATTCTATTCGGTTACTCGGCTTCTTTAGGTTTTTCCCCTACCTGCAGTATTTTTTTAATCTGAATATTTACGTTCTTTATCATTAAACTATGTGTTTAAAAATACACCTTTTACTTACTTTTGGCATTAGTCGCCCCCTTAACTTATGAAGTTATGTTAACTAACTTATTGATTTCAATCCAATGAACTGCTTCGATATATTTATATTAGTCTTTGTCTAGGTGTAGTTCCTTACTTATGTACGATTTCAATCTTTCCAAGGTTATAAATCATGAAAATAATGTTACATTTCAGTGTAGCAATTTACAGAACAACTTTTTAACACAATATGTTTTCCCTTTTCTACCTGCACTTCTGCTGGCAGCACTTTAACTGTAGCAGTTAGCACTGTTTAACGGCACTTAATAATTATTCAATAAATCTTTTGAACGATATAAACTTAACAATATCCATCACTACGGTTTTTAGCTTTTTTTTTAGCAGGCAGCATTATTTTGAAACGTAACATTTCAATCTGTCAGTTTAGTCCGTTTAATTATGAATACGATTATAATATATTTCACGAAGATTTACTTGAGACGTACTGTGAGCTTAGTAAAGACAGACTAGTGTAACTTTCTGACGGTCATACTTGTTGGTGATCCGAATTAATGTCCCCCGTATGACAACGAAATGCTTATTTTCTGTATCTATTGAAAAATACATTTTAAATCTAACAACATGACATATTTTGTAATAAAATTGTGAAAATAAATTAAAAAATGTTTAAATTTAATATTTCTATCATCAGCTTCCATGGACTCGGATACCCCAACAGGTAGGCTCACAATTTTTCTTTTTGGTTTTGTACTCGAATTTTATTCTTTTGTTGATTATGTGACAATAAAAATTGAATATTTGGGTGCAATGCGAGTTTTGCTTTTAATGAATTTGTTTTCCTGGTTTGCCTAGTGTTTAGAAAGCTCTCTTTCTTTCAGATGTTGCTATGTTGCCGCTGCGATCGTTGGTTCCACCAAAGATGCGTGTCGAGTTTGCAGTACCCACTGTATGCAGGTGATAAGTAAGTCAAAATTATAATTTATCCCCTGGACCACGTGCTAATTTAAGTTCCTTTTTAGAATCTATTCTTTGTAGTCGATGCTACAAAAAAAATACTATAATATACTACTTATATATATATATTTTTTTTTTTATTGGATGTTCATAAACAGCTTTATGCTCAAACTACAGTTAAAAAAAAGTACACAAAAATCGATATAGGGTGCATAATTCCTACATAGTGAACCTAACTTACAAACTTAAAAGTTTTATCTACCATAATTATCTGTTATTATCTTACAAAAACAAAAACTTGTATTTCTTATTGTAGTGGGCTACTTCAACAGATTCTTTATCCCAATTTTAAGAGAGGAAAGCGGACCAAGTTTGTAAATATCTATATTTTTCCGTATCGCTTCCTTACCGTAGCTAGCACACATACGGACCAATGGAGAATGTAGTAACATATTAGTGCTACATCTGGGCAACTTGAATGACTCCTTCCATACCAATCTACTACATTTTCTCCCAGTATTTTGCATATTATATTATTTTATTTCTGCCAATATATTTTTTTATCAATAGATTTTTTATTTATTAAATGCAGCTAAATTTAACTAAATTATTTATTATTAATTTAAGTAAATTAATTGTATTATTCATTTAGTTAATTAATTTTATTATTCATTTATTTAATTATTCATTTATTTAATTATTATTATTCAATTAATTTTATTTTAATTATTATCATTAATTTTATTATTATTAAATTACGCTTATTATCTAATAAGATAATAAAATTATAATATCCTATACCGAGCATCTTCGTCGTTTACTATTACTTAACTCATTTTTATATTCGTCATTTTGGCTTGCTGTCCCAGATTCAATATGAATACAGAGTGATGCTTTTATATCTATACATGGGCTACTTTTTAAAGAGATATTTCGAGTGGCTGCTTTATATTCTTGCATCCACTTCCTATATTAAGTCCGAGCAGTCCAGCTCCCGTAATATGCATGTTCACGAGTTGACGCATGTGCCAGCCATCCTCTCCTCAAGGGCACAGACCCGACACGACGCCACAAGAAAAAGCTTAACAGTGAGCGTGAGTGCAACAATGCTGTGGCGGATTATCCGTAAGGCAAACTAGGCACGTGCCTAGGGGCGCGAGGTTACAAATAGGCCCGCGCGAAAGTTATTAAACGAAAGAAAAAATAAGTGTATAAGACCTAACTAATAAATGTATTTCATACTAGACGCCACATCTCGAACATAGGTAGTTGTAAAGATATGCAAGACAATGTATGTCCAGAGGGGCGCCGAGGTGCTAGCCTAGTGGCTGTCGACAGTAGCCCGCCTGCAACATGTCCGATTGTACCGTTCCGTGTGCAGGTTGTATATATTCGCGTGCGGCGTGTGCAACTCGGGGCGCGAGTACCTGCGGCGGCTGGAGCTGTGCTGGCTGGAGCTGGCGCACCTGGCGCTCTACAACCTGACCACCTACAACGCGCCCAACTACTTCGACCTCGACACCGTCATCATGCCCTACATCATGGACAACTGGCACGCGCTGCAGCTGCCTGAGAAGGTTACTTGACGAAAACTTGAAATCGCGAGACTAAAATCAGCTGTTCCGTTCAAAAAGTTCATTGACCTTGGACAAAATGTATGGAACAGTTGATTATATTTTTGCGATTTCAGGGTAGACCCCATAGTAAAAGTTATTCATAATGATAAGTACATACATGCCTTTCCGTATTGTTGAACCTTTTTGTTACACATTGTATATACAATTTTTTTTTGATGTTAGTTTTCTGTGAATGTCATTTACTATTTTAAGCTTACATCTTTTACTATGTATGCAAATGTAGATTTAAGTACCTATTAAATTTTGCATTGTGTAAATAAACGTAATTAATTTATTATTATTATTATATTTAATTGTTAAGTTTATCTACTGAAGTTGGTACCTAGTAAAAATGTTGCACGCCCGCAACGGGCAAACTGTTGTTCCTAATATTATTTTTATCATATCTATTCAAAAAGAGCTAGTTTGTTCTTAGCAAACAAGTAAACAAAATAGCTCTTTTTTGCCCTAGGGCCGCGCGAGAAAATAATAAATAGGTTGTGAATAAATCATAAACGCGCCTTCGTTCGTAATTGTTTACTCAAATTCGGATTTTACATAGTTTTATTTTAACCGAGTGTATCTTCTACCTCAAGTAGTGAGACTTATTCATAAGTTACTTATTAATTTTTTCATAGTGGATGATAAAAATTAGTGTCACCTCGGAATCAACACTATTTTAACCTGGAGTGGCGTACTTTGAATCCCTCGCAAAGAAACACTCGGCTTAAAAATTGTAGTTGTTTACTCCCTTGGTAAACAATCTACTATTATAACACATTTTGTACAGTTTTATCAATAAAATTATTGTATTCTATTCCACTCTATTACGGGGGAAGCTTTCGTCCAGCATTGGACGTATTCTGGCTGATGATGTGGTCAACAACTTATAGATGTTTTTATACGTTTCTTCAGATGTGGCGGACGCCGGTGAACGAGCGCCGGGAGAAGATCCTGACGGCGCTGACGTCGTCGCGCAAGCGGTTCAAGTGCGGCCGCGAGATGAAGAAGCGCGCCACCATCTGGGGGCTGCGCCTGCGCCGCCCGCCGCCGCCGCCGCTGCAGCTCGCCGCGTTGGAACAGGTTCGTGTATAACAATAAATACAATAGAAAAACATCGTGTGTGTTATTTATTTTTTCACTAAATACTTAATTAACACATTTTAACTTAGTAAACACGAATTACTTGAACATGTTAGGAATTTCGTTGGCAGCTGTACTGTATTACAGTTGCCACAAACATGGACCCTTTTTCGACCTGGGGAGGTCCGAAAACTACATCCAGAAACACCAGAGGACAGACAGCAGCGTCCTCTTGGTTAACGGCGGCTAACCGAGTGGTTGGAGTCCGTTCGGAGCGTTCTGTGATCTATCTTCCCCCTCCACCCCCAGGATTCGTTCAGCAGTGCAGTTGGCTTATGTTTTTTTTGTCATGATTATTTTTAATGCTAGCGGAAATCGAATTATTTTATAACTGTAAGGCAAAAAGGCGCAAAAATCGTCCAGCTACAGATCTCTGAACTGTTTCTGCGCATGTGATTGGTGTTTTCTTCGCACTAAAGAGTATAGAAATGGGGTATGGAATCTTCTTCTATTCAATATTTAGCTTGTCGAACATATTGAGTCAGTCGGACGTCCGCGATAACGTAGTCGCTATAGTACATATCGAACGATGCGTGTATAACCTCGCAACGTACTGCTACTAATTTATTATTTAGCCAAACGTGAAATTGCACAACAAGCCAATATTTACCAGAGAAATTACTAGGTATGAAGAGATTTAACATGTAATATCTCAGAATGACGAGCGCAGTGCGGTGCGGCGCAGCATTTTTTTTTAATTTTTTTTTTAATTCATTTTTTTTTGGGACTTTTGTACATGTTCATGTCAGTCCCATCGTATCTTCTTAACCTAGTGCTAAAAACGAATACAAACACATCTACTGGAAAAATTGGCGGTGCGGGTCACTTAAGGCGACTCACACAACTGAACAACTCACGAGCTGCGTCAGAGCCGGGAGCATTTTGTTTGCTAGTTCACAATTCTGGCGTTGCTACTTTTATGGGCAGCCGTGACGCTTACTACTGAACGTCCCGCTAGTCTCGTCACATGACTGTTAAAAAAATGACAACATGGATGTTGGCCATTTTTTTAGCCCGGTCTTCTAATTCCACGCCGCGTTTGTACGACGAAAGGTCAAACACCAACGTAACAAACCAGCACAAGGGCGTCCGTGCGTGGCACCCGCTCAACCTAGCGACCGCCCTAAGAATGTTAAAATGAGTACTCGCTTTTTAAAAAAAACAACCGACTTCAATTTCGACTCCTAAATGACTTATTAATATTTTCCAGTTATTCTGATATATTCCAGTAATGTTCATTTAAAAACCAAACTGAACCGATAGCGGTAAAATTTATATGTTATCACATCTGAAGTATCACCTACCAAACAATAAAAGAATCATCAAAATCCATTCATAATTGGCGAAGAAATCGCGAAAAATACATTTTTTTAAATACACTTCTATTGAGAACCTCCTTTTTTGAAGTCGGTTGAAAACAAAATGTGGGTAGGTGGAGAAAACACCCAACCACTTCGAGGTTAATCAAGAATAATTTCTCGTTATCAATTTGTTGTTGTTTTAACTTTTAATTTGTAAACTTAATATCGTTTGCGAAATAAGTGCTGTTGAAAGCTGGTATTGTTTAGAACTTCGTTACCACAATTATTTATCAAATATATTTTTGTGGGAATGAGTGAGGTTAACAATAACAATGTTGTTGGCGTTTTTATTGTCGTGTGATGTATATGAAAGTTCTTAAGGTCATAAGAACCAATAGTGGTTGTTGACAAACAAATTGCAATATGTGCCCAGGATTAATATCCTGGGCACATATTGTAACCCTGAAATCACGAAAAAAAAAACAGCTGTTTCATACAAAAAGGTTCATCGATCTTGGACAAAATGTATGGAACAGCTGGTTTTTTTTTCGTTATTTCATGGTTGGCCCCATAGTAAAAGTGGTTCATAATGATGAGTACAATGATATCCTAGAAGGATAACGGTGTTCAAACTAACACCCGGCATGTACATTAATGGGCTAGATGACTGGTTTTTTTTATTGTCCTATTAAAATGTGGCCCATAAATATACCTGATTAATGAAAAGAAAATCAAAAATAAGCAACTTATAAGCATTTTAATATCATGCTAGACAGAGAGGCGAAACAGCAAATCGTGACGTCACTTCTCAGTACGCCATATAAATTATATTCTGACAAGTAAGGCGTGACGTCATTTTTTGTTTTGTGGGAAAGGGACAGAGTTGTCTCTAACGAAAACTTTAAACGCTCATATATCTGAACATTATTAACCGATTTTATTTATTTTTTCGTTAAACATACTATATTTACTTAAATTCTTCATCAAAGCTATTGGTTTCAACTATATAAATATCAGTCATCTACCCTATTCTATATACGCTAGTCCTGTCCACCCAAGTTCAAAAAGAAGACAAGACAAGTTCAAGTGTCAAAAGTTGTCCATCCTGGAGGAAATCGCTTAGTGATAAGGCCGCCATGTGATACCGTGATTAGTTCTTAAGATCTTTAACATCTGGTGTACAATAAAGATGTATTGTATTGTTGTCAGGTAAAGAAAAGCAAGCCGCTGAGCGACGAGCTGGTCCGGGAGTACGCCCCGCGGCTGCGGTACTTACCGCGCGCGCCCTCGCCGCAGCCCTCCTCCACTGTAGATGATAGGTAAGCTAATATTTAGTTTTATTTGTACAACTAACAGCCTTCACACAGAGAAGTATTAACAGTAAAATAAGTACATCTAGGCCAACAAAGGTTACCACTAATAGAAAGAGTGGAGCTAACATACAACATGTATACAAATAATAATACGCTTTTTAAAAAAACACAACCGACTTAAACTTCGAAATACCTGAATGACATCTTCATATTTTTTAGTAATTTTGATTTAGAATCCAAACTACTGAATCGATTTCGATAAAATTCGCATGGGACTACCTCTGTGAAGTATCGCCTACCAAACAAAAAAATAATCATCAAATCAATTAATAATTGGCGGAGTAATCGCGTAACATATATACATAAAAACACACAATCGAATTGCGAACCTCCTTTTTTGAATTCGGTTGGAAAACGACTATCGTTTTTTTTTGTACTAAAAGTATTTCTATTGTTACAGTTCACAACCCTCTAGCAGTAACGGCGAAAAAAGTTCCTATAAAAATCCCAATCAACGTATGATCGTACCAGTTGATGGTCACTGGCTGAACCTCATGATGGGAAAACGGTTTCACGAAAACCTCAACTCCAATTCGAACTCCGAGAACGATTCCACTAGTTCGTACGAGTCCATGAAACCGATTGAGGCAGACGACCAGCCACAGCCCGCGATCACCTCTACCGCTAGAAAATCTGATACCAAAGCAGATGACTTAGAAAAAATTAAAGAAATAAGCGAACCCACTACCAACGAAGCTAAAGCTAATTATGAAATCACTCCTGTGCCATCTTTAGTTCCATGTACTGTTAAATTAGACAAAATATCCAAAGAGAATGTAGTTGATACACACACCGGGAAGAGTGAAGTTGGCAGTATCAATATAAGTACTCATAACTCGAGAATAGCCACAATGAACTTAGAAGTATCTAAGTTATCTACTAAGAACATTATTGAACATTCCAAAATAATGTCTTTGCAACATATGGATAGTCTACCCTCCTTTAGTAATAATTTCAGTCATGATATTGAGTCGTCGGGGGACGAAACTTCCAGTAGAGGTACTCTAGACGCCATCATACCACCGCTAAAAGACTTTCAAGGCAAAAATAATCCATTTTTAATGCAGAATACTTACCCATCGAAGAAACACCAGCACAATCATAAACAGAACGGTAAACTGAACCTGTTCAAAACGAGGTTATCACTGCCGATGCAATTGAATCCTTTGAATCCACTCATGGGTCCTTTAGTGAGACCGTTAAAAAGAAAACTTAGTGAGAAAGATATAATAATTGGGCCAAATGGGGAAGTGAAGCGACGGAAGTACAGACGGCCGCGGAAATATTTACAGTTACAGGTATGTACTCTTATGTTATTTGAATTTTACTATCTAACATTTAGGAAATAAATAAATATCGGTGGACTTTTGTCACACAGCGCCATCTAGCCCCAAACTAAGCAAAGCTTGTAATATGGAAACTAGGTAGCTGAAAGAATACTTATATATATATTTTTTGTAAATACGTTGTTATAATACATACTTACTACACCCAGACACAGAACAAACATCTATGCTTGTCATATAAATGTTTGCCCTGGGTGGGGATCGAAACCACGCCCTACAGCTCTGAAGGCAGACATTGGGGGGAGGGGACATTTATTACACACAGCGCCATCTAGCCCCACACTAAGCAAAGCTTGTATTATGGAAACCAGATAGCTGATAGAATACTTATATACATTTTTTTTTCGTAAATACATACTTATAATACATACTACACTCAGACACAGAACAAACATCGATGTACGTCACATAAATTTTTGTCCTGGGTGGGGATCGAACCCACGCCCTACAGCTCTGTAGGCAGATATGCTACCAACTTGAGCTTTAAGACGTCGCAGTATCTTCAAAACTTCGTCTCGAAGAACCCATAGTTTGAGAGATAGATTAAAAACTAGATAGTGCCCACTGCTGGATACGGTTAATGCTTTAATTACTTTTCAGTTGAACAAATCGTGTCCGCTACCCGAAGACAGCAGTAAAACTGCGCAGACGCCGCCCGAGAACGGCGAGCCTCCGCCGCCCGCGCACACCAACAAGTTCCACGGCAGGCGGCTGAGGCAGCGCCAGGAGAAAAACTACTACGAAAACGCGCGCAGGAACAACACTAGCAACAACACCGCCAGCATCAACAGCGTGAAGAGCTTGCAGCTGAGTCCGCACAAAGGGAGCAGTAGCGCGGTGGAAGTGAACGCGGAGCAGCTGTCGGCGCTCAAGTCGAGCGTGCAGTCGTACTTCCGCGCGGGCCAGACGTACAGCGTGCTCGCGCGCCGCCGGGCGCCCGGCGCGCCGCCCGCCTGCCTCATAGAGTGGGACTCCAGCGCCTCCTGAACTCTGCCATTACGATTGACTTTCCTACGCTGTGAGTCGAAGCTCGAAAACTTTGTACAGTGATTTTCGTGGCGTCGATACGTGTTTGTACAGTGATTGTCAGTGACAGTGGCGTTGATATGTGTTTTTTTCGTCTCCCAAACGTCTCGGAAAGATCGTTACAACGGTTTGGTCGTACGTAGTGTAGCATCGTATGAATTTATTTAATTTGTTTACATGTTATATATACTTATAAAAGTGGGAAGTTTCTGATTGACTGACTAATGCAGATCCGATACTACTCGAGCCAAAAATAACGTTATGTACATAGATTCTGGAAATCGATGTGTTCAGGATGAACGAAATCATTATTATTTACGGATACCTTTACCACAGAGAAGGACTGCGTCTGAAACGAAGATATCGCATATTATATTTTTTAAACCTGATTGTTTGTACATATTACTCAACTAAAACACGACATTCTATAGGTTCGTTTGTAATCTAGCCTCTATAGAACCCAAGAATAAGTTGTTACAAACAAAAATGTTATTGTTTTTCTGTTTTGAATTGCAAGCCTCAAACTGATGCTTAAAATAATTTGGCTTAAATTTATTACGTAGGTAGAAAAATGAAAATAGCTAGTGGCCGGATCAGAGGCCTACCAGAAACGCAAAGGCTACTTTATATAGCTCGTTCTACTTTCTTTACTATTGAGAGGACGAAATAAAATTGGATGTATAGATGAAATTTTAGAATAAAAAATTTGACTGCTAATAAGATTGTGGTAGGCCCTCTGATCGACTGAGCACCTGTCTCGACCTGGTTGCTTACAAGACCTGGGGCCATACCATGAACTCTTATTGCGGGACCGAATAGGCTCGGCTGCCGACGCAGCGCGACCGCGAACCGTATGCACAACCGCAGGGCGATAAAATTCAGTCGCGCATCATCGGCGGCTGAGCCTATTCGGTTCCGCAATAAGAGTTCATGGTACGGCCCCTGGTAGGCCTAGTGCGACAATGGTTCAGCCGATGTAGTTTAGTATCAAGTCTGTGGTTGTCATGCTCAAATGCGACTCAATTAACTCGCAAAGTGTGAATGGAAAACTCTGATCTTCTCGCCTTAGCGACTCTCCATTCTATAAAATCGGCTGAATCATTTGTTTTGCGAATTCAGGGTATGCCCCTAGTTCATACAAGGCCGTATGGGATATTAGTACCACTAGGCCACCTGCCTATGGGAAATGTTCTAAGCCTTTACTAAAGACGAATACAATAACCTCCTCTTGGCGTAACGTAAAGGCCAACACACGACGAAGATGCTATAATATTTTATCTCTATTTATATAAAAATGAATAGCTAAATGTGTTGCTAAGCGCAAAACTCGAGAACGGGTGGACCAATTTTAGCAATTTTTTTTTTATTATTACTTGAAGTTCGAGGAAGGTTTTTATGAAGAGAAAGTTGGAAAAAAGTCGGGTCAGTGTTAAGACAAAATATCGCTCGCCTTACAATTTATCTTCGTCATTTGTTCTTCTTCAATTATGTATGAGTAGCGATATTAAAATGTTTTTTTTATTTAATATTATAGCATATCCATCGTGTGTTACGGCTTTTGCCGGTATGCGTAACTCTTCATTAAGTTTTCAGAAGTGAGAATTCTGGCGGGAAGGACATTCTATACTCTATAGTCACAAGAAGCAATTTGTCTGACTATAGATAATAGACTAAAGTTCAATGTACCATAAAGAGGTTGTGGTAGGCCACCAGGGTTGACTCGAGTTCTCTGCGGCATGCTCAGTTGGCTTGGCACCGGCTTTTAGCGTTGCCAGGATCGTTGTGTCGTCGTGTGTTTGTTAGTAGCTTGGGGAGCGATATTGTGGTCAGGATTATAGTTGTAAGGAGCGGTCTCCGTCAGTGTATAATATATAAGTAATTGTCTGTAATTGTAAGATCAAGGAATGTGATAAATATATTATTATTATTCCATTTGGATTCGTTTGTTTAATTTTTCTATATGCCACATGCCAACTCGATAGTTGCTATTTATTTACTCGTTAACTGTGAGGAAAAAAAACAAATTTAAGCCCAGTAAATGCATGTAAAACAGTTATTGAAATATTTAGCGATGCGATTTATAGCTGTAGAACCTAGAAATGTAACCCAATGTTGATTGCACAATGACCAAGTTGCTAAAATGCAGCAGCGACCAATATATACATTACACATCAAATTAAAAAAACTGGTTAAAAAGCAATAAGGTCGAACCGACGTGCGTGTGTTTTTGTCACCCACCTAGGCTGTCCCTTTGAATACGGCTGGTACGGCTGGGCTGAATATTTTGTAATTCACACGTCGTCGTCGTCCGTCGCATCAAACCCACAACTCAAAGACTTGCAATTACAACCTTGCATGCAAAGATAATTCATTATGAAAGAAGCAGCTGCTTGCTTGGTCGGGCGCATACGACGATAAAAAACCTCCGGTTTCGCCCGAAGGCGCTCCGTGCATACATTTTGTACTAGGTCCCGCACACTGCAAGAAATTTCTCGAGACGCCCGTCTCGCTCGCACCAGTTAATTATGCGCAGTGTGTTTCGGTCGGTCCGGCGCCTGTCGGGTGCCGTGCCGAATCAATGTGCGACCACTCTAAAAGGAGGCTATATAATTCTACAACTAAGACTGCTTTTGGCTTGGCTTTTTTTTGCGTTTGCGTCTGTAGATCCATAAGGTCCAACCGCAACGGCCCGACTTTGCCATTATACCGGCAACGTCACATAGAAGCGCCGTACAATAAAATGCATTTTACAACACATTTGCTCAAAAAGTGCATTTACGAAGCCTGTATACATCGTTCGAAAGTTAAACATTACGCACCATACAACGGAGCGTGCGGAATAGTACATTATGATACGAGTGTGCTATGTTGGTCATTACACTAGAGGCGGTATTATGCGCGCGAGCCGCAGGCGAGCGCGATAAGAAAGCCGAGAGCGTAATGACTAATAGCACAAGAGTTCCATACGACTGTTTTCGTCACACTTGCGAGGAAAAAAACTATTTTTTTTGGTAATAATCAACCACACAGCGAAAACATCAACAAACATTTGCGGAAAATGGCGCCCAAACCAGCAATGCGCGCGCAGGTTGACATTTACTTCAGCGGCATAAGAACTCTTTGTTGGTATTAAAAAAAAACTGAAAGTATTACCCGCCTATATTAAGAGTCCTTCGTATACATACGTCTAATTGCAGTCACGTACAAATTTGACTTTACCGGGTTATACCTATTATAGTACAAGTGCCGTAATGTAAAGTAAAAAGCACGCGTGTGTAATAGCTTGGATTATGAGCCTAAAACCGATGCAATAAGATCCACTTTACGAGCAAGTGTGATGAAAAAGCCTTTACCGCACACTCCCTTGTATAGCGCCGTGCGTAAACTTAACGGTATTTTTTTAAATTTTCATTATAATAATATAAGAACTCCACCAAAGAGTTTCACATTACGAGAATAAATAAGTTGAATGATCTTACCTCCTTGGAAGCGCTTTTGCTCAATACGTTTGTATTAATCAGAAAATGTAACGAAATCTAGTAAATTTCTCTGAACGAAATAGATTATCAGCACTACTTTTTTTTTCCTAATGTGTAAGACGCTGTGTAACCATTTGTAATTGTAAGCGCCATTTGTTAATTCGCGCCATTTCATCTTACCTCCTAGGAGGATTATGGCGTTGCACTTTGTGCATTTGCCAAAGTCAAGTATTTGTATCAAGTTTTTGTTTATTTTCAAGTCGAATGAGTCTAAGTCACAGTCAAGTCCAGTTGTGGCAACTTTACTACAAGCTTGTTTGAGTCTCAGGTTTGAGTTTAAGAAAAAACAAAAATAGTTTATTTTTTTCTTCTTTCGGATTGGGTAGGAAGATTAGGGCATCGCACTTTGTGCATTTGCCATTGTTTAGTTGCGTCTTTCCGACCGATATTTATAAACAAAATAATATATTCTGTTTCATTATCTGTGGTAGGTACTTCTTTTATCTGTTTTCTCGCAAATGTGTTGTAAAACGTTGTATGGAACTCGTTTGGTTTTTACAAACAAGTAGACAAATGTAAGCCCGAGATGAAGTCGAGGGCTTACCATAGTCACGAGTTACCGCACTAGTATACTCATAAATAACTATTACATGTTTTTTAATGCTTGATAGGCATAAAAATTGCCTAGCCTAGCCTTCGACTGCAGCTAACAATTCGCTTTTTTTTTTAATTGTCCACTGCTGGACTTGGGCCTACCCTCGAAGGGCGAATGAGCCATATTCACCACCACGCTGCGCTGGCCAAGTTGCGGGTAGGAATTCACATACGTGAATGCCATAGAATTTCTTCGCCGGACTTATAGGGATTGACGTGATCTTTCGTTTTTTTTTTCTTAGCCTTCGTTTTAGGCTGTCTCATTCGGATTAGATCCCAAATAAAACCACTGGTTGGTTCGGCAAACACTATTATTTTGTTATAACTATAACCGGTGGCCCCACTCCCAGTTTTATTAGTAGGGGTCGTTGGAAAAAAAACACAGAATATTATGGCATCTTCATTGTGTGACGATCAACCCAGAAAGAACCTGGGGTCTTAATTTTTATCGTACGCAAGAGTTGCGCATGCTAGCGGACCTTCGAACCAACGATCTTAACATATAAGATCGTTGCTTCGAACGATATTATTTGAAATAAAGTTCAATATCGTTCGAAAGTCGGTTCCTCACGCATGCGCAACTTTGCGTACGATACAAAAATAAGGCCATTGGTTCACTTGAAAACTTTTTGGTTTGGTTGAAGACCCAAACTATTATTTTTACGAAACGCAGGCTAAGAACCTCATCCTATACAGGGTTAGTTCTAATCAGTTAGCATCCTTATAATGGGCATCATAGTTTCTATCTCTATGATGGGCATATTCTGTACATCAAAATAAACAACTTTTACTATGGGACCATAATTGAAATCGCAAAAAAAACAGCTGTTCCATAAATTTTGCTCATGATTGATGAACTTTTTGTATGGAACAGCTGATAATTTTATCGCGATTTCAATATTGGCCCCATAGTCAAAGTTGTTTGTTTTTAAGTACAGATGCCCCTAAAAAGATGCTAACTGATTAGAACTAACCCTGTATAGCCGTGTGTATAAAAATTCGACCTAAGTAGACTAGGCCCTAACTCCTAACGTTGCTTCTGCACAATACGAAAATGAAGTGCGCAGTACATGGCCAGTACTAACGTCATTTTTCATTAGCGGCGTTTGCCGTAAGTGTTCTACTACGGTAGGTGCCTACAAAACTTTGCGCGTATTATACATGCACTTGTCAAGATTTTTCTTTATGAAATAAACTTTGGGCCTATTACCCTCAACTGTCACACTTTTATTCGATGGGAACGATGGGAAAAAAACCGACGAGTCAGTGTGACTCGTCGGGAACAAACCTACCGAGAGTAAGGGCCTAAACATAATGCGTCGGCGCGGCCGCTGAACTATGAGATTACACTAGACCCTTACGCGACGAGTTATAGCTAAGTACAGCGGCTCGGCGCAAACAACTTTCAGGTTTGCACTATACTAAAAATAACGTTGTATAATGGCCTATGGGATAAGCGGGCCCTATGTATGAGGGAAAATAATGAGCTAGAAAAATATAACTAATATTTAGCTATAAAAATAAAATTAGCAATTGTAATAAACAACACGGTACAATGTGGAATGTCAATATATTTTACTTCATATCTACATTTGATTTCGAGTTTTCGAGTAATGACTGAAATTAAAAATCTTAACAATATACAAAGGTTTTGCGTATCATTTCTATCGTTATCCTTTAATACCCTAAGCCTTACGAGTATGCAGAATCTGGTTAGATTAATAATAATTACTACATAGTTCTTCACTGGAGCTATCTACAAACATAAAAAGACGATATTTTCATGTAAAATAAATATATTTCAAATCAAATGTATGACATTTGATCTGTTTTCAAATGACAGACTGATAAAAAATCTACTAACATTCAGTAACATTTGTCCAAAAACTCAATCTACTAATAAATACAAGCCACGCCTTTGCCCATTGCACAGTTGAAAGCAGCATTCTTATGGCAATAACCAAGTATCCTGTCAGTATAATCTCAAAGCAAAAACTTAACAAGGCTCCATTATTATTTAGCCATGCAATGAGAAAACACGTAGAACACTGAACAGATTTCATCAAGATGATTAATATCTAATTATATTTATCAATACATACATAAAACATTTTTTGTTTTTTTTTGTCCAGTTCAATTTCTACCATACTTATAGTAATTATTACATACTATAAAACAATTACGGAAGGTCGAAGATACCTTCGAACGTAATAATATGTATAAATATAGCCTTACGAATGTAAAGAGAGTTGTTTATTTGAAAAACTTACATACAAACTTATTATACAATATTAATTAAAATGCAACCCTCGAAAGGCCCACAACACGCGACCACGAAACAATATTAGATGGTACAACAGTTTAATTTATAAGAAGTACATAATTATATCTATTCACAGCACTTATCCATATGTTAGTCAAAAGTTTCACGCACGAAATGACCACAAAATCACTATGGTGTCACATTATCACCACACATCGATTGCATTGACGATAAACATAATATTTATACATACAACTATGTACAGATAACAAAATTAGTCTTAGAGCACATTACAGCGATTCCTCGAACGCGGCCATCAAGTCGCTTTGCATATTCATGTCTATTTGACCCGCCATCTGAAATAAAATTAAATCAATTATGAAAAAAGATCAACAAGTACCATAGTACTTCTAGCTAGGTTTACATGTTTTATTGATATCATATGATTAATAACTAGCAAAATATTCTCAATATAGACGTAAAATTTTCGACGCGGATACAGACAGACAGACAGACTTGACTTAGTTTCCGTTTCATGTTATTATTTTGTCAAAATAATGTATCCTAATAGTTGTATATTGGTAGGTTGGCACTTATATAATTTTTCACGAATTAACCTGAAAGACATCATCAAATAATCGGTTCATACTAGGCAGGCAAATTGGTAGTGAAGCATCATTCAAACCTTCAGCCTGTAATTACCCACTTCTGAGCATCGTCTTGTACGATCCAGCGCCAGCGCTCGCGCTCCGAGGCGGCGGGCTTGTCGGGCGCGGCGGCGGCGGCGCCCGCGGCCGCGGCGGGCGGCGACGCGCGCGCCACCGGCGACACGCTCGGGGACTGCACCTCGCCGCCCTCCGGCTTGTATCCAGTGTATACTCACAGCCTCGCGCCTGCGTCGCTCCTGCTCGCGCTGGCGCAGCCGCTCGCGCTCCGAGGCGGCGGGCTTGTCGGGCGCGGCGGCGGCGGCGCCCGCGGCCGCGGCGGGCGGCGACGCGCGCGCCACCGGCGACACGCTCGGGGACTGCACCTCGCCGCCCTCCGGCTTGTATCCAGTGTATACTCACAGCCTCGCGCCTGCGTCGCTCCTGCTCGCGCTGGCGCAGCCGCTCGCGCTCCGAGGCGGCGGGCTTGTCGGGCGCGGCGGCGGCGGCGCCCGCGGCCGCGGCGGGCGGCGACGCGCGCGCCACCGGCGACACGCTCGGGGACTGCACCTCGCCGCCCTCCGGCTTGTATCCAGTGTATACTCACAGCCTCGCGCCTGCGTCGCTCCTGCTCGCGCTGGCGCAGCCGCTCGCGCTCCGAGGCGGCGGGCTTGTCGGGCGCGGCGGCGGCGGCGCCCGCGGCCGCGGCGGGCGGCGACGCGCGCGCCACCGGCGACACGCTCGGGGACTGCACCTCGCCGCCCTCCGGCTTGCGCACGCCGACGCCAACACCCACGCCCACTCTGCACAACGTACAAACGATCACTTTGTAGGAATGACGCTGTTAGTTTTGTTTGTTTGTTTGTTTTAAGAAAATATGTCAATGTCATGTCGGTTATATAGTAAAATATGTGTATGTGTTTTATTTACAAAAAATTATAGGATATGTGGAAAGCTTAACTTAATCTGATATAAATATAGAAGAAAGAAAGAAATATTTGAAATTATGCATAAAGTTTTTAGAAGGAAATGATCTGTCTCCTTTCTAGCAAACTCGTGGTGTATGGAATTTGTTAAGGATCATCATAATTTTTTTGGAATCATGGTATTTGACGTCAATTGTCATCTGTCACGATAGTGCGCTCTCAGTCTAACATAACATAAACTCAAATTTATATATTCGTCATGTACACATGTCAAAATGTTTGATGATTGATTTTGTTGCCAGTAAGCTTTTTATTTAAGGTGAAAGGTAAGGCAAAATGAAATTGCGCATTTAGCAGCCGGCACGCCATCTATCCAGTAATGAGTGCATTAGTTTGATTCCATAAGCCATCACCCGCGCGTCAACTAGCCGCAAAGCAGTTTAACAGTTCGACAGTACACACAGCACACTGCGATGCACTGCACTGCAGTGTGTGTGTGCTGCGTTTGATTTCACAATACCACAAACGATACCGTCAGTGTACGATAGGGATGACCGATATGAATATCGATGGTCACACCTCCGCTCATCCTCGCACCCCAGTCGAACTGTCTCGGTGAAGTAGTACTTATATTACTGCCTGCCTTGCTTTAATAAATGTCATCGTTATTTGTAGAGGTTTTTATGAGATCTTAGTAGTAGCAAATTGATGTTTTTTTAAGAGTTAATATAAATAAACACCATTCTTTTCAACTAATTTATCAGTAGCCAGAAACCATACAATGTAGAGAATTGAATAATGAACAACTTTAGTCCCCATGATTTTTCTCTAAAAGTTAAATGTTAGGTAAAGGTGGCCTGCGGCTCACAAATTTGTTTCAATCTCCACTCTGTCTTGGGTCACCGGTGGCTTTTGCGACACATAACTTATAACTCGGGAAAAACTCATCGTACGAAAAAAAAACTAAAGATAAAACGTAGAGAATTTAATAATGAACAACTTTAGTCCGATGATCTTTCTCGAAAAGTTGAAGATGGTCGAGATATTGCAGATCCCACATAAAATAAAGATGGCGGCAAAAGCAGGGCTCGAATTTGGTCGCGATTTTGAATTTACTTTTTTCTCGAATAGCACACGGCCGTTGGTTTTATTGTGAAAGTATCAGCGAGTCGCAAGACTTACCTCAAGGTCATAACAACGAGCTGATTAACTAAGCTAAATAATGATACTAGTTCATGTTTCCAAATCTGACAGTTTTGTACCTACTTATTTAGGAAAGAAGACATAACATACCATTTCGTTACAGTCCACTTTTTTGACCAGCGACCACGATATTGTTTGGAATAATTTTCACAATATCGTATTCAATAATTGGAATAAGGTTCAATATCGTAATTCAGTAATATAGGTACTACTTACTTCACTACTATTGACCATCGTCATGTGGTGTGGTGTTGGTACGTGTGGGTTGACTAACTGGTGACGTGATACATTTTATGAAAGCTTATTATAATGTAGGTACTACGATTGTTTCTATGATACTTATTATCTAAGTGTTAGTAGTTTTGAAAACTTTTACCTAAATCAAAATGTTTTTTTTACCAAATAACATTGAATGACAAGGTTTGTACGATAAAAAAAATGCACCCGCGCGAAGCCGGGACGGGCCACTAGTTAATAATGCAGCTAGCTACCGATTCCCGATTCCGTAATTAATATAACGCCTCGCTGAACGACAAAGCTGACAACGTCGCAAGAGAGACAGAGCGAGTTATCGGTGTCCTTGTCCCGCTTTTTTCACGGGGCGTTGCCAGACCGCTTGCAAAAGTGCCAATGGTAGGGCCTGTTCTTATTTTACGAGCAAAACACGTTCGTGAAATGTTACGTTTTAGTAGGCGCAAATCGGTTTTACGTTCATAATCCTTTTTTGAAATTACTGATCGAAACAAGTGATCCTTATTATGAAAAGTACAAACTATGAGAATAACTGTGCTGAGTTTGGTACTAAACCGATTTGGAAAACCGAAAACACCAGCTTCTAAAATATTGGTACTTCGAAGTAATTCCAAGTGCTTAGAGTGCTAACTATAACTAATTTTAAACATTTGGATCTCGTAGTCGGGGTCTACATAAAACTTCATGATATGTGTTACACTATATATTAATTTCAAAGCTTCACATGTTCTATTTTAGCCATAAAACATTCCCAAAAACACCTTGTTTATGCGTTTTCTCCTTCCCATACACCTTAATTTAATTTGGACAACCAACAGCCTTCTTATGGAGAAAGTAAAAACAGTATAATGAGTACATCTAGGCCAACAAAGGGTTCCACTTTTCAGAGTTAATAAAAAACATGCATTATCCCTATTCTTTTATGTAGCATGAAGTTGTGGAAAGAGGGAAAGAAGGTCTTTGCCCAGCAGTGGGACGATCATAGCTAAAATAAACAATATTGGAACTGTATGATGCAGCTGAGACGCTGCCTGCTGAGCCGATCACCGAATGCAATCCGAGATTTAAATCACTACAGCTAAGATGATGGAGCGTGTGTCCATCGCCAACGCACGCTAGTTATACAGGATTGATTTTAATTAACCGGCCACCCAGCTTTTGGCTTCCTAACATCAGACTTATCAACGTTATGCGACTTATACAGGGTTAGTCCTAATCAGTTAGCATCCTTTTAAGGGCATATTCTGTAAATCAAAACACTCTACTTTTACAATGAGGCCATCATTGAAATCGCGAAAATATTATCAGCTGTTCCATACAAAAAGTTCATCGACCTTGGGCAAAATGTATGGAACAGCTGATATTTTTTACACGATTATAATGTTGACCCCGTATTAAAAGTTTTTTTAAAATTATTATAATTATGTTTATAGGCTTGCGTTTGACTGCCATCTCGTCTGACTCTGACTCTGTCTCGTCTAAACGAAGATGCAGTCGACGATGGAGCACGCTTGCCTAGAAGAAACCGATTCACTCGCCACTTGAAGACACCCAGATTATAATTATCGGGGAAACCCACTCGGGCAGCGCATTCCACTGTTTAAAAGAAAGAAAGAAAAATGATTTTTTATTTTTATGTTTAGCTGTTCGAATAAAGAAATTGGAATCAAACCGTTTCGTACGAGTTTTTGATACAACCATAAAACGGTGTCGGTTTTTCGAGGTCCTGGCCGTCCGATAGAAGAATGGGCAGGGGGGCAAAAGATCATGCAAATCCGAAGCACACTCTCCGAAATGGTATCCGATAAAATACTGATAGGCTAGCTACTACTCGACGATGATCGAGGCTTTGTATCTTGGTCCGAACTAGACAGTCGTTGTCAATGATTCTCCTGGCACGTTTCTCGATTGACTCCAACGTCTCAAGCTGGTACTTAGCCGACTCATCCCAAAAGTGCGAGCAATATTCCATGCACGACCGAACTTGTGCTTGGTATAATGAAAGCAACTGTTCCGGCGTGAAATACCGACGCACCTTCGAGAGGACACCCAGCTTTTTGGCAGCCAGTTGAGCCTTTGACTCAATATAAGAGCTAAACTTGAGGGTTGTCAGTCAGTGAGTCAGAGAAACGTCCAAGAGATCAAGATGGTCGGTTATTGGCACGGTTACACTTCGAAAAGTAAGATCCAGATCGAATGGCCTCCTTTTTGTTGGACAACCAGTTGTTGTTTTGTTATGTTTTGATGTACAGAATATGCCCTTAAAAGGATGCTAACTGATTAGAACTAACTCTGTATATTACGAGATTTTACGAGTTTTATTTGTTTTTTTTTAATGAAGAAACAAAATGTAATTGTAAATTTTAGTGTTTTACATACACAACTAAAATATTAAACTCAGTCTATAAAGTCGTACAACCAGTTGCTTAGTACGATTTTAGAACGCTAATAGAGATGTGGCTTCTTAACTGAAATGAACCCAGTATAGTGGCGCTTACGGACTGTACGGCTCGCAAGGGCTTACAGGTGAAATATATATATATAATAAAATATGTACCTAGTCTTCTCTTCATCTGGATGTCGTCTCTCGGTAGCTTCTTGTCTCTGTCTTTCTCTCTCTGCTTGCTCTTTTTTCCTCAGTTCTTGTTGTTCTAGGATCGCCCGCTGCCGATCGATCTTCTCCTGCGCCTGTTTTTTAAATTGCTGTAGACGAAAGAAATTTCAGTTAGGAATATTGGTGTCACACTGATTACTCATAGTACAAAAATATGATGTGAAACTTACTTGAAAACTGTTGATCACAACAGGTTTCTGTTTGACTTGTTTATTCGTAACCGTGGTGGGGTTACTCTGCGGGCTGCCCGCCTGAGCCAGGGAAGACCACGAACTCGCATTTTTCAAATTCTGTTCCTGTTTGAGGCGAAAAGCTTGAGCGAAGCTAGAATTTTTGGAGTCTTCCAGTTTCTTTTCCATTTCATATTTAGCCCTGTCGGACATCGTGGTGGGCGGCATCGCCGACAGCCCCATGAGGTCTTCGATAGGTTTCGGTGTGAGCAAAGGTTTTATCTCCTCCTTCTTGACGGCGGGCGTGACGTGCCCCGCCCCGGGCGGCGCGGCGTGGTGCGCCTGCGCGATGACCCCGTGCGGCGCGCCGGGCACTGGGTCGAAGATGGAGGGCACGGGCGCGGTGCCCGGCGCGGCGGGCAGCGCGGGGGTCACGTCCGGCCGCAGCACGTCGCGCTCGTGCGGCAGGTTGTTCTCCGTGAACCCGTTGTGCGGAGGCAGGAACATCTCAGTTTTGACCTGGTCGGGCAGGCGCGCCACCTCCGCGAGCCCGCCGAGCTGCGCCATGAGCGTGTGGTGCGCCGCGTCCGCCGTCAGCGTCGGCTTGGGCAGCGAGAACTCGTCCTCGAGCCGCAGCGCGTCGTCGGCGGCCGGCGGCGCCTCCGCGGGCACGTCCGCCTTCAGGCTGCGCTCGAGGCTGGCCAGCGACCGCTCGATCGGGTCGATGTACTGCGACGTGTCCATCTTCTCCAACCCGTTCCGCGGCTCCGGCTTCACTGCGGGCTTCGGCTCCTCCGAGGGCCGCGCGCCCGCTGCCAGGGACGGGTCGGCCGCCGGGGCCGCGGGCGCGGGGGCCGGCGCGGGCGCGGGCGCCGCCGGCGGCTCCTTCTTCACCTCGGGCTGCGGCTCGGGCTTCACCTCGGGAGCCACCGGAGGCTTCACTTCGGGCCCGGCCGGTGGCTCTGCGGCCGCCGCGCTAGGCTGCACCGGCGCCAGACCCACCGGCACGATCATCGGAGGCACAGTCTTCTGTGAAAATAAAGCGGCGGTTCGGTCGACAGCTCGCGATACATACGAAATGTAGAAAAAGACAATCATTGCATCGCTGCCGGAGCGACCATAATAATAGTTGTACTCACGTTTAGCTGTGGGGTATGATGAGTCTTCTTAGCTTTCTTTTTAGGAGTTCGGCCGGTTCCTGAAAAAATATGAATATTGCACGGGATATTAGAGCGCCCGATATAGAGTCCGCGCCTACTCCTCGACCGAGTTCCGTACGACCTCACCTAGTTAAGAAGGGTGGCCTCTATCGTCTGGTGCCGGTTATTTCTTTCCTCGAGTGCAACGCGATGTTTGCTGACCTACTTTGGTTTTTAAATCAGATCTCAGGGTATCTAAATGAAATACGATATAAATTACTTAAAAGATTTACTTAAATCGTTATATACTGAAATATATACAATGTTTACCTCCATTCGTTCTTACATCTAGTCAATTTAAGTCATGAGTTGATTAAATCACCTTAAATGTAACACACAGTGTTTCCATAAACACGCTCAACTTTCTACAATGTTTCAGCTACAAATAAATGAGTCGACATCATGTTATTTACTAATTGCACCTCATACATCTCAAAGTAGGTAGTGATCAGGCGCCAACAGCTCGCGACCAGTAGGTATACACTTGTTCAATCAAATACTATATAAATACTGATTATAGAAATAATAACGACTGTAAATATATAATTAAATGGTACATATTTGAAACCTACAGACCTAACAGAAGCTGCATTGCTTACTGATCATATCTACTTCAAAACATTAACAATCTCGTATTTATTGGAAATTATATTAAGTTAAAGTTACACATTCAAACTTTGTTCTGTCCTTTCTGAAGCGGAACTATGAATAAAATATAATATCTATTAAAACCTAAGATACACAGAAGTCATTATAAGATCTCTAAAGCATTCTGCACATTGTACTTGGCAAACATAGTTTACAATATTAAGCAGAGTAAAATTCTAATAAAAACATTTCGTTTTATTCACACAAAGTTTAATGTACATAGACGTGTGGCTCAAAAAATGGTCTAAAAGATATGTAACATATTATATAGTAAAACATATCTATTCCTTTAAAAGTAAAATGGTCAACATTTTACTATATGATAGCAGTACTATATTACAACTGGACCTGGGTATGTCCTTAAACTGCAACCAGACCCACCAGAGGACGGGCAGCAGCGTCCTCTTGCCTAACGGTGGTGACCATTCTGCGATCCCCAAGCCGCCTGCCAAGCGTGGGGATTATGGCAACACCCCTCTATAAAGCTGGAGGCCTTCGTCCAGCAGTGGACATTTTATGGCTGACGACTATATTACAACTTATGCACAGTGCTATACTATAATTTAGATTTTAGGACATTTTATTATAATTATACCTGTAACATATTACATTACAAAGATGCCCGATTTTGTGTGTGTCTGTGCAAAAAAGGATTTTAGAATCCACTGAACTAATTTTCTTGATGGATCCAACATAGAAAAACAAATTTTGAATAATAATTTGAAGTATAACGCGCAGGCGAGTCTTTTAGAATACAAGCATTATTCTGAATACATTTCGAAATTTATTTTCACCTAGTACTTCCAATTTATCTTAGTTTAGGCCACTAACATAGCAGTTTCTATGTTCTTAAAATACTGTGTGCTACCTAGAGTTCAAATCAATTTTTAAGTAATAACAACCGAGTGTAAAATTTAACTTACAAGGTTAGGTTCATACGATATACATAGTACTTTTGTACAATAAATTAAAAAAATTATAAACTGTCTTACTTCTCTCTTTATAAATAAAAGTTAAAATAATCACAATTATAAAAATTCAGCTAATTAAAACAATAAAAAAAGTAAAACATGTTACAAGATTTAAAAGATGTGGCCACAAATAAAACCTAGTAATAGTTGTCAGATGTGAAATTCTACATTTACACAAAGGTTAACTAATGTGAATAACTATGACCCATGGAATTTCAAAACTTAAATTGTTCAAAAACAATTATTTTGTAAAAAAAAAATTGTGAATTAGAAATATCTGTTCTTTATACAGAGTGTTGTTGTAAGCCATGTCCTTTTAGCGAGGGCTTTTAGAGAGTCCCTATGAATTGACAGTTGCTCTGCAACGCATATGCCGTTTTTTTCAATTTCTATGTTTTATGTAAATTATAATTTTGTATTAATGTCTATTACCCTTCATCCACATTCGTAACTAAAAGTTCATAATTAGCTTTAGGACGACTTTATGCATTCCACGGCCGGATACTACTTACACAGCACCCTGTCTCAAGTGAATGCCACCAAGGTAAATTGTTGTTTTCATATGGATTCTTTAACCTCTATTGATAGATACAAAAAATTCAAGTTTCATTAATTGTTACATTTACCTTGTTATTTAACTGACATTTAAAATAATGAAATTGTTATAGGTATGTATATCACGAGACTTTATTATTTATAAAGGAATCAGTCTCTGTAGACACAGTCGATATTTAAGCACTGATATTTTTTTTTACAATAAACATAACATTATATAAATTGACAATATTTGTGAATCTGCAATAAATTAATATAAGTTTGCAAACAATTTGTGAAGGAAGGAGGCCAGCTTTAGGATATATTCGATAGTTATAATATCAGGCAAGAAATTTTGATAACATGTCACATCAAAGTTGAGAGCAAGCATCGATATGGTATCAATTTAAGCATCAAACCAATAAAACATACCTTTTCAAAGAAAATTAATAAAAACATGTCACAAAATACATCCTCGTTGTGAGATAGGAGAGAGTACAACAAGGGGGTGAATTTTGCTTGCTAATGTGGTATCCGTCCTCACACAATTGTTTGCAACAGATTCTACGGGCTGCGTAGGAAGGGCTGGCTGCGCGGTGCTCCTCTTCTCTCTACTCGTTACTCGGACGTACCGACACTACTGACTAGCCAAGTTCAAGCTTATTGTTATCTCTATCAGCTTCCTCACTATCGAGACAAGTTTCAATTTCACACTCGTAAGCGATTAGTACCGTGAGATCTGAAGTTTCCAATAAGAATTTATAAAAACTTTAAGGATGCAAATGATATACTGCACTTGACATGTTAAGATATTAGGTAATGTGAAAAGGTATATCCTATTGGTTTATGAAAGCAAACCAAACATTACTCTTCTTACCGGCACCAATGACAAATAGACGGCGGACACCAAAGCTGGCTTCTCCTCCTCATTACCCTTCGTGCCTTTACCAACATTTCTTATATTGAGCGAACCATTTTTATTAAATACTTCAATGTATCAAACTGAATAAAAACATTAGGTGATTTCCCTCTCCAATATCACAGAATTAAATAAATTCAAACTACTCTCACAACTTTCACTCTTACGCAAAACTCAAACAGCAGTCATTAACGAGACCTCAGCTTCCGTCTATTGGACCGAGCTGAAACACATGCTGAAAATGTTTTAGGAGAAACGTCTGGTGTTGATTTATACCACATAAGCATGTGAGATTTCAAATATCTCAGGTACTTACTTAATACACTTAAAAATGATTTCATAATGGACTCTGCCATGCTTCAACCATGCGTACACATTAGGCGAACGCAATGCACACAAGCTGTTACTGTAATTGCTTGGTGTGCCTTAAAACAACTTACGCAAGGCTCATAATGGTGCGAGCGCTTACCAAACAGTAAACGCGTGCGTGCAGAGCATTCTCAGCTGCACACTAGGATGCATAATGCCACTCACACCTTGATACATATGTACATACTTGAGTTTTTTTGAAACTTAGTATTTTTTTACTCTATCAATTATAAATACAAAAAAAAAGGATAATGAATACCCACTAGGTGAATAATATAATTATCAAAATCAAAACACTTTTGGTGTCTGGTATAATTCATTTATGAATCAATAAACCTGTGCAAGTATGTAATATCCATGCTAAAAGGAGATATGATCTGCAATTTCCACACTTTAAGTCCAGAGATGAATTCATCTTATTATACCATGTGTTGTCTCATCACTCATTCTTCCACTGACATCAAATTCAGACTAGATTGTATTACTAGTAAACTGTTAAAATTCAGGTTGAAACGTAAAAAATGAAGACAATTCTTTTAAAAAATACTGGCAAAGGTAAAAAAAGATTTTCCGTTTACAAAATGGAAAATAATATCGCAAATAACCTACGTCTACCACATGGGTACACTCAAGCTTTTGGACATATCCCTACAAAGTGAAATATTCGTCTTAATTTAAATGCAAGTATCATAAAAATCTAATACTAAAATCGTAATTTATGTATCGCGGTTCGCGGTATGTAGTACCGGGTGTATAGCGGGGTGCTATAGGATGGGTTGTCTAACCTGCTTCGCTGTCGCTGGTATCTGAGGAGCTAGTGTCGGTGCTGGACGACGAATTGGACGAGTCCGAGGAGCTCGACGAGGAGGACATGCCGCCGCCCAACGCCTCCTTGCCCCCCTCTGTTGACAGAACATACTTATTTAATCATTTATTGTCAAACTGTGTAATAGTACATACAAGATCTCATAAAGACAGGTTAAGTTCCAACAGGGACATACAATATTTTCAAAAATTTCGCGACTTAATTACAACAGCTAATAAGATAATATTTAGTAATTAAACAATTAGTATAAATAATATCAAATTCACAATTAATATTATTTAATCATCAGTCAGCAGCATAATCAGCAGTGTCCTATTGGCTAACGGTGGCGAGTATTCTGCGATCCCCAAGCCGCCTGCCAAGCGTGGGGATTATAGCATCACCCCTCTATTAAGGCCTTCGTCTAGCAGTGAACGTTTTATGGCTGTCGAGAAATCATCAGTGCCCCGTAGCACGCAACACAAGCTAAATGATGAAACACTTACTGCTTTTACACGCCACGTTAAATTTTTATTGCAAGTTATGCATAATTATTTGGATTGTGCTCATTGAGGCCTTACTTTTTGATAAAAAACGCGAAATATAAGGCAAATTTTTTTTTTTTTTTAATTCGCTATATTATCACTTTTAGCGCACTACGGAACGCAGCAATAGACTCCATGACACAGTGTGCTAAGACGCGTCGATAGCGTATTTTCCAAACATCATTTATTTTTCGAGTTTTTCTATCAACACAAAGTTATACATTGTATAGAACTACATACTATAGACTACTATAGTATTTTATATTATCTTTGCTATAGACAAAGCATTAAGTTCTCAGTATCACTGCAATGGTAATGGACAGGCGTTGGCAATTACCATTACGAGAACATCTAGCTCATCGCGATACTTTTTTACTAAGTCGAGGTTTAATGTTAAACAAGCCAAAATTAAAACTGTATTGTCCTGCCATAAAACGTTTTTTTTTGTGATTCGGCATAATGTAATCATTTTAACGATACTTCATAGATCCTAGATCATAGATTTAGAAGTGGAAAATGGAATAAAGAAACTTAGATACATACATAAACCCTGAAAACATTACACACCTTTTTTGGCCAGTCGTGTAAAAACAGAAGTTTCGGAAAACCAATACAATGGACGTTGTTGCATTTACCCTTTTTGTATAAACGCTGTTTTTTTTCACGATTTCATAATTGTCCCCATAGTAAAAGTTGTTCATAATGATGAGAACATACACACCCTTCCGTATTGTTGAACCTTTTTGTTACACATTGTATATTATGTTTTATTTGCAATTTCACTAGTTGTAGTAGTGTCTGAACTTTCACTATAGTCACCGCGTTACCAACTAAGTCGTGCGGCCATGATTTATGGCCGCACGACCCACAAGTGCAAGCAAGACCCACAAGTGCGACCACAAGCAAGACCCACAAGTGCGACCACAAGCAAGACCCACAAGTGCGACCACAAGCAAGACCCACAAGTGCGACCACAATCAAGACCCACAAGTGCGACCACAAGCAAGACCCACAAGTGCGACCACAAGCAAGACCCACAAGTGCGACCACAAGCAAGACCCACAAGTGCGACCACAATCAAGACCCACAAGTGCGACCACAAGTGTGACCACAAGCAAGACCCACAAGTGCGACCACAAGCAAGACCCACAAGTGCGACCACAAGCAAGACCCACAAGTGCGACCACAAGCAAGACCCACAAGTGCGACCACAAGCAAGACCCACAAGTGCGAGCGAGATAGACATCGTGAATGATTTATGGCCGCTCGACTCAGTTGGTAACGCGGTGACTATAGTAAGATCATTGGAACACGACAGTGCCTACCTTTTTTCTGTTGCTGTTTCTTGCTTGTCCCCAGTTGTCCAGAAACATCTTGAAGTCTTTTCTCCAATTCTTGTTTTTTCTCGGCCATTTGTTCATCTTTAGATTTACCGGAAACTTTACGATCTGTGTAAACACAAGAGACTGGTTCATTTTTGTTTTTATTTAAATAACAGACATACCAAAAGCTACCAACATTGTAGGATAAGGATAGGTTAGGAAGTAAGAGAATGCATACAGAAAATTCGTGCTTTTATCGGCAATAGTGGCCATAGTGCACATACCACAAAAAGTATCGAAAATTACGTAGTACATAATTATGCCACAGAAAAATCATTGAAAATTTCGTCGCCCGTTTTCGCACGTAAACGGAGTCTACTTCTTTTATAATTTTCATATGAATTACGTAGTACGTATTTTTGATTGTAGGAGTACAGGAGTCATAACCTGGGGCCATACCATGAACTCTAAAAACCATGATTGTTAGGTTAGCGACGTTGCGCGACCGTGAGTTTTATCACCCCGCAATAAGGTTCGTGGTCGCACAGCGTCGGCAGCTGCCCATAAATAGAATGGATTTAACATGTCATAATACGGCCCCAAGTCTTTGATAGGTTATTCATATGTAGGAAAGGAAACGTAATTAAAACACGAAACTTTTGGTCTAGGGTAAGTAAGGAAGTAGGAAAAAAAGGAATAATGTCGGCGCCACTCACAATATGGCTTACGTGTCTTTTTTCGAAGGCAGGACGCGACGTAATTCTCCAGCTCGCGAAGTGTGGAAGGCTTCAGTGTTTCGAAATCTATCTCGATTTCATCCGGATTCGAGTCTCGCAGTGAAGGCTCTCTACTTTGAATAATATGCACCACTTTGCCGAGTTTGTCACCTAGTAAAAAAAAACATAAAAACTCATTTCACTAATTTTATTATGATTTATTATGAAAACTGACGTGGTTTTGACACATTTTTGTTTTATTTATACGGGAATACTCACGTTTAATTAAACGTGCGCGTGCTGGTGTGCTAAGCAGGACGCAGCTGCACGTTCGTTGGGCTCTGTTTTCACTCTTTGAAAAAGGTCACCGGATGCAATCGAAACTATAGTCGGAGTATCCGATTTAATTAAATGTGAGTAGTCCCGTATAAATAAAACAAAAAAAAAATCACAAAGATTAAAATATATACTTTCAGACATAGCATTATGCCTGAAGTTTGATGATTTTTATGCATGTGCATGCATGTTGCTTATTATCATGCATGATTTAAAAAACCGCACTTCACACTAAAATGTAATAATAGTCATGTTATTTTTATCTACTAATTGGCTGGATTAATGTTGATGAAATGTGGCAATAATTAGAAAATTATCCATTAAACTGCAGAGTACAGGTCTAATAATAATTTTACTAAATAAGTAAGTAGTGCAAGTTAAAAAACTGTCCCATTATCAAGAGACTTCACATTACAAGTAGTGTTTCTGGGTATCTCAACTCGGTGTACTGAATATTGAATGAGCTCTCTATATATAAGATTTTGGCAGTCAAACGTGAACCTATCCGCGATAAATAAAGAAACAAGGAACGTTCACACTCACCGGGCAGTTTGTTGATGTCCAGCGAGAGCTGTCGCTTCTCGTCGTAGGACATGGGCTTGGCGACGTCCTCGTCGTCGGTGTCTGGCGGCGGCGGGTGCGGCGCGGGCGCGGCCGCAGGCGCCGCGTTCTTCTTCTTGCCGCCGGGCGCCGCGCGCGCGCCGCCCTTGCTGCCGCCGGCCGCGGCGCCGCCCGCCGCGCCGCCGCGCGCGCGCCCCGCCTTGCCGCGCGGGTTCGACGTCGCTGCGGGAATTGGACTCCATTACACGTCGATATCGAAAATGTACACTTATATTACATAGCAGTATATCAGGTACGGTTTTTATCGATCGACAAATTTTAATATAGTCAAAGGTTACGAAAGAGCGCCATCGCATAATAAATAAATAAATAAATATTGGGGATGGGTAGTTTGAGGTAGTGAGAGAAGAGAGTTGAACAAGAGGGAAGGGCAAGTAAAAACTTGATTATGACAGCCTCAATATCAAATTTATTATGAGTGAGGTTTCATGATTCTGTGTGCAATAAAGTGAGTTAAAAAAATATATATAATAATTATATAAAATATTTTTGTCGTTGTTTATTGTTTTTTCTTAAGCTCTGTTATTTTTATTGTTATTATAAATATTGTGTAAGTCTGCATGCTGTGCTCAGTAGCACATTGACTTTACTTCTAATTATGTAATCTCGGTAAGTGAATTATTGTAATTCTTATGAGATTAATAAATATTCTGAAACCATATATAAAAATGGGGGATATTTTACACACAGCGCCATCTAGCCCCATACTAAGCAAATCTTGTATTATGGAAACCAGATAGTTGATAGAATACTTATATACATATTTTTTTCGTAAATATTTACTACACCCAGACACAGAACAAACATCTATGTTCGCCACATAAATGTTTGCCCTGGGTGGGGATCGAACCCACCCCATAAAACAACGTTTGAAAATGACTCCCGTGCCGTCATGTTTACGAGTTGCGCCGGAGTGCGAAAGAAGATAGCACTTTTATGAGAGCAAAAGGGATAGCGCGCGTCTCGCTTAGTGAGCGCAGACAGGCGAGACAGTCCCTAGGGCCGTCTTTGCGGGGCCATTTGAGGGCGCGATATGACATATCTCCCTACTTATATATATATAATTTCATTGACTAAAGTCGACAAGAGTCAAAATAATTATATGACCACAGAGATAGTGAATATGGCAAAACAATATGAACGTTGAGATTGAAACAAAATATTTTGTCTATAGCAAAAGTCAAAGACGATTGATAAAAAACCATGTAATGTGCAGTGTAGTAATAAAAAAGTTAGTAACTCATTTGGTGCCTATGCACTCGAGTGAATGAGCGATTTTATAAACACGATTTAGAAAAAAAATATTTTCCGCAACTTGATAGATAGCGTAGACTATACGTGCCAGTCAAACACAGCATAATATTTTTTTATATGTGGCACATGAAATAAAATAAAAAACTTGACAATGACACGCCTGGTCTATGCAAAGTCAGAGCCATCTACAATGAGCTTCTTTTTTTTTTTTGAATTGCTTGTCTGAAAATCTCCCATTAGAAGCTATTCATACGCAGGTTATAAAAATAATACAACTTCTACTAGTAACTACTTCGCGACTGACTTTGTATCGCGTTTGCCAGGTGTTTGGCCACAACTCACCTGACGTTACGCGGCGGTGTTTGAAATTGGTACACTTAGACTGGAATGAAAACTGGCTCTGAAGTGAAGCTACCGGAACGCACTGGTAAGTGCTTGGTGGAAGATACTGACCTAGAAGGTGGTAGCTAGGGTGCATCCCAGTACCAGAAAGTCTGTATAACCATGTACATGGTTTCCGCTCGATGTTTTCTTTCAACGGCAGCTCAAGCTCATTTTAGGGAATGGAACCCACTCCGTTCGGCGTGCTATCCTAACGCGCTAACCACTGAGCTATCATCGCTACAAAATAATACATTGGCGGAGTAATTTCGTGTGGAAACCTTTTCTTTTGTGACAATCACTGACACGACACTACACAAGTGTTTGTGCGTAGACATTATCCACCAACAACCTAGAGCCTTATTTTTGAATCGTACGCAAAGTTGCGCTTGCGAGCGTAGCCGACTTCCAAACGATATTGAACCTTATTTCAAACAATATCGTTCGAAGGTGAAGGAAAAAGTCGAAATGAAAAATTCTCACTATTCTGTGCGTGCTACTTCAACGATACGCAAGATGTAAACTACTACAGATGCCTATGTTACTACAAAGTACTCACCAAGGTTTTCTGCAATATTGTTAGCTTTAGCTGCATATGGAGTGGTGACATTCGGTTTCGCTGGTACTGTATTGTTTGTCACTTGCTTTTTCTTATCCTTCATCTTTTTCTTCGCCTTTTTCTTGTTGTTCGACTCTTCGACCAGCTTCCTCATCTTCTCTTGTAGAGCGTGCAGTTCCTTTTCAAGGAGTTTCACTTTGTTGTTTCTTTCCTCCTCTGAATCGTCCGATTCAGAGTCCGATTCCGAGCCAGACTCGGAACTGGAGGCCGAACTGCCCTTGTCCATAGCGTGCGGGACCCCCGACACTGTGTGGACAGGCTCGTCTGGAATCTTGGCATACCTGTGGGGAACCAGATTAATGCTTATTTACTTAACATATACCATATAACATAACCGCGAACCGGAAGACACAGCGTAGGCGCGGCCTCCCACTATATATAGGTGGACCGACGACATTGTAAAAGTCGCGGGCAACCGTTGGATGCAAATGGTTGTCGTACAGTGTGGCGGTCTAAAGGGGGAGGCCTTCGTTCAGCAGTGGACGTCTCCGGGCTGATGATGACTTAACATATATATTTTTTTTATACAATCAAGTGACGAGACGAGCAATACGTTCGCCTGCAGGGCTAACATGCGCACCGCGAGAAATTTTTCTCGATTCTTAAAAACAGGACAAGGCTACGAATCTGTATAAGTTTGTCTCGTTTTCGCACGACATAAAGACACGACACAATTTTCTCGCGGTGCGCATGTTAGCCCTGCTGGTGGTAAGCGTCACACCTACCACTAACAGCAGCAGTGCTAGAATTGTGAGCTTGCGAACACAATCCCGCGCCGCACTGCACTGCGCTCGTCACCCTGATATATTAGATGTTAAATCTCTTCACACCCAGTAATTTCCCTGGTAAAACATTGCCATTCAAACCGGAGCACAGTAATGCTTGCACAGTACCGCTTGGCGGTTGAATAACTGGCAAAGGTGTGGTACTTCTCCAAGCGGACTCTGCAGTAGAGTCCTACCACTACAAAAAAGCATATAGCATGCACAAAGACATTCGGTGAGAATGCGTGCGTAGTGACCTACCTCATTTCGAACACGTCCTGCAGTTTCCGCGCCATCGCGACGACGTCGTGGTCCGGCGGGTTGTACTTGTAGCAGTTGGTGAATATTAGGCGCACGTCGGTCGCGAACTCGGCGGCCGTCTTGTACGCGCGGTTGTCCATCTTCTGCTTCACGGTCCCGAGATCCATCGGCTTCTTGATGATATCAAAGTAATCGTGTAGCCCAAGCAATTCAGCGTCGACGGGTTTATAAAACGGCCAGGCATAACCCTGTCAGAGGAAGATACAAAATGTGAACGATCTATTTTCTATACTATAGTTTTTGAATATTTTTGTATGAAGTGTTTCCACACTGCCGGAGGTCATACATTTTCTTCTTGTTTAAGCTTTAAAAACATAGATATACTATAGTTATTAATCAAATGTTTTTTTTAATATACAGGGCGATCTGTGTTAGTTTGAACACCGTTATCCTTCTAGGATATCATTGTACTCATCATTATTAACAACTTTTACTATGGGCCAATAATCTAGAAGGATAACGGTGTTCTAACTAACACCCGGTATAGTCTTCTCTGTCTAAGCCATAACTTACAGCCTACTATATAAAAAAACCGATGTCTTAGCTCAGGTCATTTAGACCTCTTAGACACCGTAAAATGTGTAGGTGCTTGCGCATATTCATATCAATGCAATATCCTGTCTAACATAAAATATAAACATAACAAAACCCGTCTCCCTGTGGCATGCTCTCCTTGCGGTGACACTGTCTCCGAAACACAAGCATTCTGCTTAGTTCGAAGATGATGTGTAGCCGCGAGGCTGCCGAGATGGACGAGCTCGGCGGCCATGATTGTAAATTGCTTATCATTGTGAAAGTCTATAGATACCTACTACAAACCTGCACCTGCACAAAAATTTACCTAAAAATCTAATAAACTTTGTAGTTTTTTTTTATATTAACTTTTTTTTTTCATTTGATAAAGGGCCCTGCTTTATAAAGCTACAAGTCTTGTACTTGTAGTGAAAAACTGGCAACACCGCAAAAAAATGAGTACGGCGTTTTCTAAAGCTACAAGACAAACAAAACAGAAGAACAAACAAGTACACAAAGAACAAAGCACAACAACAAACTACACACGAGCGAACAAACTACAAGTACAAGCACTTGTCTAAAAGTTAAAGAAAAACCATCTACATGTAACTGGTACCTTGTAGTTACTCGTACAAGAAGCTCGTACAATTGAAAGCTTGTACTTGTAGCTTTATAAAACAGGGCCCTGATGGTAAGACATCTAGCCTGTCCATAACTATTGTAGCGGTTTTCAGAAGATTGATTATATTTGAGACCACAGCATTGGTGCAATTTTTTTTCTCACAGCACCATCTAGCCCCAAACTAAGCAAAGCCAGACTATGGGAAATATAGCTGATAGAATACATACTGTTTTTTGTATGGTGTGTCATTAACCTTGTAATTTCTGTTGTTTCTTACCGAATGTTTCTTGGAGAACAGTTCCTTGAGGATCTCGTTACAGCTTTTGAGTGCATCGGACAGTTTCTCTTTGCCTTTAGCTAGCTGCGGGGTCATAACGGAGTGATGCGAAGCGCCAGCTGCCACACTGGGCGACATGCTGCCCATTTTGAACGCGTCTTCTGCCGCTCTGCTGGTCTGTGGACAAACAAACGTGTTTTCAAAGATGTTCATATTGCGTGGTGAGTCTTGTAGCACGGTGCGTCAAGCGTCACTCTATTTAATATTCATAGAGAAGCTGCGTGAGAAACGTGACCTGCCCCGGTGTTCGCACCGTTACACGGGCAAATGCAGGCGACAAGCAGTCTCGTTGATGAAGATTGTCCTTGCATATTCGGGTCATGCCCCCCGTACACCCTCTGCCTTCCCACTAGTGGGTGCATGGGTTATTCCCATTTCCTTTGAACCTGCATTAAGAGTTGGAACTAATAAAAAGTAGTCGACATTTACTCTGCGTGAGCCAGTGATCCCTGCCGTGTGTCGCTTCTGCGAGTAATGGTCACGCTTATAGCGTATAACTAGCTATATACCGTTTACTGCACTGCACGCTACTCGCACATGGTATGAACTCATTTTGCGATCTATCCATTCTAATACTAGCCCGTATGTTCGAGTAAACAGCGCAAGGCGAGGCACTACGCTATGCCAGGGGGGGTGTCACTCCGCAGTTGAAGTATGTTCGGCCTGCGCTCCGTCCGGGTGGACAATGCAAGGCAGAAGTCAGTGGCCGCCCGCTAGCCTTGTCGCACGTAACTAAGCATACGTGATAGAAAGAGAGCGGTATATCTAGGTGAAAAAAGCGAGCGGTATCCAGCGCTGTGCGACTTGAATTCCTACTTTATTGCCCAGTAGATAGAGTCCTTATTTATTTCATTTCCTTTGCGGAGTTAACTTTCTGTATGTAGTATTATTATTTATTCTGTGGCTATGCTTCATAAAAAAAAAAATATTATGTACTTAGAAATACTGCACCAGTGTCTTACAATGGTTTGCTTCCTACAAAATTTATTATTATTTATTTTATTCTGTTTTACATTTCTTACCTTTTTCTGGCGTCCGCTTTCTCTTCTAGTGGATATTTTAGCGGGCTTCGGACCCCCTTGCTGATCTATTGTAGGAGTTGTGTAACCACCTTCGAATGCGCTGCCCATAGGCGTGGTTGTATCAGCTTTTCTTTTCACACCTTTTTTTACCTAAAAAATAAAAACAATTGAATGTCTACAGAGAGAATAGCAGAATTAAAAAGATGTATTCTAGTTTTGCATATATGTATTTTCCCATCTGTTGCTGTAGCAGTGTCTATGCTAAATAGATTATGTATGGCGTACCTTAGCAGGTTGCGTTTGAGACAAGGCGACTGGCGGGATGGTGGGAACGGGCGCCGTGGCAGGTTGCGCCACGTGGAAATTCGACGGTTGGGTTGCAACCTGGAAATAATCTTTATTTTATTGAGTTTTAAATAGGACTTATGAAATTATACACTGGAATCACACGTTAAACAGTACCGGTACGACGAGGCAATACCTAGTCGTTCTTCTCACAGCGCAGGCGGTATCGATCCGTTGGGGACATTGCGTGTAGAGTTGTAGAGTAGGCAGGAACAAGTGTCTCACCTGCTGTGGGAGGCCGGTGTGCGTGGCGGGCGGCGTGACGGCAGCCGTGGTGGTGGTGTTGGTGGAGCCGACGAGCGCGGGCGGCGGCGCGACCACCTTGGCAGCCAGCGGGGCTCGCGTGGCCGCCGCCGGGGTCGCAGCTGCGGTCACGCCACCGCTCGCCGCTGGCGCCGTCGAGCCGCGTTTCTTCGGCCCGGCGGCGCTGCCACCGCCAGCAGCGCCGCCGCCGCCGCCGCCGCCGCCAGCGCCGCCACCGCCACCGCCACCGCCACCGCCACTCTTGCTGCCTTTAGATGGCGTCTCCATCTCGCGCTCCTCCTTGTCCATCTGAGCTATCTGTTCACACAGACGCGACAATTAGAAATTCTTATTTGACAAACGATCATCATATTTAGCTTTTAGGGGCAGCTCATTTCTCGCGTAAGACGATTTCGGAGTCCCAATTGTGAATATTACAACCACACTAATATTATAAATGCGAAAGTTTGTCGGTACGTGTGTATGTAATTATGTATGTTTGTTACCTCATCACGCCAAGCCTTTCGTTTTTTTTAAAAGCTTATTTTCCTGAAAAGCATAATAGGCTGCTTTATGTCATTCAAGGAAATGAGCTTTAAAAAACAGAGTTTCATCCAAATCCGTTCATCATCATCATCAGCGTTTTTCGTCATCACGCGGGTAAAAGAGCGGGCGCAGCTAGTATATTCAATAAAGCTAAACATTGTTTACCATGCTGAAGGGCAACAATATGGTTTATGAGCCGTGAATCACGTCTACACGGGTAAATCCCAAGATCGACGATCATTATTATCTTATAGTTAGAGTAAGTATGCAAATGGATCAGAAAATTTGCTAAGAAGACATGTAAAAGATTCAAACAAGTTAGGTTTCAAAATAAATAAATAAATAACTTTGCTATCTCAAACACGCTGAAGACAGTAATCGCACGTACCCTATTAAGGAACAGCTTCTCCAGCGTCTGTGCCATGACTACGACATCCTCGCCAGGTTTGTTGTAGACGTAGCAATTCGTGAACATGGTGTTGAAATCCTGAATACATTCTTGCGCCGAGTAGTAATAGTTTGACTCGAGGCGCTTTTTGATCGTACCCAAGTCCATGGGCTTCTTGATGATCTTATGATAATCCTGAAACCAAATCAGGCCAAATTGCAGATTATGTCCAGACAGAACTTACTCTACATTCATTACGCGAACTATACTTACAGGAAGATTCAACTTTTTCGCGTCGACCGGTTGGTGGAAAGGCCACGCGAACTGGTGTTTCCACACGGCCTTCATTACAGTCTTTTGGAGGAACTGTAATTGATTGGTCATGCGGCCTTGCCGGCGCGTACTCTCGTCGGGCGGGGCGCCATTCACGGCTTCCGAGGCCGGCTATTAAATTATTCACACGTTAGACATTGTTTTTGTGTACAAAAGCAACCGTGAAGTGATTCATAGGACGAGCGTTTACCGTGCTGGTGGTGGCGAGAGGGTCGACTGCCTGCTGCATTGTGCTCGAGTCAGCAATCTACCTGCCGGAGTGACACAACCACTGTAGTAGGTTACAAACATTGTTACGAACATCTTAAGGTACTAATCGAGACTCTCACCTCAATCGTAACAAGAGGCTCATCCAATTTCTGGCTAAGAGGCATCAGCTATATCCTCTTAAGACACTGAACCATTCTATCATAATAATTAATTTTGGTGCCTCTGCACCTAAATGAGAGGCATCTCATTCATAGTTACACAAATCCTACCTGAAAATATAATAGAAAAATTCATAATTAAAACCTTTAAAGCAGCAGTTCATCACTAGTATGTGAAAAACAGATCATGTTATAAAAATATATAAAAAGCTATGAACTACACACTACAAGAAGCATCACTGAGCATGAATTAAAGTTGCGTACCCATACAACTTCACACACTTGCTAACAATAAGAAGCATGCTATTTGTAAAGTGCATCAGCAAGCTAGTTATATTATGTACGATAAGCACACTCATTTTAAAGAGATCTGCTCACAACACTCTAGAGCATACCTACTCAGAATAAGCACTAGCAATGTTTTTCATACATATGCTGCTGTGTAGCAATTCTACAATAATTGTGTGCATTCATGCTATTAATGAGGATTGTGTATCCGTACCTTTACAACATGCATACCTTGCTTAAATGCAGGGTAGACCACCTAACAGCACCAAATAGAATGATGCTTTGAGGAAGATGTTCCAGTACCTAAAAAAAAAGAAACAGATATAAAATAAACATCTAAAATCAAGACAATGTTTGGGTTGCAAGCTTTCAGGCAGAATTTAAATTAAATGTGATACTATAATTATTATTATTAGAAATTAAGAAAAATGAAAAAAGAAATTAATTATTAAAAACTTTTTAACAATTTCTAGAAAATGATGATGGGCTACGGTTTGTGTTACATAAGGTTGTGAATGGGTCGATTGGGGAAGCCAGTCCACATTGCCGTAAGCCCTGTATATAAATGTAAAAAAAAACCTTATGAAATGAACTGAATGTCACAAAAAAATAAAATGTTAAGTGACGAGACGAGCAAGACGTTCGCCTGGTGGTAAGCGTCACGCCTGCCTATAACAGAAGCAGTGCCAGAATTGTGGTCTTGCAAATACAATCCTGCGCCACACTGCACTGCGCTCGCCACCCTGAGATATTAGATTTTAAATCTCATCATACCCAGTAATTTCTCTGGCAACATTGCCCTTCAAACCGGAACACAGTAATGCTTGCACACTACAGTTTGGCGGTTGAATAACTGGCAAAGGTGTGGTACTTTCCCAGGCGGACTCAGCAGTAGAGTCCTACCACTACAACATTTAAGAAAATACCTTAGCTTTCTAACCTATTATTTGATTTCATACTGCAATTATTTATGGTACTTAAATTGGTGGGGATTTGCTTCAGACTTAAACTGTATCAAATAATAAATAAAATAAATAAATATCACGTGGACATTTTTACACAACACAACAGAACCAGATAGCTGATAGAATACTTATAATACATACAACACCCATAATTCGGATCTTTAATTACATATATTTTTTTTATAAATTGTTCTATTTAGAGCAGACAAGTAACTGAGATTTACTTTGGATGACTAAATCAATTCACACAATAATGTTGTAAAGGAGATTGTGCATAATTTGGTTTAGTTAAAAAGTTCATGGTCCAATTTCACCAATCAATTAGGTAATTCATTATTTTTTAATTGTCTTTTATTACAAATTGACTACCAGATGTATGTAGAAATGTGCCAATCAATCAATTTTAGGATCCGGGTCTATACTGATTCAAAACAAAAACGATCCGGGTCTTTCAACCAGTTCAATTGAGTGATTGGTTCTTATCTGCACCTATATAGCATAACTGGCTTATTATTACGAGTAGATCTAAAAAGCTCACAAACAAGCTCTAGTTTTCATCATACAATTATAAACATTAGTCCTTCAACTTTAAGAATAAACTTTCTTTGTAATTAAGTAAATTTTCAATCATCTCCTTGTCTAAATTATAATGTGTTATCGCACTTTTTCTCCTAATTGCAGTAAATGACCCGAACGGGACAGATGCGCCAGATCGGGGTTACAGGATAGATTATATTGTTTGTTTTCCCGCGCTTGTACCTCGCGCGCAAGGTCGCGATCCGCGTCTCGGCGCGAACGAATCTTTTACACCGTGGTGAACCGATCGTTCGCGCAGCTAACGCAACCCGGGTCATTTGGTTAGTTCACTCACGAAAGACGCATTTTAGTAGGCTCCTAATAATTTGAGGACAATGCAGACATTTCTTCAGTAAATTGATTTTTCTTTCTAAGAAAATTGTTTTATTTGAAGACTTTATACTTATTTTGAGAAAAAAAACTGCTCTTATATATTAACTATGAAGGCAAAGAATATAGATGTCAGCTGCAATAACTTTAAAATGTCTGTATTTTTTTCATTTTAGTCCAGCTTCTAATCATAGCAGCTGGTAACTGATACTGCCTATTAAACTATACATTACAGTAAAACTTTAGGAGTAGGTAGCAGCATCATCTTACAAAGAACTTTAAAGACATCATCAGCAATATATAAACAACTTTTATTAAAAAAAGAGATGACTATAATAAATTCCAGGCTGTTTGATAATGAAAGTTTGATTTATAACGTCCAGGATTTGACTATTGTATCACACTTGCCCATTACAATGACACCCAGAATGTTGAACTTCATCAGTTTAAAACCTGTGCAGCATGCACACTTTCACCTAGCTGTGATGTGAAATCTTTGAATGCCAGATTGATTTTAACCGAAATATTGCCTTTCAGTTTAGACTATGTGTATCGGTTAAATAACTGGTAATGATTGGTGCCTACTTCTACAAAAAAAAGTTTTATCACGAAGGTTGGAAGAAAGGAACTGTTGTTGTAAACACCAATAAAATGAATATTCAACTGTTTTAACTATGTAGTATCTATTATAAGTATGAGCTACGTTTTTTGTTTGTATATATATGTAATGCATTCTATCAGCTATATGATTTCCATAATCCAAGCTTTGCTTAGTATGGGACTAGATGGCGCTGTGTAAAATGTCCCCCAATTATTTTTTAACTCACTTTATTGGACACAGAATCATGAAACCTGACTCATAATAAATTTGATATTGAGGCTGTCATAATCAAGTTTTTACTTGCCCTTCCCTCTTGTTCAACTCTCTTCTCTCACTACCTCAAACTGCCCATTCTCATGATTATGAACAACCATCCATACTTCTTTAAAAAAAGCTCATACATAAGGGAATGGGACAAATTGCCTCCTTTCTTTTAGACTATGGATATAATCTAGGTCTTTTCGTTAGTGTGAAAGAAGCTAGTCTCGTTAGTCAGAGAGAATTATCAGACAAAAAAAAAAGTACACATTTAAACACAATGCACACACCACAAAATAATATACCTAATTGTATTCTTATCATCATCATCATCAGCCAGAAGACATCCATTGCTGAGCCTAGGCCTCCCCCTTGGACCGCCACAATTGATTACTCTTATACATACCTATCTTTAAAACCTAGGTACACATAGTTTATAACACCAAGCAAGCTGTCATACAACATACATAAACATTGAATGACTTTCTTGCACTCATTCATAAAACATACACATAATTTTACTGTCATTCTTTCAAATTATATTAATATATATATATATATTTATCTCTAGCACACTCTGTCTATTCTACATACTGTGTATTAACTTTTTCACCGCCACAAACACCTTAGAAGTTCAAGATTCCAGAAATCCAGAGTGAACAGGTTCCTTCTAGGTAAGCATGCTCCATCTTAGACCATATTGTTGCTTAACATTAGGCAGGATGTGGTCAAGCACAAACCAATTTCAATTTTAAAAAAATATATACTTTTAGTGCCACAAACACTAAACTACTAAGTATGTACATCATAAGTTCATAATTAGTGTAAAAAGTGCCTTGGTGAACAGAACACAGTGATGCAATCACACTGTGGTAGTCAGAAGGTTTTATAGTAAATATAATGCAAAAAATAGTGCATAATTATTATATGTATAAACTATTGTCATGCACGTCTTTGGAACCCCTATGATATCAGTGTTGATATAGGCTTTCCATTATTTTGTTATAATGTCTGCTTGAATTTTTTGGGGGTTTTCATATATTTACAGTGTAAGTGTAGTTTTATTCTTCTTTATCTCTAAGATTTCGTCGCAAACTTTATTTTGGAGTTTTTACTTAATTTCATAGTAGTTTACTCTAAAGGTGCAGTTCACTGAAATTTTAAGTTTATTTAACAATTGTACATCTCCAATAAGCAAACAGTTCTGTCATATAATCCCTTCAAAGGTCACATGGTATCTCACATACCTCAGCCACACAAGTTTTCGTGTTTTGGTTAAAGGCAGAGAAGCAACTTTTGAGACTTCATAAGAATATACATATAGGCAAATTCCATAGATCACCTACAAACTGCCATTATTCACTCACTACCAGGCTTTCAATGAGACATTATTTCACACCAACATCACTGATTTTGTAGCCTTGTTTGAAGAAATCCATTCATCTTTAAAGGGTGATAAACTTAAACCATGCATTTTTACATCATAACATCCACAACAAACAAAAAATTATGAAGCTTGAAGTGAATCACCCTTGATAATACTTGTTATGAATAGGCTAGATGACTGGTTTTTTTTTATTGTCTTATTAAAATGTGGCCCATAAATATAGCTAATTAATGAAAAGAAAACGAAAATCCGAACAAAAATAAGCAACTTATAAGCATTTTAATATCATGCTAGACAGAGGCGAAACAGCAAATCGTGACGTCACTTCTCAGTACGCCATATAAATTATATTCTGACAAGTAAGGCGTGACGTAATTTTTTATTTTGTGGGAAAGGGACAGAGTTGTCTCTAACAAAACCTTTAAACGCTCATATATCAGAACATCATTAACTGATTTAAATTATTTTTTCAATAAACATACTATATTTACTTAAATTCTTCATCAAAGCTATTGGTTTCAATGATATAAACATCAGTCATCTAGCCTATTGTAAAGAGTCGCAGAAAGATCCACTATCCTGCTTGTGTAAAGTGCCTATCTAAAGACCAATTATGATATATTGTTTATAATTCTTCCATATCACATAATAATATGTACATACATACATACACTGTAAGTAATGTGAATCTTATTTTTGTTTGTTTACCAACAGCCTAACCCTATTTTGTAAGTTTTCTCTATAGAAGGTGATATTACAGGTAGGTATTTTGTACATGGCCTACATTAAAGGCCCTATAAATGTATTTGGATTCCTAGCTTGAGTGTATGTGTTTTCAATATACCTACTTAATGTTTTAATTTAGCAGGTTAATTGAACATTTCGCCAAAAGCACTGATATTGGCGAGAGATTGCAAAAACGGAAGCATCACATATCTAGAACGTTCTCTAGATGTTTGCAGAGGAGATATCCAGGACAACTTTAGGTGCAGGTATGTACTTCTAAACATGAATAAAAAGTAAGTAACGCATTTAGAATAATTTAATGTATTCAACAACTGTCTTGATACAGGATATAGGAGAATCAAATTACATTTTAGTGAGCACTGAACCAGAGATTTTGGGAAAGTACATTGGGATGGTTTGAACTGAACAGCTAACTACAAAAAGTATATTAATCTAAACCTTACGCATAGTGATGCGTTTTTAACATTTTATAACGACTAAAGGCATTGTGTAACATCAAAATTACATTTTCGATACTGACTAGAAATGGTGAAAATTGGCTAGAAGGAGGCCACGAACAGAATGTTGAAATATAGGCCAATTTCAGAACATGCAATTTCAACTTATACATTAAAACGAAGCCCTACAAAAACTGAACCTATAACATAAGAATCTACAAGAAAATAATGCGAGCAAAGCCCAAATATTATCAAAAAAGACTTACGAAGAAATATTAACGCCAATATGGCGGATGGACTAAAAATACGATGTAAGGAGTCACTTCTACAAACGCAAAAAAATATTGATTCGTTTCACTTCAGGATCACACAACACAATAAACATGTATATAGTCATTAGAGTATTTTAATAATTCATTGTTTATAATGAACTAATTCCACAATACTCTGTAAACAATAAAGAATAGCACGACACGGACTCCGAAGACTCAGCGAACTTCAGACATGGCGGCTAAACAAGCGAGCGAGGGCAGCCAATTCTCATTATCATTATTTTCGTATTTTTACACTGTAAAAGAAAATACTGAAAAACCATCTTAGAAAATTGTGTGAAATAAATATATTTTGTATGCTCATCATTAGATGACGGAACAATTCATGCAAATCATTGGATTGAAATACGAGAATATAAAATTGATTTCATTTCATTTCTAATTTTTTCGGCTCAGTGTTCATTCTTCATTTTAACTATGTTCTTTTCGTTCATTCGATATTTTTAAGCTGTGTGTGTGTAGTGATGTTCCGAGTTGCAAAAATATTTATTGCATACACTTAACACTGCTTTTCCCCGAATTTTGTTTTCGTTGTTACCAAAAGTATTATTCAGCTTGCCCGAAAATCTAAATAAATAGGTAAGAGTTTCAAAGGGACGAGGCAATCGTAGGTACTGTTGTGACCTACTTTATACTGATCAACCTTCTTGATGTTTTTGATGTAATGCTTGTGTCGGATTTTGAGTGTCAGAATATAAACAACGTGTAAACTAAAATGTATTCTAATTTATTATATTGGCGACAATAATTATTTTTTAATCGAAAATGGACTCGAAACAGTTTATAGAGTTCATGAAATTCCAACAACAATCCCAACAACAACTTGTGGAATTGTTGCGTGCCCTAACAACACAACCAAGTCCAACAACAAATAATGATTCGGTAAGCAAAAAAATTTCACATTTTTTCAACGATAAGTTCGATCCAGAAACTACGTCAGTGGACAACTTTATAGATTTTTTCGAAGCTAAATGCAAGATTTTCGGAAAAGATTACACAGACATTCAAAAAGATCTCTTCATAACCTGCTTACCACCAGATGTTTTCCACAAAATAAAAACCTCGTTCATAGGCACTTTGGAGGAACGCTCTTACGATGAATTAAAGGCAAAACTATACAGTTTCTATGCAAAGAAAACGACACGATACAAGGCTCTCACACAATTTTGGAGTTGTATAAGAAAAGAAGGCGAATCAATGGAAACATACGCAAACAAAATAAAGGATTTGAGTAAAGATTGTGGATACGAAGGGAAACTTCTAGAACGCCAACTACGTGACCGTTTCGCAACCGGTCTTAATCATGAAATGTTAGAAATTGATTTGAAACGAGAAGTGGCCGGAACTACAAAACAAAGATAGTGACGGAAATATGATAGAGGTAACATTCGAACAAATTTTTGCGATTTCACAATCTAGAGAATTGGCAGAAAACGATAATTCCAACAACGACCCCGCAGTACAACGCATTAAACAAAAAAATGTTAACAGATCCTCTACGAACATCTACAAACAACGACCGCTGACAAAAGATCAATGCAAAAGATGCGGTAAGACAGAAAAACATGGATTTACTGATTGTGTAGCTTTCAGTCACATTTGTAAAGCATGTAACATGAAAGGACATTTTGAAAGCTGTTGCCTGAAGACTGGAAAAGCATATTTGTCATTTCGACGTGGAATTTTTAACAAAAAGAACGTGAATAATGTGTTAAATGGGAGAAACAACAATAATGAAACAAACAGAAATCGAGTGTCTACGACAAGTAGTTCATCAGACAACGACAGCAACTATGATTTTAATGTACACAAAATCAATGCTAATACAATGAGATGCAAAAAGATTGACGTCAACATCAATGGACTCAAATGTACTATGGATTGGGATCCAGGTTCTATATATTCAATAATAAGTACGTCATTTTGGAAGAAAATTGGATCACCGGATTTGACAAAAGGACCAAAGCTACGAGCTTATGGTGATCACAAACTAAAACCAAAAGGTCTAACTGACGTCAAAGTGGAAGTTCAAGGGGAATTAAAGATTTTACCCGTAATTGTAATGACACAGGCAAACCCAATGCTATTTGGTCTCCAGTGGAGCGAAATGTTTAACATGAATTTCCCCAGTTCAGTTTACTCAATTCAAGTTCAAACGATGTCACTAAAACAAATAATTGATGATAATAAAGAACTTTTCAATGACAAACTGGGCGATGTAAAAAATTATGAAGTTAACGTTCATATCAAACCTGGAACGGAACCAAAACATTTACCAGCACGACCAATTAAATTCAGTATGCGGAAAAACGTTGAAATTGAACTGGAACGTCTAACAAAAGAAGGAATTATTGAAAAAGTTGATCCCAATAAAACAGCAATCGAATGGGCTACACCAACTGTAAACGTAGTGAAACCGAACGGAAAAATAAGAATATGTGGAGACTATCGTACTACTATCAATCCAGTGTTGGTGACGCATACTCATCCTGTACCACAATTTGATCACCTAAGACAACGCCTTGCTGACGGAGAAAAGTACTCAAAAATTGATTTGAAAGACGCTTATCTGCAATTTAAATTAGCACCCGAATCAAAGAAATACCTGACGATATCGACACATAAGGGCTATTTTCCAGTACAATAGAATGCCATTTGGAATTACAACTGCACCATCGATTTTCCAACATTATCTCGAAAATCTACTAGAAAACATTCCTCACGTGGCAATTTATTTCGATGACATAGCTATCACGGGCAAAAACAACGAAGAGCACCTAAAAACACTGGCAGAAGTCTTAAATAAACTTAACAACGCAGGAATGAAAGTAAATCTCAAGAAATGTGCTTTCCTGCAAACTGAAATAGAATATCTGGGACACACAATTAACAAACAAGGAGTTCGCCCCACGAGATCAAAAATTGAAGCCATTCTCAATGCACCACCTCCTGTCAACACAAAAGAACTACGATCTTTTCTAGGTCTGGTAAATTTTTACGAACGATTCATACCAAACCTACACAGTATATGCGCAGAATTGCACACACTCACAGGACATAAACAGAAATGGAAATGGACGGATCACGAAAATGCAATTTTTGAGAAAACTAAGAAGTGCATAACAAAATCGAAGCCTTTAATCGCATTCAATGAAAAATTTCCTCTATTTTTGGCTTGTGATGCGTCAGAGAAAGGAATTGGCGCTGTCCTTTATCATAAAATCAAAAACATAGAAAAACCGATTGCGTTTGCATCGAGAAAATTAAAACAAGCTGAGAGAAACTACTCAGTGATAGATCGCGAAGCTCTTGCTATATTTTTTGGTATAACTAAATTCGACCAATTTCTACGCGGATCAAAGTTCACACTGGTAACAGATCACAAACCACTTATACATCTACTAGGAACCAATCGAAACTTACCAAAACTAGTGAACAGCAGACTAATCCGATGGGCTTTAGTAATCGGTAGCTATGATTACGATATTAAATATACAAAAGGTGAAAATAACATACTCGCCGACCCGCTATCAAGACTACCAAATCCTAATGAACAACCGTCTACGGCAGAATGTGCAGTAAATAAAATTGTGCAAAAGATCAATGAGTCAATGATTAATGAGATAGCTATAAACGAAGAAACTATCAAGGAAGAAACCAAAAAGGATGTCACGCTTCCGAATGTTCAACAGCACATAAGAACGAATTGGAGCTCCTACAGATACGAAGACATTTCTTTGCAAGCATACTACAAGAAGCGTAACGAATTATCAATCGAAAACGATATTCTAATGTGGCAAGGTAGAATTGTCATACCGTTTTCTATGAGGAAACTCACATTAAAATATCTCCATAGAGGACACCCAGGCATATCTGCCATGAGAGCACTTGGACGTTTTTACGTGTGGTGGCCATCACTTGAAGAAGATATTAACAGTTATGTTAAAACGTGTAACGGTTGTCAAGAAAATAGACCAAATAACCCAGAACTTCCAATTTATTCATGGTCTATACCCAATAAGGTTTGGGAGAGAATACATGTCGATTTCGCAGGACCTTTTCTAGGCAAGTATTGGTTGGTTCTCTGTGACGCCCTGTCTAAATGGATAGAAATTAAGCCAATGAACAGAACTACTGCTGACAAGCTGTGTGAAGAGCTCAATGATATCTTTACAACCTTTGGATTACCAGAGATAATAGTATCTGACAACGGACCACAGTTCATTTCAGAAATATTCAAAAACTATTGCAAGAGAAGAGGCATAACGCATATCAGAGCATCACCATATCATCCACGAACCAACGGTTTAGCAGAGCGCTTAGTGCGCACTTTTAAGACAAGAATGTCTAGCGGAAACACGCGTGACGTAACAGAATGCCTCCGAGATTTTCTGTTTACTTACAGGAACACACCACACAGTGGAACATTGAAATCTCCGGCATTCATGATGTTTGGTAGGCAACTGAATTGCATATTGGATAATGCTCGTCCTAGTACTAGAAAAACATTGCATTACAAACAAGTGAAGGCAAATATTTTGGCAGAAAGTCAACACACACACGCGTACATGCCTAACAGCAATGTTTATATGAAAACAAAGGACGAATCGACATGGAAACCAGGCACAGTAGAGAGCAGGACACACAAATACTCATACGAAATTAAAACACCGGAGGGTATCATAAAGCGAAGGCATGCCGATCACATAAGGCCACGTGTCGTGGAAGAACTACAAGCTCCTAACTCGCAAAACACACCGGTCACACCTTTCCACACTCCAGCAACGTCACCTGAAATTTCAAGAACGACTCCACCTGAGCCACCCGAGCCAACACGCAGAAGTACGAGAGTAACGAGAGCTCCTCGTCGTCTCATCGACGAGTTGTAGTGGATGGGGAGGAATGTTGTGACCTACTTTATACTGATCAACCTTCTTGATGTTTTTGATGTAATGCTTGTGACGGATTTTGAGTGTCAGAATATAAACAACGTGTAAACTAAAATGTATTCTAATTTATTATAGGTACAAGGGCTACAATTACAAGCTACATTTGCCTCTTCATTTGTATGGTTTCGAAGGCTATTCATTTTAGTAATGTGTCGTTGCGGTTTTTTCAAATAACGCAACGAAACTGTTGTTCGTTGGCCAGCAACGTTTAAATAACTATCTGCTTCTAGCAACTATCTATTTCCATTTTTAAATGCGATTCGTTACGGTTTAACGTAAATGAGTTTACCAAACGATGATCATCCTAAATAAATTGGGAATAAGTCACATTTTCGCAATCTCTAAATTCAACTCAGCCCAACGTGTATAGCTATCCTACTCGCACGCATGGTAACGCTCCATCTGGCTTATTCGCTCCAACCCGCTATGTCGATAACTTCATATACGCTATAGTTTGCGCGAATTTAGAGCGTTGTGAAAATAACGTTGGTTTCGTTTCATACATAACAAGCGATGTTTGTGAAACAACTCGTTATTGAAATAACTAGTTTTGCTATGGTTGGACAACGAGTGATCGTTGTGTAGCGCGATAGATAGTTGTACAACTATCTACGTTGGACAACGCTCACCACTAATTCATTTGGAGACAGTGAGTGACCTCATAGCGCAAGGGTTTATTGCAAGTTTTAAACGATTTGTTGCTCGAAGAGGACAAGCATAGGACAAGTAAGCGAATTCTGGAGCGACAGTGGCACAAATTTCGTGGGTGCTTCTAAAGAACTTCAAAGCATGGTTGATGTAGAACAGTCTTCGGTACCAGTTGAAATTCGCGAGTGGATAATACTGACACTTATAATATCACTTATCATATCCACTAAAATCATAGCCACATTTAAAAGCTTTCGACTATTGTCTATGAACAATAGTTCATACTTACACAATGTTACATACATTACAATAATAATATAAGTATGTACCTACTAGGTATAATAAAAAATGTACGGATAAAACTTACAAAAACTAACAATAATATTAAAACAATTAAAAAGTAGTAAAACAAATTTTTATATTTGTAAAATATAACATACAATGTATGTGTGTGTGTATGTACAATGTGTATTTCTTGTTGTAATTCAAGGAACCCTAAATATAGCCATTAGAGGTGTTGCTGCAAAGAATAATAAATACTCTACCGAATGTATTGCTGCGTGCGCAATGGGGGACTGGTCGCGCGCCACACTGGCCTCTATAATACAATATAATACAATTAATGTGGTGAAACATGTCTTTTCGTGTTGCTTTTAAACTCCGTAGAAGCTCATAGTAAAGTCACCACAATAGGCATGATGACTACATTTTTTTTATTACCTCATAAAAAAGCTGATCATCAATAGAACCTATCAACGAAAGCAAAATTTAAAATAATTCATAAATAAATAAGTTCTAAGTATTTTAATTTCAAGCTAGACAGAGAGCGTGCTATACTGAGCTATGACGTCAAGCCTCAGGCGCGGCATACAAATGCCATACTAACACGTGCTTTGCGAGAAAGGGATAGAGCACCCCCTCTCTATCCCCACCTAAAACTTTAAACGCTCATATCTCGGAGATTTATCAGCCAATACAATTTATTTTTTCAGTATTTGTAATGTATTTAGTTATATTCATCACTAAGCCTGTTATTTGTCTTAAATTAAACATTAGGCCACACGCCTATTGTATAGGGCTTAATTTGGACTCGACTATTACTAATTTAGTGAGACTAACTGTGATTTCATGAGATGTTTGACTTGATTTTAATAAGAAAACTTGAAAATTAATAAACTTTACACGGGCAGAATATACAACGTGGGATGCCAATAACTAAGAAAGAAAAAATAAGGAAGAACAAGGAGCAAAGACAAGAAGGGGAGGAGTTTTGGCGGGAACACGGAAAAATCATGTCGCTGCATTCTATTATTTTCTTAAACTTGTGTTTTTTCGCGAATTAATGATAAAAATGGTGGTGTTTTATTCACTGAGTGTTGAATTACATGCACGAGTGTGGGCAAGTGATATAATGTGGTTAAAGATGTCTTTTCGTGTTGTTTTCAAAACTCCATAGAAGCTTATAGTAAAGTCGCCACAACTTTACTAGGGTGTGACTTGGACTCGACTATGACTAATTTTGTGTGACTTACTGTGACTTCATAACTTATTTAGACTTGATGATAACAAATAAATGTGAAAATTCATAAACTTGACACTGGCAGAATACACAACGTGCGATGCCAATAACTAAGAAAAAAAAGAAAAAAAGAAGGGGAGTTTTGGCGGGAACACGGAAAAATCATGTCGCTGCATTCTATTATTTTCTTAAAAACCTTAAGCATGTGTTTTTTCGCGAATAAATAATAAATAATCGTGGCGTTTTATTCATTGAGTGTTGAATTACATTCACTAGTGTGGGCAAGTGATACAATATGGTAAAACATGTCCTTCCGTCATGTTTTCAAAACTCCGTAAAAGCTTATAGTTAATTTCGCCACAACTTTACTAGAGCTTGACTTGGACTCGACTATCTAATCTCGTGATTAATTGCAATTTTGGGATATACATATTTAACTTAATGCTCTAAAAACTTGTAATATATATTTGTATGCTTGACACTGGCAGTATGCACGAAGTGCGATGTCAATAACAAAGGGAAAAAACGAATGTATAACGTCTCCAAAACCACAGACTTTTTATATAGTAGCAGACCCATCATTTGACAGGACAAATATAAAAAGTCTGTGTCCAAAACTATCACACTGTTTTTTCGAGTGTTATTGCTTATAAATGGTGGCTCGAGCGCAAAATGGCAAGTGCTGACTTACGAGCACGAATGCGTGCAAGTGATAATGTAATGAAACTTTTGTTATTGTGTTGTTTTCAAATCTCCAAAGAAACTTGTAGTGAATTTGCCTCGACTTTAATAAAGTATGACTGGATTTAACTGTGACTCACTATGTGTGACTTTGACTGTGACTAAGACTCATTCATCAAAAAGTAGATATACACAAGGATATTAAATATTTGACACTATCAAATGCATAAGTGCGACGCCATAATCCTCTTATGAGAGAAGAAAAAAAAGTTAATTGGTTTAAAAAAACTTATTATTTTATTTGGACTTTGAGATGGTAATGTCAAAAAAAAAAGTGTCAATGTCACAAAAAGATCATTGACAGAACTGCAGAAGTGTCAAACTTTCATTTCAATCAGAGAAGCAATCTTTGGTTTCATTTCAATTTTGATTTTGATTCTGGTCGAAGTGGTAGTTATCAGTTTTGATAAAGTGAAAATAATTATGAATTAAAAATTGAGCGCTCTTATTGCTTTGCTTTGATTTTTGTTGTTTTATCTTTGTTAATCGAGTGTTATACAATGGCAAACAAAAGTCACGGCTACTTTTATTAGTTGTAATGAATGGACTCTTTGGATTCATGGTATTGTAATTTTTTTGTTTCCACCGCCTGTGCGTTGCCACGAAGTTGTTCGTAAAAGAAGGTAAGTGTTCATACAATGTATCATATGTGTTCATAAACAGTAAATGCACTTAGGCAAACCTTTACTGGCGTAGTCATTGAATGGTAGAACTTTGTTTCTGAAGGTAACTTGTTATCTTTTAACTTTCTTGCCGCGTTTATAAAGTGTCTTTGATATCTACTGGTTAAGGAAATTATACTTTAAAAGAAGTTCAATAATTCATGTGGACATTGGGTACAAATATTGTAGTTTATATTCAAATTCTCTACCTTCTTTACCATGGTTATTATATAAGCTCTATTTCATACTTTCACTCCAACTTGCTTCGCGCTGAGAAAAGATCTGGAGCAACTGATTGGTTACGTTTGTAGTGTACTTTCTAAAATTACCTGGAATATGCAGGCCAGATTGTATCCATAATCGTAGACAATAATTATTGAATAATGTTAATTTGTCATTGTATAAAATATGTATAACTTAAAAAAATCTGGAGAATGAATTACTTTTTTAATTAATATTGTTATTCTTGACAATTGCTGAAAATGTCTTTAAAACCCCACATGTTTCACCTTTCATCAAATCGACTTAACTCAAACTTGTTACCTATTCTCCATGGAGAAAGATTGATTGGTGTAAAAAAACTCTCCTAGACTTCTTTCAAGTAAAAAATAGCATGTCAATAAATAATTGGTTGACAGTTACCGCAATTTCTACATAATTGTCCTGCTCCTAAAGAATAGATTGTTGAGGGCTTTTCCCAAAAATACACAATAATTTATTTAAACTGGTTTTAGTGCATTATCATACCAACAATGCAAAAGAAAATTGGTATAACTTTCACAGTTTCTAATGTAAAAATCAGTTACCAACAAAGTACAAACTAACTAAGTATAAACCAAAAATGTTAATACATTTTTGTGAATATATAATTTAAAACTAATATTGTATCTCAAAAGAGTAGGTTCTTTAAGGGTAAAAATGCAGCCAATACCTACTTATGTTAATTTAGTGTATATTTTGGCACTTCCATTCCAAAATTAATTATCTGTTGGCCATCAGGGACTAGAGTGAGAATAAAGTTCCGAACTTTTTTGCATTTAAAATGTTAGGAAAGTAGGTAGTTATTTAAGTCTTTTTGGTGCAAATAATAGGTAAAAATGTGTTTAGAGTACATTTGGCTTAGATAATGCTATATATCAGTCATTGGAATGATTAGTAGAAACTGTAGTGGTAGGACTCTACTGCAGAGTCCGCCTGGGGAAGTACCACACCTTTGCCAGTTATTTAATAAAAAAATATAATAATAATATTTAATAAAATATTCAAAAAAGTATAGCCAGTGCGACTTCTCTCGTCAGGCCTTGGAACCTGCAACGGTTTCGGCTTGGGTAAATATTTGTGTAATAAAAATTTACAGATGGCGCCACCAACGCTTTAGTTGGTAGCTTATAACAGGTTCGGAAATTTGGCATCTAAGGCAGAGACTTCTGTAGCTTAATTGGCAAAGCAGTTGGGACGGAAACCCATAGCGACTGCTCGTATGCAGGTTCGAGTCCTGCTGGAGGTCATAATTTTTCTTCCTGTTTAAGCTTTAAAAACATATTTATTTAATCGCCAAGCAGTAGTGTGCAAGCATTACTGTGTTCCGGTTTGAAGGGCAATGTTACCAGAGAAATTACTGGGTATGAAGAGATTTAACATCTAATATCTCAGGGTGACGAGCGCAGTGCAGTGCGGCGGTGGTTTGTCTTCGCAAGATCATAATACTGGCACTACTACACACTTCTGTCTACTGTTAGTGGCAGGCGTGACGCTTACCACCAGGCGAACGTCTTGCTCGTCCCGTTACTTAATTATATAAAAAAAAATACAGCTATAATTTAGAGAAATTAAAGACCACAACAAGAAATACGCACATGTTCTCCGAACCCAATTAGAAAGGTTTTCGTTTGAAAGCTACTTTACCAATATCTGTCTTCCACATTCAGTTCTATAGAGACAGAGCTTGTAGTATTTGAATCGAAACTCCAAATTTCCCATTAGGCTCAGAAATACGGTGGCTGGTTTGCCTTGTGCAACCATATCAATCAGCAAGAAAATGAATGTAGTGACAATGTTGCTCAACCTTGAAAGTTTAAATAGTCATTTATTATCCTACAATACATATAAATTGCCAGATCAGAGTGTAAAACCCATATAAGCCACTCTTGAATCATTAGACTGGTGTGTTGTGCACTTTGTGCTCTAATTTGAATGACATAAAGAATATATATACATATATAAGACTGTTCTTGAAATGTCATACGTATAATTACTTTTGTAACACAGTGCTTTTGTGAAACATTGAATTACTTGGCTTTTAGACATGCCTATAATGAATTGAAGTACAATGTAATTAAGTTTGTTTATTACTTATCTACAATTGTGTTTAAATCCTTGTTAAAGCAGTCTTATGCTAGGGCTTCACCTGCGTGTAATGCCATTATTTAGCGCGGTATTTGATACAGTACGCAGATATGGCCGGCTGTTAGCACGCTAATGGGCTAGTTGCATTATTAATGTCGTTAGACGTTAGTCGATATGCAAAGTCAAATGATAGTGTGGCCGCCCATGTAGCTCATTGTTTAATGCATTATTTATTGTACGTTAATTATTCCGATAACTGGACATAAAGCGTCATGCAGGTGAAGCCCTAGCATTAGAGTCTGATAATACTAAGAATAATGTACAGAAAAGCTGGTATAATTATTAATAAAACTAAATAAATCATTGATAAGACCCCTTTTCATAATACCCCATTTCTGCTGTTATCAGTGCCGTAAATAGCCTTTTATGCGCCCGGTGCGAGCATCTATAATTGTGCCCTTGAAAAGAAAAATATATAAAACTGGGTCTTGGGGCCGTACCGTGAACCGCTTATAGCGCGACCGAATAGGTTCAGCTGCCGACTCTGCGCGACCGCGAACCTTATTGCGAGGCGATAAAATTCACAGTCGCGTAGTGTCGGCAGCTGAGCGTATTTGGACACGGAATAAGCGCTCATGGTACGGCCAAGGGTCATGACCAGATCCAGTGGATATGCCATAGTATTACGACTGGACTCGCATTGTTTTAAATTATACAGTCGGATGTTTTGTTTCTAACTAATTAATATATTTTCATCTGTTGTTATTATATTATGTATGTACCTATGCATTATGTTAACACTGTTTTCCTGGTAAATACAATAACGACAGTGAGTCTTATCTATATATTCAATAAATTATATTATTCTATCTAACTAGTTATTTTAACAACAATCTAGGTATCTCTATTTGCGTCTCAAAGAAGCCGTGACTATCTGGCTTCATTGTTTTATTACGTACATACTAAACTTCAAACAACAGAATAAAGGTACTAAAGAATAAATAATTGTAGTTGATAAAAATAAAATTTATATTTAGTTTTATCCTCGGTCAATAAGCAGTCATTCAAAACCTAACAAAGACCGCACGAAGATAAATAATGAAATCAGTCACTTCAGTTTCAAATTGATTTAAAGTCATTAATGTTATCTGAATTGCCTGTGCTATGAACGACATAACTGCAGTCCATGTTTAGATAAACATCCTTTGCATATTGGTAAGCTAATGCTAGTAAATATATTATAATTACCTAAATAACGATCAGGCGCATTATGATATGACTAATTAGAGAGTAGGTACCTACATATTGGGTTCCTTCTAACTACCTACCTACTTCTGGGTACGTTTAGTTTTAGGGATAAACTGATCTTTCCTAATAAGCTTACGTAACGCTAAATACGAAAATAGTATTAATCATTACGTTATCGTAAAAACACTGTCGATTTTGGTTTGGTTTTGGTCCCATTACATCATAGGTTTATCTTGGAGTAAGTAATATGTACCTATTAATGTAAATTATATGTCATCAGGGATGATGAATGATGATGACAATTATTATATTTAAACTCTTTTTGTTGCCTTTTCCCTAAGATGTTTTTACCTGTAGATGAGTTGTCCCCCCCGCCATATTTACTAGACGAAATCAAGGTAATTGCCGTGATCGCTACCAGTCTTTCACTCCCGAATGTCCGGTAATACGCTGCCGCTAATCGTATTTTTTCTAGCAAAAAGATGGTGATATAATGACTTTCTGTGTATTTAGACACTGCACAATCTACACAGGCACTGTGAGAGACAAAAAAAAATTCATTTCACGCGTAAGTACTGTATTTTTATTGCAATGGGAAAAAATTAAATTTATTTTATCTGAGGCGACTGTTGTCACTTTGAAATGGATGGCCGAGATAGATAGATCGTCTTGTGTGAGAGAGTGAAAGAGAGCCACACCGGCGCGGCGAGGGCGCTCGCTCTGGCCAATCAACTTGTGTAGCTTATTACGCCGTAAGATAAATTAGATATTTGTCTCTTTCTAACAACAGGTGTGGCGTATAAAGTCGCCAATATTCTTTTCTTTTTTTCACAAACTGCATACAAACATGCGTAAGTATATTTATATAGGCAACTTCTAGTCAGTTGTTAAATCAGTTTTGTTCGACTATAACTACTCTATTTATTTCAACTCACTGCCTTTTCCCACCAACTTGAAAAGGCTTAGGGACATTTCTCAAACGCATCATTCATCATCTCTGATTACCCAAAGAGTCCAAAATGTCCTATGCTATGCCTTTAGTCATAGAGGTTCCTACATCTATGCCTTTAGTTATGAAACTCTGGAAACGGATACATTTTGTCGTCATTGTGATCCATCACCACTTTTCATCGCGGTATAAAAATAAACCTAATAAATTAGAAATACCTACGTAATTTTCGTTTTTACGTACCTATTACCTAATAGGTGCGGTAATGCGAAATTGTGTGTTTTATATTATACTAGAGGTCCCCCGCGACTTCGTCCGCGTATGGAAGAAATTCGGCCCGCTCCAAAAATTCACCACTTTAAGGCCGGGCGCATACGACGAGAAAAACCGTCCGGTTTCGGCCGAAGGCGCTCCGTGCATATATTTTGTACTAGGTCCCAGCACACCGTTAGAAATTTCTCGAGACGCCCGTCTCGCTCGCACCAGTTAATTCTGCGCAGTTTTGCAGGGTGGCGCAGGGGTGGGGGGAGGAGTTGGTAGAGTTTGCTCGGAATTATTTAAATATAAGTGTTGAATTTTTGGAGCGGGCCAAATTTCTTCCGCACGCGGACGAAGTCGCGGGGGACCTCTAGTGTATAATATTAGACACCACCTAAACACCTAAGAAGCGTTCTCACTGCTAAGTATTTGCGGAATACACGTAGGTAATCCTTATAATAATACACAAGGACAAAAACAAAGGAGGTATATTGACAATAATTTATATTATTATCATTCACCTTCCTTTAAACAATACACGGATAAATCTACATAGTAACGGTAATTCTTCGACCAAATTGATAAATAGTAAAATTGTGCGATACTATGCTTACTATAGACTAAACGGAATAAAGGAGACTCATAACAGAATCTGGTTCGTAAATGTTATGGTAATTCATATAAAACACGGTGTGAGCTCAAATGTTTTCTGAATTCAATAGCAATGTTTTGTAAACTGCTGTATTACGAGACGCTTTTCATCGAGACTTCTTTTGGACGATTTCTACCTAACCTTACCGGGTGTATAGAGAAAGTATGCACCTTCACAGTCCATACTATGAAAAAAAACTTCTTTTTATCACACTTACTCGTAATAGTAGATTACTCACCTAGGGAGCACACACAAGTAAAGAATGTCTCATGTTTGTCACGATGTTTGATTTTACGTACCGCTGCGGGAAGGAAGTGGTTCCTTTCGCTCCGCGTAGCAGGACTAAAGTAACCAATTTAGCCCACTAGGCACGTAAAGTGGATTTTATTACATCGGTTTAGGGCATAATCCAAGATATAACACAAGCGTGCTTTTTACTCTACATTACAGCACTAGTACTATAATAGGTATAACCCGGTAAAGTTAAGTTTGTACCTGACTGTAAATTAGATGCATGTATACGAAGCATTCTTAATATAGCCGGGTAATACTTACAGTTTTTTTTGAATACCGACAATATTTTATGCGGCTGAAGTAAATGTCAACCTGCGCGCGCATTTCTGGTTTGGGCGCCATTTTCCGCAAATATTTGTTGACGTTTTCGCTGTGTGGTTGTTTATTATCAAAAAACGTTTGTTTTTTCCTCGCAAGTGTAATGAAAACAGTCGTATGAAACGCTTGTGCTATGTTAGTCATTACACTCTCGGCTTCCTTATCGCGCTCGCCTGCGGCTCGCGCTCATAATACCGCCTTTAGTGTAATGACCAACATAGCACACTTGTATCATAATGTACTATTATGCATAATACGGTTAGCCTTTAGTCGCAACGTCGCAACCGCAAGTGCCGCAACGATCTTCATCTTTTATGCTTGACTAGCTGCGCCCTGCAGTTTCACCCGCGAGATGATGAAACGCAGCGATGATGATGATGGTAAACGGTAGTCTATGGTATGATATTCTGCTAAATGAGCTATCTCCATTCCGAGTTTCATCCTATTCTGTTCAACCGTTTGACGTTAACCGGTAACAAACACACACACCCAGAAACTACGTCGGGCTCCGTTTTTTGTTTTTACTCCAAAAGGAAAAGGTCACAAGGATGTGACGGAAACTATAGTCTGAGCGCCCGCAAAATTAAAATTAAGAATCTCGAAAAATTAACAAAAATGTATTGATGAATGTGTTGTCATTGTATACAGGGTTGGTTCTAATCATTCTTTTAATCGCATATTCTGTATATAAAAACAATCATCTTTTAATATGAGGCCAAAATTGAAAAAAAAAACAGCTGTTCCGTACATTTTAGGTAGGTCGATGAACTTTTTGTATGAATAATGAATAATAAAATTTATTTCAGAAATGTCCATAATTATTAAACGAAAATATCAAATTTATTAATTTATCAATAGGCATAGGAAGAACATAAAATAATAAAAAAACAGCTAAGACACCACACAGTTATTTTTGTATGGTACAGCTGATATTTTTTTCGCCGTTTCAATGTTGGCTCCACATTCCACGATTCACAGCCCGCCTGCCAATCATGAATCATGGGAAAAACGGCAACCCGTCCTCGCTATTGAGGCCCAGGCTTTCATTCAGCGGTGGACGTTTTCTGGCCAAGTGATGAAGTAAAAAGTTGTTTTGTGAAATTTCGGAGAACCTCGTCAACGCGATTCAGGAATCACTGCTTTTAGAACAGCGCCATCTGCTAGCGATCGATCGCAACTATACGAACGAAGCAAACTCAATAATTTTATTCATCCAGTTTTGGTTTTAGTGTATCTCTAATCTAAAACTATACTACCAACTAACTTACACTGTAAAGGACAAAATTTACCTTCATAAAATAATTGTGGTAATGAAATGGTTTATATTGATAATAAGGATTTATAAGTTATTTACATACTTTTAATTTGTCCATAAAAACACTTGTTGTGGCTATAATACACAATATATATTATGGTGACTTTTTAGGGCTTCTTTACTTTAGGTCTAAATGTTTTTCAAACATTACATCAACATCAATCTAACCGTTTAAACAGCGTTAACCACTAAAGCAGCCATTTAGCAAATTTTTGCAAGGATCGGTTCAGTAGTTTCAGAGATTACCCGCAGCATACAAACTTACAAAGTTACGAATCTTATACCTCTTTATAATAGTAGTATATATCAGTATCTGGACCTGGGTATGTCCTTAAACTGCAACCAGACAAACCAAACCTAACGGAGGACGGGCAGCAGCGTCCTCTTGGTTAACGGTGGTGACCATTCTGCGATCCCCAAGCCTTCTGCCAAGCGTGGGGATTATGGCAACACCCTTCTATAAAGGGGGAGGCCTTCGTCCAGCAGTGGACGTTTTATGGCTGACGACGATATATAAGTATAGATAGGCAAGGTCTCAGACCAGAACAATGAACGAATGTTAAGTGACAGTATGTTTAAAAATGGAAATATACCTACTAACTTGAAACAGCATTGCTGGGTTTACCTTAGCGTAATATCAGGATAATACCTGTTTCGACTCAATGAGCGATTTTCCAAACAGTATTTAAAAAAAGTAGTTTTTCTCTACTCGATAGATAGCGCAGACTATATACATGCTTATCAAAAACGGCATAATATTTTTGATAATAAAATATGAAATTAAATAAAAAAACTTGACAATGACAGCTACTTCTGGTCTGCGCAAAGTCAGAGCCATCTACAATAAGCTTCTTTTTTTTATTGCCTATCGGAAAATCTCCCTTTAATTGTGAAATGCCTAAATTGCAGGTCTCTATTAATGACACGAATTGAAATCGGTTTCTTATCAGTTCAATGGTTGTCTGTAAAAGGCACTTGGGTACGTAAATAGCATTCTAACCACTAGAACTGATACGCGAATCAGTCAGTTCAGTCGTCATCGCAATCAAGTTGTTGCAAGCCAAGCCAAGTAATACAATCATGTGTCTATATTATGTGAACTTTTGTGACCAAATTAGCCAAGAAGAAAAGTGACAGAATTTAACATCTCCTGCTAACTTGGATGGATTTGTAAATTCTGCTAATCTAGCACGATTTGGTTTTGTCCCCATCGCTCTTATATCAATACAAAAAAATGATTCATTACTACAAAGGAATATCACAGGTTCTGTGTAGAATAGCCAACCTGGTGGAATTAAAACAGATTTCACTTCAATTACTTACTTCAGCTTTCCAATAGAATGTCCTGAATTAAATTGTATTTAATATTCTGAGTTCCACTGCAATGGTCATGGGCAGGCATTATTTATTATCTTTAAATTACTTGTAACCATAAAAAAATATAATATTATTATTATTATACCATTTTTCGCAGGAATAATGGAGGGCATGAACCACGCTGATACTCACGCCATGAGTCCCGAACATCTCCATAATGTAGGACACTCCAACCACCAAATGCCTCCTATCAACATGTCAGCCTTCGATTTTATGGTAAGTATAACTGAAACTCTGTTACACAAATCGGCAAACGTAGCGTAGGACACCCTCAAGCTAGTAGAGAATGTTTGTATTCTAACTGGTTTGTCGGTTACACCGAATTTAAAAAAAACGGGTTTTCGGTACGTTACAGTAAAATCCGGTATTCATTGTTCAATTCACCGGTTTGTCGATTTGTCGGTCAGTTACGTTTTCTCGGTCTAAGCAACTGACAATAATAATGACTGCTAGAATTGTAGTTGGTCCTTATTTACGTACATTAATTACCCTTATACGCCACATATTAAGTATCAAGCAAATCTTTCATAGATTTTAATCAGATTCACCTCTTTATAAATTATGACACATAAAATGCAAATTTGAAGCCAATACATATAAATAATTATTTTTACTGAACTTAATATTCTGAAATGTGTAATTTTATATCAAAATTCGCAAACTTTTCACTTCAGCATTTTTATTTTTTCCATACCGGAAACCTGGTTTAATAATCGGTTTAATTATAAAATGGAATAAAAACCGTTTTCATTTCGCACCGGTTATGCATACTCTAGTCGTTTTTTAATTAAGTGTTCAAAGCACCAACCTTGTTCGAAGTCGAACGAATTTTCGAATCGTTTAGTTTTGCTTATTTACTAACATAATCTTATCAGTAATCTTTATGTTTACATCGTGTATACATTTATCTATCAACTAGCGCCCGCCCGGCGGGTTCACCGGCGCGTACAATTTCTATAGGAGCCGACAATTTTTCTCGTTCACCGGGGAGTAGTGCGGAGTGACTTCCCTTGGAGTCTCACACTTCGCTACCGTCCCGATTATGGGTGTTTCCACGTGGCCAAAATAATTTGGCTTCGGCGAATAACTTTTCCTCGTGGACAAACTGTTGCGTCACATTAGCTCATCATGAAGTAGGAGGCTTTCGCTGTTCTGTGAGCTCATCCTTTGTTTACGAGTTTTGTCGAGTAGTCTAATATTATGTTACGTCCCCCGCGACTTCAACCGCGTGCGGAAGACATTCGCCCCGCTCCCAAATACTCGTATCTTCCATACCGTTGGGTTAATTACTAATTATTTTCCTCCCCGTATTCACCACTTTAAATCAACCCCCAAACCCCGAAGAAACAACTACCCAAATATAACTTTGCATCACTATAACTAAAAAAACAAAGAACTTTCCATATAACATTCCACCCCCTATTGAAAACAGCAATTTTTATTTTAAATGATCTATCCAAATCCAAATTTTCATGACTAAAAGTCCAAAAACAAAGGAATTTCATACAAAAGTTTCCCGTTAGGGGTCGAATTTCGAAAAATACTTTCTCAGTACACCCCTACGCATCAAGACGAATACACCCTCCAAATTTAAAGTCTGTACGACCAGCGGTTTAGGCTGTGCGTTGTCAGTCAATAGTTGAGTCAGGACAGCGATTCTTATAGTAATAGATTATGTGATGCTCTCGTGCCGTTACCCCACTCTACTTACCGACCCGCTCCTTTCTTATTGCAGCTTCTCCTAGATGCTAATCCCCTGTCTCTTTTTAATTCTTTCTAATTCGTACCACTTCTACTATCTCAGACAGCCCAGATAGACGTGGACTAATTGACTTTCCCTCGCGCGAAACTTGACATGGCTAAGCTAGAATATGGATTGCGTTATCTTCGTTTTCGCGGGATAGAGTGAATATACTTTTAATCAAGGCTACTTAACGCTGTACTAGGCGAGCAAAACAGGTCAGTGCCTATAGCACAGAGACTATCGCAATGTACGTAGTAGGTAAACTATAGTAAAATGTATGAAACATCGGGCGCAAACGGTAACTACAAAGGTATTCTCCATAAAGTGCTCTATAGTTTACTTAACGATGTATTTTGCCATAATTTCTGTGCTAGGGATGCCTATTCCATGGCCCACGTCCATGATTCATGGTATTGTCCAGAATTATTTTACGTGTCTACGCGGAACGAAAGGAACCACTTCCTCCTCGCAGCGCCACGTAAAAACGGGAGCAAGTAAAGAAGCCACAGATCTCATGTTATGAGTTCTGAGACATTCTTTACTTTTGCTCCCTAGGTGAGTAATCTACTATTGCTTCCAATCGGCAGACGCAGAAAAAACTATGAGAAGGATATTTTTTACATTATCCTTTAAAGTTTAAACTATACCGCGGCTTAGTCGCAGAATTTCGGTTTTGCAAAATGTCCCTTTTACAAAATGGTATGTTTAAATTAAAATATGTCCCCATAAAAAAATATATAAATGCACCTCAAAACGACCCAATAATAAGCCTTTGTTTTAACGAAAATGTTATTGTGGTTTAATAAAAAGGTATACTTACCGTGGTTTATTCTAATACTATAAGAATCACTGTTCTAACTGACTGACTGACAGACAACGCAGAGCCTAAACCGCTGGTCGTAGAGACTTGTGGAGGGTGTATTTGTCTTGATCTCTACGCATCAAGACAAATACACCGTACTGACAAAGGATTTTTCGAAATTCAGCTCCAAAGGGGGTAAAAATGGGTGAAAACTTTTGTATGAAACTACTTTGTTTCTGAACTTTTAGTCGGGAAAATTTGCATATGGTTAGATTAAAAAAAAAGGTTTTTACATTTTTTTTGGTTGGGGTGACTTAAGGTTTTTTTTTGTGTAACCTGTGGTGTTCCACTGCTGGGCAAAGGTCTCCCCAATTTCTTCCAGCTGTCTCGATCTTGTGCCAGCGCCGTCCAATCTTTTTTTAAACTTCCCGTGTTCGTCGCGCCATCTTGTCGGAGGGCGACCTTGGGGTCGACTGTTCAGGGGCAATCCGTAGACACCTTTGCCCATCTGTCCGGGTGCATCCGGCTGACGTGGCCTGCCCATTCCCATTTGAGCCTGGTAGCTTTGTTTCCTACGTCTGTGACGACTGTAATGGAACGCAGCATGGTGTTACGGACGCGATCTTGTCTTTTTATTCCGAGAATACTGCGTTCCATTGCTCTTTGGCAAACTATGAGACGGGAGCTATGGATTTTGGTAAGTGACACCAAGGTGGGCATGATACACAGTCATGTCGATGAGTTGACGCTTCAGGGAGATAGGAAGGTCTCCCTTCATTAGCGCTTTCATGGACCAGTAGCTTTACTAAGCGTGGTCTATTCGACGGCTAATTTCTCTGTCATGGGGACTAATGGGGGGTAAAATGTTGTATGGAAGATTCTATGTTTTACAAGTTTTAGTGATGAAAATTGGTACTTGGATAAATAAAATATGGTATTTGTAATATTTTTTATGGGGATGACTTAAGGGGTATTTACCGGGTGGGTGAAAAATGCCAAAAACTCAGAAGACACTAAAAATATAGCCCTCAGGCATAATGTAGCTTTCTATTAGTGAAAAGTTTTTGCAAAACATAAATGGTTCTGAAGATTAATTCTTACAAACGAACAATGTCACCAACTTTACATTTTATAATTTTATAATATTAGTAGATTGGTGTAGGTTATCTGGTAGGTACCAACCACTTATAAATTATCTTTCTCATTCATCCGTTAAAAACTCTTTCGCTTTACGCAAAGGAAATCGGAAAACAAAGCATGTTTTTACACGACTGCCCAACAAAAAGGTTTTAACGTTTTCAGGGTACATGTATGTATGTGAATTTCTTTATTCCACCATAACTTCTAAATTCCTAAACAGATTTCGATGTATGGGTATCGTTAGAGTCCTTCATAATATTTTTTTTATAATTATCGTTTTTGTCTTGGCAGTCGCTTTTTTTTAATATGGCTGTTTGACAGTCAGTGTCAAATATTGGAGCCTAAATAAATCCGCCAAGTGCGAGTCCAACTCCAGCAACGACGATTCTGTAGACCGAAACAAATACAAGGAAGTATGGGAAATTAAAATATACAAAAAAAAAATTTTTTTATTCGAGTCAAAAAAAAAATTGATACACACACAAAAGTTCATACAAAATAAAAATAAATTTAAATAATAAATAAATAGTGAGCACCTATATTCTTTGTCACGAAACCGATCCCAACTCAGCGTAATGCTGGTTGCTGGTTGCAGCAATTTGTACCACTAGGCCACTGGCCACCTGCGTATTTTGAAATATCCTAAGCCTTTAGTACCTAACTAAAATATGTCTGAACAGCAAACATTTACATTACGAGTACATTAAGTATACGATTGAGTCGAGTCAATCCAATATACAGAGTGCAGAAGCAAGCTACTTGCATGGTGCTTCTATGTATTCGTATTTGTATATGTGTTAAAGTACAACGGTTAAGTAGTTCACCGGCTATGCACGACTGTGAGAACTTAAATATTCCAAAGTAGCTTTCAAATTTCGTAAGCATGATCTAATTCGAGTCAAGGCCTATGGGCATGAATTTACAGCAAAATATGTATGGGTGTCCACCTATTATATTATGTATTTATTACGTGTAGGTACGTCATACAACTTGCACGTGTCGTGGCGTGGTAACCGGTAACAGTAAAACATTATACCCGATAATCGGTAACAGTATAATTGAATGGCTTGTTGCTCAACCATTTAAAACAAGTGAAATGTCATTGACACAATTTTATTGGTGTTCAATTCCTGCCTGCAATGTTTTATCATACATAATATAAAATAAATTTAGATTTATCATTTTAAAGAATAACTCCTTATTGAGGTCACAATAAAGATTGAAGTAGTGTGACGTGGTTATAATATGTTAAAAGTTGTAATAGGCATGATGACTACTTTTTTTTATTACCTCATAAAAAAGCTGATCATCAATAGACCCTATCAACGAAAACAAAACTTTAAAATAATTCAAAAATAAATAAGTTCTAAGTATTTTAATTTCAAGCTAGACAGAGAGCGCTCTATACTGAGCTATGACGTCAAGCCTCAGGCGCGGCATACAAATGCTATACTAACACGTGCTTTGCGAGAAAGGGATAGAGCATCCCCTCTCTATCCCCACCTCAAACTTTAAACGCTCATATCTCAGAGATTTATCAGCCAATACAATTTATTTTTTCAGTATGTGTAATGTATTTAGTTATATTCATCACTAAGCCTGTTATTTGTCATAAATAAAACATTAGGCCACACGCCTATTGTGTCAAAGGACACTGTTTTTTTTTCTAAAATATTCTCACAAAACCCTTGTTAGTAAATATTGATGAGGCTTATTATCATGTTGTTACTAATAAGCCGCCTCATCAATATTTAACGTTATGAATCGTCCTGACTTCTTCTATCTACATTATTTTTCAGTTCTATAATGTAAGTACCAATCTATCTATAGGTATATACAGGGTTAGTTCTAATCAGTTAGCATCCTTTTAAGGGAATATTCTGTACATCAAAACAAACTAGTTTTATTAAGGGGCCAACATTAAAATCGCGAAAAAAATATCAACTGTTCCTTACAAAAAGTTCATCGACCTTGGGCAAAATGTATGGAACAACTGTATTTTTTTCGCGATTTCAATGTTGGCCCCATAGTAAAAGTTGTTTGTTTTGATGTACAGAATATATGCTCTTATAAGGATTCTAACTGATTAGAACTAACCCTGTATAAAAGCTAAAATCACTCACTCACTGACTAAACACGAAATCTCGAAAACTACTTGATCCCTGAAGCTGAAATTTGGCAGGTAGGTAGTTTATAGGTAAGAAACTTCAGCTAAGAACGGATTTTACGACAGGGCTGAATTAAGGGGGTAAAATGGGGGAGAAACTTTCTATGGAAGTTATATTGATGAAAATTGGTACCTATTTGGGTAGTTCATACAAAATAAAATATGATATTTTTGACAGAGATGATTTAAGGGGGTAAAGCGGGTGATTAAACTTTATAAAGCAAGGTCTTTATTTTTGAAATTATAATGATGGACATTGATACTTAGATAGTTCAATCAAAGTAAAAAAAAAAAAAAAAAACTATATTTTTTGACAGGGCTTACTTAAGGGGTGAAACGCGGGATGAAACTTTGTATGGGAACTTACTTGGGTTTTTAAGGTATAGTGATGACAACATTATAGGTACTTTTTTAATTATCATCTTCGCCGTTTTTCTTCATCACGCGGATCGAACCGCGGGGCACAGCTAATATTACATACGTACGTGCCGTATTGGTAACTTCCTTTTTTTGAGGTCGGTTTAAAATGTGTATTTACCCCCGTGCGAAGCCGGGACGGGTAGCTAGTATAAGTATATTATTTAGATTTTTGTTAGATTTTTACTGCACTCACTATACTATACTATATGATTAATATCAGGCCTTTTCAGATACATTAATGCTCCTATTCTGTTTAAAGTTCTGTACTGCGCAGTGCATGTGTGTACTTTGCAGTTCTTAATATGTGTACTGTTGGTGTTTCTATAAATACATTTTCATCACACTTGCTCGTAAAGTGGATCTTATTGCATCGGTTTTAGGCTCATAATCCAAGCTATTACGCACGCGTGCTTTTTACTTTACATTACGGCACATGGTGCTATAATAGGTATAACCCGGTAAAGTCAACTTTGTACGTGACTGCAATTAGACGTACGTATACAAAGCACTCTTAATATAGCCGGGTAATACTTACAGTTTTTTTGTAATACCATCAAAGAGTTCTTATGCCGCTGAAGTAAATGTCAACCCGTGCGCGCATTACTGATTTGGGCGCCATTTTCCGCAAATGTTTGTTGATGTTTCGCTGTGTGGTAAAAAATTGTTTTTTCCTCGCAAGTGTGACGAAAACAGTCGTATGGAACTCTTGTGCTATTAGTCATTACGCTCTCGGCTTCCTTATCGCGCTCGCCTGCGACTCGCGCGCATAATACCGCCTCTAGTGTAATGACCAACATAGCACACTCGTATCATAATGTACTATAATAAGCCTACGCTTCGTCGTCGTCTTTTTTTTATCGGTCCTTATCTTTTGAACCCCGTTCACGCCATGCTTTCTAAATAATGTCACAATATAATATTTCGATAGAAAAGCAAGCCATAATAAAAAACACTACTGCCTTATTGTAAGTAACTAAGTAAGATCGTATAGGCTGAGTGGCCGGCCCTAGTGTCAGAGTTAATGTGCCGCCCGGAGGCCTCTGACATGGCTGACGGTTGTTGTTATAGAAACTAGAACAAACAACCGGGACCAACAATTTAACGTGTCATCCGACCCACGGTAGCGCTCAGAAATAAATGCCACTCATGGTCACCCATCCAAAGACTGACCGGACCGTCCGTTGTTTAACATCGGTGATCGTTTAGAATCACATAGACAAGCTACGCCACGAGCTACGCTGCCTTATTGTGAAAACTAAAAAAAAAAGCGGGACGCGCGTCTGTCTCTGTTTTCACTCCTTGAAAAAGGTCACCGGATATGATTGAAACTATAGTCGGAGTATCCGATTTATTTTTTATGATTTATCCGATTATTTTATATACGATATCCCGTATAAATGAAACAAAGCACTACTGCCCTACCAAAAAACGATATAAAAAAAAATGCTTGGTGTTATTCGGGATGATGTAAGGATTCTAGCGTTACCATACTCCATCCCACCCATTATATCCAGACATTTAAAGTTATGGTGGAACAACGAAATTCACATACCTAAGTACATACATGAACCTTGAAAACCATACTTTTTTGGTCAGTTGTGTAAAAAAGATTTTAAGAGGTTATAACTTAATAGGATCTAGTAAACTTTTAGGTCTGCTTAGTGCCAAATCGAGGATAGATACCTAACACTGTCAATTTTAACATTGTCAGTAGGAAGGCATTCTTCACAAATATTACCAACATCTGTTTTATTTGTTAACTTTACAACATTAACAGCCAGAAGACGTACACTGGTGTCGATTCTGTTGCACCGCTCACTAAACTAAACTTAATTTGACAGGACGAAACCTGTTGACATCCTTTTCTAACATATTGAAATTAAATGAGACGCGTATAGTTTTAGTCCTGTCAGATTAGTTTAGTGAGCGGTGCAACAGAATAGACACCAATGTTTGACGAAGGCCTCCCCTTAATAGGGAGGGGTTGCCATAATCCCCACGCTTGGCAGGCGGCCTGAGGATCGCAGAATGCTCACCTCGGACGCTGCTGCCCATCCTTCGATGGTTCTGGAACAGATTTAGGACATACCCAGGTAATTGTTAAATCATCATCATCAGCCGGGGCATCCAATGCTGAACGAAGGCCTCCCCCTTAGTCCGCCACACTGTACGACAACCTGCCATTTGCATCCACCGGTAAAAAAAAACCGGTATTGTTAAATAGGTAGCAATAAATTATTGTTTTTTATTGTCAGAGCACGAATACTGCAGCACCTGATACGGACTACAACAATATTTACATGAAAGGATCCGATGTGGACAGTCTCCATGCTCATGGTGGCCATGACCACAGTGGCCACGGTGCTGGTGATCATGCTCTCTCTGGTACCGCGCACATGATGTCTATGACCGTAAGTATAGTGACACCGTTAATGTGTAAGTATTTTTTTCGGAAACTAGTGTAATTTTGATGAAACCTAAAATTATGTTTTGCATGTTTAAATTATGAGGGAATCCGGTCAGCGATTCTCCTCTCCATAAATTTACTTCCATCCAGGAAGTAAATAGGGGAATAGTGCATCTTTTATATAACCAAAGAGAGCCACAGACCTCTAGAGCATTTTTTTTTATAAAATCTAGGTCTACTGTAGACATCTCTGTCATTTCTTTTTTTTTCAGCAAATAATGGGAAGTTTTCTGATAGGCAATTTAAAAAAAGTAGTACTCTCCAACTCGATAGATGGCGCTGTATATATGTGACAGTCAAAAACTGCATAATATTTTGATCTGTGGCACTAAAATAAAATACTTGACAATGACAGCCACGTCTGGTCAGCGCAATGTCAGCACCAAAGAAATTTATAGGTCTGCACCATCTACAATAAGCTTATTTTTTTATTATTATTGCTTGGCAGAAAATCATAATTTCGCTCCCCTTCCCCCCACCCTATTCAAAGTTTCTGAATGCCTAATAATAAAAATGGCGTAAGTATGTCGTGGCTCTTAGGTTTTATTTTTTCCAGTTCCACGGCGGGATCGATGAGACGATACTCTTCTCGTGGTGGAAGGTGTCGGAGTCCGGAGAATTCGTCGGTTCTTTCTTCGCGATATTTTTAATGGCTCTGCTTTATGAGGGGTGAGTTTATGATATTTAGTAAGGTACGTAAGGTACAATTCTATTCAAACTTAACTGGGCGGCTCTAAATTGCGCTGGAATCGCAGCTTTGGAAATACTCGCACCTCTCTTATAAAAAAAAATATAGTCAATAAAAATATGGTAAGTATACCTACTCCCCAAGACGCCTGCCAAACGTGGGGATTATGGCAACCCCTCCCTATTAAGGGGGAGGACTTCGTCCAGCAGGGGTCGTCTCGTGGCTGATAATAAAACTATACCTACTCAAATTGAGCATACAATTATATGATTTTCTGTTTGTAACCTATATAAGATGGAGGATAGAGAAGCCTTTGCTATGCAGTGGGACGGACTAGGCTTATAATAATAAACTATAAGAATTCAAGTAATAAGCTGCAAAAATCCAGAGCTCGTTATTAGCATTCAGTGAACTGGTTGGTCCTTAATTTTGCCATTTACCTTGTTTACGGTGTTTTATTCCGTTGCATCTGCTTATCACCAGACAATTTCGCTATCAGTATCGAACTCGATTCGAGCTTACTTGGTATAATTTTATACCTAATCGATATTGATATTTTATCTGTGGGTATACATAATTCCCTTGCAATACGATTCGTTAAGGCCATTGGCACAGATACATTATCGAGTTATTAGTTGTACTGACAGTATCTATTTTGAATTACTGTTTAAATTATTCACGTTCTGCAAAGCTATGAATGAACTGTGTTCTACAAAGACCTTGTTACTTGTTCTCTAATACATGTATTTACGATTTACTATACATATTGAATATTTATTTATTTCTTAAATTATATAGCTGCTTATTAAACTGGAGATAAGATAAATAGAATGGAGTACAGGACGGTATAAGAAATACCATTGTATTCAGTGATTTCTACTATGTATGACGATAATTGTATTGTTTATTTTCTAGGATTAAAGTGTGCACCTCCACTTATCGAAATTGTACCTAATTTGTGTAGTACATAATTCCCCTTAAATTTCAGGCTCAAGTACTACAGGAAGCATCTATTATGGAAGACATATAACGGGCTCCAATACTGTGCAGTGGCGCCTCCAGACAAAGGTGTATCGAATATCTGTGCCCCGGATGAACCTCATGTTATTCAGTAAGTTGTATACTGGTTGTATTAGTCTCCCGAGGAATTACCATACTTTGTTACATCTAAAAAAAAGTATACCTACTTATTTTTTGTTTTTTTTTTATGAAGTGTTTCCACACTATGTTATTTCTATGTTTTTAAAGCTTAAACAGGAAGAATAATTATGACCTCCAGCAGGACTCGAACCTGCATACGAGCAGTCTCTATGGGTTTCCGTCCCAACTGCTTTGCCAATTAAGCTACAGAAGTATCTGCCTTAGATGCCAAATTTCCCAACCTGTTTCAAGCTACCAACTAAAGGAGGTACTAGGTACAACTACTGCCGGAGGTCATAATTTTTCTTCCTGTTTAACCTTTAAAAACATAGATATACCTGCTTAGTCATAATTATTTTTATGAGACAAGTATTATCAGTCGTCTCGCCTATTATTTACCCACAAAAGTTGTAGTTTACGATTTTTTTAATACTGCTGATCGTAAAACAAAGCAAGCATGACATTGGCATCCTTATGGCTCTCACTGCATCGTTAGTTAGATTAGAATACTATATGCTAATGAGTCCTTGTTGTCAACTACATAATAGGCTAGATGACTGGTTTTTTTTTAATTGTCCTATTAAAATGTGGCCCATAAATATAGCTGATTAATGAAAACAAAATGAAAATGTGATCAAATATAAGCAACTTCATTGACAGCCATAAGATGTCCACTACTGGACGAAGGCCTCCCCCGTTAATAGGAAGGGGTTATCATAATCCCCACGCTTGGCAGGCGGCTTGGGGATCGCAGTGTTACCACCGTTAACCAAGAGGACGCTGAATAAGCAACTTATAAGCATTTTAATATCATGCTAGACAGAGAGGCGAAACAGCAAATCGTGACGTCACTTCTCTGTACGCCATATAAATTATATTCTGACAAATAAGGCGTGACGTCATTTTTTGTTTTGTGGGAAAGGGACAGAGTTGTCTCTAACAAAAACTTTAAACGCTTATATATCAGAACGTTACTAACCGATTTAAATTATTTTTTCAATAAACATATTATATTTACTTAAATTCTTCATCAAAGCTATTGGTTTCAACTATATAAACATCAGTCATCTACCCTGCTGAGTTTAATGTACTAACAAGATATTTTTTTCTCTTTAAGGCCGGTACAGCATGCCCTTGAACCAAATGTGTAAGTATTTTTGTGATTTATCAATCTTTTAGAATATGTTTTATCAGTTTGTATACTTAACTGAAACTATATATTTTTTCGTGAATCCGTGATTATAACAGTTTCATTTAATAATTAATATGCTAGCTAGTAATTATATTTTGAAATCACTTAAGTATTTCGCGAGGCCGTCACGCGTTTGAAACTTCACGTACGCGCCTTTTTTCATACTATTTTTCAATACAGGTTTTCGAGCGTGCACTCGTCCAAGCTTTATCGTACCCCATGGCGTCCGCTAAAACTAGTTAGCTAGTTGTATTTTTTTTCTAAATACTGACTGATTTTCAACACTCGTGTTAATTCCACCGAAATATATTTTTTTAAGTTATGCTAATCCATTGAAATTTTTGTGAATACAAAATTTATTATAAATATTTTTGAAAGTTTAGTAGTAACTTTGTCAACATCGTTGGGTCAAAAAAAGTTTACGTAATTTGAATGAACTAGATTCCATTTGAAAATGTCAACACTAATTAAATGCATAAAACTTTCTCAGTTTCTGTAATAGTGCCATTACACTTTGTTAAGTATCATTTGCGTAAGTTTTAAGTCGGCGTTTACACATTGATTTTACTAATTAGTTAACACTTACACTTAACAAAGTGTAAATCAGGCATCGTCGTCAGCCACAAAATTTCCACAGCTGGACGAAGGCCTCCTCCTTTATAGAGGGGTGTTGCCATAATCCCCACGCTTGGCAGGCGGCTTGGGGATCGCAGAATGCTCACCACCGTTAACCAAGAGGACGCTGCTGCCCGTCCTCCGGTGGGTCTGGTTGCAGTTTAAGGACATGCCCAGATCCTCAGGCTCTCAGGCGTAAGCTATGGGCATAAGTGTTGCAAAAGGATTAGTTTTACCGTGATTTCTAATTTCTACCAGTTGATAATATTGATGTTTCCTAGAAGTACACCTCAAAAAAATATTACCATTTATTTCATACATTGTAATTTGAAAAATACTTGAGTATAAAAAGTTTGAGGCTTTGTGAAATTATTCTTATAGGTACTATATAAGTACGAACTACTGAACTTGTGACATTTTCGAAATAATCACATTGGGAGCTTCTTTAATCTATCTAAAACATTAAATAGTAACTTTAAACAAGCAATTCTTGTAAGCATATAAATTTATTAAGTACACGTATCTCGGAACCGGCTCTCACGATTTGCATGCAATTTTGTATTTAGATAGGTTTTGTTTTTTGAGTTTACGGTAGCTAACGTAAAACCGAAAAAAACTATATCTGTCGGTCGCCTACTAATAAAAGACGTGCTTTTGACGCGTGACTTGTTGGGATATTTCTTCCCATCATGTAAAACTGTGACTCGTTGGGAACCCACTTAATAAAAAGCACATAAATCAATACGCATATTTAATATCACAGTAATCTGTGTACAATGTACATGTACGTACGACGTACGTGTAACATAAGTGGAAACTTCCTCCTTTTTGAACATGATTTAAAATAAAAAGAGCAGCAAACAAGCCAATAATCCGCCAGCCGCCTGAGATGAGATAGAAATTAGCGCGCCGTTATCTAGCAAGCACATTTCGACGTCCTAGCAAAAAAATAAAAATGAATAAAAAATTTTTTGCTGAATTTTTGTTATTCTCAGATTTTTCATAATATTATATTCAGTAATTTTATAACAATAATAAAAAACTTTAAATATGCGAGTAAGATAGTGGCTTGATATTTTCTGAGCCAGAGGCAATTGTTATGTAAAAAAAAAACCTTGTACAGGCTGGTTCAAACTTAGTGGCGGCTGTGAACTTAGGCAAGAGATACTGCGCTCGCAGTAGCAAAAATTATGCGTGCGGTTTGGGTACAATCGCAAACTCTCGCTTGCAGCGCACTACACAGCCGCCATTAAGTTTGAATCAGACTGATTACACAATGTTGATTGGTAACAAAATACTCATCGGCAGTCATAAATGTAATATTATTATATTTCTTTCAGCCCCACAATGTTAAGTACTGCACACGCATGGCAGACAGTTCTACATGGAGTGCAAGTGTTAGTGAGTTATATGCTGATGTTGGTGTTCATGACATACAATTCCTGGCTGTGTACAGCCGTTGTGCTCGGCTCAGCTACTGGATACTTTCTCTTCGGCTGGCGCGAGTCTGTTGTTGTGGACTTCACTGAACATTGTCACTGACAAAAGCAATAGTGATTTGTGGAAAAGTATTATTTTATATCCTCGCTGAAAAGCTCAAACATTATACAAATATCATGGTGCGTTATTATGATGTTATAAGAGGAAAGCCGTTATTTAAGTGCTGTGGTTGATGTTTATATACCAGTTATATATTTTTAGGATTATACATGTATTTAGGTTATTGTAAAATAAATGCTTTGGTCATGATTTTGGTTTTTATTTGGCACAGTTATAGGCATAGATCTTTAAAACAAGAGATTCAGACTGAATATATTTATACTGTTACTGAAAATTTCTTAAACATTTTTTCTACATGACGTTACTTCCTGCCTCTAAAAACACTGTTATTTGGCTGCCCTTAATGATGCATCATGTTGAATCTATTATTTCAAAGACTAAGGCTTATCCGCACACAACAGTGCTAACACATGCCAATCAGTAACATATCCATCAAGTGTCAGTGAAAAATTATATTGTAGCATACATTTGTACTACGCTATCCATACTCATCATACAAAATGTATGCTACAATATCATTTTTCACCGACACTGACGGATACGTTACTGATTGGCACTTGTCGGCACTGTTGTGTGCATATAGGCCTTTACAAGTTACTGATTATACCGAGGGTTTAGACAGCTGCTAATCCTGGGTTGACTAGTTGACATTACACTAATTAATGAGTCGTAATCTGATGCCTGGTATGAGAGTGTTTCTTTAAATTTGAGATACTATTACATCTATAGTCACACTTAGTGCAATGGTAGGGTCTTTCTGTTGTGTGCAGTCTTTTATGAACCTTTAAAGAATTACTAAAGTTAGTCCTGAATGAACATCTATCACAGAGGTAAGGTTTTTCGCCAGTATGTTTCCTTCTATGTTTTTGAAGATTAGAAGATAATTTTGTACTATAGCTGCAATTTGAATATTCGCAGAAATGTAATTTCGGCTCTTTTTTTCTGGAACAATATAATCAAAGATTATACTTAGGCACTTGGAAAAAGCCACAAATTCTAAAAAATGCATTAAATAGTACATACTTTGGTATCGGGTTTGGACAATTCTGACTTTGATCTAATTCATCAATTGGGGCAGAATTGTACTCAATATTCTCATCGGGATCTCTTTCAATGGGAAGTATAATATTGTTTTGAGATATCATCTTTTGTATCACCTGTGACACTATTGATTGTGGCTTAGTGCCGAATGTAATAGACTGTCGTTTATGTGGCCTTCCTTTAGGATTTCTATTGCCATTTGGAGCTGCAGGTGCTGGTGTGATTTGCAAAGGATTGTGTTCACACATTTTTACAGGGTTACTTTTATTCTTGTTAGTTATTCTATGCTATTATTGGTTGTGTTAGTAAACAATGGGTATTGGGATTCATCATAATAAACCATTCATAGGATAATAGTTATTCATGAGGACATAATTGTTGTTTTAACAGTGAAAATAACTATAAATTAAGTAATAAGGAGTTGAGAGGAGTTACACAACACTATGTTTAGTTGTTCGTTATGAAACTTAATCAGTAATCAAATCGCAAAGCAACTGCAAAAGGCAAAATGCAAATGCAAACTAAACTTGATTGGTGCAACTAAGGTGCACCTGAAAACGCAAACAAAATAAATAACAATCCATGAAAATGAAATAAAAAATCATTTGGAAACTGGAAGGAAACGGAAACCCTGAACATGAAAGCGAGTAGAGCAACTAGGAGTAGAGAGAGATGGAGATGATGAGAGAGAGGTGTGAAACCTTTTTTTTTTAATTTTTCTTGGCTTGGCCATGGATAGAAGGCCAAAATTAGCCTTTTTTTTTCGTGACTATGGAATCCATTTGAAAAGTTGCCAGATTATTTAGAATTTCATACTTACGAAACTAGCCTTTCGGATACCCAAGGAAATAGCGCTTGTGATTGTGGCAGGAATCGAGATGGACGTCAGAAGAACACGTTTTCATGTGTTCCAGCGCATATTATCCTAGGTAACTTCATTTACATGATACTATTGCTAGGGCTTCACCTGCGTGTAAAGCCATTATTTAGCTTGGTATTTGATACATTACGCAGATATGGCCGGGTGTTAGCACGCTAATGGGCTAGTGGCATTATTAATCTCGTTAGTCGTTAGGCGATATTCAAATTCAAATTATAGTTTGGCCGCCCATGTAGCGCATTGTTTAATGCATCATTTATTGCACGTTAATTATTCTGATAACTGGACGTAAAGCGTCACGCAGGTAGCATATCCCTAGTATATGTTTTTGATAGCCCTAGCATTTCAAACACATACTAAAGTGTGAAGGACGCTGGCAAAGTAACACGCTGCTAAAATGCACAACGTGTGATGCCAAAACTGAAGAAGAAAAGACATATTGACAATCATAGAGGTAGGAACCACAGAGGGAGCGCACCGAACACGAGATTGAATATAGCCGAAGTAAGCCTAAATACGAAAGTGCTACGCTTTCTCTATGTAACTCTATGTTGACAATGACAGCAATTAAATAATAAAATAGGAGTTTTAGCAGGAAAATCGGAAAAATCATGTCGTTGCATTCTATTATTTTCTAAAATATGTGTTTTTTCGCGAATTAATGATTAAAAATGATGGTGTTTTATTCATTGAGTGCTGAATTACATGCACGAATGTGGGCAAGTGATATAATGTGGTGAAACATGTCTTTTCGTGTTGTTTTCAAAACTCCATAGAAACTCATAGTAAAGTCGCCTCAACTTTACTAGCGTATGACTTGTACTCGACTATGACTAATTTCGTGTGACTTACTGTGATTTCATGACTTATTTGACTTGATGATAACAAATAAACGTGAAAATTCATAAACTTGACACTGGCAGAATGCACAACGTGCGATGCCAAAAACTAAGAAAAAAAAACCATACCAAACCAAAACAACTAGTTTTGGCGGGAACACGGAAAAATAATGTCGCTGCATTCTATTAGTTTCTTAAACTAGAGTTTTTTCGCGAATTAATGATTAACAATGGTGGTGTTTTATTCATTGAGTGTTGAATTGCATGCACGAGTGTGGGCAAGTGATATAATGTGGTGAAACATGTCTTTTTGTGTTGTTTTCAAATCTCCGTTAAAGCTCATAGTAAAGTCACCACAACTTTACTAGGGCATGACACGAAATTAGTCAAAGTCGAGTCCACAACTTTGACTAATTTCGTGTGACTGACTGTGATTTCATGACATATTTGACTTGCTAATATACAGCCTTTATTAACTACAACAAACTACAAAGACTACTTAGCATACTACACAACAAAAATCAAAAGGATTGTATCCAGACCGATGAAAGTCTAGAGACAATCCAAATGCTCAAACCCACTAGGTACCAGTCAGCGGCGTACCCAGCATGCTGGCGGCATTGCCACGCTGGATGGCAATACTTATGTGTTGAGCCAAATAAACGCCAGCATTTTGATCACGCGTCGCGTCGACCAGGCGCTCGGATATGTTTTTGAAAAGATGATGAGCTCCCGGTCCCCACGGACCCGGAAGGTAATATACATAAGCTTGAACAATAACATTCATACACACTTGACTCTGGCAGAATGCACAACGTGCGATGCCTATTGTCTTCGAATATGAAAAAAAAACAAAACACTAAATGTTATTGTCATTCATGTCAATTCAATACTTTAATTTTTTTTTCTTCTCGTTGATATCCAGTCAGTGCTGCCAATTTGTGGGGAATTCCCCAAATTGCGGGGAATCCGGACTCTTGTGGGGATTGGTTCCTTGTGGGGAATGTGGGGATTATTAGTTTTTTATTTTATCTCAAAAAGATTGCAAACGCTAACGGCTAGTAGTAAGAAATCAGCACCCGTATGTTGTAGACATCTCATAAATACGTACACGAAAGTTACTAGAGGAAAGTGTTCAGTTCTAAAAAACCCTCCAGACATGATTTTTGTTTCAAAATCTAAAAGTTGCTATCCGGTAATTACTCGTGCTTCCATTTGCCACCGCATCCGTATAGGGGAAGTTCAGTGACTTAAATAATATCAAAACAGCAAACAGAAATAGACAACACAGAGATACCTTAAAAAACTATTATTAATGTTAAATGGGGCTTACAAATTTACACCAACAAAAAAATTTTAAATTTAAGAGTATGGGACAAAACCCTGAGTAAAAATCAACATAACCTGCTTGAATTTCACATGTTCGTAATGTTTTTGTATGTGAGGAATTTATGGGGAATTCGGTTTTTTCTCCCCACATTTGGGGAATTTGGAAATCAAGCATTGGCAACGCTGTATCCAGCACAAATTGAATGAAAATGTGTCATGCTTGTTTGTAGTTCCGCGCGGTATCGTTTTCAAAGTGGTTTTAGTTTTTACTATAACAAAACAACTATCGTTTCTGTTCTACAGTTAAATTTATAACATTAAAATGTCCCACCAAGATATATCTTGCGGCTTGGAATATAGTGTCACGCCCGATTTACAAGCATGTTTAACGGAAGCTCTAGAGTGCAGTTACTCATTTATAGTTTCGCCTATAGTTCATCCACGGTTCAGCCGCCACAATTGCTCTAATTCTGATAGAGTTGGTGGCTTCACACGGTCCGATATGGTTCTGTCGCCACAGGACTGGACTAGCAGGGTGGTGGGTAAACTGTCACCCCATTTGAACGTGGACTCGGCGTCGCCTGTCGCTCGTCAGAGGCACGAGGATTGCCTCCATGAAGAGCTTTTGTACTGTAAGGGCTTGGGTCTTCCAGCTATTATGTTGCATTTGCATGGCAAAGACTCAGACAATCTTGCTCGGATATTGTTGTCTTACTATGAAGCCAGGTATGATCTAAAGATTTAGTTTGGTAGGTTTATGGGGTTAGTCTGCGACTTATCATGAGTAAAACTTGAGGGTCCATCTTCACACAAAGATAAACTTGTATTCACCTGTGACTTCAAGTTTTAAGAAGTAAGAATTTTAAAACAAATTGAATGAATTACATGGAAATCTGTACATCACGCTAATATTATAAATGTGAAAGTTTGTCGGTATGTGTGTGCGTATGTTTCTTTCCTCTTCATGCCAAAACGCCTGAACAGATTTAGATAAAACTTCGAATGGAGATATCTTATTTCCTGGAATAACATTTATAACCTACTTTTTATCATCATCATTATCATCACGTGAGTAAAACCTCAGGGCGCAGCTGCTAGTAATTGTGTTTTTTGTCTTAAGAGGTAGCCCCGGAGATCCCCATTTTCTGTAGTTCAAAACATGGGAAAATGGAAAAATGATAACATTTATAAACCATTACCCTATTGTTTTCAGCTATCATCCATCACTAATTTGGGCTCAGGTGCCAATGGTGAGCAGGCGATCTTTACGCAACATTGACCCTGATGCAGATGATGACGAAGACCCTTCTTGGAACGAGACCTGGCACTGGTGGTCAAAGTTTCATGAGAGTTTGGAGTGGGACAAGAGAGTCGGAGTTGTTCTTGAGTTGTCGGCTGACCTACCACCTGAGAATGTGGTGAAGAGATGGCTTGGGGAGCCAGTGAAGGCTATTGTAGTCCCAACATCAATATTTCATAATAATAAGAAGGGGTATGTTTCAATTTGTCCTAGAAAACTCAACTACTGGAAGTCTATTTAATATGTGTGTTAAATTCCATGATAAATAATCAACTTGGTAACTGCAAACTATTATGGGACTACATAGAGAATATACCCATTCAGATTTAGTTAAAAAAATTCAAAAGAACTTTCAAAATCGATCATAAATTGACAGAGAAATTGGTAAAAAAAAATACATACCATCGGACATAGAATTATCCTTTTATGAAAATGTTAAAAATAGGCAATTTTTCACAGTTGCAAGTCTTAGGATATTTTTAGTAATCAGTATAGGTTTGAATTTTATGACACCCTGTCTGATGTTAAGTTAGGCAATCTAGACATTAAAGAACATGCTAACCTAGGAGGAACCTATTTACTCTTGCTTTGGACTGGCTGAGTCCCAGAAACTGACAGTGCATATAAATAATTTGGAATCAATGATAAGCAAACTTTAATAAATGGTGTCTATTATAAAATCAGCCCACTATACCATACCATACCATGACCATGAACATATAAGGCACTGAAAGCAACATGATATGCTCTACTATGCCCACTGAAACGGATCGACATACTTTCGTCGACAATTTGTTGACGCTCCTTGCATGGTACATGACGGTGTTGGTCGGTGACAGAATGGTCTAGTGGAAAGAGTGTCATACTTTTCAATACAAAGTTTTTTTTGACTGAAACGTTCCTAGCATGGTCATGGCATAATGGGCAAAATATTTATATGTTTGCCAGAGGATGGTAAACAATGTAAAACACATTGAATAATTTCTTGGGATTGCTTTAAATAATAATATTATCAATACTTTTTACCTGACTATCACCTCAATATGATAAATGATATCCTATTTTAAATTTTTCAGATATCCTGTGCTGTCCCGGGCCCACCAACAGCTAGTTGTAAGCATGGTTGAACATGAGGCTCAGGTGATAATCAGCGGTGCAAAAAGACATGACATCAAGTTTTATTTGCAATACCTGCAAAGATTGTGGATGAGGCGGCCTGATGTTATTGATGATCCTATGTTGAGTTATGCTAGAGGGTAAAATATTTATCAGACTTATGTTCCTCTGTGGTCTTATAGTCAATATTTTTAAGTTCCACTTACTAAAAATAACTTTAATCTCTATTAATTGTGTTACTAGGGGCGTTGGAAACTATTATTCCCATCGTCCCCACTAACTCCGACTTTTGTGGGGCTGTTGGGAATAAGTTTTTTTAAGCACATAGCAGCGAGAATATTGAGGTTTTCCTGTGCAAGAAATGCGGCATCTGCCGAGTTTTGAAAATGATGCCGTCAGGCTACTGAGCGGATACGTCCCGCGTCGGTGCGCGGCTAACACCGTGATTGTTTCAAAATAAACCCGAAACAATCACTGTGCAGTTAGGTGGCCGGTGTGTAGGTTTCCTAAGAAAATTATACAGCAGTTCCAATATTGTTTTATTTTTAAATAATGATAAGTAAGTAAGTAAGTTCGTATGGGCTGAGTGGCCAGCCCTAGTGTCAGAGTTAATGTGCCGCCCGAAGGCCTCTGACATGGCTGACGGTTGTTGTTATAGAAACTAGAACAAACAACCGGGACCAACAATTTAACGTGTCATCCGACCCACGGTAGCGCTCAGAAATAAATGCCACTCACGGTCACCCATCCGAAGACTGACCGGACCGTCCGTTGCTTAACATCGGTGATCGTTTAGAATCACCTAGACAAGCTACGCCACGAGCGCTACTGATCATAAATAATGATGTTTTTTAAAAATAGGTACTAAATTCATAACTATTTTCAGATGGGAAGACTATCTACAAACACCACTGCAACCTCTTGCCGATAATTTAGACACGCACACATACAACGTATTTGAGAAGGACCCTATCAAATACGACCAATACCAGAAAGCTATTGCCCAAGCATTGATCCACCTCAAAACCAAAAATGAGGTGATTAATAAGCATATTTTAGGTATACAAAATTAAACTACATATTTGTTGTGGTTGTAACTAAGGCTTGTACACACAATTCATTTATGGCCAAAGGTATTTAAATGTCTTTCTTTTTTTTCATGTTCCTCAATGCCGGATCGCATTGTGTGGCATACTATTAATTCTTGTATTTATGTAGGATATCGCCATACGGCTCTGTCGCATTATATGGCTGAGACATAAATGTTCAATTTCTCAAACTGCAGAATGAAAGGAATGAAAAACATGGAGCAGAGAATGCGGTTTTAAAATCAGAATTGGGACATGGCGATGTACTGGATAACAACAATAAGCAGCCCGTTACTGTGATGGTACTTGGTGCTGGCAGGGGACCATTGGTCAGAGCTACATTGAATGCTGCCGATTTGACTAACACTAAAGTTAAGGTGAGTTGGGAGTTCAATCCTAGCGTAGGTAGGATACTTCCCCTACAGATCTTTGTTAAACGTTTATTAGCAAGATTGTTATATACTGAACTACCCGTTTGATATGAAAACTGATGTGGTTTTCACACATATTTTTTTATTTATACGGGAATACTCACGTTTAATTAAATCGGATACTCCTATAGTTTCGATCACATCCGGTGACCTTTTTCAAAAAGTGAAAACAGAGCCCGACGCGCGTGCGGCTGCGTCCTGCTTTGCACTGCGGGCCGCTGCCCGACGCGCACGTGGACACCGGTTGCTCTGCGAATGAGGGGGTGATTTAATTAAACGTGAGTATTCCCGTATAAATAAAACAAAATGTACCCTTTTGATCCTCTAAGAGTTAGTGTCCCAGAAAAAAACATTACCACGCAATATGTTCGGCGACGTGTAAATGAGTTCAGAGTTAGATATGATATTTTAGTGATATTTCTGCCACGATTGCAGGTAATAGCGGTAGAGAAGAATCCTTGCGCGGTTGTAGTGTTGGCCGCGCAGGCGAGGGAAGTCTGGCGCGACCGCGACGTGACGATTGCGGCGGGCGACATGCGCCATCTCAACCTCTCTCCCAAAGCTGATATCATCGTTTCGGAACTATTGGGTATGATCAAATGATCTATTATGATTAGTCTATATTAGTATGATCTATTGGAGATGATTAAATTCACTATTATCATTCTTTCCACGAACCGGAAGACGCAGCGTAGGCGCGGCCTCTCACTAGGTGGACCGACGACATTGTAAAAGTCGCGGGCAACCGGTGGATGCAAATGGCAGGTTGTCGTACAGTGTGGCGGTCTAAGGGGGAGGCCTTCTTTCAGCAGTAGACGTCTCCGGGATAATAATGATGATGATTATCATTCTTTAATAATATATGCTGAGGAATGTGCTAATTATCGTCTTTTTCTCGATTTTAATAAATATAATGATAAATTGATATTCAGTTATAATACACTCAAAATCTTTGTACCAGGATTGTAAAGTCTTTTTTAAACTAGATATTCGATCCTTCCTGCGTTGATTCTCCTCTGCCCTGTGTTGTTTCCCCTTGGGCACTGGGGTTTTTAATGACCATGGGGGCAAATGGGAATAAATAAATTCAGACGTGTAACTTTGGTGTTATCAATAAACTATTTGTATTTGAATAAACTACCTTCGATTACGCGCTCATCAACCTCAAATAAAGTTATGCGTTTGACTAATTGAATTGATGCATGCAGTTGCAGCCGCATGTTGTGGTCAACCTAGCCTGTCAAACATAAAGGGTTGTTTATGCTTCACAGGTTCATGGGGCGACAATGAGCTGTCCCCAGAGTGCTTGGATGGCGCTGCTGGCTTACTCAAGCCCGGGGGCATCTCCATCCCTTGCGAGTACAATTCTTACGTCGCACCGGTCTCGTCACCACGACTCTGGGCTGCCGCCAAGGTCACCCCCACTGGACTTAATCACAGTAAAGAGAAGAATCTAGAAACGTTGTGGGTGGTCTACATGCAGAATAAGCACACCATCGCTGACACTCAGGTACTTTATATTTTTGAAGCTAATAGTTTTTACAATAACTTTTCAAGCATTTTTAGGGTTCCGTAAACCACGAGTGCTAACAGGTACACGTATACACGTAAATATTATATTTATTTATTTATTTAAACAAAAACAATTCAATTTATGCTGCAATAATTAAAAACTATCGTTAATAATGATTAAATTTGTGTTAATCAAACTATTTAGATTCCTGTTATGCGATAAGAACCAAAAACTGGTTCAGAGTTAACTGTATATTTTCAGAAATCAGGTGTTTATGGTACAAAACGGGTTATTTATTTATTTTTTACAAAAATTTAAATAACTCGGTAACCATTGTTCGCTGTCCGCATACCCATGAACGCGGAACCATGTATCGCATAAAGACCTGCTTAAGCATGCCTTGAAAGGATACGGTCTGCAAAGCCAATTGCCCTGTATATAAACAAAAAAACAATTATTGTAGTCTCGCAAAAACTCGAAAACTCCTTTTTTGTTTTATTCGCCTCAATCTTGGGTTGGCTCATAGGAAAAAAATGTTTTTGGTACGTAGTTCACCGTGTCAATTAGAGTATCATAAAATGTGTACATTTCAGCGCGTATTCACATTCGAGCATCCCGCCAAAGGCGCGAGAGACAACCAAGGGCAGGAGATGACCGACTGGCGAGGCCTGCCGCTTACGGACAACCGGCGCTCCGCCACGGTCTCCTGGGTGGTCGCGCAGGACAATGTTATGCACGGATTTGGAGGATACTTTGACTGCACTTTGTTCGGGGACGAGATGATCAGTATAGTGCCTTCTACTCACAGTCCGGGAATGATATCATGGTTCCCAGTTTTTATACCAATCAAAGTAAGATTTTAATTTTCTTAATTGAGTGTTATTTTAAATAGAGCAAAATTTTATTTTTAACCGACTTTAAAACAAGGAGGTTGTCAATTCGAAACATTATGTTATATGTATGCAATATTATTGAAACTACAATAGCACATATGATAATCTATTAGGGCTTCCGAATAAATACAAAACTTTATAGGTGTATTCTGTATAAATGTTTGTCCGCGCAATTATCCGAAACTATGTTCACATTTGGAACTGGTTTAAGATTGATGCAGTGAGTGGACGGGGGCATATGAGAAAGAACCATAATATGAATTAGACTGTACACAATAACCATAGAAATTAAAAACCAATTTTATTTTAAGTTCTGAGGCTTACTTTAAAACTGCTACTACCTGCACAACACGACATACTCACATATTTTAAGGCTTGTATTTACCAAATTTGCCCCTCGCAAAATCGAATTTATTTAGTCAAATTACTATATTTAAAGCCCAAAAATACAAAATGTTACAGAAGAACATCCGTCTTAGTGACCTCTGTGGATGAAAACACGATTGATTATACTTTCCTCGATAGAAAAAAATACCGAAACAGTGTCTATTTTTAAACCATATTCAGTTTTATGTCCTAATTACAGCACATAGTCACATTAAAAAAATATGTATTATAAGTTAATAGTATTTTGGAGAGCATGCTGTGGTTCAAAAGTTATTAATTTCTATACTTTTCAAGTAATCTGAGAAAATCTTCAAAAATCGAAGTTTGACACGCACGAATCTGCGTAACCGCCATAATTTTGCTCCGCTAAATGTGACTCTACCTGATACAGCTTTAGACTAATGATTGATCTCATGAAAAAATGTGCTTGAAACGTGGAATACCTGGCCTTAATTTGAAGCGTTGTTTATACAGAGCAAAGTCTTTGCTCTAATTTTTGTGTGACTTATTCAATTTTGTTTTAGACGCCACTGCGTTTGCATCGGGGCGAAGTGATAACAGCTACTTTCTGGCGCTGTGTAGACTCGCGCAGAGTTTGGTACGAATGGATAGTCAAGGTGGGCGATCGAACTACTGCCATGCACAACACTAACGGACGAAGCTCAGAAATGCTCCTGTGATGTTATTACTATTACTGTTAGTAATAAGAATAAAAACAAGAGATATTTCAAGTTGATTAAACAATTTTCTATTGATTTTTACATTTTATTGCACACAACATAATAATTTATTATTTCACACAAAAAACAATTTTCTATAGATTTTTACATTTTTATTTCACACAAAATAATAATTTATTTTATTGGACCTGGGTATGTCCTTAAACCAAGCAACCAGACCCACCAGAGGACGGGCAGCAGCGTCCTCTTGGTTAACGGTGGTGACCATTCTGCGATCCCCAAGCCGCCTGCCAACCGTGGGGATTATGGCAACACCCTTCTATAAAGGCGGAGGCCTTCGTCCAGCAGTGGACATTTTATGGCTGACGACGAATAATTTATTATTTCACACAAAATAATAATGTATTATCTAATTACTTGTATTTATCTCTAATTTGGACAGGTTGCCTGAGGATATATATTTTCATCCAAATCCTTAAACGCATTTAAGAACAATCTGGATAAATGGATAAAAAAGGAGAAGATAGACTTAACAGACAAATGATGAAATTCAACACTGTTTGATATAGGCACATCAGCATAATGCTGCTCGCCTATCATTAAATAAATAAATAAATGAATAAATAATTTCGTTAATAATCATTATAACGCTACACATCATACACAAGTATGTGTTTGTATGAGGAAGATTTCCAGACAGTACAATTACCATAACAAAACTTTATTGCACAAATATCACAAAATTACAACCTTCTTACCTAGTATATTTTTTATGCATATTAATTATTGTCACCACAACCACCAGACCTGGTAGTGTGGTAGATGGCATCTAGCCTGGAATAACTGGCTCTCAAGTGATGGTGCCAGAACACATCTGGCAACCGGCATATGCCATTCCAAAAAATATTCCTATCAGGTAGGTTTACAGTTACAGCTTCATGGTTACAGGCTATACTAAAATCTGCAACCATGTATTATTTCTGGATTAATCTAACAACATTAATTTCTTTGTGGAAATCATCAATGTCTTGATCCCACCTTTTTTCAAAGTAAATACCTGTAAACAAAATAATTGCTTTACTTGGTTACATAATTATATTTTCTTGACAAAAACCTATTAAAATTAAGATTTTAAAACAGTTTTGTTCTGTTACTACTGCCACAGATAAAATAGCAGAGCAATGTTTCTAGAGAAATTACTGCGTTTTTTTTTTAAATTATGTTTCTTTCAATTGACGAGACGAGCAAGACGTTCGCCTGGTAGTAAGCGTCACACCTGCCACTAACAGGAGCAGTGCCAGAATTGTGAACTTGCGAACACAATCCTGTGCCACACAGCACTGCGCTCGTCACCCTGAGATATTCGATGTTAAATCTCTACATACCCAGTAATTTCTATGGTGACATTGCCCTTCAAACCGGAACATAGTAATGCTTGCACACTACTGCTTGGTGGTTGAATAACTGGCAAAGGTGGTACTTCCCCAGGCGGACTGTGCAGTACCACTACAGAAACTGATCATAAAGAGGTTTTTACCCCTGTTTCTGCTGAATGCCACATGTATCATTAGTTGGCTTTCCAGAGTTATGTTTGTATGGGTTAAGCTAGTTATTTAAGCCGTGGTAGTCTAATCGGGAGACCATTTGGCTTGTAATTGTGAGGTCACGGGTTCAAACCCAGGCACATACCAATGAGCTCTTTGGAGCTTATTTACGTATACTCACACCACTGGCTTCTCAGTGAAGGAAAACATTGTGATGAAACCTGCATATGTCTGGAGAAGAATTCAATGGCGTATGTGTATTCCAGTCTGCAACTGGGCTAGCGTCGTGAATATGGACCATTCGCCCTTTGAGGGTAGGCCTAAGTCCAGCAGAGGACAATAAAGAAAAAAGATTGATTATGCAAATAGCTATTCAATACCTCAACTAGCAGTAAGCAAAAGTAATAAAAAAAAACAAAAGATAGTGTGTTACACAACCATATACTTAGCCATGTAGTCATCAAAATACCTTGTAGGAATTGAGCTTTGTTTCCAGTACGTATAGCCCATGGCAGGTAATGTTTCAGGTACAACTGCCTATGCTTAGGCTTCAGCCTGCCAGCTCCCCAGATGCCTCCGCTGACACACATTGGAAGCTTTGTCTGGATACCTTCCACCCATTTTACTGCCACCTGGAATGGTTGTCATTTATCATATTTGACTGCCTTATAGCTCAGTTGGTAGCATATCTGTCTTCAGAGCTGTAGGACATGGGTTCGATCCCCACGCAGGGAAACTGTATAAATGTATTTACAAAAAAAAAGTGTATGTAGTATACTTCGGCTATCTGGTTTCTATATTCGAGCTTTGCTTAGTTTGGGGCTACATGGCGCTGTGGGAAATGTCCACCATTTTTTTTTATTTATACATACAAATATAATGATGTGTATAACTATGATAAACAATACGACATGTAGAACATGATGAGTTTTAATATGCAATCCACAGTTTGACTATCAATAAGTGTTAAAGTTTGATCCTCTTTAAAACAAAATATTGGTATGACTTTTGGCTTGCATATAGATTGTGTTTCCAAGAGTGATACAGGCTTACTACTTACTAATCCTGTTTTTCCTTAGATTCCTGTTGGATAGCGGGTAAAACTCCAGAAACCTACCAAACCATTATGTCTATATGTGTTATACTGTCATATCAAATTAGTTATGTGCGGTAGTAATTTTCGTGTTTGTATAATATAAGTACCTCTCCGAGCATTGTGGTTTTCATGAACAAGACAGCATGAACCAAATCATGGACTTCTCGATAGCGTTGCATAACATAAGCCAGTTGTGGATCAGCTATAAATTGCACTGGTAGCCGAGAATCAGCTGTAATGTTGTTGTCTCGCATAAAGTCTGCATACACACGACCTAACGTGTTCTCAGGCATCGCAGAAAGTTTATCAAACAAAACAGTTTTGGAGTTTATTCTCGGCATTTCTTTCAATATCTGGGCACCTTCGTCAGTCTCTTGCATTTTCTTCTTCATGTATTGTAAAGCGGTTTCGCCTGTGACTTCTCCTAAACAAGCGATCATGTCGCCACGATGTGGGTTGAGAAGAGAGATAGCAGCTGAACCGCAGGTTAATAAAGTTTTTTGAAATGCATTAAGCGGAATAAAATTTGTTTGCATTTCTTCAATGAAACTAGTGCTTTTTGGCGCACTGGTAGCTAATTTTCGCAGTAATAACATGTAGCGCATTGTTGTTGCGAGAAATACCTTTAAAAGAAGACAAATAACTCGGTAATAAGCTGAGTGCAGACCAAGACCACGGACGGGCACGGATTATTATTGTTACACAAATAACAATCAGTAACTAAATATATATCGTTTTTGGTAGTAGTCCGCAATTAGCACTAAGACGTAATCTGTGACCAGAGAAATCAAATATTTAAACAAATCCTTTAAGTTGTATTTTGATTTGAAAGTTATGTACAAAAACAAAAATCAGCTGACTGTAACTTTGTTTTGACTTTTTTCTCTGTTTTGAGGTCTATCCCAAAGAGAAACGAAACACTTGGGTCTATGCTACGTTCCGTAATGCGCTAAAAGTGATATTATCGCGAACCCGACCAAACTGACAAGTATTACTCGATCAAATCAAAGCCCTTATATTTTGTGACTATAAAATTTGGTCGGATTCGCGATATTATTACTTTTAGCGCATTACGGAACGCAGCACTATCCTGCCTTATCCTATCGCAACTTGGGGAGGTAGAGGTGCTCGGTGCAAACCGTAAACAGTTTCAATACCCAGTTATCAATGCAATACCCAATACCGGGTACTCGGAGTTTCGATAACTGGGTGTTGTGAGAAACTAGGTATTGGCTATAACGCGAACCGTCTCAACGTCATCGTAACGAGCGGGAACCAATACCTGCGCGTGCCGAGTACCGACGGGTGACGGACAATACCGATCGTCGCTTCGCAGCCGATGTGATGCGCCCGAGTTGATCCGTAATATTCCGAACGTAATCGTACTCTCCAAGGCCGAAACACGACTAGAGCGCTAAAAGTAAAACTAAAAATGACACTTATTACGGAATCATAAAATGCGTTTTTTGAAAAAAGTCAAGGGTTTGAATTTGAATATCATTCAAAAGTACAAGATCACACTTTATTCACTGAATTAGTGCACTTTCTAACAAATTTAATCAGTAATCTTTTTAATTCATAAGCATTTTTATACTTTAAAAAAAGTAGTAGCTACTAACTAGTAGGTAGTAAGCAAAGATTATTTAGAGCAAATAAATTATTATTATAAAAAGTTTCAACGAAATCATCAAAAAGACATCAGCAAAAAATTAACCAAAAACAAACGGTATTTGTACCTTCTTGTGCAACACAGTTATTTTTGTAAAGCGTTTTTTTAATAACAACTGATACCAAATACCTCTGCAGAAACTCAAAAACTACGTTATTAAAGAAACGGCCAATACCTAGTTATTAAAATAAACAGTTTCAGAACACGGTATTGCCATTCAATACCAATACCCGTTTCGGTACTGTAATATACCATACCGACCCACCGCTATGGGGAGGCAATAATGTAAATGTACGACACAGATAATGTACGGCATAATAATGCACAGCATTATAATTGGTGTACAGGTACATCGAATATCATGCTGTGCAATATCGTGCCGTGCAATATTATTATGCCATACATTATCGGCTCGGCTCAATAATGCACACCCCGGTTTTTTACAGACTGGTATTTGATGTACAAAGACACGAATTCCTTATTTGTATAGCAGTTAGGTTCAGGTTATATATTTTTATGTCAATTTGAGAAATGTTCTCGGATTATTGATATAGGGCCGTACTTTATAGACAAGAACCGATAATGGACGGCCAGTATTGTACGATATGGATTGTACAGCATGATATTCGATGTACATGTACACCAATTATCATGCTGTGCATTATTATGCCGTACATTATCGTGTCGGCAAATATCATGTTGTACATTATAGACACCCGCAACTTGCAACTTCAGTATTATGTATTGCAGTAGGCTTAATAATATGTATGCCGGCTGTATATTTAGGCCGAGACGATGGATGATCCGAGATCCTATAGCCCAGCCAATGGACAGTTTTCTGACAGGCAATTAAAAAAAATGGTTCATTAAAATCCGTTACATGGCATTGACGTTACATGATTCTACTAGATATCACTACCTAGTCTGTAGTAATGAGTAAATTAAAAAAAAAACAAGGTCTAAATTAAAAAAAACTCATTTCATTTTGTATCAGTTCTGTCATGCTTTTTTGTGGTTAAAATTTGTATAACAAAGTACTTGCCCATGGTTTTTCTGATGCTTTTGTTCTTCCACAACACAAATTAGTAAGTGCGGATTACTAAAGGCTTTTCCCATACGCAGATGGCCTAGTGGTACAAAATTCCCATACTTCCTTGTATGAACTAGGCCTCAATGTCACATGCATTTAGTAGTGCGTTTGCTTTTTGATTTCACAAATGTGAAAAAAAGATAATCATGTCTCGTCAGCGCCATCTATCTTTGGCTGCAGAACTACGTTCTGACTGGTGTCAAAAAACCTCCCATTACTAAGGCGCAGAGCGTCGTCGTCCCTCTATAAATTGGCAGGTCTACAATATGCTAGATGACTGGTTTTTTTTATTGTCCTATTAAAATGTGGCCCATAAATATAACTGATTAATGAAAAGAAAATGAAAATCTGATCTAAAATAAGCAACTTATAAGCATTTTAATATCATGATAGACAGAGAGAAGAAACAGCAAATCGTGACGTCACTTCTCTGGACGCCATATAAAATCTATTCTGACAAGTAAGGCGTGACGTCATTTTTTGTTTTGTGGGAAAGGGACAGAGGTGTCTCTAACAAAAACTTTAAACGCTCATATATCAGAACATTATTATCCGATTTAAATTATTTTTTCAATAAACATACTATATTTATTTAAATTCTTCATCAAAGCTATTGGTTTCAACGATATAAACATCAGTCATCTACCCTATTACTTATTATTTCATTTCTGGGTGTCTCGGCGAGAATGTACAGCCGGCATAAATGATATTGACCAGCAACTTCACTCTTTTCCGTTACATCTCGTTCTCATAGTGACAAAAATCCTAAGAGAGTTAAATTTTGGCGGGAAAAACGGAAATCCGCCGCCGCGATAAAAAAAAATACATACAAAAAATCACTAGGCCAAAATGGCACATGCCCTTCGTGTGATTAACTGTGATTTTAACGGCCTTACCTAAAATAATCTTGATTCTCTTAGTCACGGCTTAAACTTCTCTGTCCTTTTCTAGCACGTGCAACTTCACGTCAGAGAGAAGATGGCAGAGCATCTTAAGTAGTGACTAACGATTGAAAAGTTTTTTTAAGTAAGGCCGTTAGACATATTTCATACTATACAATTTTGAAAATGCATAATAATACTTGACAATGGCTTTATGCACAAAGTGCGAAGGCAAAAATTAAAAAATAAAATAATACTAATTGTCAGCAAAATGACAGTAGACAGTGTCATGTCAATTTACATAAGCCAGCGTTTATTTGAGTATTTTGAGGTTATGTTTTGATTGTGTATGGATCGAACGTGGTACAATACATTATATTTTATTCGGCAAAAAAGAATAATAGGTGGAATAAGAAAAGAGAAAGGGACATTCACACAAATTGTAAAGTTTTCTATCATAAGAATAAGTGCTTACAACTTTACAACGTCACAACAACGTGAGATTATTTACTTAATTTACTGCGTGCGTTTGACTTGAGTCTTCGTCAGCCATAAAACGCCCACTGCTGGACGAAGGCCTCTCCCTTTATAGAGAGGTGTTGCCATAATCCCCACGCTTGGCAGGCGGCTTGGGGATCGCAGAATGGTCACCACCGTTAACCAAGAGGACGCTGCTGCCCGTCCTCCGGTGGGTCTGGTTGCAGTTGAAGGACATACCCAGGTCCGACTTTGACAGGTTTGACTTGGGTAGACAGATTCAATGTACAAACCTTCCGAATTTAACCTATGCTGCATATTAATCTTTAATAAACATCTGGTTACCTCACATTTAAATCTGGTACATTCACTCACAGCTCATGGACATCTCTGCTATAGACTATGAGAACTAAAATATAAAACTGGCCAAGCGCGAGGCGGGCTCGAGCTTCAAATGCCGAGCTACCACAAAATATTGCAATTTATAATTCTAAATGGTGACGAGACCTGCACTGACGTCCGCAGTGTATTGTGCAAAATATTGGGCATTTTCTTTTCTTTTATTAGTCTAGTTGACTGATGACTTCTTATTTTATTGGCCCTTTTTATTACTTGTCATCATACTTTGGACCTGGGATGTCCTAAAACTGCATCCAGAATAAACTAAGTTTGGCACTTCTATGTATTTTTTGTAAGAAACCATAAACAAAAGTAATATTTTTAAAACAACATGAGAATGATGTGTCTTAGTTATTTTTTTATTGTTAAAAAAAAACTGTTGTTGTTGTGCCAATAATGCGTTATTGTAGTTATACATTTTTTTCACAGATGACAATGGCGAAGAAACCAATGAAAAACAAACAGCTAAGAGCTCAACTGAGTCAAGAACTAAACTTCTTAAAAAATGTGTTCTCCGTTATGTCTATCCCAATTCAAATGAAAGGTATGTAAACTAATCCAGAAAAACAACTTAACAAATCAAGGGCTCAATAAATTGTAGTGTGAGCACTAAAAACATAAATACAGACTAGAGGCAGAAGATTCACCAATAAAAATAATATGTATTCATTCATGATCATAAATAAATTACTGTGTGTTACTGTGTGTGTGTGTGTGTGTGTGTGAAGTAAGTGAATGTGTATGACTTACCAAATTACACCCGTTAAAAGAAACGACCCTTAAGGCTGCGCTCATCTATGTTTCAAGCACATTTTTTACTGCGATCATTAATTATTCTAAAGCTGAATGAGATAGGGCCACATTTAGCAGAGCAAAAATATGTCAGTTACGCAGATTCGAGCGTGTCAAGATTCGATTATCGTTTTTTTTTACCCATTTTTTATTTATTACAAAAATAATATATATATATTTTTTAAACTACGAGCTATAAATCGTGACAAACTATATTATTTACAAGTGAGTAAATTTTCGTGCTACAAAGAAAAGACAAAAATAAACTAATTATAGCAACTCTATGTGTGGCGTCTTCTAGAGGAGGCCTATGTCCAGAGAGGACAACCTGATGGGGAAACTTGTGCTGGTGTTATAAAGTAATAAACAAATATTAAAAAATGTATTATAGGAACTAGTACCTAATACTGTAATAGTTGCAACAATTTCAGAGAATAAAGGCAATTTTTATTTATTTTTAAATTTTCGTGCTAAATTTGTAAAAACTGTATGATTAAAACTGTTGTAATGTGTAAAAATAGAGGTATTTTGTAAATTTATTCTTATCTAAAAAAAATTGAAAAATACAAAAGCGCTACATCACTTTTCAAGTCTTATAAATACAAATATATTTTTTGGGAAAACACAAACTCATAAAAACCGTCAAAAAACTGCTATGACTGCACATGTTTTTTTTGAACAGGCCCCTTAAGTAACAGATGATCTTTGGATGGGTGACTGGACTGGCTGATGAATAGAACAAACAAGTAGGATCACAATTAAATTGGAGAAAAATAGGTAAAGGCTGGGATAGTTCACTGAATGAAATAATACTCCTAGAGCCTTTGTTACATATGTTGAATACATAAGCCAATAGATTTGGATCATGTAATCAGATGACCTGGGCATGTCGTTAAACTGCAATCCAGCACCACCGGAGGACGGGCAGCAGCGTCCTCTTAGTTAACGGTGGTAACTCTGCAATCCCCAAGCCACCTACCAAGCGTGGGGATTATGGCAACCCCTGCCTATTAAGGGAGAGGCTTTCGTCCAATAGTGGACGTCTTCCGGCTGTTGATGAATCAGATGTAAAACTAATTCCTCTATTTGGGTTTTCTTATTACAGGTGAAAATGATGACAACATGGACTATGAGATAACAAATGAAAAGCAAAACAGTAACGAGGAGAAAGAAATTCTACCCCGAGCTCGAAGTATCACTGAGCTCGAAGAAAAACTAAACAAAATAAAGTCCCAAAATAATTTTAACTTGAAAAACAAACTGGTCAAGAAAAGTTTGAGCAGTAAGCTAAATAAAAAGTTAAAGAAAAAAGAAAGACTCAATAAGAAAAATGTGAAACCAGTTGGTGACACTACACCCCTCACTGAGGACCACACACCATCAGATGATGTTAAACAAGAAAAAAAGGAGAAGAAGCCAAATGTCAAACCAAAACCAGTGTTCAATCATGATGGCAAACTTGTATTCTCAAAGTTTGATTTTGCTAATGTTGGCCAAAAAGGTAACATATTTTTTTAAATGCAATCGAGTGACGAGACCTGCAAGACGATCGCCTGGTGTAAGCGTCACGCCTGCCCATAACAGTAGCAGTGCCATAATTGTGAACTTGCGAATACAATCCTGGCCACATTTTACTGCGCACATCACCCTGATATATTAGATGTTAAATCTCTTCATAACCAGTAATTTCTCTGGTAACATTAAACTAACTATTAACTATTTAACTCTTCAAACCGAAACAGTAATGAATGCACACTACTGCTTGGTGGTTGAATAAACGGCAAAGGTGTGGTACTTCCCCAGGCGGACTCCGCAGGAGAGTCCTACCAATTCAACATACAGTTGTTCATATTAGTTTATTTCTACTGCATTAGTGATTAATATCCAATTGGGCACTGACCTACCCTCAAAAAGTGGCTGGATCATTCTCAGTCACTGATTCAGAGTGAGTTGAAATGAATGATGCAATCTTTGGAGGTTGGCCTAGTTCATTTATGCACTATATCAGCCATAAACATGAGGATAATTGAAAGCTGGATATAGGCCTACCGTTGCGAGGTGATTAGGTGATTCTCCACCCTCCTAGCCTAGTATGGGTTGGCAGATTCACATTGAATTGTGGACTTTATGCAGTCTCATATGATGATGTTTTCTCTCACCTAAAAATCAGCTATATGAGTTTTATAGTATTTATAATTTGAAGAACTCATTGGTACGGTCCACAGTTTTATCCCACAATTTTATTGTAAGACAAGTATATATTATAGCTTTAGCGATAGATTCACATTCGCACAAAAAAATAAAAAAAATCTATTAAAATTTCAGAAAAAGGTATAAAAGCCGAAAAAGATCCAAAAAAGATTTTGGAAAATCTGAAACAACAAGAGCAAAAATTCCGCCAGCTAGAAGAAGAAGATGAAGGCGATAAAGTTAAGGAACTAAAAGAAAAAGTTGCCTGGAAAACCGTCCTGCAGAAAGCTGAAGGCCAAAAAATCAAAGATGACCCAATGTTGTTAAAGAAATCTATAAAGAAAATGGTAGTTATTTCTTTATTATTTAAGCTTAATTTGTACTACTGTAGTAATTAATATATACATACAAATGTATAACAATAAAACTAAATGTTTTGTTGCACAAGAAAGAAAGAGTGCAATGCGGAAACGGGATATTCAGTTATGACTTTCTTATATTACGTATTGCAACGATGCGGTAAGAATGGCGGCTAATTACATCACTGCATATTTAGTACCAATGATTTCTGTCTAGATACGCCCGAGTTAAGAAATCGTAAGACTAAATTCCCACTGACAAAAGGTCAACGCCATCTCTCGGATTTCGCGATCACTACGTGCAGCGCCAGTAAGGCGTGGTAGAAGAAGCGCAAACTGTACGAAACTAGAAACGACTTACCTATTACTTAAAAATTAAAGTTTTTGTGTAAAAGCAAGTTTAGTTTAACTTTAAATGTTGACGTACTGGTCATAAGAAACGCCACCTTTTTTTACTGCAGTTTGAAATGTAGTTCGTACAACCCTTCACCACACAGTTTGGCATTTTGCACTTAAGCGCTATGCTAATGTCACATAGCATGTGGGTGCTTCATTGTTTCTTTTTAGAAACAACAATATAAATCAAATCAAAATAGTATATTTTAATTTGAAACTTTATACAATTGAGTATAATCAATACTAATTATAAATTATTATTAAAAAAAAGTATTGGTAATTTAAAACTTAAAACAATTGAGTATTATCACCAATTATTATTTTATTACAGGAACAAAAGAAAAAGCACAGTCAGAAAACATGGGACAATAGGATCAAAGGTGTTGAACAGAAGAAAGAGGACAGACAAAAGAAAAGGAAAGAAAACATCGGCAAGAAAAAGAAAGAAAAGAAATCTAAAATTGTTAAGGCTGCTGTTAAGAGAGGAAGAGTTGTTATATAGAAAAATAAATGTTAAGTACAGTAAGGATATTAAATATTTGGAACACAACATTTTATTTTATTTCCGACTCAAAACCTCAAGCAGAATAGGTACCTACAGTATTATTTGATACATGCTATGATGGTGTAACGCATTTGATTTAAATATTTTAAAGACCCTTCATTATTTTATTTTCACCCCCACTGCTCACGTAATCGCGCTAAGGTTGATAACATAATAAAGATTTTTCAATAAGTAAAATCCCACGACACTTCCCAGTTCGCGAACATGGTTCTTTGTGCATGATCATGGGGGCAGATGGGAAAAGTTTAGTTTTGATGACACAACAATCATGATCATGAGGGCATATGGGAAAAGTTTAGTCATGATGACAGCTAATTAGTTGAAACATCACAAGTATCTGTGGTGGCTATCATTCATTGTCTAGTTTTTTAGTTCTAACGATATTTTATCTAGGAGGAGACGATCTGAGGGCTCAATGCTTAGAGTATGCATAGCCTATGGCATTGATTGCATAATTGCAATTCAAAGAGATTATTCTCCAAAGAATATAAGGATCGAATAGAGATAAATAAAACAATATTTCAACAGAAGGGAAATGTTATTTAATCGTTATATAATAAAAATTGGTATGTATAATGTTATAGTAGGTACACTACGCATAAACAACAAAAAAAAATTTAAAAAATATCTCCTAATTTGTGTTGAATTTGTAAACAAATATGACCGATTTTGTTATGTTGTTAGTAAAAAACTAGAGATAGTAACAATTATGTAAGTGCTCGCATTTACACAATTGCTTACAACATGAAAACAATTTTGGCTGTCTTTTAGAGCTAGAAGTATTGATAACCGGCTTTTAGACAGAATCTAAACTTTAGAAGAACATACTGTTTTACAGCCTACTATTAAATAGACAAATTAAGTAAGTAATAATTATTCTATGAACCTAACTAAATTCATATGAACACATTTTTTCTTATTCTAGGTGCATTTTAATATTACACACCATCTTTGATTCTATTGCTGAAAATAATGTTGGAGATAGACATATAGTATAAATAAAAATCGTTTAGGTTCAAAATGCCTCTTTCCCAAAATGTGACTTCCGTTTCGCTCGCGTTGACAAAAATAATAAATGCAAATTTTTGCATGCTAGTTTAACTGTACAAGTCACAACGGTTGAACCTAAGGGTTACACAGATTTTTATAAAATTTAAAATATAGATACTCTAGTATAGGACTTCGCGTGCTCATCATCATCATCCCTTTTCTGTCATCGCGAGCGAAGCCGGTCGGAAACGGAAATCACATTTCGGAAAAAGGACATTTTGAACCTACACGATAAAAATATGTATATGTATACAAATAATAATAACAGTTCAATAGATAGCTACAGTCGCACAGTTAAAGCTATGTGAGTAGACCTAAATGTCTCTAACTCTGACAACCATGAAGATACCGACTCTAAATGCTGATTCAGTAGTACACAGATAGGTATTGTACCTGGGTGACTATAACGTGATCTGCCACTCAGGTTTCAGCTAGTCTAATTTAATTAATATGCACGAATACACCTAGCATTTATCGGGAAATACCTTCTACCCACCTACGAAATAATAGATATACATTAAATTAAGAGTAACAAACCCCATCAACCTTATCTAGTTCCCCGGACGCAGAGCACAGCTGCTGCTGTATATAGTCATATTTTAACTAAAACTTGTAAACCTAATTCTTGTTAATAAACCCACGGAAATTTATATAAAATAATATTATTCGTGCACTTTATTTGTGCTTTTTTAGGGGTTTGAACTCATAGTCCTCTCTAAAACCTGTAACAAAAGTGCTTCGGACATTTCCCGCATATACGGCATTACTACGCATTCCTAGTTTTATTTTTATTTGATAAATAGGCTTGCGTTTGACCGCTAACTCGCCTGATGTTAACAAAGATGCGGTCTGTATTAGAGCACGCTTGTCTAGAATAAACCGATTCATTCGCGACTTGAATACACCCAGATTGTAACCATCGGTGAACCCGGGAAGCAAATTCCACTGAAACTTTAATTTACATATATTTTTATGTACTGGCTCAGAATTTCCTATGCTCTTATTGGTTGTTCATATGGTAATCTAATTTACGAACGTTTTAATAAAATTAATATAGGTATACTTGCGTTCCTAACAGTACGAGTGCAAATATGTGAAAAACGGTCGCATCTAGGTACAGGCACCTTACCTAGGTAAGGTAACCTCATCTAGGTAAGGTCCATGTAAAATTATTTCTTCTATATATTATTTCAGTTATAAAGGCGAACTTAAATTAGGTGGGATAGAGGGCGCCAAGGTTGCAACTGGGGCTAGTGACAGTATACCACGCCGGACAATATAGAACTCAAGTGGTTAGGCCCTCTGCTTAAATGGCGCATTACGATTACAACCGATTTTAGATTTGAATAGCATGCTCAGTTAAGCTTATTACCCATTTGCTGGGGGCAAATGGGAAATAAGATGGGATGATTATGTTAGTGTCAGAGGACGAATTTCATATTAGATAATACGATGTTTTAGCAGCTGTTGTAATGATTGTACTCTCTAGAGCATTCGTGGGGGCAGAAGGGACCAAACTCATACATGAGTCTGATTAGTTCCAATCGAGTCGCACCATGATTTAAGGTTTGAGAAGGCTAGGTCAGGGTCCAACTGTATTATACAATTATTATGTATAGTATAATTATATATAGTATTATTATACTGTATTGTACAATATAGAACTCAAGTGGTTAGGCCCTCTGCTTAAATGGCGCGTTACGTTTATAACCGATTTTAGATTTGAATAGCATGCTCAGTTAAGATTATTTCCCATTTGCCCCCCAATGATTATGTTAGTGTCAGAGGACGAATTTCATAATAGATATTAATGTTTTAGCAGCTGTTGTAATGATTATACTCTCTGGAGCATTCGTGGATCAGAAGGGACCAAACTCTGATTTAAGTTTTGAGAAGGCTAGGCCAGGGTCCAACTGTATTGAGTCGACTACGAGACAGGCGAATAGGTCGAGGCTAAATTGTTAGTGTGCCTTATTAGCAGTTTTACAAGGATACTACTACAAATACTAACGTGTACCGCCTAGTGATCGATGAGGCCACTGTTACAAGAATTAAGGCGACCAGTTAGTTTTTGTCAATCTTATCTTTACAACTGCGGTGTGACCCTAAACTAACTATAAAAATATCGGCGTCGTAAAGCAAGTACCTACCCAGGTATCGCAGGGTTGTAGACATTTAAGAATCTTAATATTCGTACACAATACAATGCACCATATTTTTTTTACAAATAATAATATAAGAAAATTATGAATATTGAACAACCCAAATATTTCAAAATTACTGTTATTCTCTGTTTCTTACTTTAAAGGCATGTTTTCTATTGTTGCTTGCAGTTTGCAACAACTATTTTCAGTAGGCTAGGTACATTGGTACTGGTATACCATACTGAAAGACATTATGAAGATGTGTATAAAATTATATTACATTAATTAACATTACCTATGTATTACAAAACATTAAATTATTTCTTTCAGTTGTATTCACAGATTTAGAGGGAATGGCTGATGCAAGTTGTCCATCAATAATTGTCTGCACTAGACACTGCAGCGCAACCACTGTTTCATAAAACCGAGTAGGGGCGATTGGGAATGATTCCGCGCCCAGCATCCATAGTTTGTTTACTTGTTTTTTCGTCCGAAAATCAGACAGTCGTATAGATATTCGTAGCCTTGTCTTGTTTTCGCCCGTCAAAGAGTGGAGAAGATTTTGTCATAGCCTGTATGTAGGTGACTCGTGTGCGCAGGCTATAAGGTCGATCCACCAAATTTTGCTTTAGCACTACAACTCAGTATTGTATTTTTCGAATATCACCTATTCTATAATCTTCTCTACAAATATTTAAAAAAAAACACTCTTCAAATGCACTTTTTCTTGACATGTCTATTTCGTCTAAGTCTGTGGTTGTACAACAGAAATTCTTGTGTAAAAATATAAGATTCCACGATTTATCCTACTAAGTTACCTTAACTTTGTTAGCTCATACACTACAAACTCATCTCCAAACATGCATAGCATTTAAATATAAGTATAGCCAAATTACACATTGATTAATATTTTGTAATTAATGGAAAATATACTCTATAATGATAACATATACACTATCTTAATTTAGGTATCTTAAACTTAACTATTAAATAAACTAAGATTTTAGAATTAAACAAATGTAAATAGCAACAGCTAATAATATTAAAAAAAGCCTCCAAATACAAGAATTGATTTTTCAAATAACAGTAATAAAATAAAGAAAATAAGATTAGAAAAATACAATTAGTACATACTTTATTTAGAATAAAATTTGAGAGTATAACTACATATTTTGATATTTTATATTATAGTAAATGAAGGCATGTTAACTCTGAATAGCCTCTAAACTTAGTTATTTGTCCAGAAACAAGTCCAAATACCATATATTTTATATATATTTAGTACCAAACATGCACATACATTGCTATTTTATATTATAATGATTTGCCTTCCAATTTGGTGCTGCTGTATGATCAAACATTTGAATAAAATATCTAGTATTTGGGACTGTTTCTATGTAACATTACAAACAAACATCTAATATGGAATCGATTCTGGTATGCCATTTTCTAAACTTAACAATAGACTTGAATTTGCAATCTTTATTGTTGTTTTAGCACTGACAAAATAGTTCATAAAATAGTACAATAGAATCAACTCCAATCACACATTGTTTTTTATAGCTAGGTATATAATATTCTAACATACAATATGTATTTATATCAATAAATAAAATTGCTGAATTTTTGTGTACAATGTAAGTAACACTTCAAGAATATTCTTACATGGATAAGAACACAACAAATATATTTGATAACCATAATTATGTTCAAGGCTTTGCCAATGGTACATTGCACTTAGAAGCTTGATAATTTACTTATCTACTCTAAAACGGTCTTCATGACCCCAATTTTAATTAGTATCTGTATAAAAGATGTCTTGTATCCGACATTCTTTGATGTACATATTATAATATGTAGGTATCAATGCTTTTAGTACACATCTTAATTTGTCTTTGGAGAAAAAGTACATCAGAGCACTGGAAATATTATGTGCTCATCATACATTCTACCAAGAAAACTTACTTGATTGCTTAATATTTAAAATAAGGTACATTATTAATAACTAAAATGTTACTTAATCTAATAATATAAAAATAATATACCTCTTACAACTTCAATATAGAAAAATAAAAATTGTTTTATGAATGTAATACTGCACATCATGTTTACTCTAAATCAGTCAAAGCATTGTAAAGTTTAAGCCCTCAAAACAATGTAATTTCAAAACCAACAAGCAGACCAGAAATCAGAGCCCCATCAGACAAAGAACATATTAACCTTTCAACATAACTTTACGATCAACTGTTTATTAGCCACACTTTGAGCATGTTCATATAAACACACCATCACATGCTCAAAATGTTCTGTTGCTTATCCTAACTGCATAATTATCCTACTAAACTAAATCTTAATTTTTATACGGTAATAATAAAGCAAGTCGTGAGGCGGGATATTTGCATCAGTCTTGTGAAATTTTCAATCATGAAAATCTTTACTGTCATTATTTATCTATTTGGTAATCATGTTTCAAAAAAGAAATGGTTGAAAATCTATATTCTAAACAGTTGGGATATTGGTGGTGGACATCAGTTGAGTTCAGATTTTAACGATGTCATAGTGGCATCTAACACTCGGCCCGCCGCATAGCCGGGTATGTTCAGGTACGCAGGCTTGTCATGCTCACAGATACCTGGCTGTGTGCAGCATCTATTAAGAGGAGTGTTAGAGCTCGACCCTCCGTGACTGCCACCAGTTTCCGAGGCTGATGTACGACAAACCATTTTATGATTTGTAAACTGTTCTAAAGAACGCAGTTGCTCCCCACAATTTTCACACTTTAATTCTCTGGCATGAACCTTTTTATGACTGTTCAGTGATCTTGAATTATCAAAAACCTTGGTACACATGTCACAGTACTTCAACACCTTCTCACCAGTACAGACCACTTTGTGATTATTCAGTCTGTCCAATGACATGTAGCGCTTGTTGTTGCAGAGGTCACATTTGAACTGTTTCTGAGGCACTCTTCCTGTATGAACTTGCATGTGCTTACGCAGATTGCTTTTGTCTTTTATATATTTTGAACAAACAGAGCACTTGTTGACATCCTTCCGTGTGTGATTAGCATCGAGATGTCGTCTTAGCTGTGACTTCTTGTTGAATGGCTCTAAGCAGATCTGACATCTGAATGGTCTCTGGGCTGGGTGGACACCAGTTAAATGAGTGTTGAACTCTAGAATTGTGGGATAGCTCTTTCTACAATGGGGGCAATGAAATAGCTTGCGGCATGTAGCTGAACTGGAGTCGCAGAATGGATCTGAGCAATCATCACAGAACGATTCCAAGCCTGCTGGAGGTGTTGCTGTACCTGGCTGGTAATGGTCTAGATCAGTCTGTAGCGGGTCTCGGTCTGGAGTGCCTGCACCAGATGGCTCCTGTTTCACTTTAGCATGCTCATTGTTTTCCGCATAATCGTCCTGCATTGGAATATTTCTCGAAGTGCTTGCAAGCATCCACCAAGGGTTGTAATGCCAAGCTCCAAGGCTGGGCTGCACTGTTTGATTCTTAATATCACTAGTCTTTGTTTGAGTTTCTGCATTTGAAAACCCAGGAAAACTGGGGAGTTCCTGATGCTTTGACCTCGAAGATTCGAATATGCTGTGTTGAGATATGATGTTTTCATAATCGCTTGGGTCCAACTTCCTTTCGTTGCGATCGCTTTGGTCTCTTTTCGACATATTTTTAGAGGGCGATCTAGAAACAAATATTCGCACTATTATTTTCACAACACTTTCTAAAATAATGCATTACTACAATTTTATGCAAATCTTGCAATAGTGAAATAATACAACGAAAGGTAAACAAACAACGCAATTGCGCGCCCAATTACTCACGAGCACAATAGATCCAAATATTTTATACTGCGTAACTTTTAGCAAGAGTACAATAAATAAACAATTGTATTATTAACACAATAATTATTTATTTGTCCTATGGGTAAAAGGTTTCTTAAAAGATTCCAAATAGAACTCCAATTTTCCATTTACCTACTTTACGAGGATAAACAAACAAGAAACATTGCTTGCGAGACTAGAAATCTCATTTTTGGACGTTTAAAATTATTTGATGCCCGTAAAAGTCTTAAAACACTTAAGCACATGTTAGTTTTTGATAGTTTTATTAAAATAACTGCATATAAACATACTTACGATGGATTATCCTTAAAATTTCTAAAAAAATATTTAAAGATGATCAGCCATTTTGTTAGTTGAATTGCTTTTTTTATATTTTTTTGTCACGATTTTGTAGATTGCCATTCAATTTCAATTTTCACAATACAACGATAGATAGACAAGCCACGACATCGCATCTGTCCGTGAGACCGTGACGACTTTTTTTTTTTTTTTTTTTTTTTTTTTAATAATAATAATATTTATTTACATTTACAAAGCCACTTAAAATATAAAGTAATAAATATTATATTATTACATCTCTTGGACATGTTTACAAAGACAGATTTTGCTTGGCTTGCGTTAACAAAATAGGTTGATTACACAGAACCTACACTAAGCAAAGCTTGTATTGTAGGTTTCTGTTATCCTTCCAGGGAACAACATAGCGCAGTATGGATTAAATATATATATATAAAATTTACTATTATAAGCGTTGGTGTGTTTGTGGTGTGTGTGTGTGTGTGTGTGTGTGTTTGTGTGTGTGTGTGTGTGTGTGTGTGTATGTGTGTGTTGTGTGTAGCGTCAACATTTTACAGTTTACACACGACGCATTAACGCTGCTATGCAGTTTGGCAGAGTTATAAATTGAATAATTAACATTGAGCATTTTAATTAATTAATATAATTAATTCTCTAAGACAAAATAAACAAAAAAAAAAAAAAGACACACGTTCAAATCGAATATGGTGTGGCCGGACCAACGCACCATGCGGTGCGCTATTCACAACAGACGATCGCACCGTACTCCAGATCGTCCGCCCGTCCATTTGTTTGTTCCTGTGCCTAGCAGTGCGCAAACAAGTCATGGTTATGACTTTAACAAAACCAGAAAAAAATATGTGGCATCAATTTTTGCTACAACACCTATGCCAAGGATCAAAAATATAACAGAAGAGAATGGGCCAAAATTCTACGTTAACACACGTTCGAATATGGTGCGGCCGGACCAACACACCCTGCGGTGCGCTGTTTCACAACAGACGAACGCACCGTATTCAAAACCGTCCGTCCCGTCCATTTGTTCCTGTGCGAACAGTGCGCAAACACATCATGCATATATTCCTCTGACTTTATCAAAAGCAGAAAATTAACAATAATTGTGGCAATTATTGTTACTACACACCTGCGCCAAGGATCAAAATAAAAAAGGAGAGAATGGGCCAACATTCTATTCAAAAAAACCGAGAATTGTACATTCACGTGAGACTTCGCAACGTGCTAGGCGTGCGGAGGCAGACTGATGATTGAACCACCAAACGGTTGAGTTCAGTGTCCAGACGATAGGTGCGGGCGCACCATGTTTGATGTGTCGACGGAGCGCACCAGCTGGACCAGTTTAATAATAATAATGTTCGGCGTGTTCGCCACACGTTGGGATTTGGTCCGACAACGAGCCAAATTCGTGGTCCGGCCGCAGTGCCGCACCATATTCGATCGTGTGTTAACACTACCGCATTCCGAAATGTGTCAAAATCGCTGTTTATTTATGGCTCAATTTGGCATATTTTCAACTGATTTAGCATGAAATTTTTAATTTAGCGTGTTGCATATTTTTTGCATTTTTCCTAGTCTACAACTTGTTTAAAAGAAACATAGTCTCAGGTCGTGTTTCATTTATTTATTTTATTTTATTTTTATTTTATAAGCACACAATACAAATTACAATCATTAATAAATATGATAACAGCATTAAGAGTTATGACCTGGATCGTAATTCAAAATATGAAAAATATGAAAAAATATGAATATGAAATATGATTCAATGATATGAAATAACTTATAACTCGTATTCATAATCAAATGGACTAAACTGACAGTTTGAAATGTCACTTTTCAAAATAATGATGGTTGCTAAAAAACTGTAGTGATGGATATTGTTAAGTTCATATCGTTCAAAATAATTATTGTGTATAAGTGCCGTTAAACATTTACGGCCTTACCTAAAATAATCTCGTTTCTCTTAGTCACTGCTTAAACTTCTCTGTCCTTTTCTAGCACGTGCAACTTCACGTCAGAGAGAAGATGGCAGAGCATCTTAAGCAGTGACTAACGGTTGAAAAGTTTTTTTAAGTAAGGCCGTAAATGATTTGTAAAATAGTTTTGGCATTTTTTTAGTATATGTCGAAAATTTTAGCTTTATTTTGGCATTTTACAAACACAGATTTGGCACTAAATATTTTTAAGAGTTGGCAGCACTGGCCACTTCACGAGTGTGTGTCGTGGAGATAGAAAACCAGAGAAATTTTACTATTTTTCTGTAGAAAACAATAGAAGAAATGTCTCTTGAAGTGACATTTTTCTGCGTCACTCGCACAATAAAGAGACATCTATACACGGAACAAATGTATCAGAGAGAGACACAGCAGCACAAACTGCACAATTTTTGTACCTCATAGCGTGCCAGTTTTTGCAAGGTCAGCCACTTAAGTTGCGAAACAAACTTTGACAGTTCGACATGTATCGATACGATTCGTATGGATGTTGTCAGCTTGCCATTGGCTTGTCAGCTTGCATTACGCACACATTGACATAGTATTTTGTCTCAGTCGAGGTTACACAGTACTTTCGTCTACGGTGGTGTTTGTATAATTTTTAAGACTCCCACTGAAAGACTTGCTACCATGGTCACGAATTAATAAATAAAATAAAAAACATGTCTTATCTATGGTCTTACCCTTGTACAGCCCTTATATCTGCCCTTAGATAGAAATTAAACAGAATTATCAAGAAGAATTTAACATTATTAGTTTTGGCGGGAACACGGAAAAATCATGTCGTTGCATTCTATTATTTTCATTAACTTGTGTTTTTTCGCGAAAAAAAATAATTAAAAAATGGTGGATTTATTTAAAATGGTGGTGTTTTATTCATTGAGTGTTGAATTACGTGCACGAGTGTGGGCAAGTGATATAATGTGGTGAAACATGTCTTTTCGTGTTGTTTACAAAACATAACTTTACTAGGGCATGACTTGGACTCGACTATGACTAATTTCGTGTGAATAACTGTGAACTGTCCAAGCCGCCTGCCAAGCGTGGGGATTATGGCAATACCCCTCTATAAAGGGGAGGCCTTCGTCCAGCAGTGGAAGTTTTATGGCTGACGACGACGACGAACTATGATTCCATGATATATTTGCCTTGATTTTAATATAAAAACTTGAAAATTCAAAAACGACAAAACGACGCACAACGTGCGATGCCAATAACTAAGAAAAAAAAAAACGGGAAAAAGTACTTTATTTTTATTATATTGGATTGGATTGGATAGTTTTATCTAAATCTTACCACCATTATTACGTAGTATTTACTTACTATATGTTACCGACTGCGACTGGGCAACATAGTATATTACTCTCCTCTATGGGGCAACACCATAGGGCAACACTGCAATTTGGTTTTTCATGTTTTTATTCTATTTCAATTTCAATCCCTTTGAAAGTGTTTACGAATAGATAATTTTGATATAAGTGGGATTACAAATGTGTCCCCTAGCCTAACATAATTCATCAAAATGGTATCTTTAGGCTCTTCTTTGTTAAACACATTTTGGAGGCCTGCGCTAAACTTAGTGAGGTTAGATAATTATTACCCAATAACATTGCTATAATAAATGAATTAATGATGGAATAGATACTTACGTTATCATATATATTCATTTTATTTTAGAACAAGATACCATGCTGACAAAACTCGATTAGTAAGGAGATACGGCTACGAAGAAAAAATATGGAATGGTGGATTGCTGCCTAGAACTCTTGGAAAACCATTACCGATTCCCGAGTACAGGTAAACGGTACCAAATTGTCATGAACATAACTACTGAGTAGTAGCTCGAATTCGTGAAGTCGTAGGTGCAATTCCTGGACCCGTCCCTATGAGCTCTAAATGAGTTTATGACTTATGTATTTTCATACTAAATACTTCCTTTTTGGAACATGGTGAGAAAACCTGCATACATCTAGAGAAGAAATTGAGGGACTTGAGTAAATCCACCAACCTGCAACAATCGCCCTTCAAGAGTAGGCCTATGTTCAGCAGTGAACTATAAGTCTGTCCGCACACGCTTTCGGCACGGCTTCCGTCAGGCACCGGTCCGGCGCCGTACGACCGTAACACTGCGCACAATTAACTGGCAAGACGGGCGTCTCGAGAAATTTCTTACGGTGTGAGGGACCTATTACAAAATGTATGCACGGGGAGCGCCTTCGGACGAAACCGGACGGTTTTTCTTACGGTTTTTCTCGTCGTTTGCGCCCGGCCTAAAAAGGCTGAATATACTATCAGTCTTAAGTATAAAACACTAAAACGTATTTTAAACCTATTTTACATCCCAGTGAAAGCCTATTTTGGAATATAAAACCTAACAACTTCTTTTACAAAGTAAAACTACATTGAAATATAATACATCCCAGTGAAAGCCTATTTTGGAATATAAAACCTAACCACTTCTTTTACAATGTAAAACTACATTGTTAAAATTATAATACATCCCATCTTAGAAAATATTGTGATAGATAATTGAAAAATGCAAAATAAATTGGTGTCTATTTTAAATATTTAGTTTTTTAAATTTTTATTTTCAGGCCCTCCAATGCGTGGGTAGAACGCAGAGCTTTATTTGGCCAGAATGACTACATTGACATCCTTGGTTCAGGCAATATTCACCCAGTTAAAACCCTATACAATATTCCTAGCTGGATTAAGGGTGTCAGTGGTAAAGAATATAATGTATGTATTTCACACTACTACCAGGGCAGATCCATTCCCATAGGAAACGTCTATACATAGATAAATGTATAACAACAACAATGTCATATTTAGTGCCAGCTATTTTGTACTTTATTTGTATTAGTCAGTGTGTTGATTTTCCACTTGTGTTTCGCTTTGTTCGTTGAGATGACACGGCTCCCATCAGCTGTGAGCGCTTCAGCACAACAGTGGAATATCGACACTACTATTATAGATATAGAGTACAAGTTAGCTTGCACTGAAAATGATTATGATTGTATCAATCGTAGGAGATACATATTTATATTGTGGTTCGGCAATGTCTAGATGCGTTTTCTATGTGAGTGCATTGCATTATGACTTACACATTGGTGATAGTTTTTAACCGACTTCAAACCAGGAGGTTCTCAATTCTTATTTTTTTTAATGTTTGTAATGCGATTATGAATTGATTTTGATGATTCTTTCTCTGGTTGGTATGTCATACTTCACAGGTGGCTTCATACATTTTATCGAAAACGGTTAACTTTTTAACGGGAAAAGTTGTCATCCAGGCAATCGTATTTTTTTTTAATTTATAGGCTTGCGTTTCACTGCCGTCTTACCTGATGTTAAACGAAGATGCAGCCTACAATGAAGCACGCTTGCCTAGAAGAAAACGATTCCGTTGCGACTTTGAAGACAGCCATATTATAATTATCGGGAAAAACTCACACGGGCAGCGCATTCCACTGCTCAGCAGCTCGAATAAAGAAAGTGGAATCAAACAGTTTCGTACGAGTTGAAACGATTGAAGTCGGTTGTTATTTTTAAACAACTTGTTGCTTACAACCATTGAGCTAATATCTAAAGAGTCACAATACCTAAGTGAAAACAGTCAAAAACGCCCGATTGCCGTTGTACACACATATACGTGTATTATATAGTTCACAATTGTTCGAATTTAGAAGTTATGTCGCTTGTATAGTGTTCAATGTAGGCTTGAGCGCTTGGGTCTTATTGTAGTTCAAGTCGTTCAAAAGTTCACGCTATGCAGTGCGCCGAGTTTAGGCGCTGACTTTTTTTTTACGTTTTTGACTATAGATATTAGCTCAATGCTTACAATATTCTACAAAGGTTTAAACTTATTTCACAGATACTTTTAAGAAAACAGAAGATGTGGTCCAAGACTGCTTCACCAGTAGTCCGGCCGACCAAGTGGAAAGATATGCAGAAAAGAATTAGCTTCTTGTATAGAAAACTTAACAGAAAAACTAAGACAGGAATGTCTCCAAACTAAACTGTAATATAATATTATTGTTCAATGCTAAGTAGGTAAATAAATGTTATAGTAATATAAAATGCATTTTATTTATGACTTTTAAGCTTTTACGCAGATTGATTTTGAGGCAAAAATATTTAGTTAATATAATTACTAAGATCCAATAAACATAGACATGTTATAGTTTTTTTAAATAAAATTATTATTTCTAGATTTGTAAACCAAAAAGACGTGTAAAACTGAATGTTTCTAAAATGTGAAAGGTTTTAAAGGTGAAAAAAGGAACAAGTTTTATGCATAAGGTGCGTACCTTATTTATTTTTACATGTACATATGTACATATGCCTAAGCAGATAATCTGTTAATCTATTGTAAAGGGTGCTAAAATAAAAATCATACAAATAAATAAATAAATATCATATTTAAAAAAACATAATAAAATTAAATGATTGTAATGAGCGAAAATTTATTTGGAATAAAAAGCCAAAGGTCAGTTGTAGACTTCTTGTTTATTATTTACTATAAAACTATACCTAAGGCTTAGGACATTTCCCATGTGTAGGTGGCCTAGCGGTACAAATTTCTTATTCTTTCTTGTATGAACTAGGCCACAAGATGTCACATGCCTTTGTTAAGTAGGTCATAGATCTAGAATATTAATATACCGGGTGTTAGTTTGAACACCGTTATCCTTCTAGGATATCATTGTCACCCTCATTATTAACAACTTTTACTATGGTGCCAACCCTAAAAACACGAAAAAAAACAGCTGGTCCATACATTTTGTCCAAGATCGATGAACCTGTTTGTATAGAACAGCTGGTTTTTTTTTCGTGATTTCAGGGTTGGCCCTTGCTAAAAGTTGTTCATAATGATGAGTACAATGATATCCTAGAAGGATAACGGTGTTCAAACTAACATTCTGTATAATACATAGGTAATTATTATGTCACTATTCATGGTTACTATAAAATATTGTTATTAGACTAGACATCACAGTGTATAGTTTCTTTCTATGGTATGGGGTTTAACAAAAATCACACAATGTTACCATGACCTCTCACTACGACTCCTGACAAAATATCAGGTTTGAGATACGAAAGGTGATACGCAAGGTAGGTCGACTTACAGCATCTGTTAGTTTATCTTCTGACAAAAAACATATAAGCTAGGAAATTAGGTACATGCCTCAACTAAATGCTGCTTATTATTTAATTTGTCGAACCCATCATGGGACTGGAGGGCGGGCAACAGCGTCCTCTCAGTTAACGGTGGTGAGCATTCTGCGGTCCCCAAGCCGCCTGACAAGCGAGGGGATTATGGCAACCCCTCCCTATCATAGAGAAATTACGTTTTAATAATGATCATGTCAATTATTAATGATCATGGGGCCATCATTATTAAAACTATTACTAATGACTTAGTTATTTTTTCGTAATCTAAATAAACTCTTCTTCTTCAGTCACAAAGAACCAATTCACACGCAATCTTTAAAAAATACCCAAGGTGACATTATATATAAGATGCCCCCATTTTAATGTGAATTGACTCTTAGTCTTAGACTTAGTCCTACATTTTTGGCTCGGTACCTTTCTCGTTAATTCAACATGAACGAAGCGTCCACATTCTAACGTTCTAACATAGACGGAAAGCACGCTATTACAGACGTCGTTTATTTGAAAATTCAGTGCATGTTGAATCCATGAGTTAGATCTTTGGTCAGTATGCGCCAAAGTGGCGATCGACTTGTGGTAATAACACAGTTTTACAATGTAACCAGTACAAAGTAGAACGCTACAATATGACGTCATGTCTCGTATAGCACGATTTATTCATCAATACATGGTCAACATCACGACGCGGAACTTTTGTGGATGGAGCCTAGCTCCTCAGCTAGGTACATCAGCTCCCCGATCATTTATTAAGGGTAGGTATTTTAACATTTACTTGTGCGGATGGGAAACTTTCTAATCTCCCATAAGCATGTGGCCTAGCAGTGAAACTTCCACATAAATTCTAGGTACCTAGGCCAAAATGTCATATACTTTATCTAAAAGCTTTGAAGCGTATTCTTTAATAAGGATCGCCAGACGTCCGAAAAATTACAGCAATCATAACAGCAGACGCGAGCTAGTGCGCGGCGAAGTCATTACCGAGGCAAGACTCAACTCTAAGGCCACGTATAGGCCGCGTCATGTAAAAAGGGCGCTGGAAGAAAGTAGGGGGGGGGGGGGGGTTGTTTGCGCATGTGTACACTTGCGCACAAAACTACTAGGCCTATTGCTATATGTACATAAATAAATAATTAGCCTTTTCCTCGCAGCTTCGTATATGGGTTATTCTGGGGTTATTGCTAGTGCCACCTCATACCACCAATTAGCCCGATAAATCGCCTACTGCGCAGCTTAACCGCCAGCGTTTTTTTAACATGACGCGACCATGCCACATAATCAATAATAGTACTACCATGGCCAAGAAGACGGGGACATAATTTCCTAGGTTTAACCACAGAATAAATAATAGTACTACGTTTAACTATGAAGTATACCCCAGTCTTCTTTGATCATGTCCGATGCCTTCTCAGCGATCATGACAACGGGTGCGTGTGTGTGAGAGGCGGGTATGCGTGGCATGATAGAAGCGTCCGCCACTCGTAGGCCGCGTAAGCCGTGAACCAGAAGTCGCGGTGACACCACGCCTGTGGGGTCGCCCACTGGAGCCATCTTGCATGTGCCAACCTGGAAATAATTAACCAACCACTTCGTTATATAATAAATTCGAGAGATGGAAAGAGATGGAAACCGGGGCACCCACCCCGGGCGGCAGGTTCAGGGGGCGCCATATTCATAATATAATATGTTTGAAAATAAAAAAATATGCTCAACAAAGCACGACGTGCATAAAAAAAAACCTGGTTCAAAGTAGATTTGGAAAAGTTACGTTCGTACCTACCTTTGAGCGCTAGATCCTCCAAGGTTCGTACTACATTATAAGTTTCGACTTGCTACGTTAGATGGACCAACAAAAGGAAAGGATGTCAATTCTGAATCTGTATTAACAGATGCAGTAAAATCTCTATGAAGTTTCTTAGTTCTGTCTAAATTTTTCCATTAGTGATCACCAAGAGCAAAAGAGATATCCTGCGTAACTTTAAAGAGAGTTTACTGTAGTTAGTAGAAAAAATAGAGATAGATTTGTTTGTTGCATTTCATTATTTTTTTGTTGTCCGAGGATATTTCAGCAGTCGCTGCGGGCGAATTGACCTTGAAAAAAGTCAACATAATATCTTTTTTCTCATAATTTAATGAGCGTTAAGTGCACTTTTGGATTTTCCAAACAATCTTCTATTTGAAACTATTTCTTTTTACTCTTCGGAGTAACACAATAAAAAAAAAGTTAGCCCGATTCTACGTAATTAACAAAAAGAAAAGTTTTTTATGAAAAAACACAATTTTTGGGAAAAGAAAATGTTTTTTAAACAAGTATAGAAAGAAATAAATTTCGAAGCAATTATGTGAGTTTTTTCAAGTAATTTATCTCAATCGCTGGAGAGAGGGGGCGCCACAATAAAGTTTCTCCCCGGTTCGAAAAAATCGTAGATACGGGGCTGGTTAGGACATTTCCCATGCCCAAGTGGCTTAGTGGTAGGTACAAATTCCTACCTCCTATGTCATAACATCTATCGGCGATAGATGAGAGATCGGTGAGATGCTATATTGCACTCGCTGAGGTGACTTCGATATGTAAAAAGAGAGAGATAGTCTATTCTATTTGTTTTTTCGGCTAAATAATCATGATAAAAAGTGACCAACTTCTATTGCAACATGGACACGGTTATAAGGGCGTACTATCGGGCCACATAGTCCGATACTTTCTGTTTATGATTGCGGGTATTTTGGCAATTGCGGGAGAACCCTCAACTGAAGCCCGCAGGAGAGTTGCTGTCATCATAAGATGCTGCTGTAGGCTAGCTCACCTGATGGTCCAGAGTGATGGAAGTCTGCGAGATGGCGCACTCCCAATAGGCATCCGAGTCGAAGATCAGCCCCTCGCAACCCGGGAACGGCGTGTCGTGTAGTCGCGTGCCGTAACGTTGGAAAGCCCTTGTTCCTATCAATTTTTCTATCTGCAATAAAATAATAAGTATATTAAGTACAAGGAGTTTATATGGCAGTCAAAGTCTGACCAACGGCGGATCCAGGATTTATTTCAGGGAGGGTCACACACATGGGCCATAGGCCAAGTATTCCCCAATAGTATTACCCTATGCTGTATTTGGGATTGATTCTTTTTCAATGACATACCTACAAGAATAACTATATATAAAAAATACTTTCAATAAAGATTAAAATAATGTGAAATTACACGTTTAATAAGCAAAAATAAACAAATGTTATTAAAGCGTTATCTTATTTAAATCTCCCAGTTCATTATTATATTTAAACCGTTATGGCACGTGCCCCTGTGCCCCACCCCTGGATTCGCCCTTGCCCATGACCATTACATTCCCTAGAACTTTCCCTGCTCACCATTCGAACGCCTTCCACCATGGCCTTGATATCGCTGGGATCGTCAAAGTAGTTGGGTTGGATCCTGGGATGGTCCTCGAAGCTGGCGCTCCTCAGCATGAGCCGCCCGATGCTGCGCGGCCTTATCAGGACCGGGTTTATTGAAAACGTGCGCTGTCTCACTTCCTTCGGTAAACTGCCGTACATTCTCCAGTACCAATCGTCGGTCACCCCTGAAAGGTGAGATGTTTCGTCTTTTTAACCCCCGACCAGTATACGTAGTACGCAAATAGGTTTTTTTTATTGTATTGAATGACAAGGACATGGACCAGGTGCCTCATTTTTGAATCGTACGCAAGCGTAGCGCATGCGAAACGAGCTGACCTTCGAACAATACTGTTTGGAATAAGGTTCAATATCGTTTGAAAGTCCTTTCCCATGCGCTACTTTGCGTACAATTTAAAAATAAGGCCCCTGGGCAACGACGATGATAATGGAATGGACGGGCCCAGCGCTTGGAAATCGATCAAAATTATCAAGACAACACAATCAAGCATACCTAGCTAAAAGTATGCATGTTACATTTGCCAGTAAATAGAGATAGCAAATCTAATTACTGCATGACAAAAAGAGAACACATGTACATGTATTAGAAGTTTGGATTGTCGTATCGTACGACTCGCATGTCGCAAAGGCTGAGTATGACTGAAGCGAGTGGAGAGCCGGCGCTCAACATTTAGTTTTCAAAATAGGTGCGCTTATTTCCCGTCCATTCATCTTATCATTGTCGCTGGACCTGGGTATGTCCTTAAACTGCAACCAGAACCACCGAAGGACGGGCAGCAGCGTCCTCTTGGTTAACGGTGACCATTCTGCGATCCCCAAGCCGCCTGCCAAGCGTGGGGATTATGGAAACCCCCCTCTATTAAGGGGGAGGCCTTGTCCAGCAGTGGCCGTTTTATGGCTGATGACGAATGACAAGAAAGCTAGACGTTCGTCTGGTGATAAGCGTCACGCCTTAACGCCTGCCCATAACAGTAGCAGTGCCAGAATTGTGAACTTGCGAATACAATCCTGCGCCGCACTGCGCTCATCACTCCTCAGGGTGAAAATTCAATATTAGATGTGAAATCTCTATATGTCCAGTAATTTCTCTGGTAACAATGCCCTTCAAACCGAAACACAGTAATGCTTGCACACTACTGCTTTGCTGTTGAATAACTGGCAAAGGTATGGTACTTCCCCACTTCCCCGGGCGAACTCTGCAGTAGAGTCCTACCACTACAACAAGGTGAGATGTTTTTTCTTTTTAACACCGGACGCAAACAGGATGTTATAAGTTTATCAAGTGTATTTTTTGTCTGTGGCATGGTAGCTCCCAAACGGACGATACGATTTGGATTTAGTATTTTTTTGTTTCGTGATCGAGAATGTTCTTAGCAACTCGGTTTACAATTTTTTTTCACTGAAATCACGTGTGGTATGATTTTTTAAAATTCGTAGGTACGGTAACTCTAAAATAACACATTGATACGGGCCCGGGATCGAACCACATGATTCCGAGGCGTGTATTTTCCCAATGGGCTACCACAATTTTTCTATTTTATAATATACTAGAGGTCGCCCGCGACTTCGTCTGCGTACGAAGAAAATCGGCCCGCTCCCAAAATTTTCCACTTTAAATCATTCCGAGCAAACTCTACCAACTCTAACGACTCTACCGACTCTACCGTTACTGCCATGCTGTAGATACCGAAAATATTCCAAGAACTTGTGGGCTATAGTAGCTACAATAACCCTGTAAAGTTAAGAAGTCTACATTTAAGCCAAACCTATATAAACCAACACGTTCACGATTTATGAAAAAGATGTTTTCAAGGGACTGCCTGAATCAAGTCAATTTGTAAGGCAAATGAAACTTCTGTCAAAGTTCGGAACCGTAAAACAAAAGTTATTGATCCACAACATTTTGGTGAGTTTTCGATTTTATCATTCCAGCTTCGTACCTAGTAGACATATTTCGTATTTTGGTGATAAATAGGTATATCGTACTTAGTTATTTTTGTTGCGAAACGAGCTCAAAAATCAAAATCACGCTTTAGAATTTATATAGAACTCTAATGAACAACCGTGATAGTTTAAAACAGTGTTTTAGAAAGAGTGTCCTGGTAAAATGACTATAATCGTGAAAATCGACACACTGTCTAATACAAATAAAATACAGTTAGCTTGCACTGAATTATGAAATTGTTGTAGTTATAGGTATATCTACGTGTAGACGCCTATAATAATAGCAATAATCATTTATTCGTCAAGTAACATAGACTCATACAGATCAAAATTCATAATAATAATATATCAGTCACATTATTATTTACATTAATAAAAATACAAATTGAAATTAACATACTCAAAGGAGACAGTTTTTTGGAGGCCACAAAAACTAACGTTTAACAATCAAATTATGACCAAAAAATAGAATGGAATTTACTTTAAAAATTGTAAAAGTACGTTAAAGTTTAACCGGAATCTTGCAATTATATTCTACCTTCTTTAAATCTTGACTACTTATTTTCTGTGAAGAGGAAAGAAAAAAAAAATAACAAAACAATCGAATTCTAGTCCACGAGTCGACGGCAGATTTGCCTACTAACTTGTAACTTGATATTATCTTGCGATGCCTTGCAGCTTTTGAGAAAATATTAGGACAGCCCATCAACAAAAATCAGCACCTGGAATGAATTTCAGCACTATGAATTAGTGGGAACCATAAGAAACCTTCGTCAACTATGGCAATTTTAGGGTGTTATTTACAACATATGAGATCACTTTCAGACTCATGGTATTATGAAGAGATTCACTAGTATAGATTGGGGCCAAATATGGCTACTACAGCTCAAAAGTTGAAAGTACTTGGCAGAGGATCAATGAGAGTTTTTAAATTGATACTAGTGAAAATTGTTCGAGAACAATGGTTATTGATTTGGCATTTGTAAAAATAAAGAGTTTGTGTTACTTAACTAGGTATTTGTATATGATTTGAATATATAATAAATGCTTACGGGGATTTCTAGATTTATGTGTAATAATTACTAGATCTTAAAAATAAAATAATGTATTTATGGGGATTTTTAGCTTTTTCGTCTAATAATTCCCTTGCGCCACTCAATTTGGATGTTAAGGGTTTTTATGACGAAAATTAATAAAATATCCTTCGCAAGGGATTGTCTAAAGGGATTTCTGAACCTGGCAGACAGCTTCAAAGATGACGATTTTAGAAGTCAATCTACTGACTTTATTTTTCAAAATAACATAATTAAAACGATTAATTCGCTAATTCCAGGTTTTTTATGGGCGCTCCTTATTATTTTCCCACATGCTGCCTGGCTACCCAAAATGATATAACATAGGCAAATCTGCCGTCGGCTCGCAGAGTATAGTTGATATTGTCTCAATAGGTAAAAAAAAAGCTATAATCGTCTTATATATATTTTTTTATATAGTCAAGTGACGAGCCGATACTATGTGTACAAGTAGGTACATCATTATTATAAAATATGTGACGATGGCTTATGACGATATATTCATATTTTTATGAAGCGACTGGATTATAAAAGCTCTCCACCGTGTAGCGTGGAAAGAGGGAAGGGAGGCCTTTGCCCTGCAGTGGGACGATTAGGGCTGAAAATTAAAATGAAAAGAATATGCTATATTTGTTGAGATTAACTATATTATGGAAAACTAATCTTTAACTTTTTTTAGGTGGAACGTTTGCAACAAGTCTGTATGGCTTGCTGGCTTAAAGACTCCCGTGCTTATCACAGGAGCAGACAACAAGATGTTAACAGACTACTAGAAATAGGGGTAATGGTTGTTGAGGACATTGGTAACATTCCGAAACCACCACCAATGCCACCACCCATCCCACCTGATGTTACCAGAGAAGTATCAACAGTTAATATGAGTAGTTGCAAGCGTTCTGCGTCTACTTCCCATCACTGCATGCTTAGACTTTGTGAAAATACGTCTAGATGTTTTGTACCGACAATTCTAAAGGAAATATTGCATTTTTTTATACACAACTAGAGGTCCCCCGCGACTTCGTCCACGTACGGAAAAAAAATCGGCCCGCTCCCAAAATTCACCACTTTTTTTACCCCCTGATTGTAGTTATCTGGAATAGTGAAGACGGCAGTGAGTGCCATTCTTGGGAAATACAAATCAAGAAAGCAAACTCATTACTGACAACCAGTGCATTATATTCCAGTAGGACGGCTTACTAGTTATTCAATTGTTTTTTCGCGTTTTAGGTTAATTTAGGACATCACATTTTAAATTGTAAATCTTACACCACCCTGGTAAGACAAGGTGCAACTAATATTATCACAATAAATTTGAGATTATAAAGAACTAAACAACATGCGTTTTATTACTATACGCCACTAATAGGTGGTAGGCTAATTCCCGATAGAAAAATAAATTGTCTCCTTTAAATTAATTAGAATTAAAATGTTAATTTATGCCTATGGGAGAGAATCTGCTTTGATTTGATACCAGAATTAAGTAAGTAGAGAACAAAGTCCTTTCGCTTTCATAGCACACGTACCTAACATGCCTCTCAGTACCCCCAGCATGTCTCCAGCGAGGGAGCCGGCTCCCATCACCAGCTCTATATCCGGACGCCCCTTGGCGTTGTCGTTAGAGACGCGGGTGCGGATGAAGGCCAGGCCTGAAGCCCCGCCCGGCAACGTGAGCGGCCCGCGCCCCGCCAGGTACGCCGCCGCTGATACCGGCGACCCTGCCATCATCTAAAAGGTAAAAAAATAATTACTTGTTGTGTGTATTCAGAATGTGCATTAATTTATCCGGGATAAAAATACCTGCGCTATCTGCGGTACTAGCAGCACCCTCTATCCTACAGGAACCGTACAGTTTTCTGTGTATACGCTATCACTTTCCAATCCGTTAACTCCAATCTGTTAGAGTTTGAATAAGTAACAAATAAATTTATAAAGCGTGACAGGTTGAACACTTGACATAATCAAGGGCATAATATGGTCAGATGTCACATTTAAAAACGCCTGATGAAAATAAATACCTGTAAACTACAAAGAAAACCTTAATTAAATTAAAGTGTAAATGTGTGCGACCGACACGCGCGCTTTTTTGCGTAGTTTTGCGCAGTTACCCATGCAGTTACCACATATTATATTATATCTACTGTGTAGTAACTATTATTTAATCTGTACCTCGGCGAGCGACTGTACTGTACGGGGCAAGCTGCGTGGACGGGGCGCATCATCATCAGCCCGGAGACGTCGACTGCTGAACGAAGGCCTCCCCCTTAGATCGCCACACTGTACGACAACCTGCCATTTGCATCCACCGGTTGCCCGCGACTTTTAAAATATCGTCGGTCCCCCTAGTGGGAGGCCTTCCTACGCTGCGTCTTCCGGTTAGCGGTCGCCACTCAAGATCCTTTCTTCCCCATCGCGTTCCGGATTTTATCGCGTAAAGTAACCCCGAGCATAGCTCTCCCCATTGCCCGTTGTGTGACTCTGAGTTTCTCCAAAAGACCAGCAGTTAAAGACCACGTTTCAGTTCCATATGTCGCATCACTGGCAACACACACTGGTTGAAGACCCTTGTCCTCGGACACTGCGGACGGGGCACACACCACTTAGGAAATACTGAACGGAGTCCACGTTAATTGTATTTATTGGATAATTCGATCCAATTTTAAGCACCTATTGTTTTAAATTATTTCGAGCCAGAATTAATCTGAGTATCCTATCAAATATACCAGTCAGCCTGTATGGACTTAAATACTTACAAATTTTGTAGAGGTAGGACTGTACTGAAGAGTCCGCTTGAGGAAGTACCACACGTTTGCCAGTTATTCAATCGCCAAGCAGTAGTGTGCATGCATTACTGTGTTTCGGTTTGTAGGGCAATGTTACCAGATACATTACTGGGTATGATGTGATTTAACATCAAATATCTCAGTGACGAGCGCAGTACCTACAGTGCCGTGCAGGATTGTATTCGCACGTTCACAATTCTGGCACTGCTACTGTTAAGGGCAGGCGTGATGCTTACCACCAGGCGAACGTCCTCGCTAACCTCGTTACTCGATTAAAAAAGAAACGCTGTTCCAAAAACTTTCCTATGTATTTCTAAAAATAGTGTGATAGTAGATATCCTTACATCATTGACACAGATGCCAGATTGGTTGACTATGAAGGCATTTCCGGAGAAGGTGACGTGATCCTGAAGGTTGTAGCCCACAGGGAGGTTGACTAGAGGTTCTATGTTCAGATCCCGGAGGTGATCTTCTGGCCCCACTCCGGAGACCATGAGTAGCTGCGCCGATCCTATGGACCCCGCTGACAGCACCACTTCACGACTAGCTCGGACTTGTCGCCTGGAAAACCAGAATAAAGAGAAATTAATATTTGTGAGGACTGAGAACAATGAGACATTATGGCCTTTGTTTGTAGGTACAAGTACTAGTATAGTATTATATTATCTTTGGTATATAGGTACAAGTAAATTATAAGTCGGACTTTGTCGGTATATAACTATAATAGGTTGTGCACTAAGCTGACCAAATAAGTTCATGGTTACTCATCGACTTATTTTGACCACGGTTTTTATGGGTAAAAGGCTTGCGTTTCACTACCATCTCTACGAAGATGCAATCTACGATGGAGCACGCTTGCCTCGAAGAAACCGATTCACTCGCGAATTGAAGACATGCAGAATGTAGAGGTAAGAATCGGGAAACCCCCACCATAAACTATATGGGTCCTATTAATAAACGTGAATTAGCCTCGGAATAGTTAATCCGACTTCTGTCTTTTAAAATTTGTAAGCCGATGGGTAAACACTAATAATATGGATTAACTAGATCGGGTTTTTTTTAAAATTGTTATTTCTCGTCTCCACGGGCTCCGGGGTCCGTGTCTTTTGTCAAAACTTAACTACTCTACCACAGAATAAATAATAGTACTACGTACAGAAAGTTAACTCCGCAAAGGAATTGAAATAAATAAGGACCCTATCTACTAGGCAACAAAGTAGCAATTCAACTGGCACAGCGCTGGATACCGCTCGCTATATTCACCTAGATATACCGCTCTCATTCTATCACGTATGCTTAGTTACGTGCGACGAGGCTAGCGTGCGGGCGGCCACTGACTTCTGCCTTGCATTGTCCACCCGGACGGATCGCCGCGCCGGCCGAACATACCTAAACTGCAGAGTGACACACCCCTGCTACTACCTGCTAGTCCGGGGTTGTTCCACTTTCATTAATAAGGGCGTTAGGGACAAACCTTGAATTAACAATGAGAAAATGAGAGTTTCATACATTCCGTTATTTATGAATTAAACATTTCTAAGGAATAGCCAATAACAACCAATTGAGGATCACTCCCATATCCTAGAAAATCTTTGTTCATTATTGGACTTAGAACTACCGTTCCGCGTAACCTCATAAAAAAGTATATTCGGCTATATTGATTTTATGTCTGCATACCTCAAGTTATATAGAGCAGTAGTATCTGTCTTTCTATGTAACATTCAGTTACGAGCGTAATTAAGCCAGTGCCATGTTTTACAATACGAGAATTACTGCCGAAGGTAAGATGTTGAGACTTCTAAGATGTATAGCTAGGTATGTAGGATACTTATGTTACAAGTTACAATTAAGTACAAAGGTACCTTACTTATGAAATCGTACGACATGATACACAAATGTGTTAAATGTTATTGTGGTAGTAAGACTCTATTGCAGAGTCTGCCTGGGGAAGTCTACATCTATGCCAGTTATTCAACTGTCAAGCAGTAGTGTGCAAGCATTACTGTGTTTCGGTTTTAAGAGCAATGTTACTAGAAAAAATACTGGGCATGAAGAGATTTGACATCTAATATCTCAGGTTGACGATCGCAGTGCAATGCAGAATTTTGTTTGCAAGTTCACAATTCTGGCACTGCTACACTGTTATGGGCAGGCGTGATGCTTACCACTAGGCAAACTTCTTGCTCGTCTCGTCACTCCATTGCATAATAAACATGCAAAATACATACCTTATATTTTTCTTCTCAAATTCAACCCCGTAGGCAGTTTTGGTATAAGGGTCTATTAGGATTTTCACCGCAGTTGAATACTTCGAAATTTTCAGGTTGGGTCTGTATCGAATTGGTTCCAAGAAAGCTTTTGAAGAGCTGCATCTTCGACCTTTCCTCAATGTAGCTTGAGGCTTCGAGAACCCAATCACGTGTTCACCATTAGGATCTCTCCATTGGTAGCCAAGTTGCTGGCCAGCTTTTTTGAAAGCTGTCTGCAATGGACTATAAAATGGAGAATGTTCTATATCCAAATACCCCCCGACCCCATGATACGAGGAATTCTTTAATTCACTAATTCCTATATTTTCAGACTTTTTGAAATATGGCAGCACTTCTGCGTAGCTCCAGCCTTCGTTTCCCATTTTGACCCAGTCATTGTAGTCGTCAGGGTGGCCCCGTTGATATATTAAAAAGTTTAATACGCTGCTGCCGCCGAGCACTTTGCCTCGGGGCAGAAAGCATACCTTTCCTCTAAGGTCTTTGCATGCTCGCTTTTCTGGTTCGGAAACATATCCCCAATTCATAGGCGTCAAGGATAAAAAAGCGGCGAAGATGGGCACATCAGAGAAGAAGTTCTCGTTCCCTCCAGCTTCTAGTAGTAAAACTCTCCAGTGCGGTACTTCGGTCAGACGGTTCGCTATAACGCTTCCGGCTGAACCGGCGCCCACTACTATGAAATCAAACTCTTCAAATTCCTTAGGAGTGTAGTCTTGTATAAAACCTTCGTGTGGATTATGAGGTAGAGGACGGAAGAGGTCTGTCCAGAAATCAAAAAAGTTCCTGACGTCAAATGTGTTTGCGGACGTGATAAAGATGAAGAAGAGTAACCATCGCATGGTGTGAATCTTTGTTCGTCATCCCTGAAAATTTAAAGGAATTAAGCAAAACAGTACTGCAGTCGTGAATTTTAACGGACCTCACTTTGGAGCAGGTGTTTTTTTGTTTACTTGCTAACAGAATTTCGTAATTTAGCATTAATTGAGTTACGGCTTCACCAAAAATATTTGGGTAGGAGGCTATCGAGAAAACGAGTGTAAAATGTTGCAATACGTGTCGTATAAGTCGGTACTTTTGAAGGTCACTTAACTCATCGAAGTTATTCTGATAGCTACTATTTTGCGCTGAATACAAATACCCTGTAATGTTCAACATACGTCCAGGTGAGATCATGATAAACTGATCAGTGAATCGAGTCACATCCTCGTTCGTAGTCCGTACCATTCCTTGCTAGCTACCTATGAACTGATTGCGATCAAATGAACTTATTCATGTAGGATCGGTTGCTATGGCGTCAGGCGAAGGGTTCGGATTATATACTCACCTATTTGGTTTCAACCATCTATATTGACGATAGAAATCTATTTTGGAGTTGATATCGGAACCTATTTATTACCTACTTCCTAAACCAGCAGGATAATCGAGTGGATTACGTATACGAGTAGGTATCATACTTATCAACAGCAGGCAAGTGTACTTGACACAGTATTTTAGTACATGTATCATTAACACCTTGCATAGTGATTTGATAAAGTATAGCGAATTTACAATGACTCATGTATTTAGGGCTTATGAATGTAAACTGTGATGTGACAATTAAGTGATTTTATTGACTAAAATAAAATACAAACTAACTACCTAAACTACTTAACTTACTACACATAACAAAAAGAGTGTATCCAGTCCAGACCGATGAAAGTCTAGAGACAGTCCAAATCCTCAAGCCTACAGCCATCGCAATCGGCAGCGTACCCGTACGTTCTGGCGGCATTGTCGCGTTGGACGTAGAGCATGGACTATCGGAACATTTTCTAAAACCGGTTTTGTTTCGATATCATAAATTTAAATACCGGTTTTCCGGTTTTTTGATATTTAATAAAAATATTGAGTAAATAGGTAAGATCGTTGTTAGAATAGTTTTTAAGCCAGCTGGATGACCTAGAAATAATAAAACGTTTTAAAATGAATAGTTTTCGGCTTCATCTTCTTAATTTCTACACATAGATATCTCTATTCAAAGAATTTTAGATTTCGATATTTAGTTCCTTAGCAAAATCAACATTGCTATCGCCCACACTTGCTGGTGTTAGTAAACTTTATAACTGCCCATGGCTTAATTATCATCAAAACATACAAGTAGGTACATGTTTTGTATCAAAATGTTGATGAAGCGAATATAAATTTCCTCTACCATTTCAAACTTGGTTAGTTTTGAGTACTAGTCGGTAAAAAAATCACTGAAGCGTTCAGGGTTTTTGGAAGTACTGCAAAACTGATGCAATGGAAAGGCTTCTTGTTGTCCCTTGTCCTCCCGGCTTTTGTCTAGCAGTGGACGTCTTCTGGCTTACGATAAAAAGAGTAAGTTCTCGAAAGGTACTCATTTTACTCATGTTTTGGGGACTGAAGTCGTGATAAAAAACAGGTTGATTGTATTTTTCTATACACAGCATATTTTTATTCTCGCAATTTGAGTCTTTTCAATATTATACACTAAAATTAAATTATAACTAACTAACAACTAAATAAACCCTACCTAGTAAAAACAAACCCTACAATACAAAACTTAAAATTTTAACTAAAATCCCCAATAGCCCCTTTTCAATTATGATATGTTTTATTAATAATTATGACTAAAGCCCTTCGACTTAGTATACCGTTCTGTATAACCCCATATCGTCGAAATGTATGACCATCATACACATGACCGTCAGCAGTATGACATAATGATCATGGGAAGCCTGCGAATTCATAATAACTTAGCGATTTATGATTCGCCTCGTGATTATGCAATTTGCCAGACGAGAGGCTTCTCCCAAAGCCATTTGGCCGTACCTTCGCATAAAAATGTAAGATGAAATTTCATGGCTATCCAGGTGATAGCCATGAAATTCTAATTCTCTTGAATATTCAATCTCATTTCAACGATTTATTGTCTTTGGAACAAAGTATACAATAAATATGATTTTGTTGGAGAAAATGACAAAGTAGCCATATGCACAGCATAGCATAACATACTCAGCCTACCATCTGGAGGCGATCGTAGCTATCCACGTTTCCGAGCAAATGCTTTTATTACCGAATATTTCTGAATTGATATGAAAAATGTATTAATGTATTTGTTTAAGTAGGTATTCGTAACTTTTTTTCGCCTGGTACATCTATCCCCACCAAGGTAGGTAGGTTAAAAAAGCACATGGATCTACTGTTAGCGATAAGTAAAAAAAAAACAATACGCTTTAAAAAAAACAACGACTGACTTAAACTGTCGAATTGAGAACCTCCTTTTTTAAAGTCGGTTGAAATAGTAGATTGTTTACCAAGGGAGGAAACACCTATTTTTAAGGCGAGAGTGTTTCCTTGAATCCAGAGCGTAGCGAAGGATTCTAAAGTAGAATCCCTCGCTGCGATCAGGATTCAAAGTACTCGAGCTATAAATAGTGGTTTTTTTTTCGCGCCTTTTTTTTCAGACAGCCTATTACTTGTTCATTCAATGTCCGTGGATGATCTCTATGGTGATTGGAACTTTTACTAACAATAGCCACATTCCAAATTGAAATCACCGCCCGGAGCGCTCCTAGGGCGGAAAAGAGCTCATTTCTGCCCTGTTTGCGAGGAACAAAGTAGGTATTTTTGAAATAGATGTGATAAAAAATAAATTAAATCTATTATAGATATTTTATTGTCAGTTACATTATGTATTATTACTTATGTACTAGTTGCGTTTTGAGACCCGATTATAGGAACCTATTTTCGTCAAAACTGTAAGTTATATGTATACGATAAAAACAGCTACGATATAATCCGAAGCTAATAAAAGTTATGTAATTAGATAATACATACCGACCTTGGACTTGGTCTTGGTTATATAGCTATAATGCACTGGAGGCGAATCTGTTCTTCAAGTTGAATTTACGAGTCTATGCAAATGTGGAGTCAATTAGCACATCAACGCTAAATAGTTATAGTATCTAGTAGGGCGCTGTGAATAGAGGTGCCTATAAAACTTAGAACCATGTAGCAATAAACAATCCTGAAAGTGTAACAAAAAGAGATCAGTTTGAAGTCTTTTTATTATGACAAGGTGTTAAAAATGGACTCAAGAAGCTAGAACTATTTGCTCAGATGACTGCTTGGCTCACGCTTTTCACACTCTGACACGGCAAACATGCACCCGCACCGAGCAAATACTGAGATCCTTGTTCATAGATAAATCTATAAACGTACACATAGTAGGTTGTAAAGTTATATATGCCCGTAGGTAGGATAGAGCTGAATTAAGGGCCCTCTTACAAGAAAAGGGAGGGTTTGGTAAATCTGTTAGCAGACTTAACCAGTCATTAGTCTATTGTCGTACAAAAAATACTATGACTTATCTCTAGCACAATTCGTTACTATAGTCAATTGAAAGTTGAAAACTGAAATTACAGTTTACTTCCAAAATTGGCGCTGATACATTTTAAATTTTTTTCTTTGGAAAACGTAACGTAGAATGTCCCGTTTTTTCTCAAACATTTGTGTTATATTAGAGGTGCTGATCACTGAAAGCCTGAAAAATATTTGTACTTTGTGCTTGTGGGGGTGGCAAGACAAATGTGGATGTTTTCACTAACTATTTATGAACTTGACAACACGATTGCTTTTCACGGTGACCCCCATACTATATTTGTTTATGTTTCCTTTCAAAGGAACTTCAAGTTGTCATCTTTATTTAGCAACCACTATACTATTAGCATGTAGGTACGTAGCTATACGCTGTGAGAAAAACCTCGACCACGCATTCAACAACAGTGTGCCTAGTGCGAGTGATACAAATTTTTTCAAAAAACTTCACCATCGCGTGAACAACGTTTTGATTGATATTGTAGTAAAGTATACTCGAAATTACGCGTCGAACGGTCAAAATGCTCATTCGCACTCGCAAAACGCTTGAAACGACCAATCACGAGCGCCAACGTTTGCACTTTAGAGTGAAGTTCTTGCTCGATGGTCGATAGCGACGACGTAAAAAAACTCACACTCACATATTCTGTTTGATATGTTTGACACTAGGTGGCGCTGCTCTTATTTCATACAAATTGTAGTTTACGTTAACGTGAACGAATACCTAAACGCTCTTGGAAAATGTCGCACTAGGCACTCTGATGTATATAGGTACATACATAAATATATTTCGAAATGTATGTTAAATCACCAAATTATACGACAAACACCTCTAGGCTTAAGTATAAATCGATGTTATTCAATGGTTCTTGAAATCCTTGGACATCGAAGGAATTCTGTGATGCAACCTTCATGAATGTAACCAGTAAGCATGCATTGAGTTGCCCACGTTCCTACAGTACACATAATAGGACATTAAAACAAGAACAAGAATGCTGAAGGCTACTCTACCACAAAGTGAAAATTTGTTATTGAAGAGTTACAATTTACAAACCACCTGAACCATATCAAAATATTAAATTGTTCTAATATCTAATATGCGTGGAAAAGTTTTTCAATAGGTACCTATGTTACTAGCTAAGTATATAAAAATAGGACTGTGACGAGTTTACACATATTTTTGTCAGAAGCGAATTTAATTTGGGGAGAGTTTACAATGAGCCATTTATTTTAATCGTTTTATTATTCAAATGTCATTATCATTTTCTTCACAAGTCTTCTCTGGTATTATCTAAATACAAGAAATAGATGTTCCATACATTTTGCTCAAGGTCGATGAACTTTTTGCACGGAACAGCTTTTTATAATTTTTTCGCAATTTAATTGTTGGCACCATAGGAAAAGCTGTTTGTTTTGATGTACAGAATATGCCCTTAAAAGGATGCTAACTGATTAGAACTAACCCTGTATATTCTTGTTAATAATTTTATATAGGATTCATATTCCATGTTCCCAACTAAAGACTATTGTTTTGATGAAACAGAGAAAAAAAAAGAAACTTCGAAGTGGTCCTATCTATGCGCGAAACTAAATAGGATATTTTCATATTTTACACGTATTACCATCGGCTACCAACAATGGCTTTTATTTTTGGCAAAATTGGCTTTTAGGTTGTTTGTAGGTCAAAATAAATTATAATTAATTATTATTCATTAATTGTAATGAAGTGCAGTTTTAAAATAAAAAAAAGTATAGGTTATAAGAATTTTAATCTCTCTCTTGTTGTAAAATAGATGTCCTACCTAGTGTTTTAAAGAATTTGCCTATACTGATAATTTCCTATATGGAAGTGGTAACCTTACGGATCCCTAATATCGAAAGTCAAAAGAAGAATATTTTATTAGAGAAATCTAGCCACCATGAAGACTTCCGCAGTAGAGATTGCTTGAAGCTTCAGAAGCCGACACGTTCACTGGAGAGCTTCTGTACCAGATGCAGACACAACCATGGGACACCAGATTTGCTTGTAATTCTCGCAACCAGAAGTAGGCACGACATAGGACACCAGGGTTGCTCGGATTTTCAGCTCCCAGAAGCAGGAATACGGGTCTTGGGGCAGAGTTCCCCAAGAACTGGAGCTGGCAACCGTCTAGGGAATCTGAAATAATTTGTGGTGAGAAAAGAAAAGGAACAATGAAGGGCCTAAGGTTTGCCCAGTAAGAGATCAAATCGGACCAACTCGTCCAAAATTAAGACTGGGTTAAATTTTATCACGATAACCCCTAGGGCATAAGTATCATTGATCTCAGTAGTAGTTGTAGAATCAGAATCCAAAAACAGAATCCCGCACCAGGGATGGAAGTCTCCCTTATATACGGATTTTGAAAGTATTCTAGAGCCATTTCTAAAATTCTCTGCAGCCTGAAATTTTGTTCACAGAGCGGAGAGGTCCTATTAATAATATAAAAGACCTTACCCAAAAATACTCCATGTAGTCGAGATTTCCAGGCAAACCTCTACTCACGAAACTACATGGAAACTACAGACGGTCAAATTTGACAACTGTCAAGATTGACAGCGCTTTGTTTACCTAATTTTAAACCAATATTCAACCAAAACCAATAAGTTATTTCACAATCTAACTACACCAGAAGAATCACAAAAATTCGCTCTCCGATCGATGTAAGTTTCATGCAGATCGAAGAGGTACCAGGAAAATTTATTATTTCCAAAATTAATCCGAAAGCGTCGATCCCGGCACTAGAAGAGCATGAAAGATTCAGCATACGGACCCAAAGAACGCCCGTATGCCGACAAACCAGGAAAACATTGGGTCCTAGCAGGAGAAATCGTGTGAACACGAAAGAAGGAAAATTATAACAGCTTGCCCTAAACATACAAGGTAAAAGAAGGCACCTAACTTTCTACAAGGGCCTATTCTAAGACGAACATCATGCCTCAAAAACGAGATGTGAGAAACATTATCCAAATAAAGAAAAGTAATACATAAAAGTGTGTTATTCAAGCATGTTCAGCTATTAGGAAGCTAAACACAGGAATTACCTATAAAATAGTAAGTCAATAGGTACCCGTAAGGAAGCATATCCTTACAGCCTTCGATCCAATAGTACTTAGATTATGCACTATAATAAGGGAATAAAGTGTCTTACGTCGCGGGCATATTGAACCCTGAGCGTATCGAGGGAGTCTAGAAGTTATATAGACTCCTGAGTGAAGCAAGGGGTTCAAGCTGCCCAAGACGAAGACAGGCTTTATTTCGGAGGAGCATACTCTACTTTCCAGACCTTCAGCGAGACAATAAGAGAGGGCTCCATAAATTAAAATTCACTGTCAATCACAGGATCAAACACCGTCTTTTGTTGCATATTCTTTGTAAACGCACCTTTTTTTAGTTCTGCTTATGGTGGCCAGTTCGATTTTCGAACAACCCTCTTTACAATGCCATATGGGTATTTGTTTACTTAGAGTTTTCCACGAGTTTCCAAACGAATTCACTTTATGCCTTAGGGAGTTTCATACAACTTTATATCCCTTAAGAAATAATGCTTTACTTTCGGTTGAGGTTGCTTGATATGTAATTGGACATTGTCGAGCAGGTGGTGTGAAAAATATCATTATAGATTACCTACCTATACTGACACTAAATTTGATTTGCCACGACGAACTTTGTACCTAAGTATAATATGAATAAGAATTTTACGCATCAAGGCAGTTTTAAGCACCACGAGAGAGTCCGCAAAGCATGCGATCCAGTTGAAATGTTACGAAATTATTCATTGTCATAATAAAATTATCACTAATCTCAAAGCGTTCAATGTCGTCTAAATTCGCATGTCAAGACGACACGAGGCGACTGGGTTGTAGTCTCACCGTGAGTAAGTTTAAAGGTATTTACTTTAAGAACATATTTAAAACTTTTACGATCATTTGTTTCTGTGGTTAAGCAAGAAAATTTAGTTATAAGTATCTATTCTTTAATAATTTGTTTCTGTATAAATGTAGTTATTTTTTTTTTGGCTAACTTATCAACTTTTTTTATAATTATGGATGATAAACAGACGATATTATTATAATGCGAAAAACTCTGTGGAGGGAGAAAATCCTTTCCTCATAGATTTATTATGCACTACCCAGGGTATTACCGTAGTAAATCTATGCTTCCGTCAGTGGAAAAAATACTTTATTATTATTGAATTTTTATGCATTTTAAGTTTTATACTGTACACGTGTACCAACTTGTCCGAGATTTAACAGAAAGATAGTAATTAACATAACAGATAGCTGCGATGTCAGGCATGACATTTCTGCACTTACACTGCACATTTTATGTATTTATCCGGTTACACATATCATCATATAGTGGTCTTGAAAACGAGTTAAAATAGTTGCAAAATTGTCCTCAGCCAGTTATTTCTTAACTGGACCCATACCACAGATGGTGGAAATTGCGATGATAGCAAAAAACCGGTTAAAGAGAGATTTGCCTTTTACGTAAAGGGTTCCGTACCACCACAATATCGAAATACAATGATAAATGTTTATTGCCGAAGAGTTCATTTTTCCCCGTTTCGATTTCATCACAAGACCAGTCTTGGTGTAGTTTATATGGACGTCTCTGACCCAGTAGAGCCTATAAAAATAAATCAAAGGTACTTAGGTAGAATTTATGTGGAAAGAGAATAAAATTGTCGTGGCTTAATGAATCTATTTAGGTATGTCGTGGTCGGAGCCAACCGTATATGATGATAAAAAGAGCTAACTCCTCCAAGAACGACGATAATTCAGGTAAATGTCAAACTAAACAGTATTGTCAATATTGCTCTATATAATATGGTGTTGTAAAAGCCGTCACACACGATGAAGATGATATAATATTTAATATTATCTTAGAACATATTTCTATCGCTACAAGCCGTCAAAATAAAAATGACGAGGATAATATATATTTTAAAATTGTATGGTGAGTGATATTTTATCTTAACATGAAATATTATAGCATCTTCGTCGTGTGTGACGGCCTTTACTCAGACAACATCACTACCTACTTAAAATAGGGGCGTTTTCCCTTTTATTGACCTTTTCGTGAACTCTGACAAAGCACACGATATTTTATCGTAAGCTTTGTAAAAGTCAAATGCTGATTTGTACACCAGTTTTGATGACACAGTTTAATGTCGATAAAAAGAATGTGTTTTGCGAATGCAAAGGCCCAGCGCTTGCAAATCGATCAAAATTAATAAGACAACACAATTAAGCATACCTAGCTAAAAGTATGCATATTAGAATTGCCGGAAAATAGAGATAGCGTATCTAATTACTGCAAGACAAAAAGAGAACACATGTACATGTATTAGAAGATTGTATTGTCGTATAGTACGGCTCGCATGTCGCATAGGTGAATGAAGCGAGTGGAGAGCCATCGCTCAACATATAGTCTTCAAAATCCATGCGCTTATTTCCCGTCCATTCATCTTATCATTGTCGCTGCCTACAGGTATATCCCTACTGGTAATGAGATTTGTGTTTACTCCACTATCTTGAAAGAGGTTAATGTTTTTCAGGTAAGTAAATAATACATACGTATGTTTATCTACGATTAATACGAAGCGCTTATAGTAACGCGAGTAGTATAACCACAGAAATAGTTATTATAACCGGTTTGACTAAAATTGATAGGTGTTTTTAGACCCATGTTCACGTTCGGCATGTCGTAGACTAAGTTACGCAATGGTGCTTATTGTTTTAATCATACTAACTATAGTTTTGCGCTGATTTTGGGTAAGTAGTAGTGTAGCCATTATTACAAGAAAAGTGAATTTATGTAAATGAAAAAAAAATAATATGAATGATGTTTGTTGTGAATGTTTTTTTTGAAATGATGAATGATGTTTGTTGTGAATGTTTTTTTTATGTGTGTTTTTGTGTGTGTGTGTTTTTTATGTGTATTTGTGTGTTTTTATGTTTTTAATTATAATACGCGATATGTCTAGGCTCAAGAGAATTGTGTGCAGGTATACCTACTAGCAGGTTATATACTCGAGTTGTTACGTATTCAACGGGCATTCAGTGGACAATTTATGAATACCTTAGGGATTGCCCTGTTTCAATAACACACTAGTACATACCTACGTTTGTAATGTAATGCCTTGACTTGTTATTTTAATAAACCCATGTAGTCTGCACCTATAATTGTGGTGACGTTTAGCTAGTAACTAACATACCATGTATCAGATGTGGGAAATGACGTACATCATGTTGGTGTTCTTAATAAATAAATAAATAATAAATAAATGCAGTCACCTAAGTAATTGGTCGGCTATAACAATTTTGTCATAAGTTCTGCAAGCTTTTATTACATTTTATTACAATACATTTATTTAAGTATTAGTACGTTGAAAAAATAAAAAAATGGTTGGAAAGCGGTTTGATAAAGTTATATTGCTTGGTTAACTATTTATCGGTCACACCACAAACCACACAGAACTTCTGTGTAGTTTGTTCTGTCTCAGAAGTAATTAAATTAACATAACAACTAGTGTAACTAGAGGCGTACTTATTGAAATCTCTTCCAGCCAACCTTAGGATGGAACCGAGAGGATATATTGAATGAGTTTAAAAAAGAAAAAGAAAATTTGATAGCTAATGTGGGTATGTTAGGTTCTGATTAAGTTAGCATTGAGTTGAGCGAATCTAATTATAGGATAGGAACTGAAACTATATAATGTCTAATTCGAGAGCTTTCGAGCTTGTAGAGATTAATTTGTTTTGTTAGCAAGAGACTGCAATGCATTTAAATCTGCTAGAGTTCAAGTCTTGTGGTTCAGACGTAGTGAAGTAAAGATATCTGCATTGCGCGTACTGTCACGTCACGAACTGTCTCTGTTTTTAACCGACTTCAAAAAAAGAGGAGGCTTTTTTTTTGTTATGTATGTTCACCGATTTCTCCGTTAATTGTGGACCGTTTTTTTTTTTTAAATTTTATACTGCCAAGGTAGTCCCATATTAATTTGAACTACGGTTGTTTTTTTTTTTAAATTACTTGTATGATGAAGGTAAGTACTTGTAGTCTGATTTCGTGTCGGGCCCTCGTAGGTTCTGTATTGAGAGACTAGTGGGTACTTGATATTACTAATTGTAATTTGTATGACGCTGTTACTTGGAAACTTGTTTCAAAAATTACGAATGACCTCAGAGTACCGGCGTAAGTACCTACCTCTTAGCATTTTAGTATTGTGCATTTTATTTCATTGCACAAATAACAGATAAATACTTATAGCCTAAGTAGTAAGTACAATACGAGTATAATTAATTAAAGCCTATTTTTTTTTTTTTTTATTTAATCGTCAAATCTTAAATATCTATTTAACAATATTTTATCTATTGTTTAAAAACCTACTTCAGGTTTGTCTAGACAACAAGTTCCCAAAAAAAAGAAGTTATTATATATATTAAGAGATAGTAATAGTCTTTTACTGATCAACAGCCAGAAGACATCCACTGCTGGATGTAGGCCTATCCCTTAATAGGTTTGTCATAATCCCCTCGCTTGGCAGGTTGTTGGGGATCGCAGAATGCTAACCACCGTTAACCAAGAGGATGCTGCTGCCAGTTTTCTGGGGGTTCTGGATGCAGTTTAGGACATACCTAAAACTATTTCCAGATGCGATTAAGCTTCGCTAGATAAAACAATCACAAACAAGCCCCGCGCGCATTGAGCAGCCGGGCTACCGGTTTAAATGCGATTTGATATTGATACAAAAATAATAGAACTACCCTTATATTTGTTTAAATATGTACGGCACTTAACATTCTTTGTGTATGCTAAATATGTCTCATATAAGTGAATTATTGTAATTATTTTTGAGATATAAATAACTTTAAACCCCTAAGTACTTTACAGATATTTTCAAATAATCTGCGAATAATTTTATCTATGGTGTAGAGTAGAGACTAATCTCTTATTGAAGTGCATTAAACGCACCTAAAAGTCATGTTTAGTTTTGAATAATCGAACTATTATTTTGGATATTATGAGGCTAACTTTTTAGAAAAGTGCTAACTTTTATTATTTTATTTTCCCATCGGGTACAATTTGTTCTGCAGGCATAACTACAACAGCATTTGTATCGCAAAACGTTAAACGTCGCTCATTTGATTTTACCTGACAACTGAAAAATCAACGTAGTTAATCCTTTTGGAAAATGGCCAAAGTAATAAGTAATTTCACAAAAAAAATACTTACCCCGAAAAATATATACTTAATAATGCACTTGTTTACGCACTTATCACTATTTTCTATCGAATCGTTTACCTAAACAAATCGATCGAACTGTAGCTTGGTCTCTGAATGGAGTCCGATTGTATTAATTCAATCGACGAAAAGGATGTGCGATATGTTTTTTCCGCGTGCTCCGTTTAATCGGTGGATGCACGCACCGGCCAGCGGACCATATTATTGTGTTTACAGGTAGAGCTAGCGTGCAGGCCACTGTAGTCACCTCTCTGCCCAGTGCCCTGCGACCTTGCCACTGGAACGCCTATTGTGGAATCTGAATCGACTCGACCCGGTCAGGTCAAGTTGTGCTAATTTAACATTTGGCGCGCTTTTGTGCAAGTCATCGTATTTTGACCTATTTTCAAACGACTTAAAAAAATAAGGTTCAATTCGAGTCTTTGATTCGAGTGTATGTTTTTTGTATGTATGTTACAACGATCTTATAGTGTAACATATAAGATCGTTGGTATGTTACGCAATTACTCCGCCGATTTTGAATTGATTTTGATGGTTCTTTTTTTTTTGGGTTGGTAGGTGATACTTCAGAGGTCCCGTATACAGTTTATTTAAATCTGTTCAGTTTGTTATTTAAATCAAAATTACAGGAATAAATCAAAATAACTGGAAATATATAGATGTCATCAGCAGGTAGTCGAAATCAATTTTTTTTTAAAGTTTTAATATATAACCTTTTTATGGTTGACTGGCTGTTTATGTAGGTTAGCACTACGGCACCGAAGCCGGAATATGCCGTATTTTCTTACGTTACCTACTCAAAAAAAAAACCGCCATCAACCAAAGAACAGTTTTGTTTTTGTTTCAGAATACTCACGTTAAAAAAAACAAAAAAAGGAACAGTTTTATTATCATATCGCGACTGTGCTAACTTCCACAATGATATATATAAAGCAAAAAAAATTACCTTAGTACTTATTTCTCTCTTCAGTGTTTTTACTAGTATTCATTTTATTTACAATTTAAGAGAGAGAGAGCTAGATCCTCCAAGCAACTTAACGACAGTTTAGTTCACCCATTCATACATAGACGTTTACAATGATGAGTACAATAACCTTCTTTCGGCTCAGTAATACCGATATGCGTAACCCTGTATATTCATTCAAAGAAATAGGATCAAATGTTTTTATTGCTTATAAGGAATAATCTGTTTATTTGGAATAACATAAAGAATCACAAGCATTGAATATTAATGACACCTGCAGAAGTATAAAACTGTGTCGCGATGTCAAATGACACTATATCAAAAGTTAACTAAATATGGTATGCAATGACCTCCTTTCGGCTTAGTAATACCGTTGTGCGTAACCCCGTAGAAATGAATAAAGTGCCTTTTTATGTTGTGGAAATGGAACAGACTACCAAAACAAAGTCGTATGTATGTCAAAAGTTTACGCAATAATCTAAATGAAATGTTTCAAAGTAAGGCTCTGTATATACAGGGCTACGGAGTACGGCAGTACTATGCGGAAAGGAGGCCATTGTACTCATCATCGTAACAAATGTTTGTTAAGAAATAAGCGCTGAAATTGCCAAAAAAAATCTGCTGATATTTCGTCGAGACTTTCGAACTTTTTTAAGGCCCATATGACGGGGGCAAACTTCTTTGATCACCCCTTCCTTTCCGGCCCGGCTTCCCCCGGTCATTTACTGCAGTTATAAGATGAAACAGAGATGAAAAAAATAAAAAATCAAATAAATGATCAGTCAATTCTCTCCTACAATTTTACTTACGTAAGCGCTTCTTCATTTAAGAAAAAACAAAGCTTTATTTATTGTTAGGATGTTAGGTTAGTAATGGGTGAGAAATGGAAAAGTCTACATGCGTAAAACAGATGAATCGGACTTTAAATATATTCGTAACATGGATTGTATTACTAAGTTAGTTTAGTTTAATTGTAAAAAGTGCATGCAGAGTTTAATATTTTTCTGAAAATTATGGTTAGTACATTACATGTTTATTATCAGAATGTACGTGGTCTTAGGACAAAAATCACACCATTTACGATAAAATTGGCTAGCTCAAATTATGATTTAATAGTATTAACAGAAACTTGGTTGAACTCTACGGTATTTTCTACAGAACTTTTTGATGGTAGATATAATGTGTATAGAAGAGATAGAGAGACATCGAAACTAAGTATGATGAGGAAGAGAAAAAATAAAGTAATAGAAGAAGGGGGAGGAGTGCTTGTTGCAGTAAAAAAAACGATTAGTGTAAAACGTATGCCTCACTGGGAGAGTGACAGTGAAGATTTGTGGTTAATCTTGGATGTAAGAACCTCAAAAATGCATAAGCATATTGCTTGTTGTGCTACTTACATACCGACACCTGTTGATAAAAAGTATCTTAAACATTTCCTAGATAACTGCAATCGTATTTCCGAGCAACACCAACATAAAACTTGTATTTTCGGAGACTTTAATTTGAGGTGTATAGATTGGTTCTTAGAAGATGATCGCCTTAATAATTATCAACATACAGTTGCGACAGTGGCACAGCCCCTTATAGATTTTTGTAATATCAGTAATTTCGAACAACTGAACAGAATTCCAAATTGCCTAGATAAAATACTGGATTAAGTTTTAACGGATATAGAGCATGTTGAAGTTACAAAGTCTGACTATGAAATCAGTACTGTAGATAAACAACATCCTCCTTTAAATATATATATCAAAACTATGGACATAACTAAATTAAAAGGTGATATTGGGTCGAGATACAATTTTTACAAGTGTGACTATATTAACTTGAATCATATTTTAAATAGAGTTGACTGGCAACATTTATTCGAAAGTAGTGATAATGTGAATGGAGCTTTAGAAGTGTTTTACGATTTAGTAAATGATATTATCAAAACTCATGTACCCTTAAGTAAAATAAAAAATTTGAAGTATCCTGTGTGGTTTAGCAGAAATGTAGTAAGAAAGATGCAAGAGAGGAATAATGTGTTACGAAGATATAAAACTTATAATAACCCGATGGATGAAATAATTCTTAAAAGACTGAATAAACGTTGTGAGAGGTTGGCAACTGAAAGCTACAATAGATACCGGGACTTTATAGAAGACAAAATTAAAACTCATCCTAAATTATTTTGGTCTTTTATGAAAGCGAAAAGGAAAGGGAACTCCACATACCCTGTTTCACTATCCGATGGAGCGGAAACAGTTACTGGTGGGGAAAATATTTGCAACCTCTTCGCGACATATTTTGAATCGGTGTACCATGATGGGAGCGATGATGTCAGCGACGATCGCAACCACTCTCTTTTAATTAATCTATCTAAGTTAAATAATAACACTAATTGTTTTTCTGAATTACATATATATAAAAATTCAGTAGAAAAAGCTTTCGAAAATCTTGATATAAACAAAGGAGCTGGACCAGACGAAATACCCCCTATATTTATTAAGAACTGTGCTTCAGCTCTTTCACTTCCGATGTGTCTAATCTATAATATGTCTTTAAAATCTGGATCATTCCCAGTTATTTGGAAGACAGCAAAAGTTGTTCCAATATTAAAGAGCAGGGAGAATGACATTGCTAGTAATTATAGACCGATTTCGATTATTTCCACATTTTCAAAAGTGTTAGAATCTTTAGTTTTTCCTCACATGTATCAACATTTTAAACAGTTTATCTCGGAACATCAGCATGGCTTTGTAAAACAACGGTCCACATGTACCAAATTAGTTACTTTTGTCGAGGAGCTTGTAGAAGCTGTAGATAACAATAAGCAAGTTGATGTAGTTTATACTGACTTCCGTAAGGCCTTCGACAAAATTTTGCATTCTATAATTATTTTGAAGCTTTCTGCATATGGTTTTTCTGGAACTATGCTCAACTGGGTACGTTCATACTTATCCAATCGCAGCTTTTTTGTTGTTGCAGCGGGTTTTGCATCGACCGGGCTAGCGACCATAAACTCTGGTGTACCTCAAGGATCGAATTTTGGCCCTCTTTTTTTCAATTATTTTATAAACGATCTCCCAGATTGTCTAAAACATAGCACCCCTTTCATGTTCGCAGATGATCTTAAAATATTGAAAGTAATAAACACTTTTGAGGATGTTGAAATGCTGCAACATGATCTCAATAGTCTGACTAAATGGTGTGAACTAAATGGAATGATTTTAAATGCCGAAAAGTGTTGCCAAATTACTTATAGTAGGAAAGTTCACAATATCACAGCTAATTACAAAATAGGAACAACTTCGTTGAAAAAAGTTATGACTATGAGAGACCTAGGAGTAATATTTGATGAAAAGTTAACGTTTATTCCTCATATCGATAATGTAACGAAGAAGTCTTCAAAAATGTTGGGATTCCTTATTCGCAATAGCAAATACTTTCATAGACCTGCAGGGCTATCATGTAACTTTTCGGGATCGCGATTCGGATACGAGTTGTCAAAAATAGACACTTGTCACTGTCACTGCCAAAACTCATTTGACCCTGCAGGGCAGGATGAAACGCCAAAAGACCGACGGATTTGCTTAACTTAATTAAGGAAATCAATGCATTCGTTCGATAACGATAGCGAGAGAAATCCCTCCGTGATACTGTGAAGCTGTGACAGTGACAAGTGACATTTATGACAAATCGCAATCCGAATCGCGATCCCGAAAAGTTACATGATAAGGCTGCTGGCACTAAGATCCTGTTATATAGCTGTCTAGTTCGCAGTATATTGGAGTATTGTTGCCCTGTCTGGAGGCCACATTATGCTGTGCATTGTCTGAGATTAGAAAGAATAAAAAAAAGATTTATGTGGCATCTAACTTATTCAGTTAAAAAAACCAAAATTATTCGTTCTTATAACGAAAGGCTAGCCTTTTTTAATTTTCAATCACTATCAGAGCGACGAAATAAGTTAGATTTAATTTTTGTTTATAAATTACTGCATAATGATATCAACTGTTCAAATCTATTAACTAAATTTAAAATCAGAGTACCATTTAGATATCCACGTAAACCTATAACGCCATTTGCTCCAGTATATCGTAGAACTGTACTAGGGGATAACTCTCCTGTCCCAAGAATCAGTAGACTTGTAAACGAATATCAACAGGAAACGGATCTAGATATTTTGGGAGACTCATTCGCAAAATTCAAGATTAAACTGAACTTATTAATGACCAAATGAGCTATCTCAATTCTACTCTTTCTGTCTAGGTAGATGTGATTGGTGTAAACAATCAGTGTTGCAATAGTTGGTTAATTTAATTGTCTAATTTAATTGTTCTTTTTTTATATTCTCTTATTGTAAAAAATAAATGCACGCGGTGCTTCCTTCAAAAGATAGCACATTTAGCTTAATTAGATTACATGATTATGGTGTTACAATGAATGTAGTTATCTATGTGAAGCCTAAATAAATAAATTACACGTAAATAGTAAATAAATCGGAAAAGGAGGGTTAAAAGAAATAAGATGACAGCTATATCGAACAGCCGGACCCCAAAGCACAGGCTCGGCCTATTTGGGGGATATAAACACAGATAAACCCAACTACGATCACAAAAATAAGTCTTGTACATTTTTATTTCGTTTTACCAAAAATCGTTACTCTGTAAATGAAAAATGTAATACGTAGTATGTAATACTTAAGGTTCAATAAATTATTATTATTATTTGTAAAGGTTAGCATAGTGATGCCTTCTTTACGAGGTAACAAAATTGGAGCCCCCCCCCCCCCCCCTTTTGATTTTAGGAAGGATATTTGGGCCACTCTGCCCCCACTTCCGCGGCCGCTGTTTATAGGCTGTTATTTTTGCAATTTCAAAGTTGCTTTTATAGTAAAAGTGGTTAACATTGACGGCTTTTCGCGTAGCCCCGTATAGGTTTGCAGTTTTTTTACTTACTAGTATTTTTTAACTACTTTTTAATCTTTTTTAAAGCTTTTTGTCAATTGGAGCCATTTTGTTGACCAGTTAATTAACTTTTTCTGTAACAGTAATTGAATATTGCACAAAGCTGAATAAAATTAGACACCTATTACAGTTTTCACTGCGTAGTCTGCGTACAAATATTGGTAATCACTTGACCATGATCTACTTTTAAAATAGATCCGGTCAGTGATATCAAGCCGCCGGTCGACATTTTTATAGCATCTCGTTTAAACGCAGCCCACATCGACCGATAACTAAGCGAACCAACTAACTAATGACTGGATTACACGGAGCTTCATTATATTTCTATGAAGAGGGCGGCTAATGTTTTGGGAGTACCCCAACCAAAACATGATAAAATAGCCATTGAAATTTTCAAAATATGTATATTTAATGTACAGAATTCGACAAATTACAGTTTTATTATAATAATGTATAGATACTATCCGCCTTATGCATAAAACACTAAAACTTATTTTATTTATTGAGTTTGAAACAATAAGACAAAACACTTTTTAACTAAAGTAGGTTTGAAATCCGTTTTAGCGTTTTATGTATATGACGGATAGATGTTTATGGCGTTACTTATTAAAAACCACTTTATTATGACGTTTGTTAACATAATAAACTATTTATTTAGTCAGTACAGTACCTAGTACCTACTCACTCTGAATAAGTTCGTATAGGTACTTACCTGTATATTTTTTGCTACATAAAGGATGGCGTCATGAACACGCCTACGTGTCTTCAGTCAGAACAAATGAGAAGTTAGTACTGAAACTGATTTCTATTTTAGCGTATTACGTACTTACTTCCAGATTTACGATTAGGGAACGAACCTATAAAGAAAGAAAGCAGGGAGAGCAAATTGATTTAGGGGACAGGGGGGCATAACGGGGTCCCCCCCTGTAGCCCCCCCTGTAGCCGCAACAGCAAGCGCTAGCCAAGAGTTTCATCCATCGTCGCACGACCATTTTGCATTAATGCTTTGTACGTAAGAGATTGGCAGGCAAAGTGCATGTGTTAATTTTTTAGAGGTAATTATATTTTTTCGCGCCGTTTATTAATTTTGTGTCGTGACTGAATTCCTTCTAAAAAGGTGGGTTTTTATGATAATTGTATCGTTTCATTACTATGTTTTCTTAAGTTCTTTGTTGTTGTCAAGCTGAGGACGAAAATACTCCATCTGTTCGTTTGATTTTGTTATTAATTATATTGTATTATTGCGTTATTGGTAGAAAAATAAACATCGGGGCATAACGGGGACGTAGCTACGGGGCATAATGGTACCACATCATGCCCCGTCCCCGCAATGCCCCTCATTATATTGGGTATTTTTTTCTAATGTTTAATTGAATTTCCATTGTTTTAGCAATGCTTAATGGTGGGTACGCATAAGATAAAAACTACGTGAAAAATTTGCTCGGTGGAAAGGATGAAAAAGGCTATTGATGCGCGGTTCTTAGCAAATCCAGCCTATAGAAAAGCTGCACAGTATGACATGCTCTAAGGCTCTTAAAAGACCAAAAAAGTGTGCAGATTCGAATGATCCTCGATTAAAAAGAAATAGTAAGAAGATGAAGACACAGAAGAGTGAGGAGACCGCTCCCAAAGCACAGAAAGAGCACTATGTCTGTATAATGCTAGTTATAATGTGCCGATGATAATAACACTTTTTTGAAAATGACAGATAATTGGGTCTGTCACCAGCTGTGCGGACGTTGGTTTCATACGGCCTGTGCTGGAGTAAATGACGCTGACACTGAAGAGATATTTGCATAAATTGGGATAATTATTACATTTTTAAGTACCCCTTTGTGCCCCATTTTCAGTACCCCGTTGTGCCCCGGGGTAGGGCACAACGGCGAAAATCACTCACTCACTGACTGAACACGAAATCTCGAAAACGATTTGATCTCTGAAGATGAAATTTGGCAAGTAGGTAGTTTATAAGTAGGAGACGTCAGCTAAGAACGGATTTTGCGACAGGGCTGAATTAAAGGGGTAAAATGGGAGATGAAACTTTCTATGGAAGTGTTTTGTTTTTGAAGTTATATTGATCGAAATTGGTGTTTGTGTAGTCCATTCAAAATAAAATTTGTAAATATTAATATTTTTTGACAGGGTTGATTAAAGGCGAGAAACGGGGGATTAATCTTTACAAGGCTAAACACCAAAACTCGAGAACTACTTGATCTCTGAAGCTGAAATTTGGAAGGTAGGTAGTAGAGGAGACGTCAGCTTAGAACAGATTTTGCGACAGCGCTAAATTAAGGGGGTAAAATGGGGGATGAAACTTTCAATCGAAAGTCTTAGTTACATTGATGAAAATCGGTGTTGATGTTATTAATATTTTTAGACAGAGATGATTTAAGAGCGAAAAACGGGGGATTAAACTTTACAAGGCTAAACACGAAATCTTGAAAACTACTTGACCTCTGTAGCTGATTTTGTGACAGGGCTGAATTAAAGGGGTGGAACGGGGGTGGGGCGTAACTTTACATGGAAAGTTCTTAGTTTTTGAGGTAATAGTGATAAAAATTGGTACCTATTTGGCTAGTTCATACAAAGAAAATATGATATTTTTAATATTTTTTGATAGGGATAATTTAAAGCGGGTGATTAAACTTTATAAATCAAGGTTTTTATTTTTTGAAGTATGAATCATGAACATTGATACTTAGATAGTTCATTCGAAATAAAAAAAAAAGTAATTTACAATATTTTTTGACAGGGGTGAAATGCGGGATGAAAATTTGTATGGGAACTTACTTGGTTTTTAAAGGTATAGTGATGACAACATTATAGGCATTTTTTTTATTATTATCTTCGCCGTTTTTCTTCATTACGCGGATGGAACCGCGGGGCACAGCTAATATTACATACGTACGTGTCGAATTGATAACTTCCTTTTTTCGAAGTCAGTTTTAAATTGGTATTTACCCCCGTGCGAAACCGGGACGGGTCGGCTGCAGGTATACAGTATTGCAGAACGGTATTAGTATTAATTAATAATAAGTATAATTAGTATACTACGTAGTACTATTATTCTTCTGTGGTATTACCACAGAGTAATAGTAGGGTATTACTAAGCCAAAAGACCTGGGTTTGTCCTTAAACTGCAACCAGACCCACCGGAGGACGGGCAGCAGCGTCGTTTTGGTTAACGGTGGTGACCATTCTGCGATCCCCAAGCCGCCTGCCAAGCGTGGGGATTATGGCAACACCCCCTATAAAGGGGGAGGCCTTCGTCCAGCAGTGGACGTTTTATGGCTGACGACGACTAAACAAATCAACTATTCCAAAAATTTTGTCGAGGGTGAATGACTGTTTTATGTGGTATTCAGGGTTGGCCCCATATTTATTTAATTATTTATTTTATTTAACTTAGGTACAACAATAATTAGCAAACCAAAATCTTAGAAAACTTAAACATACTAATACAGAATACATTATAAATTTGCTAACCCAAACATTGTACACAGCATTACTAAAAAGAAAACTTTGACAATATTATAACGTCAAACCAGTAGCACAAACTTTGATAACTTACTTAACCGCTGCCTAAAAATATTAAAAAGATTCATCGACGTTGAAAAGTATTTTTTTAAAGTTAAATAAATTAAGATGAAAAATATCGAGTTCATCACAAACATCCAATATATCATTATAAGATTCACACATACGATGAAGGGGATTGTTACGCCCTATTAATAGTCAAAGTAAAATAAATATCAATGGTTTTTTTTAAACAGTGCCATCTAGCCCCAAACTAAGCAAAGCTTGTGATATGGAAACTAAATAGCTGATATAATATATATTATATCCCCATTAGCCAGAAAACGTCCAATGCTGGACGAAGGCCTCCCCTTTAATAAGGAGGTGTTGCCATAATCCCCACGCTTGGCAGGCGGCTTGGGGATCGATATTATATATATCGACCACAAAACGCTAGAGATTACATATCTCAGAAGTATGACGAGCTTTGCAGCAAGATTCAGTATTTGACGGAGCTGGACGCTACCGTGATAGGATTCAGGAGCGATGTTAAAGCCATAGAGAAGCAAATAACCCATATTTCGAACAGGGTGGATGACATTGAAAAGAGAACCATATGCAAGGAGTGTCCATCGAATACTTATATACTTACTAATTATTTTTCTAAATACATACTCAATACTCATATAATACATACTACACCCAGACCCAGAACAAACATTTATGTTCGTCACATAAATGATTGTACTGGGTGGAGATCGAACCACGCCCTACACCTCCGAAGGCAGACAAATCAGACATGCTACCAATTGAGCTATAAGGCAGTCACAGTTGTTCACGTAACCGTGTATAATATGAGTGTTATACTAGATTGTGCACCTCGATCTTCAGAATCCATTGGAGAAATCGGAATAAACACGTTTGTATTACGTTACGTGGTTTGAGGCCATCAGACCATGTTTATAAAATTCACATAATTTCGAAGCAACGATATAATACTCGAGTAGGTACAATACAGCGTGACACGTCACACACATGATATACTCAAGGACGTGATAATTTATGCACGTTTAAAAAAGCTATAAAGAAAACCTTACATAAAGGCATGTGACATTTTGGCCTAGTTCATAGAAATGAGATATATATTTCATATTCCAGAACCCAAACTATGCACATTTAAAATTTCATTAAAATCGGCTTAGTAGTTATAAATAAATAAATAAATATTGGGGGACATTTTACACACCGCGCCATCTAGCCCCATACTAAGCAAAGCTTGTATTATGGAAACCAGATAGCTGATAGAATACATATATAAAACCATATTTTTTTGTAAATACATACTTATAATACATAGTTACGGAAGTACGTGGTAACAAACATTCACACACACAAACTTTCGCATTTATAATATTAGTAGTATTTAGGATATGGGAATTTTGTACCACTAGGCCATCTGTGTACGGGAAATGTCCTAAGCGTTGTGTTAAGACCACGTTAAGACCTGAAAAGTGTGTGGACTTGTGGACTGTGGACACGAGAGGGACGGTTGACGCGAGCAGCGCTCTGTTTTAACTAGGGTTGCCACCTTTTTTTAAGCAAATAGAGTTTTTTTTTTAAATGTACAACATCTGAATATAAAGTACTATTTATTTACCAGACTATTTCTCTTCCATACATATTTTTTGTTGCTTCTAGCAACATCCAACAAATATTTGTTACTCTTAAACATATTAACGGCGTCTTTACAATCAATCCCTAAATTTAAAAAGCAGACCGGCGGTCTGTTCCCTTACACGTAAAAAATAGAATCCATTTAAAAATCTTCACTGGTAAAAATAAAGTATTTTCACGTACTTTACTATCCTCATAAAGTATGAAATACGTTTGGCCTAAATAGAGTACAATACTTTATTATAAAGTACGGGTGGCAACCCAGTCGTAACTATTCAAGGCCCTTATTTTTAAATAGTGCGCTAAGTTGCGCATGCGAAAGGTGCTGACTTTTAAACAATATTGAACCTTATTCCAACCAGTATCGTTCGAAGGTCAGCTCCATTCGCATGCGCTACGCTTGCGTATGATTCAAAAATAAGGCCCCATATTGTGTGCCTATCGGCGAGCGACTTACGCGCCATGCGCCACTGGGGGCGGGCGTCGCAACGCATCGCAACAAAGACTATAAACCCTGTTGACTGATCGTCCGACTTCATGCGAAAATTAGTAGTTTAAAAACAACTGCTAGACACTGCAAGTACGTCAGACTTTCATTGAATTTCATAACTCAGATCGCGTCATCCCAGTGATTGGCCAATCGCAATCATAGAATGTTACCTCGCCCCCTGCCGGCAACGGTGAGTCGTGTTTGTAAGAGAAATTATGTTCACGAGCCATCAACAGGCTTTATGATCTGTGCATCGCAAGTGTCCAAATTTTTTGTCTTATGGGATTAGGTAAATTTTTAAGAACTTATTTATTTTTCTTATTTAGGACGAGAATCGCATAGGTACTGAGTTTCTTCTATCAATATACCATGTGTTCTACCAGTCATCCTGTATATCCTTCTAGAAGTAGGTACTAATACCATTCATTCATTGGGGTCAAACTCGCGTATGACGGCGTAAGCCAAATTCGCGTAAATCGGAGCATTTATAGAACCGCATGTTTCCCAAACTTTATTTTAATTCGAATTATCACGTAATTCCGAATTCGCTTAGAACGGGATAGAGTACCTCGGGATATCACCGTATTACGTACAAAAGTCTAGACTAGAACAATCATGAATGATGAAATTTCATCATTATTATTATCCGGCTCGAAGGACCATAAATGTAGCGTGATTTATTAAGTAAAACTACAGCAATAGTTAGCTGAATCCCACTCGCGCGTCTGTCCGTCGCGGTGCTTCAAAGCGCACTCCTATGTCACTACATGTACTCCGTACAGGAACATTTGGAACCGCTTTTATCGTTGGAACCAGCGACAGTGACAATGGCACGAACTGGCGCAGCGCTTGCAAACAATCAAGCATACCTAGCTAAAAGTATGCATATTACATTTGCCTGAAAATAGAGATAGCGTATCTAATTACTGAATGACAAAAAGAGAACACATGTACATGTATTAGAAGTTTGTATTCTCGTATCGTACGGCTCACATGCCGCAAAGACAGAGTATGTCTGACGCGAGAGGAGAGCCGGCGTTCAACATATAATCTTCAAAATCCGTGCGCTTATTTCCCCGTCCAGTAATTTTATCATTGTCGCTGATTGGAACTACAAAGTCCACATACCTGGTAGTTGCGAAAATATTTGACAACGGAAATTAATACTCACCTGTTATTGTGAATAAAACGAGTTTGGTCTCGTTAAATTATACTGGATTTCAAAACTGGACCTTGACTTACCGGTAGGTCAGGGCAAGCCGCCGAGTGCCATTGATAGAAAATTATACCATATATATTAAATAATACGCGAACTAACGAAATTTACATTTTTATTTACACTTCCAATATGATTATGTTATGTGGCCTTGGATGAGGAATTTTAAGAACCTGAAAATGTTAATAAGAGTGACATAATAGTATTAAAGTAAATAATTAATTATTATGCCGTGAAGTTTTACAAAAGTACGTAACTTGTATATCTGTTTATTAGGATAGTAATAGGCTAGATGACTGTTTTTTTTATTGTCCTATAAAAATGTGGCCCACAAATATAGCTGATTAATGAAAAGAAAATGAAAATCTGATCAAAAATAAGCAACTTATAAGCATTTTAATATCATGCTAGACAGAGAGGCGAAACAGCAAATCGTGACGTCACTTCTCTGGACGCCATATAAATTCTATTCTGACAACTAAGGCGTGACGTCATTTTTTGTTTTGTGGGAAAGGGACAGAGTTGTCTCTAACGAAACCTTTAAACGCTCATATATCAGAACATTATTAACCGATTTAAATTATGATTTCAATAAACATACTATATTTACTTCAATTATTCACCGAAGCTATTGGTTTCAACGATTTAAACATCAGTCATCTACCCTATCAAAATACATTCATTGTCTCCCGGATTCTATAGATAGAACAGCATTTTGTAATAATTTCATTTAAATATATTTTTTATAAACATCGCAAAAATTACAAAAACTTGAGACAAAACTGCTAAAAACGTCAAACCTCATATTGAAGATAATACAAGTAATTAAGTAGGTTCCGAACTAACTTAGTTTTTTAACTAATTAAATTTGGATACCAACAAAATGCATACAAGGTGATGGAAAAATTGTGGATGGTGGCTTACAAAATATACAGGTATAAAAACTTTGCCGAGTACTTTTTTAAATACAATTAAATAGGTAACTAAGTACCTACTTCAAATACTTATTTTCAAATCAGGACATCTATGAAGCCATTTCTAATATTTGTATAGTAATACAGTTTTATAAATGTAATGGTCAAAATTCACACCCTTAAGAACTCTTTTGGATCATTATTTTAATTAACGTTTTTTTTGGTACCTATTCACAATATCATTCTCGAGTAACGTAACCGTTATGAGACGATACAACCTTTTTTTTCGTAATAAAGCAATATGCTATAATGATAGTAGTCCTTATTCGATATAAGTAATGTATCCTCGAAGCCACTTACACATTTTTTAATCATCGAATTGATTACTTTTCACGTAAACTGATTGCGATAGTTTATGCAAAATAATAAATATTATGCTTACATCAATGATATTATACATGGCTTACATAAACATAATCAAGAGGAATTTAAGCTATTTATGTATCTACTTACTTACCTTGTTCCATGATATTATAATTTAGATAGTTGACTTAGAATACGAGTACAATTAATTATATTTATAGAATAAGTTGCAGCCCGATCATAAAATTGCTCGTATTATGAAATGGCTTATCATTTCATGAAAGAGTGTCCATGAACCAAATAATTCTGCCTAAGTTCAATGGCAGTGCGTTTGCCTTATGAAACAGAAAAGGTCCCAGCTTCAATAACTGTCATGTAGAAGTTTATATAGGATAATACTTTTACATAATATTTACTCTGGGTCTGCGTGTTTAGTTATGAATATTTTATGAATATATGTGTTGTGTGTGTGTGTCTAAATATTTTCTTAGAAGAGATTAAGTTATTTTACAAAACATAGACAAAATTTAATATTTATTTCTACAGAATTTATCGCAAAATTCTACGCTCGATCCAAGTATTTTCGCTTTTTTATAAGTTGGAGAAACTGTTCGACCATCGATCGCATCATTTTATTAAATGACCGATCATTTCAAGATAGGTATGGCGAATTGTATGATTGGACTACGACATATTTTATATTAACTACACTTCTGACCACTGTAAGCAAATTCGCACGTAGGTACTTAAATGACTATATCATACTAATATTCTAAAGCTAACAAATGTGCTATGCACCAATGATTCTAGGTCCTTTGGATGCTGTGCGTAATTTCAAATGTGCTATAAATTTTCGTCTTTATTATCTATGCATACATTTTATATTTGTAATTTACATGAACATTGAACATTAAATTCTTTACTCAAGACTTATTTCATAATAATTTAACACGAACTCCTACTTACTAAGTACCTACCTATTGTTTGCTGGTAAGTAGGAGACTGTGCCAAGTGCCAACAGATGCCATATTAAATTCACAATAAAATAATTACTACTTGTCATAACATGCCAAACAGGTAGGGAGTAGGCCATCAAGTTAATCTTCCCTACATCATTAACAACTAGTCATTTATGCAGTTCCTTAATTATTTGTGCTGTTTTGTACGGCTTTAAGATTACAACGATAAAAAAATATTATAATCGATTCACCTGAAAAATTTATGGTAGGTAGCTAGAGACATGTATTTATTTAAAGGTTTAAAGGTTTAAAGGTGGTTACTTCGGAAGCTACAAGCGCCACGCTATTAGCTACAAATTGACGACATGTCTCGGAACGACATCGCGATTCGAAAACCTCATGTCAGTTGCTTATCAGCGTAAAATAGGGTTGTAAGTAAGTATGTGCTTTCAACAGTGTTGATACGGTTGTTGGAGCACAAAATGTCTCCAATTTATTATTATAAAGGAGACATTATCTATAAAGTAGAAGATTTCATCTCAGTCTAACAGGAGTTTTATTATTTAAAAGTGTACGGGGACTGGGAGAGACGATTCACAAGATCATAAGGTAAGTAGTAAGCAGTCTCGTGTTTATTTATCAAATAAACTTGTCGTGGCTTTTGCTTAATTTCCTTCGTTGATTACTACAATGACCTAAGGGTATTAAAAGTTGTTGGCAGGATGGGAATCAATATAAATAGAACTGTCCTAGAACCTAAGAGGAATGTCCAGGAACAGTTTCATGCGCTCCCCGATGTCTACGACGGAGCGCTCGTCCAAATGTTAGCTGTCGTCGTTGGTGATGTCGTCTTCGTCAACTTCGTCCACGTCGACGTCGAGCGGCTGACTGGTCAGGGCAGCCCAAAGCGGCGAGCGCGCGCCCAGGGCCGCCGATCCTCGCCGCTAGCTGTCTTTACAGCCGGCCGCCGCTGCCGCCGCGCCCGCTGCACCCATCGCGCCGAACAGAATCGCACCCACTTCCCGGTCTGGAGTCACCTCAACCTGGTATATAGTTTGTAATCAAGACAAAACAAAAAAAATATCTTCGAAAGCATGCGCATCAGTGATAGCAGGCGAGAACCACATCAGTTTTTCTTGAAATATTATTGTTTATTATGCAGAAAAAGCGCAGTGTGGCGTTTCCAACGCTGCAAAATTACTAAGTTTTTTTCACATCAACAATAAAAGATCTTATAAGACTAATCGTGGTACTTTTGTTTCTTTCTAATCTATACCTATAGCACGCATAAATTTATGGTTACCTGTGAAACCGTGGTCTGTTCAGGGTCTGACCGCTCCTCAAGCACAGTGTCCAGTTCTAGCGTGGGTGGTGGGCGCGGAGACCGCACAAGGCTCACGGCTCGCTGCTTCGCCTTCGCTGGAGATAGACGGACAACGGACAGCTCCCCGCGGTCCAACTCACAATTGCGTCGACGAGCTCGCTCCCTGCATACAAACTTTTATAAGTAGGAGTAGTAGTCCTGTAAGTCCTTACAGAAGGAAGCCAAGGTAGCAAAGTAATAACATAGACAAACTTAGTACAAGTACTATATTTGTCTATTTATATTTGTCTATGGTTATAATAAATAATGTGTAAACAGTACTGTGTTCTGGGTTAAAAGGTGGCTCCACTGAGCCCAACGTTGAACTTTGGGGCCTACCTTGAATCTAAAGCTAAACTGGCAAACAAAGACTTAGTTTCCTAAATAAGGTCATGCAGTACTTCACATCGGGGAACTGCTTCACCTGTATCAGGCACAAGTACGTTCATGTGTGGAGTACTGTAACCATATTTTCGACGGAGCAGCCAAGTACCAACTGGAAGCTTTGGAATCGGTAGACCGGCGTGCTAGGAGGCTAATTGGAAATAGCTAATTTGGTACTACCAAAGTACCTAGCCAAAAAATTGCTTTGCCTCTCTAGGTCGTAAAGTCTGTACGTTTTCTATCGGTTAAATTTCGGTGTGTGTGAGCTTCATGAGTTCTTGACCTTATTCCACCTTCTCCCTTTCACTACAAAACAAGTAGTAGCATCAGTTTGGCTCCACTTTGTTGATTTGTATTTCATAAGAATGAAACTCATTGCCCCCTTCTCTATTTACAGAGAACTACAATCTGGGCCTGTTCAAGGCTAGAGAGAATAGATGTCTTTTATATCGTTGTGTTCCACCCTCGGCCACACAGTCGCTTACTACCAGGCGAGTTGGTGGTCAAACGTAGATGTATCATTACGTTAAAAAAAAAGAGACACGAAAGGTGATACAGAAGGTACTAAAACATAGTAAATGTTTACAAATTACCTACTGCTTCGATGTCTTTGATTATATACGAGAGAGAGAACTAGATCCTCCAAGTTCGATGCAGAATATTTATTAATACCATAGACAAATACACACAAAAATAAACAAATATTACCGACAAATGTATCCCACAGACGCGGACAACTTGACCCCCAAAACCTGTACTGATTATTTGTCAAGAGTCGAGTACTAAGCCTACTAAATAAGGTTTTTTTTATCCTGAAGTCGTTCCCAGGGGGGAAATCAAGGGGAGACACAAGTCCGTCACCAAAAAACCAAGGACCTAATGTTTTAGTAACGTCATGAAAAGTTTGACACGCTTTTTATCAGTTTGAAATGGTTTTGTAGGTAGTCTTACTTCTATACAGTTCTATGCCATGTTTTTAGTGTGTTAATTTCAAAGTTCTGGGTGTCATACCAATGGTCAAGAGCAATCCATCAGTAGTGCGACGGCTCCACTGATGTCACATCAGTCATTGTTGGTCTTGAATAACTTTTTATCATTAAAAAATTCAAAGGCTGTAAAGTCATGCAAATAGCATTTAATTAGAGCTCTCATTTCTTCTACAGCGACTAGGTCTGACTGCCAATTACAAAAACTACGGCTTTGCACACAACTTCGCGGGCAAATTAAACAGCGCTTTTCGTGACCGAGTTGGGTACAGTTTTTCAACAAAAATATTATTAGGTACTGGTAGCCAGTAATTTTTCTTTTTTAGATATAAAAATTGTATTTTCTGCCAGCATGACTTTCGTGGATCGCATAAAATGCGAGATAGTTTACTATTTCATCGATTTACTGAAGCGAACTGGCGTTTACGTCTTCGAGATAAGAATATTGAAAGTGTTTTGGGTTTGGATGTAATATTTATATATTCCAGATAAGTTGTGGATATTTTATGGTAGATGTCGTGGCGGCTTGAATGCGGGTACATATACCTATACTGCTATATATTAGAGTTATGTATGGAAGCCAATGAAAGACGCATTAACGATTTCATAACATACTCGTTTATTAACTCGAATTAATAGCAGGAGAGGTGTGAGTGCTCTCTACTGTACCGGGTCGCAGGGACACCATAGGGCAACTACTAGCTTTATAAGCTCACGAAACCAAGGCCTTAAGAACAAAGGTCTCTTGTTAATAATTGTAAATAAAACATATGAAAGAGAGAGCATTACTTCATACATGTCAAAGTGAGACAGATTGATTTTTGCTATATCCAACACGCCCCCTCAAAAATAAATCTCTTTCCCTAAAAACGTTTTCGAAAAACTATTTACAATTAAAATGACACTTCACACCTTCCCGCTCTGTCTGGGAGTACATTCATCATGGTCCAACATTCGTTGCACAGGATTAGGGAAAACCCAGAAAAACCTAATCAGACCAATCCAATTTAGTAGCATTTCATTTTAATCTACTTAATTTAAATTCATAAACATTAATCAAACAGATCGTATTTACAATTTTACACATGTTACAAGACATCATGGACTTCATTACAATTAACAACATTTACTATATTTGCGCAAGTTTTTCTTTCAATGTCGAAAAACACACAGTCGGTAACTGCATTGTTCAAACAGTTGAAACAAATAACCCGTGGTACTTTTTCGTTGTAGTCATCACTACCCCACTATGAGTCTACGTAACCGCTCATATCATTTGCGTTACAATCAATCGACTCAACCCGGGTATAGGTCAGCTTTAATTCTATCGTCCCTTTCAGGTAACGTAACACCCTTTTTAAACATAATGTTTGGTCGCTTTTGTTAGCAAACCGACTAAGGATGTTTATAGAAAAGCTCAGGTCTCCACGAGAACAGAGTACGTATCTAAGCATCCCAACAGATTCATACAAGGGGGGGGGCCTTTGTAGTTTTTTGTAGGCCTGAGTTTAAAGTTCATCAATTTTATTTGCTATAGGACTGACAGAATTACTACTCAGACTCACTCAGGTTGAACTTTTCTAATACTGACTATATGTACAGCTCATATACCGACGAAACATCGTATATCTCTTAAATCTACCATTTTATATTTGATCATCAAGTAGTTTTTGAAACTATTCAAGGTATAATAATTATCTGCAATTACAATAATGACATCATTAACACACAGCACAACATAAAAATGTTTTTACAATTTACAAATGTTTCCTGCATCTAGAGTATAAATGCAGCGATCAGCTGATGAGTATCGAAAGCCCTTTTCCATCTAAGTTTGTTCAAACATTTGAAACCAACAGTGCGCGGAATATTTTAATCCATACATTCTTAGCTTTGTTTAATTTGCAAACTAAATTGCCTTCATATGAGATTTCTTCAGAAATGTTCATGTATCATGTAATTCTTCCGATAGTTTGCCATTCAAAAACGTCGTATTAAAGGCGATATAATGGACAAGCAAATTGAATTGATTTGAAAAAAAATCTAATATACCTCTGAACTTGATATTCTAGCTACTGAGGCAAATGTTTCATTATTTTTCAGTTAAATTATATTCCTGACTGAAATCGAGAGCAACTATATGCGCTTTATATTTTACAGGTTTTCCAAACTCATCATTTTTCACAGTGAATACAGACATACACAGACTGTAAATGGTTAGGTTCTTTACAGTCAACAACATTTTTAACAAAAAGTTTTTTATACAAATCAAATAGGTATCCAGTTCATAAAAGCTTATCATCCCTGGATTTAATTTCATCAAAAGACAGGTGTTGTACAACGTAATCTAGTGGCACACAACAAAGAGTAAATATCATCATGTACATCATAAGATACCCAATTACACAGGAACAAGGAATACAGATACAGATTCAGATTCAGAGGGCAAATAGTTTTTATTCCTCTCACTCCTTCTAACTTGTTTTTCACAAGAAGGTTGCTCATTTTTAGGTAGAGTCAACTTATTTGAAATTTCTGTGCACATATCTGTTTCAACTACATATTTATTAGGCGGTGGACCTAATTGTGCAGGTATTACGCGTGTTTGTGAACCATCTGATTTTACCAAATCAGACATGCAGTGATCTGATTTCAATATATCAGATTTGCACGAACTTTAAGTGTCCGTTTTTTGTGTCAGAGTGACCAGAATTTCCACTTGAAATTCCCATAGACTTCGACGGTCTACTTTATAAGAAATAGATCACATCTCTGACTATCACAAACTTTTCTCTTACCATATCTCACACCTTAACCATTCGGTTCATACACGACCAAAATAGTTTTTAATGATTTGTCATCAAACTTGGTCTTTCTAATCTTTCTATAAAAATAGACAGTTGAACCGAAAACCTTTAAATAGTTGCGGCTTTCTACCATGCCACTATCAAATGGTGTGTTAGCACATCGCGCATTCAGTGCTTTAGTGGGACTCAACACAGCCTCACCCCAGAACGTTTCACCAGGTACCATGGCACTAAATCGTTCTGTTCTGTTCGTATCATACATTCGGAAAATCCGTCAGAAACGGAGTAAATAACACTGTTAAGTGGTAGCTAATACCTTCTTACATACAAAAAAATTACTTTAATTTTATTTGATAAATACTCGCCACCGTTTTATTGCTATAGAGGTTGACAATTTTCAAACCGAAATAAGCTTCACACTTATCGAAACGCAGCAAAAACAAAACATCTTTACAGGGCTATTAAGTATGTTCATCCACAAAAATCACGAAATAGTTTTTGCCGTCAAGTGTTGAAAGAGTGATGGGATTGCACAGGCATACGTGCTGTGCACATTTAAACAATGGTCGTTTTTATAACTTTAAAGATTACGACCTACCAAATGTCAAACATGTCCACCCTTCATCCATGCAAGCTTCACAAAGTATATCAGTTAATTTAATGTTTTCAATTCATTCTAAATTAGAAAACATACACTTGCTTTTTATTTGTAGGAAATTCATCTTCTCAAAAATAGTCTTTGATGCCACAATTCATTATTATTATGAACGATCTTTAATTGTTACTGAGCTTCCAGCATTTAAAACATGCCTATCAAACATAAAGTTGCCAGTTAAATTGTTCAAAGACTCACCATTATTTGCTGTCTTACCCTCCTTGCCGTAAATATATCTCCACACCACCGTTTTTACCAAAAACGATAGTCATACTCGTACCAGCTTGTTGCATCCTTTTGACTTGCATACTGTTCGCCTCCAACCATAAAAGCGAACCCAGAGATATCCGACGAATTAGGACCAGATGTATTGATGGTCTCCACAGTTCTATTATACTCGGTACGCTGTTGAGCTTGTTGACCTATTTTATTATAATAACAATCTCTTTTATAATGTCCTTTTCTTCCACAGTGGTGGAAGGTAACATTTTTGTTTTTATTAAATTTTCTCTTAAACTGCTGTTTCCTTAGCTGATTATTGTTATATTTATTTTGATTGTCAATTGGTTTCTGTACCTCTTTCGTAAACATTTGTGCCTTGAGCACTTTAGAGCTTGTTTCACGTCTTTCATTCATTATTTTAATTTCCTGGTCAAGCAATTTTGTCTTGACAAATGTCAGTATGATGTTATCCTCAGTCAGTGTTTCAATAGCAGTAATTACTCCATTGTAACTGCTCGGTAAAGTCATAAACAGGTGTGTGACTTTATCCACTTCTTCTAATTTTGCACCTGCAGCCAGCAACTCCGTGATCAAATCATCGGATTCTTGAAAGTGTTTCATCACTTGCCAGCTTTAAGTTCAGTAAGCGCTTTCGTAAAGCAAGTTGAGTGGCGATGCTTTTTCTTTCGTAAATAGAGTCCAACTTCAAGAAAATTTACTTCGGTGTGATATTTTCATCACTTGTCAGTCCGAGCAACGAATCGGACAAATACTCAATTATAGTGTTTTTAGCCACACATAGTTCTTTGTAATACTCACTATCACTTTCTAGTTCCACAGGAGTATCACTGTCTATTATTTTTAAAACACCAAGTTCACTTAGAAAATTTCGTATTCTAAGTTTCCAGACACTATATTTGTCCCCATTAAAAGGTTTAATATTACGCTTTAACCTTTGGCTCTCCATTGTTTTGGTTTTTAGCAAATAATGCTTGGAATACTACAAACACTTATCACTGACAGAGTTCACAAAGTTTTTATTGCACTTAAAGTGTTTTTTATATTTAATTTCACTGGGCCCATAACCTATTAGAGTTATGTATGGAAGCCAATGAAAGACGCATTAACGATTTCATAACATACTCGTTTATTAACTCGAATTAATAGCAGGAGAGGTGTGAGTGCTCTCTACTGTACCGGGTCGCAGGGACACCATAGGGCAACTACTAGCTTTATAAGCTCACGAAACCAAGGCCTTAAGAACAAAGGTCTCTTGTTAATAATTGTAAATAAAACATATGAAAGAGAGAGCATTACTTCATACATGTCAAAGTGAGACAGATTGATTTTTGCTATATCCAACACTATACCTATAGCATACTCTTCGAGCGGTACTTGGACCCGAGCGCTGTCAAGTGCTGACCGGAGTGATACTTTAGCGTTGCGGAGCTAGACGCAGATGGAGTTAGACTGTTCGTTACATTCAGTTAGGAAAGGATTTTAAACTTGGAACGTGAAGTTTCACACGAATAATGAAATATCTATCTTTACTCATCAGAAATTCTAATCTGTTTATGTAGGTACACAGTCTGCATCAAATCAGTTCGGCTTTTTTATCTATTGCCTAGGATTGATTGATTAAGCAAAGTCGTGTTTACATGCAATGTCTATTTTTGTTAGATCTATAGAAAGTAAGTTTTTTTATAAAGTTAGATGTTTAGGAAATAAAACATACTTCACTAAAATAAAATATGCCAAAACATAAATAAATCCTAATGCAAAAATATGTTCTTTCCGCATGGTTTTACAGTGTTTCTACACTGTGTCGTAAAAAAGACGCCTACATTAAAAATTTACGTACGTTTATGATTGTGTACGGCTCGACGTAAAATTGCTTTGAACATTACGTAGGAATAAAGAACGCAGGTAAAAGAGTTTTTACGCGAACTTCGAAACATTTTCCTTTGTGACAGTACTTTTTATGCAGGATGTGGTAATTAGGGAACAACGGATGTGATTTTACTTTGAACTGGCGTCATAATGATGTTAGTAGGTATTTATAAAACAATATTAGGTACCTACGTACCTATCTTAAACTAAGTAACAAGTACTATTATGTTTTCTGTTTGAATATACAGGATGATATCGAATTCATGAGCAATATCGTAGGGGTTCATTAAACTCATCATAAACAACTTTTACTTACCATGAAATCAAAATGGAAATCATGAAAAAAAACAGCTGCGCCATAGATTTACATAACTTGTTTTTTATACAATAACGCACAAGCGTTATTGAATTTTTTGTGTGAGACAGCCGATTTTCTCGTTTTCTGTGTTAGTTTCATAGTACTCGTATACAAGTTGTCCATTATGATGAGTTTAATGATATCAGCCCCTAAGATATCATGAACTTAATAACATCCTGTATAGTCCAGTATCAACAGACAACACATCCGGTAACACATAGTTATACTTTTATAATCCTTTATAAAAGAGTAAAAATTAAATATTTCGCAATTAAAAAGAAACATTAAAAGGCTGTAAAAAGGGGGAGGCTTTCGTCCAGCAGCGGACGTCTTATGGCTGGCGATGATTAAAAGGCTGTTGGATATAAATCTATCCTTGAACGTGATTGGAGCGCCGAGCATAGTCTTATAGCTTAGTTGGTAGCATGTCTACCTTCAGAGCTGTAGGGCGTGGGTTCGATCCCCACCCAGGACAAACATTTTTATGTGACGAACATAGATGTTTGTTCTGTGTCTGGGTGAAGTATGTATTTACGAAAAAAAACTGTATATAAGTATTCTATCAGCTATCTGGTTTCCATAATACAAGCTTTGCTTAGTATGGGACTAGATGGCGCTGTGTGTAAAATGTCCCCCAATTTATTTTTTATTTATTCTTCCAAGCTGTATGGCTCGGTGCCGGAGCCTGTAGGTACAGTTTCTATACGAAACTTTTAAAGATGATCTGATAGTTGCACTCATTAGCGAACCTTGAGCGAACCTGAAGCGAACCTGATTTATAACAATGTTTGCATAAACGTAAGTATAGCTTGGCATAAAAGGGTAGAAATAAGTAGCACTATCGCAAATAGTTCAGAATACAAGCAACTCTATACGAGCGAAGAAAATCATTGGACGAATTTACCACTGGCGTGTACATATACTGTGTATAATTGTATTTACCCATACATATTGGAACCTGTATTGGAACATGTTTGAAACTCTGTGGTATATCCACTGTATATTGTCAGAAGATAAAAAGTTTTCGGTATTCAAGACTTTTTACCAAGGTATAGGTAAGTAGGCTCTGTAATCTTTGAAAAAAAATTAAGCACAGAGGGCCAACCTTAAGATTAAAATAAAATACCAATTAGTTTATTCCATTACTCAAAGAAAAACTTGGGATGTGAGCCTGTGTAGGTAACAACTTTAATCTCGGTGGACCCGAAGAGAACAGACGTCCTATAATTACGTTCTTGCTAACCTTTCTTGGCTAGTCTTTCCTTTGTAACTGGAAAATCGTAATTGCAATTCCCGAATTACCTACAAGTTTATCTTGAACAAGTCAGGGAGTTGGTAGTTAGTTACTCACTACATTATTTATCGTAGGGTTTTACATTTTACTACATTTACTAATCGTGGAAAGACTAAACAAGCTTACATCGCCTCTAATTTAAGTTCTGCACTGACAATGACGGTTCGGTCTGAAATACTTACTTATAGAATTTATAGAGTAGTTAAGTACCAGCAAGATACAACCATCAAGTGAGGCAAATAGAAATAATGGAATTAAAGCCTATATAGAGAAGTTTTTGTACGAAGTGCAAAATTTAGGGAACAAAATCTAGAATGTGGTAGCACCAAAAAAAAAATTTTGAACATTATACATTTGTTCTATATTCAATGTATGAAAATTGTGTTAAAGAAAAACTTGTTTAGTTCTTCCTCTATTCACCCCTTTTTGCTTTACACGTTCTAAACAATTGTTCTTTGGTACATACTAACTATTTAAGTACTAACTTGCATTCCTTAAATAGGAATTAAATATTTATGAGAACTGAAATTCATTACCTTGCTAACTTAGCCCTTCGCCGCAAGCAGCAGATGACTGTGAGAGCCAGTAGCGGGAACCCGAATATACACGATACTATCGGCACAACTATGGACTCTGGCGTTACTGCAACAAAAAAGAAACATCTAGATACAATACAGTCCAATGCAACGCGATGCAACGCAACGCAATCAACACAATAGAATATGAGCCAAAAAAATATCACAGTAATTAAAAAATACTTTATTAAGCTCTTATTTTAAAATAAGCCTCGGAGTCATAAAATAAATTCTATTGTGACCACTCTCTCAGCTTGGGTTTGAAGTATGTGGTGGAAGGTATATCCCGTAAGTGGAAGGACATAGGCATCGGCCCGACAGCGAGCGGTCTCCATTGTTTCGTTCAGAGTACTGAGTTTATGTAGTGCTATGCGACAGCTTGAAGCTGCACAATACCAGTACTTATACACCACTATTTTTTATGAATGTCTACAACTTTAAGGGGTCATTGTACTCATCATTATGAACAACTTTTCCTATGGGGTCAACCCAGAAACCGCGAAAAAAAACAGCTGTGCCATACGTACATTATGTCCAAGGTCAATGAACTGTTTGTATGGAACAGCTGATATTTTTTTCTCGATTTCAGGTTTGGTCCCATAGGAAAAGTTGTTCATAATGAAGAGTACAATGACCCCTTAAAGTTTTAGACATTAATAAAAAAATAGCGGTTTATACACTTTTATGGTCCCTTAAGAAAAACCTGAAGAGATTGCTCGCCGTGGGGCGGCGCCGTATTCATATCTAATTCATTGCTCTACGTAATGCCCTTTTGCCGAAAGACGTAATCGAACAGTTTTTTCTGACTGAAAAAATAATAAGATAATGTTTTGCTAAAATACGGAAAGGAAAGTTGAATAATGACCTGCTTTTCGTATTTCAGCTTGATTGTTATTCAACAATGTTGATTTTGTGTTGTGAGTTGCTAAGTATACTTAAATGAAACAAACTGTATGTAGGTTACCATGCTGTCGGTGTGATACGATAGATCCGTGAAGTAAAATCTCTATCAATACCTAACAGCTATAGCTATATAGGTACTTATAAAATACACAGGGGAAAAAAAACTTAAAGTGAAAGTAGATCTAATATCATGTTATACCTCTTATTACCCAGCGACAATGTTAAAATGAATGGACGGGAAATAAGCGCACGGATTTTGAAGACTATATGTTGAGATCCGGCTCTCCTCTCGCGTCAGTCATACTCTGTCTTTGCGACATGCGAGCCGTACGATACGACAATACAAACTTCTAACACATGTAAATGTATTCTCTTTTTGTCAATGATGTTATATGTATTTTACTCTATGCTTTTTGTCATGCGAGCCGTACGATACGACAATTTAACTTCTAACACATGTACATGTGTTCTCTTTTTGTCATGCGAGCCGTACGATACGACAATTTAACTTCTAACACATGTACATGTGTTCTCTTTTTGTCATGCGAGCCGTACGATACGACAATTTAACTTCTAACACATGTACATGTGTTCTCTTTTTGTCATGCGAGCCGTACGATACGACAATACAAACTTTTAACACATGTACATGTGTTCTCTTTTTGCCATGCAGTAATTAGATTCACCCTCTCTATTTTCTGGCAAATGTAATATGCATACTTTTAGCTAGGTATGTTACACAATCAATGTGTTGATTGTTAATTTTGAACGATTTGCAAGCGCTGGACCCGTCCATTCCATTATCACTGTCGCTGTTATTACCTATACCTTATTATTATACTTTTAACCTGGCAACTCTACGTCATAGGCAATATTCCTAAAAGCTCTACTTAATGGTCGATACGAAATGTGTTTCGACAGATAAAATTGAAAACGAACTTCTATAAAATACGATGCTCGCTAATAGCTTTTAAAGCTGTTTTCGTGTTTACTACATTCATTAGACTGAACATTTGTCAGAAGGAGACAAAATATGTCAATATATACAGCAATATGTCAAATATGTCAGATATGACAGCATCGCCCCGTGGGTTTACCCGCTATCCTATAGGAACCGTATTAACACTTACATTTTTTCTATTAAGGCCAGGTTATACCACGTTTCAAGCACATTTTTTGCTACGATCGAGCATGAATCTAAAGCTGTATCAGATAGAGTGTTCAAAAATATTGCGGTTATGCAGATTCGCGCATGTCAAGCTTAAATTTATTTTAATTTATTTTTTCTCAGATCATTAAATAAAATATCTAAATTAATAATTATTCAACCAAAGAAAGTTCACCAAAATACAGTTATCTTATGTGTAAGTACACCAATTTTTTATGTCGCTATGCACTGCATTTAGGAATTGTAATTGAAAAACTTTAAAAAAATGGAACAGTTTCGTATTTTTTTCGATTGAGGAAAGTAGTTTATCGTGTTTCCAACCGTAAAAGTTACTTAGACGGATATTCGTCTATAACATATATTTTTTGGCTCTATATATATAGTAACTTTGACTAAGTAATATTGCCACGAACGCTTTAATTGTTAGCTTGAAACAGTATCAGAATTTATGACAATTATGGCAGAGACTTCTGTAGCTTAATTGGCAAAGCAATTGGGATGGAAACCCAGAGATTGCTCGTATGCAGCTTCAAGTCCTGCTAGAGGTCATAATTTTTCTTACTGTTTAAGCTTTAAAAAGCTTTAAGCTTTAAGCGGTAGGGATTATGGCAACACCCCTCTATTAAGCGAGGCCTTCGTCCAGCAGTGGACGTTTTATGGCTGACGACGAAGCTTTAAAAACTTAAGTAACATTGATTTTACGAAGGGAAACATTGGAATATCGTGGCCTTAAATACAGGTTTGTGTCAAATCCAGAGTATAGTATCTTCTAAACAAAATTGCATCCAAATCTAAAGTCAAAGTCAAAGTCAAATCGTTTATTGCACATTATGGATTATGTAAAACTAATATTAATAACATAATGACCCAAATGAGGGTATGGCAATTAAGTGTGGAGCGGACCGATCTGCACCCTTATCATGGACGTTCGTGATTCTAATTGCGAGCGTGCGCGAGCAGGAGGGCGCATGGCGCGAGTGGGTTGGTACGAGCAGGATGGCATGCTATCGCAATCGGAATCGCGAACGTCCATGATAAGGGTGCTGTTTTCTGCTTGATTGATTTATAAAGTTTTGTCGTCTAAAAAGTCTTTTATAAGTCGTCAGGAAATTTATTGAAAATTTTAATAGCCATTGCATGAGGACCACTACTCTGCATTTCTAATCTTGATTTTTGTACGGCTAATTTATGTCTGAACCTGGCCGGATATTTTCGAGGTTGGTCTGATACTTTTTTAAAGTATTCAGGGTACTTTTTCACAAAATTACAAATTTCTAGAATATATATTGATGCAGTTGTTAAAATTTTCAATTTAATAAAATATTGTTTGTGGAATTCTTTTTTGGTGATATCTGGAGCTTTTATGTTTGAAAGGACACAAATACACTTCTTTTGCTCTTTCTATTCTGACGTTACGGAGTTGCGTGGGATCAAATATACTAACCATATACTTACTGCACAAATATTCAGTTTTATAGAATTTATGTGTTACTAGGAGTTTTAACTTTGTTTTTAGTTGTTTAGCTTTGTTTTGGTTTGTTTTTAGAGTCTGGGGCTCATAATTTTAATGGGGTTCGTGATGTTTTGAATTATTAAGGGCTTAGTAATCGGCTTAGGATCGGTTCGGTGAAATGGTACTTATTAAGGAACCTTTGAGTGATATATACAGGATTAGTTCAAATCAGTTAGCATCCTTTTAAGGGCATCCTTAAAACTAATGCTAACTGATTATAACAAACCCTGTATAAGGATGTGATACAATGGTGGTTTGGCGTAAGACAAATTCAGGCCACTCATCGTCATGATTGGCTATTTTTTATTTATTTTTTATTTTTTTATTTTTGAATGACTGATGCTGTTGGTCTCAGATGGCCTCTACAGCGTCACCGGACTTTAGGCAAGCGCAAACGGCGCTCGGCCTAGGTTTAGGTTAAAGGCGACTAGCTCAAGGGCACCTCAGACGGTACGAACCTCGGCTTGGCCGTCGCCGGGAGTGGGGTCAGGCTTGCCCTGGCACCCCAGAAGGGGTATGCCCTGGGGCCCTAGTAGGTTGATCTGGTTGACTATTTGGAGAGAATCTAACCGATCTTCTGACAGATTTGGGGTTCCTCGACCTCGCCGGCGAGGTCGGTGCGTGTTTGTGTGCCTCTGGTAACCGGCGCCTATACCAAAAACGGAATACTTCCTGTTGCTAGGAATGGTCGGATCGGTGATTTGCTATTTTTAGAGAGTTATTGTTATAGCTCTGAAGTACATCTGCGCTCGTGCTAAATAAGCCTATTCTGGAGCTACAAATGCGGTCACATTTTTTGCAAATGTATTGCGAAGAGGGTGGCCGTTGGCTGTTAATAAAAAGGGGTCATTACTCGCTTGTGAGCTAACCTAACAAACCAGGAATTATAGCGAACAGATAAACTCCGAGAATTGGCCCCAGACGTCTACATCATTATGAGAAGACAAATTAATTGTTAATGTCGCTAATGTTACAAATAAAAATATGTTTTATTTTTCATTTAGTTTAATGTTAGGTATAATACGAACGGAGTTCTTTTTACCATTGGTAAGACCTTAAAAAGGAATGAAGTCTAAAATAAGGATATGTGACATTACTGGCATTAACCCTCAATTTGTCTTAAATGCCAGCATAACTTCCTACAACAAAGGGGGTTCGCTGCTCGCAGCCTTAATGTATCAAATTACGCATGAAATAATAGTCATTAGTGGGCAACAACAAACCAAACCAACAGCAACAACTTCGCGTGTTCAGATAATTACATTCGGAGGCGCTTCAGAGATCCGATTGTTAAGTTGGCTTTTGCGACAATTCACTCTATAGATATCTTATTGCCAGTTGTTCAGAAGTTTCCAAGTCATTTAACTTTTATTTGTGTCTCCGGATCTCTTTACAGGCGGTAGCACATAAAATTGCGTCTCGGAATACCCGTAGTCGAGTTTTCTACGAGTGAATAATCTACTTCAATCGAGTAGCTCACTAATTTAGCAATCAAAGCATAATTGTTGTTTAGGTTTAAGCTTTCTGCCGTAGAATAGTAGCACTAATGAATCCGTGTGTATTATTTACTACGTGCTAAAATATTCTTTGGGTGTTGGAAACATACCCCTTTTCTAATACTTAGGTATGCAGGGCTCCGAAGCTTTGCTTAGGAACGAATTCTTCAGAAATACTTAAATTAGCTTCTCTTGATAAAGGAGCAATATTTTCTCGTATTCTAGGATTTGTAAGTAATATTCTCTTTATTAAATTTCTCGGTGATTGCACTTTTTATTGTTAAAGAGTTTAGATTTTGTTTTCTATTAAATTACATCACAGATATTTATGATGTCATTTAAGTTATTCCTTATCAAATTCAAATTATTTTTTAATGGCTAGGTCTTTGTCCACCTATAATAAACATTTTGAATGCTTGTACACTGCACTTAAATAATAATTAACAGTTCTGTATAAACAGTTTGTGTTTCTGTGTCTGTGTATGCTACATGTATATTGTATACCAATTTCTTGTCGATATGATCAAATGTATTTTTTTAATTGAAATGCTATCGACGAAATTTGTGTAGTTTTAATGAGGCCGCCCAGTTATTTTTATGCTTACTGCAATATTGATTATGCTAGCGTCAGTTAGCGTGCTTTATTTATTTATTTAAGTTTATTTTGAGACTAAAGCGAGTTTTAAGGATTCCGTACCCAAACAATATTCAACAGGACTCTATTACTAAGACTACGTCGTCTATCTGTCTATCCGTCTGTGTATATGTCCAACGTGGTAATATGATGTGGTATCTTTGAACCTCGTAAGAAGTTGCAGTTGGAATATTCATATGCCTAATATTTTGCGTTTCTGTGGTAGATATACTAAGAGATAATATATAAATAATATTATAAGTCCCCATTAAGATTAATTAAAACGAGGTTAAAGGGGTATTTTGATTTTGCTCAAACAAAACTATAATACATAGAAGCGTTAAACTTATTTTGAATAAAACAGGGCATAAACAAGTGCGTGTCGAGCTCGTACTTTGGTTAGGTGTCAGTTTCCGCGCTAAACTAAAGAAAAGTTCAATCTATTTAATGATTAAGCTTAATGGCGAGATATTACGGGTAATTTGATGTAGGTAGGTAGGATGCAGGGGAAATTTGTTGTATGCATGCTTTGGGAAAGGTCTACATTCAGTAGTACGGGAAAGCAGTATGTATGAGACTACAAAAGGCTGAATATGATGATAGTAGAGATACATTTTGCGTGGTGGTACGGAACCCTTGGTGCGCGTGAATCCAACTCACACTTGGCCAGTTAAAATTAACGGTTAATTAAGTAACCAGTAAGTTTCACTTAAATCAATTCTTAAGAGATCGCAGTTTAGTTTTGTATACAACGGAATGTACTAAGGTATTTATCGACAGTTTTTGTGCTAGGGTAAAAGTCGAAAATGGCTTACCAGTGGGGTATATGATGATGGGCGTAGGCCGCTTATTAGTGCTGGCGTTGCTCTTCCCGACGCCGACGCTGGTGGGAGTTGTGGTAGCCGTCGTGGTGGAAGAGCTGGTCAGCCGGTCCAGTAGCCCCGGGGGCGCTGTGCTGGGCCGCGTCATCTCACCTGTATAACATAAACTCGACTAAAGAAAGGCATTTAAGACATTTGGCACAAATACATATGACCTTTGGCCTAGGTATTTTAGACATTTAGCCTTAAAGCAAATTATATTTTGGCCTAGATGATACAAGGAGGTTTGGGAAATGTAGACCACTTGACCTGCGAAGAATAGGAATGTCCTAAGTATTTCTAGACTAAGTTAGCTATCGATATTTTATAAAAAGCTATATTTTTTAACCCACATGTTGGAAATCCACAGAGTTCGAATATATATGATGCCTGTGTATTAAACAGACTGACAGGGCAGCCATATATAAATAAACAGAATTACACTGGCAGAATGCACTACGTGGGATGCCAATAGCTATGAAAAAAAAAAAAAAAAAAACAGAGCATCAATGATACGTCATCCAGCTAAACTCACAAACAATCTCATGTCACTTCCTCGAGATAAATACTTTAGTTTATTATCCGGACTAACGTTTATTCAAGCTGTCGACATCTGTGATTGACGCAATCAATGTTATTAAATATTATAAAGACGAGCTGACAGCTTGGAGGATCTAGCTCTCAAGGCTGACAGATAAGTACTAGCGCAGGAATGCGCTATACTAAATGTATTTTTGGCGTTAGGGGGTTATTAATACCGCCAGTCAATTGATTTTATTGTCATTACTGGTAGTCTGTCTAAGTTCGTATAGGTTGAGTAGCTTTAATATCAGAGTTAGTTAGTATAATTTCCTTTTGTTTTGTGCTCGGTTGTAAATACCACGCGTATTATATTATGATCATGGCCTCCTATAGAACACTAGAAATGTCACAGAGGACTCTAAGAGAGGTCGCACATTGATTCGGCACGGCACCCGACAGGCGCCGGACGACCGTAACACACTGCGCACAATTAACTGGTGAGCGAGACGGCCGTCTCGAGAAATTTCTTACGACTAGGTAGTACAAAATTACAAAATGCATGCATGGAGCGCCTTCGGGCGAAACCGGACGGTTTTTCTTACGGTTTTTCTCGTCGTATGCGCCCGGTCTTATATGGAACACCGAGGGGTGGACACTCACCGATGAAATTTCTATGGAACACTAGAAAATTGACACGCTTTGCAGTTGACATATTCCTGTTCCGTGTACCCATGTCAATCTCATTTACTACCTTCACATGTCTTTACATGTTGTTTTCAAAACTCTGTAAAGGCGTAGGACATTTTCCATACGCAGGCGGCCTAGTGGTACAATTTTTCCATATTTCTTTGTATAATGAACACCCCTAAACCAAACAAGGGCGGGCGGGTTTTGCGAATGGGCGAATCTGTATAAGTAATAACACGCAGAAGGAAGATATGTACCTATTCTCGGAATAGGTAATAATTATGTATTGCAAGCAGACATACAGCTCCATCTGCTACTGAAGCAAATTTTACAGCGGGATCTAAAATTGTTCGAACCTATTATTGCGAGATTTATCTGAATCTATTACGAACCGGAACAGAATGATGTGTGAGGAAATAATAAAGAAACTTCTAGGTTCGTATCCTCTAATAAACTACAAAGGGCGGAAAATAAACAAGCTCGTTATGGCCTTACACAACACAGGTCGAATTGTAGCGCAAATTGTAGGACTGGATGGATTCTGTACACAATGACTGTTGATGACGGCCCTTCGCGAACCCTGTGCCTGACTACCTCGTTTGTTCCTTCTGATACTATTTATTCTCAATTGGAATATTTTTAGGGGTCCACAAAGCATATTTTTTTTACCAAGTAAACAAGCTTGCTGTTGGCTGTCATCTGGCAATGACTCAAGATAAAGCTCGTCCAAGCTTATCTTGCTTGGCTGAGTTGGCTGGCTTGGTTCTCCTTGTAGTCTACCTCGCTCGTCCAGAAGTGCTATTAAGATAGAAAATAATTAACTTTTTTTTAAACTTGTTCTCAGCATTTTACGAATTTTGCGAAGTATTTAGAGTAAATTTTTATTTTTATATATTCTTTGTTTGGTTGGATACATTTTCTGTTATGTAACTGTTGTATAGCGAAAATATTGGTAAGAAAATGTGTACTAAATATGTACATAAATATGTACATATTTATGTTCAAACATATTACTAAAAAATAGCGCAGCAAAAATATAATACTTCAGTCAAAAATAATTAATTTCGTCAGAGCCAAAGATTACGAAGGATGCGCCATCGCGTAATAAAATAACGTTTGAAAATGACCCCCTTGCCGTCATGTTTACGAGTTGCGCTGGAGTGCGAAAAAAGATAGCACTTTTATGAGAGCAAAAGGCATAGCGCGCGTCTCGCTTAGTGAGCGCAAACAGGCGAGACAGACCTTAGGGCCGTCTTCACGGGGCCATTTTAGGGCGCGATATGACATATCTCCCTCCTTATAGGTATATATAATATCATTATGTTTATAACCGGGACTTAATCGCGCACAAATAAATTTATTTTTATTTACCTCGACGTTTCGACCATGTTCCAATGGCCGTGGTCACGAGCTGAACATAATTATGTGTTCAAATCGCGAAAGTTTAAAAGTTTCATATATAATATCATTGGTCAGCGCATATTAACATTTTCCTTTATATTTCAGTTTGGCTGTAAGCCCCGCAGAGATAATGTTTATAACAGTCTCTGAATAAAATTATCCTAACATACTTACTTATGCAGACGCACAGACTCGGACTCGTTTAATACCACATATAGAATATACTATACGATAGTACTATTATTAAATTTTACTGTGGGCTATGATAGCAGCTTAAACCCGATTAAAATATAGTTTTTTACGGGGACTTACAGCTAGACTGAAATACAAGGGAAAATATTGGAAACAAATTCTTAGTCTCAAAAGTTTCAAACAAGATGGAAACTGGACGATTTTCCAAACATGATATTAAAAAAAGTTTTTTCCTTCAACTCCATAGATAGCGTAGATTATACGTGCCAGTCAAAAACAGCATCATATTTGTGATAATAGTGGCACATGAAATAAAATTAAAAACTTGACAATGACAGCCACGTCTGGTCTGCGCAAAATCAGAGCTCAATCAATGAGATTCTTTCGTCAGAAAATCCCCCAAGTCGTCACCACTGTTTTTTTCTTTTTGATATACTTGTTCTTAAAACTAATCAAGTATACAGGGTTAGTTCTAATCAGTTAGCATCCTTTTAAGGGCATATTCAGTACATCAAAACAAACAACTTATACTATAGGGCCAACATTGAAATCGCCAAAATAATTTGCTGTTCCATATAAAAATTTCATCGACCCTGGGCAAAATGTATGGAACATCTGTTTTTTTTGCGAATTCTATGTTGGCCCCATAGTAAAAGTTGTTTGTTTTGATGTACAGAATATGCCCTTAAAAGGATGCTAACTGATTAGAACTAACCCTGTATACTTTATAGAAAATGTTCAGCAAACTCAACTACTAGCAAAATTTGATAGGTCCCAAAACGGATTACGGAGTTAGGTTTTACCTTAATTATTAGTGCGTTTGTCTCGTGGCGTAACTTGTCTAGGTGATTCTAAACGATCACCGATGTTAAGCAACGGACGGTCCGGTCAGTCTTCGGATGGGTGACCGTGAGTGGCATTTATTTCTGAGCGCTACCGTGGGTCGGATGACACGTTAAATTGTTGGTCCCGGTTGTTTGTTCTAGTTTCTATAACAACAACCGTCAGCCATGTCAGAGGCCTTCGGGCGGCACATTAACTCTGACACTAGGGCTGGCCACTCAGCCTATACGAACTTACATTTTTTTAGTGCGTTTTTGTAATATGGAGATTGTAAGTGTGTGAGTTTGATTGTACTCAGCCGCCCGAAAGCGAGAGAAAATTGTATTACTTACCTACTTACAAAATTTGTTGACACTGTAACAAAGTTACAAGTTGTTAAGTTTTTAGGTTTGGGTAAACTAGTAACGACAGCAACACGGGACAGTAAACTGATTAAATATAAATAGTAGATTGTTTACCAAGGGAGGAAACAACTATTTTTAAGGCGAGAGTGTTTCTTTGAATCCAGAGCGTAGCGAAGGATTCAAGGTACTCGAACTTAAAAATAGTGTTGATCCCGAGGTGGACACTGCTTTTTATCACCCTCCATGAGAAAATAAGTAAGTGCAGCTTACGTACTTATAACAATAGTATACCTACGTTTATTTCATTCTCACTACTTACTCACTCTCACTTCTCACTTTTTATTGAGGAAGATACACTGAGTTAAAATAAAACAAAGTAAAATCCGAATATGAGTAAACAATTACGAACGAAGGCGGAAAGTATTTCGCGCGTTTTTGTTTTTTTAGTTTTTTATTTTTATTTTTTCGCGCGCCTTCTTTTTTCAAACAGCCTGTTACTTGTTCATACAATGTCCGTGGTTGATCTCTTTGGTGATTGGAACTTTTCCTAACAATATCCACATTTCAAATTCAAAACAGCGCCCGAAGCGGCCCTAGGGCGGAAAAGAGCTCATTTCTGCCCTGTTTGCGAGGAACAAAGTAGTTATTTTTGAAAAGATGTGTTAAAAAGTTATTTATTGAGTCTTTCGAAGCAAAAACGGAGCTCTAATATCCCTTGTCTGTTTTCACCTGTAGGTATGTCCAGCCGTCCCTCTATATTATTTTTATCACATCTATTCAAAAATACCTACTTTCGAATCGAATATCGACAAAACTACCCCAAGTTTTGTCGATATATGACTAAAGTAAGTAAGTAAGTTCGTATAGGCTGAGTGGCCAGCCAAAGTGTCAGAGTTAATGTGCCGACCGAAGGCCTCTAACATGGCTGACGGTTCTGTTATAGAAACTAGAACAAACAACCGGGACCAACAATTTAACGTGTCATCCGACCCACGATAGCGCTCAAGTAATAAATGCCACTCACGGTCACCCATCCGAAGACTGACCGGACCGTCCGTTGATATTCGACTTTAACACTCCGATATGGTATCCCTGTACCTTAGACAGTACACTCTGCCACAGAATAAATTATTGACTCTACTACTAGGCTACAAACTAATACAATTCACAATTAGGTACAGCGTCTACAACTTAGTTTCCCTCCAAAAACTCACAAGTGCAACATTTTTTTAAAATATTTTTTATTCGGTCAAGTGACGAGACTATCAAGACTTTCACCTGGTGGTAAACGTCACGCCTGCCACTAACAGTAGCAGTGCCAGAATTGTGAACTTGCGAATACAATCCTGCGCCGCACTGTACTGCGCTCGTCACCCTGAGATATCAGAAGTTAAATCTCTTCATACCCAGTAATTTATCTGGTAACATTGCCCTTCAAACCGAAACACAGTAATACTTGAACACTACTGCTACAGGCGGACTCTGCAGTAGAGTCCTACCACTACATTTTAATATAAAATAAACTACAATAAAGTAATAGGTAAGTACAACTGTGCTCTTTATTCTAGGAATGTAGGTAATAAATATACCTACTAACGCATTCACAGATTTCAGTTTGCTTAGCTTTTGGTTGGATCAAACATTTCAAGATTTTCCGTACCCTACAGACACACTACCTTCATCTCTCTTTAGTGCCCTCTTCGGAAAAATACTTATTTATCCCTTTCAAGATATTTGTCTTTTTCTTTTTTCTTTGTCACAAACATCGGTTGTTCCGAGACAAAAACCGTCGAAGTTAAACCATTTATTTAAAAGTTTCTTTAAAAGTCCGCGACCTCAGGTACCTAGGTGTTTTTTACATAAAATAAAAACGGTAAAAAAAGATACTTAAATATTTTTTCTTTAATATTGCGTTCTTCAAGGCTAATACATTTTTCACGTCTGGCATCGCGGAGAAGCAAAAATAGCGCCTAAAAAAATATTCTCTTTGTTCGAAAATGGGTAACTTTTTTTTCTTTGTACAATTGCCTAAATGTCTTGGAGAAGTCAGCTATGGCTGGTTACATAATCAAAGTTGGCATGTCGTCTAAAAATTTAGCGGACTTTATTTTAAAATTGAAAATTAAAAAAATATATAATGGAGATTTAGATCTAGAAAGTCTGGAGTCTGGAGAGACTAAGAAATGGGAATTTTCTAAGAACCCTCGTTATTCAGGCATTCCTAGTAGATCAAAATGCTTTATGCTCTTACCTAACTCATTACTATAATTAATTAAGTCAGGAACACTGATTAAATCCCCTTACATTACAATTAGCAAACTGTGAAATATGTACCTATTTACAAACTAGGCAAATATATATTTTTTTTTATTCTGTCAAGTGACGAGACGATCAAGACTTTAACCTGATGGTAAGCGTCACGCCTGCCACTAACAGTAGCAGTGCTAGAATTGTGAACTTGCGAACACAATTCTGCGCCGCCCTGCACTGCGCTCGTCACCCGGAGATATTAGATGTTAAATCTCTTCGTACCCAGTCATTTCTCTGGTAACATTGCCCTTCAAACCGGAACACAGTATTGCTTGCACACTACTGCTTGGCGGTTGAATAACTGGCAAAGGTGTGGTACTTCCCCAGGCGGACTCTGCAGTAGAGTCCTACCACTACAAAAACGCTATGCTAAAGTATGCTACCACTTATACCTTTTCTTAAAAATGCCGCAATTAATAAGGATGGTACCTTACTTAATTTGTTTGAGTAAGTTATGCCTAACGAAATAATAATGCGGACCTAGTGTTACGTCTAAAGTAATCGGATCACTCTGAAAGTCAGAGGATAGAAATTCGAAGCTTCCCAGCTCGCTTTTCCTGTTGGGGAAGATCAAGATCCCCGGCGGATAGTTTCAAGATGCTAGGATCACTTCTTGATAGTTACCGAAACCAATCCTGTAAGTAATTGCGGAAATCAGAATCTTTTATTAACAAACTCCACTTGTATTTATAATAAATACCAAGTGTAAGGGTGCCTCTCTCAGCAAGGGTTTTCTCGACTTAATAGAAAGATTCGGATCCACATTATCCGTCCCAATCATCTACATTCAGGATGACAGAGACGAAGAATGTGGAAACGAACGGTATCCTTTACGTTTATGGTTAGGGTTCTGTACCTTAAAGGAAAAAAGGAAAATACTGCTATAGGATCACTTTGTTTTCTGTCGGGCTGTCATGACAAGGAAGTGGGCAGAGGGGGCCAAATGCCCTCCCCATGAGGAAAATCGGTTATGAGTCATAACAAGATAATAATTATAAAGTCTCGAGCTACTAAGTAAATGTATAGTGACCAGCCTTATAGCTCAGTCGGTAGCATGTCTGTTTTCGGAGCTGTAGGGCGTGGGTTCGATCCCCACCCAGGGCAAACATTAATTTGACGAATATAGATGTTTGTTCTGTGTCTGAATGTACTTAGTATGTAATTATTATAAGTACCTATGTATTAAAAAAAAAAAGTATTATAAGTATCCTATCAGCCGTATCAGCTATCTACAATTTCCGTATTAAAAGCTTTGCTTAGTTTGGGGCAAGATGGCGCTAAAAAAAAAAAAAATGTGTGAATCATTTCATCCGATATTTATTATTAGTTATAGGTTTGCGCGTAACGGTATTGCTATGTCTAAAGGTTATTAATCAATGTGAACAACATTTACTATGGAGCCAACCACGAATTCGCGACAAAAATCTGCCGTTGCATAGAATAATTTAATTCAACCTCGACACAATGTATCGACAACTGTTTTTTTGATCCCATAGTAAAAGATTTTCACAATGTAGAGTAAAATTGCTTCCTTTCGGCTTAGTAATACTCTACGCGTAACCTAGGCATCTTTTCCTGTTTGTCTGCTCGTAAACAGTTCACCAACGAACGCAAGGTTATGTACTTCAGTCAGTAAAGCAAACATATTTTTAGAATGTTTACTTACAGAAAGATTTCTGTGATGTAAAGCTAAAACTATGCGGCTTCGTAAGAAAAGCTAAATGCGTCCTTCTGTACCTAAACCTACTCGTATACAGGGTTAGTTCTAAACAGATAACATACTTTTAAGGGCATATTCTGTACATCAAAACATACAACTTTTACTATGGGGACAACATTGAAATCGCATAAAAACAGATGTTCCATACATTTTGCCCAAGGTCGATGAACTTTTGGAACAACTGATATTTTTTTCGCGATTTCAATGTTGGCCCCATAGTAATAGCTAGTAATAGTAATATCTATCTGTTGATGTACATACTATGCGCATAAAAGGATGCTAACTGATTAGAACTAACCCTGTATACATCATCATCGGCACATCAACTCTGACACTAGGGCTGGCCACTCAGCCTATACGAACTTACTTACTTACCCTGTATAATATATATAATATAATATATCTAGCATTTGTCGTGTCGTGTTCTTGATTTTTTATTGGTAGATAGCATCTTTTTCAGCCTAAGGTCGCGGAAGAGATTGCCTCTAGCAATAAGGCTGATACTTGTTACTTTAATTGTTATGCTTATTATATTCCTTCAGTGTTTTTTTTGAGAAAAAACATAGAGTAATTAATCAATCACTAGTTTATAAGGTAGCTTATTACTTTTACCATAAGTATAGACAATAAATAGTTAGTACCGAAATTGCGCGTGTCCTTGTGCAGAATTTATAAATCGCTCGGTCTTATCTCTCGTTCTTATCTGAATAAGAACGGCTACGGTAATATGGCTGCGCCGTAGCTGGGAAGCGGACTTGCCGGATTCCCTATTTTTTATTTTATTTCGCGTAGAGGGCGATCTGTGAACAGGGGCTCGCGCAATTTTGGTACTACCGAGTTACGTCTTTACTTATTGTTGTAACTTTAGTTTCTAATGCACAATAAGGAGACCATCATCAAATGCCGTGGTAACTTAATGGGGAATCCGCTAGACTCGGAAACGTGAGTACCAATAGTACCAATAAAGTCTTTGGAGTTTATTTACGGATTTTCATATCACTGGCTTTACGACGAAGGAAAACGTCGTGAAGAAACCGCAAAACACGATTGTGCCAGCGCGCAGCGTGGTGGATATGACCCAATCGTATTTCGTGGGTAGGTCTAAGTTTAGCAATAGACTATAAAAAAGAGGCTGATTACGCTAAGCATTTTTTTTCTTCTAGTTTTTTAATGGCCATGGATACAAGTCCTTCAGCCGCTACGCTAAACAAACCAACGCAGTGTTGCCAACGTTATATATCTATCTTCTAATATAATATAAGGCTCTGTCCCGACTGACTGACTGACTGACTGACAGACAACGCACAGCCCAAACCGCTGGTCGTACAGACTTGAAATTTGGAGGGTGTGTTCGTCTCGACGCGGAGGGATGTCCTAAGAAATTTCGAGGAATTAAAGGATTTTTCGAAATTCGACCCCCAGGGGGGAGGGGGGGGGGTTTGTATGAAAGTCCTTTGTTTTTGGACTTTTAGTCACGAAAGTGTTTTTGAAGTTATAGTGATGAAAATTTGTATATGGGTAGTTCATTCAAAGGGGGGAAGTGGGGGTTTGGGGAGGGGGGGTTGGGTTAGGTTATAGTGATGAAAATTGATATTTGGGTAATTCATTCAAAGGAAGGGAAGTGGGGGAGGGGGGGGAGTTGGTACAGGCGGTCGAGTCGGTCGTGTCGGTAGAGTCGGTCGTGTCGGTATATAGAGTTTGCGGAACGATTTAAAGTGGAGAATTTAGGGAGCGGTCCGTATTACTTCCGTACGCGGACGAAGTCGCGGGGGACCTCTAGTCATCTATGTAGCTAGATGTTTTGCAGAAAGTAGCCAGATTATGAGATAATACATTATGATTACTTTCCCCAAAACATTGCTAGAAGTAGCCTAAGCTAAAAACTAAACATTGCTATTTAAAAATCTTACCCTACATTAAAACTACAATATGTTTAAACGATTACGATCGCGCTCTATGCCATTAAATCTGTATTCTTGCTTTTGACCACTACTACATTATTGTACTATTATTTATTCTGTGCCACTACGACCTACGACCCTAAAAATGCCGCCTCCGCAGCATCACACACTAAGATTGTCAAACTGTGGCAGTCTACCACAGAACAAAAAGACAACTCGAAATGAGACACACGCAACCATAAATTAGGTTTTATATGCCTTGAAGACGTGTGTATGTTCAAATAAAATCGCTATGTTGAAAAGTTGCTACAAAAAGTAGCTAAATGCTACAACTTTTTTGAAATTGTAGCTGACCCGGGTGCAAAAATAGCTAGATCTAGCTATAAAATTGCTAACTTTACACCAGTGAACCAACGGAGTTAACAAAGACGGTTAACTATAAAATCTACTTACTGTCTCAATGCGCCTCACCTACATCGTTTATTAAAACACTTTCTTCTTCTCAGTATTTTTGCTTCGGAATACTTAAGTAGGTATATTACATTCCTGTTCATTTTAAACGTAAAGCTTTATGTAAATGTTTATTGCGTTGAAAAACTCTTTATTGGTTTTACGACAGTTTGTACGACTTTTGGGGTGAGACCGAAATGGGACTATTAATTTCGGTGAGGTGAGGAGCTATTATAAAAAGACATTGATAGAAATTATTACCACGCCTGTAGAGGTAGCTGGTTTTTTATATACACTAGTACATTTTTGATGAAGTTATTTTTTTATACTTAGTATTGAGGTGACGAGAATAGCGAGACGTTCCTTCGCCTGGTGGCAAGCGTCAAGCCTGCCCGTAACAGTAGCAGTCCCAGAATTCTGAACTTGTGAAAATAATCCTGTGCCGCATGGCACTGCACTTGTCACCCTGAGATATTTGATGTGAAATTTCTTCATGCTCAGTCATTTTTCTGAAAACATTGCCCTTCAAACCGAAGCACAGTAATACTTGCACACTACTGTTTGGCGGTTGAATAACTTTCAATGGTGTGGTTCTTCGTCAAGCGGACTATACATATACTACACTACATATACTATACTATACTACAAGATATACTATACTACAAGCAGGTGTTCGTTACCTACTTGTACTTACCGATCTATCCAACTATGTTTTGTTTTTTGTTTTTTTGTTATAAGATTAAAACGCGTTTATCTGTGTGTCTGTGTCATCAACGCTCCCAACGAATGAATCGATTGTGATTTCGTATTTTTTTGTTTGTTTTAACTATAAACCAAAAGAGTCGAAGGTTTTTAAAGTTTTTCATTGAATTTATTGCTTGAACCCAAACTGCTACTGTCATGGGCAGGCGTGATGCTTACCACCAGGCGAACGTCACGCTCGTCTCGTCACATTCCACAGCAAAAAAACTCTTTTAAAAAAACATGCATAAAAAATATTCAAAAATTAAAAGCATAATAGCATTATCGAAAAGAACATGCTATTCAGAATGTAGAAAACATCTAATGTAAAATCCAATCTGTTTCCTATCTTCAAAAGCCTATAAAAAAAAACTATTTACTACTTATAAGTAAACTAAAAAACTAAAAAGCTGTCTTTTTTCTGTCATTGTTTGTTAAGTTTTCAAGATGAAACTTCTTGGTTTATGACGGTTCTTGACGGAATTGGCCATCAAGACAGCTAAAACTCTCTTTGATTATACGAGAGAGAGGGCTAGATCTTCCAAGAAAACTCTGGATAGGTAATTGGATATGGACTAAGGACATCATAGGCTAATATTTTGTCGTACCTAATTAACATCAGCATTTTTCGCTGTAACCGCGGGGGATAGCTAATAATGATATAAAAATGTGTACCTACATATTATTTAGGTGCCGTGTGAGTATGTTGAAGTAGCCTAAGAGAGCCTTCGCTTTTCTGTGATGATACCTCAATTTTAAAGATCCCCAAAAATTGGTTTACTATAATAAAATTAATCCAAATAATTCCTAAAAGATACTTCGCTACAACAATTTGGAAACTTCTTAATTCATTTTCCATAAATCAAAACTCGGAACTGTACAATCGGACAAAGCACTCTTCATTGAATATTAAATAACTTGAAAATGTTAATCTTGGCTGTAAAATGTAACTGAGATTTCATGACCAACATCTGCTAAGTGCTAAAGCATTAAAATTACGACTTCAGTTTAATTTCGTTCTCTTGCAAGGTTGCACATTCAATTTTGTAAATCTATTTCGGTTCATGTACATAATACCATTTTAGACTCACCGGTGCACTGTACAGTTTACAGTATATAGCCGCTATGCACTCAGAGCACCGTCAAATTCACTCACACAATAAGACATTGTTACGAAAATTCATGTGTCGAGGTGTGCGTACGATGTTGTAACGTAATATGAGGGCAGAGAGTTCGAAAGGGTAGCGGGTGTACACCACCGCTCCCGCCGGCAGACTGAAGTCAGGATTGGAACCGAAACGGCGACTGGACTCCTGGAATACGCGAAAGTATTAAAGCTAAAGTATTTACTGAAAATTCACGCTTCGCTCAAGTTCTTATTCCAGGATATTACATTGTTTTTTACTATCCGTTAAGTGTAGCTATTGAACGTAAAGTCCGCCTGGGGAAATACCACTTTTTACCAGTTATTCAACCAACAAGTAGTGTGCAAGCATTACTGTGTTCTGGTTTGAAGGGCAATGTTAGCAGAGAAATTACTGAGCATGAAGAGATTTGTCATTTTTTTATACATTTAAGTGACGAGATGAACAAGACGTTCGCCTGGTGGTAAGCGTCAGTAGCAGTGCCAAGCTAACAGTAGCAGTGCCAGAATTGAAAAACTTGCGAACACAATCCTGCATGCGCCGCACTGCACTGCGCTCGTCACCCTGAGAACCGGAACACAGTAATGCTTGCACACTACTGCTTGGCGGTTGAATAACTGACAAAGGTGTGGTACTTCCCCGGTCGGACTCTGCAGTGGAGTCCTACCATCTAATATCTCGGGGTGACGAACGCAGTGTAGTGCGGCGCAGGATAGTGCCCATAGGTAGACGTGATGTTTTCCACTAGGCGAACGTTTCGCTCGTCTCGTCAATCCAATATATTAAAAAAACAATTACCTACACGCTGTCATGCAAGGCCATAATCCCCACGCTTGACAGGCGAGTTGGGGATCGCAGAATGCTCACCACCGTTTACCGAGAGGAAGCTGCTGTCCGTCCTCCGGTGGTTCTGGATGCAGTTTTAAGACATACCCACTTACCCAGATCCAGGTCCAGGTCTAGGTCTGAAACTACCATCAGCTTGGAATTATAAATTCAAAAAAAAAAACAATTGAAAGCTTTGATCCCAAAGGACAGATATAGCTTTTCCAAGGTGTGTCTATCTTTGTTACTGTTAAGTAATGTACGGTGACACGTTTATGTGCATTTGCCGCCTGCAGACGATACTTCATGTTTCGATTGCCTCTGGTATCAAAACGCTGGGTCTGAGACGACCGGATGTTTCCTTGCCTCGCTCGGTTCAAGAAAGGAAAAACTTAGAGAGCAGGCGCTAGCCAACACTTTCCGAGAAAATGGCGCGAGTTGCTCTGATTAAAATAGTAGGTTCGAACTTAAATTTCGGACGATTTGGTGAGACTACCTATTTTAATTTCAAATTTAATTTCAATTGTGTTTATGTAATTTATTAATGTGACTGCTCAGCTATAAATTTAATTTAATGATGTATATGAGTCTATGATACTTGATGAATAAATGATTATTATTATTCTATTACTTTATTATTATTATGATAAAAAAAAACTTAATAATATAATAAACGCGAAAAAAAACAAATGTTCCATACATTTTGTCCAACGTCGATGTACTTTTTGTATGGAACATCTGATTTTCGCGTTTTTTTTTACTTTATTTTTATTGTTACTGATCATTAACCCTACACGTGTTTTATTACTTATGTATTATTAATTTAATGTCGGCACCGTAGCGCCACGCTGTATAGGTTCCACTGTAGTTCAACTCTAAATAAAAGCTGATTAGCAAAACCTGACGACAAGGTCGGAAAAATGATAAACAACTGATTTTGTTACGAGATTTGTGTTCTCAGTTTCGCTAAAAATAGCTGCACCTCGCGCCATTAGGCTGAAACTCCCGTAGCGTTGAACCCAGTTGAACCTCGATAAGGCGCCGGGAACTGCCGGGAACAAATAGATGCCTACCCGAGCCATGTCGTAATGGTTTTTTACGCCAATTAGTCAACGTCTTGGAAACTCTTTCCAAAAACGTTAGCGCAAGCTTCTGTTTGTGCTGTTTTGTAGCAAAAAACTGTTCTTATACTCTGTCGTATTTCAAATTTAGAACATGAAAACTGAAATCCGAGGAGATCTTGTTGTTAAGTCTTTAGCTCTCTTATTTATTTTACTTTTTTTCTGGTTGCAACGTAAAAGTGGACAGTTGTATTGTGATAATGAATACGTATTAATAAAATGGAAGCCACTCGAGGTAATGTTTAATTGAATAAAGCAAGGGTAGGTACTCCACGTTTCAAGCACGTTTGCTACTGTACTTATCAATCATCGCTCTTATGATATAGCAGAATTAGCAATTAGGGTAACATTTAGCGGAGACATTTGGGTGTGTGTCTCAATAGTCGAAGTTCTACTTCGACTATTGAGGTTTTTCTCTCGTTCCTCTAAAGGTACAAACCTTTTTTTTGTATTTGTGTCGTGTGTTGTTTTCAGATGATATGAAGGCAAAGAAATTTCTAGGCTTTTTTTAGCTTTAGACAATGTTATTGTGGAGGTTTTGGCGGGAACACGGAAAAATCATGTCGTTGCATTCTATTATTTCCTTAAACTTGTGTTAATTTCGCGAATTAATGATTAAAAATGGTAGTGTTTTATTCATTGAGTGTTGAATTACATGCACGAGTGTGGGCAAGTGGTATAATGTGCTGAAACATGTCTTTTCGTGTTGTTTTCAAAACTCCGTAGAAGCTCATAGTAAAGTCGCCACAACTTTACTAGGGCACTTGGACTCGACTATGACTGTTTCGTGTGACTGACTGTGATTTAATGACATATTTGACTTGATTTTAATAAAAGATACCTGAAAAATCATAAACTTGACACTGGCAGAATGCACAACGTGCGATGCCAATAACAAAGAAAAAAAAATGTTATTGTGTAGCTGTCAAATGCATTGTGTATTATTATTATTATTTTAATGACTTTTTATTTTTGATTTATTATTAATTTGATTTTATATTATGATGATTGAATTGTTTATGTAATATGGGTGAAGCCCGAAATAAATGAATTTTAATTTTAATTTTAACTTAGTTTTAAATGCATTATCTCAGAGCCCGAACTTGATTACACAGATAAAATACAAGACCAAGCGGCTAAGATTCAAAGAGTTAAAAATGTCTTTTTATGTATTTTGCGTTCCTGTATATTTATTTAAGATTGTTATCTGTTTTGTGTAGGTACCTAACACAAAACAGATAACAATCGATTTATTTCTATATAAATGGAAACAAAAATCTGAACTGGATTGAAGCCCAAAGTACACAGAAAAATAAAATAACAAGACGTACGACATGAGAGTGTTCATCCGCAAAGCAATAAGCTTGCAGCTAGGCATCCCCAACACAGCACAATATTTCTCTAAAAACTAAACAAAAATAAGTAATCACATTTTCCAATTAATTAAACTAAAGCTTTTATAGCAATTTCAGACAGCCAGCTCGCTTATTTTGCTGACAATATTTCTCGACATGAATACAACACTCGTATCAGTTAAAGTACTCGTACCCAGCATGCTGCCAGCATGCTGAAAGAAAGTAAGAAAGAAATAAATTATTTATTTTTATCACACAAGACACTACAACAACAAAAAACAATTGCACAGAAATACAATATAACAAATGAGTAGGTATAAAAACATAATACATAATATGTAACAGTTGTCGCTGCAGTGTCCAGTGCGACAAAAAAAGGTTAGTGCTCAGCATGATGCTGCTAATTTCTTAGCAGCTTTTATTTTTTTCTTGCTGGGTATGTTACCGACTGGTAGTGGGTTTGAGCATTTGGATTGTCTCTGGGCTTTCATCGGTCTGGATACAATCCTTTTTTTTTTTTTTAGTAGGCTAAGTAGTTTTTGTAGTTTGTTGTAGTCAATAAAGGCTTAGGTATAAACAAAAAAAAAACCTGCAGTTAAAGTAGAGTAGGCTTGAATGAAAATAGTGCTCTAAATATTTTTTACAAAGGAGACCTTTGCCAGTTTAAAAAAAAAAGCAAAAACCTTAAAATATTTCGATTTGCCGACTTTTCTCGATCAAAATTTCTCGGAAACGAGAACTACGGAATAGGCACGATGACTACAATTTTTTTATTACCTCATAAAAAAGCTGATCATCAATAGAGCCTATCAACGAAAACCAAATTTAAAATAATTCAAAAATAAATAAGTTCTAAGTATTTTAATTTCAAGCTAGACAGAGAGCGCGCTATACTGAGCTATGACGTCAAGCCTCAGGCGCGGCATACAAATGCTGTACTAACACGTGCTTTGCGAGAAAGGAATAGAGCATCCCCTCTCTATCCCCACCTAAAACTATAAACGCTCATATCTCAGAGATTTATCAGCCAATCCAATTAATATTTTCAGTATGTGTAATGTATTTAGTTATATTCATCACTAAGCCTGTTATTTGTCATAAATTAAACATTAGGCCACACGCCTATTCCTAATGGCTAGAGGTGTGGTTATTTTCATATTACTACGTGTTGGCTTGAACCTACAATATTTATGTGTAATAAATACTAATTCACATAACTGTCTGTACTTACAATGTTTCCGAACGCACGCTAGTTCTCAAATCTTCTTTTATTCACGTTTGAAAAGTGCGTAGGTAGCATTATCCGAATTTTTTGTACTTTAGTGTGTAGGCAGATCTTTCCAAATACAGGCGGGGAGGCAGGCGTACTACATGACTACATCCGATATCGGAAGGATTTAGTTCAATGGGGACCCACACAAAGCTTTTCGCAGATGGCGCCAGCAGCGATCCGGACATGTCAAAATGTCAACAAAACTAACTGTCAAAATATTTAATCCTTTTGTTAATCGCACTTTGTGCATTCTTCATTCATTCATTCTGCCAGAGTCAAGTATAAACATATGTAAGTAATAATACGTTTTTGTTGTATCAAGTCCAATAAGTCATACAATCATAGTCAGTCAACAAAATTAGTCACAATCAAGTCCAAATAATGCCCTAGTACATGCTAAAGTAAAATTTTGCCATAGGGTAAACATTTTTTTTAAAATTATTTTTGTCTTTTACATCAACGAGCCCACAAAAACGAAAAAGTTTTTATTCATAAGTAGAATAATAATAATAAATAAAAAAACGACTTCATTCTGACTAATGAAAAAAATATGTTTATTTTTGAAAATGGAACTAAAAGCAGCGGATCTCTTTGGTAGAATAGAATGCGTGCGTTGCGTTGCGGCTACAGAAGAAATTAAAAAAGAAGGCATTGACGCGAAATCTTTAGAATTTTTAATTTAGAATTGATTGACCGTAATTTATTTTACTATAAATGTCATTGTCTAGTGAACATGAAGACTAATTTGCAGATGGAAGAGAAAGGAAAATAAATAATTTTCAATCTGTTGCCGTCAGACACAAAGCATTCATTTTGGTATTTTGATTATTTTATTTTCTCGCAATCGCAGTGAAAAGTAGAGTGTAACACACGGAGCTAAAAACCCTTTACAACTAAAACCGTTATTTTAGCCCCTTGTAACAATCTACTATTTCTCCTCACAAGCTCGGAAAGATTCTGTTTATCATTCGAAATCTGAGTGCAAAAGTGCATTTTATCCGCTAGCGTGGAAAGAGTTTTTAAAATTTGAACCTTTAATTCAATAATTTTCTATACCAAATACAAATACAAATACAAATAATTTATTGATAACACCAAAGTTACACGTCAAATTTCATTAAGTAAGTCAAAAATAATAATTACTTAGGTAATAAAATGAAATAATAATTATAAAAATACGTCAATAATCTCTTATTTTAAAATAAGCTTCAATGTCATAAAACAAATTCTCTTGTAACCACGCTCTGAGCTTAGATTTGAAGCACCCGGTGGAAGGAGCATCCCGAATGGAAGCTGGTACGGTTGTAGATCGCGGGCCCCAGAATATACACTGACCTCTCCGACTTGACGAGACGGTGCGACGGGGTGATCAGTTGGTCTTTCTTTTTATTACTTCGTAAATCCAAAGTGCTGTGAACGCCCCTACGTTGGAACGTTTCTAGGTTTACATGGGTGAATAGGGCTATCTGGTAAATAAACTCACACTGCAAGGGCAGTATCTGAAGTTCCCTAAATAGCTCTACGCATGAGACGTCGTTCTGAACCCCGCATATAGCACGTATGGCTCGTTTCTGCATTACACAGACTCTGTTCCGATCGGCAGCGCGGCCCCACAGCTCCAACCCGTACGTGATGTTACTGTGGACGGTCGCGAAGTAGCAGGAGCGCACCACGCTGCGGGTGGCGGTGCTCGCAAGCCGCCGGAGCGCGAAGCACGAGCGGCTCAGCTTCCCGCAAAGCTCGTCTATGTGCGTCTCCCACGTCAACGCACCGTCGATGTGGAAACCCAGAAGTTTCGTACTATGTACCTGTTGGAGCGCGGTATTGCCGACTGCTACCGAATAAGTCTTTGTTGAGTGACCATTGAGGTTGAATGCAAGGAAGCAGGTCTTGTCCTTATTAAGAGCTAATCCGTTAGAACGGAACCAGCTGTCGAGCTCGTTTGCTACCGTGTTCAGTTTCGACTCCAGCTGACTATGCGTCGGCGCGGTAATCACCGCAGCGACGTCATCGGCGTACATGTAAATCTCGGCGCCAGTGATGGCACCGGGTAGGTCGTTGAGGAGGAGACTGAATGAGGTGTTAGACAAGCAGGAGCCCTGTGGGACGCCCATCCCGTTCTCCATCTCAGACGATACGACGTGGCCTCTGTCACCCACCACGACCTGCGTTCGCTTAGACATGAAGGACGACATCACACACAGAGCCGGACCGCGGATCCCGTAAAACTGCAGCTTATTAGCAACGAGATCGTGATCGGCAGTATCGAACGCGCTCGATAGGTCGCAACAAAGAACGGCAACCTGTAATCCCGCCTCGCGTGCGCTCAACACTCGCCACACCACCTCACGCACCAAGTCTGTGGTCCCACGGCCGGCCCGATACGCGTATTGCCGTTCCGACAAAACGCCACGATCTACGATAAAGTTAAGAAGTCTCCTGTTGAGTCCGACCTCAAACACTTTACTTACGGCAGGGACGAGAGATATGGGCCTATAGGACTTGACCTCTGATTTTTTGCCCTTCCCTTTGTACAAGGGGCATATTTTAACTTTCTTGAGTGCTGTTGGGTATATGCCTTCCCGCAGGCATGAGTTAAACAAGTGACTAATAACGGGTGCTACTGGTTCTATACCGGTTTTTAATATGCTCGCGGACAGACCATAGAGATCGGTACTCTTTTTAGGAGCAATACGTTTGGTCGCTATAGTAACCACTTCAACGGGAGAGAACGGTTCTAGCCTTAGTGACACGTCGCTAGCGGATGCTTCGTCCCCAAGTGCAGCTAAGGCGCTTGCGCTGTTAGCCGCGGGCGCTCCGCACCTACTTGCCGCCGCCGTCACGAACCCCGAGTTAAGTGCGTCCACCAGATCCTTCTTCGTGCCAAACGCTTGACCATCCGCGTCCCGCACCAGGTCAGTGAAATCGACTCTCTCGCGAGTGCCACGACCCAGCTCTGAATTTATTACAGTCCACATGCGTCGTGGATTATCCCTGACTATACTAGAGTAATGACTGACACGTTTTTCTTTTAATAAGGCGTGATATTTAATTGTAAGTTCATCGCACTTAATACGCAGTAAGTCATCGGTGGGAAATGTTTTCTTTAATTGTATAGCCTCATGCAGTAAGTGCTTAAAATTGTGAATTTATACCGCCAGTCCACTGAAAATTCACAAGTACCTAATACTTGTTTCATGTCAGCGCGCCAACACCATTTTTAGAATAATCGCACTGGCCAGCACGAAGACTGCATGAAAAAAAAAACCAGCATTTGCCTCGCTGTAGTGAAGTTAAAAGTTATTATGCGTCTCGTACCTTTGAAACCCTCGCTACGCTCAAGATTCTATATTTGAACCTAGCTTCGCTCGTGATTCAATAAAAGTACCTACTCGCGCCAAAAAACAATTTTGCAGCTTTGCATAACAAATAACTATGCAAAGTAGGAACGAGACGAGCGAGACGTTCGCCTAGTGGCAATTTTTTTTGTAAACTTTATTTTCTTATCTGCTACTCGTAGTAGATCCACATTTGTTGTAACTGCGTGCTATGATACATTAGAAGAGTATCGCAAAAATACTCTCCTTTAAAGATAAAACAGAAAACAAGAACTCTGCATGTGTTATAGAGCATCACCACATCTGATGCATCACGGATCAGTGAGTCAGCCCCTTACTTACCTGGAGTTATACTAGCTTCATGAATTCCCACCCAAAGTTTAGCTATACCTGCAGACCTAGATGAAAAAATATTATAGACAACGCCCAAGAACACAAACTGAGGCATCTAAAGTAAGCCAGTGCATATGTAATTACATACACACACACAACACAACTTACACAAACTCACAACCAATCACAGCGAATTAAAACAAATGCCCGTCATCTAGCGACACTACGTTCAAACCACTTCCAGCATATCGGACTTGAGTATGTATCTATTTAAAGTCAAAAAGAGCAGAAGCCAATTAAAGAAAAACAGGACTTTGTTTTTTCGTTCCAGCCAGTATCTAGAAGGGTGTGAAAACAAGGGTAGCAATAGAAATTTCGAAGATTCGTGTCGCGGGACGCGTCTCGCGATTTATTAGATCCGTTTCGGCGTCAACGTCTTGTCCTGACAGTTCCGAAATGCGATCGCTCTGCTTTATTGCTAGAACCTACCTATCACTATTCTTTTATTTATCTCTGTGAGCCGATTGATCTTTGTAGAAATATAAATTAAATAGCATGACACCTGTTTCTGATCTAATTTGAACTGATTTCACAATAATTTCAATCCGAGGCGCCCTCAATTATGTAAATAACAACTGATTAAGTAAGTACCTTCTTCAAATAATTTGTAATCAGTGAATTACACCGATAAAAATGATCTTATGACTAATTTTAATTACATTCACAAATGGTTACTTAACACGTAATTGCATCTGATATTTATTTTATTAAATTAAGTAATTAATATATTATTTGGTATACGACGTATGTCGATACGACGATGGGTAGGTAAACGTAATATATTTAAAAACAAGTTTAATCCCAAATCTTTTGTATTTTTATAGTGGAAGTATCTCAAATTATGGACAGTAGTATGGAGTAGGCATGTTGGGGATAGGTGCCTCGTTACGTACATACTAAATACCAAAGCTTATCTTCGTAAATATATATCCGCAATAATCAGGGCTACTGGCGATTTGCTTACATGAAAATAGCCTTTTAATCTGCAGATTAAAATAAAAACAAAAGTAATATTTGATACTCGTAAGCGAGTCATCCATCACGGTAAATGGGCCGTAACACAGATACCTCTGACTCTGCGGCCTTCAACAAAAAATACTGAATGGAAAATGAATTACTTACTTTAGTGCTGATTACTTACTTTATTTTGATAAAATGCTGTTTTTTTTTATATTGGGTCCGTGGGGAACTTGAGATAATTTTCTTTTCAAAAAGATAACGGAGCGCCTGGTTGAAGCTACGCATGATCAAAATACTGGCGTTAATTTGGCCCAACGCATAAGCAACATGCATGAGCATGCCGGGTTTGTGCATTTGGATTGTCTATAAGCTTATCGATCTGTATTGGTAAAATCATTTTGTGTTAGTATTTTTTTTTTCAAATAAGTGTCGAGACAAGCAACACATTCGCCTGGTGGTAAGCGTCACGTCTGCCACTAACAGTAGCAGTGCTAGAATTTTGAACTTGCGAACACAATCCTGCGCCGCACTGCAGTGCGCTCGTCACCCTGCGATAATAGATGTAAAATCTCTTCATACCCAGTAATTTCTCTGGTTACATTGTCCTTCAAACCGGAACACAGTAATGCTTGCACACTACTGCTTGGCGGTTGAATAACTGGCAAAGGTGTGGTACTTCCCCAGGCGGACTCTGCAGTAGAGTCCTACCTCTACATTTGTGTTTGTGTAGTGGTTTAAGTCGTGTTTTAGTTAATAAAGGCTTTATATTGTCATTCAACGAAACAAATACCACCAGCATGCTGGGTACGCTGCTGATTGGTAGTAGTTACAACTACTTAGTACTATTATTTCTTCTGTGGTAGTAGTGGACTTGAGCATTTTGGGCTGCATCAAGATTTTAGTCAGACTAAGTAATTTAATGATCTTTGTGTAGTATAAGTTGAGCAGCTTAGGTAAGTAGGTACTTATTAGGTATTTTCCTGAGAAAAGATATAGATAGGTACAGTGACGGTGATAATGGAATGGACGGGCCCAGCGCTTGCAAATCGATCAAAATTAACAAGACAACACAACCAAGCATACCTAGCTAAAAGTATCCAATTTACATTTGCCGGAAAATAGAGACAGCGAATATAGTTACTGATTAAAAAAAAAGAGAACACATGTACATGTATTAGAAGTTTGTATTGTCGTATCGTACGACTCGCGTGTCGCAAAGGCAGAGTATGACTGAAGCGAGTGGAGAGCCGGCGCTCAACATAATAGTCTTCAAAATCCGTGCGCTTATTCCCGTCCATTCATCTTATCATCGTCGCTGGGTAAGTACTGCTCAGTATAACTCTCTACATTTATTACGACAAATAAAAACAATTTCTAGGCCAAGCCAATAAACTAAGTAATAAAAGAAACATGCAAACAACTGGTTTGTCAAAAGTCCAATAAAACAACCGTTTCAGATGAAATTTATTTTAGTTTTAATGTACTGACTACTGATTAGTCTGAATCACAATGACGTCTTTTTAGTATCTAATATTACACCAAAAAATAGGCATGTTTACGCTTCTAAAACTAAATTTTTTTTAAAGGTCGTCAATTCATCATCATCAGCCCGGAGACGTCTACTGCTGAACAAAAGCCTCCCCTTAGACGGCCACATTGTACTCGATAACCGGCATTTTTTTAATGAAGGATATCTGTAAAACCAGTGGTGCATCCACCGGTGCATCGTTTAAAAATAAATAGTCATACGAGTAGTTATTTTCGAGTGTTACATAGTTCATTGTCAAAACTTTTATCTCAGTTTGAGAGAGTCATCTGTCTACCCTGCTCCCATATCCTCGTTTATTCCCGATAGAAATAGGTGCTATAGTGAAAATAATACTGTAAGTTAATCACGTTAGCGCTTATTATTCCCGTGTCTCTATATCTAATATAATGATATTTTTACAATACGAATATAAAAGAAATAAAAAAAAACTAGAGTGCAGTCGGCTGCTGATCAGGATCCAAGCCACCGGTGATTAGGGCCGAGAACTTTTTGACAGAGTATCGTGTCGGTTACTACCTTCTGGAGCTAACCTTTGACTCAATTGTCTAACTGATATATAGTTGCGTCTAGCGGCTAGACTCTAGAAAAAGTACAATTTATATAAAGATTGTATTTATGATAATAAAATTAAAAACTGGTATATACAGACCAACCCAGCGTCGAAATAGTCCGGACATAGACGGCCTTACTTAAAAAACTTCTCAACCGTTAGTCACTGCTTAAGATGCTCTGCCATCTTCTCTCTGACATGAAGTGTAACATGCAAGAACAGGACAGAGAAGTTTAAGCAGTGACTAAGAGAATCGAGATTATTTTAGGTAAGGCTGAGAATGCCCTGAGAATTCTCGTTGAAGTTGACGTTGTAGAGTAACTGAGACAAAAAAGGACAAAAACAATGTCAAGTTCGTAGGAATCGTCACACAGATCCTTAACGTAGGGTAAATTTGACTCGACCTCCATTAAGAGGCGCTAAAAATATGGCGTAAGGGTCACTCTTCACAGTATAAGGAATGCTCAGATCTGGCTCGATCTTATACTTTGCTAAGACGTGTGCTAATGCAGCTCGGACTTGCATCACACCGTAGCGTTTACCTGAAAGAAAAAAATAGTTTAAACAATCAAAAAATGCGATTGCATCGGTTAATATAATGTAAGAGACACATTGAACGAAAAAAAAATACAAATCAGCCCGAACTCGAGGGATTTAGTTGTTGTAATCAATAGTCATAGAGGAGTTCCGATATCCAGCTCCCGGCTCTATTATAAGTGTCTCATCTCCAAGTGTAAAGGGCTCAAGGGGCTCGTTAAAATAATAAAAAAAAGAGTAGGTACAAGCTTGATATTTTTATTACCAGGCTTCATTCAAAAATGCTTGTTATGTGGTCATTATTTTGACAACCTTCTTTGCGCAAAGTCGATCTTTCCGCGCTACTCGAATAGGCGCCAGCAAAGTTGTATGGAATTTCATTGCTGGTGAGTTTTAGCCACCAGCAATTTACTTTTCACCTCAAAAGCTCGAAAAGAAACTATTTATAATTCGAAATCTGAGTGCAAAAGAGCATTTTGTCCGCTAGCGTGGTTTATTTTGCATTTTTTAAGCATGAAAAAAAAAAAAAATAATAAGGCGGAAATACAGATGCCTGTAAAACGGAGCAGTAGCGCAGAATAAATAATAGTACTACCCAGTAGCTTGCATGCTAGTTACTGGCATGTGCTACAGTACTTGATTGCCGAATACAGGCATGCCAGTAAGCGTATAGTAGGTATTCTAGATATTCACATAACAGTAGGTGGCACCTGCATGGAGCTGTTATGCAAGTCAGCCAGCTACTGGCATGTGTATTCCGGCGTTTCAGTAGTGAGTATTTATTGGCTGAACATCATGGTTTAACAAAAACTAATGGCAACATTTTGCTAATGTTAACTTCGTAATACTGACAAAGACAGAGTGCCTACTGTGAGTGCCTATAATTATTATGACATCGTTTGAATTTTGCTAGTAGGTAATTTCATCGTAATTTAATGGCTTCACCTTTTACAATAGTCGAAATTCGTGACAGCTATCTATTAAAGTATTCTCAAAGGAAAGTAAACAAAAGTGGATAAAATAGTAAATAAAATTAGGACAGAATTATTGCCTTTAGGTATTTCGGTACATAACTAAAGTAAAACTTCATTTGTATAATTTTCGTCGTTAGCCACAAAACGTCCACTGCTGGACGAAGACCTCCCCCTTTATAGAGGGGTGTTGCCATAATACCACGCTAGGCAGGCGGCTTGGGGATCGCATAATGCTCACCACCGTTAACCAAGAGGTTGCTGCTGCCCGTCCTTCGGTGGGTCTGGTTGCAGTTTAAGGACATACCCAGGTCAGGTTTGTAAAATTTTAGGTGGTGAAAATGAGATGTAATATTTTTCATACAAAAGCAAATTAAAATAAGCGGGTTTCCAAAATTAGCATAACAATAAAAATTTAAACATATTTATACTCTGTGAAAAACGCGATAACGTCTTTTATCCTTCGCAAAGGTGAAAATTTCTCAGGGGAAATCTGCGAGCAGAAGCCGTTTGTTGTATAGGTAAATTGAGTGTGATGTGAAGACACACAATAAGGTCAGGCTTCCTGATGCAGTGTTGACATAGCATACTAGTTATTTATGTATGGCGTAACAGTTTTTCATAGTAGAGTTCGCTTAGGGAATCTATTACGCCGCTGCCAGTGCAATCACATATAACTTTACAAATGAAGAGCATTAGGTATAGAAAGGACCAGCGTACTCCACTTTAGACTCCACTTTCCACTTTACTCCACTTCAAACAGCTGCTAAACGGAAGTGTGTACAAGGCGCACTCTCTTTCAGAAATAGAGAGAGTGTACACCCAGAATCCAGAACTTTGAGAAACAAAATAAATCGATTGCATCCACTGCAATGATACCTAGTAAAAAATTCGCGCTCATTACTTTAAAATATTCTATTGAGAATCACCATGACGGTGATTCTCATAGAATATAATACCTAATTTATTTATTATAAAATACGATTTTACTATTTTATATGATCAATTGACTAAGTATTATTGTTATTTTAATGAATTAAATTAAATTATTGTAAAATTTAATTGATACCAATGACTTATAACTAGGCGTTATGAATAAATAATTGTATTGTATTGTTGTATTGATTCTCATTGGCCATGTAATTTTGCTAGCTTTATCTTGATATGCACCCTTATCATGGACGTTCGCGATTCTGATTGCGATAGCATGCCATCCCGCTCGTACCAACTTACTCGCGCCATGCGTCCTCCCGCTCTCACACGGTCGCAATCAGAATCGCGAACGTCCATGATAAGGGTGCTGTACCCTTCAAACCAGCAGGATAATCATGTAACTGTTCGGGATCGCGATTCGAATACGAGTTGTCATAATTGTCACTTGTCACTGTCACAGCTTCACGGTATCACGGAGGGATTTCTCTCACTATCGTTATAACGACGTCGAACGTCGAACGAATGCATTGATTTCCTTAATTAAGTTAAGCAAATCCGTCGGTCTTTTGGCGTTTCGTCCTGTCCTGCAGGGTCAAATGAGTTTTGCGCGGGACAGTGGCAAGTGACATTTATGACAAATCGCTATCCGATTCGCGATCCCGAACAGTTACATGATTAGCCTGCGGAACACAGAAATGTTTAGGATGACCGTTGACCGCACACAAGACACTCGCAACCGCAACATTATAAAACTAATTTGTGACGTGTGGCAACCGCCGGGAACAATCGTGTATGGAATGTATGGAAACTGCAGGCCGCAGCTCACTGCGGCAAAACTTTTGCACGTTGGAAGCAGAAGCTTTTCCCATACAGTTTTTTATTTTAGAAATAATCGTCCCACTACATGGCAAAGGCCTCCCTTCTCTCTTTCCATTTCTCGCTGTCGTAGTTATTCCATCTTTTCATTTCTCGCGTTCGAATACTTTGATCCAGCCGCCGCAGTGAGAGTCGAGCCCTACATCTTGGGCTGCCGTGGGCTCTTATGGATATCTAAATAATATTAACGTCATACCGATGCAAAACCGCGGTCCCTCTCCAAACGGCAGCAATGAGAACTGCATGTTATCCGACTCAGCCACGTTGCGCATTCTCTCTGGTTTCCATTGCTCGGGCTCCGGGAAGACCTTCTCGTCGTGATGGAGCGCTACGACGTTCACGAACACAGGCGTGCCTTTCTCTACGGTGACTTCATCGTTGAGCTGGTACCTCTTGTTGCATATGCGGTCCAGGTTTTGGACCGGAGGGTATTTCCTTAAAGTTTCTGTGAAGGAAAATATTTTCATACAAACTAACGTCATTTAACTTCTGCGCAATACTAACTACAGTATTTTTTAAGTAAAGCCCTTATAATATTAGTATGAATTAGTAGAGCAACAAATGCTCACCCATAATACAAGCAGTGAGATACTTCAGCTCCAACAAATCGTCGTAGTCCAGCACGTCTTTTCCGTTTTGTTTTAACGCCTCGGTGATTTCCTCGTAAAGTGTTTCCTGAAAAGTAAATAAGGTTTTATGGCTTTCTTTTGGCTGATATCACAAAACTGGGAACATTATATGCCATCTGGCCCCCTAGCACGCGCCGAGGACTGATTGGTCTTTCCCCGATGGGAAAGTGAAAGCTAGAATATGGATACGTCTGTCTCGTTTTCGCGGGGGAAAAAGAGTGTATAGACGTTTATCATGGCTCGCGTGCTAGGCGGGCAGGACTCCATAGTACAAGTTTTGTTTAGTTTGGGGCTAGATGGCGCTGTATAAAATGTCCACAAATATTTATTTAGTTTGTATTTACTGTAAGAGCATTGGGGTAGTAGATATGTACAAATAGATGGAAGACAAGAGCGTCGCCAGCCAATGGCCCAGAGGTGGATAAGTTAATATATGGAGGATGGGAAAAGTCTGTATTGACGAAATAACTATTAGATTAATAGCAGCGCGAAATACTAAACTTGGAATGGAATTAGTGAATTCACTCAAAATTTCGACCCACTCAAATTTTTCGAGTGGCGACCGCGAACCGGAAGACGCAGCGTAGGAAGGCCTCCCACTAGGTGGACCGACGACATTGTAAAAGTCGCGGGCAACCGGTGGATGCAAATGGCAGGTTGTCGTATAGTGTGGCGGTCTAAGGGGGAGGCCTTCGTGGACGTCTCCGGGCTGATGATGACTCAAAACTTCGAAGTGCGGGAATTATCGGTCAAGCTAGTCAAGTGAGTAGACTTAGGACTTGGGTTGCTTTGAATTTTTTTAATCTTCTGGGGGTTGGGTCAGCTGCCCCTCCCTGCACGCCTATGGTGGGAGCGTGACCAAGGCATTTTGAAAGCCCGATTCGACCACTCTTAGCAACAGGAAGTATTCCGTTTTTGGTATAGGCGCCGGTTACCAAAAGCACACAAACCCACACCGACTTCGCCGGCGAGATCGAGCACTCCACAGATCTGTTAAAACATCGGTTAGATTATCTACTAATAGTCAAACAGATCAACCTACTAGAGCACCAGGGCACACCCCTTCTGGGGTGCCAGAGCAAGTCTGTCCCCACTCCCGGCGACGGCCAAGCCGAGGTTCGTACCGTCTGAGGTGCCCTTGAGCTACTCGCCTATAACTTAAACTAGGCCTAGCGCCATTTGTACTTGTCTAAAGCCCGGTGACGCTGTAGAGGCCATCAGAGGCCAACAGCAGTCATTAAAAAAAATGCATTTTGAAAAATATTAACTTACTTTTTTACTGTATAAAAGCTTAAAACATTATACGCGTACCTACCTAAAACATCTAAACGTACCTATGAGTAAAATGTATCCATTGAATTAGATCTTTCTAAATTCATCTAAAATCTAATAGTTAACGTATAATACAGTTAAAGTTAACATATAATATTGTTTTATGTTTACCTGCCTAACAGGTGTGAAGCAGCTTATAGTTCCATTAGCCAACTGCAGTGGCGATCGATACCACTTTGCTCTGGCACCGTAATTTACTTTAATGAACAGTACATTTATTTTAATGGCCTATTTACCGAAATAGACGTATGTATAATTATACGAGTACATAGTACCGGCGTATATACAATGACTATATAGGCATTGATTGTACAAATTGAACATGATTTTGGCAAAATGTTTCATCATCATCATCAGCCCGGAGACGTCCACCGCTGAACGAAGGCCTCCCCCTTAGACCGCCACACTGTACGACAACCTTCCATTTGCATCCACCGGTTGCCCGCGACTTTTACAATGTCGTCGGCAAAATGTTTAACTATTTTTATTTCATCAGATATTTCCAAAGACTATAAACCCTGGATCTGTGGATATTTCTTAGATAATGCCTATGCTTCGATTAATAATACATCATTATATCTCATCTGAACCAATATTATAAAGAGATTATAAAGTTTTGTATTTTTTATGTTTGTACCGAATAAACACAAAAACAACTGGACCAATTCGAAAAATTCTTTCACATTTAAAATTTTACTTTACCCCTGAGTAACATAGGCTATATTATTAATAAGTAGATATTATTGTATAGAACTGGGTCGGAGCTAGAGATTAGAAGCCTTGTTTAAAAACATCGCTTAAAACGTCGCTTAACTTAAACGACGTTTATAACTAAGGCCTACCAAACGTCAAAACTAATAAACATCATTTAACGTTTACGCAATACAAGAAACGAGACATTGGTCTGCGTGACTGTATTTTCTAATGAATTCGGGAAAAATCTCAACTCGAGTCCAGTAGGCGAAAACTTGTAAGTAATTTATTTTAAGATTCACTATCTGGACATGCTTGAAAATTCTAGCGTGTGCAGATGACGAAATACCAATTTTGAGAGATTACCAAATTTGAGTTTCACCAACTGAACACACGCGTGTCCAGCCCCTCGCGTCCAGTTGGTGAATAACCCGAATTAAGAGTGCAGTAATAACAGACGTCATTTAACTTTAAGGTCGTTAAACGTACCACCGCGACGGCGCCGCACCGTGAAATGTGTCTGGGCCACAGATCATATAGCCTGCAGGCTAATAAACTAAGCTAATAGCTAATAGCTAATAGCTAAGTAACTGTTCGGGATCGCGATTCAGATCGCGATTTGTCATGCGGCGTGCGGCCTCCTTGTTGGCGCAGCGCCGCCTTCTTTAGTTCGCGGGCTGACCAGCAGGAAGAAAGGGTTTTTGACATTGTTATCGATTCGGAAATTTGCTTGAATTAATTTTAGTTTTCTCTTTATTTTACTCTTGTAAATATTATTAAACATATTGCACTGAATAGTCTACCTTGAATTACATTAGGCACCCCACATTATTGGTGACCTTCCAGAACATTTCCCTTTTAATTATTATTCGTGTCATGGGGGCCTACCATAATGTTTTTGTGAAGTGACTACTGTGAACTATTTTATTTTGTGAATTTTCATAAGACAATTTTTGTTACGGTACAATTCATCGTATCCATGGAGTTCGCCGATGCACGCGCCGATGACCCGGCGCTGCCTGCACTTTTTAGGGTTGGTGTACGTATTCCGCCATTCTGGGCTGACAAACCGGCGATATGGTTCGCCCAAGTAGAGGGAAGTTTTGCAATATCTAATATCACGACTGACGCAACCAAGTTTTATTATGTGGTGTCGCATCTTGATGCCACGGTTGCTGCTGAAGTTGAAGATATTATAGTCTCGCCGCCTGCTACCGAAAAGTATGAGAAACTAAAGTTCGAGCTGATTAAGAGGTTATCGGCTAGTAAGGAGAAAAAGATAAAGCAATTGTTGGTACATGAAGAGCTCGGTGACCGAAAACCATCACAGTTTCTACGTCACCTGAGGCACCTAGCAGGGAGTGAGGTTCCCGAAGATTTCTTAAAAACTATTTGGTCGAGCCGCCTACCCGGAAGAATCCAAGCTATCATTGCTTCCCAGTCAACTTCTCCTATTGACGTGCTAGCAGATTTGGCTGATAAGGTTAATGACATTGTTCCGCAACAACACGTTTCAGCTGTTTCAGCTGGGTCTTCTTTGAGCGCCGTAGAGCAGCAAGTTGCAGTGCTGACGAAGCTTGTGGAGAAATTGGCAACACAAACAGACCGATCAAGACCGCGTTTCAGAGCCAATGAAGGTAACCGTGGGCGTTCTTCTTCTGGCCAGCGTTCGCAATCCAGCTACAGAAAATTTCCGCAATGCTGGTATCATTTTAAGTTTGGCGCGAAGGCCAATAGATGTACCAAGCCATGTGACTACACTTCGGGAAACTCGACAGGCAGTCAGTAACGGCGGTAGATGACTGCGATACCTGTAAAGGCCGCCTGTTTATGACGGATAAGACTACCGAGCAACAGTTTCTCATCGACACCGGTTCTGACGTTTGCGCATATCCTCGGACACTTCTTCGTGAAAAACGCTGCAAATCCAAGTACGAGCTGTTTGCAGCTAATGGCACGCTAATATCTACGTATGGATGTGTCGATTTGAGTCTGAACTTTGGACTTCGTCGTGATTTTAAGTGGAAGTTTGTAGTAGCCGACGTTTCGAAGCCCATCATAGGAGTGGATTTCCTAAGTTTTTACGGTTTGCTCGTCGACTGCCGTTACCACCGCTTGATAGACAACATCACGAGTCTTTCTGTTAAAGCGCCGCAGACGCACAAGCTCGACAAAGAACTTCTATCTGTCAAAGTTATCACTGGAGATTCGACTTATCACGAGCTGTTACGTCGCTACAGTGAGATCACAAGGCCTGCAGGAGCTCAACCAGAAGTGCTTCATAACACAAAGCATCACATACGCACAACGCCTGGACCACCTGTAACATCTAAACCTCGTCGTTTGGCACCGGATCGACTTCAGATCGCCAAGAAGGAATATGAGGAAATGCTACGTAATGGTACAGCGCGCCGATCGGAAAGTTCCTGGTCTTCACCTCTACATCTGGTCCGCAAGAAAGACGACTCCTGGCGACCATGTGGAGACTACCGTGCCTTGAATGCCCGAACGATTCCAGATAGATATCCGAGCAGGCACCTTCATGATTTTGCATACCAGCTGTCAGGATCGAGGGTGTATTCCAAAATTGACTTGGTGAAGGCCTATAACCAGATCCCAGTTGAAGACCTGGACATTCCCAAGACTGCCATCACCACGCCTTTTGGACTTTTTGAGTTTCCGGTCATGACATTTGGTCTGCGCAACGCTGCGCAAACTTTCCAGCGTTTTGTTGATGAAGTGCTGCAAGGGCTGGAATTCACATTTGGGTATTTGGACGACATTTTAATATTCTCAAAAAACGAACCCCAGCACCTGGAACACCTGGAAATTTTATTTGCACGTTTGCGTAAATATGGAGTGCTTATTAACACCGCTAAGACTGTTCTAGGCGTAAATGAGTTAACCTTCCTGGGTTATCATGTTTCCCCAGACGGGATACGGCCTATAACAGAGAAAGTAAAGGCTGTGCAGGACTTTCCAATACCAAGGACCGCTAAAGAGCTCAGAAGATTCCTTGGAATGCTCAATTTCTACAGGAAGTTCTTGCCTGGCGCAGCAGCTATACAAGGCCCACTCAATGCAATTCTTTCTGGACCTAATGTCAAAGGAAATACACCTATAGAGATGACACCAGAACTTCAACATGCATTTGAGGAGTGTAAGACAATCCTAGCCAAAGCTACATTACTTTCGCATCCAGACATGCAAGCGGAACTGGCTCTGTTCACCGACGCTTCTGACGTTTCTATTGGATCTGTCCTCCAGCAGCGGAGGAATGGAGAATGGGAGCCGCTCGGATTTTTCTCGCGCAAGTTAACGCCAGCGCAGAAAAAATACAGCCCATACGACAGAGAGTTGCTGGCAATTTACGAAGGCATTCGTTATTTTCGTTACATGGTCGAGGCGAGGACTTTTATCGTTTTTACCGACCATAAACCAATTACTTTCGCTTTCACCACCAGAAGAGACAACTGCTCGCCGAGACAATATCGTTACTTCGATTACATCTCACAATTCTGCACAGACATTCGCCACATTTCTGGAAAGTCAAATGTAGTAGCAGACGCTTTTTCTCGCATTGAGAGCGTCAAGACTATAGATTATCACGCTTTAGAAAAAGATCAAGAGAATGACGCAGAGCTTAAAGATCTGATGACCAAGGGTTCTTCGTTGAAGTTTCAGAAGATCACTACTCCAGAGGCTAGCTTATATTGCGATCTGTCAATGCCTAGCCCGAGGCCGTATGTACCACTGGGATTTCGCAGGCAGATATTTGACAACCTCCATAATTTGAGCCATCCAGGTCCAGCAGCTTCCAGCAAGCTTATATCAGAGCGCTTCGTATGGCCTGGAGTTCGGCGTGACTGCAGAAAATGGGCACAACTATGCACAGACTGCCAACGCAACAAAGTCACCCGTCATACATCATCACCTCTCACTTCATTTTCGATTTCATCAGATCGCTTTTCTCATATTCATATGGACATCGTAGGGCCGTTACCTTATTCATCTGGTTACAGGTATTGCCTCACCGTCGTCGACAGGTTTACTCGTTGGCCTGAGGCGTACCCCCTGGCCGACATCACAGCCGAGACCTGCGCATCTGCATTCATCTCCGGCTGGCTCGCTCGCTTCGGTTGCCCGCAGCGCATTACAACTGACAGAGGGACACAGTTCATGTCACAAATTTTCCAGTCCATCTGTAAGCTTCTTGGCGCCAAACACTGTCCAACGACGGCATATCATCCAGCAGCAAACGGCATGGTGGAGCGTCTTCATCGACAACTGAAGGCTTCGATCATGTGCCACAACAATGCTCAGTGGACTGAGGTGTTACCGCTCGTCCTCCTGGGAATTAGAAGCGCCTGGAAAGTAGATCTTCAATCATCCGCGGCGGAACTTGTATACGGTGAGCCACTACGACTCCCAGGAGAGTTTTTTGTACCTGCCAACGATCCGGATTCTGATGACGTCACCAGCTTCACCACAAGGCTTCGCAACCATGTAAAGTTACTTTCGCCAACCGCTGCTGCGTGGCACGGAAAAAAGACGTTTTACATGCCCGCTGACATCCAAAAATCGGACTTTGTTTTTCTTCGTCGAGGTCCAGCGAAGAGGTCTTTGGAATCGCCATACACCGGTCCCCACAAAGTTTTAGAGCGAGGACCAAAAACTTTCAAGATCGACGTGAAAGGCCGAGAAGTCGTGGTGACTGTAGACAGAATTAAGCCTGCTTTTATGATTAAGGAGATTGACTCAGAAGATTCATTGTTGCCTACTGCCAAGTCACCAGAACCAGCTCCTAAAACCAGGAGTGGTCGCAGAGTACACTTCCCAGATTACTATCGACCGTGACCCGGTCTCAGCGGGGGAGTGATGCGGCGTGCGGCCTCCTTGTTGGCGCAGCGCCGCCTTCTTTAGTTCGCGGGCTGACCAGCAGGAAGAAAGGGTTTTTGACATTGTTATCGATTCGGAAATTTGCTTGAATTAATTTTAGTTTTCTCTTTATTTTACTCTTGTAAATATTATTAAACATATTGCACTGAATAGTCTACCTTGAATTACATTAGGCACCCCACAGTCATAATTGTCACTTGTCACTGTCACAGTTTCACGGTTTATCGGAGGGATTTGTCTCGCTATCGTTAACGAACGAATGCATTGATTTCCTAATTTTGTGAAGCAAATCCAATGTCGGTCTTTTGGCGTTTCGTCCTGCCCTGCAGGGTCAAATGAGTTTTGGCGGGACAGTGACAAGTGAAATTTATGACAAATCGCGATCTCGAACAGTTACATGATTAGCCTGCAGTTGATGGCTCGTGATCATAATTTCTCCTAAAACACGACTCACCGTTGCGGGAAGGAGGCGAGGTAAAGTTTATGCTCGCGATTGGCCGATCATTGGGATGACGTAATCTGAGTTATGGATTGTGAGTGGTGAGTGGTAAGATGACTAATGAACAGAACATATCGATGAAATTGAATACGTAGTATCGCATTTCTAACTGTTAGATGAACCTACGTTTAGCCAGGTTCCGTCGTGCGACACTGCGTTATGCAGTATTTATGCACTTAGTTCCAAAATCGACACTACACTCAAACTTTTAATGTTTTACGTGGATAGCGGCCGCTGCACGGAGGGCGCCAGTTATAGCGGCAGGCGAAGAAATAATTTTAAACTAACACACTACAAAGTTTTTTAATAATTATAATAATAATAATAATCGATTATTTTGAGTTTTTTTTTAATTATGCGAGAGCACAATGTCTTTAGATTCAAAAGTTAAGACTGTTTCTTATTTATTTAATGTTCGTTTTTAATTCCGAAATAAATGTACTAAGTTTTCATTAAGTACTATAAGAGAATAGCTTACTTGTGGAATGATATACCGTTCTTTGCATAGTCGGATGTTTTGCTATTATTCCCGCACCATTTTATTGAACAGTAGCTCATTTTTGGATTTTTTATTTTTTTTTTGCCTTACATTTTCTCCGTGCAAATCTAAAACCAAACTGACTTACTCGTAGTGGCTAGCTGTTGATTGTAAACTACTAATTGTCATTGGAGGGGGAGTCGGACGATTAGACAACAGGTTTAATAGTCTTTGGTCCGGGCCCTGTGTCTACTACAAACATCATTTGTTTCAAACCAGCATTTATATCTTTATTTTGTTTGCCTATTTAAAATCTTTGCCTACCTGCAACATTATTTTTAGAACAAACAGTCATTCAGAACTTACTTGCTCTTTAGGATGGTGCGCCAGTTCATGCAAGCAGTAGGAGAGAGTGGTCGAAGACGTCTCGACTGAGCCCAGGATGAACACAGCTGCCTGCGCCATCATGTACTCTTCCGCCAATTCTGAACAGATCAAACACAAAAACAGTCAAATCGACTCCGAAAGTCCTGCTGCTTTCGTGACATTAACGTCACAAATCATAAAAGCTACGCGTAGTATAATCTAAGGGCATATAAGGGCTTTATCATGTTATATTCACCACGAACATAACATCATACGAACAGCACTACGTCCACTGCTGGACGAAGTCCTCCCTCTTAGTAGGGAGGGGTTGCCATAATCCCTAGGCTTGGCAGGCGGCTTCGGGATCGCAGATGCTCGCCACCGTTAACTAAGAGGACGCTTCTGCCAGTCCTCCGGTGGTTCTGGATACAGTTTTAGGACATACCCAAGTGGGATGAAAGCAGATTTTTTAATGTGGGACGAACTTTCTCGGGACGACAATGGCATGAATCGAAAAAAAAACACACAGCGCCGTCTAGCCCCAAACTAAGCAAAGTTTGCACAATGGTTACCAGATAGCTGATAGAATACTACTTGTACTATTCGTTTTTAAGGTTACTATTTATTACCTACTTTTGAAATAGTATCTTATTGTTTGCGAACTATTAAAAAAACACGGCTTAATAATGAAAACCTAATTATTCACCTAAAGAATATTAGTTTAGGACAGTTAAGTAGGTACTAAGTATATTATGTATGCGGATGTTGCTTAAGAGTGCGCCTAATGCCAGAAAAATACATGATTTCACCCGCGCGTCTTGCATCAGTTTATCAGGCTTTGAGCAATTTACAATACAATACAATACGATACAACTAGGTGGGAATACAATTTAGGTGGGATTTTATTTAATTATTCAAAATATAGGCATGAAATAAAAAACTTAACGGTTACTCTGCTAAAACATTAGTCTGGCTATATAACTCGTAAAAAATAATATGGTGTTGTCGCTGATAATTTAGAGCATTTGAATTAAAATTGTTATTTTTTTTGTTAGTAGGTAATTTGTATTTTTTTTTAATAAACCAGATTATTTTTCAAATTTATATTCGGTTACTTGGCTTCTTTAGGTTTTTTCCCTACCTGTAGTTTTTTTGTTTAATCTGAATATGTACGTTCTTAATCATTAAACTATGTGTTTAAAAATACACCTTTTTCTTACTTCTGGCATTGGTCGCCCCCTTAATGGTACCAGCTACTTGAACTGGTCAAAAGTTCTATGGCTGTTTACAATTTGTACGTGAAAAGCAAATAATGTGAATGTGAACTCACGTGAGCCTGCTTCGCCGGGTAGTTTCAAATTTTCCTTCAGCTTGAGCAGATGATTAACGAGATCGTTCCCTTCGCTGGTGGTGCCAGCTGCCTTCCGCTGCTCCACTACGCTGCGAAACAGCTTCGTAATGTAGTCTGTCGCTTCCTTAGAGAAAAATTTCAACCTGAAACGTAAAACACAGTTAAAACAGCATACTTTCCCGCAAGAAACTGGTAAAACGTATTTATTTGACCCGCATTTGTTCGCACCGTTTCAAAGCAGTCGCCACGTGGTAGAAGCCGCGGTGGCTACCGCTATTTCATAATATGTTAATGGCAAATGTGAATTCTAATTTCTATGCAACAACGTTTAAATTCCTCGGAATCATGTACGTATAAATGAATAAATAATAATATAATATAAAATAATGAATCATGTAAGCTTGCCTAGCAAGCAGCTCTTTATTTGAAGACCCCAAACTGTAAGAGCTCACAAATGCAGGTAACCAAACAAGAGCAAACCTTTGCTGTTCCTATGACGAATTTGTTTTCGAAGTACAAACATTTTTAGTTTTAGAGTAGCAACAACATTTCTAGAAATATAATAAACAAAATGCTAGACTGACCTCATAAAGGCAGCCACAGCAGGCACGTAGAAAACCATGATAAATTCGAGGCCTCGCTTGAAGGTAAATTTCACCATGTGGCTGGTGATGTACCAGAGAGGAGATGCGGGATCGTTCAAGGCACTCACTTTAATACCGAATACGGTAGACCCCACTGTATCTGACGTGTACATAGAAAATAGTTCCTGAAAAAAATATATGCTTTTGAACTCCATTCTTTACCACCACACAAATTTAATAAATTGAACAGATGTAATCGATAAATATCTTTGTTAAATTGCGTAATCTCTTCTTGTCTAAAATCCCGCAGTGCCTGAAGATTAGAGTCTTCAACCAGTTTGTGTTAACAGCGATGACACATGGAACTGAAACGTGGTCTTTAATTGCTGGTCTTTTGGAGCTTCTCCAGAGTCTTTCCCAGAGTCATATAACGGGCAATGGGGATCAATCTCAGTAGATACAGGAGCCAGATCCACGATGTATCTAGTGAGATTTTATTTTCTCATTTGATCTTTTTCGAAGATGTGATACAAAATGTATCTGATGAATTTTTTTTTGTTCCCGATAGATTCATTTTTATATTATTTTAAATTATGACTAGGGCAATATGTTTTTCCCATAAGATACAGTTTTGAATTCTGTGGATCTAATGAGAACTTTCTTTCTTATTAGATCCGTTGTACAGATCCACGATAGATCTAATGAGATTTTTTCCTGAGAAGATCCACTAATAAACGATGTTTGCTATGAACCCTACATTGTTGTTTTGACATCAAATACCTAGTCAATTTCTTTATGAGTAATTAATAAAAATGTTATGTCAAAACTTCACATTGACATTGCTTTTGCATAAATTAATGTACATTAGCATATTGCACATCATAGAAAATACACTGTTACCAAAGAAATTACTTTTTAAACTACTACTAACTTACTTACTTACTTCTAAACTACTTTTTACTTTCAATAAATAATTTCAGTTTAAATTCATAAAAAGTGAACATCAAACACCTGACATCAAAGGCGTTTCCTTACTATAGGGAATATTGTAATACTGACGTATGGTCCAGTAAGTTTACGGGTAAGTTCTCATTAGATCCAAATATTTCAAAATTATATCTTATGAGAAAAACGTTTAACACTAGATCCATCAAAATTTACAATGATATAAAAATGGATCTATAGGGAACAAAAAAATCTCATCAGGTACATTTTCTACCAAATCTTTGAAAATAGATCCTATGAGAAAATAAAATCTCATTAGATCCATCGTGGATCTGGCTCCTGTATCTACTGAGATTGATCCGGCAATGGAGAGAGCTTGCTCGGAGTTACTTTGCGATATAAAATCTAGAACGAAGATATTAATTAATTAATTATTATTATTATTAATTAATCTTTCATTTGCCTTGTATGTGTATCTTGTGATTTTCGCGTGCGTGACGTCACCTGCCGGGCCCAACGGAAGACCAGCGTCGGTTGCTCGCAACCGGCATCTTGCTGAGTTGGGGCCGGTTTGTGGCAAAAGGTAAACAATTATTTATTTATGTTTTACTTTTCCGTGTTCTGTGTAACTGCTTTTTTGTTTATACTTTTGCCACGAATAAACTATTGTCTATTGTCTATTGTCTAGATATACGCGAATAAACCAGAGTCACCGACATAGCTCTCAGGGTTTGCAAGATGAAGTGGCAATAGGCAGGCCACATCGTTAGAAGAACTGATAAACGATGGAGAAGAAAGGTTCTTGAATGGCGACCACGTACAGGAAGACGCAGCGTAGGCATAGGCCTCCTACTAGGTGGACCGACGATATTGTGAAAGTCGCGCGTAACCGCGATGGATGCAAATGGCAGGTTGTCGTACAGTGTGGCGGTCTCAGGGGAAGGCCTTCGTTCAGCAGTGGACGTCTTCGGGCTGATGATGATGATGATGAATCGTTTAAACGGGTGTTAAAACACCATAAGGTTGAACCCATATAAACTGGCAAAAGTATTTTAATTAAGAGCAGTACGATGAAGACTGAGTTGGATATTTTACAGTCAACTCCGAAAAATGGGGTCACGCACCACCCCGTGAGATGCGGCTATAATTTTTTATAATGCCGCTTGATTACAGGAATTCGATAAGACTTGCAAATGAGATTTTTACGGCAAAATAAAACTCTATTTCATGCTAGTACGTTTTAGGCGGTGATTAGGTTTTCACATATGATAAGTTGCTATATAATTTTTACAGTACACATTTGGCTCCGTAGTAGATTTGAACAGTACTTATATACCTTGCAAAAAAAATATTTTTATCTACTAGTAATCACAATATAGTTTAACTTTTAGGTTATAACTATTTTAATTTTACTCATGCATAGACAATATGAACAATTAAGTACTTATATTGATTATTTCTGGCAGGACTCGAACTTGCAACTGCATACGTGCAATCTGCATTCAGAGCTGTAGAGCGTGGGTTCGATCCCCACCCAGGGTAAACATTTATGTGACCAACATAGATGTTTGTTCTGTGTCTGGGTGTAGTATGTATTATAAGAACCTATTTAAAAAAAAAAACTTATAAGTATTTTACAGCTATCTGGTTTGCATAGTACAAGCTTTGCTTAGTTTGGGGCTAGATGACGCTGTGTGAAGTGTCTACTGATATTTATTTTATTTATTTATTTATTTAGGTATCTCCTTGTTTCCGTTCCGGCTCTTTGCAATTTTGTATTATTATTGTTTACGAATTTTCTTTTACTTATCTGGAAGTTAATCTGGACCTGCCTATCGTCGGAGGGCGATTGGGCCATATAGTCAACACGCTGCCACAGTTGCGGCACAGAATAAATAATAGTACTACGTACAGAAAGTTCACTCCGCAAAGGAATTGAATTAATTATGGACTCTATCTTAGGCAATAAAGTAGCAATTCAACTCGCACCGCTCGCTATTTTCACCTAGATATACCGCTCTCTTTCTATCACGTTTGCTTAGTTACGTGCGACGAGGCTAGCGTGCGCCCGCACGTGGGCACCCGGCCACTACCTCAGCCTTGCATTGTCTTCTCGGAGCGGAGCGCCGGCCGAACATACCTAAACTGCGGAGTGACACCCCCCTGGTTGCGGGACAGTGGGTTCACTATTGAATTTCTTCTCTGGAAGGACACAGGTTTCCCCACGATGTTTTCCATCACGGAAAAGTCAATGGTAAAAATCCGTACATAAACTCCAAAGAGCTCATTGGTACCCGGGATTTGAACCCGCGACCGTGTGATCGAGTCGAGCGGTCTCCCATTAGGCTACCATGGCTCTTAATGTAAAAGCCGCCTATTAGCCACAATTATTACCGATATCTATATAAATATTTATTTCTTGAATTTAGTGATGTATTTAAATAACGAAAATTTAATGTGAATCTTATAAGTCTGAATATAAATTATTTGAATTTGAATTATCTGTGCTGTTATATTCAAAGTCATGACGGGCCAATCCAACAGGCCTTAATATGATGATGATTCATACTTATTAGCCTTTCTTTAAAAACGTTAACAAATGACATTCAACTCCTGCGCAGTAATATTTTGTGCGCTGTACTAACATCGTTTAATTTTAAGCGGTGTTTTAAGTAAGATAATACCTACTTATAAGTAAGATAAGTACCTACTTATAAGTAATAAAAATTTCAACAATACTGAAGGGTATGTATGTACTCATCAGTATGAACAAATTTAACTATGGGGCCAACCACGAAATAGCAAAAAAAAAATGCTGTTAGTACCATGCTAGAATTTCATTGACCTTGGACAAAATGTATGGAACAGCTGTTTTTTCGTGATTTCAGGGTTGGCCCCATAGTTAAAGTTATTCATAATGATGAGTGCATACATACCCTTCAGTATTACTACAACTTTTTATAACACATTGTATAATGCCGCGTAAACTGAGTTGTCCATACAAGTACCGACCTTGAGGTTGGCAGACTCATTTTTATCTATGTAGTCGCGTTTGATCTTGATGACCAGCTCCTTGGCGTTTCCGTTCATCAGCTCGGTGACCTGCTTCAGCCGCAGAGCGGTGAACATTGGGGACAGCTCGTGTCTGACTTGCGACCACACAGGGTTCTGGAAAGAGACAAAACATTACTTGCACACCAGTGAGTTGAAATAAATGAAATAAATAGAGTAGTTATAGTCGAACAAAACTGCTTTAAAAACTGACTAGAAGTTGCCTTTATAAATATACTTACGCATGTTACTATGCACTTTGTGAAGAAAAGGAAAGAATATGACCGACTTTATACGCCACACCTGTTGTTAGAAAGAGACAAATATCTAATTTCTCTTACGGCGTAATAAGCTACACAAGTTGATTGGCCAGAGCGAGCGCCCTCGCCGCGCCGGTGTGGCTCTCTTTCACTCTCTCACACAAGACGATCTATCTATCTCGGCTATCCATTTCAAAGTGATAACAGTCGCCTCAGATAAAATAAATTTCATTTTTTCCCATTGCAATAAAAATACAGTACTTACGCATGAAATGTTTTTTTTGTCTCTCACAGTGCATGTGTAGATTGTGCAGTGTATAAATACACAGAAAGGCATTATATCACCATCTTTATGCTAGAAGACATACGATTAGCGGCAGCGTATTACCGGACATTCGGAAGTGAAAGACTGGTAGCGATCACGGCAATTACCTTGATTTCGTCTAGTAAATATGGCGGGGGGACAACTCATGTACAGGTAAAAACATCTTAGTTGCACACTGTTTTATTTGTATGTTTTTGTTATATTCTTTTTTATTTGTAGGGCTCTATTCCACATGGGGAAGTACCACACTTTTTCCAGTTATTCAACCGCCAAGCAGTAGTGTGCTAGCATTACTGTGTTTCGGTTTGAAGGGCATGTTACCAGATAAATTACTGGGCATAAAGAGAATTCACATCTAATATCTCAGGGTGACGAGCGCAGTGCAGTGCGGCGCAGGATTGTGTTCGGATGTTCACAATGCTGGCACTACTACTGTTATAGGCAGGCGTGACGCTTACCACCAGGCGAACGTTCCGCTCGACGCGTTAATAAAGAAACAGTAATTAAAGCATCACCAAACTATGAATAGCTTGGAGGATTTAGCTCCTCTCTCTTGAATGGTCATGTAACTGCGTGAAAACAAAAGATAGTAGAAAGTTATACTTATGAAGTCTATAGAGAGCTAGATCCTCCAAGGAAGAAGTTTAATTAAAATTAATTATATTCGTACCTTCAATGTGAAGAGGTTTAGAGCACCCAAAGGGTCAGACTCGTAGGACGAGTAGCACATTCTGTCTTGGAAATGATCAAAATCCTTTATTAAAATATTTCTCGCCAGTTCCGGAGTTTGTACGACTAGTGCCGGCTTCCATCCCAAAAATATTCCCACATAGTCGTTGTTAGGAAACTTCTTTCTCAAATCATAAAAGTAATCCCAAATACTCTTCCTCATTAAAAATGATAAGCTGCCGAACACAAGACTTGGTTTTTCGTAGGGAACATTTCGATTATTCCAATAGTTAAAATTATGCCGTGAATACACATAAAGTAATGAAACACACAACACTATAAGCGCAAGAAATCCTTGCGCAAACGCACCGAAGTTCATTATTGAGTTTTACGTCTAAACAGTTCGCAATCTGATGCAAGAATGACTGCATATCATTGATAAGTAGGTAACTTATGTATTGCAGATAAGAGGTTGATAAAAAGGTTAATTTAATTATCTGTTGTAATTACAATAGTCGAATAGATAATAAATCGTACCCACGAATCAATTTGTTCCATGCTTCGTTCGGACCACGTAGTTTCAGCCCGCATCAAATATTCTGCTTTCGGCCTCAGCCCACAATGTATGCCGAATTCGGCTCAAAACATTTTTAATTTTCTTCTTTTGTCCCATTTGCTGTTTCCTGGTTAGGCCCAAAATGTTCATTAAGGTATAAATACTTATTTTAGCACGAATTCATACATTTCTACCTATACTGGAAATGGTTCACTTTTAGTATTTTTCGTTTTTTTTAATTTAAATTCGTAAAACATTCAACATTCCAAAGGGTGAATCTTGACAAGCTCAATTTACGCTGCCCGAAAGAAAAAAGTACACGTATTAGACAACCGAAAAATATTATTTTATGTTATTTTGATGTACATACTTAATCTCACTGTGGCACGATAATTATTGTGTCCAATTTAGGAACAAACAGTATTAAAAATATCTACTGTCCTGAAAATTGATAGAGTATTATAGCTTATATAGCTTATTTAAGTGGGTAAGTAAAAAAATTTTATTGCTATAAATCTTGATTATCTTTTAAGTTGATTGATGATAACTTTTCATTGTGCATACAGATCTTTAAAATGAACATAGAAACAAGAACTATATATTACTTATTATTATTATTAGTATTTTATACTTACTAGAAGATCCCAACCTACTTTTTGAAGCGTAATCTTGGTTACAGAAATAAAAACATTTTCATTTTCATTTTTTCATTTTTCATGTGGCAGCCATATCGCTAAAAACAATTCCTTCCAGGTAACCATACGAGAGGATGATAAGGAGGTGGGAGGAGGTCTTTTACATATTATTTGAAAATTGTTATTTTCATTATCTTATTTTACTAACCAGATTAAGCATAGTTAGGTACTTAGTTCTTGCGAAAATACCTATCAGCGTTGAATGTGTATGTATTGTGTGTCATATTAATTTAAGCTTTATTTCGTATTAACAAAATAACTACTACAGTAACTTATACTTACTAGTTACGTAAACGTGTATTAGCATGAGTAGAAGAGCATGTCAGTAAATAGACTGGTCTTTGTCTGGATATACTTAAAACTTAAAGGTACATAATTATGGCGTTGTTTGAGAGTGTAATTGGTGTGTGTTTAAGCGTATGCTTGACGGTGCAGTTATTAATTAGCATCTTTATCTAGGTAACATAAGTGATTTATCAGCGTGGCTTTATGTTTGCTCGGCCTACTAAGAAAGAAATAAGAAATAATATATCTAAATATCTCGGAATTTCTTACACGGTAAGAAATTCCGAGGACGCTACAAAATCTTGCCATGTGGCAGTTAATTTAGCGAATTTCACCAAAACCCGTTCAGTTGTAACAGATTGAAAAAATATCAATTTTTCTATCCTTCTTTCTCATCCATCTATTCTCACACACCTACACACTAACACACCCTCACAGACAAACACTCACTCATATCATTCAAACTTTCATATTTGTAACATTACAATACAATTATCACTCTATGGACACCATAGAAAGGAATTTTAGCTCACCCGTTAAAATTATCTGAAAAAAGACTGATAGATTACTACAATTTCCTAGTTTCCCCGTCTGTCGTATTCCATGGACGCAGGAAATGAAGGTGCGGGTTCTATTGCCAGCTGTCGCGGGGATCGCACTATCACTCGACTCGTGATTGGCATGGCAGGATGGCAGCTCTCGATATATCTGTGTGTTTGGGGTTACAATCATGGGTGTATATAGGGAGGGTGAGGGGTATATGAAATGCCTATGGCACCTGGTGGGAATGTAGTGCCATAAACACCCCCCCCCCAACAACACTAGTCTTATCTTTGTATATTTTTGGACTCTCGGACCCCCTCTAAGTGCAAGCTATAGCTACGCCCATGGCTACAATTATTATGTTATTCATCATCATCATCAGCCCGGAGACGTCCACTGCTGAACGAAGGCCTCCCTCTTAGACCGCCACACTGTACGTCAACCTGCCATTTGCATCCACCGATTGCCCGCGACTTTTACAATGTCGTCGGTCCACCTAGTGGGAAGCCTTCCTACGCTACGTCTTCCGGTTCGCTGTCGCCACTCAAGAACCTTTCTTCCCCATCGGTTGTCAGTTCTTCGAGCGATGTGGCCTGCCCATTGCCACTTCAACTTGCAAACCTTGCGAGCTATGTCGGTAACTTTGGTTATTTGGCGAATATCCTCGTTCCGGATTCTATTGCGCAAAGTAACTCCGAGCATAGCTCTCTCCATTGCCCGTTGTGCGACTCTGAGCCTCTCCAAAAGGCCAGCAGTTAAAGACCACGTTTCAGGTCCATATGTCATCACTGGCAACACACACATTATGTTATTAGAATGTATGATATTGTGCAAGCACAACTATCATACATTAATAAGATCGCAGTTTGAAGTGCTCCGCTATTCAACTTTCCGTTATCCCTGACGAACTGATCATGTATCAGATGCATCATCTTCTTTCTTTTCTCAAGAGGATTATGGGCTTTGATTCTTTACTTTTCTCAGCGTCAAGTACTTATTTGAATATTCAAGTTTTTAATGAATCCAGTCAAATTAGTTCTCAGTTACAGTCATATTTATTTATTGGAAAACCAAAGGAAAACCACCAGCCGGTAATTGATGTAGGTATATCTAAATCGCCAAGAAAAAATAAATACGTTTTAAGTAAAGTAGAATTTAAAAAAGGAAAGAAAAAGAAAAATAGAGTATGGCAAAGAGGTTGTAAGTATGACAGATGTAGATAAATAAATATTGGGGGACATTTTACTCACAGCGCCATCTACTTAGCCATCTAGCCCCATACTAAGCAAAGGTTGTAATATGGAAACCAGATAGCTGATAGAATACTTATATACTAATATTTTTTCGTAAATACATACCTACTCATAATACATACTACACCCAGACACAGAACAAACATTTATAATAGTGACATAAAATTTTGTCCTGGGTGGGGATCGAACCCACGCCCTACAGCTCTGCAGGCAGACATGTTTATTTTTCTTTTTGTTAAATCTGGTTTCCATAATACAAGCTTTGCTTAGTATGGGGCTAGATGGCGCTGTGTGTAAAATGTCCCCCAATATTTATTTATTTATTTTATTATCAACCCAAAAAGCTACTTAAACTGTCTCGAGTAAAGTAAAATCTTCACTCCGAAATCGCTCACACTCTCACTTCTCATTTGGTATAGCGCTGCTCTAAACACGTTTCAACAGAGTTAAATGCAAGAGATTCTCTAAAGTGGGATATTAAAGGCAGACAGAAGCAGACTACCAAATATTACGTAACTAAACCCGTTCGCTTGAACATTCAGTTCGACTGCTGGGATAGGAAGCCGGGCAATACAATATTCACGTTGTTCTGGCGGCAACACTTTATTTTACGGTTCAGGAAAGACGGTTGAATTCTTAAATAAAACTGTTTTTGGCTACATTGTGAGTAGAATCCTTAAACAATCGTCGGATTACAGGTAGCCTGGAAAATTTCGAATTTGTATTATTAAAACCGCGGCCAAGTGCGAATTGGACTCGCGCAACATGGGTTCTGTACCACTAAATTTGCGTTTACCGTAAAATTGTGAATTTTTGTACTTTTCGGAGAGTGCCTGTCTCGCGTATTTATATTTTGTTACTATACTTTATATGGTTTTGTACTTTTGAATGTTGTATTTGATACTACTATTACGTAGTATTATTATTTATATATACGTAGGTATTCTACGACAGGAAACAAGAATTTTTTAAATCTTTTCTTGTTGAGAAGCAATCGTTAAACAACTAGTTACGGTTTTTCTTCATAACAATGACAGCATAAAACATTAAGATCCGTGTTTATCTTGTCGCTTCGATCCTTTAGCATCGAACGTTTTAATTTGTTAAAAAATGCAAATGCAAATTGCAATAAAATTGGTTCGTTGCGCCATCAATGTGAAAACAAACCTTTATAACTGCGCTGCCAGAATTCCAAAAACGGACATTCAAATTGTTGCGACTATTGTTGGCACATCTATTATGTTGAAGGTTCGAAAAAAATGTGATGTAAGTTGTGTTAAAAAGTTATGTCACTATATTTTACTTATAATTTGAAGAAAATACAACCGTTACCTCTTATCTTTAACCTAGGTTCGCTGAAAAAACCGGATCTGACACATGGTTATAGAAAAATATTTTTTTTACTTGTAGCTCTTCTAATGTCTAAGAATAAAAAAAAATCGGTTGACATATTTCACACAGCGCCATCTAGCCCCAAACAAAGCAAAGCTTGTAATATGTAAACCAGATAGCTGATAGCATACTTATATACTATTTTTATAACTTTTTTTTAAATACTGAATTAATGATGATGAAGATAAATGAATCTTGATTTTTTTTAGATAAGTTTACGTTGTCAAAAATCCTGGAGTACAGAACCATCGGGCGAGTTTTACCTACTCGTGTTTCACTAACTTATATTTAGCATCGCTCTCATAACTGCAAATATTATAGAGCGTTGTGAATTTTCAATTTGCGGATTTGTTAATAGCATAGTAAAAAGCATTTGTATTTTTCTGACAGAAGTAATCGGTAGTTATAAACCTTAGTAGCGAGTTTTGGCGAGAACACGAAAAAACATGTCATTGCGTTCTATTATTTTCTTAAACAAGTATGTTTTCGCGAATTAATGATTAAAAATGGTGGTGTTTTATTCATTGAGTGTTGAATTGCATGCACGAGTGTGTTGTTTTCAAAACTCCGTAAAAGCTCATAGTGAATTCGCCACAATTTTACTAGGGCATGACTTGGACTCGACATCGGCTAATTTCGTGTGTCTGACTGTGACGTTATGACATATTTGAATAAACTTGAACATTCATTTATACTTGACTCTGGCAGAATGCACAACGTGCGTTGCCAAAATCAAAGAAAAAAACCTTAGTAGCATGTTAAACCTTCATGGACTGTCATGTTACTGTTACACTATAGGTGCTCGCCCAAAGACATTTATAATAGGGCTCGCCTAAACTTTTATCATTCGTTCATCAAAAGCTTTTTTTGTTAGCTAGCTGGGTAGGCTGCCGACTGGCAGTTGGCTTTAGCATAAGGATTATCTCTAGACTTTCATCCGTCTGGATAACAATCCTTTTGTTTTTGTGTAGTAGGCTAAGTATTTAGATACTATGTAGGTAGGTATAGGTTGTTGTAGTTAATAAAAGCTTATGAAAAAAATGAGTTTTAGCTACTAAAACTCATCTATTATCACATCTAATCTCAGTACCAGCACTATAATATTATTATGATCTGCGGTATCAGATAGTTTTAATACCTACACGAAAAAGCAAGTAGGTATAGGTAGACACAAGTGCGAGTGTGCGCGCTATTTTTGGTGAACTCCTCAGATTTATTTCATTAAAAGTTTACGTCTATCGTGTTTTAGTGCAAGCCAAAATGTTTTTCTTCTTACTTCTTTGAATAGATTTGCATACAAATGAGATTGGCCATTATTATAAACCTCTACTGATGTTCTTGAGCGGAAGAAAATTAACGAGCTTTTGATCGATTTTTATAATGAGGACTTTTATTTCACTCGCTTTTGTTGGATTATAAACAATATTTTATGCGGATAATGCCAAGTGTATAAAGTCTTTATTGTTTTTTTGGTGCGCTATATGTAAAAAGTGGGCGTAAACAACACGAATATAGCACGATGGAAGCAGGCCTATGATTGGCTGACCCGAGCAGGATATCCGTAAAAAGGCCCATTTCCTTGACCTTGAAATTAGCAGAGCTCGTGCACTATTACAGCAAAAAAATATTTAGTTTTAATGTTAGTGAATAAGTGTGGTGCGTAAGTATGAATAATATTGGTATATTTTAAGTCATAAAAATAAAACGAAATAAAAAAGTATCTGTGGGTGACGTCACCGAAGGTTCCAACGGAAGACCAGCGCTGGCTGTTTGCATCCAGCAATGTGCTGAGTTGGGACCGGTTTGTGGCGTAAAGCGATTTTGTACTATTGTTTGTTATGTATTTAGTTAATTGTCTTGTGTACAAAATCTGTTTTTTTCCATGAAATAAATCTTGTCTATTGTCTATTGTCTAAAAGATTCGGCTTTGCTCCGTGACTGTACTAATAATAAAAATTGGACAGTGGGTCCAGTCGACCTATTCAAAATGTGATTGGGTTGAGTGATCCCGCGGGTCCATCCCCAGCGGGTCCAGCTGACCGAAGACATCCTAATTGCATCTTGGTGAATTCTGCCGATGCACTTATGCACTTTTCTAGTTCGTTGGTATAGACAGACTGACTGACAGAGAGATAATAGAAGTGGAAGTGAAGCGGAGTGGAAGTGGAGACATGTTAACGTTTAAAGACACAACGTTCTGCTTCAGTGTATAAAGTACTTACTTTTATTTAAAGCGCTTCTTAATCCTACTTAATATTATAAATGCGAAAGTTCGTCGGTAAGTAAGTAAGTTCGTATAGGCTGAGTGGCCAGCCCTAGTGTCAGAGTTAATGTGCCACCCGGAGGCCTCTGACATGGCTGACGGTTGTTGTTATAGAAACTAGAACACACAACCGGGACACGATCACCCACCCGAAGACTGACCGGACCGTCCGTTGCTTAACATCGGTGATCGTTTAGAATCACCTAGACAAGCTACGTCACGAGCCTGTAGGGGTGTGTATGTGTGTGTGTATGTTTGTTACTCCATCACGCTGAAACGGCTAAACAGATTTGGATGAAATTTGGAATAGAGGTAGCTTGTACCGAATAAAACATAGGCTACTTTTAATCACAAGAATCGCGGGTGAAACTGCGAGGCGCAGCTAGTAAGTAATAAGTTGAGATAAACGATGTTTCGAAAAGGGCGCTTCTATTGCTATCCTTATATTCTTTGGAATTTATCACTAGTTCTAGGGCCAGGATTTAGCTAAATAGCCCATATATCAACGTCAGGCGTTGGACTAATGGATAGCTCAAACTAGGTAACACGTAAAGCGTGAAACTGACCGAGAGATTTTCTATTTTATGGCCATTTTTCACTAGCACAAGTCTGTGAACTGCAGATAAGAACCGCAAGGGTTGATCGCTGAATCACTGAGCCTGTGGCTTAAAGCCTAGAACTAAGAATTCATGTGTGCTATCTTAGGCATTTTAAAACCTATTTAAAATGCCTAAGATAGCACAGCTAAACCCTTTTTAACCGGCTTCAAAAAAAGAGGAGGTTCTATATTTGTCAGTATGTATGTTTTTTTGGGTACCGATTTCTACGTCAATTGTGGACCGATTTAAAAAAATATTTCTTACGGTTGAAAGGATTTATACTCTTGAGGTAGTTCCATAATAGTTTGAAGTCCGTTGTTTATATTTAAAGTTACCTGTTATAGGTATTTTCCAATGATAATAACTAACTAAAATGACGCAGTCAATTACCAATTACCATTGACCCAAATTAGGTCCAAAATACCCAGGTATATAGGTATTGTCCCAAATTAGGTCTGGCCTTATACACTAAAGGCGGCACCACACATTGGCTATATTTGCCGAATAAAAAGGGACGCTTAGCTATGTAGTCTGTATACGTGCATCCCTTTTTATTCGGCAAAATAGGCAATGTGTGGTGTCAGCATAAGAAACGCCACTCCATTCTACCCCGAGCCGTCTCTCGCCCCGGCGTAGTCTGGAACTCAGACACACGCCCTTCTCTACTTTCCCTCCAAATAAATTTGGAGCACCCACCCAACCAGCCGTAGCAATCGTCCGCTAGGTTGTCCCAAATACAACCGCTTCACAGCCCGATTTCCCATGATAATAGCAATTTTATGTACTTATGTATTTTATGTATGGCGACCTCGAACAGGAAGACGCAGTGTAGGAAGGCCTCCCACTATATAATTATAGTAGGTGGATCGACGACATTTTCTCCTATCTTCAAGGGGAAAGGCAAGAGAGAGGGTATAGATGGATACAGGCCCGTTTCGATAATTCCTGCAGTAGCTAAGATTTTCGAAAATGGCCTTAGCTCCCGACTTATAACCTTTCTCTCTGAGACCGACCAGCTTACAGACCAGCAGCATGCGTATCGGGCGGGGCGGTCCACGACTCGAGAACTGATTCGGCGTATTGTCGATGCCCGCGAGAGGAAGCAGCAAGTCGCTGTGATCTGCTGCGACCTATCAAAGGCATTCGACGTTGCCGACCACGACGTGCTCGCTGGGAAACTACACCATTATGGACTAGGGGATGCAGCGCTAGCGCTGGCAACGAGCATACTGCGGGATAGATCTCAGATTGTAGTCGGGAACGGAGGCAAAGTGAGATCAGACCCTCTGCGCTCCTCAATGGGAGTCGCGCAGGGATCCTCCGTCTCGAATATCCTGTTATCGCTACTGCTGAATGATTTACCGGACGCAATAACATCAGCAGAAATCCTAATGTATGCTGATGATGTGGCCACGCTAGTTACTGCTCCCACGTTGGAGGAACTAGAAGCAAAACTGAATGACGCTACCGCAGAATTTCACAGCTGGTTTCGAATCAACGGCCTGGTACTGAATTTGTAGAAAACCCACTACGCTCACTTCAATCTGTCAGGTAGAAGATATAGAAACCTGAAAGTGTCCATAGATGGTGTCGAAATAAAACAAACCGAAGTCACCAACTTTCTCGGTTTTGAAATCGACACCGTATTAACGTGGGAGCATCACATACACAAATTATGTAGTAGGGTTGCTAATGCTTGCTATGCGCTTCGACGTGTGGCGCGAGTGGTGCCGGGGCAGGTGGCGCTGACGTGCTACTTCGCCACGGTGCACTCGCTGCTGCAGTACGGTGCCGAGCTGTACGGGCTGGCGGCGGAGTGGGAGCGCGCATTCCGGATGCAAAAAAGGGCCGTAAGAGCCATAGTAGGCATTAGTAGTGATCAATCGGCTAAACCCTATTTAAAAAAAATCGGAATACTTACGCTGCCCTGCATTGTAATAATGCAAGTGGCGTTGTATGTAAGGAACAACTTACACAGATACACGGCGTACGGTGACCGTAGTACCGACCCCACACGGCGTGCAGGGCAGCTAAAGCAGGTTCCAAGGAGCCTGGCCAAGTCCGACAAGCTCACTCATATCATGGGACCGACTGTTAACAACAAATTACCGAGTGACGTCATTACCGCGCCAAACCTAGCTTGTTTCAAGTATCGCCTAAAACGCTGGCTTGTCGACCACGCGTTCTATAGTTTTAAGGAATTCCTGGACTGTAAAAGGGAATGTATTCGTACAATTATTGTACATTGACATTATTTTTGATAATTGTATTTAATATGATAATTTTTATTAATTAATTTATTATGTATTTGACTGTGACATTATTAGCATAGCATACAAAATATAGCATAATCAGCCTTCTACTGGACATAATACGCACATAACATAATTATTTTATATAATGTGCATACTTTAATTTGACATGTAAATCACACTTATGCAATAAATGAATATGAATATAAAGAGGCAAACAACTACTTTGAACATGGTTTTAATCAATTATGTATAGGTACCAAAAATCTTGTACGTATACTTAGTACCACTTACTATATTAGAGTGCTTTTAGTAACTTCGATGTATTCATAGGTATGGCAGCTAGGTGATAGAATCACTTCGCTATTCGGCACGGAATCCGCTTATTCTGCGTACACGGAGATAAATCCTCTCAAACGTGAGAATCGTACAACAAACGCTGGTGACGGTGAGCGACATTATGCGAAATGTCGAGAAACGTCGACGGTGGCGTCTCTTTTTCTAGATACCTCTTGAAATGGCAGTTATTTTCATTCCTCTTTCCGTGTTACCGAGACAGCTGGTTTTAGAATGGGCACATTGAATTTTGCGAGTTTAAATTCAGTTTCGTTCTTGGTTGAAGATATCGAGGAAGGCTGTTTAAAAATAGAGAGAACCTTGCACTCAATGTAAACTGTAGCAAGGCCGTAGCCAGGAATTCATTTCGGGTTCGAGCTCTAGACCAGAGACAATAAGTAACAACTTTAAGACGACGACGATCTATACGTAAGTAGGTATGTATAAAACGGTGCGTTGGCGGAGGCATTTCGGGGGGGCTTTGGACCCCCAAAACCTCCACGGCCTTGAACTGTAGGTACTATATTGTATATACGAGTATATTTTCCACTAAAATAGATTCACACATATTATTGACTATTACTGAATCTGTTTATTTTATTTTCACGCTACAATAGAGTGGAAAAGTGGAATCTTCAGGTCGAGTGAGTACCTAATCCAATTACCCTTTGCTTACAATCTGTTTTATCACAGGTTTACGGTGCGTGTTGTAAATTTAATTCAGTGCTCGAAAGTAATCTTTAGAAACAGTCCGTTTTGAATCCCATGATACGGCTCCAAACTTTGCATTTGGCTGTGTGTTCAAAGTCCTAAACTAACATGACTTTTGGTTGCCAAACTGTTATCACTTAGGTGCGGTAGGTACCTGAGTTTTCTACTGAAGCTGGGAATAGAGAAACTCGTCTGTATTTATATACAACATCAGGTTGTTAATCGAAATGTGCTTATTAATTTGCACACATAATTTTTTTGTTAATTTGTATTTTAATGTTATGTAAAAACACCCTAAGGAACCTATAGTGTTATGTTGACCAGAGTATGTCCATAAACTGCAGCCAGACCCACCGGAGGACGGGCAGCAGCGTCCTTTTGGTTAACGGTGGTGACATTCTGCGATCCCCAAGCCGCCTGCCTAGCGTGGGGATTATGGCAACACCCCTCTATTGGGAGGCCTTCGTCCAGCAGTGGACGTCTTGCTGACGACGATGTATAAACAAAAAAGAAATTACCTACTCTTCTTTTGAGAAATTACTCTTTCTTGGGCCTCCCAAGAAAGAGAAAGAGGGACTACAAGAAAAAAAAACGTAAAATCTGATAGTAGTAATTGCCCTCTGACCGACAGTAGGAATTGAATTCAAAGACACAGCCGAGTCGAATTAAGTACTGCTTTAGTTTTGTTGATTCTTAAGTAGGTAAGTTATTTCTAAGTATCTAGGATTACTTCCGATCTTATTGCCCTCCTGCTCCCTTCTTCCTTCAACTTCTACTCTACAGAAACTTATCAACTGGCCTCATCATAAAAAAGACTTAACCTCGCTCGGTCGTATATCATCATCATAATCATCATCATCAGCCCGGAGACGTCCACCGCTGAACAAAGGCCCCCTTGGACCCGCACTTTAAACCACAACCTGCCATTTTACATTCACAAAAAAAAACCCGCCCGTCGGGGCAAAGCCACGCTCTGCTACCAAGAAAAAAAAAAGCAAATTAAAATAAAACATAGCAAAAAAAGCAAATAAAAAAGAAATAGTTTAAAAAAATAAGCAAAAAGCCAAAAAAGAAGCCTAAAAAAGCATTTAAATGACCTTTAAAAACAAAAATAATAATGTAATGTAATTCCATTATCAATTTAGGGCATTGTTTCAGTGATATTGAATTCAAAACAATTGGTCCCCTGATGAGTGCCACCCCTGATCACTTGTTATTCCGGAGAGGCGACGTTGTCGACGTTTTTGTTTCCACAGAAATCATTAGCTGGTTGTTATACGGAGCCTTTTATAATGAAGCCTCCTTTGTAGATAAATTGTCGGTGGATGTCATGAAAAACTGAAAAGAAAAGGCTATCAAATTACATTGTTATGATTCCATTTTTAACCAACTTCAAAAAAGGAGGAGGTTCTATGTTCGACGCTTTGATTATAATCAAAGGTTCGACGGTATGTATGTATTTTTTTAAATGTATATTCACCGATTTCTCCGTCAATTGTGGACCGATTTAAAAAAACCTTTTTTTATTTTAAAGGGTATACTGCCGAGGTGGTCCTTTATTAATTTGAAGTCGGTTGTTTTATTTTAAATTTACTTGTATCATCTACTTATGTTTGGATTCATTCGGTTTTAATAATAACATACATAGGGAAGTAATTAATTAATATTACATAGTTAAATAAAAATAAACCAGATCAAGCTGAACTCCGCAGAGGTCATTGTCGATATTGTGTCATTGTTATAATATTATAATACTAGAGGTCCCCCGCGACTTCGTCCGCGTACGGATGAAATTCGGCCCCTCCCAAAATTCACCACATTTTTAATTTGTTTGGAAATTGTGATTTCAAATTTATTTTATTTTACATGGAATTCTTTTTTCAAAATTAGTCATTTGTTTATTGATTAGCTTTATGTTTTCATCGCATTTGGATCTTTTTCGTCATCATGGATACATTAAATATTCGAGTAATTATGGACTTACCTACCGTCGTCGTAGAGTTCTGGCACCAACGCGGCACAAGCGGCACGCAACATCAACGACGACGTTTACGGAGCGAACACTACAAACGTATGTCCCACCTGTTATTGGTTTGTCCGCTTCCGTTCTAGAAATGTCGACCTGAAAAATGAACCTCGTGGTCGTCCGAAAACTTTGGTCGACAATGACGAATTAAAGGCGATTGTGGAAGCTGATGATAACCAGCCAATGGTATGAAAGAAAAGAATGAAAATATTTTTTACTATTATTTATTTTAATTGTATGCAAGTCCAAAGAACTCATTGCGGTTCGGGAAATACAAAAGGTACGTTCTAAGGACTCTTTGTTACGGATCTGGGTTCGAACACATAAACCTCAGGATTTTAAGGCGCCTAAATAGGCCATGCCCATAGACCATGGGCATGGTATACCTAACGTAAATATGTTCCTCGAGCTTTTATGAATAACAGGGCCAGCTGTTTGTTTTTCAGTTTACGCACCCAATAATAGAGCAGTCACGTAACGTGATATTTTATTCATGCACTCTGCTCGATCCACTCAAGTTTCAGTTTCCGGCCAAGTCTCAAACATCAATAAAATATTCGCTTTCTTATTGAAACTGTATGCTCACTGTGTTTATACGAAGAAATCGAGGGTTTTATTCGTCAAACAAACAAATCTTGGTTTGTTTTAAGGTTAGCGTTTTACCACACCCGATGTTAAACCATCGGTGTGCGGCGAACGACGGAGCAAGTACACTTAGAACTACCTATGAATTTGGAGCATAAGAATATAGTTAATAAGGATTATAATACATAATACACAGGATGAATCGCCCAAATCACCCATTTTTTTAGCAGAGACCAGAGATGGTTCCGCGTTTTTTAATAAAAAAAAGTAGAAGTTGTAAATATTACAACGATGTTTGAAGAAATTTTATTTGTTAACTAATCATTTGCCGCAGAACGCAAATGTTTAATCTTATCTCAACGATAATAAAATAAAACTACAGTTCTTCGATTGTCTATTGTCTTTAAAAAAAATGTAATTATGTGATAGCTGCTAAACTCAACGTCGTTCGTAGGTTACAAAGACCAAAGTCAAGACCCAAGACTTACTGCTATTTTCCTTATTTCCTGGAGAACTGTAAAAGGTTGCTGGGGGTCTAAAATAGCCACATTAAGCAATTCCCCTAAAAGAAGTTCATCTTATGAATTCTTAGCAGAATGAATTGTAAAAAGTTGCTCTCGAGTCCTTCTAACGAATCTGCTAGTTGACTTTATGCAATTCATCTTTCATCGACCATTTTACAACTTTCTATAGAAAACTGTTAAACTAATGAATTCCGTAATAGGATCATTGGAAAATCATAGTATGAATTGGCGCTTAAGTAACCGCTTTACGATTTGCGAAATGAATCATTATAGGTTCATATGCAGAATTGCTAAACGCGACCATTTTAGCCCCCCAGTTCAAGAATGGTTTTAGGGTAAATAAGTTTCTTCTATATCGACGTTCTCTATCCTCGTCACACTGTCGCGTCGCATAACATCAGGCAAGTTAGTGACGAAGAACCATGATCTTATTCCCCCCAGCCCATTCTTCTATTGGACGGCCCGGATCTCGAAAAAGCGACACCGTTTTATGGTTGATATACCAAAAACTCGTACGAAACGGTTTGATTCCACTTTCTTGATTTGAACTGCTAAACAGTGGAATGCGCTGCCCGAGTGGGTGTTTCCCGATAATTATAATCTGGGTGTCTTCAAGTCGCGAGTGAATCGGTTTCTTCTAGGCAAGCGTGATCCATCGTAGACTGCATCTTCGTTTATCATCAGACGAGATGGCTGTCAAACGCAAGCCTATAACATATAAAAAAAAAAAAAAAAATAATAATAATATATTTTTTAAAGTAAATTTGATAAAATGTTCGATCGAGAACTGTATCGCCACAAATGCTGTTATCTACCTGCGGTGGTCTCTCGAGCGATATTTCAGCGAACTTGATATAATATTGGACGCCACTTCAGCGGCAGATTACCATTAATCTCGCTAATTACGGAAATTTCAGTAATATGAAGGCTCGTTTCGAATCCTTTTCTGTCCCGAGGGATCTCTCAGTTTTCATTTTAATAAACCGTTCATCTATTTTCTGGATATTAATTAACGCGGTTTTATTTATGGATATAATGTCGGTAGGTTCTTGGGTAAGAACCACAGAAAAGCGAAGGCCCTACTGTGGGTAAGAACAATGAATCTGTCATCGAACTCGTTTTGTTTTGATTTAAAAAAACTAAATAAGTTTGTTTGCGATTGTATAAAATAAAGATATGAATGGATAGTCCAGCTCCAATAATATTTCTGGAGTTACAGTTCCCTACAGACGGCGGTTACCACCTAATTACAATCAGCAGTCATGCTCGCCTGTACTGTACGCCCTTCTATTTTATGAAAAAAGCTGTACTTAGTTAACCCGCTGCCTTTACCCGAAGCTCGCGGTCCAACTTGTCTGATAAAAGAGTTGACCTCTAAGGAGTACATGTATTATGAATAGGGAATATGCATGGTTTTTTTATTGACTCTTAAAAGAGCTGACTCGCAACAAAACAACACATCGAAAATGAAATTTAAATATGTGCACAAATAACGAAGTAAAGAATAACATTTTAGTTTCATGTTAGACGGAGAGGGCACTATTCTAGCAAATGACGTCAAAGTCCACGATTCCACACAAATTCTATACTAGCACGTGTTTTGGTAGAAAGGGACAGATGGCTCCCTCCCAAATACTTTGAACGCTTATATTTCAGGACTTTACCAGCCGATTTTAATTATTTTGACGATGTAAGCATCAGATTCAGTTAAACTCTCCAGTTATCCTATTAATTTTAATAATCAAAACTCATGCATATTCCCTATTAGCTGCGCCTCACGGTTTCAGTCGCCATCATACCAAGCCTTTTTTTTGACGAGAGATAAAGTGCGCCGTAGAGGGAAAATAGAAAGTGCACCTATAAGCTGTTTTATAAATATAAAAATCCTTCAAACAACCTATTATTTCTTTTCAAAACTGCTGAAAGTAATGAAGTCCACTTTCAATCCTCACTTTATTTCTCTCACAAGCATCGAATCCACCATGGTTTACCAGAATAACGGAAGTCCATGAATATCTCAATATGCCTATGGTAAAGGAAGAAATAGTTACTCATTGCTCTTTCCCCGCGCGGGAACGTGATAAAGCCAGAATATGGATACGTCTGTCTCGTTTTCGCGGGGAAAATAGAGTGGATAGACTTTTATCACGGCTCGCGTGCTTGGCGGGCAAAACGAGGTGGGACATCTACGACCATGATAGCCAGACAAACTTTCTGTACATTAGAAAGGGTTGGCTCCACAGGGAGCAGCGCCCTCAACGTTAAAAATGCTTCATATTATCTGTTTATAGCCATAAAGACTGCTCGAAAGATAAAAAGACAAAAAAATATATACTATATTCTCTTTAGGTCATTAAAGAAAATTGAAGCGTCTAAAAACTAAGCATACTTAAATAAAATGTGTACCATCGCGAACAGTCGTAAGTAGGACCACAGAATAAATAATAGTACTGCGGTAGGACTGCGTATGATCAGGCCTGTGTCACTCCGCGTGTAGGTATTAAAAACATACCTACGGGCGGCGGCCATTGCGCAAGGGCCAATCTAGTAGGCTCGGCTCGGCGGCTCTTTCAATACGTATAACCATGTATAACTTATTATGAACCGTAGTATAGTGAATTAAGGCCCATATTCCTTCAAAAAGAAATTGGTAGGTATGTAAATGAACACGTGCTCGACTGGACCGCGAGCTAAATTAAATCATATTGTTTATCAGATTGAGTCATATTTCTTTGAAAACCATTGCGAAGTAAAGCTTCTGTTACTAGTTATTATTCTGTGGTATGATATAGATACGAAAACGTGCGCTCTCAACTAACCATAACTGTGGTTACCTAAATCTCTCACTTGAGCCCTGTATTATTATTTATTCTGTGTTTGAACCATTAATTATGGACAGCAAGCTATTTCCTGCTGTGATATCGTCTTGCCCCGAAATTTGAGACAATTCAAGGAACAGCTAATGAATTATACATCTCTTTGGGCCCGTTAGCGATGAAACATTGCCGCTGTACATATTTAATTGATGCTGGTTTTAATTACCCATAATTACTTCCAAATAAGGTTTTTTCAAGGTTCCTTATCAAACTGAGTAAAATTTTATTGTAAAATTACTGTCGTTATGACACACGTGAAAAAAGTTGGCCGTAGTGAAGCCGGAACTAAAAAAACGTAATAAACGACAGTACTTATATTTTACTCATAATAATATCTACCAAGAAACTATTTTAAATGTGAATAATAATAAAATAAATATTGGTGGTCATTTTTGACACAGCGCCATCTAGCCCCAAATTATATTTGTCCTGGGTGGGAATCAAGCCCACATCCTGCAGCTCACAAGGCAGACATACTGCCAATTGAACTATATAAGGCAGCCAAATCCTAAACCCAAGGCCTATACCTACCCTTTTCTGCCTATTTGTTTGAGTGTCTTGGGATTCTTGCTGCATGCTGATAGTTTCGAGCATATTGGAGATGCTAAAGGCAATAATCTGCCTAAATATTTTTTATAATTTGGCCTCTCCGCCTCTCGCAACTACCAGCTGTTTTTTCAAATTCAAATCATTTATTTCAGATCCTATAAAAAGATCCACAGAGAACATACAGTCATATTACATTATATTATTAAAAAAATAAAATAATGATTAAAACTATTTATTTAATCAATTAAAACGGCACAATGCCAGTTACATTAATCAATATCATTATAAAATTTACACAGAAGTCAATATTTTAAGTTAACAACAAATTATTATATTATTATTATTATGTCACTAATACATTCGTTAAGGATAGATTAATAATTCAATTACACAAAATATTCAAATCAATAATTATAAATAAGACAATCATCCAGTCATACATTTTTCTCACAAAACGTCAAGCATACCGACATCAAATCTGACCATCCATCATCGAACACATCACACTCAGGATTGGCCTTCAAGAGAGCATTGAGCACGGTAAGAGTGCGTGGGATGGGTGAGTAAGAGCGAGCCACCGTGCCGACAGCGGGGCCCGGCAAACAGCTTGTGACGCCTGCAGCTGCGGTAACTGTCCGGCACGTACATGTACAACCTACAGACCTTGTCATGCAGATGCGCTGCAGTGTCGCGGCAGCCGCATCAGCATCCTGAAAGCGTTATTATACTGGATGCGCAGGCCGCTAAATTAGCACTTATTTTTATGCTTGACCCATAAGCTGCACGTGTAAAACGACTGACAATAAGCTGACAATAAGTTTTACGTTTACCTATTATAATTATTATTGTCACGTGTTCGCATCTCAGGGCGCAGGTAGGTAGTAGGTTAGTAGGTATAATGCGTTGTTACAAATGTATACGAAGAATAGCTGAGCAGTACGAGTATTCCTCTTGTTACTACGAAGAATAGCAGTATTCCCCTACAAAGCAAAAGCAATTACATTAAACGAAGCCAATTACCAGTCCCGACGGAGGCTGCTAATTACAGAAGCACTTCGATGATATAAAATTCATATCGGTATCTATTACTCGTAATAATATCTTCCAGGAAATTATTTTAACTGTGTATTTGAAACCTCTACCCATATGCCAATGTTGAAAGGTTAGATTAGAGAAATCTATCCTTGGGTTCTGTACTAAAGTAAGTAAGTAAGTAAGTTCGTATAGGCTGAGTGGCCAGCCCTAGTGTCAGAGTTAATGTGCCGCCCGAAGGCCTCTGACATGGCTGACGGTTGTTGTTATAGAAACTAGAACAAACAACCGGGACCAACAATTTAACGTGTCATCTGACCCACGGTAGCGCTCAGAAATAAATGCCACTCACGGTCACCCATCCGAAGACTGACCGGACCGTCCGTTGCTTAACATCGGTGATCGTTTAGAATCACCGAGACAAGCTACGCCACGAGTGCTGCGTTCTGTACTTAATTATATGAGACCTCATTCTGTAGGTTTAAAATCATTAGTCTTCCTAAACTGGAAAAACGCGAGTTTTGGCGGGAACGCGAAAAAATCGTCGCTGTATTGTACTATTTTCCAATACTTTTTTCGCGAATTAATCATTAAAAATGGTGGTCTTTATTCATTAATGACACGTCATAGGACGAGTGAGGAACAACCCACTACTTTATCTGGGTTTGTCTCCACAGATCCCGGGACTGAGTTCTACTCTATTTTTTACTTCTACGCGTATTTTTATGTTCTTCGTACAATGTCATGTGATTTGGAATATACAGGGATCTCTTTTCATAAAACGTCATTTCAAAGATAAAGATATTATTAAAATGGTGAGTTACAATCTGAAGTCGGAAACTGGTCTCAAGTAATCTTCAAAGTTTGGACATTTTGTGTTAAATGACGTGATATTGTATAAGTTAAATATACTTTGAGTATCTTGACATCAGAACATGCACCTGATACCCAAGACAGTAGATATTTGTAAAGGTAAAGCCATTACAACTTGTATATTTTTTAAAGATCATCCCTATAACTTTATAGGTTTTTTTTATGATGTATCGATTTGACTCGAGAGTAATCAAATTTGTTCCTGATTCTCTCGCTCTCATTAATTTCAAGGGGAGTCGTCATCAGCCATAAGACGTCCACTGCTGGACGAAGGCCTCCCCCTTAATAGAGGCGTGTTGCCATAATTCCCACGCTTGGCAGGCGGCTTGGGAATCGCAGAATGCTCACCACCGTTAACCAAGAGGACGCTGCTGCCCGTCCTCCGGTGGGTCTGGTTGCAGTTTAAGGACATACCCAGGTCCCAAGGGGGGAATTTCAAGGGGAGTGCCAGGCAAGAATATTATTATAGTCCACTGCTGGACTTAGGCCTACCCTGGAATGGCGATTGGGCCCTATCCAACACGCTGGCCCATTTGCGTGTCGAACACACACACATTCACCGCAACATACACCATTGAATTTACTCTGCAGACGTATGCAGGTTTCCTCATAATTTTTTCCTTCACCGAAAAGCCAGAGAGGAATGAAAATTCGAACATAAACTCCAAAGAGCTCATTGGTACATAAGGGTCTGGTATTTGAACCCGCGACCTCATGGTTTTAAGCATTACGGACCTACGGACTTGGTTTGCGCCGACAACGCCATGGCTGACCAAGAAGAGAAAAAAGAGAGAGAAATACATTTTCCCGTTTGTTTCTCTCTTTCTTTGCTCAGAGGGCTGTCTGCTTAGTCAACAGCTTGACTGTCAGACATGTAATACTTAATTGAACTAAAACTCAAAACTTATTTATCACTAAAGGTCCCTTGCGACTTCGTCCGCGTAGGGAAGAAATTAGGCGCGCTCCCAAAATTCACCACTTTAAGTCATCCCGAGCAAATGTTTTACCCCCCTCCCACCCCCCCCCCCCCCCAACTCCCTCCTTGAATGAACTACCCAAATATCAATTTAGATTGCTATAACTTCAAAAACAAAGAACTTTCCATACAGCAATCTACCCCCCCTTTCCCTCCCATTAATTTTCCCTGTCAAAAAATAATTGAAAACAGCGTTTTTTATTTTAATTAAACTATCCAAATCCAAATTTTCGTGACTAAAAGTCCAAAAACAAAGGACTTTCATACAAAAGTGTCCCCCCTTAGGGGTCGAATTTCGAGAAATCCTTTCTTAGTACACCCCTCCGCAACGAGACGATGATATTACCCTCCAAATTTCAAGTCTGTACGACCAGCGGTTTGGTCTGTGCGTTGTCTGTCAGTCATTATGTCAGGACAGAGATTGTTATTAATAGATAGATTTCATATTCCATTGAACAATTTTCATTTTGATTCCATTTGTTCACTTTGTATTGAACAATTTTAATTTTGTTTTCACTTGTTCGCTTTGATTTTAGTTTAGTGTTTCCTTTTATTCGTGTAGAGCTGTTATTCCCCGGGAAATATTATTTCTGTGTAAGTTATGTCGCGGCACGTCTGGATGGTGTTTGATCCGGAGCGTACGTGACTTGCCCTTTAGGAATTTATTGGCTAACTTTGACACAATGTCTTTCTTCTGGCATGAGAACGCAAATCTATGCTTGATATCAATCTAGTCTAGTTATGTATGCTCATGCTATGGATATTTCAATCCAGAAATACGTGTTGTTCTTGTCTAGTGTGAGTACTAGTATATAGGGTTAGCTCTGAAACATTGATGAGTGAAGACCTTTTACAGGCAGTCAGGCAGCTTCCCTACATTAAACCAAAAAGAAAACTTTAGTCTACGACTTTCGAAAATTCACAATAAAATAACAGTTACTATTTTACACATTTTGTACAATGTCATTGATCTTTATGTATGGAACAGCTGTTTTTTTTGTTGTGAATTTTCGAAATTCGTGGAACAGAAGTTGTTTAGTTCAATGCATAAAAGCCGCCTGCGGCGCCTGCAAAACGTCTTCAGTGTTTCATAGTTGACCCTATATACTATCGTATAATCTGTGTAAGTTCTCTGACATTTCTCGTAGATGCACGTGGCTTAGTGGTCAAACTTACACATACATTACATTTCATTTTTTTATTTTATTTGTTACATACATAGTATACTAGACACATGTCTAGTCCATTACTGTCGCTGTACGAATCTGTGAAATCAGCAAAAAAAAAACATTAACTAATTTTACTAATATTACCTTCAGTATCTAGACGAACAGTAGACGAACATAAAATTGAAACAGGTTTCTGGTTCCCAAGAGAAGTAATGAATTGGCCTTCCAAAAATAAGATCCCCACTAACAGATAAAACTTTTATTGGATATTGAAAAGCTTCCTCTAGTCCTCTAGCTATATTTTTTTCCTCTTTGATCGGTTGCCTGTAAAAAGTATTTTCATCTAAGTTCAGTATTAACTTTGTGATTAGTTTTTAAGCCGTGATTGGTTTTTAAGCCGTGCATTGTCTCAGCACGTCTTGCACTGAGAAAATGCACGGCTTAGTGAAATAAGCTTCGTATGTGACTTCGTATGACAAAGTGTACCTAAATGGATCTAAGTATATAAAAACGAGTGTTGAGTGTGTTGTTAAATTTTTTTTTTATTATTATTAGTAGGCTTGCGTTTGACTGCCAACTCGTCTGATAAACGAAGATGCAGTCTACGATGTAGCACGCTTGCCTAGAAGAAACCGATTCACTCGCGACTTGAAGAATACCAGAAATATAAAGCACAACTGTAGTTTAGAATACTACTTTGTTCAAATATTGGTAATACTTATTAGGCTGGATATGTATGCCGCATCGTATGATCTTTGGGCCAAGTCTACTCTGTTTTCACCTGTTTATAGCTGATGTGGAACTGTATTAAAAGATGATAGTTCGTCTAGCATACAAACGGCACTCTTAGCTCCAGTGACCCATAAGCGGGCCTGCCCGATCAAACTATTTATTACATTTACATATTTTCAATTGTTTGTTTTTAAAACTCATATTTTGCTATTGGTAGCTGCATTGGTAGTAAGAAACAGTGTATAAATACGTTGCCGGAACACATTACCGCGGCGCCAACTTCGGGTAGCTTCAAATCACGACTCAAACGCTGGCTTAACGAGCAGACGTTCTACAGCTATAACGAATTTATTTCATTAAATAATATGAATTAATAACTACCTTGGTGTAATAATATCTTATTATTTGACATATGTAATAACAACTGTACTTCCGCAAAGTAACGCCTGAATCAATCACATATATGAAATAATATTTTTTATTTGACATATGTAACTATAATCGGACATTTTTATTTTGTGGAACTTTTTTGACATTTAGCAATTTTAATTATGTTTTATTACTTGACCTGTAACTAAACTGTTACCAATAAATGATTATGATTATGATTATTAGGGCACCCTTTTCACCACATCTGTCTGCTAACAAAAATTCGTATGAAAAAACCAATGCCGTGGCAAGGTCTGTCACATTTTACTTATTTTCACTCATTTTACATTCAAGACCTTTTTAAGGCTCGGCGGCGAGAAAAAATGAATTTATAAGGCTTTGTTGTCACAGACACCCCGCTCGGGCGTTCTCTCGCTCGTCGCCCTCGTCGGTGCACTGCGATCGACGCCGCTAATGAAATGGCTCGAGCAGTCGTTAAAGAGCAAAAATGTCCTTAATTAACAGCTGAAGCCCGGAGCAGTTTCTGTCAGCACAAGCGACCGAGCAATTAGGAGCATCTTGGCACCGACGTGGCTGGCACTGTTTGCCTCTCCGTTCGTGTGGCTATTGAATAAAAATGTGTATAGACTGCTAATTGCCAAAAAACGTAATCGAAACTTTTGTATTGTGTTCAGAAACAAGGTATTTTTTGTATTGTCTTATATAACCAAAAAACAAAAAATTGTTGAATTTTCACGGGCACGCAGCTAACTAGCTTAGGTACGTATTTCTAAAGGCAGTAAAGTGTAATTCTACATAAATTTTGCGTGAGAAATTTGGCAAATTACTACGTGTGAGAGAGATTGGTAACTCGGAACACGTTTTAGGTCTTGTAGCTTGTTAATCCCGGGGGCCAATTTAGAAATTTCTCATGAAAATTCAGGTCCGATTGGAATGGTTAGGGATGAGTAAGCTGTAAGGTTAAGGGTAACTTGTAATATTATCCGTTATACTTATAATAAGAGCGACGGGCGAAACAACATTGCATGCTCTATAGTAGCCGGGACGATGAGACCTATAACCATGATCTACGTGATGCGTTTTAAATCATAAGTAGCGCTCGTGGCGTAGCTTGTCTAGGTGATTCAAAACGATCACCGATGTTAAGCGACGGAGGGTCCGGTCATTCTTCGGATGGGTGACCGTGAGTGGCATTTATTTCTGAGCACTACCGTGGGTCGGATGACACGTTACATTGTTGGTCCCGGTTGTTTGTTCTAGTTTCTATAACAACAACCGTCAGCCATGTCAGAGGCCTTCGGGCGGCACATTAACTCTGACACTAGAGCTGGCCACTCAGCCTATACGAACTTACTTATTTTTTTTTTTATCATAAGTGTTTAAAATTTCATGAACATTTTGTAAAACTCGCCGGAGAGACGAGAATTTTCGCTTTACTGTGTCCTGACATATTCAATCTTAAAATAATTACAATTCTACATAGAAAACAAAGGATTCTAAGTCTATTCTTAGCAGTGAAAGTGGGAATAATTCCCACCCCGAAATCTGAAATCGAAGATAAGACCTCAAACTTATTTGTAAAGACGAAGTGGTTTATCGGAATTCAATAATTTCGGCCGTATCTTAGGGGCTTGGTGTCGATGTTGGTTCGGCGTCGAACTACTTAGGTATCAAATTAGCCGGCGTTTATTTATATCTATAGGCTGACCTCAGAGAGATAGACACTGTATAATGATGACACGTTACGCAACTGCATGCAAACAGTTATCACATAGGCATTTTAGTTATGATAATATTAAAATAAGATCCGCACCGGATGCCTGCTGTCGCGAACCGGTTGTTGCGAATTGTGATCTTCGTCTTCCACAATACGGTCAAATAAACAAAAACAAACTATCACAAATAGTTTGAAATGCTGGCATTTTCGTAGTATGTATTTAGCTCATTATCTCCCAAAGAGCTTGAGCGGAATTCAGAATCTCTCTCTCAATCACTCTCTGACGTGTTTTTTTAGTTTTTAATATTTTCTGTCCTTCACTTGAATACATATTTCTTCATCGATCCTTCTTTCTCCGGTTAAATGAGTCGTAGTCACAGTCCAAGTCACACACAGTAAGTCACGGTCAAGTCCAACCATGCCCTAATAAAGTCATGGCAACTTTACTATACAAGATTCTTCGGAGTTTTGGAAACAACACAAAAAGATACGTTTCACGACATTACATCACTTAGTCACACTCATGCACGTCAGTCGGCACTTAATTAATAAAATGCCACTATTTTTATACATTAACACCCGAAAAAAACACAAGTTTTGCAAAATAATACAATGCGGAGTCATAATTTTTTCGCGTTCCCGCCAAAACTCTCTCTGACGTGATTATCCTCACCTCAGTATGGCCAAGAGAGAAAAATAAGTTTCCGTTTTAAGACTTTTTGTGGTAACTCATGGAATAGAATAGAATAATATTTATTATCATAAAGTTACATTCATAAATATTTTACTAATAATATAATATCATGAATGTTTCTATAATGGACTCGTCACCAAAATGGTGTTATTATGTGTTAGGTACGCAATTCATTGATCAGAAGTTCTGTGAAAGCACTTATGAAGGAAAATTGGTAAAAGAGGGATGTTGCAGTGGGCCGAAGCAATGATTGATACATTAATGTATCGTCATGTGTAATGAACGTTTATCGCAACTTTGTCACGCGTTCCGGATCACCACAAAACTATCAGTAAACTTTGCTCGCGAAAAGTTTATACTAACATGTAGGTATTGGTAAGTTAGTAGCCGTGCCGTTTTGAATCCCTAATATAGTTATTCATATCTGCAATGACGAGGGTCAAATAAACGAGCCACGGAGAGCACACATTAGCATAGATAATATTTCGGTGTCGGATATCCTTTGAGGTGGTCACTTCACGGGTCATAGTTCGTAGGCGCTTTGATGCACTTTGAATTTACAAGTGTGGTACCAATTTACCTAGTTAAATAGGGCTATCAATAAAGGTTTTTTGTACGTAATATAATAGTTTATTGGTAACACCAAAGTTACACGTCAAATTTAATTAAGTAGGTAGAGTAAATAATAAAATGAATAATTCTTATAATAATGGATCTGTATGTCCTAAAACTGCAACCAGAACCACCGGAGGACGGGCAGCAGCGTCCTCTTGGTTAACGGTGGTGAACATTCTGCGATCCCCAAGCTGCCTGCTAAGCGTGGGGATTAGGCAACACCTCCATATTAAGGGGAGGCCTTCGTCCAGCAGTGGACGTTTTCTGGCTGATGGGTGTAAAACGAATAATTATAAAAAAAGCGTAATAATCTCTTATTTTAAAATAAGCATTAATGTCATTAAACAAATTATCTTGTAATGACTTGTAGCCTGTAGTTGGTAGACGTGCCTCATGTCTGTGCGGCGTCTAGATGCGTGTTCATACATAGACGCCACAACTTTATTTAGTTTCCAGAGAACTACCAACCAACTTACTAGAGTAAATAGCAGCAAGTAACGATCCAGTAACTTACTTGGTGCAATTATACAGGACGACGCGTGACTATATTACTAAGCCTAAAAAGGGTCATCGTAGTCATCCTTGTGAACAACCTTTTACTACGGGCCGATACTGATTTCGCGAAATAAATCAGCTGTAAGTTAAACAATGTCATTCATCACCACAAGAAGAACGAATGTTATATTTCGCGATTTCAGGAATGATCTCGTTTCAGCTTAGTACTACCGTTATGCATAACCCTGCATATAGTAACTAAAGCAAATCCTATCCACATTAAGGTTGTGTCATTGCTACTTGCCAATATTGATCAGTCTATAAAATATGCCACCATAGAGTTTTCTGCAATAGGAAATAAATATGTTTTTTATTTGACCTACAAAGAAGCTGACTCGCAACAAAACAAATATCGAAAATAAAATTGAAAAATGTTCACAAATAACGAAGTTATAAACAGTTTAGTTTCATGTTAGACATTAGGGCCCAATAGTGGCTAATGACGTCGAAGTACACGATTCCAAACAAATTCTATACTACTAGAAAGGGACAGATGCGTTGAGCTCAAAGTCGCCACTCCCAGTGACGGCCAAGCCGAGGTCCATAGCGTCTGAGGTGGCTTTGGCTAGTCGCCAATAAGACAACTAGGTCTAGTGCCATATACGCTTGCCTAAAGTCCGGTAACGCTGTAGAGGTAACGAGGCCGACAGCATAAGCGCTAAAATAAAATAATAAACATACAACAGAGTCAAAATGCCTAATGCTAGGACTTCACCTGCGTGACGCTTTACGTCCAGTTAACGAAATAATTAACGTGTAATAAATGATGCACTAAACAATGCACTACATGGGTGGCCACACTATCATTTGACTTTGAAATATCGCCTAACGTCTAACGACGTTAATCGTGCCACTAGCCTATTAGCGTGCTAACACCCGGTCATATCTGCGTACTGTATCAAATACTGCGCTAAATAATGGCATTACACGCAGGTGAAGCCCTAGCATAAGGGTAAAACTAGAGCTCGCCTCTCGCAGAACAGGATCAGCAACGCCTCATGTAATGTGATGTTTTACGTGCTAGATATAGCTGATTTAGGATAAGAATTCACGTTTATTTCGGTGTCTTGTCAGATTAGGGTAGCGTAGCTGGGTAATTTTGCAAGCCTGTCTGAATACCTAATGGATACGATATTTTCGTGAATATAAATATGTAATTCGCGTGTGTCGCAGGTATGGATGTGAAACTTATACCGTTCGCCAAGGAATCGCTTCCTAAAATGAAGATAGGTGATAGTATTTTTGATAATATAAATAAAATAAAAATAAAATAATGTTTATTTATCTCAAACACCAGAAACACCCATTTCAGGACTTAAATGCTACTATGCATAAAATAATATTTCCTTTATTTTTATTTCCCTCGCAATACAGCGGGGGAACGCTGCCAGCCTAATGGGCACGTTTGGGCGAGGGGCTATAGTTTGATATAATCTTTTTAGATTTTTTATTTTAGTGATCATTATTTACTTGACATGTAAATTGTATTTACTATAATTTTATTTGAAATCAGAATAAATATTTGTTTTTTATGAAGTTCTCTTCTTTATGAGTTTTTTTTGTATTATAATACAATACTAAAGTAATCAGCCTAACTTATATATATTTTTGAATTTTGTCTAAATTATTTTAACTGTTTTTTTTGTATACTGTCAAGTGACGAGACGAGTAAGACTTTCGCCTGGGGGTAAGTGTCACGCCTGCCACTAACAGTAGCCTGAGATATTAGATGTTAAATCTCTTCATACCCAGTAATTTCTCTGGTAACATTGCCCTTCAAACCTGAACACAGTAATGCTTGCACACTACTGCTTGGCGGTTGAATAAATGGCAAAGGTGTGACCAGACGGACTCTGCAGTAGAGTCTTACCACTACCATCTTATACTTAATGCAATAATTTGCAATGAATGATAATATAATGTTATATTGATGTAGTTAATATCTCTCTTGAAATCCTAATTAGGCACTTTCTTACCAACTTAGTGTAAGTAAATAAGAAAGTTGTCTCAGGAACTATGATTCTGTTAAGGGCCACCTGGGCAATTGATGAATACTTAGCAACCTCCAAGAGCAAAAGTTTATATGTACGAGTACTTATATGAAGGCGGTGTGTTGGTAACTGGGCAATAGGGTAGATGACTGATGTTTATATCGTTGAAACCAATAGCTTTGATGAAGAATTTAAGTAAATATAGTATGTTTATTGAAAAAATAATTTAAATCTTTTAATAATGTTCTTATATATGAGCGTTTAAAGTCTGTCCCTTTCCCACAAAACATAAAATGATGTCACGCCTTACTTGTCAGAATATAATTTATATGGCGTACAGAGAAGCGACGTCACGATTTGCTGTTTCGCCTCTCTGTCTAGCATATTAAAATGCTTATAAGTTGCTTATTTTTGATCAGATTTTTATTTTCTTTTCATCAATCAGCTATATTTATGAGCCACATTTTAATAGGACAGTAATAAAAACCAGTCATCTAGCCTATTATAATTTACCCTGTATAGATGACATAGGTACATAACACATTTCTCGTTGGTATCTAAATGAGAGAATAAATAAAAAACGCATGTAATTAAATAGTAGATATTTAATATCTTATTAAGCTACTCTTATTTACACAGTAAAATACGTTACCAGTTATCTACCTATCACTAGTTCATTACTCTATACTTACCTATCTCTTAATGATATTATTTACAAAATATTCTTATCATGATATTTATTTCCATGACATAATTTCCTTAATCGTACCACTGAGTCTATAACTTATTACTGCAATCCACACAACTGTTTTGTTCCTTTGATTTGTTCTCGCAATAATACTAGTGGCCCTATCAATTTACGGTGTTTGTGATTTATGACGGTGCTTACAAAATACAAAATAAAAATATCCAGCTATTATTGGCTTCATTTGCTGACGAACCATCAGTAAAAAATTAAATTATACAAATATGACCTTGGAATATTGAAACAAAGTAGTAAATCAATCGTAGTGGACGGTTCGTAGTGAACCGTAAACGGTCGGCGTGTGACAAATTTTGTGCTAACTGTACGATGATGTCACACTCTGCGAGAGCCGGTCTGGGTAAAATTAGTGTCGGGAGCTTATTTAATAAAAAAAATATGTATCTCGAAATCTAATTGACGTAAATCGAAATATATTTTTTCACGATTTTTTTTTTATTAATAGAGAATACTAAAAGCCGAAAATCTAAATGTGAGAACATTCTTGATTATTTCAATTAAACGCAAAATTTAAATGTTCTGATTGCGTCGGAGACGCATTTTATGTAATTTTAGACAACAATCCATTTTTATTTTGTCTAGGTCAACCCCTATCTTTCCTGGGCTATAATAATAGGGCCTAATTAAGGAATCTTTTGCGCGAGTTTTCGCAAAAGAAATACACTGATTTTGTAATGATAAATCGTATAAATACATAAATCAATCAAAAAATTCATAGCTAATGTTATAAATTCGAAAGTAACTTCGTCGGTCTGTCTCTTTCACGAACGAATTGGCTGATTTTGCTGAAATCAGCCTTTATACAGCTAGACGATGTAAGGTGACGTGAGAAGTACCTATGATATAACGAAGACTGAGTACTTACAAGGTATATCTGGCTAGATGGGAGCGAGGCTCTACGGAATGATTGATTAAACCCTATGGTAAATACATACATAGGTGTCGTATCTTCCAAGTCTGCTTCATAATTAATGACAAGCATTTGAATTAATAAAGCTGGCAGAGAAAACACTTATTTTTCACTTTATTTGTTATATCTCAGTCTATTTGCATAGCAAGTCAAGCCTGATTGTTTAATACAGTAGGTAGGTAAAACCTGGGATACAGAACATTAACTATGCTATTGTACTGAAACTAAGCTGAAAATACAAAATGTAGTCATTGCTGTTATCTCAAAGACAGAATACGATAATTATTATCCTGATAAAGGTAAGCCATACTTTTACTGTCAAAAGTGATAATTTATTATCACTGCTTTGTTATTAATTTATATTCAGGTGTTTTGGTGACCACTGAAAAGAGAATTCCTTGTAGGACACTAGGAATGTCTAGGAATTATCATGTTTGGCACATCGCACTTAAATAACGTGAGAGATATATTAGATAAGACTTTTGACTACCAAATTTGTATACAAGGTGACATTGAATTTATTGGCAATATTCTTTAAATTCATCGTAACGGACAAGTTGTACCATGAAAATCGGTTTAGTGGTTTGGGTTTTAAATCATAATAACTGGAAAAATATGTCTTCCAAGTATAAACGAAATACCGTATAAAACACTGTTTTAAACTATCACGGTTGTTTACTAAAGTTCTATTATTATTAACAGGATATTTACCGTGATTATGTAGTGAAATGAGCTCCCGATATCAACATAATCACGGTAAATATCCCGTTAATAATAATAGAACTTTAGAAATACCGTATTTTGCTTTCTTGTGACTGTGAGTGTTGTTAACGGAGGAGGTCCCATAAATTTTTTGATGTCGGTATTTTTTAATAGCTTGTTTGACTGTATGTACTATTAGAAGTATAACGGCACTCTCCAACTATCAGATGATGAAGCAATGTGCAGTGCAGTTCATCATTATAAAGTTCGAAGTTCTAAAGTGAACCGCCACTGCAATTGAGCGCTAGTTGAGAGCTATTTCAACTGAGCGTAGATATCCATTCGCGGCAGCTGCCGCCTGTGTTCTATCGATGTATCATACCCGAGAGTTATCGATGCTCGCAAGGGGGCGTCCATAAAATACGTGAGATGTTTAAGGGGGGGAGGGGGTCGAGTCAAATCTCATCTAATCTTACGTTGGAGAGAGGGGGGGTCTCAGGAAATATCACGCATTTTTTTTTTCTGATGAAACAAAATAAACTTATACTATTTTGGCAAAATTTGTTTTTCTTTTTACAATAACAATCCAACGCGTTTACGTAAGAAACCCACATTTTGAAAAATCTCACGTGAGTTTGGGGGATGGGGGAGGGGGTTGAATAAAATCTCACGACATCTCACCAGGGGGGAGGGAGGGACAGAAAATTAAAAAAAACACCTCACGTAATTTATGGACGCCCCCCAACGGCAGTGGTTACGGTCGATAATGGCATCTAATTTTAGAACCATTAGGAAGATAAGGGCCGCCGCGCCACAGTTAAACTGATAACTAAGGGTTATGGTCGTTTTTACTCGGATTTGCATAGTGATGTTTACGTTTTTCACTTGCAAATTAGGGCAAGCACAGCGATAACAATGGCGCGTTTTCAAAACATCTGACGGTCAAATATCACGGCGGTTTAACAATTTCTAATCATTGCGGTTTTTACATGGGACTTACTTCAAACTTTACTCATGTTAACAAACTTCATTTAAATTTTGCGTAATACAAAAATAAATAAAATGCGCAGTACTAAATAACGTTATTTAACTTTAAGCAGCGTTTTTAAGTAATGTTGGTTTGTTTACATTGATATTAAGCTTAAGCCGTGAATAGGGTGTGGGTTCGATTCCCACCTAGGGGTAATATTTTTATGTGACGAACATCGATGTTTGTTTTGTGTCTGGGTGTTGTACGTATTATAAGTATGTATTTACAATTTAAAAAAGATACCTATATAAGGTATAGGTCGCGTCATGTGAAAATAACGCTGGAAGAAAGTAGAGGGGGTTGTGTATGCGCATGTGTACATTTGCGCACAAAAGTACTAGGCCTATTGTTTTAAATAATTATTAATTAGCCTTTTGCTCGCAGCCACATATAACCACTGTTATTGCTAGGCTATCGGTCTACTTGGTGGTACCTCATACCACCAAATAGACCGATAAATCGCCTACTGCTCAGCTTAACCGCCAGCGTTGTTTTTACATGACGCGACCTTTATGTATTGTATCAGTTATTTGGTTGAATAGTACAAGCTTTGCTTAGTTTGGGGCTAGATGGCGCTTTGTGAAATATCCACAATTTTTTTTTAAATTTGTTACTTTTAAAAGCGAAATATCCATTTAATGACAAGTGACAACATTTATAACGGTGTTAATAAAATATTTGATACTGAGGCTAAATACAAAGGAAAGTTTATACTTATAAAAGGAATAAGTACATATTGGAGAGCAACTGTGGGACTGCACACATGTGTTTACAAAGGAATCCAATATCCAGCTAGGAGTGGATTCGAGTACACCAGAAATATTTAACGCTTTCCTCAAAGGCTCTCGTGTTATGGGCGTCTGTTCGATCAAGCGACGATACTTTCGATATGTTTCCATATTTCCTTAGTAGGACAATAAAATTAAAATGGGGTAGGATTAAAGCCTTATATACTGCGACTGAGCTATATTTGTAAAACGTTATTAATATTTAAATAGGTACCTACACTCCAAAGAGCTCATGGGTACGAGCCCGGGATTTGAACCCGCAAACGCAAGTCCTTAGTGTGACAATATAATTAAAAAAATGGGGTAGGCACAAAGCCTTATACAACGTGTAACAAAAAGGTTAAACAATACTAAAGGCTATGGATGTACTCATCATTATGAACAACTTTTACTATGGGGCAAACACTGAAATCGCGAAAAAAAACCAGCTTTTCCATACAAAAAGTTCCTTGATCTTGGACAAAATGTATGGAACAGCAGATTTTTATTTTCGCGCTCTCAGGGTTGGCCCCATAGTAAAAGTTGTTCATAATGATGAGCATGTACATTGTACATACCCTTTCGTATTATTGAACCTTTTTGTTACACATTGTATACTGCGACTCTGAGCCATATATGTAAAACATTATTAATATTTAAATAGGTATACCTACACTCCAAGGAGCAAAACTCAAGTCTCTCGTTTAGGCTACCACGACTACTAGGCTACCATGGCTATTAGAATACCACGGCTACAACGGAACAAAAAAGTTAATTGTTTCTTACAACACTGCCATTTTATAGCTTACTGATAGGGCTTGATTCAGAGATATTTATTTCTCAGTTACTTGATTTACATCGTCATAATATTATACAACGTGTAAAAACGGTGGGATGTAATACTGAAAAGCATGTATATAAAACACATTATGAAAAACATTTACTATGGGACCAACTCTAAAACTGCGAAAAAAATCAGCTGTCCCATAGAAAAAGTTCATTATCCTTGGACAGAATGCACGGAACAGGTATTTTTTTTCTCGATTTTAGGGTTGGCAACAAAGTGAAAGTTGTTCATAATGATAACTACATACATATCCTTCAGTATTATCACACCTTTTTGTTAAAGGTTTAATTGGGTTTCTGCAATCAATTTCGATCTCGAAATCGTTCAATATATTTCAGTACATGAACTCTGCCCGCTGAATTCCAGTTACACGTATATGTACACGTATTTACAGGTTTCATCTACTGACTGTAGAGCTTCGAGTTTGGTTTGTTCATTCGTTGTTCCGTTTCCGCCCGCCCCCGCTCACGATCTTTATCAGCCTGACTGCGGGCGCCTCGAATGCGATGGAGATAGCGAATGACGACAGGAAGGCCAGCACCGCATACCCAGCGTAAATCGCGATCTGAAATGAAACAAGTACACAAATAAATAAAATACCGACTTCAAACAATTATGGGGCCATCTCGAGAGTGCCCCTTTGAAACAAAAAAATAATTTTCTTATACGGTCCACCATTGACGAAGAAATCGGTCAAGATACAAAAAAAAACAACATAATACACACATATATATATTAAAAAAGTAAACTCAAACAAACGCAAAGTAACTCCGAGCATAGATCTCTCCGTTGCCCTTATTCATGTAGAACGACTTAATTATTATCTAAGTGTGGGTACTTACCTACCTAGGTTACAAAAGATGTCCTTTGCTCTTTCTTACCTTTACAAGATGTTTTAAATATGGTTTAATCCCATGCTAGAACTAGATTCTATAACGTTTTCAAGTTATTTTTTACTAAGTATGTACTTAGTAGAACTACTTAATACGTACTACGCATACTTAGTAAAAAATATAAAGTAGAACATAGAACCTACCTACCTACCTACCCCTAGACCTTTTTGAAGTCGAACGACTTGAAAACGTTATGGAATCTTGTTCTAAGGACATCTTTTGTAACCTAGGTAGGTAAGTACCCACACTTAGATAATAATTAAGTCGTTCTACATGAATAAGGGCAACGGAGAGAGCTATGCTCGGAGTTACTTTGCGCGATAAAATTCGGAACGAGGATATTTGCTAAAGAACCAAAGTCACCGACATAGCTCGCAAGGTTTGCAAGTAGAAGCGGCAATGGGCAGGCCACATCGCTCGAAGAACTGACAACCGATGGGGAAGAAAGGTTCTTGAGTGGCGACCGCGAACCGGAAGACGCAGCGTTAGCGCGGCCTCCCACTAGGTGGACCGACGACATTGTAAAAGTCGCGGGCAACCGGTGGATGCAAAGGCCTTGTAGTGAAACTTTTGCATAATCTACTTAATTCTACTACGAGTATAAGCAACAATGACATTTGTGTCCTTAGAAAGAATAAAAAATGTTGCAGTCCACATTTTTCTGTGTTTAAGTAATTCATCGCATGCAATAAAAAAACGTAGGAATCTTTGAAGAATGCGAAAACATGAAGATGTAGGTATTTTGCAACTACGAGAAAGCTTAAAAGCTAAGACTTGGATTTATTAGGCCACCCATTACCGACCATTTTAAGCCTACTCCGAGTGACACGGGTAGTATCTTCTATCGACACCAGTGATTAATATAGGACATGTAGGATAGGATATGTAATGATGCGTTAAGTCTTATCACATTGTTCAGGCTTTAGTAATGGATAAATTAGTTGATAGGTACACAAGTTTCTAGGTTTACTCAGATATGTTACTTGCTTTTACTAAAAAAAAAACTTCATACCGGTTTTTACATTGTTTAAAAAAAAAACTCCAGCTCTAGGAGAAATGTCTACAGTCTTAATTAAATATCCTTCTCAACTGATTAGCGAAGATCTCACTCCTAAACGCGATTTAGCGCTAAGATATGTGGTTAAGTCCAGAGTCCGCTGCTTAGCCCCATCTATAACAGAACTAAGTAAACTGGTATATTCTACAGAGCTTATAAGTTTTTGAGTATGTATTTGTATGTATGTATGTAAGTTTTCGAGGTAATCTCGATCTACAGATTTGATTAACATAAATGTTGCAAAAATAAAATGCTACCTTATTTCTCGACTTAAGCATTGAGCTAATATTTAAAGAGTCACAATCTCTAAATGAAAACAGTCAAAAAACGTCCGAGTGCCGTTGTACATACCTATACATGAATTATATAGTTCACAATTGTTCGAATTTAGACGTTATGGCGCTTGTATAGTGTTCAATGTATGCTTGCGCGCTTGTGTTTTATCGTAGTTCAAGTCGTTCAAAAAGTCGGCACTGCATAGCGTGCGCCGAGTTTTGGCGCGCACATATTTTTTGCACGTTTGTGACTCTATAGATATTTGCTCAATGACTAGAGGCTATATTTTAATATAATTCTAAAAATACCTATTAATAATAGTAATAACCACATCAAAACGTGGCCGGATACGGCTACTAAGCTTTAAAACTCTGCAGTAAATGAAATAAACCTCGGATCATTTTATTATGTAGTGGTAGGACTCTACTGCAGAGTCCGCCTGGGGAAGTATCACACCTTTGCCAGTTATTCAACCGCCAAACAGTAGTGTGCAAGCATTACTGTGGGCAATGTTACCAGATAAATTACTGGGTAAGAAGAGATTTAACATCTAATATCTCCGGGTGACGAGCGCAGTGCGGTGCGGCGCAGGATTGTGTTCGCAAGTTCACAATTCTGGCAGTGCTACTGTAAGTGGCAGGCGTGACGCTTACCATCAGGTGAAAGTCTTGCTCAACTCGTCACTTGAAAGTACAAAAAAAAAAAAAACTACAAGATTAGACTTGACTAGATTGTTGAAACTTGAGCTTCCGCTGTGAACTCTGGGTTATTTTTCAAAAAAAATCCTTACAGTAGCTTTCGCCATAATAGAATTGTGAGACATAATACAGAAACTAGAACCGTCGCCGTACACGGAATTCATTAGCTTATACCGGCGACCTTTTGATTGACGATAGAACTTCGCTATTGTTTGCAGACTATTCAGAATTTGCGAGGCCTCCGAGCTCTGTTCAGTCTGTGTGTTCAGAACGTGCAAGGCCTTGTTTAAAACTAGAGATGAGTCTACCATTGTGTGCTTGTGAGTTATAATAGAAGAAAAAGTTGTGTTTAATAAAGTTGGCTTTATAAAGTTACTGGCAACGAAAGAGAGCAGAGCAAAAAATATATTTTTATTTTGTATACAATCAAGTGACGAGACGAGCAAGGCGTTCGCCTGGTGGTAAGCGTCACACCTGCCACTAACAGTAGCAGTGCCAGAATTGTGAACTTGCGAACACAATCCTGCGCCACACTGCACTGCGCTCGTCACCCTGAGATATTAGATGTTAAATCTCTTCATACCTAGTAATTTCTCTGGTAGCATTGCCCTTCAAACCGGAACACAGTAATGCTTGCACACTACTGCTTGGCGCTTGAATAACTGTCAAAAGTGTGGTACTTCACCAGGCGGACTCTGCAGTAGAGTCACCACTATAATACGAGGGCATTTTTGCTCCTTTATAAAAATGTAGAGTCGTTAATTTTTTTTTTTATATTATTCTTATGTTTCGATCTATTACGGAGCTTGCTTTTTATAATTTTAGTGTATTCTTGTAGTAGTCATTATTTTTTATGTAGTAAATATTAGCGCTCCCTTCCCGTGGTCCACCTACGTTAGTTATCAGTTGAAAATATTTGTATCTTCTTAGGCAGTTTTGAAAGTATAAAAGATGAATAGGAGTCTGTATGGACGATGTATTTAGGTATGAGACGAGCTATGGTATCGATGTCGCAGCCAAATTGCATAATACGCCGAATTACATAACGGCTAGCCATTTAAAAAAAACAGGGCAGTTTTATAAAGCGGCGTATTAACGTTTAGCCAGATTGTATTACGGCTGAAAGTATAAGGCCGCCGCTTTGTATGCGTGCTTCGCATGCTACAACACGGCTAGCCATAATGTAATTTATTTATTTATTTATTGGGTACCAACATACCATACATCAACACATTATCAATAACACATGAAAGTAAAAAGAAACTAGATGCTGATACAATTATAGGCACCGACAACATAATTGAAGCATTTGCATTGTAGGCAACTTTATTACAATTTGGCTAAACATTGGCCGCCTTATTGTAGAACATATCGCAATTTCAATCCGGCTAAACGTTGAACCGCCGTATTACAAATCGGCTAGTTTTGTAAAATGGCTAGCCGTTATGTAATACAGCGAATTCTACGATTCGGCTGCGACATCGACACATTTACAATCCAGCCGACTCTTGTCGATATCTATCGAATAATACCCACTACATACCAATAATAATAGCGATCCGTCCCCTTCAATAAAGCTTTGTGTATTTTTTCGAGCGCCCACTACGAAAGGTTCGGGTAAAGAATGTGTATGTGCCAGATAGGACGGCCATTAGGTATTAAAAAGGATCTTGTTCCTGTTGTGCTAACACGAAATAGTCTAGTATCCACTCGATCAACCCAGTTTTAGTGTAAGTAGACTACGCGTCCGCCCCAGCAATAGATATTTATAGGGGTAGCTTACGACCGAACGTTTCCGAAAAAAGTATCTTGTCTAGTCGATTCTAGTACTTGTAAGCGATTTGTGAGTACCTAAATTTGTTCTAGAACATTCTTTGCCTAATACTATCACAACATAAGTATTGAGTAGGTATAATATTTTAATCCACGCGAAATGTGGGTACGACCAGCGACGGTGATAATGGAATGGACTGGCCCAGTGCTTGCAAATCGACAAAATTAACAAGACAACTCAATCCAGCATACCTAGCTAAAAGTATGCATATTACATTTGCCGGAAAATAGAGATAGCGAATCTAATTACTGCATGACAAAAAGAGAACACATGTTCAAATGTACATGTGTTATTGTCGTATCGTACGGCTCGCATGTCGCAAAGGCAGAGTATGACTGAAGCGAGTAGAGAGCCGGCGCTCAACATATAGTCTTCAAAATCCGCGAACCTGTAGTACTAAATAATGTCAAAATTATAATATTTATATACTTAATATTAATATTTGTGCTAAACAAAGTAACGATGCTTTGTTTAAACATTATTTCACAGTATATATACTTAGTATATAGTATTTTTATAATCATTATTTCAATTTAGTAAGTGGTTTTTTTGTGACATCCTTAATGTAATTTGACTTGTAACTTTGGTGTTATCAATAAACTATTTGTATTTGTATAAAAACTTTCGTTCATTAGCAACTTTTTCACTTCTTTAAAAAAAGATATGTTTATAGTAACGCGGATTTTTTTAAGTAAGTAAATGTAGTAATGACAGCAGTCATGGTGTCATGCCCCATGGGTCATGGGTCAGCGCGCCAAAGGTGGAGTTACAAGGAGATCAGAATAAAATAAAATACTCTTTTGTTTATATATCACCATCGTCAATAGAAACTCGTGATCTAGGTACTTACCCTACTTTCGCGTCTTTCTGAAGCTAACGTCACAGAATGATTAATAGTACTACGTTTCGAAAACCTTTTTATATTGTTCAATTCATTTCATGTATAATTTATTTAAAGCGACTAAGGAACGTAACTGGACGCGATTATAGCTCATTTGCATACTTTGTTCGATTGCTCGTGTCATTGGGCACCGTTTGTCTTTGTCAGCTTTCCGAGGCTTAACGGAAAATGTATTCTACAGTTCTACTAGCGTAGCTTCGCGGTTTCACATGCGTGGTGATAAAAAAACCGTCAAGGTACGAGTCTTCTTGCGACTCGGACAACGAGGGTTCCGTACCACCACATGTACTAGGTATTAAGCGATAGTAACTAATATTCTGTGAACATTTCAACCGGCTATCTATTACGATTCACGAGATTATAGGTCAGAAAAGATCGGAAAGTCAGATGGACACAGACAGACAGACACGGTAAGCGGCTTAATAATAGGGTATAGTTGGAATCTCTTTGGGTACCCTAAAATAATTTCCACTTTCGTTCAATATGCCAAATGCACATTTTTTTTAAAGATGTGTGGTGATAACTCAGACATATATTTTCTTGTTGTTTTCAAAACTCGTATACAAAGCCGCCACAACTTCACTAAGGCATGACTTGGACTTGACCGTGACTGTTTTTGATGTGAATGGCTTTGATTTTTGGACTTATCTTGGTTACTAATACTAACAAAAATTTATTTTTTAATATTTAGGTAATTTTATATGATTTTATTTTTTATAGAAGTATTATTTTGTCGTTGGTTGCGAGTTACGACCGCGTCGTTGGATAAATGCGCTTTTGCTTGCCAGAAGTTTTTTTTATTGCTTTTAGAGTACCATAATACACTTTGTAATCGTCTTCTAAGAATTCAGGTTTCTCAGTGATATTTATTCCAGGCTAGGTTTTATTATTGGAACAAATACTTAACAGAAAGGCCGATACAAAATCAGAGTGACCACTGGACGTTAAAGATTAAGTACAGTGAAGGGATTTAATAGGAAAACGGTCTGGGAAAAGCTACACCAGTATTGGATTGTGTAGTTCGCTTGAATAATCTAATATCATATATTTGAAAACTACAATACGTTTGCTAATTCAGAACTCTATTGGTTTAAAATTGACATTCGTTCATTTAAATGTAACATCCCGTAAAATCCTATTATTCTAGAGAGTAAACATAAATGTGTTTGGAACGCAAGTGTACCTATATGTGTGTGTTTAATCATGACATTGATTGATAGCGGCTTCTGTATGATCGGGAATCGAAACAACACGCGCCGCGCCGTTAATGGTTTACAAAGTTGCTAGAAATGAAAAATTGTACGAAGATGCTACATGATTTGCATATTAATTTTAGGTTGCACATGTTGGCACATACTGAGTCCTTTTGTGCATAAGATACGTCAGTTAGTGACTCCTACGTACCGTCGTCATACCTGGAAAACTTTTTGCTGACACACCATGCGCAAATCTATGACTATAAGTTGACTATAAGAATCTCTATCCTGACTCAATGATTGACTGACTGACTGACCGACAGACAACGCACAGCCTAAACCGCTGGTCGTAAAGACTTGAAATTTGGAGGGTGTATTCGTCATGATGCATGACGAATACACCCTCCAAAGTAGGGGTGTACTAAGAAAGGATTTTTCGAAGTTGGACCCCTAAGGAGGGCGGGGGTTGGGGGGGAAGGGGGGGAAACTTTTGTATGAAAGTCTTTTGTTATTGTTCTTTTGTTTTAGTCATGAAAATACGGATTTGGATAGTTCATTTCAAATAAAAACTGCTGTTTTCAATATTATTTTGACAGGGATGATTTAAGGGGGGAAAAGGGGGGTGTAATGTTGTATGGAAAGTTCTGAGTTGGGGCCGGTTCGTGGCAAAAGACAAAACAATTTACTTTTTACTTTAGGTTAAAAAGAAATTTGCTCGGGAAGATTTTAAGGGGTGCATATGGGGAAGAAAATAATTAGTAATTAACCCAGCGGTATGGAGATACCAGTATTTGGGAGCGGGCCGAATTTCTTCCGTATACGCGGACGAAGTCGCGGGGGACCTCTAGTACCAGATAAAATCCCCACGCTTCGCAGGCGGCTCGGCAAGTTGAGTTGCGTGGTACAGACGTTCTTGATGCAGTTTTACAAACACAAAGTTAGTTAGTTTAGTTGTACAAATTGCCCGTATCTCCTTGAATGAACTATGCCAAAATGTTGAATGCCTTTAGTGATACTGACCACGTTAGAGTTTTGCATGTGGAAGGGTCCGTCTAGCAGGAAGGAGGTGTACATCATGACGGTGGGGTGCACGAGGTAGGCGCAGTAAGTGAGCCGACTCAGCGGCAGCAGCCCGCGGTATGACAGCGCAGAGTTCACGATCCCGCCGTACCCGCTGCAGCATGAGATGGCCACCCACGCCACCGCGCATCCCCAAGCTATAACAGCAAAAATTATTTTCAATACGTATTTTTTCTAACATTCCCACAGCTCTGTGAGAAACTTCCAATAGTCCTTATGATAGCTGACCTTCAGATAGAGACATCAAATATATTGACAACATTGAATTCGCGACAAAAATAACCAACATCAATTGGTTGGTCTTGGTATTTTGCGCAAATTCAGGGTTGGCTCCATATAGTTAAAATATTCACAGTGATGAGTACAATAACTTAACTTCGGCTTAGGAATACCGTTCTGCATAACCCTTTATTGTACTTATAGGAGAACACAGACTCCTAAACTTTCTCTTTCTCGACAGCTTTTTTACACTTTTTGTAATGGTAGAACTCTACTGCAGAGTCTGCCTATGAGGAAGTACACACCTTTTTCCAGTTATTCAATCGCCAAGCAGTAGTGTGCATGCATTACTGTGTTTCGGTTTGAAGGGCAATGTTACCAGAAAAATTACTGGGTATGAAGAGATTTAACATCTAATATATCAGGGTAACGAGCGCAGTACAGTGCGGCGCAGGATTGTATTCGCAAGTTCACAAATTTGGCATGGCTACTGTTACGGGCAGTCGTGACGCTTACCACCAGATCAAAGTCCTCGCTAGTCGACTCCATAAAAAAAAACCACGCTATAGGCAACACAAAATGCGTAAACTAACTCTGTTATATTTCAGAGGAATCAAATCCTTCCTCCATGCATAATCTTTATGGAGTCTGATGGACACAGTGTATTACACAGTTGTCACAAGTTTTTATCATTTTCATCTCTGCTTGACTCGATATATTCCACAAAATGCTCGCGCTGCCGAATAGGTCTCTATACGCCACTTACGAACAGATACTTCTTTTTCTAATCAATAAGAAAGTCCTTAAGGAAGGGATTTAAGGGCGATAACAATTCTTTCTTGCTGGCAAAGGCTTCGATGGCCTATAAGGAAAGTGTTCCCGTGATTAATAGTACGGAACAGGACCGCAGGGCACGGCCGGCCACTTCAAGTTTTAAGGTTCACTGGTTTCGCTACCTCAAGCATATTTTTCTGATATTTCTTTGACCATTAAATCATTTCGGTATTTGGAACATTCAGTAAACAACAAAAGCCTTAAAATAATCAGCAATATTTTCTTTTCCCTTTACCTGTGTGTCCGACGCTGATGTAAAACGCTGTAGGCCATACTTCAAAGTAGCCGTCTACCATGCTGAAGATTAGGGCGCCCATCACGGCCAGGGCGCTCGGCCATCCAACAGTTACCGCCCAGTAGGGCAGTTTGCTTTGGCACTTGCTTTTGTGTAAGTACCATCCCACTACAATACCTGTAAAGTATATTTTCATTAAATTATGTACAAAATCAGTATCTGTCTACAAAATCTGTTTCATAATGCTACAAGTACCTACAAGCTTACAATTGTACTAGTTTCTTGTACTAGTAACTACAAGTTACCAGTTACAGGTAGATGGTTTGTCTTTATCCTATATACAAGTACAGCACTTGTATAATAATTTAAAGACAAACCACCTACCTGTAACTGGTAACTCGTGGTTACTATGGTACAAGAAGCTAGTACAATTGGAAGCTTGTACATGTAGGTTAATAAAACAGGGCCCAGGCCCCCTAGCACGCACCGAGGACTAATTGGTCTTTCCCCGCACGGGAAAGTGATATAGCTAGAAAATGGATACATCTGTCTCGTTTTCGCGGGAAAAAAAGAGTAGATAGACGTTTATCACGGCTCGCTTGCTAGGCGGGCAGGAATCATTGTTTTTTCGGGATATATGGGGATTATGGCAATCTTTTAAGGGGTAAGCCTTCATGGCATCTCATGTCACTCAAGCCATACGAAAATAATGTCTATAAGTTATTTTGCTGCTGCGTGAAAGAAGCACAAACAAACACACTAAACCAAAAAACTTACATTCGCATTTAGAATGTAATTAAGAAGTAAGGAAGAAGGGATAGCAGGTAGCCTATTAGTTAAGTTATTTAAAATGATACAGACTAAAAACAGGAGTTCAGATTCAGATTCAGAATTATTTATTGAATAACTGATTAAGTACAAATTGTTATGCTAGGCCTAATGCAAAATAGTGACATCAGTTTACCCATATCGGGCATTGAATATATTTAGAACAAATTATAATGTACACCTTTTTTTTAAATTATAAACAATTTCTACTTTAAATATTATGTCAGTGAATTTTAATTAATTTCAATATGTAAGAGAGAAATGTTAGAAATTATGTCTGAGTTATTTTACCAAGTCACTTCTGCTCATGGCCCAGCCGATCCAGATAGAAGAAGTAACAGCAAAAAAAAAAAATAGAATATAACATTAGTAACTATAGATAGATAATAGAGATAGAACCAACAGTTAAAGCATCAGATTCTGATAGTATTTTTTATCTAGTCATATTTACCGAAGTTAAGCTAACTGTCCATTCCATTCATTTATTTATTCTTTTACTAAGCAAAGAAGACTGATTACGAAGCTTTTGTGGTTTTACTGAAGTAAGTGCCAAGTGCTGAAGTTCATTTGCGTTCAGTTTATTGGACCGTAAAGCAACCTGTACGTGTATACTGTTCAAAGTGATTCAGCATTAATGTACAGCGAAGCTGGATTGTAAGTTATTAGGTATCTCTTATCACGTTTCGAACGTTTGGGTTACTAAATTTAAAGTGAATGAAAACAAATGTCCAACTGAATTAATCACAAATTTCAATAAAAAGAATCTGGTATCTAGATTCAAATCACATGTGAAAAATATGCTAAAATATGCAGATCAATCAGAATTTTTGATGCCCATTCGAAGTGGATCGCCCGGGTGTCGACCGCATGAAGTTGTCGAATCGTTGGACCGTTCGATTTTATCGTTCAATTTTACGTCCAGTGACCGACGAAGGTCCAAAATCTACAGCGAATAGAGCTTTCGATAAAACAGTGGGATGCGATTCTCATGGATTACACGCAATTCCAATTTCGAAGAGAACGAACTAAACGCGACTTCGACCCCTACGACATGATCGTAAACGTATGTACTCGTAGCATGGTGTAACGTTCCGAATCCCAATATAGTATTTGTTTGTTTTTATTATCTTGGAAGCACCGGGAAGAGTGAAAAGAATACCTAAAGAAGAAAACCTTTTTTATAGAATACCTAATAGAAAATATAACACATAGATTGTTCCTGGCAATCTTGGAAACTTAAATTTGAAACTGCGTTCTTTTATTGTACCTAGTGATTCAAATTTTAGTATGAAAATTGACTGGTTTTGACACGTTTTTGTTTTACATTACGAGATTGCTCACGTGTAATTAGGTCGGATACTACGACTATATCTTCGATCACATCCGGCGCAGGCGGCGTGCAAAGCCGAACGGGCGTCGGGCTCTGTTTTTACGGCTCTTACTTCTTGAAAATGGTCACCGGATGTGTCCGACTTAAACGTCAAAACTCGTCGTCTCCGGGCTGATGATAATGATGACTCCCGTATAAAACAATTAATTTCAAACATAAAAAAAATAATTTCTCGACTAGTATTTTTTTAAGAAATAATCTCACAAAATTTACCGCATTCAGTAATGTGGACAAGACACTATTGAAAAACATAAAAACTTTAATTATATTTTTTTGTAAATTAAACTGAAAACGATATCTATAACTGACATAAACAGTCCTGTTACTCAATCATGTCAAAACTTTTGTGAGCCAGACCTAAATAATGATACAGCTGTTGCGCTGAAATATTATTGTATCTAGAGCACGCCCTGCCAAATTATTGCTGGACCACATGATGTCAGAAGTTTTTTGATATATTCTTTTGGACTCTATTATTCTATCAAGTTCAGTCACGCTTTGGTCCTAATAGGCTCTCCGTGTGTATACAATGTTCAACTTTAGTAACTATGTTGCTCATTCAAGAAAACTTTCCAAATGTTCTTTCTAAGTGAGCCGTAACATTATTGAGAAGACATCAAGGAAAACTATTTGAATTTTGGTTAGAATATTTGTGTTACAAAAATTTACAGATGGCGCCACCAACGCTTTCGTTGGTAGCTTGTAACAGGTTGGGAAATTTGGCATCTAAGGCAGAGACTTCTGTAGCTTAATTGGCAAAGCAGTTGGGACGGAAACCCATAGACTGCTCGTATGCAGGTTCGAGTCCTGCCGGAGGTCATAATTTTACTTCCTGTCTAAGCTTTGAAAACATAGGATATAAACCTTGAGATATAGACCAATAATTATAATGTTATGTACGAAGTTGTTTGCTTGTGTTCTATAATGGCATTGTTGTGACAAAATAGTTCCGAAAAGACCTGGGGGCCTACCGTGAACCGCTTATAGCGGGACCGAATAGGTTCAGCTGCCGACACTGCGCGACCGCGAACCTTATTGCGAGGCGATAAAATTCACAGTCGCGCGGCGTCGACCGCTGAGCGTATTCGGTCCCGGAATAGGCGTTCGTGGTACGGCCCCTGGACGTATCCGTGAACCACGGACACCTAAGTATAGGAAAAGATATGCGTGATCAGATTGATCGGCTGGTATTATACAATGTGTAACAAAAAGATTCAACAATACTGTAGTATGTATGTACTCATCAATTGGCAAATTATATCTTTGACTTCGTGGTATTGTTGCAATCAGCATTTAAAAAAAACTTAACAAGAGCGTTTCAATTTTAACTCTATCTCTTTTTAACTGCACGCGGTCGTGTATATAGGCGCTATCCTTTTCTCGAGGTACTCCGTTAAACGGAACATCTAATGAGTACTTGTGCTAGAAGACGTACAATCACAGAATATATCACATCAACAGCCGAAAGACGTCCACTGCTGGACAAAGGCCTCGCCATAATCCCCACGCTTGGCAGGCGGCTTAGGGATCGCAGAATGGTTACCACCGTTGACTGAACGGACGCTGCTGCCCGTCCTCCGGTGGTTCTGGATGTAGTTTTAGGACATACCCAGGTCACATATGTAATAATATACAATTTAGTACTTACCGACTAAATAAGGGCCGATCCTCGACCATGGCTTATCGTAGAGCGGATCAAACATCTCGAACGGCTCCTGTATTCTCGCCTTGTACTGATGCCAGACTGATATATAGATAGTAGTGGCCCATGAGCTAACCATCACTACGCCCAATGACGTCATCGCGAATTTGGGATGCCTGTGGGAATAAGAAACTTTATTGAGATCCCTGTCAAACTAAATGATCATTTGCAGTTATAAACTGTTACTAAGTACTACTTATGTAATGAATTAAAATAAAATTATATCTATATATGTGTATATAAATAAAAAACAATTGCCGTGCGTTTGTCTCGCAAAGACACAAAAATTGCTCGACCGATTTTAGTCAATGTCGACCGAAGCTTAGTCAATTAAATATTATTACTTATTATTTTTATTCGCCTCTTTACATTGGGGTGGTATATGAAAAAAAAATAAGGTGGTACAAAGATCACCGGGTCTTAATAGGCTAGATGACTGGGTTTTATTTTTATTGTCCTATTAAAATGTGGCCCATAAATGTAACTGATTAATGAAAATCTGATCAAAATAAGCAACTTATAAGCATTTTAATATCATGCTAGACAGAGAGAAGAAACAGCAAATCGTGACGTCACTTCTCTGTACGCCATATAAATTCTATTCTGACAAGTAAGGCGTGACGTCATTTTTTGTTTTGTGGGAAAGGGACAGAGTTGTCTCTAACAAAAACTTTAAACGCTCATATATCAGAACATTATTAACCGATTTAAATTATTTTTTCAATAAACATTCTATATTTACTTAAATTCTTCATCAAAGCTCTTGGTTTCATCGATATAAACATCAGTTACCTACCCTATTGTTTATAATAAAAAATACGAAACAAAACATATTTATTAATATGAGTGAACTCTTTTATAGTATCTCCAAATATTAAAGTTTCAGTAAAATTCAATGTCAACGGCCTAACGTTACGTGAAACCACGATCCCCAGATAGGTCGAAACGGTTTTCAGAGAAAGGTGTTATAGTCTGGATGTTATCTATGATCCAGTATGTACTCGGTTTGAAAGCAGCCTGGCCTCTAGTAGATCATTGTCATTATACTTAAAGAGGTATGTAGCGAGCAAACGGGTATTTATCATAGAAATCTAGGTATTTGAAAAGACGCTCCAACCAGATAGAGGCAATTTGGTAAATTGATGTCGTGAAACTGCGGCGATGTGATCTACTTGTCTACCAACTTTTCGTATGTGTAACGTATATCTACAAGCCTTTAGATAGATGACAGTGATAGGAGAGTAAAGCCTGTGAAACTAGTTGAAGTAGCTGCATGATTTCACTGCAATATTATTAAGTTTTACGAACCGTTGCTGTAGTTTATAGGTTTAGTTCAAATTTTAGATTTTGTGGTTCACCTCGATTGTATAAACTTCAAAGTTCGTTATACCGAATACAATGGTCTGTAAATTTGAATCTTTATATAATTTGTAACAACACTGTTCAATAATACTGAAGGGTACGTATGAACTCTAAAAAAAAAGCTGATACAAAAAGTTCACTGACCTTGGTCATTTCGGACTGAATTTCAAGGTTGGCCCCATAGTAAAAGTTGTTCATAATGATGAGTACCCTTCAGTATTGTTGAACCTTTTTGTTACACATTGTATAATAAACGTATTTTCAAGAAAAATATTGTCGTTTCTGTTTGTTAGTCAAAATCAAATTCACAATTAGTGTCTAAAATACTCGAAAATGTGTTTAAATAGCTGCGTTCCTCGATTTCGTGATGACGGAAATAATCTCCATGCCAGTTTCATCCAAATCCGTTCAGCCGTTTTGGCGTGTAGAGGTAACAAACATATAAACACACACAAACACACACACATACCGATAAACTTTCGCATTTATAGTATTACTGTGAAGTGTGATGATAAGTTAAAAGCAATCTAATATAATAAAAGGCTCTGTCCTGACTGAGTGACTGACTGACTGACTGACAGATAACGCACAGCCCAAACCGCTGGTCGTACAGACTTGAAATTAGGAGGGTGTATTCGTCTCGATGCGGAGGGGTGTACTAAGAAAGGATTTTACGAAATTTGACCCCCAAGGGGGAGTGGGGGGGGGGAGTGGGGGAAGTTTGTATGAAAGTCCTTTGTTTTTGTACTTTTTGTCACGTAAATTTGGATTTGGATAGTTCATTTAAAATTAAAAATTGAATTTTCAAAATTAAAAATGACAGGGATGATTGAAGGGAAAGAAAAGGAGGAAAGGGAGGGAAGGGTTGTGGAATGTTGTATGGAAAGTTCTTTGTTTTTGAAGTTATAGTGATGAAAATTGATATTTGGGTAGTTCATTCAAAGGGGGGAAATCGGGTGGGGGGGGGGGGGGAGGGTTGGGAGTGTTTGCTCGGAATGATTTAAAGTGGAGAATTTTGGGAGCGGTTCGAATTTCTTCCGCACGAAGTCGCGGGGGACCTCTTGTAGTAAATAGATAGTAATCATTATGATCTAGGTGCTTGTATCGACTTACTTGACAGAGATGAGCAGCAGTATGATGCCGACGACATAGAACTGGGTGTCGTTGGCCATGTACCAGGACCAGACCATGCACATCTCGCGCTGAGGGAACAGGTTGTTGATGTAGAGCAGGTTGCGCCACCAGAACTTGTCGCAGGTGATGTGGTCGAAGATCGCCGGCTCGAAGACGGAGTGGTCGTGCGTCCAGCGCAACGCGATCTCGTTCAATCCTGTCGTGTAGTTTTTGCTAAATTAGCCTGTTTTCAATTAGCTATTTACTGTGCACTTGGAGGATTCAGCTCACTGAATAAAATATGTTAGCTGGTGAAAGATGAACATATTTGCTCTAGGAAGGTAGAAAAGCTGCTGCAGCAATTAAAATATTGATTACGTGAAAGTAATACAATATGAAAGGTAAAACGCCTAAGCTTCTAAAATGTGTAAGAAAAAAGTCCAACAATACTGAAGGGTATATATCTACCCATAATTATCAACAACTTTTACTGCGGGCCGAACCCTGAAATCGCGAATAAACGAACAGGTGTTCCATACAAAAAGTCCATTGACCTTGCCCCTTGGTAAAAGTTGTTCATAATGATGAGTACATACATACTCTTCAGTATTGTTGAAACTTTTTATTACACATTGTATTTTTATTTTCCGTTGACGAACTTTTCACGTTTTTCTTAATAAAAAAATTGTCACGAGAGGTCTTGCCAATTATAAAAATACAGTAAAAAAATTTCTTAGTTCTTGGCATCGCACGTTGTGCATTCTGCCAGTGTCAAGTTTATGAATGTTCAAGTTTTTATATTAAAATCAAGTCAAATATGTCATTAAGTAACAGTTCGTCACATGAAATTACTCATAGTCAAGTCCAAGTCATGCCCTAGTAAAGTTGTGGCGACTTTAATATGAGCTTCTACGGAGTTTTAAAAACAACACAAAAATACATGTTTCACCACATTTTATCACTTGCCCACACTCGTGCATGTAATTCAACACTCAATAAATAAAACACCACCATTATTCGCGAGAAAAAATACAAGTTTAAGAAAATAATAGAATGCAACGACATGATTTTTCTGTGTTCCCGCCAAAACTCAATACATTCATTCAGTCATTAGGGAATACAAAGTTGTAGACTAACCAGTTTCATATTGTATATTATATTAGGAAACCAAATTGGGAATCATCATCATCTGCCAGAAGACGTCCACGGCAGGATGGAGGCCTCCTCCTTAATAGGGTTGCTATAATCCCCACGCTTAACAGGCGGCTTGGAGATCGCAGAATGCTCACCACCGTTAACCAAGACGGGACGAGATTGCCCGTCCTCCGGTGGTTCTGGACGCAGTTTTAGGAAATACCCAAGTCCACATTGGGAATAGTTGTAAGTAAATAAATTCATTGCACCTACTTAACACTTATTAGGGAACTTAACAAGTTTGTGCCACGAAAATTAATGATCTTATAATGATGCTCTTCGTACAATATATTGATCTAATTCGAGAGAAGCCATAGATAAGATTCATACCGTACTCTTGGGTACAGAAAACATAAATATTACTTATCCTTAATATACTTGATCCTAAAAGCAAGTACATCTATAACTATAAAAGGCTTTGTCCTGACTGACTGACTGACTGACTGACTGACTGACATATAGACAACGTACAGCCCAAACCGCTAAACGTAGAGACTTGAAATTTGGAGGGTATGTTTTTGGAGAGGTGTAAACGCCCACTAAGAAAGGATTTTTCGAAAATCAACCCCGAAGGGGGTTAAATGGGGTGTTAAAGTTTGTATGAAACTTTTTATTCTCTGGTTCGATTGATACAAAACTTGGTATACATATTCTACTATAAAAATAAGAAGATACGGGTGTCACAGTTTTTTCAAAATCAGCTCCCGTTAGTATATAAAAAAAAAACTAAGTTTTAGTGATAGTACGTTTGTTTCTCCTTAACTTTGTAACGGCTGTACATATTAAAATGAAATTTGGTATAGGGATGGGGATAGATGTGGGGATGGGTGTGGGGGTGGGGGTGGCGATGATACTGGGAACGGAGACGGGACTGAGATAGGCATGTTCATATTAAGATTACAATTGGTATCGGGATGGGGGTGGGGATGGGGATGGGGATGGGTGGGGATGGGGTGGGGATTTGGTGGGTGATTTGGTGGGGACAGGTGGGGATGGGATGTGGATGAGGCTGAGAACGGGGATGGGCGTGTCCATATTAAGATGAAAGTTGAAATCGGGATGGGGGTGGGGATGGGATGGGGTGAGGATGGGGTTCGGGATGGGGATGAGGGAGGGAACGGGGATGGGAACGGGGATGGGCGTATTCATATTAAAATAACATTTGGTATCGGGATGGGGGTGGGGATGGGGATGGGGATGGGTGGGGATGGGGTGGGGATTTGGTGGGTGATTTGGTGGGGACAGGTGGGGATGGGATGTGGATGAGGCTGGGAACGGGGATGGGCGTGTCCATATTAAGGTGAAAGTTGAAATCGGGATGGGGGTGGGGATGGGATGGGGTGAGGATGGGGTTCGGGATGGGGATGAGGGAGGGAACGGGGATGGGGACGGGGATGGGCGTGTTCATATTAAAATGACATTTGGTATCGGGATGGGGATGGGGAAGGGGCCGCTTATAGGGATGAGGCTGGGAATGGGGACGGGGATGGGCGTATTTATTGGTCGGCTGAACAGATGGAGCTGTATTTTTGGATAGGTAGTTATAGCATAAGGTTCGGAAACGGACATAGGCTATTTTTTTGTATGTCCACGCAGAAGACTGTTTGACGGACATAATTATTATAGATACTGTACAGCCTAAGCTGCTAAATTAATTTTTAATATTAAATTTGGTCATCCTCAAGCAAACTTAAAGACTTGCAAGCGGCTTGGAAAAAATGCAATAATAAACGTATTTTAGTGATTCAATTGAGTTGGGCCCCGATTTAACCGAATTCCAGTATTCAACATTACTACGCGGGCAAAGCCGCGGGCAAAAGCTAGTAAATTATATAAGTGCACGTAACTAACTCGTAAAACAGTAATAAAAATAAGGCGTACCTATCACGAAGGCGTACGCAGGCGTGAGCCTCACTACACGGTACGATAGTAAAATAAAAAAGTTCTTTATCATCCCGAAGAACTCGGCCCTGTTGTAAATACTGCTCTTTGGGCTATCAAATAGGTCCTCCTTGAACGACTGCTGGCTGATCACTGATATAGACAGGGCCGAGTTTGTGTAGCCGTTGATGTTTTTGTTCACGTCTTGTTTGTTGTGTTCACGCTTTTGGACTTTCTTCTCTTCTGTTCTTAGGAAGAGGATTGTGACGAGGATTCCGCTGAAACAAATGAAAGTTCAAATGACTGCTTGCTTGAAGAGCATGAGACATTGTGAAAGGTTTCATTCTCACAGTTTAAGTGCGAATCAAATTTTCAACTGTCACTCAGTGGTTAACGTCTTCAGATCAGACATCAAAGTTAGTGGGTTCAAATCCCAATAATACGCTTTTAAAAATAAAAAAAACAACCGACTTCAATTTCGACTACCTGGATGACATCTTCATATTTTCCAGTTATTTTGATTAAAAACCAAACTACTGAACCGATTTTGATAAAATGTATATGGGACCACTTCTAAAGTATTAACTACCAAACAAAAAAAATACATTAAAATCAATTCATAATTGGCGGAGTAAACGCGTAACATACATCCAAAAAAAATACAGTCGAATTGGAACCTTCTTTTTTGAAGTCGGTTTGAAAATAAATTTGAGTTGCCGGTGAAGAAAGACATCATGAGGAAACCATAGAGTAATGGTAGAGTATTTTCTATTACTCTGCTGGCTAGCTTCTACATATATGGAAAATCTGTCACTAAGCCGGCTAGTCACTGGCTCTCAAGCCAATTCCAAACTAGGCAGGGGCCGTACCATGAGCTCTTATTGCGAGAGCGAATAAGCTCAGCTGCCGACGCTGCGCGACTGCGAACCTATTCGTTCTATTCGGTCTCGCAATTAGGGTTCATGGTAAGGCCTCTGTTTACTATATTTGATTGCACCGTCACTAACATTAAGTGAGTTGTGGTCAAACATCTAGCCTGCCATGCGTAAAAAACTTTTAATGTAATTTATAAAACAAAGTCGGGTTAGTTATACTTCCATTTATAACTTTAGCCAAACTTTTACTGTTACCAAATTTTTCTGCAATAAATTATGTTTATGTTTATAACTCAAAAGAACGGCTGGACCGATTTTTATGATGTTTGTTAGATTTGTCCGCCCGAATAGCAGAAAAAACTATTAAAACCTTAGAAAAAAAACACAAAAAAGGCGGTATGAAGGTGGCGACCTTCTACCAGTCAGCTAGTTTGACATAAAACCGAATAATCTTCTTGAAAAGTTTATTCGTAGTAAAACTAGGCTAAATAAATTGGATCAACACTCAAGAATGATGTTAATAATTTAGTTATCTTGGATGAGTCTAGTCAATTAAAATTAGGAACGTAACTCAGACATTAAATGCATTAGTTACTGTAACAAATTTAATTCATTCTAAAACTTTAGTACCTCTGTCTTAATGTCTGTTTGGGGCTGTAGGACTTGACTGCTTAATTGCAAAATTCCATTATGATGTAAGTATATCATACAAAGAGAAACAAAGCCAATTTGGAGACTTCAAAGAGTTTAATACATCATTATTTTAGCCGAGCCGCATATAAGTGGACTGCCATTGGCTAATAATGATGAATGTTTTGATTTTATAGGCACAAGACAGTCGATATTGGAAAAGGGACATTACTTGCTTTCTTTTCGCAAATAGGAATCTATAGGAAGCATTTTAGATCGTTCCAAAGTTCTAGGACATATGTCTTAGAATGATAAACTATAAAATGTGAAAATTTCACGTAGAGAAACAAGTCAGTGCGTCATAAAATCATCTTCCTCCGACATACAGGGTTGCTATTATTTGAATATATTTGCGATAGTAGCTCCCTAATTAATTTCTACTCTTTTTGCCAAGTTTTAACAACCGCAACTTAATTAATTAATTAAACGTGTTATCTACCAAGGCAGCCCAGGCAAGCAAGTTAAGAAAAAAAACTCTAGAAAAATAAGGTTTGATTGAATTTTGTCAAGCAAAACTAATTTGATCTAACCGAGGCAGCCGAATCGTACTCCGAATTAGCTACGGGCTTTCAACAAGATAAAGTGAAAAGAAGCCCAGAAATCGCCGAAAAAGATTAGATTTATCCGATCCACAAGAGGAAAACTTTACTGCAGCCCGAAAAAACTTTCGAGAATCCCAGTTTTTAACTAATCTTCAAAAGAAATGAGTAATCTCATTCCTACTTGTGAAAACTTTCATTCTCTTTGAGAGGTTCCTGAAAATTAAAACATTTTGGCTAAACAATATCAATGTTTACTTTTACCTTTGTGTATATTTTTTTATACTCTCATGTATTTAAAAAATACATGAAGCTTTCCTAGGTCATAAGAACTTAGCCTTGCCTTGCTTCGGTTGATTTTGACGTTTTAGACTTAGGTACTCGATAACTTGATAAAGGCTAGTGATGTACAAGTAGTACAGTAGTAGTAGTAGTTGTAGTTCATACAAGGAGGTAAGGACACCTGCATAAATAGGAAATGACCTTTTACAATACTTCACACTGGCAAATGCAGAATGTGTCACGCCACATAATCCTTTCTAAGTAAAAAAAAAATAACTCACCTTATAACAAAGAAAGTGTCGACGCAGTAAGAGGCGTTGCCGACAGACTGGTAGAAGAAGTTTCGCTCCGTAATCACCCTCATGGTCTTATTGTCAGCCACGTAGAATATCGTCAGGTATGTGTGCACCATGATCACCCATATCACGGACATGAACCTGGGCAAACAAAATTTGTAAATAGATATTGGATTATTCGGAAAGGAAATACTAAGCTAAACGTGACTGATAGTAATTGTAAAATGTTACAACTTATTTGTTCTGTTGGCCAAATAAAAAATAAAAAATTCAACAGGCAGCTCAGTATGTTCTAAAATTACGATAGTGACTCCCTCACTCATCCGCATTTATAAGTTGGTCGGTACATCACCTGATGGAATTTGAACCACTTCGAGAATATCCACTTTTAAATAAAACAAGAGTTTTTAAAGAGTTGTTAGAGTTTTCGGCCCACAATTGACGGAGAAATCGGTGAATACCTCCTTTTTTGAAGTCGGTTAAAAACAAAGAACCAATGAAGGGAAGTTGGGCTATCGCTTTTCTGTTAATATAACCGACAAAGTCCTTTATACGCAAGTACACAACCACTCAAGCCATTTTAAATGAAAGTTAGGTAAGTAGGTATATTTACAATCCACCGCAATTTTGGATGGATTAGATACAGAAAGAAAATATTTGATAACGAAAGGACCGTCTATGAGGCAGGTATCTAGGTAGATTAAAATATGGACCAATGTCCCTCACTCCATCTACTTTGTTAAATTATTTTAGGTATTCTTTTACTGAATACATTTTCCGTAGTTAGTAGGCAAGAAGTTCATCAGTTTTCATTGTTTTGGTGAAGAAAATTTCGTTAGGAAACCTGCATATTATGTCAGAAAAATAAATTCAATGGCATATGGAACGCGCGTCGGACTAGGGCGGGATGACATCTAGTTCTGTTGAAGTAACAGGAGCCGTATCATGAACCGCGGGACCGAACCGGCTCAGCTGCCGACGCTATGCGACTGTGAATTTTATCGCCCCGCAATACGGTTCGCGGTCACGCAACTTCGGCAGCTGAGACTACTCGGTCCCGTAATAAGAGTTCATAGTAAGGCCTCTGGTACTTCAACAGAACTAGATGTCATCCCGCCGTCGTCCGACGCGCGTTCCATACGCCATTGACGTCACGGTAAGGCCTCTGGACAAGATTAGCGAAAGAGAGAGAAGATTTTATAATGCCCTGTACTGGGCCGAATTTGAATACATTAAAATTAAAACATTATAAATTCAAGTCAAAACTAAATCTTAAAAGATTCCGTCAAATTATATTCCCTGGCCCAAACGTGCCCATTAAGTTAGCCGCGTTCCCCCGCTGTATTGCGATGATGATGATGTTAATCTTCTAACCCACATCGAGGCAGCATGGCGATATAAAGTCCAGTCACCCTTCAAGATACCTATATGCCCAGCAAAGGGATGATAAAGTATCTCGCAGTAATAGTTTAGAGTAAGTAGGATTCCTTATTACACGTTAACGTGGTCCATCATGGGCCGTTTCTTAAGACGCGGTTATTCCACTTATTGTTAATTAGTCCGCCAGTATAACTACTAAAATATAAGTTTTATAAAAATTCTCAGTTTACTCAAATTGAACATTTATATTCAAGGGCACTGGAAAAGTAGAAACATAGTTAGATAGAAAGTTAGGTAGAAAATTTAATCAAAAATGTCAGTTAATAATTGTGTTTATCGTAGCCTGCTAAGAGATTTCAAAGTTAAAACATACAAACGTCATAGCAACAGGTAAGTATATATAATTTTTAGGAATCGGATCTAGTTTTTTACTTGTCGAGAAATGTGACAAAAACCTCAACAATCGAAGTCGGTTGCTCGATTACACGCAAGAGTTTGGGTAACAGCAAATTGTTTGTTCCGCTAAATGTTATCTCATCTGATACACCATACCAATGATCGACTACAGTAAAAAACGTGCTTGAAAAGTGGAATAAGCTCGCCTTAACATCAAGCAGGATGCGGTTAAACAGCAGCCAATACTGAACTAAAAGCTTATCCTCATTTATAGATCCTTTCAGTATGAGAAATCAAGCAGGATGCGATTAAACAGCAGCCAATACTGAACTAAAAGCTTATCCTCATTTATAGATCCTTTCAGTATGAGAAATCAAGCCGGATGCGATTAAACAGCAGCCAATACTGAACTAAAAGCTTATCCTCATTTATAGATCCTTTCAGTATGAGAAATCAAGCAGGATGCGATTAAACAGCAGCCAATACTGAACTAAAAGCTTATCCTCATTTATAGATCCTTTCAGTATGAGAAATCAAGCAGGATGCGATTAAACAGCAGCCAATACTGAACTAAAAGCTTATCCTCATTTATAGATCCTTTCAGTAAGATAAATCAAGCAGGATGCGGTTAAACAGCAGCCAATACTGAACTAAAAGCTTATCCTCATTTATAGATCCTTTCAGCAGAGAAATGTGTTGGGGTATACGTAGTTAGAAAATGTTACTCAAAGAGTAACAAAACACAATTAACAACACAACAGTACAATCAGTACAAGTACAAGAGTAACAGCTCAAAGAGAGAATTCTAAGTAAATCATCTCTGTGATGTTACCTCATTCCATGGAGGCAGGTGAGGGCGCCATCCAGTGGTCGGTCGGTACTGAGGATTGTTCTGCCATTGGACAGCACCGAAAATGACAGCAGCACCTCTGACCATACGTCTGTCAAACAAAGTGAAATTATTTAAAATTTAAAGAAGGACATTATTACTTATACATACATTTACATACATTTAATCTGATTCGATAAATCGTCACCGTCAATATTTGAACACAAATACGTTAGGTATACGTAGCACAAAATATTAACATTATTTTCAAATTTTTTTTAGGCATAAGCCTTTATTAATTACAACAAACTACAAAGACTACTTAGCCTAATACACAACAAAAAACAAAAGGATTGTATCCAGACCGATGAAAGTCTAGAGACGCCACGCTGGATGGCAATGCTTATGCGTTGGGCCAAATACGAGTAAACGCCAGCATTTTGATCACGCGTCGCGTCGACCAGGCGCTCGGATATGTTTTTGAAAAGATGATGAGCTCCCGGTCCCCACGGACCCAATGTTATTAATGTTACCCAATTTTCTAAATGTTTTTCATTACAAAATATATGAAAAGTGGAAGAAAGAAAATATTTTTTAAATATTTTTTGAACACATAGCAAAGATTTTAATATCATGCTAGTGATAATAATTATAAGCACAAACCTTTGATGGCATAGTTAGAGAGAACTTATATTCAACAGTGACAAAGAAATCTGCGACTATCCTCACATTTCTTTTCAAATAGAAAGCCCTCCCAAGAATAAATTATCTTCTAAATAGTTCACAGAAGGGTCTAAAACGGACCCAAGGAGGCGGTAAGTCAGTTAATAAACCTACGCTCTGCGGCTTCAACACAATATACCTCAGATAATTCCGCACAAGATCAATAGAGCCCTTGTTTACACTAAACAATCAACCGGGATTCGGAACACACCGGCCTATCCGTAGAGGCATTATCGGGGCATTAAGAGCCTCTCCGTTACCGCAATCACTGTACCGTTGGCGTCGTGCAGTGTCGAAGTTACTCAAGTATGCGTGTGAACACGGCTTTACAACCACTTTAGTCGCTATGCCTGTCCAAACCATCTCAACCGAGGACGCCGATAATAGCCTCAGAAACTATTAGCAAAATATGCTGAAACTGCTGCTCTTGAAATATCGTTAGCAGAATATCTCGGAATATTCTCGAGTAGCTCATAATAGTTATGTATTATCTTGTAAACGTTTCTTCACGGGCTGGAGAGGTATATTGATCAGTCATTAAAAAAGAATACGTCTCTACACTTCGTAGAGTTCTTGCTACGAGCTCTACGAAGGTATCTACATAGTCGAGCTACGCTACGAATAGTAATAAAACGGTTATCTCTAGTTTTCGTAGTTTGCTCCTGACCCCGCACTTGCTTAAGATGCTATTTTATCGCGATCATAAAATTTAAGCGTTTAACATCCCGAAACGGTTATAAACTTGCAAGCATAAGTTCTTTTGCAAGTGCTTTAAAAGCGTTTATAAAGATTGCTAAATGTTTATTTAGTTATAAGGAGATTGTACATCTACAATATGTAACAAAAAGGTTCAACAATACTGAAGGGTATGTATGTATAATGATGACATTATGAACAAGTTTTACTATGGGGCCATTACCCTGAAACCGCGAAAAAAATATCAGCTGTTCCATACAAAAAGTTCATTGACCTTGGACAAAATGCTGTACATAAAGATGAGTACATACGCCGTCAAACGCTTAGGCAGTTTATCCGGATACAATTTTGAAACATTGTGAAATTACCTGCAACCCAATGTAAGCTCCGTGTAAGTACTCCAGCTACATCCTATGTAAGCTTAGGACACTTTTATATTTAATACATTATAATAAAAGGTATATTAGTCTGAACATCCATTGTTTGAAATATCTTTGCATATAAGGTTGTGATTGGTAGGTAAGTTTTAAGTGGTTAGTCAGGTGAGCTTGAAAACGCAAAAACTATTAATTATCGACCCTTTGATTATATTATTTGGTCTACCTTTAACCTTTTACTCTATTCATAGAGAACGGGTCAGTGCCTTTAAGTTGGCTGCTAATGGTTCGTGTTACGTTGTTACTTATTGCGGGTTCGACCTTAAGAAAACTTCAGTATAAACCAAATTGCACGGTTTTAGGCAGGAAATTCTTCAAATTCATGTTTCCACATTGTTTCAATTTACCAAAAAAAAAGCGTTTCTAGAAGAATATTAATATATTTAAATATGGTGGCGTCTTGTGTATTAAGGCGATTCGATACTCATACTAATGTATTTTTCTATTTAGGTGCCAAAAGAGTATATTGGGCTGAATTACGTGTGAGAAATTAGGTGACAATAGTGTGATATAATTATTATATGTTATTTTCAAACTCCGCAAAAGTTCAAAGCCGCTATTTTGGCACGACTTTGTATTACTTGGTATTACCAAGATTTATTTGTTATCAAAAAATTTTTTTTGTTCTTATATAGTAGGCCAAGACCTGCGTGTTGCTGTGCCAGCAGAGTAAGTAGTAAATAAGTATATGTAATTTTTTTGTGTGTGTAGGGTAAAATGCACAAATTGCGATGCCAAAGATGAAGAAAAAATAATTTCTTACCACACGTTTCTCGACGAAGGTCCTTGTCCTTAGTATGTAACTTCCCATCAGGCAGCATCCCATTAGCCTGTAATATACGCACATAAAGTTAAAGAAACTGCCGATCTGCGACTGATATGGCCATCTTGTTTTAAGCACGACCCTTTTACACGTTATGCCCAGCAGGCAAATTAATCGCCGTTACAAAAAACATTAACAAAAATAATTTTATTGGGTAGCATAGCGGAAAAGGGTTGAAGGTTGGTCAAAGGTTTCAAATGAAATAGGCCTCGAAAAATGTTACATTATCGTATCAAGCAAAATTAAACACATAATTGAGTAGGTATTTGGATCTGATTTGGATTGTCTTGTTTGTTTATTTTGGATTTCACCAAAAACACACACTCTCTCTCTCTCTCACTATCTCTCCATCCGTCTCTCGTCTCTTTAAAAAAACCTAAGGTCCATTGGTATTCCAAAATTTGTTAATCCAATTTTTTTTTAAGGTGTTTTAGTTATTAAAGGCGCTTGCCAAGTAAAATTGCTTTATTGACAACCTAAGTTGACAACATTAAAAGATATTAAGACATTTAAAAAAATCAGACAGCATGGACATCGCAATCTCCGCTAGAAAACCTGGTAGTTTCAAGTTTCAGTTTTGAAATTTAAAAATCAATCAATTCAAGCAATTATTTATATTTTTTTAAGTGTTTACTTAAGTATTTGCGAGCTTTAGAAAATTTGCCAAGTTTCGGCCTAAATTTAATATCGAAAAAAAGAAAAGTCTGGCAAAACTTTTTTACTCTACTTTATTTTTAAAGCAATTTTCTTTTCTTGACATATTCATTAGGTAAGTACAATACAAGGTTGTTTCAAATTAATACGACCTAAGTTTTTTTTTACGATATAAAATCCTTAAATATATCTTTAGTAAATATGAGTTGGTATGACCTAAGAGTTATGGGATATCTTGGAGGATTTAGCTCTCTGCTGGGTACTTAATCAAAGTGGGACATGTTTCGTTAAAACCCTATTATTATATTATCTGTGGTTATATATATATATGTATATATTTTTTATCGAATCTTTAAAATCTATCAAACAATATTTTGTCTATAGTATAAAAACCTACTTCATGGTTTGTCTAGACAAAAAACTACAAAGTAGGTTAAAACTATTAATGAATAGATGTTGGGCTCACATATCCCGTGATAAATCCCGTTACCCGTTTCAAAATTATTTACGAGTTTACGGCACCATACTTTTAAACAAAAACAAATCCCATTACACCTAAAGTTATCTCCATCATTAATGTTTCGTTTATGACATCCAATGCCTGGGGACTGAAATAAAATCTGTAATTTGCAAATATGTTGATGTTTTGGAGAATAATCCGATTTAACGCTATCTGCGCCCTCAGGAGACTGAATATTTGAATTTATATCGAAATGTAAATGGTGGATGGGCAGTTTCGAAAGATAACAGATTACGTACGCGTCGTTAGCATGTTAATAGAATGCTTGTCTCGTGATGTTGTTTTACGATAATGCTTGTCTTGTCATTCGAATACGAGTATCTTTGCTCGTCGGTAGCTCTTTTAGCTGGTGTTGAGCAGATTATGAGAATTTAAATGAAATAAGGTTCAATATTGTTTGAAAGTCGGCTCCGCTCGCATGCGCAACTTTGCGTACGATTCAAAAATAAGGTCCCAGATTCATTGTAGAGGTATGGGCCTAGATTCCAAAGGGGAGCGCGGAATCCGATAATTTTGGCAGTTTGCGAATCAACCATGCCTTTCGGTACAATTGTTGTATCAACATTCTTATCGTTACAAACTCTCTCTGATGCTCTCAAAAAAATGAATTGTTTATAATATTGTTATTTTCTAATAATAACTTAGATTGTGTCTCTCTTCTGACTATACTGTAGATAATCACGTTAGTTGCCGTAATCGTCTTCCTCAGACTTACAAGGGTTGAAAGTATTCAGAACTATAGTGTATGGGTGTGTAATACGTGTAGTGGCACCCCTATTATTATTTTTCTAGCCAAGTTCTACTTTTATCTGTTAAATTGTACATAATCATTCAATCTGTAGAAACATTTTTGTAAGACACATGTTTTTTTTATATCGCGTATTTTTTTTTATATCATTAACTAGTAAATTATAGCAAATGTGAACAGCTGCAAAACATACTAGATATAAGCATGCTTTTTGTCTGTCCGTTCCACGCTTTTTTTTCTTTCCAATTTTAATCCCGGCTTATACTTAGTTAAAGTCTTAAATGAACTATATGACGTAGCTCATATAGTGTATATTGTAGGTGTTATACTTATCAAGGTATTTTTATAATTGTTTCATTTTATAAAATGATTATTTTTAATGTAATTTGACTTGTAACTTTGGAATTTTCAATCTATCTATCTATCTTATATAGGGGGGGTTAAGGGGGTTTGGTGGTTTGGGGGGAGTCGGTAGAGTCGGTAGAGTTGGTAGAGTTGGGGGGGGAGGAATTGCTCGGGATGATCGGGCGGAACTTCTTCCGTACGCGGACGAAGTCGCGGGCGACCTCTAGTAAATAATATAACAACACTATCTTATAATTGTATTGTTATAATAAAAATGTATCTTTGTTCGGCCACATAACTAACATCGTAGATATATATATAGGAATCAAAATGATCACTTATAAAATGGCTTTGGTCAGTCATTATAGAGATTCATTTCCGATCGCGCGTAAGGCGTTTATAGGCAATTAGGAATACGTTCCCTTTACCCTAATATTCAATGCGAGGTGGCAGACAAAACAAGCTTCACACACACTTGAAGCCAGATTGCGGTTAATGGGAGAAATTAACCGCTTCAGAGCCTAGAAGCGTTATAGCCAAGGCTTCAAGTGGCTTTGAGGTCCCTATCCAATGCACGTCTTTTTAACCTCAGAGGTCGCAAGTCCCAGCGTTCCAGTTAGCTGGTTCGCTGATTTTCAATTATCCGAATATTTGGCGTGATTCATCAACGTGATATAATGGAGGCATGCCGTATACCGGATATTATCTCTTTCATGTCTTCTTTGGCCGTTGTGCGTTTTTAATCGGTAAAACAGTACTCGGCGATGCGTGAACTCAAACGTTTAGGAGAAAAACTGGGAAATGATGACCTCTAGATTAATGTCTATTACTCTACGTTCAAAAATGAGCTCTACCGTTGAATAATGTATGGTTTTGTTTCCAAAATATCAGTATTTTTTTATATTTAGAACCTGTGAAATGCTTTTTCAATCTCAAATGCTGGGTTATTTACCAACTGGACTCGAGGGGCTGGACACGCGTGTGTCCAGTTTATGAAACTCAAAATAAACAACATGTTTGTTATCGTCAACTGGATATATTCATCTTTTTTTGCTAAAAAGTACAGTTAGGTCAAATGCTAACGACAACTAGTTTTCAGGGCTAGGGTTTTTGCCGGGACCGTAAAAAAAACATGTCGCTCTGATTATTTTCCGTAGCTAGTGTTTTTTTTTTCAAATTCATATCACTATGACAAAACTTCTCGCAGATGGCGCCAGCGGAGATCAGGATGTGGCAAAATTAAGTTTTCTTGGTAATCGTTGCTTATATCTATCAGCTCTTGATGAGGTCGTTGTCGATAATCTAGTCCAAGGAAAAATAATGAGTACTGTGTCTTGTTTTAAGGATCTATGCAGCTATTGACGATCTGAAAAGAGATTTGCAGGTTAGATAGTTGTTTACATTTTATGTTGGACAGAGCTTTAATTAGCAAGGCAAAGGATTGCTGTATAATCCAGTACCTATATGCAGATTCTCCCTGGTGATCCGAAACGACTTAAGAGTGAAACCATTAAATTGAAGAAAAAAAAACAAGAAAATGTATGAGGTTTACAGTTGACTATGGCCGCATCGACGATGCGCCACCAAGCGGAAAACATCCATTGGTCACATTTTACTAATTAACTATTTATGAGTGCATAATCTGTTGGCTTTGATACTGTGTAAAGTGTCTTTTAGTGTTGCCTCTACAACTTCATAGAAGCCTCTAGTAAAGTTGCCGCTGACTGGGACTAATTTGTTTTGACTTTGACTATGACTTGTTTAGTGATTCTAATTTACACTTGTTTATTTTGCGCAAAATGCAAACTAAAGAAAAAACTACATACCTACAGTTATATCTCTTCTATTTTAGAATTAGGTTTTATTCGGTAAAGTGTAAATGTTTTCATATTATGGAAATTACATCTTATTGGGAAGCAAGAAACAGGAAAATATCCTCTTACATGTAACATTTTGCGATACAATATGCTGAGATTAGAATCGAATGTATTGCGCGATGCTAAAAGGAAAGCTTGATTTTCCTCGCACTACGCAAAACCGCAAACATTACTGCGGTGTTTCGAGAATAAAGATAAAGTACCGTCTATACATGGTATATGGATAGATTTATTACTTGTTGCTTAATATATAATAGCAAACAAGACAAATAAGTAACTTTAAAAAAACCGCCAAAACTCCCACTAAACCTTGTACTTTTCTTGCGATTTTTCCGGAAGAAAACTCAATTCGGTTAAGTTTTTCTTCGTGCTGGCCAGTGCGATTATTCTAAAATATGAGGTTGGCGCACTGACATGAAAAAAGTATAAATGCATTTTCAGTGGACTGGCGGTATAGAAAATTATTGAATAGAAATATTCAAATTTAAAAAATATTTCTACGGTAGCGGATGAAATGCACTTTTGCACTCAGATTTCGAATGAAAACCAGAATAGGTACCTATTTTCGAGGTTGCAGGTGATAAAATAATTCGACAGACTAAATAGAAACCCAATGACTGAAAACAAATGAACTGCGAATTTGTAATGTACCCCTAGTATAAAAACAATTGAAAAATACTATAGGTACGAGTAGTTTCCGTTACTGCCCGACGATAAAGAGCCGACTTATAAGTCAACTATGTTTAGAGGGGCCTTACTCTCTAAGACCATATAAACGGCATGGAACAGAGCGGAATGGTATTTTCTACCTATGATATAGACAATACCATTACACGCGGATTCCATTTCCAGTCATAGGTCATTTTAATACCACGTTTTTTAAAATTGAAAATCCACTACGTATTTTTAAGTTTTTTTTCCTCCTAGGAGGATTATGGCGTCGCACTTTGTGCATTTGCCAGTGTCATTTGTCAGTGTGTATCTTTATATAAATTAAGTTTTCGATGAAGTTCAAGTCAAGTCATAGTAACAGTCTAAGTCACACTTAGTACGTCACATTCAAGTCCAGTCATGCCCTAGTAAAGTCGTGGCAACTTTACTACAAGCTTCTTCGGAGTTTTGGAAACAACACGAAAAACACGTTTTACTACGTATGTATGTATGTACTACATTTTATCCCTTGCCCACTTGCGCGTAAATCAGCGCTTAATGAATCAAACGCCACCATTTTTATGCATTAACACTCGAAAAAACACAAGTTTTGGAAAATAATTCAATGCAGCGACATGATTTTTTCGCGTTCCCGCCAAAACTCCAATGGGTTTTGTACTCAGGGTACAGTTGAGAGAATGATGTGAGACTGTGAGTGAAGAGTTATTATGAACGGAAGTACCAACAGGTTGCTTATGGTTCTCGTGGGCCAGCTCCAAGTCTTTCTGCTGCTGGATGCGGTACTTGCGCTCGAGGTAGCCCTCGTATAGTGACGCTGCCAGCATGAGGGCCCCAACGATGATCACTGCTGATCTGCGAAGGAAACGACACAACATTAGTTGAGGTTGAGCTTCTTCATTTAGCATTGAAATCCCAGTTGGAAAAAGGTGAGCGTCACAACAATTAGGTAAAGGGACCCACAGGTATTGATATTGGACCCGTACCAATTGGTTTTTCGGAATTTAAGTACCTATAGTATAGTATAGCCTATAGTATAGCCAATTCAAAAAAAGTGAAAAAGAAGTGCATTTGTGAAAAAAACATCCACGGTATAATGGGAAGTCACACAAACAACGAACACATACACACGTAAAGACACTTCGCCAGTAGATATGATGTATAATCAAATCGCCCTTCGGGCGAAGATCTATTATGTCCTGCGCTGGAATGTTACAATCTGATAGCGCCCTCATTATTATGACTAATTCGGCTATTATTTTAGATAACTAACTACCACTCGCAGTTTGGAAAAGTTAGGGAACTATGATGACGAAAGAGCTTAAGAAAACTGACACTAAATCACATGAACAAAAAATTATGAAAATCATTGAGCATTGATCATTGTACATCTTCCAGTATAATCATTTGAGACTATAATTGGTTCTGAGAGTTTCTGAGTTTTTGCATAAAGTTTGTGTTTAATCTTTATGTACCCCAGGCGACGACGTCGGGAAACAGACACGCGGAGAGAGCTTGTCATTATTTTCAACTTTATGAATTTTCTGCTCCCACCTCCAATAGCAAACCTACTTATAAAATTTACAGCAAAGCTTACTAAAGGTAACCTCTACTTTATTATGTTAGTAAGTAAGTAAAGGCATATGATATTTTGACCTAGTTCTTACAACGAAGTATGGATACCACTGGGCCACCTCGTGTATGGGAAATGTCTTAAGCCTTTACTTGATTAATAATCCTATCGCAAAATATGTTCTTATAGACTGAGTGTCTTGCCCTATGTTAGCGTCATTATGCTACCCGAAAGCCTCTGACGTTAGGTACTAAACGAACCGATTCGGGGAGTCTTCTGATGGGTGACCGTGAGTGGCAAATTCAGACTGAGCTCTGTTGGTCCCACTAAGACTTGTTTATCCTTTATCATCAGACGTCCTTATGTTCTATCTTACCTAAATACCAGGCTGTTCTGTAAGTTTTTAGCCAAAGAGATTTAAAACGTGCTAATTTTTTCAATTTATAATAATCCTAAAGATAATTTCAATGCAAACCTACTTAATCACTGGCTATGAATACTTATATATTTTTTTATTAAGTATTAGTATTCGGCCAGTGATTTTTATCAAGAAAATTTGTTTTGAAATTATCCATAGATTTTTTATAAATTGAGAAAATAGGCACGTATAAAACCTCTTTAGCTAAAAACTTACGGAACAGCCCACGTACACATACATACCTACATAGATAGCACTAACCTCTATTATACAAGTACGCCATAATAGAGGTCAGTGATACATAGTAAAAAATATTAAATAAGGCAAAAAATACAACTTTCGTTAACGGGAAATACGAAAAAATATACAGAAGAGCTCTAGAGGTATCCTAGTAAAGTGTCCGTTTTATTTCTCAAAGGACCTCATGCTCATTATTCATAGTTATACTTAGTCTGCATAAAAAGGACGATGTACCGCTTTATAAATTCAGCGGCTTACCTAAAGTCTAGAGATTTTTCTTCCACTGTGCAAATCCCACTGAGATTAAGGTGAGGCGCCGCTGATGATCCCAAAAAGCCTATTTTCAATATCATAAAGCCACGAAAGCTTATGAAATGAAGGCGATTATTAATGTTAATGGATAAAGTTGCTAACTGAAAGTCGCACGTTAGAAGTTAATGGGATTTCCTATTAGCTTAGGTGTGAAATAAACATTCACGACAATGAAGCTACTTTAAGTAGAGCCAAGTTTGTTAATTCTTAAACACTTTAGTTATCACAGAGGCTATGGGTGTTCCGTAACTAGTAGGTATACGTAATCTACTTTTCTTTTATGAGTTAAGCCATAGTTCCACAGATAAATCAAGTTACATGCTTAGGTCGTGTTACTTTTATTTATGCTGTAAGTTTACATAATATCGTCTATAGAGAGGCAACACCATAGAGTAAAAGGCCCAAGTTTTTTAAATCATTTTTGTGAAATCTCTCTGTGCATTTTTTCTAAGGCATGATACTGTATCAAGTTTAAAAGATTTAGCTCATAATCTAGCTCGTATTTTATCTACGTAACTTATTTTACCAAGAAGGTAAAATAATAATGTAAGGTAAGAAAAGCTAGCAAGGTTTATTTTGAGAGCCAACTCTTCGCATATTTAACGAATCGTGCGGTTCATTAACATTACAATTCTGCAAAATGTTCGCTCCCATTTTTGATCCAGCCGTTATAAATGTAAGCAAAGGACAATCAGAGCCCCTTCTTGTACACATTGGCCAATTATTATGTTCTATTAATGACGTTGGTAAAGCAATAAATCACATCGATTGTGTGAACGATGAGATTAGGCCCCGCGGCGTGTTTGGATAGCGGGCTACAAGCCGCGATTGGCAAACGCGTTGGGATGATTGGCAAATGTTTGCGAATCCGGCCCAATGTTTGATACTATTATGGCCTGAGAAGAACACAAAAACTTCGAATTAAGGTCCTAACCACACAACACACGGCTTAATCCAAGAATTCTTTTGGTGATTTTAGTGTACAACTGATTTACTGACTACTGATTCAAAGGCAGTTAACACAAATACTATTGATTACATTGAACTATTATAATTCCAAGTTTCGGGACACTTAATTATTTAACACTTATTACGCTAAACATAAGTAAGTATACTCGTCTTTTATACTCATCGTCGTCAGCCATAAGACGTCAGCTGCTGGACGAAGGCCTCCCAATAGAGGGGTGTTGCCATAATCCCCACGCTTGGCAGGCGGCTTGGGGATCGCAAATTGTTCACCAAGAGGACGATGCTGCTCGTCCTTTGGTGGGTCTAGTTGCAGTTTAAAGATATACCCAGGTTCAGGCTTTTATACTCATATATTGTAACTTATATATATATATATATATATATATTATATAAAGAGCTGCAAACAAGCAGAGGATTGCCTGATGGTAACCTTACCGCCGCCTATGGACACCTGCAACATTAGCGATATTTTCGATGCCTTATTGCCAACCCAGACAAATGTCTCTAGACGCCCTTAAAAAAATGATAATAATGTATGGCCCTCATAATTTTTGAACTTCGCTACTAAGATGACAGATTGGAATCCTTTGTCAAAGCTTTGATACGGGCAATGAATAATACCACCTCAATTAACCTCGTGAGTTACGACCTGCCGTAAATCACATTCCCTATATCTCATACGTGTGTGTAGGTATATGTGTAAACAGATTTAGTGCGTGGTATCCGGGAGTTGTATAATTCCTTGGAGCCACAAATCAAAGTGTCATGAAGCATGTCCTTTATCTGTCGGACAGCCGACTGCGACCGTGACTGTATGACTATATGTGGTCACGTCACCCATGACAAGCCGAAATGAATAATGATCGTAAAGCCTGGCTGTCCAGAATCAATATTTTAAAAGTGACGCCTTTGAAATTGTGGTTTCAGCGATATAACCGTCATTGGTGGACATATTGGTGGTTTTTTTTTCACACAGCGCCATCTACCCCCAACTAAGCAAAGCTTGTAATATGGAAGTCACATAGCTGATAGAATACTTATATACTTTTTTTTGTAAATACATAGGTACTTATAATACATACTACACCCAACAGAACAAACATCTATGTTCGTCACATAAATGTTTGCCCTGGGTGGGGATCGAACCCACGCCCTACAGCTCAGAAGGCAGACATTATCTTTTATACCTATCTCATTCGATATTAATATGTGTTGGCTAATTTTCAGATGAAAAGTTATGGAAGTTATAACGTTTATTGAACAGACAAACAGATTAAAAACATGAGGGAACACAATGTTTAGAATTTTTTTGATGTGCTGTAACAAAAAGTAGAACATATTTTCCGAATGTATTGCCATACATTCGGAAAATATGTTCTTTTGTTCACAAGTAAAGAGTGTAGCAGGAAAGCAAATTTATATCCTGCTACACTATTTACTTTTGTGCCCCCAAAGCTTGGAGTTCGAAACTATGGCTAAAATATACTTGATTAGAGATCACACTACGTACAATTCCACCCCCACTACGACACACCCCAACCTAGGGGGCTATGACACCCAATTAAACTTAAAAAACTGTTAAAATACAATTATACACTAATATTAAATTATAACTAACTAACAACTAAATAAAACCTACCTAGTAAAAACAAACCCTACATAATAAAAATACAAAACTTAAAATTTAAACTAAAAGCCCCGTAGATGATGGAAAGGTGGCCAGAATGCTGGCGGCATTGCCACGTTGGATGGCAATGCTAAGTTTTTGACCAAAATATACGCCAGCATTCCGGTCACCTGACACCTCGACTAAACGTTTCGCCAGGTCCCTATATAAAACATGTGCGGCCGGCCCCCAAGATCCCAAAGTCTCTACCCCAAACGGCACAAACATGTACAATCTGTCTAAATACCCATATTCGTGCCGTTTGAGGTTTTCAGCATTAGAGGCGGCAGCGCCAGCGTGATCATTTGTCCTAGGAAGATGGGACGGCGCTAGTGTGTCGACACATGTAGCGTCCCAAACCAAAGGCCGTCCCATCTTCCATGGGATAAGGGTCATTCCGTCGGGTCTCTTGCCGTCATCCCGCATCAGACCGTTGGGTTCTAAAATCGAGGGGATGCCAGCACTGACAAAGGCCCGACGGATGATATCATTCAAGCTGGCGTGCCGCGGAATGCGCCCTGCACTTTTTACACAAGAAAGTGCGTGGTGGCCGAACCTATCCGCTATATCACTGCAAGAGCAGCGGTGAGGGACCTGGCACGGGGCACCTATTCGAAGGGATACAGCTATACGAAAGGTCTGATTATCCAAAAGATTGCCAACATTTTTAGACGGTAACGCATGCAACCAAAGCCCCGACTCCCAACGAGTGACCGCAAGTAGGCGAGCACGCTCTGTGGAAGAAGATGATGAATCTATCAAATTTTTACATTCTAACTCACAGAGCGGCTCGTCCCACTGCCTCTGAGAAGTAGGGGCCTTGGGCAGGGTTTGTTTTGGACAAGCTAATTTCCAACTTTCCATAGCTCCAGACAAGAAACTTATTTCAAAATTTTGTAGTGATGGCGATAAAATTGTGTTTACCAAATGTGTTGAACTGAAAACCGATGATAGGAAAGCTGGCAATGATACACTAGAAATTTTGCGAATACCGAGACCTCCAAACCTTACTGGCAGTGAGGCCTGCCGCCAAGTTCGATCGTCAAAGGGTGTGTTGAGAATGGTGGTGAGTGTATCCCGCTGAATGCTGTCAAGCTGTTGTAAAACTGCAGGATGATTCCAAAGCTGACAGCATCTATGGGAATACATAAATTTTGGAACAAAAAGACAATATCGTATTAAAAAATAGGCCATGTGAGAATTTAATTTTTGAAGGCGGTCGGAAACTGAAACGAAATTTTGAATTTTATCGTCAACATAATCTTGAATTGACTCATCTAGGATGGGAGCCCTAACAGGCGAAGTGACCGATTTTCTAAAACTTTTATATTAGGAGCAATTTTTCCAATTTTTCAAAAACTGTTGTATTGTATCCAAATCAATGTAACTGACGGATTTTAAATGCACAAATGTTTTTTTTATTATTATTACTTTAAGTCACATCAGACTTAAAGTAATAATAATAAAAAAAACAAGATCACTCTAACTACATCCTATTTTGGAAAAAATAATGTAACATCCTGTATGATAATTTCCTTTGGTGATACAAACACCGTTTTTTTAATGTGTACCTACCAACATCCAACCTACGTAAACAATCCCTAAGTTTGGCCTGTCTAGCCTGGCTTGTTAGTAGGCATATTTAACTTAAAACTATTCGTACCAATTAAAGCTATACTTAATAATTATATACTTAGCCGAACTTCAAAGATGGTACCATGTCTTTAACACATAGCGGCGACATCAAATCCCACGACAGCTATCTTTCTGCTTAAACATTTAAAGACATTTTGTTGTTACTAACCCCAGTATGTGCAGCTTAGGATCCATATAGATGTTGTACCCTCCGGGCACGGGGCGCACGTGCACGGTGCGTATGGAGGCCTGCAGGCCGCCAGCAGAGGCCTGCGCGCCCGCCACAGCCTCCGCCGCGCCCAGCACCGCGCTCAGGTCGTCCGCCGAGCAAGACGCTGGCACGCACTCGCCCACCAGCATTAATCTGCTCTAAAATACAATACAAATGGTTATATTACCACAGTAGACATACTAGTAGGTACTACGTACATACACGGAAAAAAATGATTTTGCTATGGTTGCTAAACCCGCTTTGCTGCCGATTCATTTGCTGCAACATAAAATATCTTAGTAACATTAGCAAAGCGTTGTTAACTACAACTAATAGCACTTATCCACTTTTGAAAATGAAATTTAGCTAAAGGATTTACAAACAATTTGCAATATTTGCTAATTGTTTAACTGTAATTGCTAATTTTTTTATCTTTAATAGCAAAATACATTTAAAGGTTCCCAGTTACAGTCACTGCAAAGAATTTTTACTATAATTCATAAATGTTTCGCTGTTATTGACAATAAAACTTGCAATTTGCAACAAAAAGTGTCTTTGTTACAAGTGATAATAAGTTTTACTAGCATTAATAATAATTTCTATGAATATGTAGATAATTTCAATAATTTCTTTCGATGTAACATCATACATTTTTAACAACATTTTTACAAATGCTTAAAGAAAATAATTATCAATGTTGCCAAAACACTTTATGAATCTTTGCAAACTACCTAGGCCACTACATACAATACAATATTATCGATACTACTAAAGTATAATTATATAAAGTACTTAATAATTTTTCGTTGCTGTACCATTTTTTTTTGGGTAGTGCGGCAAAATACATTTTGTTGCAACTGCTCAAACAAAATTGTTTCACGTTGCCAGAAACTTTATTAACCTTTGCCAATTACCTTAGCCACTACATACAATAGAATATTATCGATACTAGCAAAGTATGGTTATATGAAGTACCTAATAAGTTTTTGTTACTGTACTATTTTTTTTGGGTACTGCAGCAAAATAAATTTTGTTGGAACTGCTAAAACAAAATTGTTTTACATTGCCAAAAACTTTATAAACCTTTGTAAATTACCTTAGCCACTACATACAATAGAATATTATCGATACTAGCTAACTAAAAATTGGTAATTTCAGTATCCCATGGAGCAGGTCAGTTAAGTATCTTGGAACAATACTTGATAACAAACTTAACTGGACTGAAAATACTTCAAAACTCTCCCTCAAAGGTATTAGAGCTATAAACGTCCTAAATCCTGTATTAAATAGGCGCTCTAGTTTAAGTGGTCACACAAAATTACGAATATATCGCACCCTGGTTCGGCCGTGTATCACATATGCATGTCCTATATGGAGTAGTACGTGCAAAAGTAATGTAAACAAATTGCAAGTTGTACAGAACAAAGCGCTTAAATATGCTTACAATACTCCCTTTCGCACCAATTTACATAAGTTACACTTACGGATAGGATTACCAAAGGTAGACGCATACATTTATAAACTTTCAGAAAAATTTTATATACATACAAATCTCAGCAGCAAAAACAAATTAATCCAAAATATTTGTAAAACTCGCAAGAAAAATCTTCCGTTTATCGATAGTTACAATCGGTATAAATTACCCCATCACCTATTTCTAGAGTGCGATGAATAGGCCGAGTCTCGTGTGTGTGCGCGCGCGGGCCGCTCGCCGGCGGCGCGCGCGTCAGTCTCGCCCGTATTACCAGCCGGTATGAGCGCGGAGTGGCGCGCGCGTCGTGCGGCGGAGGCCCGCGCGCGCTCGTGTGCGTGCCTAGTTCACAACAACAGGTTCCTGTTGCAAGCTAACACAGCGGCTCGGCCGAGCGAGCGTTCTCGGCTCTGTTTATTTTCTGCCTACCGCCTATGGCTGTTATTTATCAACAAAAAATTAAAACTGTTTTTTTCAAGTATAATGCTTTTCTAAAGTTTATATTGTTTATGTATCCAAATTACCAAAATTAATTTTGAATGTAACATTTTCATCACCAATATTATATTTGAGTTACAATTATAAAGTTTTGTATGAGGTTATTGCTTGCAAAATAATATAAAAAAAAGTAACAATGATTGTACTGCTAGGATCACATTTACACTGGTTATTGTACATATAATAAGTTATTTTATGAATTAATAAAGACATTTTGAAACTAAAAAAAAAAAAAACTATCGATACTAGCAAAGCATGGTTATATAAAGTACCTAATAGCTTTTTGTTGCTGTACTAATTTTTTTGGGTACTGCAGCAAATTAAACTTTGTTGCAAGTCCCAAAACAAAATTGTTTTACGTTGCCAATAGTTTTATCAACCTTTGCAAATTACCTTAGCCACTACATACAATAGAATATTATCGATACTAGCATAGTATGATTATATAAAGTACCTAATAACTTTTTGTTGCTGTACCAATTTTTTTGGGTACTGCAGCAAAATAAATTTTGTTCCAAATGCTAAAACAAAATTGTTTTACGCTGCCAAAACCTTTATCATTCTTTGCAAATTACCTTAGCCACTACATACAATAGAATATTTTCGATACTAGCATAGCATGATTATATAAAGTAACTAATCACTTTTTGTTGCTGTACAAATTTTTTTGGGTACTGCAGCAAAATAAATTTTGTTGAACCGCTATAAACAAAATTTGGTGTATTTTGCCAAAAACTTTATCAACCTTTGTACAGGCATGTGACATTTTGGCCTAGTTCTTATTGTACCACTAAGCCACCTGGGCTGGAAAATGTCCTAAACCTTTACTTTAGCCACTACAAAATATTAGCGCAATGCACTACATACAATAGAATATTTTCTACAACTTCTGGTAGCCCAGACAGGTAGTCGAAGAAAAGGGCCTAACCCCGAAAAAACTCTAGACCAACATTTCATTGCACCAACCTTTAGGTGGGATCACTGGGAGCGTAAATTCAAAATCGCGATAAAAATCGAGCCCAGCGGCTTGGTAATCGCCGAATGCTCACCGCCGCGCCCATACCCCTTCTGGGGTGCCAGGGCAAGTCTGACCCCACTCCCGGCGACGGCCAAGCCGTGGTTCGTACCATCTGAGGTGCCCTTGAGCTATTCGCCTTTAACCTAAACCTAGGCCGAGCGCCATTTGCGCTTGCCTAAAGTCCGGTGACGCTGTAGAGGCCATCTGAGGCCAACAGCATCAGTCATGAAAAAAAAAAAAAAAAAAAAACCGCCGCGCCGTTAACCGAAAGGTACCTACCTACCTACGCGGCTGTCCATCCCGCGGTGGTTATGGATTCAGTTTTAGGACATACCCAGGTCCATAATATTATTACCTCTACCCTAATTATATAAATTACTAGAAGAGGTCCCCAGCGACTACCACGTGCGGAAGAAATTCGGTCCGCTCCCAAATACTCGTATCTTATACTGCTGGGCTATTAACTAATTATTTACCTCTCCATATTCACCAGTTTAATAATAAGTACACCCCTACGCATGAACCTAGAAAAAAAGTCGGACAGATTCTCGCTAACAACATACTGTGTCACTCAGGTCGGCCAGTTTACTGTACGTACAGGCCCGCACGCACACATTCACACAAGAGTCAGCCATTACGCGGGCAAACGCAACAAAGTCGGCACGGCTACGCTGCGAAAAATTTTGAATGTCTTGTGTGGTAAAGTGGTGTAAAAACCGTAGTGACCAAAATAAAAAAAAACCAGGAATCACGTTTCATAGGTAAATGAATAATTCAATCACTTAGTTCCCGATTTTATACATTAAAACCAATATTCATGCGACAGAACAAAATAATTCGTCAGAATACCAGTGTTACCAATATTCATGTACAAATTACCCGAAATATATGGGTGTTCTGACACTTCTGCCTACCCCTTCGGGGATACACAGACATGATGATATGACCTGAAATAATGGGACTTTTTTAATTAATTCTATAGTTATAATTTTAAAAAACTGTCCAAGTGAGAGTCGGACTCGCGCACCGAGTGTTCTGTAACAAAAAATGATGGGGTTTCAGTTCGGGATTAGAAATTCACTGCAAACAAGACAACATTACGCGATATTCACAGGCGGTCACCTATTCAAGTACATTTTGCCACCATTAACCTTTTAAAATAGTACGGTATTTACTGCCTACATGACGCAAAAACCGCTGAACGGATTTTGATGGGATTTTTACAGGTTGATACCTAGGGTTATGGGTATGGGTATACTATAGGGTCATACTCCAACTTAAAATCTAAGCCATGTTTAATCTAATTCCGATGGGTAGAACCGGAGATACAGCTTGACCTCTTGATACTTTTTTTATTTAGAGCTTCCATAATTTAGGGAGGTAATTTAAAATGGTTGCCTTATTGTAGTTCAAGTGAACGAAATTGCGGCCAAAATCTAGTTTCAATAAACTTGTCTGCCGACCTGTATTTGTCTAGATAATACAAGGTTATTTTTTTGGGAATTATGGCAACCCTAAATTAATTCACACATAGATAGCCGCCGCCATTACGGTGACACAATGTTGTCTGTGCGGGAGTTCCGTCCGACTTTTTTTATAGGTTCATGCCCCTACGCATCAAGACGAATACACCCTCCAAATTGCAAGTCTGTACGACCAGCTGTTTAGGCTGTGCGCCAGTCAGCCAGTCAATCAATCAGTCAGTCGGTAAGTCAGGACAGAGATTCTTATAGCAATAGATTAAGTATGTATTATCACTTTCCAAGGGTTTGATGGGTTCACTTGATAACTAGGAACCTACCTCTATAGGTAACCAAATACCTATAACAATCTTGGACATAGATAAGGTAGTTGCATCTTAACAGTAGGTGGATAAGGCAGAGAGTTGAACTAAAAAAAAAAAACAGGTAATAACATCTTAGGGGTAAGGTACCTTAGATAGTAGGTCGAGGTAGGGGTACCTACCCCGCTTACCCTACGCTTATCTAAGCTAAGCGACAATGATAAAATTAGATCGAATCTCTCTATTTTCCGGCAAATGTTAAATGCATAAGTAGTTTTAGGTATGCTTGATTGTGTTGACTTGTTATTTTTGAACGATTTGCAAGCGCTGGGCCCGTCCATTCCATTATCACCGTCGCTGGAGGTAAGTACCTACATTATTACGATGAGCCAGCCGACGGTCCTCTTTTACTCGCAAAAAGTTGCAAGTTAAGTAAAATACCTATTAATCTAAAACTAAAGTTGGTACCTACGTGCCCGAAATGATTAGCTGCTGTAGCAAAAATCATCTTTGTTACATTGCCAAACAATGAATTAGCTGCTACAGCTAATCTTTTTGACGTTTTTAACCTAAGTTTTTAAAGGCCTACTCTTTTTGGCGGGAGAAAATGGGCCAGGCAAGAGGAAAGTTGCCAGATGCTAAAGAAATTGATCTGACTTGGATGAACTAAAAAGGTGTTCGAGCAATTAAACAAATACTTTATCTTGCCCCGTTTATTTTTCATTGAAAAAGTTAATTCCAATACTCTGAAACCATAATCCGTTAAATTAACAATGTCATCTTGGCAACATCGTGTCATTTCTGCCTTTATTTATTTTTATGAATGATAGATAGATAGATAAACTCTTTATCGTACACAACAAAAAAAAATATTAATAAATAAATAAAAAATAACATTTATTTTGCTGAATGCAAAATAAATGAGCTTAGATTCAAGCTCAACGAAATTGGCGGAGTAATTGCGCAACAGACATACAGTTGAATAGAGAACCTCTTCTTTTTCAAGTCGGTTGATTAAATCTGATAATAAAAAAAAATTTGGAGATGTTCGGTTCAGATTCAGACTTTTTTGTTTTATTTTGTTGTTAAATCTTTTTTAATCAGTATATCCATGTAAATATTCTGAATTACAATAATATTCTTATAGTAATATAATGTCGTTTTTCCAATAAATAGTGATTTGTACGACAAATTGTTGTTTTATAAACAAATAGTACACTGTATTTTTCACCGTGTTTTTCCTAGTGCAGTTACCGTAATTTCTTAGAATCTACCGTTTTTTTACAAGGAATCGCCGTAAACCTAAATTCTGACATGGCAACACTGCGCGTACCGCACGCTACCGACCGCGACTCGGTGCCCGAGTGTAGTGCCCCCTTACTAGTGTACTGTCTGCAAACTCTTACCCACGTTCAAATTATTTTCATTTGTGTGATTTCAATAAACTTTTAAGTGAAGACCCTGACTACCTATCGTGTTTACCTTCAAACTACATCTGGTGGGAACTAAAACCGGGAACTCGCGACTCCCATCCCGATAAATGGCTGCCCAACAGTGTGTTTTTTAGTTTGCGACGGACTGTAAGTACATGAATAAGACTATAGTAGTGACAAGAAGCCGTTCGGCCAGTGGTAACCGGGTTGGTGGCGACGACAACGCCGTCCGTGGTCTCGGCCTCCTCCTCACCGAGCAGGCCGCGGTCTGGTGGCTGGGCTTGAAGAGTTCAGTATCTTCTTGGAGTGACGCCGTGATCGCGCTGAAAGGCGCCTTCGGAGGCCGACGACCGCCGCACCGTATAAACCTCGTGGTGTTCCGACGATGCCAGGAGCAGGGTGAACGGACCGAACGCTTCGTCACCGGAGCGTGCGCCCTCCAAGCGAGGATACCCGCCGAAGACCTCTCTGAAAAGATTCAGATCAACATGCTCTACGGCCTCCTTCACAACCGAGTCTGCGAGAGGATGCACCGTGACGAGGTTGACTCGTTCGACATGCTGCTGCGCCAAGCGCGTCATATCGAGGACGCGATCGATGAGTCAAAACAAGTTCTATCGCTGCGAGCCCCACAGGGAGCTACCGCCGCCGGCTACACAAGCCGCCAGCTTCGGCCGAGCACGTCAACCGGCAGCCGCCGCCGGCCCCGGCGCGGCGCAGAGGACGCCGGCCGCGACCCCGCTAGCCGTGCCGACGCGGCCAGGTACCCCTAATGTAATGCATCCTCAGGTAGGAAACAATCTCCTCAGTGCAGTTATTGTCATAAATTCTGACACAAACAACCACGTTGCCGTAAGTTAGAAAAACCACCCGAACAATCTGTTTATTCCGTGAAATCTAGTAACGAAGTTAAAAATAATTTGCCTAGGTACTTTGCATTGAATAGTGATGCATGCACTAATTATTCCAAACCGACCGATCAACAGACCCAAATGTCAGCAAAATTATAATTTTACACCCCACGGGTCATTGAACTCGTCGCAAAATCGCTCTTATAAGGCTAAAGTAAAACGTAATAAATAAATATCGGAGGCCATTTTTTCACACAAAGTAAAACGCACCCTAGTTCTTCCCTGCGAGAAACTAGCGCTATTACTGCATGCAACACTAGACGTGTTTTTTCAATCATTCTGTTTAGGTATAATAATAACAATTTTACATTGTCATAAGATGTGTTTACAGAAAGCTAATAATGGTAATCAATATCCTAGTTATTATGTCCGAATAGGTATGTCGAATTGAGATCTTAACCCCTCAACTGCCACAATGGGGTATCTTAACCCATCACGTGCCAGTACGCAAAATACCCACCATATTTTTCCCAGTACGGAAAATGTTAACACTTTACCTGCAGACACGACAACATTAAATGTTAACCCTTCACGTGCCAATACAAAAAATAACGACCAATTTTTTTTTACATTTTCTTTACTGATGATGGTGGGTATAATCAAAATGTAAATTGCGTCGACCAACAACAAGTGTGTAATTGTAAAATTTCAAAAAGTGTTGACGCCCAACAACAAAAAGTATGTAACTGCAAAATTTCAAAAAACGCTAACGACCATGTAATGCAAAATGTTTGTAACGACGAATTTTCTAAAAATGTCGATGGTCTTATACAAAAAGGAAATAACTCAATTTTTTCGTAAAATGAGAATGTGTTAAATTTAATGCGTGATAAATGTATAATGTTGTAGTGGGGATAATAACGACGCTGCGGAACCCTCCATTGGCCGGGATGTGCGACCAATTTTTAATATAAATATTTTGGAGTTCAACGGTACCGCGTTAGTTGACACTACGCTGTATGCTCTACTTCGACAACGTAATCATCCTCTCCGCGTTTCCTCTCAGAGAGTTAAACTGGCAGACGGTGTGGTACGTGTGCGGTAGGATGGACGTTTTAACCACCACACTTGAGGCGCCTAGAGACGACAGTTATTGAGACTCCATTCGTAATTTTTCCGGATTCTACAAACAACTAGACCTTATTAGGTATCGATTTTATAACTGCCGCTGGAGTACTGGTAGTATTCATCGACTTCAACAAAGGGGTTTGGTACTTCAGTGATGATAATACGGTAAAGTATAACCTTTGCTTTGAGCCTAAATCGCGTAGCGTGTCCTGTGCTTCTACTAATGTTCTCAAGGATGATGAAAGCACTCTCTTTTCTTCAACCGAGCGACAGTCGCTCGCTTCCGTCCTCTCCAGGCATGCGCACGTCTTCAGAGCAGGGGGAGGTCCAACTCCGTTTGCGGATCATCGTATTGAAACAGGTAAGCATCCACCAAGTTCAACCTCCATCTCAACAGGGAGAAGTGCTTTTTTGCGAGAGAAAGTGTCAAATACCTCGGTTACGTTATAACACAAGAAGGTGTTTCCGCCGACCCAGGGAAGGCGAGTGCTGTACTCGAGATGAATGAACTAGGGAACTTAAAACACCTGCAAACCTGTTCTTGGTTCAGGAAGTTTATACCTAACTTCTCAAAAGTTGCCGAGCCTCTAACAAGGTTGACCAGAAAGAACCAAGTCTGGAAATGGGGCTCAGAGCAATCTCAAGCATTCATCGAGCTGCGTCGTGCGTGATTCATTGAGCGTCTCCTGACCACAGCTCCAATAATGGTACAGGCTGGTTTTAGTCGTTCCTTCATCCTGCGTACAGACGCAAGTAACTACGTCTTATGCGCGGTTTTATTACAGGGCGACGGTATTCAGGAAAGGCCGATCGAATAGGCTAGCTGACTCCTCAATTCAGCTGACCGGGACTACTCGACGACAGAGCGAGAAGCCCTTGCTGTAGTATGGGCGGTAGAGCGATTCTAACCTTACCTAGAAAGCCACCCAGTCATTATAGGCAGTGATCACCAACCTTTTCGTTGGTTGCTGTTACTGAAGTCACCAACAGGCAGGTTAGTTCGTTGAGCTCTTAAGCTCGCAAGCCTTTGACATCCAATTCCAATATACACCAGGGAAAGCGAACGTCGTGGCGAATACGCTTAGCAGACCGGTATGCTCTGAAGAATCTCGCGAGGACTGTTGCTCTGTTCGGTTATCTGCGATTTACCCACGAAGTTGCCCAGCCAGATACGCGAAGAGCAGATGTTGGACCCTGAAGTGGAAAAGGTGATCAAAGAGCTTGAGGGCACTGAGGAATTGCAGCGCAAAGGTAGGTAGAGAGAGGCTATCTCATGGACCAGGGCGTATTATACCGGTTCAATCCAGACTCTGAGAACGAATCCCCACAACTAGTCATCCCTGCTACTCAAGTTCCAGCTGTCCTGAAAGAGCTACACGACTCACCGACCGCCTGCCATCCAGGTATAGATAGAACTTACCAAAAGGTTGCACAGGTGTATTATTTCACAATTAACAAGGATGCGGAGAATAATCAACGATTATGTCAAAGCCTGCATTCACTACCAAACATACAAAGCATCCAATGTGCAGGTAAGTTACCGGCGTATTTATCCTTCGGCAGAAAAATGCGGTCGCCTACAGAGGTCCAGCATGATCTTTGTGCTATTTTGAAAGAAAACTTTGCCCATATATTTCCCTTATCTCAGGCACTTCCTGAAATCATTAGCAGCTGTTCGAGAATCGTGGCAATCCAGCAGGACAAAACAAAGCAGAACGCCGATACTTCACGCCGACAATATGACGATTTCCAGGTAGGCAAATTCATTTTGTTTAAGTCCCACCTGCTGAGCAAAGGTTCGAAGAATCTCACCGTTTTTTTTTCCACGAGACGATGGGCCATGCTGTATCGTAAAAAAGGTAAGCCCCACAACTTACGAAATCGCAAATATCGAGCAACCTGATATTATAGGAAAATAGCACACCAAAGATATCACCCAGTACACAAGCGACTCTTTGCCAAATCCAGTTATTCCTAAGAGGAAACGCGGACGTCCAGCCAAAGCTGATGGGGTCCTAGTCCAGGAGTGGGGGCGTTCTCCAGGACTAGAGGGGGAGTATAGCAACCCAAAGTCCTAATCCGCATGCCCGCCGGCCGGTGCGAGCGTCCCGCAGCTGTCTTCTCCCTAGGTTCTGTACTGCATAGCGCTAGCTCACTCGCACACCTTCCGGAATATTCCGTAACGTCGTCCGCGCCGCGAGCCGAAACGCCGCAAGCGCCGCGCCGCACGAAAGTTGATTTGTTGAGTTGCTTCTCTCCCGACCGCGAGACACGCGTACCACACGCTACCGCGACTCGGTGCTCGAGTGTGCCCGCGCTATCACCTAGAGTCCTTAGATCTTTAGTGTACTGTCTGCAAACTCTTACCCACGTTCACATTATTTTCATTTGTGTGATTTCAATAAACTTTTAAGTGAATACTATCGTGTTTTCCTTCAAACTACACCAGGTGGGAATTAAAACCGGGAACACGCGACTCCCATCCCGATAAAATTTAATAATCCGACTATCACATTAACAGATTTCGATTTTTCATTATTATGTTGCCGTTTTCTTGTGCCAAGTTTCATTAGCCAGTCACTAGCTGCGCCTTTTACATACGAACGTTGTAGGCTGTTTCCTGCATGTATAATGACACTAAATGTATAGTTGAATTAAAATTAAATATAATTTGACAAGTTGTTATTAATTAAATGTATAAATATACAACGTGTAACAAAAAAATGTGATAATAATGTATAAACATAAACGTATGTATAAACATAGGCTATAGGCATAACTAAAACTTTTAGCTGGGACAACAAACACAATACAGAAGAGCATCAGGTAAACGACTTACCTAGTACAGCTAAGATGATATGAAATGATAGCAAATTACGACTTACCTAGTACAGCTAAGATGATATGAAAGGATAGCAAATTACGACTTACCTAGTACAGCTAAGATGATATGAAAGCATAGCAAATTATCTTGGCAGCTACTAATAAATAACATCAACATTGCTTCAAATTACATTAGCTGTCACACATAAATTTGTTACAAGCCGTCACTAAGAATTTTAGCTGGGACATCAAACACAATACAGACCTTCAGGTAAACTACTTACCTAGTTCAACTAAGATTCTATGAAAGAATAGCAAATTATATTAGCTGTCTCACGTAAAGTTGTTACAAGGCGTAACTAAAACTTTTAGCTGGGGCTTCAAACACAGCACAGAGCATCAGGTAACCAACTTACATAGTACAACTAAGATTATATGCAAGAATAGCAAATTATATTAGCTGTCTCACATAAAGTTGTTCCAAGGCGTAACTAAAACTTTTAGCTGGGGCATCAAACACAGCACAGAGCATCAGGTAACCAACTTACATAGTACAACTAAGATTATATGCAAGAATAGCAAATTATATTAGCTGTCTCACATAAAGTTGTTACAAGGCGTAACTAAAACTTTTAGCTGAGATAACTAATGCAAATCACAACATTAGCTAAACCGCTCGTCAAAAACAGCTACGATATTATGCAAGAATAGCAAATAACTTGGCTGCGGCCCCTAATTATGTTACTCGTTTCTTATATGGTTATTATGTGACACAACGAACTACGTTAGCTATCCTACATAAAGATATTTTATCTTGTAACTAAAACAATTTGCATTTATGTTAAACAAACTTTGCTACCATAAATAATTTCTTAGTGAACACAACTAACAGTTTTTACTGTTACAGCTAATTATAGCAAATAAAATTAGCAGTGACAGCTAAATATCGCTAAAATTATTAGCCGATGCAACTAATTTATAGCTAAAATATTTCGCTATCTTAGCTAAATTTCGCCAGCTAAAAACGATTAACTGTTGTTTCTAAACACTTAGCTGTCCCTATAGTTCGTAAGACTTTTTGCTACTACACCTAAAATTTAGTTACCACAGCTATTTTTTTCTTTCCGTGTAGAAATAGAAGACTCATTCCCAAAGAAAACGTGTCCAAAACACAGAGCTAAAATGTATATACTGTTTAAACATAGTTAAAGTTATAGATATAATGTATCTACAACTACAAACATGTCATATTTTTCGGTGTAAGCCAAATTACCTTACATTTACCCTATGTTTATAATTGTCGACATTCCACTATAGCGCGCAGCCGGTGGGATCAGCGTGACGTAAACTACCCTAGAATTCCCACAGAAAGGTGAAAATTCTACACACTGTCTTACACAAATAAAGTACAAATTAGCTTGCACTAAATATGCCGTTGTAGTACCTAATTATAGATATATCTACGCTTAGATTAGTTTTCTATTGGAGAGAATTTGCATGATAATCCTAGCTATAAAAGTACTTGTAAATGCACAGCAAAAAAACATTTTAGTCTAATAGCGCTGAGCAACAATCCCTAAAGACATTAGCCGCGTTCCAGCGCTGAATGGCCAGAGTTTGCTGGATCATGAAGGACTCCGACCATAGATTTCGGCCTTTGTTTCTCATAAAAAAACATACTTTATCTTTCTTTCAGCACTAAACTTTTATGTAGTGAGCCCGATGCAGTTATGTAATAAAACAATTCATTCGATATTTTTGTTAAAAAGTGTTGAAAACTGCAATGCGGTAACATTTATATGCCTACAAAGAAAGACCCAATAAATAACACAACCACAGCTCCTCTGTTGTTATATTTTTTAACAATTTCCGGCAGGGTAATATATTTTATATATTTTTATTTTTATTCTATACCTATTGGTAGGTATTATCCTAAAAACTGAAAATTTGCTCATAAGTATTTGCAGTTAAACGTAAAAAACGTAGTAAATTAAACTATATCACTAAATATATCCTTTATTCGCTATGGCACGGGAACAATTTTTCGAAATATTTTCGGAGTAAGGCAGAGGTTAACAAATAATAACGTTTTATCCCGAGAATACACATGGCGTAGGCCTTTACAACGAACGGTCAACAAAGATGCTGCTACCATCTGTGCCCGAGCTACTGGTTGGTAAATGGTAAAAAAATACGCTTCTAACATTGTACAGATATCTAAGAACTAAGAAGTTTAATAATGTTACGTTTTGCTGCTATCCATGCATTTCCTTATTTTTTTATTTGGAAAGAGCATCGGATGATTCAAGATTTCATTCCGGATAAGTTGAGAAAATAAATTAAAATAATTCGGTTGGACGAAAGGATGAGTTCACCAAGGATCATTAAGGAACAACCCGTGGTCTGGGCTACAGACTGTAAAACCTCTCTAAATCCGGCGACAGTGATAATGGAATGGACGGGCCTAGCGCTTGCAAATCGTTCAAAATTAACAAGTCAACACAATCAAGCATACCTAGCTAAAAGTATGCATATTACAATTGCCAGAAAATAGAGATAGCAAATCTAATTACTGCATGACAAAATGAGAACACATGTACATGTATTAGAAGCTTGTATTGTCGTATCGTACGGCTCGCATGTCGCAAAGACAGAGTATGACTGACGCGAGAGGAGAGCCGGCGCTCCACATATAGTCTTCAAAATCCGTGCGCTTATTTCCCGTCCATTCATTTTATCATTGCCGCTGCCTAAATCATTATCATAATAAACCTATTATTTAAATTGCTGAATGAATAAATCATTTTATCAAAAACACAAAAACAATTTTCATAGCGCTTCCTCAAATTAATATGGCAAGGAGTGGATGCCTCCACGCATTATTACGGCTACATCTACATACATAAATTCTGGCGGCCATCAATTTGTGTCCCTTCCCCTTTCTAATAAATCACCCTCAGCCTTTCCTCAAGGTATAATAGGTCCGTCATCTATAATAAATCTTCGATTTTCTTGCTGCCATTCTTGTGATTGTGAAAAATTCGTTAGTCAATTCATTTTGACGCCCAACGTGTTTACAAAAGAGATGAAATATAACGAGAAATTTGCTCTTTGAAAGGAAAATTTGTATAAGATTGACGTAAGAAGAAGAAAGGCTAAGATAAAGCTTCTGGGGAAGGCAAACTAAATTTAAAATGAAGTTCCATAAACATGGTACTAACTATTTTATTATGAAAATTGACGTGGTTATGACACATTTTTGTTTTATTTATACGGGAATACTCACCTTTAAATTAAATCGGATACTCCGACTATAGTTTCGATCACAGTGCGCGTGTGCAAAGCAGGACGCAGGTGCACGCGCGTCGGGCTCTGTTTTCACTCTTTGAAAAAGGTCACCGGATGTGATCGAAACTATAGTCGGAGTATCCGATTTAATTTAAACGTGAGTATTGCCCTATAAATAAAACAAAAATGGTACTAACTCATGCTTTGAAATACACTCTTTCAGAGATTTGCCTTTCTGATTAATATTTAGTGCTTATTAAGTCATGTTGCACGACTACAAATTGACAAAGTCACAACTGTTGGATTAAATGTAATTATCTGGAACAAGCGAAATTTCCCTTCGCGGAGTTTAAAAATCCTCTAAAATAGAAACTCCTTAATTTTCTCCTGCATTCAAATACAGTCTTTCCGCCATTTGCTTTTCTGAATAATATTTCGTGCTTATAAACTCGTGTTGCACGACTACAAATTATCAAAGTCACAACTGTTGCTTGAAATGTAATTATATTGAAATTTCCCTTCAGGGAGTACAAGAATCCCATACCATAGCAATCCCTTAAAAATGTGAAACAAATAATAGGCCTTACATTACAGCCTACACAGCCTATACTCTACAAATAAATTGTTGGACATTTCACACAGCGCCATCTAGGCCCGTACCTTAAACTAAGCAAAACTTGCACTATGGGAACCCGATATAACGATATTAAACTTAAATACTTATAATACTTTGAAATAAAACAACCAGATACAAAACAAGCATAAATTATGATCGTCACGTAAATGTTTATCCTTAGTGGGAATCGAATCGCCCAGTTCACAAAGCCGAAGTACTACCGACTGTCAGGCATAAGGCAGTCACTATCGTATATTTATTTAGCTTTAGCTTAGATCTTAAATCCACAGTAAAATGAAGAATAATGACCCCATTACATAAATCTTGTTATATTCAGCTTTGAAAGAGTTTTCACAAATAGACACTAAAGTTCAAGTAGAAATCCCGAATGAGAAATGCTTTTATTTTGCCTAATGCTTTCTGCATAAAAGTTCACGCTGTGAATAACTAAAGCGGATAGTCAAAGCGACAAAAGCACTCCACCTACAACTTCGAGCATATATGCACCATTGGATGTAGTATGTCAAGGCGTACCTATCCCCCGGCCAAAAGGTATGTGGTCACCGACATCACGTAGTGCTGTTAGTTTGTTTAAAGGTGCGTTTCCACCAAGATGTGCAAGGTAGCTAAGCGATGTGCGAAGAAAAATCACTAATAAATTCGCGAGGCTAGGAAAGCATAGCGACCGTATTGGTACATTTTCCTCGCGGATTGCTTAGCCAAAACCTATCCATCCCTGGTGGAAACAATGTGCGAGGGAGCGTGATCGTTGCGAGGCACCTTACTGCATGTTTATACGAACGAAAATTATTTAGTTTTACTGGTGTGAAACTAAGTATTTGAAAGTGTGTACCACGCGTGTTTACCTTCTCCGCAAAAACAATAGACAATTTTATTTATTTGCTACAAAAACAAAAGAAAGTAAGAAAATAAATAATTCTACACTTATAGTTATTTTACAAAAGAACTAAAAAGTAAAAAGTGGCAAAGACAGATTTTCGCCATTGGCATCTCTAATAGTGTATGCTCGAAGACCTAAGAACACATGGTTGTGTGGATTTCCCAGTCTCTGGCGGCATTGTTTACGAAGATTGATGTGGTTGTCTGGCGCACACTCGTGTGGTACACGGTGCCTACTTTATAAGAATCGTGGAATTTATAGTATAAGTAAGTACATGCTGCACCTCTCAGTTTCATCGTCTAAGGTTGGACAATCGGATTCTAGAGTAGATCAAATCATCGAAAAGAAAACTTACTACACACATTTTAACTTTGTTTAACACTACCATGGTTATTAATTACAGTTCTAGTATTGTTTAGGGTATCAATTAAGTAAGTAATCACCATTTCTAGTATCGCTCACTCAATATAAAATTGTGAAATTCGTAGTTATATTGCAATCAGCATTCTAGTATATTTTACTGACTTGAGCGAGTATCTCTATCTCTTTTTAACTGTACGCTGTCGTGGTGCGCTATTTTACATAGTCGTAAATGTGCTTTTCAAGCACGTTTGTTACTATGTATTCGATCATCGGTAAGTAAGTAAGTTCGTATATAGGCTGAGTGGCCAGCCCTAGTGTCAGAGTTAATGTTATGGTGTGATAACTAGCGAAGCAACAATTTGGCGGTTACGCAAATTCTTGCGTATGAGAGTTATTTATTATTGATATTTTTGTAACATTTCCCGGTACAAAACTAAGTAAATCTAAATCTGCTTTTGCGACTCCTAAAAATACTTAAGTACCTATTGCTATGACATTTGCATGTTTTAAGTTTGAAGTCTCTTAGCAGAAGTCTCTTAGCAGGCGACAAACAACATATTTTTCAGTGGAATCTACGATTCAATTTTCTATAGAGACGATCATCCTAAATTACGTTTCTACTTTTCCAGTGTCCTTCAATATGAAGTTCAATATTAGTAAACAGAGTGTTTTTTACTCAAACTTTATTGACTTAAGCGAAGCGAAGGTCTTCGAATCAACTAGGGCAAATCGGCGATTTTATGTATGTTTTCATACAACCTGCTCGACAATGACCAATTACATATCATCAACCTCAACGTAAAGAAAAGCATTATCTCTTAAGGGATATAAAGTTGTATGAAACTCCCTAAGGAACAAAAAGATTTGAATTTGGACGTCAAATTCGTGTGGAAACTTGTGGATAACTCTAAGTAAAAACATGCCCATATGGCATTGTAAAGAGGTTTGTTCGAAATCGAACTGGCCAACATACGCAGAACTCAAAAAAAAGGTGCGTTTACAAAGAATGTGAAACTTTACTTACTCTATGTGTGAAACAATAGACGGTGTTTGGTCCTGTGATTGTCAGTGAATTTTAATTTATGGAGCCCTGGCTATTTATTATCTTGCAGAAGGTGTGAAAAGTAGAGTATGGTACTCTGGAATAAAGCCTGTCTTCGTCTTGAGCAGCTTGAACCCCTCGCTTCACTCAGGACTCTATATAACTCTAGACTCCCTCGTTACGCTCAGGGTTCAATATGCCACTGCTTTATTCCCTTAGTGCATAATCTACTATTGCATGTTTGTATGTACCTATATTTGTTCGACGACAGCTTGCGAACAGTTGCAAATATTCGTATCAAGTTCGAATATGAGCTAAATTAGTCAAGGGGCTTGGAAGATATATGGGTCACGAGGACTCAGTTCGCTGCAAACTACTATTATTTAGTAGTTAAACTGGCAAATTAAGGTAGCTAAAAGTGGAATAACCGCGTCTTAATGTGAATTTCTTAAAGTTAATGTGTATGTGGACCTGGGTACGTCCTAAAACTGTATCCAGAACCACCGGAGCACGGCAGCAGCGTCCTCTCGGTTAACGGTGGTGAGCATTCTATGATCTCCAAGCCGCCTGCCAAGCGTGGGGATTATGGCAACCCCTCCCTATTAAGGGGGAGGCTTTCGTGCAGTGGACGTCTTTTGGATGTTGATGGTGACATTGAAATCTCTAAGCAGGCGACGAACAATTTTTGATATGAATATCAACAATAATATGAATGTAGTAGAAAAGCGCATACTTGTGGCAGATGGTCGTTGTCGATGGTGAGGTTGATCTTGGCGACGTAGAAGGCGGTGGGGTAGGGTGGCACTACGGCGTGGTACTCCCGCAGCTGCAGGTCCTTGCACGCGTTCAGGGAGCCCAGCCAGTACTCGCTTCCGAACAGTACGTTGGCGCTGTACTGCCCTGATGCGTCGTACACTGAAACACGTTAAATGAATATTAAAACCCTGACTTTCAACACAGGAAACATAATTGATCGAAGCGAAGCGAAGGTCTCTGACTGTAAGGGGACATTTCGGCATTTGTATGTATATTTGTTTGACGATAACTTGCGAACCATAATGATAGCTTGCACTGAATATGACATGATTATTATCATAAGCATTTCAACAAAAATATAGGTGTTATAGGTATATGTTAGGCTTCGTGTACGGGGAAGAAACGGTTTGGATGCGTTTTTATGGGGGTGATTCTGTTGTACGCAGTACCTGCCAGATAATTATTATGTTTTCTGTGTTTTTATTTGAGTTTGAGGCAAATATCAGATTATCAAATTTCCTTCTTTCGCGTCGAGCTAATACGAGCGCATTTATTTAAAAAAAAAAACTATTATTTCAACAGCGATAGTTAGTCATTACCGTCAAAATTACTTCTTCAGTAACTATACGAATGGTACTATAACAATAGAAGGTATAAGTGTGGAAGGTATAAGTGTGGAACGAAAAACCCCCAACAGGCAATGACGGAAAAAACTTTCTCTCTTATAGAAAACAAAAAATATAAAAATGCCATGTCATGGATAATCTTTTGGCAATAATGATAAAGAATCTCAGCAAATTTTGAGGTGCATGAGGTCTATTATCATACAAAGATTGTCAATCTAATTAATTTTGCAATTTAACATAGTCTCTGTTTTCTTGGTCGAAGATCGACGTAATTATAAAACTTAATGATACAGCAACAATTTGTTTGAATTTCGGCTACGACTGCTACGAGTAAGTAGGTATTGACTTATTTCATCAAGAATTCATAGCCGTTTCAAATTTGAATTTCTAACATCAAACTTATTGAATTCCAAATCTCAAAGGAGCTATCATGAACATGAATTTCCGAACTTTGCAGAGGATCACGTTGAATGTCGAAATCGGAATAGTTTAGTCATGGTGAAGCTGCACAGTGATTAGCAAAAAAGTTAACACAAAATTGGTTTTGTGCTCCGAAATAAATTTCGAAAGTATACTTTCGGTTTTTTAAAACAATCATGTGACGAGACTAGCAAGACGTTCGTCTGGTGGTAAGCGTCACACCTGCCAGTAACAGTAGCAGTGCCAGAATTGTGAACATGCGAACATAATCCTGCGCCGCACTGCACTGCGCTCGTCACCCTGAGATATTAGATGTTAAATCTCTTCATACCCAGTAATTTCTCTGGTAATATTGCCCTTCAAACCGGAACACAGTAATGCTTGCACACTACTGCTTTGTGGTTGAATAACTGGCAAAGGTGCGGTACTTCTCCAGGCGGAATCTGTAGTAGAGACTACAGATTCCGCCTGGACTCTGGTAGGACTCTTCCTACTACAACAAAGATTGAAAAAAAAACTGTGGAGCTTTCTCTATAGGAGTCTATGTTCCCCGATAAGTACATTAGGGTTACGCAAAACGATATTCCTAACCCGAAATTAAGTTTTATTTTATTTTTATTATTAGATACATGTAGTACAATAAAGGTTTCGGTAACTAGCACCTACTAAGCCTCGCAGAGGTTTGTCTTAGGGCTAAGCCCTCTGCTAGTAAACAAAAAGCATATAATTTTAAGCAATCACAATTATAAGCATGATTACAATTAATATTTTAGAATGAATTGAGAACGCGGCCGGCCACTGCTGCTCGCCTTGCTTATTACTCGTACTTACTTCCAAGCCAGGTACAAAACCGACTCGACGCACAGTATACGATATGCCCAAACTAGAGGGACGAAAATCTATATCAGTCTTAAAGGAATTGAAATGACCTAAAGCGATAATTTACACATTATGGCCAGGTATTCCACGTTTCAAGCACATTTTTTAATGAGATCAATCATTAGTCTAAAGCTGTATCAGGTAGGGTCACATTTAGCGGAGCAAAAATATGGCGGTTACGCAGATTCATACGTGTCAAACTTCGATTTTTGAAGATTTTCTCAGATTACTTGAAAAGTATAGAAATTAATAACTTTTGAACCACAGAATGCTCTCCAAAATACTATTAACTTATAATACATATTTTTTAAATGTGACTATGTGCTGTAATTTTAGGACATGAAACTGAAAATGATTTAAAAATAGACACTGTTTCGGTATTTTTTCTATCGAGGAAAGTATAATCAATCGTGTTTTCAACCACAAAAGTCACTAAGACGGATGTTCTTCTGTAACATTTTGTATTTTTGGGCTTTAGATATAGTAATAAATTTGATTTTGCGAGGGGCAAATTAGGAAAATACAAGCCTTATGTAATGTTGTGGTAGCAAATAAAATACTTTTTTGCTCAGTATATAACATTTATTGTGATTTTAATAGTGAATTTAAATCACTATAATGTTTCAAGTTGCTTTTTTTTTGGTAATTTTCTTAACAATGAAATATAAGGATCAGATGACAAGCAAATACTTAATTAAGTCAAAATTTGTGCGAACGCGAGAAGTTTTCAAAGTGTGGCCCAGTCTGACTTTTCGAATTTCTTTGTTCTTGGCCTCCGAAGCCTCTTCGGACATTTGTCCTATTGGAATTATAGAATTTCTCATTATCTCTGCTCCATGAACTAATATTTTATGTACTGTAGCAGGCATGTTATACCATGGGTATAACGAGATATATAAGTCTCGCGTTTCTGAGCAGTAAACGGTGTATTTATCCGGGTCAATTTCATAGCCAGATGCTATGGCTGCAAGAACCGTACCGAGACGGGAGAGCAGATTTTCATCGAGGCCGGTGATACGAGCAGATTCTTTGTACTCGTGAAAAAATGTTCTAGCGGTGTTTCCGTCGTTGCTTGTTCCAAAACCACTACAAACAAACAAACAACAAACTAACAAACAAAACTTAACTTTGTCTATAATGAGACCAATTTCTTTGAATTTCGCTTTGATTTCTTCCTTCCACGACGATGCCCGACGCGTAACAAAACGTTCGGCCGATCGCTCAGTTCAGATAAAGGCTGCTCCGTATTAAGTTTGGTTCAGGAAATAATTTCTTAAAATTCGTTTGATATTGATTGGTGTTCGTTTATCACAAATTATTATTGTACTCATCACACTCATATTTTTTTACAAATCTACATCGTGGCAATAGACTGTTAATCCAGCTAGTTATACATTTCCCGCGTTCCCTACACTCATTCCCGTTTCCTGAACACCAAAACACGCTGCCGTCGCCGTGGGCGCCGGACGCTATCTCGGAATTTCTAGACCACGGGCTGCATTTTCACTGATTTATCACCCCCAGTTATTAATTCTTTGAAATATTACCGACAGAAATGAGGCCTCTCGGAGAAATTCTTCGCTACATTGTGCAGCTTTGTAATAATAGCTCCAGGCGGAAAGGAATTCTACCGTCTGTTTATTAAACGAGCATAGTGGAGCAACTACGGTATTTACGAAGGAACTACGGCATAATATATTAAGTTCAAGCTTTAAAAATACTGCGAGCACCCTACCCATGAATTGTACCGTACATAAAGTGCAGCAGTTATGGGTAGAGGAGTCCTACCGACCCCTGTTTTACGAGGAACGGATTGATGTCGCGAAATAAAATGTGTTTGTACCGTACCGACAAGAGGTACAAGGACGGTAGTAAAAAACGATGATACTAAATTATGCACGGCAACAGCGGTGCTACCTTAATCAATTTGTGTTCGCGATTTTTCGCTTTTTATATACGCTTTCATAATAATATTTCCTTGGCGGAGAGAAGCTGAGGCGCGCGACGCGTCGCAGTTAGTCAAATTTGCGGCTAGAATTAAATGTAAATGGCTTTAATAGAAAATAATAATGTCCACATCGTAAACGAAGGTATAATAAAGAAAGAAATATTACTTGAACAAAACAAAGGACAATGAATTAAGAAAATTAAATTAGTAGCGTAGTAGCGTAGATTTGTGCCTGGGCCCGAGTTAAATTTAATTTTCTCAATTTCGGTTAGAAAGAGAAAAATAACAAATGGAAGTTACCCTTGGCGAAAATTCCTCAAATAGCTGAGACCTTTTTTGTATATGTTTTTAAAAGGTTCGTTTGGTCTCCTTTGAATTAAAAATGCTTATATCTAGAGATACAGAAGAGGTCGCGCGCTACACATATTTTAGAAACCCTTGTCAACGTCGGTTACATTTACAATTGAGCTCTATGTAAGTAGATGAACATGAGAAGAGCTGAAACTCGTAGAGATTGTTTTATTTGACCCAAACATCTGTAACTGTAACTAATATTATAGATTCGAAAGTAATTCTGTCTGTAATTTATTACCTTTTTGAGAGAGAGCTAGATCCTCCAAGCCTTTTTTCGATCAAACTATCTACTTAGCCGATCTTGGTGATATTTGGCATAGAGATAACTAGAACTCTAAAAAAGGATTTTGCTACGTTTTGTCATCATATTACAAAATACAATTACATTGTACCATTTTTCATCGCGAGTGAAACAGCGGGAAATGGTTGTACTTAAGGTAATAGTTTCATGATAGTACTATCTAATAGTGTAATATTTTTATTGCTCAATTCGGTAATTAAATCTTGTGAACATGCTAGGTACTTAGATGGTAGATGTCACTGTTGATACTGATAGTATATTAATTGACAGTGATGAAGCTTTTTCTCTCATGAATTCGCTTAGCGCGACTGCGCCTTGCATAGTAATTTCTTATGTACTCGTATGTTGTAATTAATTAAAGAAACATTTTTTTTAAGAACTAACTTTTTTCACTTTTATAAGAAGCTATTTTAGTTGGCTTATGTTCTAAATCGAAACGCTTAGACTTGTAAAAGTTAGCTGTTCTATGGAAAAATTACATGTACGTTCGTCCTTCGAAGAACATGGAACACTCGTTTTTTTTTGCGGTTTCAAGAATGGCCTGATAAAGTAAAAGTTGTTCAAATACCGTTCAGTGTAACCCCGTCAAGTAAATGTTATAATGGGATTGTAAGAAAGAACATTAACTAAAAGCTTTCACGCACGAAGATTCTATAAAATTTCACGCTAAGATAAAATATCGCTCGTCATACAGTTTTGAAAAGAAAATATTAAACTTTAATTTAATTTCTTAGTCTTTCATCGGTCTGGATACAAATCCTTTTGTTTTTTTGTGTGTAGTAGGCTAAGTATATAATTTAAATTGTCTTTTCCGTTTGTTGTAATTAATATAAATTTTGAAATAAATAAATTATCTTAGTCATAGTCGTCGTCAGCCATAAAACATCCACTGCTGGACGAAGGCCTACCCCTTTATAGAGGGGTGTTGCCATAATCCCCACGCTTGGCAGGCGGCTTGGGGCTCGCAGAATGGTCACCACCGTTAACCAAGAGGACGCTGCTGACCGTCCTCCGGTGGGTCTGGTTGCAGTTTAAGGACATACCCAGGTCCTAGTCATAGTGCTGTCAATGAAATGTATGAGTAGATATATTGAAATATGTTCTAAGATAATTATAAGAATTCGCAAATATAAATTGTCAAAATATTCATCATCTACTCAAGCTATGATACTGGCAGCTTTCGGTACTAGGTATAGTGTAGTCGGTGTTGTGTCGTAGCCGGCTGCACTTCTCAGTCATGGTCGGTCAATGTTCTACATAGCGGTCAATTTAGCATTCGCTTGAATATTTTTCTCGGTAAGATTACATAATTAAAAACTAGTTCTTGGCCGGTCGCGATTTGCGAGTACCTACCTACTACGTTAATTGTGCAGCTTTCTTATCATTGCATCACCGGAGATGGAATTTAAAATTATGTTGAACTCATTATTAGTTACGTAGGTATATTTGTTTAACTAACATAGCAGAGTAGATTACGAGATACTGCAGACATATTTAGTAGCAGCAAGGGAAAATACCAAGTAGATTCATAATTTCATTCAAGCGGCTTTAGTTTTACAACTACGAGGCTACGCGGAACGGTACCAATAAACCGAAAGGAACTCATCGTTAACTACTTTTATTGGAGGATTTTCTTCGTAATTTCTTGCATTGCTACTGTTGTGGGCAGGCGTGACGCTTACCGCCAGGCTAACGTAAAATTTTGTCGTGTCTTCATGTCGTGCGAAAACGAGACAAACTTATACAGATTCGTAGCCTTGTCCTGTTTTTAAGAATCGAAAGAATTTTCTCGCGGTGCGCATGCTAGCCCTGCAGGGTATAAAAAGAACCATAGGGACCGACTCTAGAAATGCTAAAAATAAATCAGTTATTCCATAGAAATACCATAATTATAGTCCATTCCATTCAGTCATTCACTTTCGAAGAAATGTATGATAGAGCAGTTCTTTTTCACGGTTGGCCCCACAGAAAAGCGAAAGCCTACCTTTTAGGTAGAACGGCTGTCAAATCAATGTTGTAAAGCAATTGTATAGAAAACCGCTGTCGCCTGTTTTCACACAAAATTACATAGAAACTACGACGAAAAAATGCCAATCGTTGGTCGCGGATTTGAAGTAAAACGCACGAAATGCCATTTTGCAACAGGTTAAAATTTATCTAATTACGATGCAATTTGGTTTGGTTTCCTACGCGTCTGTTTAAATTGTCGTTTTTGAGTATTCTCAGTTTAAAAACATGTATATTGGAAGAATTGACATTAAGTCTAAATAGTCCTCATTTCCGTTCTATTCACTTCTCTCTCCAGTGGTTGGCCCGATGATAAAAGTTGTTCATAATGATGAGAAAGACTTCATTTCTGCTTAATACAACCAATCCGCGTAATCCTACATAACCAAATGACTCAGTAAAATTGCTACACCCGGCTCGAATTCACAGCTAATATTGCTACACGTAGTTTTAATTACCAGTACTGGTAATACCTAGCGGTATTTTCCTCATGACGAAGCACGAGTTCTTTTTAAATGCTTCGTGTGGCGTCCGTTGATTGATTTCGGCTACACGGTGTGCAGTTTCGTAGCTCCGTAAACTGTGTTGCAATCTGAAGTGCAAACCACACGCGAGGACATGAAAAGATGCGGCTAACCATTGAAGACATACCTACTCGCATACAGGGTAACGTTGAATCCATAGGCATTATATTTAGGGAGTTACCAGAACCGCTGGAGGACGGGCAGCAGCGTCCTCTTCGTTAACGGTGGTGAATATTCTGCGATCCCCAAGCCGCCTGCCATGCGTGGGGATTATGGCAATACCTCCCTGGTAAGGGGGAGGCCTTCGTCCAGCAGTGGACGTTTTCTGGCTGATGGGAATCCTTCCCTAATAAGGGGGAGGCCTTCGTCCAGCAGTGGACGTCTCTCGGCTGATGATGATGATATTTTGGGAGTCAAAATAAGTCATCGTAATAAATTTTTACTCCGAAACCAACGCGGAAACCGCGAAAGTAAATCAGCTGCTCCATACATTTTGTCGTGCGTAATTGCATTTTTTGTATGGGACAGACGATTTTATTTTTTCGTTTTGTCAGTGTTGGTTTCATGGTACACGTTGTGCAAGAGAAATGTTTTTTTTTTTTTTTAATTTTTTTTTTATGTCATCTGTATAATAGGTACTTACGTATTAAAACAATTTACAAAGTATGGAATGCTAAATTAACTTATTAAAGCATTATAATTAAACAGGGTTACGCAAAACGGTAATACTAAGCTGAAATTCAGCGTTAATATATCATCTTAATCGAAACAAGTTTAGTAGGTACCGAAATTAGGTTTTAAGTTAAGCCCTGTTTTATGAATGAAAACTTGCTAGGGTCGAAATTTTATTTATTTCGAAACCTTTGTAATTTTATTCCCAGTAATTACACCGACTGCGATTTTTCATACCTAGTGTGTATGTAGTAGCGATTTTATTTAAAAAAAAATGATACGTGTGCGAGTGATATAGCGGGTGCGTAGCATTCTGTACCTTAAGTCTTAAGGCCAAACACCAAAGGACAGTTAACGATCTAACACGCACCTTCCACGTATCAAATTACCATTAAACTCAGCGAAATGTACGAATTTCCGTACGTGACAACACCTGTTAATATCAACGCTTGAAAAGAGCGTATTGCTAATATTACTACCATCGACATTTACATACCTTTGAATTATAAAAGGTCTACGCAAACTAGCTGTGCCCCGCGGTTTCGCCCGATATGTAAAATGATGATGACATAATGTAGCCTATAATTTTCTAGAGTTTCAGCTATATCGCCCAAGCTGTTTGATAGTGAATAGCTAAAAAAACCGACAGAGATAGAGCTACTTATATTATTGTCGTATTTGTAATATTACTATAATCATGAAGTATGATGTATTAGTAAGACTATCTATATATTATATATATATATCATTCAAAGACCTGACTGACTCACTGACTGATATATCAACGCACAGCCTAAACCGCTGGTCCTAGAAACATGACATTTGGAGGGTGTATTCTTTAGAAAGTGTAGGTATCCACTAAGAAAAGATTTTTGGAAATTCCACCCCTAAGGGGGTAAAATAGGGGATCAAAGTTAGTATGAAAGTCCTTTGTTTTTGTACTTTTAGTAACGAAAATTTGGATTTGGATAGTTCAAAGAATATTTTTTACGGGGACGATTTAAGGGCGGGAAAGAGAGGGTGGTATGTTGTGTGGAAAGTTCTTTGTTTTTGAAGTTATAGTGATGAAAATTGATATTTGGTTAGTTCATTCAAGGAGGGTGGGTTAGGGTGGGGGGGGGGGGGATTGCTCGGGATGATTCAAAGTGGTGAATTTTGGGAGCGGGCCGAATTTATTTCGTACGCGGACGAAGTCGCGGGCGACCTCCAGTGATATTATAAAGTATGATATGATAGTGAAGCGCGATAACCTAGTATAATAGTACATTATGATACGAGTGTGCTATGTTGGTCATTACACTAGAGGCGGTATTAAGCGCGCGAGCCGCAGGCGAGCGCGATAAGAAAGCCGAGAGCGTAATGACTAATAGCACAAGAGTTCCATACGACTGTTTTCGTCACACTTGCGAGGAAAAAACATTTTTTTTTTGATAATAATCAACCACACAGCGAAAACGTCAACAAACATTTGAGGAAAATGGCGCCCAAATCAGCAATGCGCGCGCAGGTTGACATTTACTTCAGCGGCATAAGAACTCTTTGTTGGTATTACAAAAAAACTGTAAGTATTACCCGGCTATATTAAGAGTGCTTCGTACACGTACGTCTAATTGCAGTCACGTACAAACTTGACTTTACCGGGTTATACCTATTATAGTACAAGTGCCGTAATGTAAAGTAAAAAGCACGCGTGTATAATAGCTTGGATTATGAGCCTAAAAGCGATGTAATAAGATCTACTTTACGAGCAAGTGTGATGAAAAGTATATTAAGATATTCTTATAAAAACTGACATGGTTTTGTCACATTTTTGTTTTATTTAGCATGAATATTCCCGTACAAATAAAACAAAAATATGGTAAATGATAGTATTAAGTATGATATGGTAGTATGAAGTACGATTACTATAAATTCGTAGAGTAATCAGAGCGGTGCCTTAGTTAAATAAAATAACTGTGTAATATTGTACAACCACGTATGCGAATAGCAACGTACTTTCCTCCTCAGTTTGAGGATCTAAACACTAACAAAATTTACCAACAGTTAAATAGATATTTATTACTCTGCATTTTATAGCCAAGGCTTCAAGTACCTATGCCTCTACATCAATAAACCTGAGTATATTGCGACAGTTGACGTACGGTATTACCTACAGCGCATGCGTTGGCAAGTAACTAGAGCGTGATTTTAACGTTTGGAAACTCATAACGTATTTTCCAGTTGCAAATAAAAATTGAGAACATCGTTATTTCTATTCATAAGTTACGCATGACATATTACGGAGTTTTGATGTGTGAATTGGCTTGGTCTAAAAATCCATGTCACTGTATTGTATTTTTTAATCAAACTTGTTTGTTTTTAACTGGTTTCAAAAAATAAGTCGATGCCAGCCAAGAAGGACAGTTCAATCCTGCCGTTGCAACAAACTTTCGAAAGGCACACCGGAGGGACAGCGGCACGGCGCGGCGGCGCGCAGCGGTTTGGCTGGCACCGACCTCATAAAAACCTGGTAATAAATTGTAAAGATACTTAAATAAGTGTCAATAATTTCGTCAATTGTCCTTTAATGCTTCTTACTTTAAAGTAATTAAAATATTATTTACTACTTTTTAGTTTAAATTTGTACATAATATAAGCATTATAGTCTAGAAGTAGGTTTTTGTTTTTTTTCTAATAATTAATATTATTCTCATGTTTGTTTTGAAGCTCCGTAAAAACTTCTAGTTTCATCGCCACTATTTTACTGGGGCATGACTTGGACCTGACTGTGACTGATTGTTATTTTACGACTTATTGTACGTATGTAAGTACACCTATTCCATCAGCTGATCTGACGATAAGACCCCACGCTTTCAAGTCGAGCGGTCCCCAAATAGGCTACCAAATACTAAAGTCACTTAAAATGAGGGCAGATATTACAAAGGACGCTAAGTATAATGCAATTTGTATCAAGTGTTTATCCTACTATCAAAACTAACACAATATTAGATCGTTGTGCAATGATAATGCGATTGCAGGGGCGTTACCATTCAGCAAGGCAATTTCGCCAACATGCTGCCGTCTGCTAGAAGGCTTGAGCATTTGGTTGTTTGTAGAAATGCATCGGCTTTATAGGTAATCAAATCATAGCTGTTTATGTGTAGCTAGAAAGTTATTTTGTTAAATACCTACAGTATACAACGTTATTTTTAAGATAGTGCAATCGTGAAAGTAGTATGTTCAAAATCACTAGGAGAATCGATTGGTATAGTTTTTACAACACGTTACATTTTGTCCCAAAAATGTTTAAAAAACAGTGCAATTTGGACACAGTTATTAGCAACGCAAATCAATAGATCGCCTGCGGCGGCAACCCTTTGATGCGGCGGGGGCGCATCCCCGCCGTGCGGAAACAAACAGCTTGCGTTACGGTGACCATGATTATGTGGGGACAACAGGCCAACTTAGCAATAGCGTAACTTTGCGAGCTTTAAATACTTTTGAATTTTTTTTTTTAATTATTTTTCTTTGAAATATAAACTTTTTGGGGTGTTTCGGCTTTTTTCTATACTAATAATAACGTTGTATAGTTTTAGTATATGGTTGAATATGTCAACAAATGATTCTATTCTATTCTATGTACTTATATTGTTTTCGTTTATAAATGATAGTTTCCAGAAATAATGGTTATAAACAATAATGGTTTTTTTAATATTAGAAACGGAGTTAAATCCTTGAGAGATATAAACATTACTAACTAATAAATGAAATAACTATTATAATAAGAAATAATATTTAAAAAAAAAGAAAACATGCACAGAAGAGATACATGTATAAGAGAACAATGCTTAAAAACTACTCAATACTCTATACTCAACCATTTATTGCAACATATGTGGCTACATGCAGGTCTTAAGTAACATGTTTATATTTCAGTAATGAATTACCCTTGTCAGGATATGGCAACATTTGGTGCAGAGCGCCCTATTTTATTAGTAGGTATTTATGGTAGAATTTTGTCGTTGAAGAACTCGTCAAAGATGTAATAGCATTTCGCTTCTAAAAAAAATATTTTATTTTTTTGATCTAGTGTGACAACAGGCTTCCTTAACGCTAAAAGCGCGTGGTACGATGGGTAGGTATAATCGAGTGCAAATTATGGCATATGCAAGACATAACCGATTAACGTACCTACGTATGTGTACCAGTATATCTATGTATACCAGTCTTACTACATAGGCTTTAGTAATCAGAGTCAGTCATATGCCAGTAGGTTTGCAACAGTAAGCGTATCATGATGGACCAAACCGATATCTGTTCAGCTGAAAGCGGAAACGTATTATTGCGTTACCGTGTACTTACAAATCCCATTACCGCGCTAAATCGATCGTGTTGCTATCATAGTTAACATTAATTAGATGTTACCACTGAATGCCGTGGGAAATGGATCAAGCGTAGTGTAATATAAATATTGGACTGCTACGTACGTACACTGTCTTCAACCACACCATCTTTACCGGCAAATAACTTTATTTTCGTAAAGGAACCGACCGGCCTTAACGGTATGATTTGGTAGCGATACTTATTAACATAACATAAATATAACGTTAAAAGTAGCGCTAACAAATAACGCTATTTTTAAAGTTAAGCATACCGTTAGCAATATAACGTTATTTTTAACGATATGTGATGCGACATTGCCGTTTTACGGTGTACCGGCCTGCGCTGCAGCATGGCAATGACGCGCGCGCGACCTCTTGCCCATGCCGAGGCACACGCTCTCAGCATCACTGCATTGGCGCTGATCTGACAATCTTTGCGATTGGACTAGCGAGTAGGATGGCACCAAAACTTACTCATAACGGTAAAAGTATCGGTAACATTGGTATATTTAGGCAAAAGCATTTAATTTCTACCACATAGTCGATGTACCTTCCCTTCTTATTTTACGAGTTTCAAGTAAGCTTATGCAACGTATCCAGAAAATGAAGCACTTATCTCTGTACGAGTAACTGTGGATAGGATACATTATATCCTAAAGGTCCTACTGCCAAAACTTTATTTTACTAATAAGGCACCACTGAATTTTAGAAAAACACGATTTTCAGATTTCAGAGAGAATCAGATTTGAGATTTTAATAATAATACTTTCAGACAAATTCTTTTCAGAGCACAGCATTTCAGAGTTTCCCAAAATTCATAATAGTCTTACAGTCTAGCTTACCTATATAATAACTGAAAATAACAATGACTATAGTCACCGCGTTACCAACTGAGTCGTGCGGCCATAAATCATGGCCGCACGACCCACAAGTGCAAGCAAGACCCACAAGTGCGAGCGAGATAGACATAGTGAATGTTTTATGGCCGCACGACTCAGTTGGTAACGCGGTGACTAAAGTAAATCATTATTTTTTACTAGCTGTGCCCCGTGATCTACGATTCCTGGGATAAAAAGTAGCCTATGTTTTATTCCAAGGTATGACCTACCTCCTCTATATTGAATTTCATCCAAATCCGTTTCAGCGTGAGGGAGTAACAAAAATACATACACAAACGCACCCACCCCCACACACACACACACACACAAACACACACACACACACACACACACAATCTTTTGCATTTATAATATTAGTGTGATCTTCTTACTAACAAAATCCTAATTTTCTTTGATAGCTGTTTACCTATATCCAAACAATGTCTTAACCATGATGATTGACCGACAAATACCTACTTTCTAATATTTGTCTCTGCGCGAGTTTTAACGTACGCCCTATATCAAGCGCCCTATATACTAATTAAATATCTTTTAAATCATAGAGTCTTTTATAATCTCTGTGGTACATAATTTTAAGCCAAGGTAAGTGGAGCGTTGCTCGTCCTGCTGCACCATATTGCAGACTGCACAGATCAGGGTTAAATAGTCTTTGGTGGACGGCGTGGTATGCACCATCGTGGGTACCTAGGCCAGATTAGTACGGGATCGAAGAAACTGGCACAGTAAGAGAGAAGCCTGTACCCAGCAGGCGGATACAAAAGGCTGTAGATGACGATGATGTGACAATTTCAACCAATACTTATGTAAATCTATTTTAACTCATAACTATTGCAAACAAACCACATGGATTTCTATACGGTCATGCTCAAGATACTTCTTAACTTGGAGGATTTAGCTCTCTCTCCTACTTACCTAGTAAGAACATTTGATAATACTGCCACAGAAAAAACACGCTCACAGATAGAAAGTAAATCTTATCTGGCACATTTAGCACTCCGCTGCTGCAACGTCATACGATTCTGTCCGTCTAAGATCAACAGAGATTGTGTCACAAGCCTGTTCAACAAGAAAGCGTCGGTCAATAAAGTCGACTTCAACTCGTTCTTTGGTTATCTTATTTGTGACGCAAACGAGTATGTTTAATTTTGACGGTGTCATAGCTTATCAACCGACTTCAAAAAAGGAGGTTCTCAATTCGACTGTAAGTTTTTTTTTGTATGTATGTATGTTACGCGATTACTCCGCCAATTATGAACTGATTTAGATCATTATTTTTTTGTTTGGTTTGGTGGTTTTTTGTTTTGTTTGTTTTGGTTATACTTCAGAGGTGGTACCATAAATATTTTATCGAAATCGGTTCTGTAGTTTGGTTTTAAATAAATATTACTAGAAAATATGAAGATGTCATCCAGGTATTCGAAGTTGAAGTTCGTTGTTTTTTTTTAAAGCGTGTTATAATATGATCAACTCGTATGTGTACGGGGTCCATTTATGGAACTGAATATTTTTTTTTAAATATATTTTTTTTAATAAAAAAATTTAAACCATGTATGGAAGCAATTAAAGGAATGGGAAGACATGGCGCACTGCAGAGGAAATCTTTACTCGGTAGTGCAGTGTGTATAGAGATAAACAAGTAACTATAAAAAAAAACGACTTCAAAGGAATAAGGGACAACCTCGGAAATATTTCAAATAAAAAATAATTTTCGAAATCGGTTCACAATTGACGGAGAAATCGGTGAACATACATAAAAAAAAACCTTACATACCGTCGAACATAGAACCTCCTCCTTTTTTAAAGCCTTTAACCTTATCCGTAGAATAAGTAAAAATGAATAACGCTTCTCATTTATGGCTGCACACTAGGGTTTCCTCTTGGGTTGGGAAAGCCATTCCTCATGAGTTACACACACAAATACCTCGAATGGAATCTTCTTTTTTAATTCGATAGCTTGCGTACAATTTTTGGTGTCATCGAGAGAAAGGAGTTAAATCCTCCAAGGTGTCATCATTATTACAATACAAATGGTAGTGGTGGAGAGTTTTGGCGGGAACACGGAAAAATCATGTCGCTGTATTCTATTATTTTCTTAAACTAGTATTTTTCGCGAATTAATGATTATAAATGGAGGTGTTTTATTCATTGAGTGTTGAATTACGTGCACGAGTGTGGGCAAGTGATATAATGTGGTGAAACATGTCTTTTCGTGTTGTTTTCAAAACTCCGTAGAAGCTCATAGTAAAGTCGCCACAACTTTACTAGAGCATGACTTGGACTCGACAATGACAAATGTTATGTTACTAACTGTTATTTCATGACATATTTGACTTGATTATAATATTAAAACTTGAATATTCATAAACTTGACATTGGAAGAATGCACAACGTGCGGTGCCAATAACTAAGAAAAAAAAATAGTAATGGTATTTGTAATTATTATAAGCTAAAAAAACGTACGCAATGAAAGTGTATTTAGATTGGTAACGATTCAAATAGTTTTTGAGTTTTTACTTGATTGATCCATAGATTTGTGAAAATTATAATTTATAGAAGTGATATGATTTTCTAATGACTTACATTTTAGTACGTATAGTACAGTACTATTTAATGCTATTTGTGTAAACCAGAACCGAAATTTATTAAGTTTTTATGTTAATTCTAGCTAGATGATGCTCGTTAGGATATAACATACTGCAATGAATAGACTGTGGTCGCGCATCGTGCAAGTGAAATGAAACGGTTACTTTCACAGGTTACTTATGAAATTAGCGATTTACTCGTTATGCGCAAGTTTGCGCAAGCGGCTCGCGGCGAGTTATGTTACGGGCCACGGCGCGCACGTCGGCAAAGTTATGGCAAGCTATCGTAGTTATCAGCTATTTGTAAAGCCGCAAGCTTGAGAAGTTGGACGCCGTCAAATGCCACCAGTTATGCTGAGTTATGTGAACTTCATGCAAATAGGGACAAAGTGATTCTCATTTGTTTTATCGCAATTAAACAACACTGGCTGAAAAGAAAATTGACAGATGATGTTGAGTTTTTGTTTTCGTTCCAAATGATAGTTCGTCAGCTTGGAGGATCTATCTCAGATTCAGATTCAGATATTTATTGCTTCCATAGTGTACACAGATATTGTCAAAAAGAAGTTTCATATGGACCCTGTCGTGCGCAGCAATAGTAGAAGAGAGGAGGACGACTTCATTTAACAATAAGATGCCTATTAAATAGAGGTATTTTAGGAGGTTCGTCACAAATTAATAATAAATTGTGTCAATAATACTAGTAATAATAAGTTAAGAACGCTTCGTAAAAAAAAAAAAAAAAAACATAATCATTAGTTCGTATCTTTTAAAAATTCGTCAATTGAATAATAATACTAGTGAGAAGTCGTTTTAAACCATTTACAAATTTTGTGTCGTTTATTTCACTTTTAATTTCATTTGGTAACTTATTAAATATATTTACCGACATAGATAGATTTGTATGTTTGTTACGCGATTACTCCGCCAATTATCAACTGTATGATGATTATTTTTTTGTTTGGTAGGTAGTTATGTATCCTCCACAAGCCTCCGCTCTAGCGTAAAGTAGCTGACACTGCAGTTAGCGGCCAGTTCTGCGTAACGGCCACCGCAGTGCCGGACCTTATCAGGCAAGTCTAGACCTGACTAAGCGTTTCTAGAAATAAGGCCACCTTTGTAGAGTAGGTTTCATTATAAGCTTTGAATGAATTAACGTCATTATTAATAGAGCCTCTGAATCGGCAACACTAGTTTTATTTTAGTTTTAAACTAGTTTAATTTTAGTTTTAAAAAAATCTTTAATTCGCTCCCGAAATTTAACTGGCGCAGCCGGTAGGATTTGCTCGTTTAAAGCGATCGTTCAAGGTTCAATATTACCTGCCGCGGAGCAAAATTGCGAGTGAATCCTTCGAACAAATAAATGTGTTAAATAGTGGACGCTGAGAAAATGATGCTGGTCGGTTGGTGAGTAGACTCTTCGCCATCCTTGCCTATCCCGAGACTCTCCTCGAATTGTGTATTAATATATTCAGACCTTAGTCATCGGTTAGAATTGTGTAATTAGAATAACTTAGTGAATTTTGGTCTCAAATCGATCGGAATTTTGTTAAAATAGTGTAATTAAGTAGATTAAATATTCGATATCTGCCTCAAAATAGGCTTAAATTTTAATAAATAGGGAAAATAAGTTAAGCTTTTTATATTATACATTTGTGTGTATTTAAATTGTCTATACCTGCTCATTATACGCTAAAACAATGGCCCAAGCAGAGTTCAAGGCCATCCCTAGAGAAATATTGAATCTCATCCCCATTTTTGGAGGTGACAAAGGGCAACTAAATTTGTACCTGCGAAAATGCGAGTATGTAATAAGCAGATATAGAGGTGACGCAGCTCAAGACTTATACGTGTTCAATGCGGTTACAAGTAGACTCAGTGACAAAGCGGCTTCGCTCTTGTCAGAACGGGAAGACATAAACACTTGGTCCAGCCTCAAGGAGGTACTTAAACAACATTTTGGGGACCCGCGAAGTGAATACTGCATAGGTATTGAGTTGGAAACGCTAAGAATTAAATCCGGTGAAAGTTATTTAGACTTTTGCAATCGCATCCAAAGTGTTAGATCCACGCTTATTTCCAAGGTCAACATGATAGAGGATATCAATTTACGACGCGCTAAGATAGTAATCTATAACAATACGGCACTCAACGTTTTCCTATACAACCTATCCGAAGATATGGTGCGCATAGTCCGGTTAAAAGCACCGACGAGCTTAGAGAACGCCCTAAGCATAGTTTTAGAAGAAGTGAACTTCTTAGATCAATATAACGCGAGGAAACGTATGTACGTCTATAACAACGCCGCGCCAAGGCCAACCTTTGCGCCCGCACACACCTCGAGTGGATTTAAATTCCAGACACCTCCAGTAAATACCGCGTCTAAATTCAATTTTGGTATACAACCTGCAGCAACAAAACTACCCCAAGCGCAATCGTTAAATTTTGGCTACCGCCCCCAGTTAGGACCTGTGCCTCAATTCAGGTACCGTCCGCAATTTAATTCAGTACCACAACAGGGATTCCGCCCTCAATTCGGAACTACTCCTCAGTTAGGCTATAGGCCTCAGTTTGGAAATCAAGCCCCTGCTCAGAGTGGTTACCGACCACCGCAACAATTAGGGTATAAACCACCACAGTTTGGGTATAAACCACCACAGTTTGGTTACAAACCCCCACAGTTTGGGTATAAACCACCACAGTTTGGTTACAAACCCCCACAGATAGGGTACAAACCACCTCAAGTCAACCCTCCGCACCTACAAGCGACAGACGTGTCCATGAGGACAGCCCGTCCCGCACCGCAAGGCTTTAAGCTTAACGAGTTAATAGGTTTAGATGACGAACAGTACCAAGACTATTACTACCATGACAACGACTATAACAATGACTATGACGTGTACGACGGACAATACGAGTACATGAATGAAGCTGAAAATGACGAGAGGATATATGACACTCAACAGACACATTCCCTTCAGGAACAACGGACTGAAAATTTTATGACACCAGCCTCCATAGAGGAAAAGAAATAATAGAACTGAACTGCGACCCTACACTGAAACTACCCCATATTCACATCCCTGAAATTGACGCGAAGTTTATGATAGATACGGGTAGTACTAGATCATTTTTGAGCCCTCAAAAAGCATATGAGTTTTTCTATCAGAACGTTAGAAACGAACCATTCGAAGTAGTTAGCACACACGCGTCTAGTCGACACAACGAAGTAATAGAGATTCCGCTTTTACCGACATTCCAAACTAATGACACTCACAAATTTTACTTATACAACGTTGACTCAAGATACGACGGACTAATAGGAAATGATTTACTGAGACAGCTCAGCGCTATAATAGACCTGAAAAACTCTGTTTTAATAACAAAAACCACAAGCATCCCTATAATCAATACAAATTTGGATTATGAAATTCAACTGCAACCCCGATCGGAACAACGAGTCAAGGTTCCGATAGACCAACACTCAGGTGAAGCTATACTAGACTATAGAAAGTTTGGCCCGGGAGTACGAATGCCCAGTGCTCTAGTTAACTGTATTAACGGATACGCGACCACAGTTATACAAAACGTTTCAGATGAAATAGTAACTCTTACAGTTAAACGACCCTTGCAAGTAACTAAGCACGCGACTACCAGGTGTGACCTTAATGCGACTAACGCTACTAAAGCTACAGACATACAAATAGACAAAATACTGACTGAAAATTTGAACAAGATAAGATTAGACCATACCAACTCTGAGGAACGCGAGAAAATTTTCAGACTCTGTACAGAATACAAAGACATTTTCCATTGCGACAAACTACCCCTAACTTTCACCAACCAAGTGAAACATGAAATTCGTACGAAAAATGAAGACCCTATTTACGTGAAACCGTATAGACAGGCCCCTGCACAAGCAGAGGAAATAAATAAGCAAGTAGAAAAAATGTTACAAGACAACGTAGTTCAGGAATCACACTCTCCATGGAATGCCCCAGTGCACTTGGTGCCTAAAAAGATCGATGCATCAGGAGAACAAAAATTTCGCATGGTAATTGACTACAGACGACTCAATGAAATAACCACAGACGACAAATACCCACTCCCCAATATAAGCGACCTGTTTGACAAATTAGGAAAAAGTACTTACTTCAGCACAATCGATTTAGCAAGCGGTTACCATCAGATAGAGGTTGTAGAGCGAGACAGACGAAAAACTGCCTTCAGCACACAAAATGGTCACTTCGAGTTTTTACGAATGCCGTTTGGCCTGAAAACGGCCCCCGCAACCTTTCAGCGTACAATGGACCATGTCCTTCGAGGCCTTCAAGGATTACACTGTATGGTGTACCTTGATGACGTCATCATTTTTTCATCCAGCCTAGAAGAGCACATACAAAAATTAAGACTAGTTTTCGACAGATTGCGACAGACAAACTTAAAGGTACAATTAGATAAATCTGAATTCTTACGTAAAGAGGTATTATATCTCGGACACACCATCACTAAAGACGGACTAAAACCGAATAACGACAAAATAAAAGCAGTAATGAATTTTCCGACTCCAAAGACTACAACAGAAATTAAAAGTTTTCTTGGACTCGTAGGCTACTACAGACGCTTTATACCCAATTTCGCTAAAGTAACCCAACCACTGACGTCATGCTTGAAAAAACGCAACAGAATTATCATTGACCAAAATTATATCGACGCCTTTAATAAATGTAAAGAACTTTTGACTCATGCCCCACTCTTACAGTATCCTGACTATGACAAGCCCTTTATCCTGACAACGGATGCCTCAAATTTAGCTCTAGGAGCTGTCCTTTCCCAAGGACAAGTTGGCAGCGACAAACCAGTCGCATACGCGAGCCGTACGTTAAGCGACACAGAGACGCGCTATAGCACCATAGAGCGAGAGTTGCTCGCCATCATCTGGGCAACGAAACATTTTCGCCCCTATTTGTATGGACGGAAGTTTTCTACATACATCTACACAGACCATAGACCCCTAGCTTGGCTAAACTCTCTAAAAGACCCGAACAGTAAACTGACTCGATGGAGATTACGCCTTCAGGATTTCGACTTCGAGATAATATATAAAAAAGGAAAACAAAATACGAACGCGGATGCCTTAAGTAGAATCAAAATCAACGCCCTGACTGACGAAGACGCTAATTCAATGAAAGTTAACATAGAAAAAGAACGACGAGACTCAACAACTGTGACAGTATCAGACATAAGCGACACACTATCTATAGTAAGCATATCCGACTCATCGGAAGCCACGGTAAAGCTACCAGAGTTAGAGATAGAGAAAACGGTTATACCATCCCCATCTGGGAGCACTAGATCACAGACTATACACTCTATGGAAGACTTAGACTCAAGCGGCATACCGATTTTAAACGAAGCCATAGATACAAAACCAAACCAAATCCTAGTATATTCCTGGCTTAAAAACGAACTTCATGTGAAAAGTCTATCATTCGAAAAACACAAAATTCTGGAAGTTTTCCTTCCCCTTAACAACATAGAATTAGTCAAGAATTTCCTCAGAGAATATATTAGACCAAAAATTAAATATTTTATATACTTCGAAAACGAAGAACACCGTAAACAATTCAGCAATGTTGTAATAGAAATTTTCAGGAAAGGAACGATAAACCTATTTGAATGTACCGAAAGAGTAGTATGTGTAGATAACGAAAGCGAACAAAAGGCAATAGTATTAAAATACCACGTAGGTAAAACGTGTCATCGCGGTATTAAGGAAACATTAGTCAGACTCCGTAGAAATTATTATTGGAATAAAATGGACGAAATTGTTTCAGCTATAATAAATAATTGCGATGCCTGTAAAAAGACCAAATATGAGCGAAAACCACTAAAACCCGTGCTACAATTGACGCAAACGCAAAAAGCCCCGTTTCAAGAAATTTTCATAGACCTTTTTACTATCGAAGGAAAATATTACCTCACCTTAATTGATGCCTTTAGCAAGTTAGGACAAGCCATTGAAATTACGAACAAATCTACCCCCGAAGTTGTACGAGCACTACTAAAATATTTTTCATTTTACGGTATACCTAAGAAAATTAGCTCAGACCCCGGTACCGAATTTAATAACGAACTCATGAAAGAATTTCTCAGTCTACACAACATAGAAAGACGCATAGGCACAGTAAATAACCCGAACTCCATGGGACTTGTTGAAAGGTTTCATTCAACCATAATAGAGATATATAGGTTAGCTAAGTATGAACGAAAATGCACCGATGCCGCGTCCGTCATGACGTACTCTGTCATGGCTTACAATCATACAATACACACAGCGACATGCTTAACACCCTTTGAAGTTGTCTTTGGACACACCGACACTGATAACCCATTTGACGTAGAACTTGAAAAACTGTACACTCAACAACTGATTAAAGATCATAAGAAACGAACGCAATTCCTATACGCACACATAGCCGAGAAGTTAAAAGCCGGAAAGGCAAAGGTAAGAGAAAAACGAGGCGGCGAAACTAACATAGAACTTCCGGAGACAGTCTTCGTAAAGGACATAAATAAAAGAATAAGCAAAGAAAAACCAAAGTACAGAAAAGCAAAAATAATAGGCGTGACCGATAAAAACGTTGTCCCAATTAAGGTAGAAACCGAAAAGAAAAACACGAAAGCCCCTATTAAAAACATCAAACGCCCTCCGCAGGTGCAGCCTGATGATAGCGACGTCGGCAGTCGCCCTTCATCTTCAAACACTTGAAGGAAACCCGGGACTCCTACCTGTAAAGGAAGGTAGAGCCTACGTACAAACCGACAACTGGACAATTCTAAAAACTATTAAATTAAATAATATCTGGACTGACTTAAACCTTATCAGTTCAAAATTCAATCAATTCCAGCAATGGCTTTCATTTAACAAAACGTTTCCTCACGAATTTATTGGAATATTTATGCATGCAGAGTATATGCGCGATATAACTATAGATAAATATCGCCAGCTGATTCCACAACGCTTCAAGCGAGGTTTAATTAACCCACTAGGGTCCATAATTAAAATAGTAACCGGTAACCTAGACCATGATGACGCAATCAAATATGATCAATTGACCTCTGAACTAAGTCACGACCAAACTATTCTTTCTAAGAAAATCACTATAGTCTCCAAAATGTTAGATAGCCTCATAAATGCAACAGAGTTAATTTATCAAAACTCGCTAATAGTAGACAACCGATTGAAAAGGGTTGAAACTATCCTTAAGGAGACAATGACACAAGAAAATAATTTAGTTGTATCCTCTTATGTGTTAGGATTATATACTTTGTTTATAAGTAGCTTTAGAACTGTATTCATTAGGTTAAGTGAAATTGAAACCGCACTAGCTCTAAGCAAAAGCTCTATATTACATCAGTCTATAGTTAACTCTACCGAACTATTATATCATTTAAAAATAATAGCGAATTCAGGAAATTTGGTGTATGTACCCACCGAATTAAATTTAGTCAAGATAGAGGAAACAATTACTGTGAAATCTTATATTAAAAGAGACCAAATCACTTTTGTCTTGGAAATTCCACTAACCGATGACTACACGTATAACTATTTCAAAATGTACACTTTACCTATTTTCCTCAAATCCACAAACCAAACCGTAGCCATATTTCCTAAATACCCTTACCTATTGGCGAAGGGGTTGAAGTACCAGCCGATCGTAAAGCCGTGCCGCCCACTCGCTGCTGGAGACGAGTTCCTTTGCGACGACGACAATCTAGCCGTTTACAGCGGACCCTCTTGTGAAGAGAAACTCATGGTGTACGAAGATAACAATACCAGCTGCAGGCAGCACCCTATCTATGTGGAAGACGTAAAGCTGCAGAAGGTTAACAACGACAATTGGATACTTTTCACCAAAACAGAAACAACCCTTACGGAAACATGTGGGGATGAAGTCTCTAAACAGCCTATATCAGGTACATACGTCGTGACGTTGAACAAGCCCTGTGACGTCAAGGTTAACGGGATCACCATCCGCCACCACCGCGTCTACACCGAGACAGATGCAGTAAAGCCGCTACCCATCATCAACCTACCGAAACTGAGCGCGACCGAGGACTTATCCGGTGCACGCGCACTTAACATGCACGAGGTTAGACTAGACGAAGTGAAATATATGGCTTTCGCCCTGAAAAATAGTGAAGTGTTTGATAAAGTGATTAACAGAGAAAAAGACTCTAAAAGCAGTGTTATAGCATTAGGACTCGTATCACTATGTATAGTTTTAGTTATTTTATACGTTTTATACATAAAAGTTATTCCGTGTATACAAAATTATCGAGGTCTTTCTCAAATCGAACGCCCCGATAATTTTTCACTTAGGGAGGGAGGAGTTATGTATCCTCCACAAGCCTCCGCTCTAGCGTAAAGTAGCTGACACTGCAGTTAGCGGCCAGTTCTGCGTAACGGCCACCGCAGTGCCGGACCTTATCAGGCAAGTCTAGACCTGACTAAGCGTTTCTAGAAATAAGGCCACCTTTGTAGAGTAGGTTTCATTATAAGCTTTGAATGAATTAACGTCATTATTAATAGAGCCTCTGAATCGGCAACACTAGTTTTATTTTAGTTTTAAACTAGTTTAATTTTAGTTTTTAAAAAATCTTTAATTCGCTCCCGAAATTTAACTAGGTAATATTTCAGAGGTGGTCCCATATAAATATTATCGAAATCAGTTCAGTAGTTTGTTTTTTAAATCAAAATTACTAGAAAATATAAAGATGTCATCCAGCCCTCTTAGCACGCGCCGAGGACTAATTGGTATTTCCCTGGGTGGGAACGTGATAAAGCTAGAATATAGATACGTCTGTCTCGCTTTCGCGGGGAAAAAAGAGTGGATAGACTTTTATCTCGGCTCGCCTGCTAGGCGGGCAGGTATTCGAAGTTGAAGTCGGTTGTTTTTTTTTTTAAGCGTATTATATAGTTCAGGTAGATGAAATAGAAAAACACTGCCTGGGAGGATTACATTATATTATTATCACTTCTGGATTAAAATTATAAAGTTGTTATCTTGATAATAAAACGAGTATCAAACACATCAAAACGAAAGGAAGCATGTTACGGTCAATTCGAACTCATTCAAGATTTTGCATAAAACTTAATCTCATCACATGGTACTAATATTATATATGCGAAAGTGTGGGGGTGTGTTTGTTACCTCTTCACGCCAAAACGGCTGAACTGATTTGCATGATCCCCGGAATGAAGATAGATTATTTCCCGGAATAAGTGTAAGCTATTTTTATTATCATCGTCATCATCGCCGCGTCATCCGCATCATGTGAACATCACCGCATCATGTAAACATCACCGCATCATGTGAAAACGTATAGCGCAGCTAGTAACTCAATAAAGTTTGATAAACCTCAATTTGAAACGTTGACTCTTAAATTTTAAGTAAATTCATCATACCTATAAATATAAATTACAAAATTTTGAGTGTTTGGTATAAATTCTAGTCCATTCTAGGACTTGAATAGACCTTGGAAGATACGTGATATTAAAATTAATGTCTCAAGAAAGCAGTTAACATGTAATTATGTAGGCACATGAACTAATTAGAAAAGCTGCTTTACATTTTCTGTTCCAGTTATTAAAATTACCTACTCGTATACCTCTTGTACAGTTTCAGTTGTGAGTAAATTTGTTCCAGTCGCTGTGCCTTCAAAGGCAAAAAGACAAATATGAGGAAGTTGTGTAATGAGTTTTGTATGTCACACTCACAGCATGGTTAAGATATTGTTTAATTATAAATAGCTATCAAAGGAAATGGATTATGAATATGGATTTTAGTCGAAAGATACATTTTATAATAAAAAATAATACTGACTAGTAAGTCAGTAGAAGTTACACTGTTAAACTGAATGAATATTGGGGAACTTCGAATTTATGAGCTATCATCATCATCAGCCCGGAGGCGTCCACTGCTGAACGACAACATGCCATTTGAATCCACCGGTTGCCCGCGACTTTTACAATGTCGTCGGTCCACCTACGCTGCGTCTTCCGGTTGGCGGTCGCCACTCAACAACCTTTCTTCCCCATCGGTTGTCAGTTATTCGAGGGATGTGACCTGCCCATTGCCACTTCAATATGAGCTCTGAATAACGTTTCCGAATGTATTTACAATTCAAATCTGATTTACGTTTTCCGAAATTAAGTGGTTCCTAATTACAGTCATTATGTACTCCAAAATTATTTTGCACCATACTAGCTTTTATACCCTAAAAATTTAGTAAATCGAATGATAGTCTTCCAAAAGAAATAATGACAATTCGGAGGACTAACGGACATCGATTCAAATGCTGAGTCAGGCTACTCCAAAACTTTCGCTACAATACAAATCAGTTTCGATTTACCCTCGTGATCTTATAATATTTCACTATTGTGTTTTTGCCTACACCAAAAACCTATTTCCCCCGAGCACGGAGCTTACCCAGGATAGCCCGGAGCATGACGGAATACCAGTTTGCATTATTAAAACATTAGTGTGCGGAGCTTGAGACGCTATCTTACAATCACGACGGACTTTGTGTGTCTAGTCTGTGTATAGTTGACGAGCAAGCGAGGCGAACGAAGTCTTTGCAAGAGAAGAGAGATGACAGCAAATGTCATCTCTCCGGATATAATATGGATATTGGTACTCGCGTACAGGTCTGATTGTTCAACTAATCTTGACGAAACTTGGTGTAAGGGTTCTACATCTTCTCGATTTTTAGGCGGTGTGGTACGTACTCCCCAAAAAAGGGGGGGAAGTTTGCTACAGTACCGTTTACCGGCCGATTGGCTTCACGTTACATGGAAGCCTGTGCTCGCGAGGTCCACGTTCTAGCTATAGCAAAACCAGACATTCTGGTTTAATTACAGTCTTATAGGAAGTACAAGGGATTAATTTTTTCGACGCAAAGAGTAGCCGATGTCTAATCTACACCCATAGATAAAATCACAAAGAGAAAATAAAATCTCACTAGATCCATCGTGGATCTGGCCCCTGTATCTACTGAGATTGATCCCTCAAGTACCACACCTTTGCCAGTTATTCTACCGCCAAGTAGTAGTGTGCAAGCATTACTGTGTTCCGGTTTGAAAAGCAATGTTACTAGACAAATTACTGGGTATGAAGAGATTTAACAGCTAATATCTCAGGGTGAAGAGCGCAGTGCAGTGCGGCGCAGGAATGGGTTCGCAAGTTCTCGATTCTAGCACTGCTACTGTTAGTGGCAGGCGTAACGCTTACCACCAGACGAAAGTCTTGCTCGTCTTGTTACTAGATTGAATAAAAAAAAACACATTTTCACATTTTGAATATTTATAAAAATAAATAAAAACCTAATAATAAAAGTGCGAAAGTTAATGAGTGAGTGTGAATGTTTGATACTTCATCACACTGTTACAGTTCCACGAATTTGGTAATATTTCAGAAGCAAGTTAGGTTAAATTTATCATCTGCCCTAAGTCATCCACTACTTAACGAAGGCCTCCCCCTTGGACCGCCACACTGTACGACAACCTGCCATTTGCATCCACCGGTTGCCCGCGACTTTTACAATGTCGTCGGTCCACCTAGTTATTACCTAGCTTTCCTACGCTAAGTCTTCCTGTTCGTGGTCGCCACTCAAGAACATTTCTTCCTCCTCGGTTATCAGTTCTTCGAGCGATGTGGCCTACCCATTGCCACTTCAACTTACAAACCCTGCGAGCTATCTCGGTAACATTGGTTCTTTGGCAAATATCCTCGTAACGGATTTTATCGCGCAAAGTAACTCCGAGCATAGCTCTCTCCATTGCCCGTTGCTTATGGTAGCTTATGTTTCTACCCTGAATTAAAACACAAAGCAATGTTTATATAGTAAAATATGCGGTGCCCTTAAGATAACCTCGGGGCGAAGCTTGTTTAATGTTGAGCACTCGAGCATACCCTAAAATACACTTTACCTGTAAACAACCTGCGTTGCATAGTGTTCTCCACGGATAGTACCAACCTGCAACGTATTTACCGTAGCAACAGAACAGCTCATTAGCTATGCTGATGCGAGAATCGGATTTTCATTGCAATAGCAAGCATGTCAGACTGACGGTACAGTGCAGTAGATAACAGCGGAAATAGTTAGGTAGGTACGTGCTGTTATAATTATAAGAAAATTCTCAGAATTGACACAAAACCTCCAAAATGTTAAAAGAAGAATGTATTTTTAGACGACAGTACAGTTCAGTAGATAACAGCGGAGGTAGTTAGGTAGGTAGGTACGTGCTGTTATAATCGTAAGAAAATTCTTGGAATTGACCAAATCCTCCAAAATGTTAAAAGAAGAATGTGTTTTAAATGTTCCACGCAACGAAATTAAAATTGAAATATGTTATAGAATTTGATATAACAAAGAAATACAAATACAAAAACTAAAACTTACTAGAAATTAACAAGAAAATTTGTATCTATGAGTATATTTATTTCTATGTATACAAATATACCTTCAACTAAAAGAAGCCACTAACGAAAAACTGAGTTTAACAAAATCACATTACTATTTTATAATTTCACTAAGTAGCTCTCAAAACACGACAATGATACGTTGTTCTAATCAGAATCAATATTTTCAGACACAGAGCGAGTAACTCTTTCAAATAACGCTAAAGTAACCAAAAGATCTAACGTAATAAAAAAGCGAGTACGGAAATTTAAGAAAAAAGTATATGATTTTACTGCTACAATTCAGCCAACTCTCAAAGCTTTAGTTAATAGACCTAAACTGAATAAAAACCTAGTATAGTATAATTATTTATTTTATCTGTGCTAAAACATAGCTAGCTTATTATAAAAGGACTGCAAACATTAATGCTAAGCTAATAAACATTAGCTTACTCTCATCATTATGAACAACTTTTACTATGGGGCCAACCCTAAAATCGTGAAAAAAACAGCTGTTCCAAAAAATTTGTCCAAGCTCAGTGTTTTTTTTTTTGGAACAGCGCTTTTATTTTGAGAACATCATTTTTCATGAACAACTTTTACTATGGGTTGACCCCATAGTAAAAGATGAAAAGATGTTCATATTGATGAGAGTGTTCATACCCTTCAGTATTGTTGAACCTTTTTATTACATATTGTATAATTATTTCTTATTTCGCTCGTATTTATTAGTAAAAAGATAGTGTTTGAAGAACTGATGTTCTTTGTTTAAAATGCTTTAACTGTGGCTGATGGAGTAACAGTTTTGCATTATTCAGGCATTAGCGCTGGGTATGCTACGACACGCGCCAGTCCGCGCCGGCGCTCGTCGCTCGCCTTCGCCTTCGAGACTATTCATCTTCTTGAGACATGCACCAGTTGGAGATTAAGCACGATGACTCGCGAGCTTAATTATACAGGCGAAAGAAATTGCATATCTTTTGCACTCGGTTTCTAGGGGATTAGGAAATCAGCGCTCTGTGAATGAATGTATATGATGTATTTTGATATTATTTTGAACTAACATACCCATGTTAGTTCAAAATATTATCATATACGTTTTTCGTTTTTAATAGTACATTATGATACAAGTGTGCTATGTTGGTCATTACAGTAGAGGCGGAATTATGCGCGCGAGCCGCAGGCGAGCGCGATAAGGAAGCCGAGAGCGTAATGACAAATAGCACAAGAGTTCCATACGACTGTTTTCATCACACTTGCGAGGAAAAAACTAACATTTTTTGATAATAATCAACCACACAGCGAAAACGTCAACAAACATTTGCGGAAAATGGCGTCCAAACCAGCAATGCGCGCGCAGGTTGACGTTTACTTCAGCGGCATAAGAACTCTTTGGTGGTATTACAAAAAAACTGTAAGTATTACCCGGCTATATTAAGAGTGCTTTGAATACATACGTCTAATTGCAGTCACGTACAAACTTGACTTTACCGGGTTATACCTATTATAGCACAAGTGCCGTAATGTAAAGCAAAAAGCACGCGCGCGTAATAGCTTGGATTATGAGCCTAAAACCGATGTAATGGATCTTCCACTTTACGAGCAAGTGTGATGAAAAATAATATAGTGATTTTATAAAATATATACATATATATATTCAATCGAACTATCTAAACGTAACGAAAACGAATTGCTAAGGCTAATTAAAATAAACAACACAACATCAATAATAAGATTTCAAGCGTGCGCAAGCGCAAGCGCGCGCGTTTATGTATTTTAGTCTTCGATTGTACTATTATGTATTCTGTGTCTCGATCAAAGATTGGTAGATCATATAATACGGCAGATGAAAAATTACGAAGACCGTCAGTGGAACAATCTATAAAAACGGTTTAGATATTTATGTTATAGAAAACTTGATTATTAATTACACGACTGCTCAAAAAAGGAGTGAATGTTTTCAGGTTCATGTCTGTGTATGTATGAGAGCTTCTTTATTCCACCATAACTTTTAAATGCCTGAACAAATTTGATGGGGTATCGTTAGAATCCTTACACCATCTTGACCTGGAATGCCCAGGCTATATTATTTTAATGCAGGGCAGCCTTTTTTTTTAACGTTTCAAGGCGCTCGACCATTCTAATTCGATTTCATTTCGTTAATTAGACTAAAACCGGTTATTATTCCTTCTAAAACGATTTGAATAAATGAGATGTTTACTAAAATTGCTTTGCTTGAATACGAGTAGTAGACTAAACTCAGGCCAAAATAATGTAATTATTGAGTTGCAAAATATAATGTACTCGTGTAATACAGTTTGCATATAACACGCGATCATGTGATGCAATATCGCTAAAACGGCTATGTTCCGAGAAACATGGTATAAGTAGGCCTCTACCTACCTATGGTTGTTGCTATGACTTTCTCCTGGAATGCTGGCTTCGTTGACCTTTCCACCTGGTGTTGCCAACTGAATAATTGTAAATGCTACAGAACCAAGCAAGGAGATATATTGAGATTGCCTTATAGCTCAGTTGGTAGCATGTCTGCCATCAGAGCTGTAGGGCGTGGGTTCGATTCCCACCCGGGATAAACATTTATGTGACGAACATAGTTCTTTGTCTGGGTGTAGTATGTATTATAAGTATGTATTTACAAAAAAAAATGTATATAAGAATAGGGTAGATGACTGATGTTTATATCGTTGAAACCAATAGCTTTGATGAAGAATTTAACTAAATATAGTTGAAAAAAAAACTTAAATCGGTTAATAATGTTCTGATATATGAGCGTTCAAAGGTTTTGTTAGAGACAACTCAGTCCCTTTCCCACAAAACAAAAAACGTCAAGCCTTACTTGTCAGAATATAATTTATATGGCGTACAGAGAAGTGACGTCACGATTTCCTGTTTTTTCTCTCTGTCTAGCATGAAATTAAAATGCTTATAAGTTGCTTATTTTTGATCAGATTTTCATTTTCTTTTCATTAATCTGCTATATTTATGAGCCACATTTTAATAGGATAATTTAAATAAAACAGTCGTCTAGTCTATTCTATCAGCTATCTGGTTTCCATATCACAAGCTTTGCTTAGTTTTGGGCTAGATGGCGCTGTGTGAAAAATTTCCACCGATTTTTTATTTAAGTTTTTTATTATATTACATTGTATAAATGTAGGTAGCATAATGTTTGCCTTCAAAACTGTAGGGCGTGGGTTCGATGCCCACCCAGGGCAAATATTTATGTGAAGAACATAGATGTTTTTTCTGTCTGGGTATAGTATGTATTTACAAAAAAATTGTATAGGTATAAGTATCATTATGTCATTGAAAAATAATCGATCCCAAAGACAGCATAGGACAAATACTATGGGGGATCTTGACCTAATATGCCCGTGTGCCCCTCCCAGAAATCAGAAATAAATCCTGTATCCGTCCTTGTCTATAAGTACCTACAATTATAACACCAGTGCAATTTCACTAGAAGTAATATCGCGATGTGACGTAACAAGTAACAATGATGTAGGGTATTTATTTTTCTAGAATTCTCAAAAGATATCTAACCAGTTTTTTACCCACTTTCTTTTTGTTATCCTTACAACATTTAGAAATTCAAGGCCACCAGGACCGGTTACTTCGTAACTTTTCAGAGTGTTCCACTTAGTCCATAGGTGATGGTTACATCACACCCTGGCTGGAACTCGTTTCCCACTCTTGAATGAAATCATAATTAACCTACTTGTTTAAGTCTTGTTTTAAAACATAGGAATTGTTTTTATAAATAAACTCTCGGCTTCTGGTCAGCTCGTGTTGCGTGCGGTTCGTATACGCTACCTATTTAAAAAATATCTATAGTTTATATCGGTGGACACTAAAATATCGGTGGTAATTTTTCACACAGCGCCATCTAGCCCCAAACTAAACAAAGCTTGTAATATGGAAACCAGATATAGTTGATCCATCCAATGTAGGTACGTATAGACAAGGACGGATTCAGGATATATTACTGGGATGGGCACACGGGCCATAGGCCAAGATCCCCCATAGTATTATCCTATGCTGTCGTTGGGATCGATTATTTTTAATGACATACAAGAATAACCATAAAAAATACTTTTAATAATGAGAAATTACATTTTTATCATCCAAAAAGAAACAAATGTTAATAAAGCGGTATCTTTTAAATCTCCCAGTTGTTTGTTATATTTAAACCGTTGTCTGTACCCCACCACAGGATCCACCCTTGCGTATAGATGTTTGTTTGTAAGCTCGTGGTAGTCTAATCGGGAGACCGCTAGACTTTAAATCGGGATCGTGAAGACGCGGGTTTAAGCCCGGACCCGGAATTGAACCCACGATCCCCATTCAGAACCTAAGCATGCTTAAATCCTAAAAAAGAACAGTCTCTATAACTTGAGTTCTAAAATTTTTCATTTTGATCTTCTACGCGTAGGCCTACCTAAAACATCGCGCACAAGTAGGATTCAGACCAGCAAAATTGCTTACTTTTATAACGCACTACAAGCTACACAGCAAAATAACCATTGTCTTACGAAACAAAGAAAAACACCCTGATTTTTAAATACAAACAGCTTTCTAAGAGGCTGTTTGCACAGTAATGGACAATTTTGCATACATTTAGCAGTAAACGTCGCTATGGCTCCCGTTAACGCGTCTTTACAAATGCAAATTGAAAAACGTCTATCACAATCAACTAAAGAAGATAGAAAATTTGCCGCCAAAGATATTAATAGGCTATTTGACTATATTGAAAATAAGCTACAAAGTGATATAATCCTAAAAAATTGCAGCGTAAAAAAGCATATCTATTTATTTTTAGAATAAAATAAGTTTATTTTCTGCAAAAAAATACGAAAATAAAATTTATTTATTACCGTGAACAGCAAAGTATTCAATAGGTATCCACTGCGTTTTCTTCCCACAAGGTGGCGCATCGTCGATGCGGACATATTCAACTGTCAATCTCATACATTTTGTAGTTTTTTTCCAACAAATTAATGGTTTTACTCGTATTAGACTCGGATTACCAGGTAGAATCTGCAAATCGTCGTTGCAAATCAAAAATCTTCTATGTGTAAAAAGTAACTTATCAAGAAAAATAAAAAAAAACTTGTTCCTGAAAACAATTTCTAAGAAAAAAAATTTAGTTTCATTCGTTATTCACAAAAAAAAAGTAAATAAAGTGTGTCAAAAGGGTAATAAAAAAAAATTAAAAAAATATAAAAGAGTAACCCGTAATATAATAAGTAACGTTGACGATATAGCATATTCATTCATATTTTCAACCGACTTAAAAAAGAAAGGAGGTTTTTTTTTTGTATGTATGTTCCGCGATTACTCCACCAATTATGAACTGATTTTGATGATTCTATTTTTGTTTGGTAGGCAATACTTCAGAGGTGGTCCCATATAAATTTGATCGAAATCGGTTTAGTAGTTTGGTTTTTAAATCAAAATTACTAGAAAATATAATATGAAGATGTCTTCCAGGTATTCGAAGTTGAGGTTAGATGTTTTTTTTTTTACAGCTTATTATTACAACACATTTGCTCAAAAAGTGCATTTACGAAGCCTTTATACGTCGTTCGAAAGTTAAACATTACGCACCATACAACGGAGCGTGCGGTAAAGTAGGTACTCTCAGCTAAGTACCTATTTTACCGCAAGCTCAGTTCTATAGCGTCGTGCGTAAACTTTACAGTATTTTATTTATTTCCATAATAATATATAAGAATTCCATTACGGAGTTTCACATTACGAGAATAAATAAGCTAAATGGTCGAACCTCCTTGGAAGCGCTTTTGCTCAATACGTTTGTCTCACTTTAATACCAAAGAGAAAATGAAACGAAAGATGTAGTTCTAATTTTCACCACGCGCACGTGGCGCCATTTGCAAATTCGCGCCATTTTCCATTTATAATAAAAGTTGTTTAATTATAGCTGTTTTGTCGCAAATGTGTTGTTAAATTTTGTATTACACTCGTGCGGATTTGGTTTTTACAAACTCGTGACTATGGTAAGCCCTCGACTTCGTCTCGGGTTTTCATTCGTCTGCTCGTTTGTAAAAACTAACTTACCGCACTAGTATCATAAATTACTATTTTTGGTACATGGGAGTTTTCAGTTTGTACTGAAAAAAAATTATGAAAATAATCATATGTTAATGTTGTGACGTCATACACGCTTCAGCAAGGGTGATTAAATACCTTTGTATTCTATTCACAATACTAAAGGCTTATAGGATATTTCCCATACCTCCTTGTATGAACTAGGCCAAAACGTCACATGCTTTTCAATTTAAACTAACCTTTTAAATAAAAGCTCTAGTCCAAAGGACACAAAGGTGACCACGCGGCAAGCACAAATCAGCAACCCATGTCACGGTTATACAGGGTTGCCAGGTTTCGGGGAAAAGTCAAGATTTTGCCAAAAGCAGGTGCGAAGTGCGTCCCACAATGAACTTACGCAGCCATGATTTATGAAGCAGAGGGTTTCGAAAAATGGAATAGTTTATCTCGCGAGAAATGATACTGTAGTCCCTTGTCAAATTGTGGGAGTCCCGGAATTGTTACGGAACTTTAGGACAGGGCTATAATATTATATGGTATTTGTACATTAAGTACGTGACCTTTCCAGAAACTTTGTAACAGGTGTTATTTAAATTGTTCTGCAAACTTGCTTTCAAAAACGATTTGCATATTTTAACTTAATACCTTACTGCACAACATTTTACGGTTAAAACGGATTAATTATTAATTTAGTCGCGTCTAATCGTAAAATTTTATTACAATGTGTTTGCTCAGACGAAAAATAAATAGAAAACGTAGTAATGTCCACGACACAAATTATTAAAATTGAATTTCAAGATGAGGGCAGAGGGCACAAATACACCTGGGGTCGGTCGCCTACAGACAAAGAAGAAATAACGAGGCGCCTCGCTGGAAAGCCAATTTCATTCCAATTTGCTACTTATCTTTTAAAACCATGTTTATGGATTCCATCACGTTGCGAATTCGTTGCCAGTTTCAATAAAGCTAAACATAAACCTACATATCAATATCTTATTGGAGCATTACTGGAATTGATAAACAAAACATCAATAAAACATGCGGTAAAATCAAAGGCAGGAAATTTTATTGTGATATTTTTGCAAATTCCAAGCAGACTTGCAAAACAAAAAATTTTTTTTTATATATGTGCACAAATAACGAAGTTATAAACATTTTCGTTTCATGTTAGACAGGGAGGGCACTATACTAGATAATGTCATCAAAGCACACGATTCCAAACAAATTCTATACTAGCACCTGTTTTGCTAGAAAGGGACAGTTGACTCCCTCCCAAATACTTTGAACGCTTATATTTCAGGACTATACCAGCCGATTTCAATTAGTTTTTCGATGTAAACATCAGATTCAGACTCTCCATTTATCCTATTATTTTTAATAATTAAAACACATGCATATTATATTGTTTATAAATATACATTTTTACGAAATCCAGTGAAACAAAACTACTTAACTGTCTGAACCTGTGTACCTTTATTAGTTATAACTAATAAATAATGATATATAATATATAATAATATATTTTTTTTATTTCAGGCATTATACCCAGAAATTATAAATTAAATATTCTTTAAAATTCACATTGTAAAGGGGTGTTTGTCAAGAAAAAACTAATGATATGACGTATTTTAGCAGTAAATCACCTTTTTTTTTTTTAACTGTTTTGTCCTTACGGATAAACAGTATTTTGAGTAGTGTTTATTCATTACTTTGATTATCTCCTCGAAGTTTCTCTGAGTAGTGAATACAATAAATTAAATAACTCGCGAAAATATAGGAACAATGGCCATACAATACGCTCGTAAATAACACGGGTCCAAGTGTTCAGCCCCCAAGTAAGTAGGCTAGTTAGCGCCGCCGCAATTCATTCATCTAAGCACACTCATTTAGCTCCATTTACCTCGGACCACTTCCCGAGAACCTTTCCGTAGATATAATACAGAAATCGAACAGATCCCTATTTAGGACCAATGCTCGAATGGGCAAGAATTTATCTGGGATCAACGAGGATCAAGGAAAAGAGGCTGTCCTTGCAACCGAACTGAAGTCGGATTATCTGGCGATAGTTTGTATTATCTCTTCATGAACATTTTCAGTGGTAATTTGGGCCACCCAAAGCTTTCGAGTGCGACCCTGTGTCAAAGTTTCTTTCGGCTCTAAACACCTACTCTTCAAGGCTTATCTCAAGGGACATTCAACCTTCCAAAAGTTTAGTGTCCTAACTAAAACATTTATTTTAAGAGATGTAGCGAAGCGCTGAGATGGAAACTTTTCAAATTAATTTCATTAACACCTAAGTACTTAAATTATCTTTTAACTAAACTTTTGTACGTTCTTAACAGAACATTAACTGATTATAATTTGAAAACCTAGGGACCGTGAATCTTTTACATTCTTAGAAACTCTCAACATAAGAAGTCGAATGAAATAAGATCGATTGGCTTATAGTACATACTAATACACTCTCACATACGTGCAGGAACTCGCGCACACACACGCTCGCGCGCGCCCGCACTTACACACACACGCACGCGCGGAGAAACGCAAAAGCACGCACATCCACATACTCACACACCCAAAAAACCACACACACACACCTCTACACACAAATAATATTACTATGCAAAATGCATACTAATAATAAATTGGTCTAAAATCTAAACTCTGCATGAATAGCCCCCGATTTTGAACATTTTTAAAAAGAAATTACATAGTCAGTTCAGCTTGAATTATTATTAGTCCCATAGTAAAATTACCTCTACAATGTACTTTCAGCTTAGTTCAATCGTTCTACGAAATACTATAATAGTACCCAATCGTAGGTACCTATTTCAATAGCTTGCGATACACGGTAGAGCCAAACTGAAGACTGACCTGCAACATCTGTTGCTTGACTTTGCATTAAACATTAGCATGGGCGTATATAAGGGGATTTAGAGGGCCCGGAAAGCATCCGAAGAAAATAAAAATGGGTGTCAATGTCAACTTAGATGATACACGGTGTGAACGAAGTGCCATAATAAGCTATTCGAGAAATATATTGATTATATCGTCTTCGTGATACCACGTAGCATTTTTTTACCAAAAGCAAAAACTAGTCAATATTTGTAAATTATTGGACACTCGGAGCCTCCCTTGTGAAAGCTATATCTTATCTACACCCGTAATGATTAGTTAGTTAAGTACCTATAATACAGACTTCGCTAGAACGAGTATGCAGTGTCTCTGTGTGCAGTGTAAAGTCAGACTCCTCATCCTCATAAAGAGTTCATGACTGCAAATAATAATCTAAGCCGCAGTCACGTTCAGTCCAACGGAAAATAAAGAAGATGGCATTTGTGAAGTGATCGCAAGTATCGTAGGGGGAAATATAGATTATCCAACGATTCATGGATGTACTTGAACGTATTCGAGCGAGGCATCCTCCCTAGAGGTTAACTTATCGAGGAAACAAATCATAGGAAGGGAAAATAATGGGATAAAAATAATATATTGTCTCGTAAACATCTGATCAAAATGACTCCCAGGTATTGGGGTTTGTTTTATTTTGAACGTACTTTAGATTAACCGTGTAAACATAAAATTTCTGTAGCGGTAGGACTTTACTGCATAGTCCACCTGGGGAAGTACCACACTTTGCCAGTAATTCAATCGCCAAGCAGTAGTGTGCAAGCATTACTGTGTTCCGGTTTGAAGGGCAATGTTACCAGATAAATTACTGGGTATGAAGAGATTTAACATTTACAGCCTTACATAAAATAATCTCGATTCTCTTAGTCACTGCTTAAACTTCTCTGTCTTGTTCTTGCATGTTACACTTCACGTCAGAGAGAATATGGCAGAGCATCTTAAGCAGTGACTAACGGTAGAAAAGTTTTTTAAGTAAGGCCCCTAATATCTCAGGGTGACGAGCGCTGTGCAGTGCGGCGCAGGATTGGGTTCGCACGGTCACAATTCTAGCACTGCTACTGTTAGTGGCAGGCGTGACGCTTACCACCAGCCAAATGTCTTGCTCGTCTCGTCACTTGAATGAACAAAAAATAATAAAAAATAGTTACCTATATAAGTACTGGTTTAGACAAACACACCTGCGCGTCAGATTTTGTTCGCTTTTAAAGGTTTTTTTTTCGCGTAGCGTTTATTCAAAGGGTTTATTTTATCGTAGCTTTAAAACCGTTTTCTTTATAATCGAAAAAATAAATAAGGGACACAAAAGAGGGGTAAAGGGGGGGGGGGGACCATCAGTTCTCGGCGTGTTTCTCTTTCTACATTAAAGCACATTTATAAATGCTACAAGCATGCCAAGTTTCATGCTTTCTGCCGGATGGGACCAAAATTCGACTTTTTTCGTGCTTAGAAGCCGTACTATTATGGTAATCATAAGAATAAAATAACCATGTTGAAAATCTTGTTCTCGAAATAATACATTATAAGTTTTTGAAGATGAATTAATTTTAGAAAGTACGTAGCTAAGGTACTTAGTTCACATGAACACGCGCCTTATATCTACTTCATAGTGTTTACTAACTCTATTAGATTGGTTAGCGTCTACTGACCCACTTGCATCTCAGACGAGGCGGCTACATCCACTGCCCCGGGGTTTTCACAGCTCGCATTCGCGTATCTTACGTAACTAGTAACTACAACTTTACAGCCAAACCATAACAATCGCGCTTTATAACGTGGTATGCTTAATGTGTGAGAGCAGGCAATACGTTCCGGTACCTAGCTTTATCTAAGCATCAAACAAACATTAAACTGTAACTGAATACTTATGTTTATTATTTTTTCTATACTCATATCCAGAATACGTTTGGAATCGTCACTTTTAATTTATTTGGCAATAAAAGCGTTGATAGGTTATTTGAAAATTCAATACCTCACAAATTGATTTGATGAGGTACTAGGTTTTTTAATTGATCATGAATTATAATATAGTCGCCATAATAGTGTAAGGTTTGGCAGTTAACACATAGCCAACACCGGCAAGTAAATAAAAAAAGAGATAAAAGGCGGGAATTTGGAAGGCTGGCGCACTCTCGGGAGGATGATATTTTGTGAAGGGACAAGGGTAATAATAATTGAGTAGTTATTGAAATATATTTAGCTGTTCCGCAATTTATTTCGAGTTTCTCTTGGCGAATTTACAATAGTGGCTTTATCGTGAGATTTACATGCAATTTGATTGTCAAGTCTATTTACTGAAATCTTTATGGATATAATTATTGTGTATGTCACTGAATTCTTCCTAAACGGCTGGACCGATTTCAATGAACTTTTTGAATGCATTCGAGTGGGTTTAAATCCATAACAGGACCCGGTAGATGCAGCTGCGATCAGATTCCAGGAGTTTATTTTATTTTCAGGACTGGGCAACGTCTGCCAGGCCCACTAGTTGTATAACAAAATTTCCTAATATATATGCAAAATATATCTATAAGTAGAACACTGTTTAGTAGTAAAACTTATTGCACCGACCTCGCCGGCGAGGTCGAGGACTCCCCAGATCTATCAGAAGATCGGTTAGATTATCTCCAAATAGCCAACCAGATCAACCTACTAGGGCCCCAGGGCATACCCCTTCTGGGGTGCCAGGGCAAGTCTGACCCCACTCCCGGCGACGGCCAAGCCGAAGTTCGTACCGTCTGAGGTGCCCTTGAGCTAGTCGCCTTTAACCTAAACCTAGGCCGAGCGCCGTTTGAGCTTGCCTAAAGTCCGGTGACGCTGTAGAGGAGCATCAGTCATTCATAAATAAATAAATAAAAAATAGTAAAACTTACCTACTAAGGCACATAGTAAATTAAAAAAGTTTAAAACAAAGAAAGCAATAAACCTGCCAGTTTGCCAGTCAGAAGAGAGGCAGAAAAAAAACAAAAACAAAATAAAAACTTACTTCTGGAGGCCCACGATTTTCCGTTGTTCAAGCCTGCTAAGTAGGTCCCCAAGTCTTCCCGGCACTGCCGACTCAGAGTGAGATTCCCGCTGCTGAGCGGCTCCTTCCAGTCGTGGTGGTCGAGCAGGGACTTCATCCACGCCATCCTAGACCCTCCAGCTTCCTCTGTCACGTTCACACTTCCACTCACCACACTAACTACCACTAGCACTAACAACAACATCGTCATATCACTTGCCATCTTATCTTTTTAAAGTCGGTTTTATAAACTACACTGTCGTTCTCTAGTCGGCCATTTCGTACCTGAAACACAGAATTAAAATTTATTAGTCAGGATTATGTATGTACCTATTAGATAGTTTGAGGACATGAATTTGGAAAGCGTTAAAATATTTCAAAAGCTTTGTTTGAGAGAAATAGCTAACGCTCGTGTTTGATTACAAACTGAAATGGACAAGTTTCCATTTTAAATTGAGTCTAGATTTATTGTTTTACGATAACGAGGTTAAATAAGGTGAAATAATCTCGTTTAAAAACCTACATGGTATATACAACATAACTACTAAATCCTCCTTTTAAATATCGGTTAAGTATGATAAAGAGGCGTATTTTAAAGCCAACCACATTTAATGTGGTTACTACTTTACTCTTAGGGTATTCAAATAGTATTTTCATCATCATCGTAATCAGCCCAGAGACGTCCCCTGCTGAACGAAGGCCTCCCTTTAGACCGCCACACTGTATGACAACCTGCCATATAATATTATATCATATCATCCACCGTATGCCCGCAATTTTTACAATGTCGCGGGTAGTATTATTTTAGACCAATAAATCCACATTGTATAGATTTACCTACAGCTGTTCTAGATGCTTCTTTCGTTTGTTCAGTACATTATTATAGACGTCCACTTCTCGGCGAAGATTTGTTTTCCCTTGAATTTGCGAGTCCAAGGAATGCTGGGCGAGACACAAAGGGAACTGACATAAAGGAGTGAAATAGCAAATTGTTGCCGTCAGTGCCCGTGGCCAGCTGTTGTGATAGCAATTACATACAAAACAAACGCAACGTTTTTCGTTTTTACGAATTCCTCTTTTCAGCCTTTATCATAAACATACAAAATGTTTACAATCATGGCTTTACCCCTTTTACAACTTTCCTCATATTGCGATATTTCCGGTGATATTTTACGGTGAAACCAATGAACGTAATCCCGCAAACGTTTTTCATTTTTCGGAGAAGAAAAAACGAAATAACTTTATGCGAACAAACGTGTCGAGTCAGCCAGGATTATACTGTCAAAAGTTAACACGAAATGAAAATCCCGTGTACAAAGGACCTTTTGGTTTCGCGTATCATTAGTTTATTTTTTTTCTTATTGTACCCTTCCAGACATATTGTGAAAGTTGGTGTGATCGATGCAATAAGATTAACTCTGACTCTGATGACTTTTAGTTTGTTTTGTGTTTCTGACATTTAAATGAATTTTGACATGTTTAATTTTAATTTTAATTTCTTACTTATATTATTATTGTTTTTGTATTGTATTACTTTATTATTACTATTTTACTTTTTTGTTTATAATTATTTTTGTGAGATTCTAATGTAATTGGCCTGACCGTGTTTAATCTCAATAAATACAATTTAATTTAAATTCATTTTTATTTAAAGCGAACGAGAAAATTATACCACGCAATTACTTTAACGGTGGCCGTAACATAAAACAGAATTTTCTCCCGAAGTAGGCTTTCCGCGAGATTCGATTGCTCCGCTAGACTTCTTTCATTACGTGCGAATTAGATTGGTGTTGCATTATCTCTAATGACGCCTAAAAGCTTCGCAGAATAACCACCCTACTCGACCTCAAAAGGGTGGTGATAACACGACAATCGACAAGCCCATTTAGGGCTTCTAATCACCTCTCGTACACCATACACCTGCAATAACGGTGAATTAGCATCAGGGATCCTCGCTTTGCATAAAATTTATAGCCCATTATATCTCACAGCCTTAGTTCTCTTTTACAATAGAAAATAAATACGAATAGCTCAATAAAGCGTATATCGAATAAAAGCACCATGAACAATGGCTTCAAAACAAATGGTAAGAGTTGATTAACAATACAAAAGCGAATTGGAAACCGAAAGGCAATTACACGTTATTGAGAGAGGATTTAGGTTTAACATAAACTTCGTTCTGCGGTGAATGTGAGGTTAAAGAGCTAGATTTAAAATTATTACAGAGCATTTTTAAGGTGTCATTCAAGAAACAAACTCAAAACCCACAAAGCTCTCCTGATGGTAGGAGATAATGTGGTCAATTTTGAAGGCTTAAGTTCTAAGTTCACAGTTCTAAACTAATTAAAATATTGCTGTCTCTTTTTTTACTTGGCATATTAGCTAAGGACAGCAATACTTTAGTTAGTTTAGTTCTGTCAACTTAAACCTTCAAATTCGACCATAATGTGATTGTAGAGGTACCCAGAACTTTGAGTAACAAAACAAAGCAAAAGCAAGAACTTTACTTAGCTAATGCTTTACTGCATTTACTGCTTTAGCATTTACTGCTTTACTTTAGCTACTGCTTTACTGCATTTCATGCTTTACTTTAGCTACTGCTTTACTGCATTTAATGCTTTACTTTAGCTACTGCTTTACTGCATTTACTGCTTTACTTTAGCTGTTGCTTTACTGCATTTACTGCTTTACTTTAGCTACTGCTTTACTGCATTTACTGCTTTACTTTAGCTGTTGCTTTACTGCATTTACTGCTTTACTTTAGCTAATGAAACTTTTAATCTTTCGCGATTTAAAAACATAATTAAAATTTTTTTTTTTTATTATAATTTATATATATTTTATTTTTTTAAATTAAATTTATTTGTGCGACTACCGAACCTTTCAAGCCAAAACACAGTAATGTAACGCTCTAATGCTTGACGGCAGAATGCCTGATACTGAGCTGGACCTTTAATAGGCAACCATGTATAAAATTCGCATAGCATATCGAACTAAATTATTATAATAACAGTCACCCCAGTGCGAATGTAGAGACATTTAGAATTTCTAATTCTTGTTTGGTACGCTTATGTAATTCTGCGTCGATAGCGTGGGTTTCACTGGCCGCAGATAACTTTACAAACATTAAAACTTTTGACATGGAGATGCTAAGTTATGGTCGATTTTCAATAATATTAGATGTATTTTTCAATATTAATAATATTGAATATACCTATAGCTTTACAGATAACAGGTTCTCTTAACTGATACTCGGAACAGCCAAATAACAGTACCCATAACGGATGTTCTTGAAATCGTTATCTCTATGTGTTCCTGTTCTCGGCGTTCTTGCGTAGCAATGGGCTTACCGCGCGCTAAATACTCAGTTCAGTAACTAATATTTGACTTATACTAAGTAACATAATATGGTCGTATTGGCAAGATATAACAAATATGCCCTTAGATTATGTTACGTGTAACTGATATTGCTTTTATGAATATATTAGTCACACTTCTAGTTTGGCATTAGTCGGCAGGTACTTAACCTGCGTGAACTATTCTTGTGATATTGCTCATCTCTATTATGCTAGGGCTTCGCCTACGTGTAATACCATTATATACCGCAGTATTTAATACAGTACCTACGCAGATATGGCCGGGTGTTAGCACGCTAATGGGTTAGTGGCATTATTAATGTTGTTAGTCGTTAGGCGATATTTAAAGTCAAATGATAGTGTGGCTGACCATGTAGCGCTTGGAGTATCGATCTCTTTCTCTCGTAGCGCATTCTATAATGCATCATTAATTGCACGTTAATTATTTCGATAACTGGACGTAAAGCGTCACGCAGGCATAGATTAAGTATACTAACATAATCTATGACGCAGGTGAAGCCCTAGCATTACACGAACACCTTTTACGCCACGAAACAGAATCATTACTAGTTTGAAAGGCGATGGAATTTTTTTCACATGTATGTGTTTGTAATGAGTGTAAAAGTAAAACTAATTGAATATCATACATTACGTAAGGTAAGTACATGAGTATAACAGCGCTTTTGTTGTATGCGCCGCTGTTAGATAATTCATTTTAAAATGTGGGAGAATGCGTAACTATACATTCATTATGCGTTATTTTATTATCATTTGTTGAAATAAGTAGATGCGTACACGACCCAATGACCTGAATTATGTGAAACTCAAAATTTTAATGAATTTGCACAAGTTTTTTCTATGCGAATTCTTGACTTCATGTTACCTAATATCTTAACTAGGTGCTATATTATGTTGGCAGTAAGTGTAATTTGCATTTAAATGATACTTTGTCACGCAATTTATTGCCATTATAGTGCGTCATTGAATGCAAATAGTGTTTGTAGAGCTTTACTACGTGATCTTATTAGGTTATTAAAGTTAAGCAACTGACAATCCAGTACAGATACATTTTAAAATTAAAAACACAAATCTTGAGACATAATACGTTTAATAATATAGTGTTTGGTTGCTTATGTATGATTCTGAGCTAATAGGTACCTTACTTAGCACTGCTGAACGTCAATAATCAAACGTTAAAGATTATCATGTCATCGTCATCATCATCAACCAGAAGAAGTCCACTGTTGTACGAAGGCCTCCCCCTAAATAGAATTTGCCATAATCCCTACGCTTACTTGGCAGGCGGCTTGGGGGTCAGAGCTTGACTAGACAGCGCTGCCCGTGCTCCGGTGGTTCTGGATGCAGTTTTAGGATACACCCAGGTCAAAATTATCATGTAAATATTATCAAACAAGCCACAGTCGCGATCAAGGAAAGCAAATCACGGTGAACCAAGGCATGCCCCAGTAGAGTGGTGGAGAAAAGTCTATACCATTTTACTCGGACATGGTACAAGAAGCTTCTATTGACTCTTAGAACTGATTATATTTTGATTTTTCTTACGAATGATCAATCTCCGAAATCCCTTTTGTAGTGGCATTATATATTAGAGATATTTCACGATTTCTGAATCGGTCCCAAAGTGAATTTGTTCTTAGTGAAGAGCACAACGAGTTCCTTACGCCTTGTAAACTTACTTTCATCAACTTCAGTCGCACAATTGTAGGATGGATGAGAGAATGCTATATGAGTGACAGAGATGGCAATAGATGCGCGTAAGAAAGGTGAAAGGATGCTATGTGTATAAGGGAGAAAGGTACGATGTATGAAAGGATGCTATGTGAAAGAAAGAGAAGAAAGATAGATGAGACAAGATGGCGAAATGTGATTATTGCGAGCGTGCCGGTTTATTTATAATTAATCTAAAATAGTTGATAATAACGAAGTGTGAAGCCCTAGACAACTTAATAAGAAATAAATAAGAAGATTAACGATAAAAGAGTGTTTGTACTGAGCCTACAACCCACAAGTGGGGGCTCGTCCGATTCGACCGCGTGGCGTGGTCGGATAACCCCAGCAACTACGGCGAACAAACACGCAAAACCAGCAATTACTTTGAATCTACGACGAAGAAAAACCAGAAGCACTCGCATTACGACGAAAGAAGAAGCTTTACGAAGACGAAGTTAAAAATTACGACGAAGACGAAGATTATTTTACGAAGACAAAATGGCGCAGACGCAAACGAAGAAAGAACAGCATTGCGGCATTTTTTGCAAAGAGTTTGAGACGGCTTTGGTGAAGTTTACGGGGGAAGAAGAAGACACCTATACTTCAGCCAAATGGGCACAAGATATAGACGATAACGCGGAAATTTTTGAATGGACGCCACAGCAAAAACTAGTTATATCCAGAAAATCGTTAGCAGGCACCGCGGCGTTATGGCTAAAAACTGAGAAAATATTCAAGACTTATGAAGAGCTGAAGACTGCTGTACTGAAAGAATTTCCTGAAACGATAAACAGCAAAGAAATGCATGAGCTTATGGCGGCACGCAAAAAGAAAAAAGATGAATCATTTTATCGGTACATGTTAACTATGAAAGAGATGGGAAAACGAGCGAGATTTCCAGATTACGTGGCTATCCAGTACATTATCGAAGGAATACCTGACTACGAGACAAACAAAGCTATGTTATACGGAGTTACGACCTACGCAGCGCTAAAAGAAAAATTGCAGCAGTATGAAAAAATGAAGAAAAAGATGAATGCCAATAAACAAGAAAGCGGAAAGGACACTAAGCAAAAGACGACTCCAGCAGCGTCGACATCAAGCTTGCGTTGTTTTAAATGCGGTGAGCAAAACCACAAAGCAACGTCATGTCCTAATGGTAGCAAATGTTTTCGTTGCAATCGATTTACCGATCACATTGCCAAAGATTGTCCATTTTACGCCGGTACGGTTGGTAACACGAAGTCTCCGAATATAGCTACGAAAGCGCAGACCATTCAGAACAGTCACGGAAATCAACGAAATCAGCCGAAGTATGAACAGCCAATCAAGAGCAAGGCGATGTTCAACTATGCGTATACGGCCAATGACGAAGCCGAACCGATGGCGTCGGCGAGCGGCCATGACAGTTTCACTGTCATGAGCTTAGATATCAAAGAAGACGTAAACAAACAGTGTAAATCGACGAAGAAAATAAAAATAAACAATTATTACGATGTAGAAGCATTGGTTGACACAGGATCAGACCTAAATATAATAGCACAAGCGCTATTCGACGACTTGAACACGGAAAAACACGACCAAAATCTAAAGATGTACGGTATGGGAAGATGTGAAATTCAAAGCAACGTAAAAACGTTTATCACGCTACAAATTGATGATAAAACATATGAAAAAGTGGAATTTCACGTAGTACCAAACACTATTATGCCATTTAAGTTAATTATTGGACAAGATTTCATTAATCGTGTAACAATGATAGTGCGTGAAGGATTCGTGTGTTTTGTACCGAAAGAAGTCGAGTGGATGAGACGTATGTCAAACGTGTGCAAGGTTAGTATGAATGAAATGGATGTTACAGGCCCTACAGTCAGTCCTGAGGTCAAGAAGGAAGTTTTAAGGTTGGTAGAAGAGTATAAGCCGGTCAAAACAAAAGAAGCACCCATCCAGCTGAAAATAATACTAAAAGACGACATACCAGTGGCACAGCGACCCCGCAGGATATCACTTACTGAACAAAAAGTGGTTGAGCAACAAATAGAAGAATGGGAGCAACAAGGAATAATACGGGTAAGTTTTTCTGAGTATGCTAGCCCATTAGTTCTTGTTAAAAAAAAAGATGGTGCAACTCGAGTATGTGTAGATTACCGATTACTAAATAAAAAGATTGTCAAGGATGAATTTCCTTTGCCAATCATAAGTGACTTGATAGATAAGCTGAAAGATGCAAAGATTTTCAGTGTACTAGACCTGAAAAATGGTTTTTTTCATCTGAAAATATCTGAAGAGTCGATAATGTGTACATCTTTCATAACACATCATGGACAATGGGAATTTTTAAAAGCCCCTTTTGGTCTATCTATTTCTCCGACTTATTTCATGCGATTTGTCACTATAATTTTCAGAGAACTGATAGCGCAGGGCATAATGATGATTTTCGTTGACGACATTGTTATACCAAGTACTACTGAAACCCAGGCGCTAAGCAGACTAAAGAAGGTATTAGAAGTAGCATCAAAGTATGGGCTAGAGATAAACTGGAAAAAAGCCAAACTGATAAGTCATGAAATTGAATACCTAGGTCATTTAATAAAAAATGGTGAAGTACGACCAAGCCCAGACAAAGTAGATGCTGTAATGAGATTTCCTGAACCTAAAAATATCAAACATGTTCAAAGTTTTATTGGTTTAACATCATATTTCAGGAAATACATACGAGACTATGCGAAGATTGCCAGGCCATTGACAGATCTTCTCAAGAAAGGAGCTACATTTAAATTTGAAGACGAACAACAAGATACTTTTAAGACGTTAAAACACAAGCTGACTACCGATCCAGTACTCAAGATATATGACTGTAGTTTACAAACTGAACTCCATACAGACGCGTCATGCCAAGCACTAGCTGCAATATTGCTGCAGAGACACCCAGATGGTCAGTTACACCCAGTACACTACATGAGTCACAAAACGACTGAAGCAGAAAGCCGATACTCAAGTTATGAACTTGAAGCACTTGCCATAGTGGAAGGAGTAAGAAAATTCAGACATTACTTGTATGGAATACATTTCAAGATTGTCACAGATTGTAAAGCTTTCGAGCAGACTCTGAAGAAAAAAGATTTAACACCTAAAGTAGCACGATGGGTATTTATGCTGAATGAATATGATTATGACATTGAGCACAGAGCAGGCACTCAAATGCAACACACAGATGCACTGAGCAGAAACCCATATATAGCTGTATTAACACTGCACAATGAACTGCGACAAGCGCAGGAGATAGATGAAGAGCTAAATGCTATAAAAGAGCTAATACAGAAAGATGGACTATACCACGACTATTGGTTAGACAATGGAATACTCTACAAAGGAGAACAAAAACATTTAGTAGTACCAAGAACCATGGAAAAAGAAATAATAAAGAAAGTACACCAAAATGGTCACTTTTCAAAGAAGAAAATGAAAGAATTAATTGGAAAAGACTACTACATAAAAAACCTGGATAAGAGAATAGAAGAAGTAATCCTGAGCTGTATACCATGTCTACTTGCAACGAGAAAAGAAGGAAAACAAGAAGGTTACCTAAACCCAATTGATAAAGAAGGTATGCCACTACATACGTTACATTTAGATCACATTGGACCTCTTACAGAGACCAGAAAGCAGTACAATTACATACTAACGATGATAGATGCATTTACGAAATTTGTATGGATATTTCCTACAAAGTCAACGACTACCTCCGAGGTCTTGAACAAGCTCCAGTTACATCAACAAACCTTTGGGAACCCATCGAGGATTATAACCGACCGAGGTACAGCATTCACCAGCGGAGACTTTGAAAGATACTGTCAAGAAGAAAACGTACAACACGTCAGCATAAATACAGGAGTACCACGAGGAAACGGGCAGGTAGAACGAGTACATCGCATACTTATACCTATGTTTACAAAACTGTGTATAGAAGACAAGACATTATGGTACAGGCATGTGAGTCGAGTCCAGAGAGCTATAAATAGTACCTACCAAAGATCCATAGATACAACTCCATTCCAGTTACTGACAGGTACAAAGATGAACTGCAAAGAAGACACAGAAATACTAAATCTACTACAGCAAGAAACAATTAAATTATATGATGAAAATAGAGAAAATCTTAGATTGAAGGCCAAATAACAAATTCAGAAAATTCAGGAAGAAAACAGGAATTCATACAACAGGAAAAGAAAACCCAGCTCAAGCTATGAACTAGACGACCTAGTAGCTATAAGAAGAACCCAGTCTGGCCCAGGTCTGAAGCTGAAACCTAAATTTCTTGGACCCTATAAAATTGTGAAGGTCAAGAGAAATGACCGCTATGATGTCGAAAAACTCTACTCTACCACCGAAGGTCCAAACAAAACGTCTACCTCAGCTGATATGATGAAGCGATGGCCGGAAAGACAAGAAGCTATGAGTGATTGAAAGAAGGATGTAATGTGTGAATGAAAGTTTTTTGAACGTGTTTGAAAGTGTTTTCCTAAAATGTAAAAAAAAAAAAAAACAAGAAAATAATAATTAAGATTTAATTAATAAAAATAGTATAAACATACTTAAATATAAAGATTAAGATATAATTAGGATTAGTTTGTGTAAAAATAAACTGTTATATACATATTTCCTAGTTAAGAAAATATAGTTTCTTTAAGTACTTATGTAATATAAAAGCGGTTATTATGTAAATATGTAAGAAAGAGGTGTATGTAAGAAAAGATATGATGTTTGAATAGTAATGAAAGATGAATAGAAAATTTGATGATCCTGAAAGAGAAGCATATCTGAGGACAGACATGAACGTCGGATGGCCGAATGTAGGATGGATGAGAGAATGCTATATGAGTGACAGAGATGGCAATAGATGCGCGTAAGAAAGGTGAAAGGATGCTATGTGTATAAGGGAGAAAGGTACGATGTATGAAAGGATGCTATGTGAAAGAAAGAGAAGAAAGATAGATGAGACAAGATGGCGAAATGTGATTATTGCGAGCGTGCCGGTTTATTTATAATTAATCTAAAATAGTTGATAATAACGAAGTGTGAAGCCCTAGACAACTTAATAAGAAATAAATAAGAAGATTAACGATAAAAGAGTGTTTGTACTGAGCCTACAACCCACACAATGCAGGCAGATTGCCAAATCTGACAAACTATAATAACGACTTTCGGGACCGTAGGCTGTCTTTTAGAGGCTCCCAGATATTACTTGTGTAATCTCCTAGCACAGGCTCCACTAGCCAAGCAGGTACCTGGCAAGTGCAGTCTTTTGTATCTTGGCATCTTGCCCACTTAATAAGTTGTAGGTATACATGTTTAGTATACTAACAAGAGTAATGAGATTTCATAAAGTCTACAACTAAAATGTTTTCGACAACCTTGTACGCTTTAAGCCAGAAAGTGTCTGAACCAAGCTAATATTTTGATTGCATCAAGTTAATAGCAACGTAAAAGGCAGCCTTGGAGCCTTGGAGGAGGAAACCTACTTAGTTAGTAAAAACATAAATGTGAAACCATAATGTTCTATAGTAGAGCTGATGCCTAAAGTATGCATATTAAGTGCATACAGTTTAAAAAAGTAAATCTGTCTATGTCTATGTCTGTACCCTTTCATAATTAATCGGCACGACCAATCTTGATTATATTGGCTAAAGGCAGGGGAGGCCGGTGCTCCGTCCGGGAGGACAATGCACGGCAAAAGGCAGTGGCCGCCCGCACGCTAGCACGTAACTACACGCTAGCCTCGTCGCACGTAACTAAGCATACGTGATAGAAAGAGAGCGGTATATCTAGGTGAATATAACGAGCTGTGTCCAGCGCTGTGCGAGTTGAATTGCTACTTTATTGCCTAGTAGATAGAGTCCTTATTTATTTCAATTCCTTTGCGGAGTGAACTTTCTGTACGTGGTACTATTATTTATTCTGTGCTAAAGGTACATAATCAGTCTTCTACCCTCGAAAGACGATTGGGCCATTTCCAGCAACTAACGCGCAACTTGGCCAGAACGTATTAAATTTAGCAGCGTATGTGACTTTCACATACGCTACTGAATTTAAGGCTAATTTAAATTCATAATAATACTAATTACTTAATTATGTTCTTTTATTAATATTTTATTAATTTATTTTATTTTAAGTCTGTACCTAATTTAAGTAAATACGTACTAAGTACTCTATTTCGTAAATAAACTGTTTGATTTGATTTATTGTACATATGTATGCAGGTTTCCTCACAATGATGTTCTTCTCGGCGGTCTGCCAATTAGGCTACCACGGCTTAAAAGGCTACCATGCTCTTGACAGGTTTAGTTTTGTCGAAATGTGAAAAAATATTGCAGAGCGTAATGCAGAGGATGCATCGCAACTTCAACTATTTCTTGAATTCCATTATACCTACGTATTTCAATAAATACTTCATTTTATTTAACAGTTAACTGTACATAGTTTGGTCAAAATTCTAGTACCGTGGTTATGGTCAGCACCTCAGCAAACGACAATGTTCAGCATTCCGTAGAGCTACAGCAACATCTGGCAGTATTGTGAGATTGTATGTGGCGATGTCTTTTAGACTCTATAACAACGGTGCAAGGATGAAAATTGTGTTATTCGCTGCATTAGATTACGTCCCCTTCAGTATATTGGTATTTCGTGGCAGAGGTATTACCGTACGTTCCTCCACTATGTGGTTTTACGATTAACTGCCAACATCTCGGCAATGGCTGCACTTTTGTGATTATATATTTTGTAACTTTATCTTGACAAACTAAATAATCCATCTGTTGAAAACTGTATCTCTAGTGTATTTCCGCTGTACTATCGTATGGAGTACTAATAAGAATAAGAAGCTAATAATCCATAGTTTCCGTTAACGTAACAATATAATCTGTAATAAAAAAGTTATTAAGGCTAAACCAAATAATGAATTAAATCTGAAATATAAATGTATTAAACCTGAATTTTGATGGATATCTGTTTACAGGATTAATTAAATTACCTGTTTCAGATTAAAATAATATTGTTTCAGCTTAATTAATTACGAATACTATTTGGTTACAGATTAAAATAAATTGTTTCAGCCAATATTAATTATTTAATTACAAATTTAAAATTATTTGTTTTCAGATTAAATATATATTTTATTTCAGAATCAATTATTTAATTGTTTCAGGTTTAATACATTTATATTTCAGATTTAATTCATTATTTGGTTTAGCCTTAATAACTTTTTTATTACAGATTATATTGTTACGTTAATGGAAACTATGGATTATTAGCTCCTTATTCTTATTAGTACTCCATACGATAGTACAGCGGAAATACACTAGAGATACAGTTTTCAACAGATGGTTTAAGATGAACTTCCGCAAAGTAACGCCTGATTCAATCACATAAACTAAATAATAATGATGGTAGATGGTACTAATAAATAAACTTTGAGTAGCTTAGAGTAAGTTCGAAAAAAGAAGACATAACACTTTATAACTATACTAAGCTTTAAAAAAAAAAAAACAACCGACTTCAATCTTGACTACCTGGATCACAGAATAAATAATAGTTCTACGAACCAGGATGAAATGTTCATATTTGTTCCTTTAGATTGAATAACCAAACTACTGAACTGATTTCGATAAAAAAAATATGGGACCACTTCTGAAGTTACTACTTACCAAATACAAATTAGAATTATCAAAATAGTCGCGAAACATACAAAAATTAAATACAGTCGAATTGAGAACCTTCTTTTTTGAAGTCTGTTGAAAATAGGTGTATTCTTGTGTGTTTTATTAATAAAACGGTTATTCTCACAGAGCTAAGATGTACTTATATATACTTTATAAGATTAATCTTTAATAAAGGATAGGAGAAGGATAAGTAAGAACAAGCAAAAAAGAATTAATTATTTCGAAGCTAAGAAAGAAGGGGTAATTTCAGCCTGTCGCCGTCAGACTAATGAGATAGTAAGAGAAAGAATATGTTTCTCCCTCTTTCTTCTCGTAACTAGTAACTAGATAAGTAGTAAAATATCTAGTTACCTACCATTATGGTACCGGACCTGGGTATGTCCTTAAACTGCAACCAGACCCACCGGAGGACGGGCAGCAGCGTCCTCTTAGTTAATGGTGGTGAGCATTCTGCGATCCCCAAGCCGCCTGCCAAGCGTGGGGATTATGGCAACACCCCTCTATTGGGAGGCCTTCGTCCTGCAGTGGACGTCTTATGGCTGACGACGATGGTATCTTTGTTCAATCTTAATTTTTAAAATTTCAAGTGACGACACTAGCAAGACGTTTCCCTGGTGGTAAGCGTCACGGCTGCCACTAACAGTAGCAGTGCTAGAATTGTGAACTTGTGAACACAATCCTGCGTTGCACTGCACTGCGCTCGTCACCCTGAGATATTAGATGTTAAATCTCTTCATACCCAGTAATTTCTCTGGTAACATTGCCCTTCAAACCGGAACACAGTAATGCTTGCACACTGCTTGGCGATTGAATAACTGGCAAAGGTGTGGTACTTCCCCAGGCGGACTCTACAGTAGAGTAGAGTATGCCTACCACTACAAACATATTATAAAAAAATATTTAATTATCAAAACATATTAGCAAAATAAATTATGAATACTAGCTGTTTCATTAATCATAAAACATTGTATTAGGTTTACCTTAAGCTAATTATTCGCATGATTACCGTTCATTTTAAGTCACTCGCTCAACTTTCTAGTAATTTAGCACGCTTCAGCCTCTCGTTTGATTATCTGGTCGGCACCTTTATTATAAATTAATTATCTACGTCGTTGTCTGAGAAATCGGAACTAGTTCATAAGATTTATTGCACAACATCCTATAGTCTGACATGGCTTACATTATTAAAATTATTATCCGAAAATTGCAACAAGCAGGAAAATGAATACGAATTATATTTCCGTTCATGCCATCCAGCTCTAGTAACAAGTAACTTAAAAAAAAAACAACCGACATGATTTTAATATAGAACCACGTCGAGAGTATACATACATATTAAAATAAAAACATAATTTTCAAAATCAGTCCACAATTAACGGAGAAATCGGTAAACATACATTGAAAAAAACATACATACCGGTGAATATAGAACCTTCTCCTCCTTTTTTGGAGTCAGTTTAAAAGTACTAAAAAATTTCTTAAAGGCGACCTTTTTAAAGTAGGTTAAATTTACGCAAATCTTGATACCATCAGTAGAAACTCAATGTAAGAATTTTGGTTAAAAGTAAGTACTGCCAAAGGCAACCTTTTGCAACCGGTTGTAAAGGCAACTTCTTGTGAAAAAGGTTAACTTTAAGCAAATCTTTTTTTATGCAGTTGAGTGACGAGACAAGCGAGACGTTTATTTGGAAGTAAGCAACACCCCTGCCAAGTGCCAATAACTGTAAACTTCCGAACAAAATCCTGCGCACACTGCACTGCGCTCGTCACTCTGAGATTTTAGATGTCAAATCTCTTCATGCCCAGCGACGGTGATAATAGAATGGACGGGCCCAGCGCAAGCAAATCGAACAAAATTAACAAGACAACACAATCAAGCATACCTAAAAGTATGCATATTATATTTGCCGGAAAATAGAGAAAGCGAATCTAATTACTGCATGACAAAAAGAGAACACATGCACATGTATTAGAAGTTTGTATTGTCGTATCGTACGGCTCGCATGTCGCAAAGGCAGAGTATGGCTGAAGCGAGTGGAGAGCCGACGCTCAACATATAGTCTTCAAAATCCGTGCGCTTATTTCCCGTCCATTCATCTTATCATTGTCGCTGTTCATGCCCAGTAATTGTTTTGGTAACATTGCCTTTAAACCGAAACACAGTAATGCTTGCACACTAATGCTTGGATTGAGTAACTGGCAAGGCTGTGGCTTTTCCGGGCGGACTCTGCAATAAATATAGTCATAACGCATCAGCAGACACTCCTTCTGAGAAAGCTTTAAGACATTTCTCATTCAAACGTAGCCTATAGCCTATTGGCCAAATTTTCACTTTACTTACTTGTACCAACTAAGCCAAAATGTCCTATGATTCTTGAACTGTGAAAAAACTCCAATATGGTTATTAGGTACTAGAAGTTCAAAAACAAAAGAATTTCATACAAAAGTTTTTACCCATTTTTACCCCTTTAGGGGATGAATTTCGAAATTTCCTTTCTTAGTTCACCCTTACGCATCAAGATAAATACACTCTCCAAATTTCAAGTCTGTACGACCAGCGGTTTAGGCTTAAAGTATTAGATTATATCTATACTCCATAAATCAAACAATCCCAAATATGAAGCCGTGCAAAACAAGCACACAATAAAATAAACAACAATACCTACAAACGACATACAAACTAATACGTACTTACCATAAAATGAAAATGTTACGAAATTGGTTACGTAATTTCAAATCCTACCCACAAACGCTAAACTATAAACACAGATTTGATGAACGTTTTGTGGTTGGAAACCAACAAAACCGCTGTTTTGGAGATGACACTAATATCAACGATTTGTGGCGACGGCGGCCGAATTTCGAAGCCATTCGTCACTAGCTGAAACCCTCAGCAACCGAACGTAGCCAGCCATGATAATCACCTCTAATTGGTAATAGCTGAGCTCCACAATAGGAACTATTTTGATTTTCAATCTTTATTATTCCCCAGCATCTCAGCCCACACTACAGTCCCTGATTCAATTAGGTAATGTTATTTTTAACCGACTTCAAAAAAGGAGGAGGTTCCATATTCGACTGAATGTATGTTATTTTTTATGTACACCGATTTCTAGGTAAGTCAATTGTGGACATATTTTGATATTTTTTTATTTATTTGAAAGTTTATACTCTCGAGGTGATCCCATATAAATTTGAAGACGGTTGTTTAATTGTATTTTTTTCTATTCTTACTTTTGCTTTCCATGCACATAATATCTTTATTTATTCATACATACAAAGAGAGTTATAAAATAAATATTAACTAACTAAACTACTTACCTGGGTAAAAAGGTGGACCTGGGTATGTCCTAAAACTGCATCCAGAACCACCGGAGGACGGGCAGCAGCGTCCTCTCAGTTAACGGTGGTAACCATTCTGCGATCCCCAAGCCGCCTGCCAAGCGTGGGGATTATGGCAACACCTCCCTTTAAAGGAGAGGCCTTCGTCCAGCAGTGGACGTCTTCCGGCTGTTGATGTGATGTGATGTGAAACTTAACTTAAAACTAAAATTAAATTTTCTTACTTGTAACCTCCGCGTACATTTTTAAACTTTGCTTTTTTTTTAATTTCAATCTATTTATCATTTCATTACTGGCTGGATAAAGACTTCTCTCTTACAGTCTCCCATTTTAGCCTACTGCTGGCTCTCTCACTTGATACCTACTTTAAATTTCTCTGAACAATTGTATACATTAATATTCCATCACATGGGTTGGTTTGCATGATTGCATAAAAAGCTTTTTCAGTCGGAAAGCCAAAATTATTTTGATTTGAATAATTGAATATGCAGACAGCTTTGCGTATTCGTTGGAATACGAGATCCGCGAACGCGGCCGTAGCACTCAATAAAACTGAAATATTAATGAAAAAGATCAAAGCCGCTAACGTATGGGAACCAGACTAAAATGAGTCGTTTCAGTATTTTAATCAACTTAATGAATATTTCATGCGGACCTGCGACGTCAGTAATATAAAACCAGGCAGGCGTTGGGGTAGGCGTTGGTTCTTAATTAGGTGTAAAAGGTAAACGAACATAATACTAGCACAGAAGAAATACTAGTATACCTACGCTTTTAATAAAAAAATACAACCGACTTTAAGTTCGAATACCTGGATGACATCTTCATATTTTCTAGTAATTTTGATTTAAAAACCAAACTACTGAACCGATTTCGATAAAACGTATATGGGACCACCACTGAAAAAAAAAACAAAATTAATTCATAATTGGCGGAGAAATCGCGTAACATAAATAAAAAATACATGCAGCCGAATTGAGAACCTCCTTTTGTGAAGTCGGTTGAAAAATATAAATCAACAAGCAAAATGAATTCCTCAAATCCTCATTCCCTATTTCGATTTTCTTCAGAAATAGAGAAAATAACTTTATTGGTAGATAGCTTACGCCGAGTATCCGAACAAAACAAATGGAAACAGCACAAACTAACATTCGACGTTCCAGTGCTTTATTCCATCTGCGTTCCATTGGCCCGTAGATTACGTATCTCGTAGGTACATATTTCAGGGGCAGTTTAATTAAACTCGTGCTCGATGTCGGCAATATACCTTATGGCGTCGTATGTAGATATGGGTAGGTATACTTGTAGCTTTAGATTTTCCACTTGGGCTTGCGAAGCAAGTTTTCGTTTGATGGACGTTATGGAGCCTTTGTGCAGATTAGGAGAAATGCTTGATACGATTGTGGTTGTTACACAAGAGGTTATATCAAAGAGAAACGCAATCAAATTCATATTCAAATAAATGTATTTATTTTGTCATCTCGCTTTCTAACTAGGAGAATTGTTCACGTCATACCATAATCGAATAAACATAGAAACCTAGACGGTAGAACTGCTATATTCTGTTGCTAATTGTGTATTTTTTTATAAAAGATTCTCTGTACACTGTACAATGGACTAGTCAGTGTTATAGTAAGAAAAATTACGTCGGTATACTAATGCAATACCATCAAACTACTATTTGAATATACACCGTTCATAATTTCAAAGCTCCGAGGTCCAATCGAGCCAGTCTCTTGTAAAAGTTACTCGCATCATAATCAAATTTAGTAAAAAAAAATAAGCTCGACTCTAGATATCAATTTGTCTACGTCAGATTGACGTCGCTGTTGCAAAATATCGTTCATCCTAAAGCACGAAACTCGTCTACATACTTATAATATTATAATATAGTGCAGTCAGAGAGAGTTTGGAGGATTCCATTCCAAGACAGTCATAGACAAAAAACAAGCTAACATTTCCTCAGAGCAGAAAACTGCAAATGCACTAAAGTAAAGGCATGTGACTTTTTGGCCTAGTTCATACAAGGAGGCATGGGAAATTTAAGTACCAGTAGGCTATCTGCTTATAGGAAATGTCCTAAGCCTTTAAACGGTAGTTTACAAAGACATAAGTGGCGGTGCCGTAGACAAAAAACAAACGAGACCTATTGTTGTATCTATATATAGTTACATATATAATATAAGAATGACAGGTGACAGTTCTGTCTCCTGCTCTGTGGTAGTGTGTGTCGTTGGCATATAAACAACGTACAAAAAGTAATCCGTTGTATTAATTATTTACATTCAGGATATTAGGAAGCTACAACATTTGGCGACGAGGATGGGACACAAACACCTATACCAATTTGCGCGACAAAAACACAACACTTTTAGCGCAGCGAAAAAAAACAGTTTGGCACGGCGAAAAATTGAATTTCCTTCGGGACCTTATCACACATGAGTGGAGTTCACATGCTTGCTTCCTTCTCAATTAGGGTCGACATCCGCCCCCTTTTCTTCGGATATTTTGATTTTGAGTAAAAAAGAAATGTTCGGTAGAAAAACACAAACAATGAGTTTAATTCTTATAGTATCAAAATTGGTTTTGAAACAATTGGCTATTGTTTCACAAAAAATTGGCCAATGAATTTGTGTGAGAATTTTATAGTTTAGGTACCTATTCTCTTTATGCTGGTTGTTTCAATGTGATTTATTATGACGTGAGCTTTATTTGTTATTAGCTTACGGGAAACTTAGGCAACGAATTCTTATTTATTTTTTGTCTTATATATGAAGGCTTCCTTTCAGCTTTTACCTACCGTCTATTCTAAATTTGGAATGTTTTAATTATACCTTCTCCCTGCGCTACATGGTAACCCTGTTGAAAAGCTTTCACAGTGCGTATCTGCAACCTTTTAGCTGTTTATTGTGCTTATCCTTATTCATACTACAGAGAGCTCCAGAAAAAACTTTTAGAAAGGAAAAACTTCGAGGGTAAGGAATCGCTTTCTGATCTTTGCAACAGGTCGTTGAACTTGTAGTATGACTTATGAAATTTTCGGAGTTATGATACCTTATTTTTATTGTTGTCTAGCGAGATATTTCCCGCGATTACCAGATCGACTGTCTCCTTATCAGAAAAAAGTGTGGACGTGTAGATGTAGTATACCCTCGTGATAATTATTCTGTACCATCATGCCAAACTTCGTGAAAAGGTAATAAACAGACAAACGTACAGAACGACTTTAACATATAGAATATTAGTGTGATAAAATATGAGTTTGTTGAAAAATATCTAATGACGTGCCTATGTACTTATCCACCATACCAACAATGTTATAAAAGCACATAATATGTTTTAAAAAAAACAACCGACTTCATTTCAGAGATTTTGAACCAAACTACTAAATTGATTTAGAAAAAAAAATATGGATCCACCTCTGAAGTATCACCTACCAAACAAAAAAGAATCATCAAAATCAATTCATAATTGGCGGAGTAATCGCGTAACATACAAACAAAAAAAACATACGGTCGAATTGTTGTCCTATTTTGAAGTCGGTCGAAAATGACATGCATGGCTATACACATATAGGCATCGTGCGTTATCAAGCGGCCGAAACCACTAAGCTCCTTGCGGGGCGCGATAACAAGGGTGCCAAATAACTCCATTACGTCCGCTAGCCACTTTCCTAGCCATCCTCGACACGACTCATTAACTTGACAAGTCGACGGGGGATTCGTTTAACCAGTTACTCAGCAACAAGATTGCCTTACTGATTAACGGCTTTCATAGCAAACGACGTCCGGACCATAGAACCCGACGGCTCTATGTATAGAGGCATGAGATAGTGTAGTCTGTAGTGAAATAATAGTCTAGCAACTATAGCAACTATTATACAGGGTTAGTTCTAATCAGTTAGCATCCTTTAAGGGCTTATTCTGTACATCAAAACAAACAACTTTTACTATGGGGTCAACATTGAAATTGCGAAAAAATTATCAGCTGTTCCAAAAAAAGAAAAAGGTTATAGAACAGCTGTTTTTATTTTTGCGATTGCAATGTTGGCCCCATTGTAAAAGTTGTTTGTTTGATGTACAGAATATGCTCTTAAAAGGATGCTAACTGATCAGAACTAGCCCTGTATAATATAAATGCATTATATACATTCATACTATTATCTACGAGTAAATAAAATCTGGCTAGACCGGACTATGCATATAAAACTAGGGACATAATAAACGTTCGGTTATTAGCCATAGAGACATGTAGAATACGCTCTACCTACCTATATCAATAGCTCTACAACAATGACGTTAGACGTAGAGCATGGCAAAAAAGTCTTAAACGTAATCTTTTTTCTCTCCTGGCAATATTGTTACGGAGTACTACTATTTTTTTTTTTTGGGAGTTTTGGCGGGAACGCGATAAAATCATGTCGCTGCATTGTATTATTTTCTAAAACTTGTGTTTTTTCGAATGTTAATGCATAAAAATGGTGGCGTTTTATTCATTGAGTGCTGATTTACGAGCAAGAGTGTGGGCAAGTGATATAATGTAGTGAAACGTGTCTTTTCGTGTTGTTTCCAAAACTCCGAAGAAGCTTGTAGTAAAGTTGCCACGACTTTACTAGGGTATGATTGGACTTGACTGTGACTTACTGTGTGTGACTTGGACTGTGACTACGACTCATTTAACTGCAGAAAGAAGAATCGATGAAGAAATATGTATTCGGCTGAAGGACTAGTATCCATGGCCAGGAACTATTAAAAACAACGCACTACTATTTTATATTCTGTGATATTGTTGATGGATGGCACTTAAGTGAGCGACTTCATCCTATTATCTTCCTTTGATGTAATAATGGGTTGCTTGTATTTAGAACTATTTCCGATAGTGGAGCCCCTACTCATATCTACTCTTTTTTGCCTCTATGGTATAGTCTTGTATTTTCTATGGTACAATTAATGTTAAGTCCATTACTTTGTACCATGTAGGTACTTTTTATAAAAGTGGTTGTAAGTGATAAAGACGTGTATACGAAAATGACGTGTGTTAAAACGTAGGGGTATCGTGATTTTGATTATACGTCAGAATAGTCCTATAATAATACAAGATGATAGAAAACAAACACACGCTTGAACACTCCGTGAGAAAAGCCATCGGCTGTGATCGAAACTATACAAGATTAATTGAACCGTATACTCCGAATGTGCGGTTCAATTAATCTTGTATATTACCGTACCGTAACTGGCATATTGTTATTGAAACTACCTACCGAAGATACGTTTTCAAACGACTTCAAAAAAAGAGGTTCTCAATTCGATAGTGTTATTTTTTTTATGTATGTTTCGCGATTACTCCGCCAATTACGAACTGATTTTAATGATTCTTTTTTTATTTGGTTGGTAATACTTTAGAGGTGGTCCTCGGGTCATTTTAACGAAATCGGTTCAGTAGTTTGGTTTTAAAAGAAATAAAAAAAGATATCATCCAGGTATTCGAAGTTGAAGTCGGTTGTATTTTTTTTTAAATCGTATTATTTACATTATTATATTTTTATTTGATTTGACATAGTGTGTGATATTGAGGCTTGTGTGTCTTAGGTGGCCTGTATGTGGCCGGAGTGTCAGGTGACCGGAATGCTGGCGTGTATTTTGGCCAAAAACTCATCATTGCTATCCAACGTGGGAAATGTCACGCATTCTGGACACTTTTTATCAACCATGGGGCTCTTAGTTTTTGTATAGCAATTTACTATATTTAATGAGGTAAATATTTATTTATTTAGGAATGACAAACAGCTGTACATTAAATATGCAATAAAAAAGTATAGGTTAATTAAGCTTAGTAAATGCACAGCCAACCACATCATCCACAGATTACAAAGATTAAAATATAATCAAACAAAGCATTTTTTTTTCAATATAGGCCCTACTCAATCTATACTGAAGATAAACGAATTCATTAGGTAGGATAGGCCACGTGGCTCGACCGAGTTGATCAAGAGACTTTGTGAACTTTTTTCCCATTGGTGCTATTTCAGAATCACCGTTGCATGTCACCTGGACTGTTAAACCTCAGGACCACATAGTTCGAGCTCACCGTAGAACTACTACAGCCACTTAACCTGGTTCAATTCATCGAAACATGAGGATTTGACTAGTTTACTTGGTTCAATTTGTACACGTACCTATTCGGTCGTTCGACGAACTGATAACCGATGGGGAAGAAAGGTTCTTGAGTGGCGACCGCGAACCGGAAGACGCAGCGTAGGAAGGCCTCCCACTAGGTGGACCGACACATGGTAAAAGTCGCGGGCAACCGGTGGATGCAAATGGCAGGTTGCCGTACAGTGTGGCGGTCTAAGGGGGAGGCCTTCGTTCAGCAGTGGACGTCTCCGGGCTGATGATGATGTACATATTAGGCTTTACAATCTTTTAAATGAGGCTACCTACTACGTTAATATCTCGTTAATAAGCAGAGCTTTACTGAAGAGAAAATTGTCTTAAACAAGATATAAAGTTTAGGTACATAGCTAAAGATCTTGTAAGTACAGAAGTTCACCATGTACGTACTTACTCCACGTCTGCTCGTAAAGTAGGGTGATGCGGGCGCGCGGGGTAGTACAATAGGCTTTCTATTGAGTTTAATTCATCACAGTTAACTTAGAGATAAACCTTTTAATTTTGTAGTGCTAGGATTCTACTGCAGAGTCCGCCTGGGGAAGTACCACGCCTTTGCCAGTTATTCTAACGCCAAGCAGTAGTGTGCAAGCATTGCTGTGTTTCGGTGTGAAGGGCAATGTTACCAGAGAAATTACTGGGTATGAAGAGATTTAACATCTGATATCTCAGGGTGACGAGCGCAGTGCAGTGCGGCGCAGGATTGTATTCGCAAGTTCACAATTCTGGCACTGCTACAGACTCTTAGTGGCAGGCGTGACGCTTACCACCAGGCGAACATCTTGCTCGTCTCGTCAATAGAATGAAAAAAAGAAGTCCTGCGTAAGTAGGGAGAGATCCAATTAGTCCAGTACATCTGACAGGTATTCTGGGATAGTATAGGCGTCAGGAGCGTTAGAGTACGGGAGGTGAGACCAAAAAGACGACCAAAAATTGCAAGCAAATGCAAAAGACTGCTTTTTTTATATTACGTTACATTGGTGGAGTAGAGAAAAAGCTTGCCATTAGTCATCCGGTTTCGTTAACGTTTGGCGCGGGGACGGCGTTTAAAACTATTTACCTCGCAACAACTTACTAAATAAAAATAAATAAAAATTTAAACCAGGGTATTTTTAACTTTTAAGTTATTTTTAATAATATAATAGCTAGCTTCAAAAAACTTTTAAAAAATATACTCGTTTGTAAGTATCTTCAACTACTACGTAGCACAAAATCGCGAAGCATGGAACGGCATGGAGGAGACCTTCTTCCAAATTTGGATAGCCCAAAAATTTAGTTTAAGCATTAGATGTAATATTAAAGGAATAAGTAAGTAAGTTCGTATAGGCTGAGTGGCCAGCCCTAGTGTCAGAGTTAATGTGCCGCCCGAAGGCCTCTGACATGGCTGACGGTTGTTGTTATAGAAACTAGAACAAACAACCGGGACCAACAATTTAACGTGTCATCCGACCCACGGTAGCGCTCAGAAATTAATGCCACTCACGGTCACCCATCCGAAGACTGACCGGACCGTCCGTTGCTTAACATCGGTGATCGTTTAGAATCACCGAGACAAGCTACGCCACGAGCGCTAAAGGCTATTTTATTTTTTATTAAGCATCTTCAAAAGAGTTTATTTCTAAGTTTCTATGTACACCTAATCGTTCCAGAACATTCTACATAATATGTGCGACAGGTGCGTATAGTTTACAAATTCCATAAATAAAAGGTGCTCGCGACCAAAACACAAATGTTAGTCAAAGGTAATGCATGAATATTTTGTGTAAAACTGCGTCATACCGAGATCCAGAATTTCCCCAGACGAAAATGAATTTATCATTCATCTGGTCCCTCCGAATGGCTGGATGTAGGATTTAGGTAGATTGACGTGAAACCATTTCAGTCACGTATATAGGTAGATAATTAAATCATATATTGTTACAACAAATGGTTAAGTTTCGTCATAGAGGTTTCATCTGTAAACTATTCTTAGTTACTCATATTTGTATACGCTGTTTTGGGCTGATCAGCTGGGGAGTATTAACAATTAAATCGGAAAGGTTTCCGTTTGGATCCACATTGTCCGTCCCAGTATTTTTTTTATACGGTCAAGTGACGAGACGAGCAAGACTTTCACCTGCAGGCCTAACATGCGCACCGCGAGAAATTTTTCTCGATTCTACAAAACAGGACAAGGCTACGAATCTGTATAAGTTTGTCTCGTTTTCGCACGACATAAAGACACGACAAAATTTTCTCGCGGTGCGCATGTTAGCCCTGCTGGTGATAAGCGTCACGCCTGCCACTAACATTAGCAGGTGAACTTGGGAATACAATCCTGCGCCGCATTGCACTGCGCTCGTCACCCTGAGATATCAGATGTTAAATCTCTTCATACCCAGTCATTTTTCTTTTGTTTCTCTGGCCATCTACATTCAGGATGACAGGACGGAGAATGTGGATCCGAACGGACACATTTTCTATTGAGTTGTGAATACCCCTGCAGCTACCATATTCGAAACTCCAGCGGATAAGTTTCCACTCGGGAACCACACTATCTATCTCCATCATTTTGAATGCGGAAGACGGAGACGGTGAGAGTAGTTTTCGAATCGAATCATACCCGATTCGAACCACAACTTAAATTATAATAGGTATTTTTTTATACAATCAAGTGACGAGACGAGCTAGACGTTCGCCTGGTGGTAAGCGTCATGTCTGCCACTAACAGTAGCAGTGCCAGAATTGTGAACTTACGAACACAATCCTGCGCTGCACTGCACTGCGCTCGTCACCTTGAGATATTAGATGTTAAATCTCTTCATACCCAGTAATTTTTCTGGAAGATACTAGTAGGAAGCTAAAGCCTTCAAAATTTGCTGCATAAAGAATATATACTTGTACTCGTAAACTCGTAAACCTTAAGTAGTACATTAACCAAAACAAAACACACTTGGCGACGCCGACGTGTCAATTCAATCTCATTAGTCAAAGCGTACGTGGGTTCGTCACAAACGCGGTCGGTGTAGATTTGTTCAAAGAAAGGAAGTAGTCTCAAGGGACGACGCATTGGGATTAGAACCACTGAATGGTGTGCTAACCAGCTAACTTTACCGCTACACTGTGATTCATGAATCTAACCGACGGTGATCGGGATAATGAGGTAATTTACTCACCCGAAATCTGCTTTTCACCCATGCGCCGCCACTAGACCCAATGAAATTTCAAGTAAGCCATCGCTTTTTTCTCGCATTGATCCGCAGCATAAATTACTGCAGACTTATATAAAGTGCGCGCCTTGTTAATGGCGTGACGTAACAAATGCCATCTATGTCGGAGGCTAAACTAACAAACGGTGAAAGTTCACAGCCGCGCTCGATCGCAACGTACCGGAGATGACTCTATCTATACTTATACGATACCGTAGGACCCAAAATATGAGCTTCCAGGCGTACAAGCGCAGTAACCCAATATTAATGGAAAAGTGTTTATCAATGTAGAGTAATCGCAATCCTATAGAGCGCGATAAAATGTTCGTTTTCGATACAAAGTCTCTTTTGCCAGTCTACTTTTAGACATCGGAAAGCTAAAGAGTAAGTAAATATATAAGATTTAGATTTTTACTATCAGGCTTATTGGAGGTCGAACGTAGTATTATTTCCAAAAAAAAGTTACTACGAGTGCATATCGAACAAAACTATGTCAAATCTTGTTTGAATGTTCCGTTATACTGTCGAAAATCGATCTGCACTTTTGTGCGCAAACGGAAAGTGCCGATGAGATTTATTTTTGTGTTTGACTGTACCTACTCCCCATAACGTGTCACGGCCTTCTCAAATATTGATATCGACGTTTGACGAAACTCGAACGGATATGGTACTATACACCACGTATTGCAAAGGGTCGTTTCCTAACCCGAGGCCAGCGATGCGACGCAAGTGTGTTTTCCAAGTTTTGCTGAAATGCGTATCTGAAATAGAGCGGTACCGCGAGACCGGTTTTTTGCCCCACTTTACGCAACTTATTGCATTGGTGGTTGCTTGGATTCCGCCGCTGTGATTAACTCGGTTATTATAGAGACGGGTTGGTTTTTACGCACGTGAATTTTAATTTGGATGCCTAAATTCTTTACTGTTACGTGAGCTTATTAATGTATTGTGAAAATGAAATAATCTTCTGGAAATAGTTATGTTTTTATGTGATAGCAACTAATGAGACCACCTGGGTCCGTACCGTGAACTGCTTATAGCGGGACCGAATAGGTTCAGCTGTTGACACTGTGCGCAACCGCGAACCTTATTGCGAGGCGATAAAATTTACAGTCGTGCAGCGTCGGCAGCTGAGCGTATTCGGTCCCGGAATAAGCGCTCATGGTACGGCCACAGGACGCTTTCGTGATTATAAGGGATGTCGCCGACCTATGACTATGACCATTGGCGGTACCTAGAACTTTCTACTATGATCAAACCATTCCATCTGCGTCTTAAATTTCGCTAGTATACCTCCCCTTCAAGCTAGAACATAGTAATGTTTACACCTTAGCTTGGTGGCAAAATAACTGATATCTCCTGGTACCTCCAGCAAGAACACCCATAAAGTAGGCGTGAGTGAATATGCTCATGATCCATCTTTTCTAAATGCATTTTAAGGTAAGTTGTGCAGTTGTATAACATAAATCGTTTTTTGAATTTGATTAGATAGCTTGACCTAGTTATATTGGCTTTACATCAGGCGACTTCGTTCTCGCCTTATATAAATTTTTTAGCGAAAGCGTTCTACGATGGACGATGGCTCTAGCCGTACGCCTAGAGCCTAGAAGAATCGATTCACTCGCGACTTGAAGGCACCCAGAGTGTTCTGAGAAAGATCCACTCGGGAAGTGCATTCCATAATTTACTAGTTCGTACAGTAAATGTGGAAACCATTTGGTTCGTGTTTTTGGTATATCAACCATGAAACAATGTTGCTCTTTCGAGCTTCTAGCTGTTCGATAATTAATTAATTAGTAGAATGGGCAAGGGAGAACCAGATCATGCAGACCCAATCACCACACTCTCCGTAATACAAAGAACATATTAAAGCTAAGCTGTCCAGGTTCACATACGCACTCTTTGAAATTAAAGCAAGCACAGACACCAAAACAGCAATAACCGCCTATTATGGATACGCTCATTCATGGCTCAAATATGGGGTGATACTATGGGGTAATAGCGTTAATGCGGAAGAAGTATTTATAATGCAAAAAAAGTGTATAAGAATAATAGCTCAAATAGACAATACCATCAGCTGCACCATTCTTCAAAAAATATGGAATACTACCTTTACCTTCTATTTACATACAAGAATTGTGTACATTTGTATTTAAAAATAAGAACAGCTTTGCCAAAACAAAAGATACGCACAATTTAAACACACGCCATAAAAATAACCTAAGCCTACCATATTCAAGAATTAAAATGCTAAATACAAACCCTCACTACATGGCAATTAAATTATTTAATAAATCACCAATAAGCTTAAGAAATTAAATAAAACCTACCCCAATCTTTACCTCAAAATTAAAACAATTTCTAATGAAAAATTGTTTCTACTCACTAGAAACTTTCAGTAAAGTTGTATAATTATTTGTTATATTAAGCGCCCTCGCATCTATGTTTTGCAATGCCCGACAAAGGCAACTAAGTCTGAAACTGCATAATATATTAAATTTAAGACCTTTGTACACTTAGTTGCAAATAAATAAATATGAATATGAATAATATAGGTATCCGATAAAAAAAACAGTACAACAAATGGGTGTTGAACATGCTATAGACAAGCTACCAGTGTACAAATAAGTACCCATTAAAGAGGCTTGTTCAGTTGTCAAATTGTGCGGTTTAAGCTCTTGCCAAGAAGCCATTAACATTAGCACTCCGCGTAACAGCTTGGGTGGGAGCTGTCGCTTCGGATTACACAATGTTTCGTTGCGGATTGCCCACCTTTGAAGAAAAAGGGTGTCTTCACTCATGTCTTAAGTGGACATGTTGCAGTAAAAGCTTAAAATTTATAAGATCGATTGTGATTCAAGGCCTTCTTTGGTAATCAATTAAGTACTCGGTTAATTGCGATATTTTCGTGAAGTTATTATTATACGAATAATGTCGTAAGTTTGTAATGTATTGTATAATAAACTTCAAGTACTTCATGCTTGCATCCTACACACGACATATTAGTAATTGTTATATTTAAAATAACTGTTGTACTTATGGTGTATCTCCAAGTAGCACACACATCAACAGCCAGAAGACGTCCACTGCTGGACGAGGGCCTCTCCCTTAAGGATGGAGGTGTTGCCATAATCCCCATGCTTGGCAGGCGGCTTGAGGATCGCAGAATGCTCACCATCTTTAACTGAGAGGACGCTTGCTGTCCCCCAATCCGCCATTATAATATAAGATATATAAAAGTATTAAACTTATTATAATTTTAATTGAAGTCCCCTAAGTCCTTTACGATCTTAACTAAGTTAAATAAATAACATTATATACCCATGTTCTGGGGTAATCAGGACAAATAGTAAAATTTTCACACTAACTTTACACGCAAAATAGCCGAGTGTTTTTCGATCCCCAGGGTATCGTGGTGGAATAGCGGGTGCTTTTCGATTCTCTGGGGGATTCAAGTGGAACGCGCGAAAATAACACATCCACGCGTAAATAATTAAGTATACGTGAAGTTACGGAACTATACATAGGTCTTCGTATACGCACCTCGTTATATATAGTAAAATGCTTAGAAAATGTAGACACTTTATGTCACAATTATTTGAATGAGGAGAAATTTGCGTTGTATGAAGCATTTGCTTTGATAGAGCGATAGAAAGCTTAACACATTGCCTTGTATTGTTTAGTGAGAATAAATCATACACAGATAGTGACTCTCTATAAGTACACTACATACCTAGTACAATAAACATACAAATAAGACCTTTCAAATGTCACAAGGCGGTCATTATAACTATTTATCTTCTAATCCAATAACAAAAGAAAACAAATTCTGTTATGGGACCCGATTGTTTTATCATACGCATGATGGGTTGTCGCATGAGTTAGAGTTATCGTTCGAAAGTCGTTTAAATTTTGTATGCGAAAATTTATAAATGGGTTAATTTACATATTATACAAAGGGTCCAAAATTCACTAATCAAAATCGAGCCCAAATCCTTATTAAACAATTATGTAGGTACTCACCTTAATCACAAAATAAATTAATCCAAAAAAACTCGTCAAAAATCACTTCGCATGTCACTACAGTAAAGCCGTTCGTCCAATCAGGAAAATAGTCACTGGTGGTTCGTTCGCGGTTGCCCTGCGGAGAGCGGGGTCGGTGCTGCGCCGGAGTCGACAGCTAGGCGGACACTGCGCCTCCCGCCGCGCCAGCAGAAAGTGTGCAATCAAATTAATATCACTTACAAGCCGAGAGTTACATCAGACAGCCTCCGCATTTGCCGCTTGTTATGACAACTCTACGCAGAACTTAACGCACTTTAGACGAGAGATTATTGTATATAATTAAAGTTACACTTGGAATAAATTGGTCTAGTCCATCATTCTTATATAATGTAATAATCTATATAGTCTAATAACTTGAAACGAGCAATTCTTGTAGGTACCTACTATTATATACAGGGTTAGTTCTAATCAGTTAGCAACCTTTTAATTCTGTACATCAAAACAAACAACTTTTACTATAATATAATCTTACACAACCAGTAGTGTAAGAGTGCGCAGTTCCCATTTTCTTTGTTTACTCTAATAACTCAAGAACTGTTCATCTCAAGTCACACAATTCACAATTTCAATAAAAATATTTATAAACCTAAATAACCAATAGCATTTGTTGCACGAGGGAAATTACACTGAAAAGTGTTGTACAGACAGCCATCGATATGAACAATTTGGGGCTTAACCATTTTTTTCCCTATTTAACTGAAATCCTAATCAAAAAATATTTATTGCCCCATATACGAGTAGGTAACTACCTCTTCTTCTTAGTTTTTTTTTAGAACTGTATAGTAACGTTCTGCACTACCGATTTCATCCGTGCCGCGTAAAATTAGCTGTTGGCAAATCCTCTCTTACTCTTTATTGATCAAACCAAAAAGCTTAAAAAGATTCTTAGCATACAGGTATCGATTATTGCATTTCAGTTTTTTCTGGGCAAACATGCTCCATCGTAGATTAAATTTAAGGCGTACATCTGATTCAGATGGCGTATTTAGGGTTGCCACCCGTACTTTATAATAAAGTATTGTATTTTGGCCAAACATACTTTATACTTTTCATCACACTTGCTCGTAAAGTAGATCTTATTACATCGCTTTTAGGCTCATAATCCAAGCTATTATACACGCGTGCTTTTTACTTTACATTACGGCACTTGTACTATAATAGGTATAACCCGGTAAAGTCAAGTTTGTTCGTGACTGCAATTAGACGTACGTGTACGAAGCACTCTTAATATAGCCGGGTAATACTTACAGTTTTTTTGTAATACCAACAAAGAGTTCTTATGCCGCTGAAGTAAATGTCAACCTGCGCGCGCATTACTGATTTGGGCGCCATTTTCCGCAAATGTTTGTTGACGTTTTCGCTGTGTGGTTGATTATTATCAAAAAAAATTGTTTTTTCCTCGCAAGTGTGACGAAAACAGTCGTATGGAACTCTTGTGCTATTAGTCATTACGCTCTCGGCTTTCTTATCGCGCTCGCCTGCGGCTCGCGCGCATAATACCGCCTCTAGTGTAATGACCAACATAGCACACTCGTATCATAATGTACTATTATGAGGGCAGTAAAGTACTTAAAAATACTTTATTTTTACATGTGTTTTTTTTTTAATGGACTTATTTTTTTTACGTGTAACGGAACGGACCGGACTGCTTTTTAAATTTAGGGATTGATTTTATAGATGCCGTTAATATATTTAAGAGTAACAAATATTTGTTGGATGTTGCAACAAAAAATATGTATGGAAGATAAATAGTCTGGTAAATAAATAGTACTTTATTTTCAGATGTTGTACTTTTTTTTTACCTAGAAAATTAAATATACTCTATTTGCTTTAAAAAAAAAGGTGGCAACCCTAGGTGTAATAGTTACCTAGGTACATAAGTAAAACAAAACGTGCGTTTGTCTACCATCCAGATTCTGATCGCAAATACATTACAAGTACCTACACAAACTTTAAAAAAACAACCTGCTTCATAAAATAATTATGGGACCACCTAGAGTGTAGCTGCCAACGAAATTCCTAACAGAATCCTAACATAACATGTTAGGAATTTCGTTGGCAACACTATATTATAGTGTTTACTTAGTTATTGCGTTAGGGAAACAATGTCCTAATTAAGTTTATTGTTGATATGATAAATTGAAATAAATTTAAATATATTATTGTACTTAATGCTGCTTCTGAAAATCAAGCAAAATAAGTTCAGACCTATTAATAATTAAGCTTGTTATGTGAGTAATTACAATGGTTAAAGACTCGCGTATTTTTTAAAGTACCTACATTATATTACCTTCTGTAACACATGATCAGCCTTTTAAATAGCCCACCGCTGGACTTAGCCCTATCCTCTAAGGGCGATTGGGCTATATCAATCGCGGGTTGGTGGATTCACATACCTACGCCTTTGAATTATGTCTCCATACGTAGGCACGTTTCGTCACCATGTTTTCGAGAGGAAGCCTGCTGTACTATGAAAATCCGTACATAAACTTAAAAGAGCTCGTTGGTTCGGTCCCAGGATTGGAACTCACAAACTCGTGATTACACGTCGAGCGGTGTCACAATAGGGTAGATGACTGATGTTTAAATCGTTGAAACCAATAGCTTTGATGAAGAATTTAAGTAAATATAGTATGTTTATTGAAAAAATGATTTAAATCGGTTATTAATGTTCTGATATATAAGCGCTTAAAGTTTTTGGTAGAGCCAACTCTGTCCCTTTCCCACAAAATAAAAAATTACGTCACGCCTTACTTGTCAGAATAGAATTTATATGGCGTACAGAGAAGTGACGTCACGATTTGCTGTCTAGCATAATATTAAAATGCTTATAAGTTGCTTATTTTTGATCAGATTTTCATTTTCTTTTCATTAATCAGCTATATGTATGGGCCACATTTTAATAGGACAATAAAAAAAACCTAGTCATCTAGCCTATTAGACTACCAAGCTTTCTGTGATACAAACTTGCCTAAAAAAACTTATCTGAAGTAATGAGGTCAATAAAAATAAGTAAGTTCGTATAGGCTGAGTGGCCAGCCCTAGTGTCAGAGTTAATGTGCTGCCCAAAGGCCTCTGACATGGCTGACGATTGTTGTTATAGAAACTAGAACAAACAACTGGGACCAACAATTTAACGTGTCATCCGACCCACGGTAGTGCTCAGAAATAAATGCCACTCACGGTCACCCATCCGAAGACTGACCGGACCGTCCGTTGCTTAACATCGGTGATCGATTAGAATCACCTAGACAAGCTACGCCACGAGCGCTACTATGAGGTCAATGATTCACGTTAAAGGATAACGCACTCTCATACGTGCCTGAACTAGTGCATTCGTTTCTAGCTCATACTCATTCCTCGCGTCCCACCTTTCAATTACCCGTTTCAATCGGGCCAACCACCCTTAAATACAATTAAATTAATTGAACCTCGCTGAAGTTTCATTAACTGGAAGCGGGTGAGCCTAGAATAACAAAGAAGCGTGATGATGACGCCAGCGCCCAATATTCAGCGCTTGCTGACAAATTACATCGCTTAGTATTCCCCAACGAGAGCGGAAACGTATTTCTATTCCTAAATTACGCCGACAATAGCCGAAGGCGACGTTTTCATTCCATTATTTACCAAATAATCGTATGACTTAACGAAAAGTTTATATTATATGTCCCCGATACCAGTTGCTCAATCGCAAGGATTTTCGATTTCTTACTAAATTAATTTTGTTTTGAAATGCTCTACCCGGCACCGGAATGTTCGAGAGTTAGCGGGATCGTGCAACCCTCGTTCAATAAATTCAGCTTGCCTTTTTAATATTCTATTTCCGCGTTTGATTCAATGGGAGGTTTATTGTTTATTTACGTGCTTACCCACACCGAAAATACATGAACCGGAAGATTCGAAGTTTCGTTCAAAAGAAAGGTAGGAAATAGCTCTTAGCTAATTAATATGATCCTATCTAAAGGTGTGAGGTGAAAGATCCAGATAAGTGTGTCATTTAAAAAATTAAAACCGTACCACAGAAGAAATAATATCGTAGTACTACGTAACCGTACCTTTAACGTATCTGATAATGCCTGCAAAAGAACTTCCCTTAGAAAACGACTCAGCGTGGCCTATACGGAAGTTGCTAAACCGACTTAGGAACCAAGTGGGCTCTTGCAAGTCCAAAATAGTTAAATGGGGAAACGTGGATTGTTATGCAGTAAAAACAATGGACTTGGGTATGTCCTTAAACTGCAACCAGACCCACCGGAGGACGGGCAGCAGCGTCCTCTTGGTTAACGGTGCTGACCATTCTGCGATCCCCAAGCCGCCTGCCAAGCGTGGGGATTATGGCAACACCGCTCTATAAAGGGGAGGCCTTCGTCGAGCAGTGGATGTTTTATGGCTGACGACGACAAACAACGGAAGACCTTATGTCCTGCTCTCTAAGCTCCTGCCTCAAACAGCTGCTCATTGGGTGACCTAATGGAAGCTTTAGCAGTGCTCTCGATCCCCCATCAACATGACTACGAGGAATGGGCAAGCCTACCATCGGAAGAGCGACTTCCTTATCTCGTTACCCAGTTTCTTAACGCTTAAATAAATAATAAATAAATAAATAAATATCGCAGGACATATTTTCACACAGCGCCATCTAGCCCCAAACTAAGCAAAGCTTGTAATATGGAAACTAGATAGCTGATAGAATACTTATATACATTTTTTTTTTGTAAATATATACTTATAATACACACTACACCCAGACACAGAACAAACATTTATGTTCGTCACATAAATGTTTGCCCTTGGTGGGGATCGAACCCACGCCCTACAGCTCTGAAGGCAGACACGCTACCGCTGAGCTATATGGCAGTTAAAGGAAAGATTTCACAGACAGTACTTCATATTATGGTTACAAAATGGTGGTTTGGACTTGGCTGATGCTTAAATAATGCCTTATAGTTGGTTGAATGAACTACCAACATACACTACACGATGATGATGAAATTGTAGAGACTTGTGGGTGGAAACTTTGGTAGGTACCTACATGACTTTTCTTTTGCCGTCGTCAGCCTAATTATCAATTATGGGTGCCTATATACCTACCTACGTTTTTGCACATAATTATCTACCTACCTAGCATTTAAATCTACGGTTAATAACTAATAGTACCTACCTGTTTGTGGTACATCGGTGCCTAAGTAGTTAGGTAGTTTAAGTCCTTGCTAATCCATTTTCCAGGCTCATTTTTACTGCGTTCAGTAATCTCATTAGTATAGCTGAATGCGATGGCCCACATTTAGCGGAGCAAAAATGTGGCAGTCACGCAAATTCGTGCGTGTCAAGCTTCGATTTTTGAGGTTTGGTCTTAGATTAATCGAAAAGTATCTAAATATTTTTTTCAACCGTAGAAAGTTCTCCAAAATACTACTTATTATCATTAAACGACTTCACAAAAGGAGGAGGTTCTATGTTCGACGGTATGTATGTTTTTTTAATGTAGGTATATTCATCGATTTCTCCGTCAATTGTGAACCGATTTTGAAAACTCTTTTTTTATTTTAAAGGGTATACTCCCGAGGTGGTCCCATATTAATTAAAAGTCGGTTGAATTTTTTTTTTTTAAAGTTACTTGTTTTATTTAGTACATACATTTTTTATGTGACCATGTGCTGTAATTAGGATATTGTTTAACTGATAAAAGTTCAAAAATAGGCACTTTTTCGGTTTTTATCGATCGAAAGAAGTATAATTTATCGTGTTTTCAACCGTATAAGTTACTTTGGCGTATGTTCGTCTGTAACATAATATATTTTTGCTTTAACTAACATTGAATTTACGAGGGGCAACTTTGGAATATAATGGCATTTAAGTAAATGTCGGTCAGTCGGGACCTGCAAATTTTAGAGTCGTTTGTGTATTCATAAAAACGCACGTCTATACAGCACAGGTCTGAGGTGATACATATATTTTTTTTGGCATGGAAAATCCACCTAATCTCTTGTTTCCCATGGCTTTGTCCGCTGAAGCGCGCAATATGTAGGTAGCGCCTTGTACAAATTGTACAAGGAAAACACGACTAGAATACGAATGCCGGCAACTTGTGGTCGAGATTCGGCAAGTTATTGAGGATAATAAAGATTCCTTTCAAAGCTTTCATTAAGAAAGGTACTAAAAGAATAGTCGAGAATTTTTGTGTTACGAGAGTAGGTTTACCCACGACGGCTGTTTAGGTTTGTTACCACACAAGTAAAATAAACTTATGTTTATATTGCCTTGGCTTAGGCTAGTTATACAAGGAGAGTGCAGGCCATGCAATACAAACGTGAGATGTGGGGTTGTTTCCGTGTTCGTATACTAATGAGTTCTTCAGAATTTTCGTACGGATTTAAAAACTCTTACAATTACCACTCTTTGTTTTTTTGGTGCAAGAAAACTTTGTGACGTACGTCCACAGAAGGAATTCAATGTAGGTACCTAAATATGCGTAAATGCACCAAAACGCATCGAAAAAAATAAAAAAAATTGCAAAGTTAATTTCAATTTCAATTGTGTGTATGGTACTTATTAATGTGACTGCTAAATTGATGATTTATAATATGAGTCTATGATACTTGATAAATAAATGATTATTGTTATTTTTTTTTTTTTTTTTATGAATGATTGATGCTGTTGGCCTCATATGGCCTCTCAAGCGTCACCGGACTTTTAACGTGTTATTATTATTATAGCGTGGAGTGTTAAGTAGCCACCGTCCAATCATCGGTCAGGTGACCCGAAATGGGATGTTAAAAGACTGATGCAGTATAATTCGGTGGGTACACCCATTATTATGTAATCGTCCTTTGTAACAGTAAGAAAATCTAGGTGTCCAGATTGGCCGGGTGTTATCCGGTCTGCAAAAAAATATTACCCTTTAAAAATCTTCGAAGTAATTTTTGGAGGGTTATATTTTCTTTATCAATTCGTTTCTGCAAAAAAGCGAATGACTGAGACATAACTATAGTAGACCTAGATATATAAAAAAATATATATTTATTCTAGAGGCATTATCCAGGAAGAAAATAGGGGAATACATTTGTATGGAGAATCTCTGACCAGATTCCCTCTTAACCTAGACTAGAGAAAAATGCACGTACGTCCATACCTTACCTTCCCAACACAGACCTATTTTAATATGGCAAGACTGCATGATCCTTTAAATACTATTAGTTACTATTACGCAACAATCACTATTTCAGCTAAAGCAGGAAAACCATTTAGATATTTGCTCAATCCCGACCTCTGGATGGCGAACCCACGGTTCCCGCAAAACTCGTTTAGCTCAGGACTTGCAGCGTTTACCACTTTCAACTTTGTGTCGTTCGCTTCGCATAAAACTTTATACATTGGTCATTAACTTCTGATGGAACGTGAAGCGGTAATGAAGAACGGGTAATGCATGCTTGAGAAAAGAAATAGTGGTTCTAAAAGTGTATTTATGCAATAGTTGCGTGGCTAGACGCGGAAGGCAGTGCACTCGGCCAATGGAGCAGCGAACGCAATGAACATAGTACATACATGTACGAGCTAAGCACGCCTCATGCAAACTTAAAATTATGTGGTTAAGCATGTATTGGTAATTATAATTGTGCAACTGATTGTTGTGGTGCACTAATTATAATAACACGTAATGTTAGGAACGACAGTCTTATAACACGGGTACAAAACCCACATAAGCTGGAGTCGAGTGCGTGCGTCTGGAACCCTCACTGTGATACGCACATTTTGTCTCTTGAGAAGGTACAAAGAGCATTCTTGAGAAATCTCTACAAAAAAATATATGGATATTATACATTTCTTTATCCCACCGCCTTTCTTCTCGGCCACTTAGACTTTAATTCCTTGTATACCAGAAGATAACTCGACCAGCTTAAGACAGGCTGCAAATAATTAAGGGGGGTTATAGATTCCCTGGAGCTGCACAATCGTATATGTACCATATAATGTGCCTGATAAGTATATACGTCTAAGTTCTTCAACCCAGGCTGGTGTCGTACTGAGCATCGGAAGTTTACCCCGATGCACCGCATCATGTATAACCTCAATGCGTTTCTAAGTATGTATTCAGACTGTGCCATTTTTTGTGATAAGTGGTCTAGCATAATAAATTTACTATTGACATTTTGTGAATCATATAGGTAAATCAGAATGTAATTTTTAAGTTTGACATTTCGTATTTTTTAAAAGCTTTAACATTATACAGATATTTTCTTGAATTAGTTAGTTAAGTAATAATTTTAATTTGATAGTATGTGTAATACGCTAATGCGTACATATTATATAAATAAAAGAGAAGGTAATTTGGTTTTAGGTACCTATATACGTGGGTAAGTAGGTAATATTATGTTTTCTGTGCTAGTACCTACATACCTAATTGATCATATTCATATCGCCACAGCATAAGCCCTAATTGCTTCTTATTTCAAAAAATTTCGTTGTCAATTTAATTCGTAAAGCTGGCAGGGTTCACGTTCACTTTCAATAAGACGAGCAAGCGGTAGATATTCCCGCATGTACTCTTTTATAATTAGGAAGCTTGCTTAAGAGAGCAGTAGGTAATCTATTTAGACATACTAGGGCGGATCCAGGATTTATTTCTGGGAGGGGCACACCATGGGCTTAGCCTAGTTTCCCCATAGTATCCTATGCTGTCTTTGGGATCGATTCTATTTCAATGACATACAAGAATAACAATAACAAATACTTTTAATAAAGATCCTAGATAATGAAGAGATGTTTATATGTCAAGTAATTAATAGTAAACTCCTTATAAAATACTAGATAATTAAAATTAAATCTCAATGCGAAAACATTATTCGTCGAAAATTCCCCCCCGTAATGCACCCTGCCCAAACGTGCCCATTATAGCGGCGGCTTTATAAAGATTAAATAATGAGATAGTATTTATCTACTTAATGTATTAAATAATGTAAAGTATTTACCTACTTAATGTATATTATGCAAAAAGACAAATGTTATTAGAACGGTATCGTATATATCTCCCAGTTCTTTGTTATATTTAAACCGTTGGTTGCGTGCCCCTGTGCCCCAGCCCTGGATCCGCCCTTGTAGACATTCCTAATAGTATAAATATAATACGTAGGTACTACACAATTTCGTTTCGATTTCTGTATAATTTTACGAGATTGTATTCAAGACCCCACATAATTCGTATTTTAATGGAATTCGAGCACTTGGTCGCTTTTCTCAGATTTGTCCTCATTTCTCTCGTTGCATAATCCAAGGTTCGATACCTATAGGACTCAAAATAAGAGGTTGACAACTCGTATAAACACATAGCTTTTTAAAAAATAGGTGCCAATACATTTTAAGCAGGCGTCTAGGTTTGAGCTCTACGTTTAAGAGAACTAGCTACTCATTATTCTATTGTTTACTAGATAATAAAAGATAGAACCACTAACGGTAACGGGTGTACTAAGAAAGGATTTTTCCTAATTCAACCCCTAAGGGGGGAAAAAGGGGGGAAAGGTTTTATGAAACTCCTTTGTTTTAGTACAATGTACATTCTTACGTAAACAGTGTTCTGATCCACGGATCCAGCTTTAAAGTCAGGGAGGGTCATATAGATAGTCGAGTCCAGGTAGATGGGCTCCAATTCGATTACAACTAGAAAAAATATGTAGTCGACCTACACCCAACCCTTGGGGGGATCCGCACTTGGTTACAATCACTTGCCCAAAACGAATAGCCAGAATTGAACTGGCACATATCTTTAAGCATAAGTTAAAATGTTTCCTGCAGGAGAAAGCATATTAAACTATTAAGGAGTATATGACAGACAAATTTTAAATTGAATTGTAATTATCTGACATTGTAAATGTAATTGTTTTGTATTTATTTTTGATCTTGTTTATGACATTGTGATGACATTCCTTAATTTTTGTGCTACATACTTTATTTTACTTTGATCGTGTACTTGCCTAACATTATTACGAACAAGTATGAGCGTGAGTGGAAAATATAATGACTAACTAAAACTTTATTATTAATACATATCTACTGTGTAGGGTAGTCTGAAGTCTATTTTATGAATTGTTTTTTTTGATTTTTTATTATCGTGTTGATTAGGGTTTTTTATAGTAATCATGTAAGTAACTCAATGGTATTTTTTTTTCTTTCTCTTTTTCAATGTTCTATTATGATGTGTATTTTTTCTAGTTCTTATCACAATATTTTTAAATGTTGTATTTTGCATGCCGAAGGCAAAGGAAATATGGCGGCCACAAATATATTTTTTGTTTAATTCCACCTACTCATGTATATTGACAAACATGAGATCTGAGGCTTCTTTACTTGCTCCCGTGGTGTGTATACGACTTCGCGTGCCGCTGCGGGGAGGAAGTGGTTCCTTTCGCTCCGTGTAGCGGGGCCAAAGTAGCCACTTTAGCCCCGCAGGCACGTAAAAAAATGTTGGCTTACCTAGTACAGCAATAGGGTAGATGAATGTTTATATCGTTGAAACCAATAACTTTGATGAATAATTTAAGTAAATATAGTATGTTTATAGAAAAAATATATTTAAATCTGTTAATAATGTTCTGATATATGAGCGTTTAAAGTTTTTGTTAGAGACAACTCTGTCCCTTTCCCACAAAACAAAAAATGACGTCAGAATCGAATTTATATGGCGTACAAAGTGACGTCACGATTTGCTGTTTCGCCTCTCTGTCTAGCATGATATTAAAATGCTTATAAGTTGCTTATTTTTGATCAGATTTTCATTTTCTTTTCATTAATCAGCTATATTTATGGGCCACATTTTAATAGGACAATAAAAAAACTGTCATCTAGCCTATTGTAATGGTTCTTATGTCAATACCGATCAATGTAAGCACCTTTTAAAACACACGTATGCAAAATTTCAAAGAAAAATTGAGTTCTCATGCAAAATGACCAGTCACGTGCCACGTTTTCCACTCTGCACGATGATTTAATACCTCCTCTCTCTATTTTAGCAGACTTGTATTCTGAAAGCTGTGTCACTTTAATGGGTATTACTCGGTATTACCACAGAATAAATAATAGTACTATGTACAGAGCTCACTCCGCAAAGGAATTGATATAAATAAGGACTCTATCTACTAGGTAATAAAGTAACAATTCAACTCGCACAGCGCTGTATACCGCTCGCTATATTCACCTAGATATACCGCTCTCTTTCTATCACGTATGCTTAGTTACGTACGACGAGGCTAGCGTGCGGGCGGCCACTTACTCCTGCCTTTTTTTTTTTTTTTTCTTATTTGTTGGCATCGCACCTTGTGCATTCTGCCAGTGTCAAGTTTATGAAATTTTCAAGTTTTTTATTAAAATCAAGTCAAGTATTTCATGAAATCACAGTCAGTCACACGAATTTAGTCATAGTCGAGTCCAAGTCATACCCTAGTAAAGTTGTGGCGACTTTACTATGAGTTTCTACGGAGTTTTGAAAACAACATGAAAATACATGTTTCACCACATTATATCACTTGCCCACACTCATGCATGTAATTCAACACTCAATGAATAAAACACCACTATTTTTAATCATTAATTCGCGATAAAACACAAGTTTAAGAAAATAATAGAATGCAACGACATGATTTTTCCGTGTTCCCGCCAAAACTCAAAACTACTCCTGCCTTGCATTGGAGCGCCGGCCGAACATACCTAAACTGCGGAGTGACACCCCCCTGGTATTACTCGGTATTACCAAAGAAGAAATAATAGTCCTACGGTATTACTGAGTAGGGCCTTCGCTGTTCCACGGTATTACTACACCCAACTGAAACATCGTGTATATTCTGTAGAAACCATTAATTTCCTGAAGACGTCGATGATAGAAATCAAACAAACTGTTAAGTCCTCAATATAGTTTATTTTTATAAGAAAATCATTTCCATACATTCATCCTTCTCCACCTATATATATATATATATATTTATAAATACATTGTAGTTACGCCTCCCGCATACAGCAACGTCTCAAAAAATAGCATTGGCTAGTCAAGAAATTTAGCTAGCATTACACCTACATAAATTCAATAACTACGGATTTATCTATAATACATTTACGCGTAACTGGATCTATAAGTCCATTGTTAATAATAAAGTTGTATATGCGGTACAATTTTGAGATGTATGAGAAATTTATATTTATCGAATTTGTAAAGTTTCGAATTTCATGTTTTCGGCTTTTTTAGCTAGGGACTAGCGACTAATGCACCTGTTTATATCATAATATTATATGTAAAAAAAAAAGATTATTACTAATAATGTAATAAGAATAAGCAATAAAGCGAGCAGCGAAATTCACGGCTCTATCAAATGTTGCATCGAACCCATTGAGCTAATATCTATAGAGTCACAAACGTGCAAAAAAAATGTCCGCGCCAAAACTCTTTTGAACATCTTGAACTACGATAAGACATAAGCGCCCAAGCATACATTGAACACTATAAAAGCGACATAACGTCTAAATTAGAACAATTGTGAACTCTAATGCACGTATAGGTATGTACAACGGCACTCGGACGTTTTTCACTGTTTTCACTTAGAGATTGTGACTCTTTAGATATTAGCTCAATGATCGAACCCGCTATCCCTAGCCACAGTTCTTCAGTAAAATAATATAAACGGCACAATCACATAAAAGCAATATAACATCTATCATAAGTACGAAAAAATCTTAACGTAAAAAAACAGCTGGCACAATGAAGATCTAGACATATTACATAATATTACAATTAAATTTTACTGTATAAAACCATACATGAAAAATATGTACGTCATTATTCCCAACAATATACACAATAAATTAGATCATGGAATGTTATTATGAATTTCCATTTGTTCAATAAATGGCCTGGGGCCGTACCACAATGTCGGAAACTTCTTACAATAATCTTACATCGGAAGTTAGTACAACACAATAGGGAATATACATGCGTTTTTTTTATTGACTCACACGCAACAAAACAACACATCGAATTTAAATATGTGCACAAATAACGAAGTTATAAACATTTTAGTTTCACTATACCAGGGGGTGTCACTCCGCAGTTTAGGTATGTTCGGCCGGCGCTCCGCTCCGAGAGGACTGGGGTCAGTCGCCGCCCGCACGCTAGCCTCGTCGCACGTAACTAAGCATACGTGATAGAAAGAGAGCGGTATATCTAGGTGAACATAGTCAGCGGTATCCAGCGCTGTGCGAGTTGAATTGCTACTTTATTGCCTAATAGATAGAGTCCATATTTATTTCAATTCCTTTGCGGAGTGAACTTTCTGTACGTCGTACTATTATTTATTCTGTAACTATAATATCAAATGACGTCAAAGTCCACGATTCGAAACAAATTCTATGCTATGTTTAGAGAAAGGGACTGATGACTCCCAAATACTTTTAACGCTTATATTTCAGGACTCTACCAGCCGATTTCAATATTTTTTTCGATGTAAGCATCAGATTCAGTTAAAATCTCCACTTATCCTTCTATTTTTAATAATCAAAACACATGCATATTCCCTATTCAATGTAATATTAAAGTAAAGTTTGCGATTATGGTAGGCCCCCTGGATAAAGAAGACTCGTTATATTAATGCTATTACAATCCCTATTGTATTTACTATAATTATAATACAGCATAAAAAGATACACGAGTAGGCCGCATGAACACTTCAATATGGATTATATGTAACAAAGTAATATGTAAGTATATATAGTCTTTAACATAATTGAATTGGAAAAAAAATCATGATTTTGTATAATACATTGTAACCAGTATAATATCTAGTTACATGTACTTCAAATCTTAAATTAGTTAAGTAGTTTGTCCTAGATTTGGTTAAACAGACTATTTACCCTCGTATACATAAAAGTTGGATAAGCGGTTCTATTCTATAAAATATAACAAAAATATTTTTGTTACAAAAAGGTTCAACAATACTAAAAGTTATGTAAGTACATTAAAAAAAAAAAAAAAAAACATCATCAATCAATCAATCATCATCATTATCATTATTATAAAAAAAAATACTAAGGGGCCGACCTACGAATCGTGAAAAAAATCAGCTGTTCCATGCATTTTGTCCAAGGTCAATGAACTTCTTGTATAGAACAGCTGATATTTTTTTCGTGATTTCAGTGTTGGGCCCGTAGTAACAGTTGTTCATAGTAATGAGTCCATACTATTTATATTGTTGAACCTTTATGTTACACGTTGTAACTGTTGTTGTTGTATTCGATAGGAAATGAATGAAAATGAAGCTTCCGCTTACGCGCGATAACAGCGCAATTTTTTTTTTATTATAAAAAAATATATATATCGAATACGTTCAAGTATAACGTATTTTGAAAAGTTTTTGTGTACCTTGTGTATTGTCGCGCTTCCACGGAAGCAACTGCTCGTTAGCAGAAAGATGATAGACTTTTGATAGCATAGATTAGTATAGATAGCTTATCGAACATTATGCATCAGAAGATTATTGCTTATACATACATATTACTTTGTTCTATACAAATGCACTAATATAAGCCTACAACTTCATTCATCGATAGCACTATTCGGAATTGTCCTACGCGAGCGACAAATGCGTCAACGCGACGCGACACAGCGCGAATATATCAAAATGTTGCTATGTTTATGATTCGACTTGCTTTGTCTCATGGATCAGTATAACCGATCCACTTAAAGCGCAGGTCGCAACGCATCGCGTCGCGACTCGTCGCTTTGCGTCACCCACGTAACTCATAGGTTACACGTTCAGTCTGTGATTGATCACAAATTGACGTCAGATTGATCGTGTAATATGCTTCGTTATTCTATCAGATCACGGACTGAACTGATGCCAGACTTTACGTGTAACCTCCGACCAAGACAATGGATAAAGATTTAAAAACAGTGCTTAGCGTTCACTGATAAAAGTTTTAAAATCTATCGTCTGTGTTTCGCGCGACTCAATAAAGGCGGATATCTCAACCGCTCAGAGGCCTCATTTATTAATCGTACGCAAAGTAGCGCGAGTATACGAAAGGAGCCCACTTTCAAACGATATTGAACCTTATTCCAAACAATATCGTTCGAAGGTCGGCTCCTTTCGCATGCGCTACTCTTGCGTACGATTCAAAAATGAGGCCCCAGGCCCTTTTCCTTGGCGTGAACGTATTATTGTATATGCAAAAAAAGATGCAATAGTTCACAATAACAAGCCTTACTCGTCAAACCAAGCCGAATGGACGGGCATTTTTTCCACACACACAGCTTACACAAATATACAGTGAAACTTATGATAATTCAACAGTCATTTGTTTTTTCTACAGCAACATTTTGTTTCTAGAAAAAATAATTGGTTGTTTCATTTATTTTTGAATTCCAGCGCGAATCACAGCGTAGAATTCGAAGTTGTTTAATCTAGTCGAGTAGGCAGCGTAAAGGCGCGATCACACGAGTTTTGCTCGCGCGTCGTTCGCCGGGAATCTCATCAGGTCAGTCGGCACTTCAGCTTAATTACACCCGCTGAACTACGTTAGTGCCAGCGGTCAATCTGCGACAAGAATTTCGGGCTATAATGAATTAATTTCCGTAATTTGACACGAAAAACAAACATTCGAGTTTTGTAGTGGTAGGACTCTACTGCAGAGTACGCCTGGGGAAGTGTCACATCTTTGCCAGTTATTCAACCGCCAAGCAGTGGTGTGCAAGCATTACTGGTGTTCCGGTTTGAAGGGCAATGTTACCACAGAGATTACTGGGTATGAAGAGATTTAACATCTAATATCTCAGGGTGACGAGCGCAGTGCAGTGCGGCGCAGGATTGTGTTCACAAGTTCATAATTCTGGCAATGCTACTGTTAGTGGCAGGCGTGACGCTTACCACCAGGCGAACGTCTTGCTAGTCTCGTCATTTGAAGGTATTTAAAAAAAAAACTGCATAGCGAGATTTATAACCGTCTGGATTTGATAAAAGATCTCTATCTAGATCGAACCAATCAGTGTTCAGTGTTCCACTCCGCGCACATCAGCCAGTTTTCTGGCTAGTCATCATCATCATCGGCCAGAAGACGTCCACTGCTAGACGAACGCCTCCCCCTAAATAGCGGGGCGTTGCCATAATCCCCACTTGGCAGGCGGCTTGGGGATCTCAGAATACTCACCACCGTTAACCGAGAGGATCGATGCTACTTGTCCTCCAGTTGTCCTAGATGCAGTTTTTGGACATACCCACATGACATCTCTACATAATTTCTCTGGTATATGACCGGTTAGGCTAGGCGTCATACAGTCCAGTGAAGTCGCCGCGATACGTACCGCGTTCACTTGTGCTCGGTGAGTGCGTAGAGCGTGGTGGCGATGTACGTGGTGGGCACGAAGCCCTCCTCGCGCGTGTGGTGGCGGCGCACGCGCGTCCACCCGTCGCCCGCGTCCGTCTCCAGCACCAGCAGCCGCTCGCCGCACTCCATGCGCATGGTGGACCCGCTGCCTATACCTGCACGATACACGACTCTATTACCAACGCAACATGTCGGTGGCAGGCGTGACGCTTACCACCAGGCGAACGTCTCGTCAAATAAGTAGGTAAGTGCAGCTTGTGAATACGAATAGTATCTACGTTTACTTCATTCTCACTACTCACTACTCACACTCACTTCTCACTTTTTATTGAGGAAGATAAACTGAGTTCAAATAAAACAAAGTAAAATCCGAATTTGAGTACTACGAACGAAGGCGGAATGCATTTCGCGCGCCTTCCGTTTTCAAACAGCCTATTACTTGTTCATACAATGTCCGTGGTTGATCTCTTTGGTGATTCAAAACAGGGCAGAAATGAGCTGTTTTCCACGCAGAGGGTGGGAATAATACATTGTTATCCTAGGGGTGAAAGTAACTTATCTAGTCCCGAGACGGGGTTTGGCGACTGAGCGTAGCGAGGGCGCTAATAGTTCGAGGGACTAAATAAGTATTTAACCCCGAGGTAAACACTGTGTCTTTTCATTACGAATACAAGGAAACTAAAAATAAAAACATGAACTACACTGGGAAATACACGAGAAGTGCGGGACCATAATCCTCAGAGAAAAAAAAAAGTTGGAACATGGTTCAATACAAATTTATGTGAAAATCGAACTAGTTTTTTTTTTATAATATGAGTGTCTGTCAGTTGAAAGTGATTCTCCCTAGGGCTGAAATGTATTACTTTCAACCCGCTCCTCGGGTAACTTCAGACCTACTTTCCGAGTATGAGTAATGAAAATAACATTACCGCCCTCTGCGCGGAAAACAGCTTATTTCTGTCCTGTTTGCGAGGAACAAAGAAGGTATTTTTGAATAGATGTGATAAAAATAAAGTTACCTTCAAACGCGTAGAGCGCCTTGCAGTATCCGACCGGCTGCAGATCGGGCTCGCAGTAGTAGAAGTTGTCGAATTCGGGGTCGTGGTCGTCCTGGTCGTCGTGCTCGTCGTGGTGGTCGTGGGGGTCGTGGTCGCCGTTGGCGTGGTCGGCGGCGGCGGCCAGCTCGCCGCCCAGCCCGGACTCGGGCGAGCCGCCGGCCGCGCGCGCCGTCACCACGCCCGTGCCCGTGCCCGTGCTCACCGACGACTCCGACGCCGACCTCGACAGCGACTCGCTGTTGTTTGAACCGATGCTGCAACGAAACGGCAAGCTTTTATTACGTCCCACGGCCCCTACGGGTTCCCCTACCCTTCCCTCGACCTCCCTATTTTTCTATCGGACGGCCAGGACCTCGAAAAAGCGACACCATTTCATGGTTTTTATACATTGAGCTAATATCTATAGAGTCACAAACGTGCAAATAAAAATACCGCGCCAAAACTCGGCGCACTGCATAGCGTGAAACTGACTTTTTGAACTACGATAAGACACAAGCGCTCAAGTATTCATTGATCACTATACAAGCGACATAACGTGTATTTTGTACTGTTTAAATTTGTTACGAGTTTCTGTTATCTTGTCTTGAGTACAAAATGTGTTTTTTTCTACAAATAAAATATTGTCTATTGTCTATAAAGTCGAACAATTGTGAACTATAATAATGCACGTATGTTCAGCGACACTCGGACGTTTTTTGACTGTTTTCACTTAGAGATTGGGACTCTTTAGATGTTAGCTCAATGTTGATATACCAAAAACTCGTACGAAACGGTTTGATTCCACTTTCTTTATTCGAACTGCAGAACAGTGGAACAACAAAATCTGTGGGATAAGAAAGACGACTGCAAACATGCTAAAATCGCTTTCCCGATCCTAAACGAGAAGATCACTAACAATCTATTGAAGTTGCAACGACAGGACCTTCCACTTTTAGTAGGCCTCATAACCGGTCATTGCAACTTGAATAGTCACTTATACAAACTGGGAGCCACGGATAGTCCGCTATACCGTGGCTGCATGCACGATAGTGAAACTGTGGCACATGTGTTGTGGCATAAAAAAGTGGCGTAGAGCTACAGAAGAAACGAGAATCGCTACCAGATTGCATGATGCACCTTCATCCCAAACCATGTCGAACCATGCTTCCATTCGGGATGCTCCTTCCACCGGGTGCTTCAAAACCAAGCTCAGAGCGTGGTTACAAGAGAATATGTTGTATGACATTGAAGCTTATTTTAAAATAAGAGATTATTAACGTATTTTTATAACTATTATTTCATTTTACTGTGGTCGATTCTGACGGTTTTAGTCGACATTTCTAAACTAATTAAAATATTGCTGTCACTTTTTTACTGGGCATATTAGCTAAGGACAGCAATACTTTAGTTAGTTTAGTTCTGTCAACCTAAACCTTCAGAATTGACCACATTAAGTGCTTATTTATTGTGACATACTTAATGAAATTTGACGTTGATTTGATAACTATTTGTATTTGTCACCGCAACAGCTTGACTGCTTTTCATCATCATCATACACCTCCATCTAACCCACTGGAGGTACTATGCCAGCGGCTCAGAGCTGGCGGGGGAAATTACACCCCAAGCGGGACGTCAGTGCAGGACTTATCGCCCCCACATCGGATAAGAATCTTCCTTATAAGTTACCTGGTGGCCTGCGGCGGCGGCGCGCCGTTGGTCCGCGCGGGCGGGTGCAGCGTGGTCGCGCTCACTTGGTTGTTCGCCTCGGCGAGCAACTCCTCGTACTTGTTCAACTGAGCGCGCAGCTTCTTCAACTTGTCGCAGCACTCGTTCAGTTGGCCTGAAAACATTCAGTTGTTTCATATAGTATCTCAGCCACAGAACACTACTAGCGAAAGCCCTACTTCTTAGGTTAGAACGGCTGTTACAGCAATGTTGTAAAGAAATTGTACGTAAAACAGATGTCGCCAGTTTCACACAATTAATCATATTGTCATACATAAGACGTAATGGTCACGCATTTGAAGTGAAACGCTCGAAATGCCATTTTGTTATATTACGATGCAATGTGGATTGGATTGGTTTCCAATCCACATTGCATCGTAATTGATGATATAACAAAGTTTTTTTTTTAATGTATTACTTTTCGATCGCACAGGACCAGATACAACGTTAGTAGGATATTTCGACCAAGTGGCGAAACAATTTTTAGTGGCATTCTAGTTTTAAAGTTTTTTATAATTTGTATTTTATATTTCTACTGATTATTGAAAAACTTAATAAACTAATATATTCAATAAATAATAATAATAATAGTAATATTTTTTTATTTCAGACCGAAACATCCATATAAGTACACAATTACACATTTAAAAAAATGATTAAAATTCGATAGTAGGTCAATAATGTTAATCAATAAATAATCAAAAGTCGAAAAATTAAAATCCATTATCTTCCTTACTCCAAGCTCTCAAGATAAACTTTAACCAGTATAAGCTGATCCTCAGACCTTAGGGGCTCGGTATGTTCGGGGGTTCAAGTTATAGTGGACATATATTTTTTCATAAATTGCGTCATAACTTCTATATTCCTGGACCGATTTTGATAAAACATAACCTATGTGAAGAACCGGACTACATAGATCATATTTCAAGAAACTGCATTTGAATTCGTGCCGTAGTTTCTGAGTTTATCCCAGACAGACAGACAGACAAAAAAAATTTAAAACTTGATTTTTGGGTTCTGTTGCTCTCATACACTCCTAAAAATTTTTTTTTTAATATATCTTCTATGTACAGTAACCGCCTCGTTACAGTTTTATTATATTTATAGATATAGATAGATAGATTATAATCAATTTTAAGAAAAGGCTTAGGACATTTCCCATACGTAGGTGGCCTACTGGTACAAATATCCTATAAGTCCAATGTCCATGTACGACGAGAATGTCACATGCCTTTTAAAAAAAAAATAGAACCGCGCAATTAAAACTATTCATGCATCCTGTCACATTCTGAATCATACAGTTACAATAGACAACAAATTTGTCACTATGGGCTGGCTGCATATAATCTGCCATCGTTGTATGAATATCATTGCATTGTTACGTCGCCAAAAATAGCGTACAATCATTGAGCTAATATCTAAAGAATCACAAACGTGCAAAAGAAAATCCGCGCCAAAACTCGGTACACGCTATGCAGTGCGCTGTCTTTTTGAACGACTTCAATCACGATAAGACAAGCGCTCAAGTAGACATTGAACACTATACAAACGACATAACGTCTAAACGCCAACGCCTATCAGCTATCTAGTTTCCATAATACAAGCTTTCCTTAGTTTGGGGCTAGATCGCTGTGTGAAAAATGTCCTCCGATATTTATTTATTTAAATTCGAACAATTGTAAACTATATAATGCACGATTGGGTATGATGTACAACAGCACTCGGACGTTTTTTGACTGTTTTTACTTAGAGATTGTGACTCTTTAGATATTAGCTCATTGCGTACAATGTATTAACTACGCAAGTATTGAAACCTTTTCTTATAAACTGTTCACACTCTCTTTCTATCGTTTTTTCTCGATCCGCGTGTGGTGGGTGCAAAACGGTGCCACAGGTATGTTCATACAGTTTACTATGTTCTACTGTGTTCATACAGTTTACAAGGTCTATGTTTTGTGTTTAGTATGTGTGTTTTTGTGTTGTTGTCTGTTGTTTGTTGTTGTTGTTGTGTTGTTGTTTTTAATGTTTGTTGTGTGTTTTTTTGTGTGTGTTGTTGCTGTTGTGTGTTGTCTGTTTGTTTGTGTTCATGCTGACAGGATACAAAATATAGGCATGACATCAGGAAATAAACGATCAACAGGAACAAAAATATATTCAAGTTCGCAGGGACGGTTTTTTTTTACCAAGTCAACATTAATAAACCAAAACTGTAACAAGAACATTATGCTTGTTTGACAACTAAAAGGTTAGTTAGTCGTAATAACTACAAAATTTTTAAAAACATAAAAAAATGTACTAAAAACAGCGACTGTGATAATGGAATGGACGGGCCCAGCGCTAGCAAATCGATCAATATTAACAAGACAACACAATCAAGCACACCTAGCTAAAAGTATGCATATTACATTTGCCGGAAAATAGAGATAGCGAATCTAATTACTGCATGACAATAAGAGAACACATGTACTTGTATTAGAAGCTTGAATTGTCGTATCAATGATACAATACAATGATACAATGATTTTATTGGTCTGTGAAACTAGGTAAACATGATAAATATAGGTGATAATAATAGATACTAGGAGCTCTAGCTTCTACCTGGCTAAGGTATACAGACATATGGTTATAAAATAATGAATTTAAGATGGAAAAACAAAATTATTATGTAATTATTCAAACAGCTTACCGGTTAACACGTATTTGTCAATGAAAATAGTAACACACCTTAAATACAGCAAACTATACAGACAAATAGATATTGAATAATGATCAAATAATGATAAATATTATTTATGCAACTATTGGTATACATTCCATTTATCAAAAAATCTAAATCAAATCTAAACAAATAAATTAAAGTTACAAAGTAAAATAAATGTCACAAATAGTTTTTTTATTTTTATTTCACGTAATTTGGCATATCGCTTTGAGCCTTCTGCCAAATTTAAATTACGATTACAATCGATTAAAACTAAATAAATTGTGCATGTCCAAAATTAAAATGTCAAGTTACATAATAAGAAAGAAATAGGATCGAACACAAACTTCAGGTAAAATAAAAAATAAAATTATACTTTCTTTCCATCAGTGCGTAGGTAATGTTAAGCAGGTACTCATACTGTCATCATTTAGGAACATATCCACGGAGTAGTAGCCTTTATTTACTAGCAAGTTATTTAATTGATTCTTAAAAATATTTATGTTATGAATACTTCTGATCACCTTTGGTATTTTGTTGTAAATAATCGGCCCCATACAAAATACACTTTTGTTCAGAAACGTTGTATTGGATGGGGTATTGTATAATTTTCCTTCAAGTCTACTTCCCTCGGGACACATTTTAAAAAGCTCAGGATTCGACTTGATACATACAGCAATTTCGGATACAAATAAACAAGGTAAAGTTAAGATTTTTAGTCGAATGAAGTGGTTTTTACAAGAGTCTCTTCTTTTTAGACCGCAAATAGATCGGATACAGCGCTTTTGAGCCTTGAACACCTTAAGGCGGTCGGTCGAGTTACCCCAAAACAAAACCCCATAGCGCAGTATCGATGCAGCATGACCATAGTACGCTGTGAGCAACGCTGCCTTATTAGCTACTTTACGTAGTTGGAAAAGCGCATAGGCAAATTGATGCAACCTCTTAGTGATACTATCTATATGGGGCTTCCATGTTAGTCTATTATCTATGGACAGTCCCAGGAATCGTGTTAGTTCTATTTATTCGTACGACTCGCATGTCGCAAAGGCAGAGTATGACTGAAGCGAGTGGAGAGCCGGCGCTCAACATATAGTCTTCAAAATCCGTGCGCTTATAAACATAACTACGTTTTATCTAGGGTTTATAACATGTATTTATAAGCAGCAGCGCGAGTACCGTTCTATGTCGCTAAATTTGACGTGTCGGTATAGCAGATTTAATAAGACGAATTTTAAAGTATATCGAATTTTACCGATTTAGATGTCAAATATACGAATTAAACGTCAAATATAACGATCGTCAAGAACGGTACTCGCGCTGCTGTTTCGGTATAGTTTCTCGTAATCTATTTGTAAATTTATAGAATTACCTTCAACAGTCATGGGGTCGCCTAACGCTGGACTGGTCTCGTATACACCTTTCATTTTCATTAGGCCTTCCATGGCGGCTTGCTCTTGCGCAACCTGGAAACGACGTATAAGCAACTATTGTAACAACATTTAAGAAAAATTCAAAGAAAAAAATCAATCAAAATAACTTTACAAATACCGTAAATCTAATAATCGCGACATAAAGATACCTATTTTAGCTTCAAACCCTTGTAATCTAATTGACATTGGTTTGTATATTTATCAGCGTCAAATTTAAATCGAAAGTTTCAAATATATTTGTATAGTTAGTATAACCATGCTATGGCAAAGCCGTAGTGTGAAGTAAAAGAAGCCGTAAGACACTTTGAAATAGTTGACGTTCTGTCAACTGGTCCTTTCACTCTTTAGGTTTGTCACTAATCTTGGCTGAAAGCACTAAGTGCGAAGCCAACAAAAATAATGAAAAAGGCACTATGATAGAATTCGTAAATCATTTTGAAAGGCTAAAATTCACAGAACTTTTGACTGACTTTAGAATTTTGAAACTGACAGTAGTATGGCTTTCCTACAAAATTACTGCAAATTTGTATACACTCACCTGTTTACTTAACTCTAGCACTTTAGCTTGTAATTTCTTTTTCTTTTGGTTCGGTGGCAAGTCTGAATAATCCTCCTTTCCGTCCAAAGACATATTATTCTGGAAAACGAGCATAACATTTATAATAGTCAACAGTGTGCAACCTCACACCACACCCGACACCAACACTCAAAACTGAACTTTAAAAGTAGCTTATAAAGTTGATTTACCAATTTACATCGAAAAAGACAGTCGACAGCCATACTAGTATTAACGGACATGCTCATTTGGTTTGCGCTCACGATAGCGGACCGCCGCACCGTCCGCTAAACAAGGGAGAAGGAGAAAGAATACATATCTTTCTCTTTTGCTCTTGTTGGTCTGTTAAGACTATAACTAAACAAGTTGCCACATCAACCTTTTTAAGACTCCAGTGATCCTAAAGTGACAGAATAAAAACATGCACCAACACTCTCGAGACTGAGATACAATAAAATCTTTTTTTTAATAGTTTTGTGACTCAGTCCTGTCCAGCTATTCAGTACGAACAGTAACTTTATTTAAGCTGGACAATCTTTTAAGAATTATTAACAACTTGAGTTATTCTGTTTTAAGCTATCACGGTTGTTCGTTTAGTGTGCCCGTGAACAATAAACATCGTACATATAACTGCACCAAAACATCAACTTGTTTCATAACACACGGTAAATATCTCGTAAATAATCATAAACCGTAAATCATTTTCACCAAACAAAACTTAAAATTAATTACAGTATTAATAACAGTTTAACATTTAGTTTAGCCACATAGAAACCTAGATCACATTTAACACATTAACACACAAAATGCCGTTGGAGTGCGCTGAAAGGGATCATGGTAGGCCGTGCAAGCATGGTTGTTAAGTAAAGCGAAGCCAAACATGGACGGGTCACATGATGTTACTGTAAACGTATTGAAGTCATATCTTGTTTTAAAAGTTACCTACGACTTTAATCTAACAAAAATTAACAATTAGCAAGAAGTGATTGATAGAAAAAAAAAACTAATTGTAGAGACGCAACGTGCTATAGACGCTACGCAGGTAGAATGTAGATAATTGATATTTAAGACTTCTTCTATAAAGGCAAAAATGTGTGAAAGAATTAACAAACTGGTTGATTGAATGTCTTTTATTTCATTCCATAATTGTTACTTAATAAATATACGATAAGAATGATCGATCTTAGTGGAAACTAAAAAAAAAACAGCGACAAAAATTAAAAACAAATCTCTTTTGTAATACTGAAAGCGAAGGTAACTTTTTCTCTAATACTTGTGTTACGTTTTCACAGGTAATCGACTGAATATGTCTGAACAAAATTCGGAAAGAAAGTGGTTCAGGCAAATAGATAGGCCAGGCATAGAATATATTTTATCTCAAAACAAACTTAAAAAACGTGGGACGCATCTTTGCTCAGTTTGTTTTCAACAATCAATGACTCAACAGCCAGTCCAAAATTATAATTAACGATCCGAATGGAATTCGCTACTACAATATCGATTCATAGCACGTCCCAACGTTACTCGACCGATACGTGCCCCTAAAACCTAATTACACCTGCAAAGTGACTCAGTAAGTTTACAGAGACATCAGTACGACTCGTCGGCACACTGACCTTGATCGAGTTGCACGCCTCGACTATCTTCTGCGCCAAAGCGTTAGGCGGCGTAGACGGGAAGCAAACATACAAATTAAACAAGAATTTAGACACCACCGCTTAGAGGAGAGTCCAGCAAAGTAAACTGTGGTGGTTTGTGCGAGGCTCTACTTGTGAACATTGCATGATCATAATGATACTTATACTGTTTGCTACAGCTAAACGATACACTGAGTACACCTCAAGTATATTGAACTAATATCGAGATAGATAGTGGTATCGATTCTGTTGCACCATTCACTGAACAAACTTAATTTGACAGGACTAAAAATGGAGCTATCTTTTTCTCACATTTTGGAATAACATTGGTAGTTTAGTTGGGGCACAAGGAATCGACACTACATTTATTTAAAAAAAACTTACACGGCTTGGAAAAGGCCTCGAGACGGACAATCAAATTTGCTTGAAAATTGTCGAAGCTATCCGGCCATCATACATGGGTAACACCCACGATTATAATCGAATCAGTGATTTATCGACAGATATAGACAGACATCGAACAGTCGATCGATTACATCTAGTCATATTAGTCAATCAACTTATACATCTTAATCGATTGACAGACGTTTTTTGCATTGGGTTTAACAGATGGTGAATTAACTGACCTTTTAGCATATAACAAATTAAATGATCACACTAAGTAGCAATTTGCTCTCTGATCTCTTATCTCAGTAGCTGTATTCATTAGAATAACGAACACGTGTCTTGTGGAACGTTTACAAGTAAAGCACACAACGTGTTATGGTACGTTTGAATACATAATAAAAATAAATAACAATGTAGTCATTGTGTGATATAAATGTATAATTAGAACAACAAGTGCATTGTTTGATAAGTAACAGAAATGAATCATGCTATAACGTCCCCCACCGCGGGTTAACTTACGTTTTTTTAGCGAACGCCGTCGACAGCCAATATTATATCAATTGTACCCATTGTTAGGTGGGGATCGAACGGGTAGTTGAAATATAAAAACAAATTAGTACCTCCAACATACACAAATAAATATGAGAACTGGCGTATGACGTATGGTCACAGCGCACGAACAGTAGTACATTATAATCATATGCTTGAAGACTTACGCATATGCTCATATACAACACGACTATTTATTCATCTCTTAAAACCACGTTTTCCTACATCATAAAAAAAATTGCAGATGACATAAAGAGCGATCGGGATATGCGTCATTTCTTTCGAAACTATCCGTCTCATATACCTATCATACCTTATTTATAAATGTATATAGGTATAGTATCGACGCCTTTGACACAGCGACCAAATCTTCTGTATTCTTGTCGTCGCAGAAAAAAATACCAATATGTATGTCGTCTGTTTTATTTACGCACGACAAAAAGAGGACAAAGGATACAATATGTATCACGACAAGCATGCTACCGATCTGCTGAGAATATGTGGTAGGATATTCATATGGAACAAGAACGCGAAGGTATTATCACGCTATCTCGCTCTGATGACCCACTTGTTATTAGTAAATAATAGAGAAGTAAATAAGATCCATATTCCAGAGAAAGTTTCATCGATCGTTTTCTAATTGAATTTTGATGTAAAGCAATATCATCAAGGTATTTTTTCTCCTGATGTCGTTGGCGTAGTTTCAATACATGAGAGATTTGTTAACAGCTAATTTAATGATCGAGTTCCATTCTGTACCCACTGTTCCTTATACTGTGGCACATTTGCGGAGTTTCACTGTAAACAATATTGATTCATACAACAAATATGTACTAAAGCCATGACCATACGCCAATTGTTCAAATAATAGTCTTAATAAAGCAAGATACCTTAAATATTACGCAGATTCCGTATACGTAATGTAAACAATAAATAATCCCATTCACCATGCTTTAAAATATAGATGTAGGAATAAAACATAATAAATGGCTTCCTTATTTCAAGCAGACAGTCCCACCAACGACAAAATGCTAATAATAAGATTCACTGAATATATTACTACTTCAAAAACAGGACCACATTAAGAAAAAATAAATACTGACAAATAATACTTGCTCATTCGTATGACATCATACTTACGGAATAAAAATAATTCCTAACCGTCGGTCGTTCGGGTCAATAAAATTACAGCAATAGGTCATTTCACAAAAACTAGGTGGTGCACGTTTGCCTTTTTTGCATCTTGTTTTTAATGTCGTACGAATGTGCAAGAATTCTCACTTAAAGAAAATGTTAAGTACACCACCCCAAGCGATGAGACGCCCTTGACATAGTAATTGTTTCACGTTAAATAGAGCGAGGCAAAAAATACAAAGATTTTAGCATAGGTCACGTTTTGTCAATAGTTTTTTATCGCCTTGGCAACTTGAGCATCGGCTTTTCTGCTTCGTGAGTAAATAAACACGGCCCTGATTAATTTCTTCATCATCATCATCAACAACCAGATAACGTCCACTGTTGGACGAAGGCCTCCCTATTAATAGTGTTTGGTATAACCCCCCACGCTTGACAGGCAGCTTGGGGATCCTAATTTCTTCATACTCGTATCATAAAATCACCTCGACAAAAATTTACCAGCAACGGTACATCTGGCCCTTATTCCGACAAACCCTGAGATACATATATCACAAAAGAGAATAATTCACCTTCGAATACTGCGTATTCGATTATACGAAGGACATCATTGTACTTATCGTTTATGAATAACTTTTACTACGGAAACAACCCTGAAATAACGAAAGTAAAAGTAGCTATTCCGTAAACTTAGTCATGATTGAATGGAACAGCTGATAATATGTGAGCGTTGTAATAAACGTGGTTCATGTTGACGATCACGATGGTAACCTGGGATAAGTCTATCATCTAACCAAACACCCAGTAATCGATTAAAGAAGTTTACTTTGCAGAAGTTCCATCACTAATATACAGGGTTAGTTCTTAATCAGTTAGCATCCTTTTAAGGGCATATTCTGTAGTTCAAAACCAACAACTTTGGGGCCAACATTGAAATCGCAAAAAAATAAGCAGCTTTTCCATACAAAAAGTTCATCGACCTTGGACAAAATGTATGGAACAGCTGATTTTTGTTTCACGATTTCAGGGTTGGCCCCATAGTGAAAGTTGTTCATAATGATGAGTACATACACCCTTCAGTATTGTTGAACCTTTTTGTTACACATTGTATACTCAATAAATGATTTAGAATCTACGTATTTTTTGCCTGGGCACCGTGAACCAACCCCATCACCTCAATACCGCAACATATCAAAACTCTAGCACTAGCTCACCTTATTCGAGCTGAATATCGCCAGTAGACCGGTTCGTTTCTTCTCCCTTTTCCCGGAGACAGTTCCTCTGGCGGCTGTTAGGTGGTTGTACGGGTGGTGTTTGGTTGCAGCGTCGGTGGTGTCGGCTCCTGACGCGGCCTCGAATTGGAAGTCTTCGGGGGGTACGAAGCCGGATTTATACCTGTCTATCACTAATTTTGTGTCCTAGAAAAGATTGAAAGGATAACATTAGTGTTTGTATGCCATGAACCTGTGCGGCCTTCAGGAATATATCAACTAATAGTTATCTCATTACTCGTACTTAAAGTAGGTCTGAAGTTGCCTGAGGAGCGGGTTGAACGTAATACATTTCAGCCCTAGGGAGAATCACTTTCAACTGCCAGTGACAGTGACAGTTGACAAATGACAGACACTGAAATTATTTAAAAAAACCTAATTCTATCTTCACATAAATTTATATTGAACCATGTTCCAACTTTTTTTTTCTCCTCTGAGTATTATGGTCCCGCATTTCTCGTGCATTTCCCAGTGTCAGTTCATGTTTTTATTTTTAGTTTCCTTGTATTCTTAATTAAAAGCACAGTGTTTACCTCGGCGTTAAAGACTTATTTAGTCCCTCGAACTATTAGCGCCCTCGGGGCTAAATAAGTTACTTTCACCCCTGGAATAACAATGTACTATTACGTGAGGTATCGCGTAGGTACTACAGGTGCTTTAAGCCGTCCCGTATTGGCAACACAGCAAGAACTTCTCTTATTATTGGACGCTAGTACTCATTTAGGGCTGGTGCGACTCCTTACCGAGCGGAACGTACGTGAAAACGAATATACGAGTAATAGTCATTATACATAATAATATCTATAGCTACCCTAGGTCAGGGGGTGACACTCCGCAGTTTAGGTATGTTCGGCCGGCGCTCCGTCCGGGAGGACAATGCAAGGCAGGAGTAAGTGGCCGCCCGCACGCTAGCCTCGTCGCACGTAACTAAGCATACGTGATAGAAAGAGAGCGGTATATCTAGGTGAATATAGCGAGCGGTATCCAGCGCTGTGCGAGTTGAATTGCTACTTTATTGCCTAGTAGATAGAGTCCTTATTCATTTCAATTCCTTTGCGGAGTGAACTTTCTGTATGTAGTACTATTATTTATTCTGTGTCTAGGTTGCGCGCCAATACAAAATTGAGGAAAAACGATACATTATTCGCAGCCTTACTGTCTTATGCATAAAACGCTAAAACGTATTTCAAACCTATTTTAATTAAAAGTGCTATGTCTTCTTTATTCAAACACAAATCGTATTTCGACAGAAATTTGACAAAACACTTTTTAACTAAAATAGGTTTGAAATATGTTTTAGCGTTTTATGCATAAGACGGTTATTATATTTTCGTAAGATTATTTTAGGACTATAATTTTATCGTCATACCTATTAAAATGTATCCTACTTTGTCGTTGTGTATACTTAGTAACTCTTCCAAGACAATATTTTTATTTTATTTAATATAACAATACAATATAATTTTTTCAAGACAATATATATATTTTTTGTTATTACCTTCTTTAAGGAATACTTGCCCCTGATCCGCCTGGCATAAGACAAACGGGACTTTTCGGATCTAAACTATTTTATTTTTATTATTGGCAAACATATATACAGGGTTACAGGTTAAGTCGACCTAGATCCTTTAGGGGGTTTTAGTATACATCATTATTGACTGATTTGACTACCCCCTACCCAAGCCTTGTCGTTTTATTTTGCATTCTAGACCAAGGAATACATTACTACTAATTAATTACTACGGATTTTAAATGTTTTTTTTTGTTTTTTAATGTTGGTATATATTTTTATTGTCGTCAGTAATGATGTATACTATAACCCCCTAAAGGATCTAGGTAGACTTAACCTGTAACCCGGTAGAACAACCTGTAGGATTTTACGCTTCGAAATTGTTTCTACGTAGAAGTATGACCTTGTCAGTCTCACAGCCTTGACAGTAAATCAATCGAATCGCTTGCGCCGATTACAGTAGTAAACACATGCCGCTACTGGAATGTTATACTACATTGAGCATTAAACGTAATAAAGAACTGGCAATTAAGGTCGCAGCACCCAAACGACTCAAACCAAGACAACTGTTACCAACATTATGTTCAATGAGTAGCGAGAAAGACGCTTGGGGTCACTTTCAAAACCTTTGTCAGGTCTCACACGTTCTACAGTCATCTTAAATAATGAATGAATCTTCAGAATAGATAAATTATCACATTTAACAATATAAAAATTTGCCTAAAAGCGTAATGTATAGCTTTTTTATTCAACATCTTAATGTTTTTTTGTTGTTAAAACTATCAAGTAGGCAAGTAGGCCTCTTGTTTATCCCGTCAGACAAGTTCGTCTATAATATTTATTGCCAGTAATAAAAATATGATCGTCCGAAAATTGGTTCATATTAATTCTATCATTTGTATATTTATTTAAGCCGTGGGTAGTATAACGTGAAATAATCAAAGACGTGCTTTAAAATGTTAATCAAGAACTTTTTTCTTTTCTTTCATTAAAGGCAATATCAATTTCAATAATTTGACCGCTATTTCGCCTATATATAGATTTTATGTAAATACTATTAAGTGTTTTTTTCTCACCACCTGCTCGCCAATGTCCAATTACATATCATGCAACCTTAACGTAAAGTAAAGCATTATCTGTTTTAAATATACGGGAATACTCGAGTTTAATTTAATCGGATTTAATTTATTCGGATCGGAGAAAAATGTGACAAAACCACGTCAGTTTTCATAATAAAGCATTATCTCTTAAGGGATATAAATTTGTATGAAACTCATAAGGAATAAAGTGATTTGAATTTGGAACGTCTAATTCGTGTGGAAACTCGTGGAAAACTCTAAATAAAAAAATGCCCATATGGCATTGTACAGAGGTTTGTTGTTGTTTTGGCGGGAACACGGAAAAATAATGTCGCTGCATTCTATAATTTTCTTAAACTAGTGTTTTTTCGTGTATTCGTGATTTAAAATGGTGGTGTTTTATTCATTGAGTGTTGAATTACATGCACGAGTTTAAAATGGTGGTGTTTTATTCATCGAGTGTTGAATTACATGCACGAGTGTGGGCAAGTGATATAATGTGATGAAACATGTCTTTTCGTGTTGTTTTCAAAACTCCGTAGAAGCTCATAGTAAAGTCGCCACAACTTACTAGGGCATGACTTGGACTCGACTATGACATTTTTTTTGTGACTAACTGTGGTCTCATGATATATTTGTCTTGATTATACTATTAAAACTTGAAAATTCATAAACCTGACACTGGCAGAATGCACAACGTGCGATGCCAACAACTAAGGAAAAAAAAGAGGTTTTGTTCGAACACCAAACTGGCCACCATAAGCAAACCTCAAAAAGAAGGTACGTTTATAAAGGCTGTGAAACAAAAAACGGTGTTTGGTCCTGTGATTGTCAGTGAATTATAATTTATAGAGCCCTGGCTTTTTATTGTTTCCCAGAAGGTGTGAAGAGTAGAGTATGCTCCTCTGGAATAAAGCCTTCGTCTTCGGCAGCTTGAACCCCTCGCTTTACTCAGGACTCTATATAACTCCTCGTTACGCTCAGGGTTCAATATGCCGCCCGCGACGTAAGACACTGCTTAATTCCCTTATTGCATAATCTACTATTATGCCATCGTTTCCACTAGACCGCAACTTCCAGACCGCACCATATTGTCATCTACAAAAATTTGGCTCGACCCTATAATATCTTCAAACTTCAACTTCCCTTTGGCGCGACAAGCTCATCTGTAAAACTAGTTTTATAATGGCACAGTTGTATGACATTATTTGAATAAACTTACTAACCACCAGTCTGATCATTTGTTTATTTGATTTGCATACAACCGCATTTATTTTTCTATAGAATTCTATAGTGGAACGTTATGGTATTACAATAGGCTAGATGACTGATGTTTAAATCGTTAAAACCAATAGCTTTGATAAAAAATTTAAGTAAATATAGTATGTTCATTGAAAACATTATTTAAATCGGTTAATAATGTTCTAATATATGAGCGTTTAAAGTTTTTATTAGAGACAACTCTGTCCCTTTCTCACAAAACAAAACATTACGTCACGCCTCACTTGTCAGAATAGAATGTATATGGCGTCCTGACAAGTGACGTCACGATTTGCTGTTTCGCCTCTCTGTCTAGCATGATATTAAAATGCTTATAAGTTGCTTATTTTTGATCAGATTTTAATTTTCTTTTCATTAATCAGCTATATTTATGGGCCACATTTGAATAGGACAATTAAAAAAAACCAGTCATCTAGCCTATTTTATATGTATAGTTTTCGTCGGTTTAATCAACAAGACTTATTTATACTATGATTATGGAGAAACCAGCTGCATCTCATGGTGTCTGTCGCCATATAATTATTTTCTATTCGTTCTAATGTAAAACATTACTATGTGCTTTGACTTTATACGTAGGTTGTTATAATGAATTTTAATAAATAATTATTTGCTTTGACTTTGTATCTAGGTATAAAGACTAATTATGATGATATAGTACTATTATTATCTTAAAAATAATGCAGTTGCCTTTCACTATTGAATTAGGGAATGCTTGTAATAATAGATGTAATTTGGATTAAATAAATGGTGAAAAGCCCATTACATCAAAATACATTCAGTCGGTATAGAGTACATTGATAATGATTTAACGAACAAACTGACATAAGGACAAAATTACTAACGCATTTATAATATTAGTTGTAGTTTCACTCCACTCATCAGCCCGAAGACGTCCACTGCTGGACGAAGGCGTCCCCCTTAATATGGAGGGGTTGCCATAATCCCCACTCTTGGCAGGCTTGAGGATCGCAGAGTGTTACCACCGTTAACGAAGAATTGCGAAATAATTGCAAAGTTGTAGTTTCGAGAAAGTTATTTTTCTCCCTAGGGCGGAAAAGAGCTCATTTCTGCCAGCCCTGTTTACGAGGAACAAAGTAGGTGTTTTTGAATAGATGTGACAAAAAAAATACTTACTTCTTTTTCATTAATACTATTCGCGGCGTGTTCCACTCCGTTGAGACATTGCATAATAATAGGGAATACTTTTCTTTCTACGTCCACAGAACTCAGCATGAAGTTCTTTATGTTCTTTATCCGTTTCTCATCCAAGTCCTGGAAATAAAAAAAATTATACATCGAAATGTGCATCTATTTTAATATTACTATTTAATAATCTGGGTCTAAAATGGCCGCATTAAGCAATGCCCCTAAAAGCAGTTCATCTTATGAATTCTTAGTAGAATGAATTGTACAAAGTTGCTTTCGAGTAACTTCTAACGAATCTGCTAGTTGACTTTATGCAATTCATCTTTCATCGACCATTTTACGACTTTCTATAGAAAACTGTCAAACTAATGAATTCCGTAATAGAATCATTTGCAAAATCATAGTATGAATTGGCGCTTAACTGACCGTTTTACTATTTGCGAAATGAATCATCATAGGATCATATGCAGAATTGCTAAACGCGACCGTTTTAGCCCCCCTGAGGGAAGAAAGTGATATATTAATGCTATGCACATTTTTTGTACGTATTGATTTTTTTCACTAACTGGTTTCACACTTTTATTACCTTATTTCAAAGACATATAGTAACTTTACCTTTAACTTTTTAAATAAATTATAAATATATACATGTATAAGGTACATACCCACTCTATAGAGTAAATAGTGGCATTTATTTCTGAGCGCTACCGTGGGTCGGATGACACGTTAAACTGTTGGTCCCGGTTGTTTGTTCTAGTTTTTATAACAACAACCGTCAGCCATGTCAGAGGCCTTCGGGCGGCACATTAACTCTGACACTAGGGCTGACCACTCAGCCTATACGAACTTACTTACTTACTTACTTATAGAGTAAATGTTTCAAGACTCCAGGAGATTATCTCATCTCATATTTCATGTACTAGCGAGCGCGCCCAAATGTAATTTCAGGCACACCATAGCAGGGCCACCAAGAGACCGGCCTAGCCGAGTTTGGGGCCTACTGCCAACATAACTGTTATTTGATAATTGACGACACATGTATAGCAAACCTATAACCCAGAATGTACAACTTAATGGAAATAAACATTTACTTCACTTACTTTAACTTTTAAATCTATAAGTAATATTATTTGATTTCCTGTAGACTCAAAAATGTATACAGTTTTAATATGACTTGTCTATTATAGGTATTATGTATAGTGAGCGGTAGAAAACTCACTAATAGCAGTAACGGCGTGGTATCGTGGTTAGTTGTATGTAGAGAGCTGTGGTCAAACAAGTTTCTTTTCCACATTTATCGCTAAAAATAAACCGCGAAGTCTCTCGACTCTTATCCTTTTACGCTCGAATACAAGTCTTATAACATTATCAACATTTTACATACTAGCGAAAAATGAAATCGAAGCGTCTCCTCTAATTATTCGGCCCATGCCAAAGATTACGAAGGATGCGCCATCGCGTAATAAAACGTTTGAAAATGACCCCCGCGCCGTCATGTTTACGAGTGCGAAAGAAGATAGCACTTTTATGAGAGCAAACGGGATAGCGCGCGTCTCGCTTAGTGAGCGCAGACAGGCGAGACAGTCCTTAGGGCCGTCTACGGGGCCATTTTAGGGCGCGATATGACATATCTCCCTCCTTATATATATAATATCATTGGCCCATGCAGTAACCCCGAGTCCCGATATGTTTGGAAACTCTCAGCCAAAGGATTTGGTCCATATGAACTTAAAATAGTTCTGGGATTAACTACGTTCCTACAAAATCTCATATAAATTAGATCAAGTACGCGAGTTAGGCAACGTTAAAACAAAATAATATACACCACTATTTTTTATTATTGTCTAAAACTTTAAGGGCCATTGTACTCATCATTAAGAACAACTTTTCTAATGGGACCAACCCTGAAATCGCGAAAATAAATCAGCTGTTCCATACTAAAAGTTCATTGACCTTAGACAAAATGTATTGTATGGAACAGCTGTTTTTTTCCGCGATTTCACGGTTGACCCTATAGGAAAAGTTGTTCATAATGCTGAGTACAATGACCCCTTAAAGTTTTAGAAATTAATACAATATAGTGGTGTATATATACAAACGCCCATATGTCAATCTACTTTGAGATCTTCACCTCGACCTCTTAACTATGCTTGAAAAATAATATTAAAATCACATGTACAGTACAGTAGGTTTAGTTAGAATATAATGTTAGATTTCCACAGAATCGATATAAAACTTGAAGTACATACCTATATGGCAGAGATGCTAAGTAAATGAGGAAAATTATATTAAGGTTTTTTTGTAAATCTGTCCAGAATTAACGGAGAAATAGGTGAACATACATAAAAAAAATATACATACAGTCAAACTTAGAACCTCCTCCTTTTTTGAAGTCGGTTAAAAACAAATGAAGAGACCGTTTAAACCTTACGATCTCTACACACGTGAAAGAATGTAGATGTAAAATACATGGAGAAATGTAAATAAACTCTAATGTCAAGTAGGTACTCTAGGCCTCTAGGGAATGCTGTTCTCCCCTACTCTGGACCCCTTTTAACACTTATAAAAAATGTTATGCATTAAAAATTCACACCTCGGTTATTTGGGGCTGGTATTGAATACAATGCCAGTTACACGTGACTTTTGCAATGAAAAGTTAACTTTGATAGGGCGTGGTGGCATTCATTATTTTGCTGGGGTGCTTGCATAGCGAATCGTAGAAATCTCGTATCTTTAGACATGCATGATAGATCCACTGAAGAGAGAAGTGAATAGAACGGAAATGTGACGGGCCGCGCTAGCCGGCATTAAGTGCAAATGCGCTTAATGACAATTCTACCAATATACATGTTTTTAAACTGAGAATACTCAAAAAGACAATTTAAATAGACGCGTAGGAAACCAAAACACATTGCATCGTAATGAAACCAATTTTAATCTGTTGAAAAATGGCACTTCGAGCGGTTTACTTCAAATGCGCGACCAATGATTGGCATTTTTTCGTCGTAGTTTCTATACAAATAAGTGTGAAACTGGCGACAGCGGTTTTCCATACAATTGCTTTGCAATATTATTTTAACAGCCGTTCTACCTAAGAAGTAGGGCTTTCGCTTTTCTGTGATAGTTATGCCTAATGATTTATCCGCGTTTTTTTTCCTTTTTCTATAATACTAAGCATCTTACATTGTTTTTATAATTATACGCCTGGCCATGACCCATGGAGCAGTGCCCAGAACTAAATTAAAAAGAAAATCAATGGCTAATACGACGTTGGCGCTCTTTACTTCATGATAGTGAATGATATTCTATCAGCTATCTAGTTTAATATTACAAGCTTTGTTTAGTTTGGGGCTAGATGGCGCTGTGTGAAAAATGACCACCGAAATTAATTTTTCAACCGACTTCAAGTATGCATGTTACGCGATTACTTCGCCAATTTTGAATAGATTTTGATGATTCTTTTTTGGTAGGTGATACTTCAGAGGTGGTCCCATATAAATTTTTGTAGTTTTGTTTTAAATTTTTTTTTTGACGGCGTTTTTGTTTTATAAGTTCTAGGGTTTATTTATTTATTTATTTATATATATATTTTATTGTAAATAAGTAATTATAAGTTATATAGTTCAAATATTTATTTTAAGTTTTGTACATATGTACCTATAATATATTTGTAAATAAAGTTATTAAAAAGAATGATGTCATTTTAAATCAAAATTACTGGAATAAATCAAAATATCTGGAAAATATGTCATCCAGATAGTAGAAACTGAAGTCGGTTATTTTTTTTTTAAAGATTATTATTATTTTATATACATGATGCTCACTGTTTCTCCAAGCTCGTGGCGTATATCGACTAGGTGATTCTAAACGATCAACAATGTTAAGCAGCGGACGGTCCGGTCGATCTTCGAATGGGTGACCGTGGCGCTACACTACGCTACCGGATGACACATTTAATTGTTGGCCCCGGTTGTTTTTCTATATCTCTATAACAAGAACTTCAAGCCATGTCAGAGGCCTTCGGGCGGCTGATTAACTCTAGCCCTAGGTTGGCCACTCAGACTATACAAACTTAATTACTTGCTTATGTGTCATTAAGATCGTTTCAGCAGTTTTCACGTGAAAAGGTCTCAATTAATCTAAAATTTTTGCTTTAATGATATTAGTATTGTTGAATCATTTTTAACATAGGTTTTCGAGGTCGTTGCGTTTACCATTCGTATACCATTACCAAGAAGTGTTAAGAAGTGGGCATTTTTATTTGTGGTCCAAAATCGCCAAAACGTACGACGTACGAGGTCAGGAGCCTTATTTTTGAATCGTACGCAAGCGTAGCGCATGCGAAAGGAGCTGATCTTCGAACGATACTGTTTGGAATAAGGTTCAATAACGTTTGAAAGTCGGCTCCTTTCGCATGCGCAACTTTGCGTACGATTCCAAAATAAGACCTCTGGTCTATTGCATTTTGAAGAAAGATTAATACAACCACAACATTCTTTCATATCCTATAGGTACGTACTCCTACTCATAGTAGAGAACTAGACATGAAGTAGCCATGAGATTAACTAAAATGGGAGCCGCTACAAAAATAAGCATTCCAATTTGACCTAGCTGGCGCCCAGCCAAAGTGCATTTGAAGCATTCATAGGCAACATTCGGACATTTATACTGAAAGTTCACATAATCCGAACACATGCCTAAAAGTTTACATTTCTCAAGTGTTACTATCAGCCAGGGAGCCGTAATAGCCTAATCGGCAGGCTAATCGTGTAACTGTTCGGGATCGCGATTCGAATCGCGATTTGTCATAAATGTCACTTGTCACTGTCCTGCCAAAACTCATTTGACCCTGCAGGGCAGGACGAAACGCCAAAAGACCGACCGGATTTGCTTAACTTAATTAGGAAATCAATGCATTCGTTCGTTAATGATAGCGAGAGAAATCCCTCCGTGATACCGCGAAGCTGTGAAAGTGACAAGTGACAATTATGACAAATCGCGATCCCGAACAGTTACATGATTAGCCTGCAGGAGACCGCTTGACTTGTAATCGTGAAGTCGCGGGTTCAAACCCAGGCCCGTACCAATGAGCTCTTTGGAGTTTATGTACGGATACCACCACTGGCTTTTCGGCGAAGGAAAACACCGCGAGGAAACCTGCACACGTCCGCAGAAGAAATTTAATGGCATAATGTAAATTCACCAACCCGTAACTAGGTCAGCGTGGTGAATACGGCCCATTCACCCTTCAAGGGTAGGACCATCAGTGGACAATTAAAAAGGCTGATTATGCTTATGCTATTATACAAGCAACGAGCTTATATTTTAAGAATTTAGCCAGTTTTAAACTCACGCAAAGCAGCGCGATGTAACATTCACACGATAAAAAAGTTAATCTTGAAAGGCATTTCATTCAGCATAAACCATAGGAATTAAACTCGAGAAGTTGACGTAACTGCGAGGTAATAAATTAAAGTGTCATTTCCACTTTTAAATCCAGTAAATTTTCGATCTGAATCGGTAAAATATATGAACTTATGAGTCCAGAATGCAACAAGATAAATTGTGACAAATCATCTGATGTATTGTATTTGAAATAAATTCAGTAAATGACAAAACAAACATTAATAAACCTAATAAGGAAAACGAGTCGCTTGCTGTAGTAAGTTTAGATAACTAAATATTCATAAGCTGGTTACTTTACATAATGCGTATGAAATTTACGGTTTTATGAATATCTGTGACATTTGAGGCTTTGTTTATACCGCTTTATTTTATTTGTTTTATATTATTTGTCTTCAAGTGTATTTCCAAGTGTCATGCCAATACCACAGAATAACTGACAGTACAGCCAATACTACGCATTACGAGTATTGGTCCTTGAGCTTTGAGCCTCAAAATCAAACGACGTCGTCGCAGCGTCTAGAGCTACTTGAGTCGACTAACCACTCCACTAGATTTCAAAAGCCTATATAGTGCATCTCTAACGTCTGGCTTGACAATTCATGAAGTGTGGTATGCTATAAATCCTTGGGGCAGCAGGATAATCATGTAACTGTTCGGGATCACGATTCGGATCGCGATTTGTCATAATTGTCACTTGTCACTGTCACTGCTTCGCAGTATCACGTTCTCTCTCTATCGTTAACGAACGAATGCATTGATTTCCTAATCACGTTAAACAAATCTCTCTCAAAAAGTATGGACACAATGACAGAAAAAGCTATTAATTGATAGTACCTACCTATACCCGCCTCAGCAACTCCGCGCAAGCACAATCAGAAATGAAATCTTTCGCGCCAATCACAGTAGAGAGTATGAATTAACATTATTCCGGCCAATCATAAGTACTACTTAAGCTCACCCCCCGGACCGGGCCAATGAGTGAGGTTGTTTGTAAATTTCTCGGAATAACCAGCAAAATGTTATTTTATCTTTGATGAAAACCAATTTTCATAGAAAAAGTGCATGGCAAATAAGCAGACATATCGCCTGATGGTAAGCGGACATATGAAATGATATATGGACATACGCCCTTTTTAAAACCTTGGAATATATTCCACACCTTATATGTGAGCGGAAGGAATGACCGCCAGAACCATACGAGGTTCAGATTTGCATAATTATTTCTTTCATCATCAGCCAAAAAAAACAAACGAAGGCCTCCCTCTTAATATAAGGTTGCCATGCCATAATCCCCACGCTTAGCGGGCAGTTTGGGGATCGCAGAATGCTCACCACCTTTGACTGAGCGGACACTACTGCCCGTTCTCGAGTGGAACCAGATGCAGTTTGAACTGAATTCTATGCTAAAAGACCAAGGTGTGTAATAGTGTGGTAGTGACCTGTAACTGTTTGAAGACGTGCGGTAGCCGCTGCTCGTAATGCTGCCGCTGGGCCTCGTTCGTTTTCCGGAGCTGCTCCGTGTACTCGTGCTTCGCGTCTTCGCACGCTTGACTCCGCAGCTTCATGTTCGCTTTCTGTTTCTCCACCTCCGCTCGACTGGGGACGGTAGAATAATACGGTACAATACATACTATAGAAGGGTCCTTCTTTCCGTCCTCCGTTTACAAGAACATATTTCGTGTATCGTACGTTCCACGTGCTTTTAAAACTTGGTGACCGTGCTACGGTAAACGAGGCATCGGACGCCTACCAGCACACTGGGTCTACGATATAGCCAAAATCGCGGACCGAACATAGATATGATTGTCTCTTGCAGGCTGAGTATATTGTGACTGTAAACGCTGCGCTCTGCGGTTTCCCGCGTTACCAACTCCATTGGAATCGTTATTTTGCCGGGACCAAAGCATCCCATGTCACTGACCGGCCTACTTATACAAATTCGTGCAAAGGTCCAGTCGATCCGTAGTGGCTTGTTTTTGCGCGAAAGAATGATAAATAAACACATTTCCGAACTTATAACACTGAGTAAAGAAGTAATTAAGAATACTTTTACGTACTTTAATAAATTTTCTCCGTTTTGAGGGACCTTAATAGCTAAGAAATACTTATCGCTATCTAGTTTCATTTCTGTCTATTTGATGATGATAGCAGCATGATTAGTTTGAATCTGGCATCTAATACCTTAAAAAAGGACACAACTATCCATCCAATAAGCTCGACAGCCGACAGAGATATAGGTCATCAGATATCATGAGGTCATGTGCACTGATTCGATAAGTATCAATAAGTATAAGTATATAATAATGGTAAGAAGAACAAAGGAAATAGGAGATGGTCTTAATAGAAAGTGGTTACGTACTCAACAATGGGCTTCCTCGAGCTGGATGTCGAAACCTTCCTACACATTTTGTTCTAATTCACTCAATATACAATGTGTAACAAAAAGGTTAAGGTTCAACAATACTGAAGGGTATGTATGTATAAATATTCTGAACAACTTTTACTATGGGTCCAACCTAGAAATAAAAAAAAAAATCTGCTATTCCATACAAAAAGTTCATTGACCTTGGATGAAATGTATGGAACAGCTGATATTTTATTCGCGACTTCGGGGTTGGCCCCATAGTAAAAGTTGTTCATGGTGATGAGTACATACATACCCTTCAGTATTGTTGAACCTTTTTGTTACACATTGTATAAAGACGGGAAGATGTAAATAGCTATGATGCTATGATTGCAAGCGACACCGCGAGACGTTAGCATAATCAAAAAGCCAAAGACATGATGACATAAACACGCCAATTGGGCTCAACGAACAATTTGCGATGTCACAGCGATTCGTGAAACTCTATCTAGTAGTTGTGCGAAGTTAATGGGTCAGCTGTCATTGAAAGCGAAGTTAGACAATTACCTCAGATTGAGGTCAGCGTCTGCCTTTTGGAAGGTCTCTAGGGCTCGTTCTGATTCCCTGGCCGCGCGTTCGTACGCCCGCCGCGCCCGCTCCAGCGCACCAATCGACGAGTTCAACACGCCCATCTGTTTGGCGCCTTCGTTTAAATGTTGCTGTAAACATAACAAAACAGCTTTAAGGGAAACACAACTTTAAACAAATCATTTTTCTATGGAACTGACGATCGCAGAGCTAGTTGTAATCTCGAACATCGTGAGAGAACCTCAGAAACGGCACTGCACGATATTATGCGCTGATAATAACGACGGTTGTAAGATAGCGCTGACTAGGATATTCTGTACTAGGACCGAGTATTTTTGGAGTTTATTATTAGACCATATTAGGAGTTTTTGTAGTGGTAGGACTCTACTGAAGAGTCCGCCTGGGGAAGTACCACACCTTTGCCAGTTATTCAATCGCCAAGCAGCAGTGTGCAAGCATTACTGTGTTCCGGTTTGAAGGGCAATGTTACCAGAGAAATTACTGGGTATGAAGAGATTTAACATCTAATATCTCAGGGTGGCGAGCGCAGTGCAGTGCGGCGCAGGATTGTGTCCACAAGTTCACAATTCTGGCACTGCTACTGTTAGTGGCAGGCGTGACACTTACCACCAGGCGAACGTCTTGCTCGTCTCGTCACATGAACGTATTAAAAAACCCTGAATGCTTGTGCGTAAAACCTACTTTGGATAGTTGTTTAGATACACTCCCCAGAGGATATTCTATGGCTGTGCTAGAGGAGTCACTGCATACCATTAAGCATTCTAGTAACAAAGCGTAAAAGGTAATCGGGTTCAATATACCGGCAAAGATATTATATTAACAGCGGATGCGGTTATGCTGCGCCGGATCGATCTGCAATCTGCACATGCGATGAAAGCGTGTTGTTAACGCGAGATGAAATCCCCCTGCGTGGGTTGCTACTATATTGCCGGCCATAAAATATGTACTCGCTTTCAAACTCTTTTTGTTCGTCACGCTTGTATTTTATTTAATCAGCAGATCTTTTACTGTATTAGTTGCTTATTTGTATAGAACACGAACGAGACATTTCCACTTCTAAATAAAACTGGATAAATTGGTTGGCAAGTGGTAAGTGACCCAAAAGCGATACGGTTGTGGTATCAGATTTGGTGTTATAGTATTGCGCAGGAGCATCAAAATTTTGCCGGTAATTTAAGAAAATACATTTTACATAAAATTATGCACTTCTTGTTCTTTTCCTCACTGAAACACTGCAATCCAATCGCATTTTTCACGGGGTCTCGATCGGATCTTTATAGATATCAAACTTCACTATGTCAGGACTCACGAGTAAGTTTGATTTTATAAACTACCTTACTTACAAAACTTTTTTATGCAATCGAGTGACGAGACTAGCGAGGACGTTCGCCTTAAATAAAATGGAACTAAAAGTTTTCAATACAAAATATTATTTAGTGTTGCCAAGTTATACGTCATTTTGAATAGTTGGCAAAGAAAGTAGCGCCCCCATTTATTCTCTACTCTTTCTGGTACAGCTATACATCTCGTCATACCCAATAATGTCTCTGGCAACATTGCCCTTCAAACCAAAACACAGTAATGCATGCACACTACTGCTTGGCGATTAAATAACTGGCAAAGGTGTGGTACTTCACCAGTAGAGTAAAGGGTACTCTATTACTCTGCAGTAGACTCCTACCACTACAGAATACTATTGGCGTATTATTTTAGTTTAGTAGCAATACCGGGTGTTAGTTTGAACACCGTTATCCTTCTAGGATATCATTGTATTCATCATTATGAACAACTTTTACTATGGGTTGGCCCCTGAAATCACGAAAAAATATATATTCTAATAATTCTGTTCCAAACATTTTGTCCAAGATCGATGAACCTTTTTGTACGGAACAGATGTTTTTTTTTCGTGATATCAGGGTTGGCCCCATAGTAAAAGTTGTTCATAATGATGCGTACGATGATATCCTAGAAGGATAACGGTGTTCAAACTAACACCCGGTATACCAACTAGGCTTACCTTTCTCTCATCTCGCAGCTCCTTGGCGAGCAGATGCAACTCTCTGACGACATTCGACTGTAGATTTTCTGCGACAACTTCACGCTGTCCCGCGAAATCGTTCAACTCTAGCAGCAACTGTTTGAATGCTTTGCATACTGTGTACCTAGAAATAGCGATGTGGTTAGTTTTATGTAAGCGCTGTCTTATCATAAAACATGTTATTGACCTTTGTTCTTGGTTTTATCATCATCATCAGCCCGTAGACGTCCACTGCTGAACGAAGGCCTCCCCCTTAGACCGCCACACTGTACGACAACCTGCCATTTGCATCCAATGGTTTCCCGCGACTTTTACAATGTCGTCGGTCCACCTAGTAGGAGGCCGCGCCTACGCTGCGTCTTCCGGTTCGCGGTCGCCACTCAAGAACCTTTCTTCCCCATCGGTCTTGGTTTCATTATTATCTAAATCCCAGAATTGTTTGCACTATAAACTAAGCGAGCATCTTGTATCGTCAAGTAAATGAATTACAATCATAGTAGACCAGAAGAAGAAACTTCACCCACTTAAATCTCTTCATACCCAGTAATTTATCTGGTATTTGCGCAATCCCAGAGCATTAGCGCAATAATTGCGTTAATTTGTGGCAAAAGTACTGTATCGTCGTCAGCCATTAAAAAAACGTCCACTGCTGGACGAAGGCCTCCCCCTTCATAGAGGGGTGTTGCCATAATCCCCTCGCTTGGCAGGCGGCTTGGGGATCGCAGAATGGTCACCACCGTTAACCAAGAGGACCCTGCTGCCCGTCCTCCGGTGGGGCTAGTTGCAGTTTAAGGACATACCCAGTACTATATACTTAAATGTATTTATTTATACATATTATAGGCTTATGTTTGACCGCCACCTCATTTGACGTAAAATACAGTAAAATCTCTCTGTGTATGAGATATATAGGTCTTCAAATCATATCAGGGTGACAATTAACACTTTAATTATAAAGATATTTTCATGTTATACTCACTGATATTCATCTTCGTCTTTCTTTTTTGGTTGATAATTTTTGACCAGCCTCCTGTAAAGAAAATGCTTGTAAGATGCGTTAACAACGGCCTGGAAGAGATTGCTTTTAGCGATAAGGCCGCCAATTGTTGCACTATTTCTAAGTTAATTTTTGTGTTGTGATCATCATGACTGTAATAATTCTTTTGGTGTGTACAATAAAGAGTATATCTATAAATCTATCTATCTACAGTACACGTACAATAACAAGAAGCCGATTCGAAATATTTATAATACCATGCATATTTCAATGTGATAATCATGTATTAAAAATATTTAATCCGTTGATATAACATGACATGTGAAGTCTAAATCTTATTTTACGATATTAAATAAACTTATGTAACAATAAAATGTTATTTATACAACCTGAGATTTCAACAACCGCTCACAAATAACATCATGAGAGAGTTATTAACTACCATTATAAATTCTCAAAGCTTCTATATTAAGAACATCTTTATTATGTTTAAAGTTTATGTCACAAGTTGATTACAATCATGTTAGAAACCGAACGTCAACTTTCTCCGTGAAGCATACAAACAGTTACTAATAACAGTATACAATATGCATTATAATTACCTGAGTTTTCCTGCATATTCCAATTCTATAGCGCACCTTTCTTTAACGAAATTACCATATTTGTCTAAGAATTCAATTCCTCTATGTGTGTGTGAGGCCAAGTTATCATATTGATCCTGTGAACAAAGAGAAAAGTTTACGTTAATACTTGGATCTATTGCTTATTCTGTAATTTGGTAAACACATAAACATAAAACAATGTATAATATTCGTTGTAAAGTGTGGTAATCACTACAGAGTGAAGAGGAAACGGCCAGCGAAACGAGGTCATCTGTGCGGGAAACTGACGAACGTAGTCGATAAACGCATAGTAAATTCCTTCAAAATGTAGTCCAATTACAACAGGATTTGTATCAAATAATCAGATAAATATTTTGGTTGCGGTTGTTTGTACTTAAGTCTGTTAATCTAAGGGAGATATGTACGAGAATATCTCGGAATGTTTGCTGTAACAGAGTGACACGAAGCAATATTAGTTATAGTTAGTTAGCAAGTGACAACATAAGGGCACATAGTACAAAGCTACAGAATTCTCTTGCATGAAAGTGATTATAATTTCTACCATGGCTTTATTTTCTTCAAAATCATCTTAGACAAACACATCCAGCGATTATAAAACAACATAGAGCGTTCGATTAAAATAAACAGACTTTCAGTGAAGCTTCTCCATATCAAAACAGATGCCGGCTACTGGCAGGTTCACACGACAAAACAATACATGGAGCTGATAGAGTTGGCTTCCTAAACATTCTCATTCCCATACGGCCTGGACAATGGAGGTCGCCGTGACTGCCGCGAGCATTGCAGTCATCAGTGATCGCGTGCAGAGCTGCGCACGCGACGAGACCTCGGCTAGGCCCTTGACTGTTCAGAGGAGACTAAAGGAGCAATGAACCAGACGACTCTGAACTGTCTTCCTAAGAAAACATAAACGAAACATTAACAATGACACTAACTGGACGTTCTCAAGGTTTGAGACATTCGAAATAAATAATTGTTTATGTGGCGAGGTGTAGAGATAATGGTTGCCACAGGAAGAAAATGAACATGGTAATAAATGGGGACACTCAAAGAAGTCGACGCAAAAACATCTATACGATGAGCGCTAAGGAAGAGCATACGAGTATGAAAGAAGTATTAGGTAGCGATGAAGGCGCATAGTTATAGATATGGAGAACAAAATATGTACGGTACCTAAACCACCTGAAGAGCAGCAGAACAATAAGATAATGAAATAATTATGAATGAGACGTAACTGAAGAAAACTGTTATGAGCAAATAGACTGAAGTCAAATTTAATAAATCATAATTTTAAAACGCGTGTGTCTGACTCGACCTGACGCGACGCGATATAGTGCCGCATTACACTAACGAAAAAAAGGATTTGCCGTGTGGGGTACGTGGCATTGCGTACGCGTCGAGAGGCGCTCCCATCAGCTGCCCTTGACGTTTCCGAGGTGAATAAGGGGCAACGAACTGAAGCTACCTCCGCAATCAGGAGTGTAAGGACTGTCGTATAACTCCAAGCTATTAAACTAGCCATAATAGACAAGATCCATGCTCATTCAAACACTTACAAAACGTTCTTAATTGACGATGATCAAACATGGCCTATTTACTAGCTCGCAGAATTTGTTTAGTTTTGCCCGCATTGAAGTCAAGAAAAAATTAATGAATTCAAAAGTCAAAAAATCCAAATAAGACAATTTGTCGCCAAGGTTTAATGATATCGATCAACAGACATCGGTACGATAGGCATACGAAAGCGTGAGCAGACGTGATGATATGTCTACATCTACTTAACAGTGTTAATTGAATGCGTGGCACCAACTAGTGCTTTTGTCCCCACGCACATAGTATGGAAATGTGAATGGAATAATTTTTGACATAACGATGACATTACTAACGACTTATTTGAAGGACTCTATAGTATAGTGTCTATAGTTTAGGTAGGTACTATTTATAGTAGGTATTCACATCGATATTGATATGATATTATGGTAAAGTTAGCAGAGGAGATATATTGAGACTGAGAACTGAGATAACTCTCGCATAACTGAGAACAATTTAGGTAAGTACATGTAGGTAAGTTACAGAGGGGAACTTCACTGAGGATAAAAGTTAAGTTGTTAGGTAATAATATTCACATCATAATTATTGATACCATGTTTGGTCAAGTCCACAAAACTTTCTAAGAGGCTAAAATGACACATAGTTAAGATAGACACGATAAAATTCTAATATAATATAAAGAAAACCCACAGAGGATAAACCGCAGAGCTTTATTATTTAGTATACATTGCAAAACATGAGTTTCAAATTATAGCAGGATCGAGTACTATTGTAGATCAAAATTCATCATTCACTACTCTTGCTCAAAACGTGCGTCATTGTAGCATACCAGAGCGGGGCTAAAATAGCATATTATGCTCTAGGGAAGAAGTATTTTTATTTGTTTACCAGCAAGCCTACAAAAACGAAAAAGTCTTTATTTATAAGTAGAATAATAATAAATGAAGACTTGACTTAATACTGTTTCATAAAAAAAACATATTATATTGAAAATTTAACTTTATGCGGCGATCTCTTTGGCGTCTGGGGCGGATATGGCACGGGCAGCTTGCGATTCCATTCAAATTTCATACTTAAACACATTGAAATAAGGTACACACCGAATGACGTCGATCGGTGTGTCCTAAATTGTGCTTATTTCAATGACTTTAGTATGACATTTGAATGGAACCCGTGCGGACATGCCGCGCCCGACGCCTATTCTGTGTGGCCTGCGACTTTGGTAGAATCATGCTTTGCGTTGTGGTTACAGAAGAAATTAAAAAAGAAGGCATTGGCGCTAAATCTATAAGGTGATCGTAATTTATTTTATAACAGTGAATGTCATCATCTAGTTAGAATTGAGAGCCTAATTTGCAGATGGAAGAGAAAGGAAAATAAATAATTTTCAATCTGTTGCCGTCAAAGTCACAAAGCTTTTATTTTGTATTTTATTTTCTCGCTATCGTAGTGAAAAGTAGAGTGTAACACACGGGGCTAAAAACCCATTATAACCCGGTTTCTTTTAATCCCTCGCTATAAAACTACCTAGTATATAGTAATGGGTCATTTTAGCCCCTTGTGTAACAATCTACTATTAAAAAATACACGCCCATAAATCATAATTGCCTAGAAGAAATTAACGGTCAACGATTTACAATTCATTTAGATCTACGATTAATTTAATTACACACACAAATAATTACTAATCGTGCTAACATCAGTATTTCGAAGATTACATGTAACATAAACATCACAGTTCTCAGCAAAATGTGGCTCTACAATTTGTAAAGGTAGTCAAAGTTAATAATGGCTTTTTACGACCTACTAATGTACCGTTTCGCTTGAAAGCCTGTTGTACAGGTTTACTTTTATAGTAATTGAACGTCAACTATGAAAGCTTTCTCGTTTTAATTTTAAAAATTTCGGTAATCAATAGAAATACAATATGCACATCATCATACTCTCTCTATATCAACATCAAGATAGTTTTCAAATTTTAATGTAATTTGTCCGCATTTGTTCTTAGCTGACTTGTAATATTTCATGCCGTCGATAGCACAATTAAGGATGCACCGCCCGACGGCTCGAACTCATCGGTGGGCATGGCTAAAAAGCATGCTCCCTTCATCAAACAAAGTGTGGGAAAGGGAGAAAGAAATGAGCGCGTAATTTTTTTATGTCGGCCTTTGGCTGCAGGATTGTGATGAATAAACTATTGATTTAATTTATTCCAACTAAAGTTATTTGAAATTTTCATGGACTAAACTGAAAACTGGAAGTTGAAAATAATGTATCAAGCGGCATGCTTGATACATTATTTTCAACGGTATGTTTTTTTTATTTTTATTTGTATGTTTCGCTATTTCTCCGCCAATTATGAACTGATTTTGATGATTATTTTTTTGTTTGGTAGGTAATACTTCAGAGGTGGTCCCATATAAATTTATCGAAATCGGTTCAGTAGTTTGGTTTTCAAATCAAAATTACTAGAAAATATGAAGATGTCATCCAGGTATTCGAAGTTGAAGTCGGTTGTATATTTTTTTTAAAGCGTATTATTGTACTCCTTATGTAATTTATTTACGTCCAAAGTGTTGTTAAAATTGAGCTAAAATACAAGATGTTTCATCGCTCATAACTTGCATGTTTATTAACTTTTTACTTTCTTATCAATTTACAATCCTTGATAATGAAGAGACAAATCGATATAATGCTTAGTCTTGGACCTACAACGTTACATAGTGGAGTAATATGACTTCCCCGTTTTCGTGGGGAACTGACCGGCTTGTTTACTCTTAAGACTCGGTCGAATATTTATAATTCCATAAATATAGGCAAAAACTACAATAATTGTATTGTAGACTTTACAGTTTGATTGACCTATTGTATTGAATTGATGTGGTTGGGGGGTTCGTTAACCTGCCAGCTGAAGCAATATGGCCACTCGTCGATGTAAGTAAGCCGAGCTGAACGTGGGAGAACTGGTACCTGACGACTCCCGAGCTTACACGAGAAAACCCACTCCGTGCAACTACTTCGCGGATTACGAGTATTAAAACTGGAGCTATTAGCGGAGATATTAATTAACCCGTTAAAACTAGGGAGCGGTCGATGGGACGGGTGCAGATTTCAGTGCGTGCTATTTTTAACCAAGTTTACTTCGAAAGCGCAACGATGGAGTAACCTTGAGAGACATGGCATAAATAATGTACAAGCATTTGAAGTTGGGCCGATGCGTGATCGTTTTAAAGATGTTCGTTGCGATCGTCGCCCGAGGCAAGGAATGCGCGCACGCAACGTTCGGACCACCGCACCATTAGTATGCGACTCGCAACTAGAGACAACAACATATGAACATACTGGCTCCCGGTTTTACCTTGACCAATTATTACAATATACACGCACATAACTTATGACATAGCGTGACTACATAATAATGAGAAGGTTATCATAGACAAAGCAAAGGATTTGATTTAAAAAAACAATAGTTACATTATGTTAAAAGATAAAATAACAAACAGATATTTTCTGTAGTGGTAAGACTCTACTGCAGAGTCAGCCTGGGGAAGTACCACACCTTTGCCAGTTATTCAATCGTCAATCAGCAGTGTGCAAGCATTAGTGTGTTCCGGTTTCAATGTTACCAGAGAAATGACTGGGTATGAAGAGATTTAATATATAATATCTCAGGGTGACGAGCGCAGTGCAGTGCGGCGCAGGATTGTGTTCGCAATTCTAGCACTGCTACTGTTGGTAGCAGGTGTGACGCTTACCACCAGCCGAACGCCTTGCTCGTCTCGTCACTTGATTGTATTTAAAAAAAAAGATTATTATTTTTTGTACCTGTCAAAATCTAGAAGCAAATTTGAGTTGTAACAAGTAAATGCAGCAAAAGTTGCGCCATAACTCATTTCGGTTCTAAGCTAAGACGGGCGTTGTGATTCACAACACAACACAAGTGTGTCATATTTGGCACACACATTTGACATCAAATATGTCACTGAACCCGCCAAGGTGTTGTTCGTTGCAGTGCCATTGCCATACCTGTATGCCATACCGAAAACCCAATAGTCTCAGAATGGAAGTCGACTTCGCATATGATACCCCAACATTAACTCAAGCTATAATCATGTTTCTATATTAGCTCGAAGACTTCTAATGCAGATATGCTATTTGATTCTATAATCTAATACTATAAAAAAAAAGGTCGGGATGATTTAAAGTGGTGAATTTTGGGAGCGGGCCGAATTTTTTCCGTACACGTACAAAGTCGCGGGGGACTTCTGGTAACCTCATAAAACTCATATCTTTCTCACGGTATTATACCTGTGACTATGCTTTGAGAATATTAGTTTCATAGATACAGTTACAAGTTTAATAAAGGGGATGCCACCATGTGATTATCTGTTCCACTAACTCAAATACCTAAAAGCTGTGAGGGCGGCACGAGTGCAGATGTACTCCATCAAGCAGGTATGAATTTCCAAATTGTTTGTTAATATTCATAGATTATCAAACCTATATAAACAATGACTAATGGAAGAGTATTTTGCACTTCACGTTGTTAGCTTTAATTATAATGCAAGCAGGTATGGCAGGTGACCTTGCGTTCTAAAGTAGGTATATAATAACGTCTCAGTTGAATGCCAATGCCACGACAGGCATCAGCTTCAGCTGTATCGTGTAACAAAATAATAATTAACGAGATTTTATCACGAATAACTGAAACAACTGCAATCAAATGTCCTTTCTCACGTCAATATGGGATTTCATATGAGTAAAAAGGAAATTGCTGTGATGCAGTCGGAGGAGTCATACCGGAACACAGCCTCGGCGGACGAAGCGATCGTTTCGATCGAACTGTGGTTGATGAGTCATTCCGGAGGAACGCCCTGGCCACGTCCTTTGCTGATTAGTACTCATTACTCACCGCCAAACTAATGATACAACAATACCCACCCTGATAAGATTACGATAGATAACGTTGATAGCATCATAACAATACATACGTTGTTACAAATTGTTAGACAGCAGATCGATGATTGAATTCTGGCACCTCGTGAATTTGCTTTCCGGGTGCGTAATTTCAATTAGCAAATTGTTTCGCGGAAATCACTGGGAAACGTATCAGAATGCAAGTCCAAGGTCATGATTTGGTTATAGCAAAAACATTGTCCTACGGAACCTACAACATAATTGGATGATTAAGCCAGGTTTGGCTAAGCGAGGTGTACAAGGTCACGTTACCCAAATGCACTCGACTCAAATGAAGATGTATAACTATTCATAAAATGTATAACTTAATTAGTAATCTGTGGTAAATGGTGCTGGTGTCACAATTATTTAAGACAAATTTGGTTTAAGATCTTATATTTAAGTAACATTTATTGTGTCACTGTTTATTTGCCTTAATAACAATAAAAAAAATAAAAAAATGTCTTCAGTCTGAACTTCCTCGACCCCAAACAGGCGATCCTTAAATCACTCTCCGACACGAAGACACGACTAGCTCGGGAAGACAAATAGAAGTAGGAGAAATTGGGAGACCTGGGGCCTGGGGGATGAATGCTTATTCCGGGACCGAATACGCTCAGCTGCCGACGCTGCGCGGCTGTGAATTTTATCGCGTCGCAATAAGGTTCGCGGTCGCGCAGTGTCGGCAGCTGAACCTATTCGGTCCCGCTATAAGAGGTTCACGGTACGGCCCCTGGAGAGCAAAGGGACGCGAGAAACAGGCTGAATAAAGAACTACTTAACTAGATAGCATCGTTGCGTATCTTCACCCAGGAATGTTAGGAGGTAGTCAAATGCAAACTTGTTTAGGAATATAAATACACTTTTTGAAAGAAAAAAAAATAAACCGGTTTTATTTCTACTACCTGGATGACATTTTTATTTTTCCAGTTATTTTGATTTAAAAACCAAACTACTGAACCGATTTAGATAAAATGTATATGGGACCACCTCTGAAGTATGACCTACCAAACAAAAAAATAATCATGAACTATTCTTAACTATAATTGGCGGAGTAATCGCGTAACATACATTAAAAAAAACATACATTGTCGGATGAAAATAGATAAGCTTTCTGCAAAGTTCATTCTACGAGACGACCTTTAGTTCATTGTGTTTCAAGTTTATGCGCGGTCTTTTGGGAGATGCGAACTGCCTTGATAATAGCTTAATAGCTAAGCTTGAACAATCGGGCGTGATACCTTATCAGCGACAATGCAAACGATAAGTCACAAGGTCATCGCTGTCACGTAAGTTTCCTCTTTTTCCAAGGCACGAACATTAATGTCTGCCTTCTCATTTCAATCACATGCCTCTTTAATGACTTCCTTAGGCAATAAAATCACTAACGAGAGATGCATGTACTCGTACGTTAGTTCATAGTACGCGTAATCTGTCGGTGTCGGCACACGTTGCGAACTAAAGTGAAGCAGATGGATTACAATGATCTAAGAATGGAGTTTTCGCCGTCGTCTTACAATGGCCCAGGATGATCTAATTATAAGCGTAATTTTGTAAACAGCATTGTGATGTAGTCATAGTAAATTAAGTTCAGTCATGGTTTAGATAATTCTTGTTATGGATTACAGAAGTGCGCAGTGCGCAAGATTAGATAGCATGTAGCAAAACTTAGTAGGTATTAGTGCAATGTGCAATATTTGGTAGAGAAGTGTCATCCAATGTAGTTTTCGAAACTAAAGACCACAATATAACCGCGAGTTTTCTGTTCTATTTCCAACGTATTCGCTCTTCAACCGACATCAAAGGAGGTTCTCAATTCGACTGTATGTTTTTTATGTATGTGACCTTTTACGAATTGATTTTGATGGTTCTTTTTTTTGTAGGTGTAGGTGATACTTCAGAGGTGGTCCCATATACATTTTCTCGAAATCGGTTCAGTAGTTTTGTTTTTAATCTAAATTACTTGAATAAATCAAAATAGCTGGAAAATATGAAGATGTCATCCAGGTAGTTGAAATTGAAGTCGGTTGTTTCTTTTTTTAAAGCGTCTTATTTTGATCTATAGAATGATCCAACGACAAGCTAATGTACCTACCTTTGCAAGAGCGTCGCAACCTAATAACGTTCTGTAGTAATTTTGCCTACAGGTTTAGCTCTCACTTTACGTAATTGGAGTCTAGACTTGCATAACATAACGCAGGCCAGTGCGGGTGACATAATTTATGCAGATAGGATAATATACAACGTATACTATCTGTTCTGCAATTACGCCGATCGTTTTTAAATCACGAAGCTAATCAACATGTTTCGATTCGTTCAAAGTTAATAGGCTAGATGACTGGTTTTTTGTTATTGTCCTACTAAAACATATTATTGTCATGTTGTGTACACATGCTTAGGAATATTTATTTCTAGCTCTGCACCTATTCTCATTTTTGCTTTGAAATGTATTGATTATATTCTGTTTTGTGTGCCAAAGTAAATAAATAAATAAATAATAAAATGTGGCCCATAAATATAGTTGATTAATGAAAAGAAAATGAAAATCTGATCAAAAATAAGCAACTTATGAGCATTTTAATATCATGCTAGACAGAGAGGCGAAACAGCAACTCGTGGCGTCACTTCTCTGTACGCCATATAAATTCTATTCTGACAAGTAAGGTGTGACTTCATTTTTTTGTTTTGTGAGATAGGGGCAGAGTTGTCTCTACCAAAAACTTTAAACGCTTATACATATATCAGAACATCAATAACCAATTTAAATTATGTTTTCAATAAACATACTATATTTACTTAAATTCTTCATCGAAGCTATTGGTCTCAACGATTTAAACATCAGTCATCTACCCTATTGTCCAAAGTAGGTGTAAATAGGTCACTAGTTTTCTCAAAACGGTTCCTAATAAGAAAACCAATTTGTAAAACGTCAGGAGTTAATGGGGTAATTGCACCCGTACTTAGATTAGATCTATTGAGAATACGAGTAAGTACTTTACTTGCTATACAGGCAAGTAAAATGTCTTTCATAGAAACTCTTCCCACTGACACCACCAATATATTATAATCCTTAACATTTGAGAAATAAATTATGTTATTATAATTAAAACTACAATCTTTTGAATATTTCAATACAAAATTTAAAAAAAAATCTTCAAAAAAATTGACCTCGAGCGAAACCTACGTGGGTTAGGTATTCAATGGTGTCATTCCTAAGAGATTATGTCACTATTGATCCTACCTTCCGCAGTTTGGCATGAAAAGAGTATATTATACTTATAAGGTTTAACAAAAAATAATTTGAATACGATTGAGGTACGTTACGTTCAACTAGGTTTTCGGACCGGACTCATGATCCTTGTACATCATAATAAGTATAATACGCTTTAAAAAAAATATACAACCGCCTCCAACTTCTAACTGAATTACATTTTCATATTTTCTAGTAATTTTGATTTAAAAACCAAACTACTGAACCGATTTCAATAAAATGTATATGGGACCACCTCTCAAGTATCACCTACCACACAAAAAAATATCATCAAAATCAGTTCATAATTGGCGAATTCATCTCGTAACATACATACAAAAAATTAAAAAAATCCGTGCAGTCGAATGGATAACCTCCTTTTTTGAAGTTGGTTGATAAAATTTCATAGGGGCCTGATGATCAGCTTTTTTTTTTTTTTTTTTTTTTTATCGTTGGGAAATGCATTTACGCATACCCTCCCGCCGGGGCGGCAGGAGGGTTATGTCGGGCTCGGCACCAGAGTGGCACCACTACCGACTAAAAACCCAACGGTGTTCCATCACTGCGCCTTGCGCCGAGGCCACGGGTACGCTCTCGCATTCGTCCGCGACCTCGACAGCGCTGCCCTTTCGGGCCCACCACGGGGAGCCAAAGCTCCTCCCGCACCTATGACGATGTGTCGGAACACCCAGACACATCGTGCATCCACCTCGGAGGCCATGCCAGCGAGATGGGCGCCGGACGGCCCCACGTCCAACGCCCTGGCCTCCATGCGGCGGGTCAGGTGAGTGGTCCCGCCGCCTACCACTTCGGCTGTTGGGGATGGGGAGCTCTGGCCCCTCTGGCCTGTCCCCATCCCGCAGCCCCACCACAACACACCCGGTGGGTGCCCCCTCAAGGAAAGCCCTTGATGAGGCCACCACCCGGTTGTCCCTCCTCACTCTCCACTGTGCCCTCTGCTAATCAGAGGGACACGCGGAGAGCCGGGTACCTCCTCCTTCCGTCACGACACGCCATAAATGACATGTCGCGACCCACCTCGAGAACAAAACCAGTATTGGCGTCAGACGACCCTATATCTGACGCCAGAAGTCCCCATGCGACGGGTCAGGCAAGTGGCCCCGTCGCCCGCCATTTCGGTCGCAGAGGACAGGAAGAGCGGCGCACCGTGATACCGGCACTCCTCTTCCCCTGCGACCCCACCGCGTCCACCATCTCACGGTGGCAGCCCCGTCGAGGCCGCGGAAGGCAGGGAAAGCGGCGAACCTCACCACCGACAGTCCTCTCCCGCCACGGCCTCCAGCCTTCAGCTGCGGTATCACCCATATGACACCGCAGCCCGCCTCAGTTGCGGTACCGCCCATACAGTACCGCAACCTACTTTGGCCGCTTCAACCAGACTTCCCCGGGTATGCCCCCCCCGGATGGCCCGGAGAAGCGGCCCCACCTCGGGTACCTCTTAGCTTCACCATGGCGATCAACCCACGGCTACTAAGCCCCCCCGCCCCGACAAGGCGGGTACCCACGGGGGGGGCCTGATGATCAGCTGTATGAACTTAACTTATCGTCAAATAACCGCATAGGTAAAAAAATACTTTTTTTAACATTGTTTTATATCTTATTTATTATTTATTTATTTATTTATTAAGAACACCAACATGATGTACGTCATTTCCCACATCTGATACATGGTATGTCACATGGTATCTTCGCTTTACTAGGTCAGTTTTAAGTACAAATCAGTAAGTATACAGTTCCTATAGTTTTCTATAGTATTGTAGCGCTCGGGGCGTAGCTTGTCTAGGTGATTCTAAATGATCACGATGTTAAGCGATGTTAAGCAACGGACGGTCCGGTCAGTCTTCGGATGGGTCACCGTGAGTGGCATTTATTTCTGAGCGCTACCGTGGATCGGATGACACGTTAAATTGTTGGTCCCGGTTGTTTGTTCTAGTTTCTATAACAGCAACCGTCAGCCATGTCAGAGGCCTTCGGGCGGCACATTAACTATGACACTAGGGCTGGCCACTCAGCCTATACGATCTTACTTACTTATAGTTTTCAATAATGAATCAAACGTAACCCTGCACAAATACAAAAAAGTTTGGACTAAAAACGAGTTCCGTTTACGCACGGTATTGGTTACATGTGCGTCGATAAAAAGCATCGATTTCCGTTGAATGCAGCACGTACAGTCTAATTCAAGCATTGCTTGCCCCGAGGCCCATTTCTATATTAGATGGCGTGAGTCACGTGTCGCGTGACGTCACGGGGTGCGCACCCCTGCCTGCGTCACCGCGGGTGACTCAGAGGCGAGACGTCCGCCGCCCTCCGCGAGACCATCAACCAGACATAAATAGGTATAAAATTAAATGACACTAAAAGTGGAACGTGATAGAGATTCAAGGTCTATCAACACCTTTTAGTGACGATTTAATTTTTTAAGAAGAACTTTGACAATTCTATCATGCACATAACATTATCTACTAGTCACTGCTATTATAATGATCAAATTGAATCATGACGACTTTCTTGCTAGTTATTTTCGATGTATTGACGCGTCTGGTAAACCAATGACAAACCAATTTCACTTTCATGTCGTGTTCATGTCTATCGAATTTAAATAAAAGACAGCAGCTTATAATTTGTCCCAATGAGAGAGAGCCAGATCCTCCAGGGTCCCAATACAAGAAGACATTTAGTGCTGCCAGATAAGTACAAGCCAAACCTACTGGTATTGGTAATAAGTGAAAAAAAAAATGCAATACGTAATCTCTGAAATCTGACCATAGCCGCCAACATAAAAAAGAGGATACGATTACATACAATGATATTATTATGTATATATAAGGAAGGAGATATGTCATATCGCGCCCTAAAATGGCCCCGTGTAAACGGCCCCAGGGACTGTCTCGCCTGTCTGCGCTCACTAAGCGAGACGCGCGCTATTCCTTTTACTCTCATAAAAGTGCTATCTTCTTTCGCACTGCGGCGCAACTCGTAAGCACGACGGCACGGGAGTCATTTTCGAACGTTGTTTTATGACGCGGTGGCGCATCTTTCGAAATCTTTGACTACAAAGCTTAAAATTACGATTTTACACGATATTATTATAAAATCATTATGAATAGCTGTGCAAAACGTGCTTCACGATCACAACTGTCAGCAGGTAATACATACTCGGAAATAACTCTACTGGGCACGTACGAATCCAAAGTGTCGTCACTTTGATACTTTCTACAAATGTTTGGTTGTAACACGTTTACGTAATATGACAATTGTTCACAATGTATTGTTATAAATATTCAATTTAAATAAATTGCCTATTGTTTAACATTTACTTCTTAGTCTAATACATACTCGCAAGAAATGTAGCCAGAAACTATCAACATGTCGTCCAGGTAAACACTAATAATCTGAGGTGCTCAGCAGTGCTAAAGATCACATTGTTTATTGTTTGCGTCACATTAAAATACCGATAGGCACTGTTGTCGTGTTATTT